>BSDZ01000089.1:1413298-2826596 GCA_030268105.1 Volvox africanus | reverse complement strand
TTTGATATAAGAATATATCTCAATGTGAATATATGGTACTACAATGCAATGCAATAAGTAAAAAAACGTTCAATAGTGGCAAATTGTTCAGAAACATACAGGATTTAAGTGATAGCAAATGCACCAGCAGTTATACATTTGATAGCCGGAACCATAATGATTGCTGTCTGAATGAGAAGCACCAGCGTGGGGTGTTTCAAGTTCTCGTTTATAGTCAAGAAAGCGCCCACATTCAGTTCAGCAACAGCTATGCCATGCTATAAGAAAAGCACAAAATAATGGCAAAATGTTCAAAAATAAGCTTTAAGCGTTCAAGAGCCAAAAGGGTAAATTGCTTAAGCAATTTCAACATGCAGTTATGCATCTCTCAGCCGGAACCAAAATGATGACGGGAATAAAAGTATTTAGCTACAAAGAAAAATGTGGGTGATTAAACTTCGGTAAAACACATAATGGCGCCCAGAATAAGTTCAGCAACTGCAAGGCAATATAATAAGAAAGGCACAGGCGAAATGTTCATAAAGATTTAAGCATAAAAGCAAATGCACAAGCAGTTATGCCTTTCACAGCCGGAAGCATTATGAATGCTGCTCTGACGGGAATTTAAATATTTCAGTTGGAGGGTGCTATTATGTAGGGCGCTTTAATTTCGTTTAAACAGAAGAAAGCGCAATAAGGTACTGAAATGCAATTAAATCAATTGCCCGAATCAGCGACTGCTCGTGGTGCGAGAATTGAGGAATCACTCGTGACGCGAATACTGGTCCACAAAATACGGAGCACAGCGACCGCCGCCTCTGGTCAACAACGACCATAATCGCCTGCCTACATCGGGAACTGTAACGCGCAACAATGGGAAAGGATAGGTTATCAGACCCATTAGGTCTGAGCAATTATGCTACGTGGTCATTCAGATTCCAATCTATGATACAAGAGAACAACCTGGATAGATGGCTGAGAGACGAACCAATGACCGACGAGGACATCGCCGCGTCAAACAAGGTCAGAAATATCCTTGTCAAAAATGTCCAAGATCATCACTTGGCAATTATCAGAGCAGCGCCCAACGCCAAGGGAGCATGGGAGAGGCTCGCGGCTGTTTTTGCGGCAAGCAGTGACGCAAGAAAATCTCAGCTTGTTGCTGAAGTGTCAGCCCTTAAAATGGCACAAAATGAAGCCCTTATCTTATATGTGGCTCGCGTCCGCAATCTATATACGGACTTGGTGGAAGTGGGACACCCCGTTACCGAACGGGAAGTTACCTACAATCTACTGGTGGGACTCCCGAAGAAATTCTCGGTCATTGTTACCACGCTGACAGTCAATGGCCAATACAATTTGGATACCGTGGGCGCTCAACTATTGGCTTTTGAGAAATGAGTCGATGCAGAGGGTGATTCCGTTGCTTTCAGTGCAACAAGCCAAAGAGACAATTGCAGCACCGGACAATATCACAGCGAGACTAGCCGCAATCACCATGACACAATTGAACGCGACTACGGAGGTAATTCGGTCGCATTTGCCGGCACAAGTCGGTCGCATTTGCCGGCACAAGTCGAGGAGGCACATGGAGCGCTGCCAACAACAGCCACGACGGATGGAACCATCGCGGCAACACGTTTGATCGAGGATACAGGAATATGCCAATCATCAATCAAGGCGATGCATGGAGTTATGGAAGAGATGGCCGCAACGGAGTAAGCCAACATGAACACAGATCAGGTTATGGCTACGGCGGGACAGTGCAATGCCAACTATGCGAAAATTATGGACATACTGCGCGACAATGCCGCGCACCACGCATGCCACAACCTCCAGGCCAAATAAGACGCAACAGACAAGATGGCAACTACAACCGCCAGGGCAACAGGAGCCACAACACTGTCAACGCCACAGCGTTATCCAGCTCAACAAGTCGACAGGAAAGTGGAGAGGGACGTTCCAATCAACCAGAGAATTCGTGGGATCCCAATACGACAAATTATGGGCCGTATTACTTGCTCTGACATTCTTAAATATATGAGTGTTGCTCACATTCCCTAGGTTTGCAACCGTAGGTTTGATCAATGCTATGAGAGGTGTCCTATTTGGTCCCTGCGAGTCCATGACGTCCTTTATTGTAACATTGTATCAAGACATCCGCGTCGTGTCTATGACCCAACCTATTCAAAATACTTACCGCCCAACCTCCCTCCCGCTTGCGCTCCCTTTCTCCGTCCTTCCCAATGTCGGCGATGATGGTCGTGCTTGTGGCGTAGGCGGTGGCAGTGGTGGTGGCGGTGCTCCCCAACCAACCTCCCTCCCTCTCCCGGTGGCGGCAATGATGGATGGTTGTGCTGGTGGCGTCATTAACAAAACGGCATTGAGCTTGGATATGCAGTTATGCATTTCACAGCCGGAACCATGATGATTGCTGTTCTGACGGGAAAATATTCAGCTGGAGAGCAACAATGTGAGGTGATTCATTTTAACACAAAACGCGCACACATTGACTGCAATGCAATGCACTAAGAAAAGCACATGAAAAAGATGCAAATAATTTAATAAAGCAAACAAACAAGCAGTTAACCATTTCAAGCAGTTGTTCAAGCACACAAATGATGATTGCTGCTGTTCTGACGGGAATATAAATTTTCAGCTGAAGTGAAATTTTGTGGGGTGATTCAAGTTCATTTAAACACAAAAAGCGCTCACATTTAGTTTTGCACCTGCAATGCAATGCAATTAGAAATCCATTCCTTATTCTTTCATGAAATAAAATTTTAAACAAATTTTTCATGAAGGAATGAAGCTTGAAGAAATGCACAAGCAGTAATACATTTTTATCTTTTAGCTGGAGAGCAACAATTTGTTAATTCACTTTCGTTTTGATATAAGAATATATCTCAATGTGAATATATGGTACTACAATGCAATGCAATAAGTAAAAAACGTTCAATAGTGGCAAATTGTTCAGAAACATACAGGATTTAAGTGATAGCAAATGCACCAGCAGTTATACATTTGATAGCCGGAACCATAATGATTGCTGTCTGAATGAGAAGCACCAGCGTGGGGTGTTTCAAGTTCTCGTTTATAGTCAAGAAAGCGCCCACATTCAGTTCAGCAACAGCTATGCCATGCTATAAGAAAAGCACAAAATAATGGCAAAATGTTCAAAAATAAGCTTTAAGCGTTCAAGAGCCAAAAGGGTAAATTGCTTAAGCAATTTCAACATGCAGTTATGCATCTCTCAGCCGGAACCAAAATGATGACGGGAATAAAAGTATTTAGCTACAAAGAAAAAATGTGGGTGATTAAACTTCGGTAAAACACATAATGGCGCCCAGAATAAGTTCAGCAACTGCAAGGCAATATAATAAGAAAGGCACAGGCGAAATGTTCATAAAGATTTAAGCATAAAAGCAAATGCACAAGCAGTTATGCCTTTCACAGCCGGAAGCATTATGAATGCTGCTCTGACGGGAATTTAAATATTTCAGTTGGAGGGTGCTATTATGTAGGGCGCTTTAATTTCGTTTAAACAGAAGAAAGCGCAATAAGGTACTGAAATGCAATTAAATCAATTGCCCGAATCAGCGACTGCTCGTGGTGCGAGAATTGAGGAATCACTCGTGACGCGAATACTGGTCCACAAAATACGGAGCACAGCGACCGCCGCCTCTGGTCAACAACGACCATAATCGCCTGCCTACATCGGGAACTGTAACGCGCAACAATGGGAAAGGATAGGTTATCAGACCCATTAGGTCTGAGCAATTATGCTACGTGGTCATTCAGATTCCAATCTATGATACAAGAGAACAACCTGGATAGATGGCTGAGAGACGAACCAATGACCGACGAGGACATCGCCGCGTCAAACAAGGTCAGAAATATCCTTGTCAAAAATGTCCAAGATCATCACTTGGCAATTATCAGAGCAGCGCCCAACGCCAAGGGAGCATGGGAGAGGCTCGCGGCTGTTTTTGCGGCAAGCAGTGACGCAAGAAAATCTCAGCTTGTTGCTGAAGTGTCAGCCCTTAAAATGGCACAAAATGAAGCCCTTATCTTATATGTGGCTCGCGTCCGCAATCTATATACGGACTTGGTGGAAGTGGGACACCCCGTTACCGAACGGGAAGTTACCTACAATCTACTGGTGGGACTCCCGAAGAAATTCTCGGTCATTGTTACCACGCTGACAGTCAATGGCCAATACAATTTGGATACCGTGGGCGCTCAACTATTGGCTTTTGAGAAATGAGTCGATGCAGAGGGTGATTCCGTTGCTTTCAGTGCAACAAGCCAAAGAGACAATTGCAGCACCGGACAATATCACAGCGAGACTAGCCGCAATCACCATGACACAATTGAACGCGACTACGGAGGTTATTCGGTCGCATTTGCCGGCACAAGTCGGTCGCATTTGCCGGCACAAGTCGAGGAGGCACATGGAGCGCTGCCAACAACAGCCACGACGGATGGAACCATCGCGGCAACACGTTTGATCGAGGATACAGGAATATGCCAATCATCAATCAAGGCGATGCATGGAGTTATGGAAGAGATGGCCGCAACGGAGTAAGCCAACATGAACACAGATCAGGTTATGGCTATGGCGGGACAGTGCAATGCCAACTATGCGAAAATTATGGACATACTGCGCGACAATGCCGCGCACCACGCATGCCACAACCTCCAGGCCAAATAAGACGCAACAGACAAGATGGCAACTACAACCGCCAGGGCAACAGGAGCCACAACACTGTCAACGCCACAGCGTTATCCAGCTCAACAAGTCGACAGGAAAGTGGAGAGGGACGTTCCAATCAACCAGAGAATTCGTGGGATCCCAATACGACAAATTATGGGCCGTATTACTTGCTCTGACATTCTTAAATATATGAGTGTTGCTCACATTCCCTAGGTTTGCAACCGTAGGTTTGCTCAATGCTATGAGAGGTGTCCTATTTGGTCCCTGCGAGTCCATGACGTCCTTTATTGTAACATTGTATCAAGACATCCGCGTCGTGTCTATGACCCAACCTATTCAAAATACTTACCGCCCAACCTCCCTCCCGCTTGCGCTCCCTTTCTCCGTCCTTCCCAATGTCGGCGATGATGGTCGTGCTTGTGGCGTAGGCGGTGGCAGTGGTGGTGGCGGTGCTCCCCAACCAACCTCCCTCCCTCTCCCGGTGGCGGCAATGATGGATGGTTGTGCTGGTGGCGTCATTAACAAAACGGCATTGAGCTTGGATATGCAGTTATGCATTTCACAGCCGGAACCATGATGATTGCTGTTCTGACGGGAAAATATTCAGCTGGAGAGCAACAATGTGAGGTGATTCATTTTAACACAAAACGCGCACACATTGACTGCAATGCAATGCACTAAGAAAAGCACATGAAAAAGATGCAAATAATTCAATAAAGCAAACAAACAAGCAGTTAACCATTTCAAGCAGTTGTTCGCACACAAATGATGATTGCTGCTGTTCTGACGGGAATATAAATTTTCAGCTGAAGTGAAATTTTGTGGGGTGATTCAAGTTCATTTAAACACAAAAAGCGCTCACATTTAGTTTTGCACCTGCAATGCAATGCAATTAGAAATCCATTCCTTATTCTTTCATGAAATAAAATTTTAAACAAATTTTTCATGAAGGAATGAAGCTTGAAGAAATGCACAAGCAGTAATACATTTTTATCTTTTAGCTGGAGAGCAACAATTTGTTAATTCACTTTCGTTTTGATATAAGAATATATCTCAATGTGAATATATGGTACTACAATGCAATGCAATAAGTAAAAAACGTTCAATAGTGGCAAATTGTTCAGAAACATACAGGATTTAAGTGATAGCAAATGCACCAGCAGTTATACATTTGATAGCCGGAACCATAATGATTGCTGTCTGAATGAGAAGCACCAGCGTGGGGTGTTTCAAGTTCTCGTTTATAGTCAAGAAAGCGCCCACATTCAGTTCAGCAACAGCTATGCCATGCTATAAGAAAAGCACAAAATAATGGCAAAATGTTCAAAAATAAGCTTTAAGCGTTCAAGAGCCAAAAGGGTAAATTGCTTAAGCAATTTCAACATGCAGTTATGCATCTCTCAGCCGGAACCAAAATGATGACGGGAATAAAAGTATTTAGCTACAAAGAAAAAATGTGGGTGATTAAACTTCGGTAAAACACATAATGGCGCCCAGAATAAGTTCAGCAACTGCAAGGCAATATAATAAGAAAGGCACAGGCGAAATGTTCATAAAGATTTAAGCATAAAAGCAAATGCACAAGCAGTTATGCCTTTCACAGCCGGAAGCATTATGAATGCTGCTCTGACGGGAATTTAAATATTTCAGTTGGAGGGTGCTATTATGTAGGGCGCTTTAATTTCGTTTAAACAGAAGAAAGCGCAATAAGGTACTGAAATGCAATTAAATCAATTGCCCGAATCAGCGACTGCTCGTGGTGCGAGAATTGAGGAATCACTCGTGACGCGAATACTGGTCCACAAAATACGGAGCACAGCGACCGCCGCCTCTGGTCAACAACGACCATAATCGCCTGCCTACATCGGGAACTGTAACGCGCAACAATGGGAAAGGATAGGTTATCAGACCCATTAGGTCTGAGCAATTATGCTACGTGGTCATTCAGATTCCAATCTATGATACAAGAGAACAACCTGGATAGATGGCTGAGAGACGAACCAATGACCGACGAGGACATCGCCGCGTCAAACAAGGTCAGAAATATCCTTGTCAAAAATGTCCAAGATCATCACTTGGCAATTATCAGAGCAGCGCCCAACGCCAAGGGAGCATGGGAGAGGCTCGCGGCTGTTTTTGCGGCAAGCAGTGACGCAAGAAAATCTCAGCTTGTTGCTGAAGTGTCAGCCCTTAAAATGGCACAAAATGAAGCCCTTATCTTATATGTGGCTCGCGTCCGCAATCTATATACGGACTTGGTGGAAGTGGGACACCCCGTTACCGAACGGGAAGTTACCTACAATCTACTGGTGGGACTCCCGAAGAAATTCTCGGTCATTGTTACCACGCTGACAGTCAATGGCCAATACAATTTGGATACCGTGGGCGCTCAACTATTGGCTTTTGAGAAATGAGTCGATGCAGAGGGTGATTCCGTTGCTTTCAGTGCAACAAGCCAAAGAGACAATTGCAGCACCGGACAATATCACAGCGAGACTAGCCGCAATCACCATGACACAATTGAACGCGACTACGGAGGTAATTCGGTCGCATTTGCCGGCACAAGTCGGTCGCATTTGCCGGCACAAGTCGAGGAGGCACATGGAGCGCTGCCAACAACAGCCACGACGGATGGAACCATCGCGGCAACACGTTTGATCGAGGATACAGGAATATGCCAATCATCAATCAAGGCGATGCCTGGAGTTATGGAAGAGATGGCCGCAACGGAGTAAGCCAACATGAACACAGATCAGGTTATGGCTATGGCGGGACAGTGCAATGCCAACTATGCGAAAATTATGGACATACTGCGCGACAATGCCGCGCACCACGCATGCCACAACCTCCAGGCCAAATAAGACGCAACAGACAAGATGGCAACTACAACCGCCAGGGCAACAGGAGCCACAACACTGTCAACGCCACAGCGTTATCCAGCTCAACAAGTCGACAGGAAAGTGGAGAGGGACGTTCCAATCAACCAGAGAATTCGTGGGATCCCAATACGACAAATTATGGGCCGTATTACTTGCTCTGACATTCTTAAATATATGAGTGTTGCTCACATTCCCTAGGTTTGCAACCGTAGGTTTGATCAATGCTATGAGAGGTGTCCTATTTGGTCCCTGCGAGTCCATGACGTCCTTTATTGTAACATTGTATCAAGACATCCGCGTCGTGTCTATGACCCAACCTATTCAAAATACTTACCGCCCAACCTCCCTCCCGCTTGCGCTCCCTTTCTCCGTCCTTCCCAATGTCGGCGATGATGGTCGTGCTTGTGGCGTAGGCGGTGGCAGTGGTGGTGGCGGTGCTCCCCAACCAACCTCCCTCCCTCTCCCGGTGGCGGCAATGATGGATGGTTGTGCTGGTGGCGTCATTAACAAAACGGCATTGAGCTTGGATATGCAGTTATGCATTTCACAGCCGGAACCATGATGATTGCTGTTCTGACGGGAAAATATTCAGCTGGAGAGCAACAATGTGAGGTGATTCATTTTAACACAAAACGCGCACACATTGACTGCAATGCAATGCACTAAGAAAAGCACATGAAAAAGATGCAAATAATTCAATAAAGCAAACAAACAAGCAGTTAACCATTTCAAGCAGTTGTTCGCACACAAATGATGATTGCTGCTGTTCTGACGGGAATATAAATTTTCAGCTGAAGTGAAATTTTGTGGGGTGATTCAAGTTCATTTAAACACAAAAAGCGCTCACATTTAGTTTTGCACCTGCAATGCAATGCAATTAGAAATCCATTCCTTATTCTTTCATGAAATAAAATTTTAAACAAATTTTTCATGAAGGAATGAAGCTTGAAGAAATGCACAAGCAGTAATACATTTTTATCTTTTAGCTGGAGAGCAACAATTTGTTAATTCACTTTCGTTTTGATATAAGAATATATCTCAATGTGAATATATGGTACTACAATGCAATGCAATAAGTAAAAAACGTTCAATAGTGGCAAATTGTTCAGAAACATACAGGATTTAAGTGATAGCAAATGCACCAGCAGTTATACATTTGATAGCCGGAACCATAATGATTGCTGTCTGAATGAGAAGCACCAGCGTGGGGTGTTTCAAGTTCTCGTTTATAGTCAAGAAAGCGCCCACATTCAGTTCAGCAACAGCTATGCCATGCTATAAGAAAAGCACAAAATAATGGCAAAATGTTCAAAAATAAGCTTTAAGCGTTCAAGAGCCAAAAGGGTAAATTGCTTAAGCAATTTCAACATGCAGTTATGCATCTCTCAGCCGGAACCAAAATGATGACGGGAATAAAAGTATTTAGCTACAAAGAAAAAATGTGGGTGATTAAACTTCGGTAAAACACATAATGGCGCCCAGAATAAGTTCAGCAACTGCAAGGCAATATAATAAGAAAGGCACAGGCGAAATGTTCATAAAGATTTAAGCATAAAAGCAAATGCACAAGCAGTTATGCCTTTCACAGCCGGAAGCATTATGAATGCTGCTCTGACGGGAATTTAAATATTTCAGTTGGAGGGTGCTATTATGTAGGGTGCTTTAATTTCGTTTAAACAGAAGAAAGCGCAATAAGGTACTGAAATGCAATTAAATCAATTGCCCGAATCAGCGACTGCTCGTGGTGCGAGAATTGAGGAATCACTCGTGACGCGAATACTGGTCCACAAAATACGGAGCACAGCGACCGCCGCCTCTGGTCAACAACGACCATAATCGCCTGCCTACATCGGGAACTGTAACGCGCAACAATGGGAAAGGATAGGTTATCAGACCCATTAGGTCTGAGCAATTATGCTACGTGGTCATTCAGATTCCAATCTATGATACAAGAGAACAACCTGGATAGATGGCTGAGAGACGAACCAATGACCGACGAGGACATCGCCGCGTCAAACAAGGTCAGAAATATCCTTGTCAAAAATGTCCAAGATCATCACTTGGCAATTATCAGAGCAGCGCCCAACGCCAAGGGAGCATGGGAGAGGCTCGCGGCTGTTTTTGCGGCAAGCAGTGACGCAAGAAAATCTCAGCTTGTTGCTGAACTGTCAGCCCTTAAAATGGCACAAAATGAAGCCCTTATCTTATATGTGGCTCGCGTCCGCAATCTATATACGGACTTGGTGGAAGTGGGACACCCCGTTACCGAACGGGAAGTTACCTACAATCTACTGGTGGGACTCCCGAAGAAATTCTCGGTCATTGTTACCACGCTGACAGTCAATGGCCAATACAATTTGGATACCGTGGGCGCTCAACTATTGGCTTTTGAGAAATGAGTCGATGCAGAGGGTGATTCCGTTGCTTTCAGTGCAACAAGCCAAAGAGACAATTGCAGCACCGGACAATATCACAGCGAGACTAGCCGCAATCACCATGACACAATTGAACGCGACTACGGAGGTTATTCGGTCGCATTTGCCGGCACAAGTCGGTCGCATTTGCCGGCACAAGTCGAGGAGGCACATGGAGCGCTGCCAACAACAGCCACGACGGATGGAACCATCGCGGCAACACGTTTGATCGAGGATACAGGAATATGCGAATCATCAATCAAGGCGATGCATGGAGTTATGGAAGAGATGGCCGCAACGGAGTAAGCCAACATGAACACAGATCAGGTTATGGCTATGGCGGGACAGTGCAATGCCAACTATGCGAAAATTATGGACATACTGCGCGACAATGCCGCGCACCACGCATGCCACAACCTCCAGGCCAAATAAGACGCAACAGACAAGATGGCAACTACAACCGCCAGGGCAACAGGAGCCACAACACTGTCAACGCCACAGCGTTATCCAGCTCAACAAGTCGACAGGAAAGTGGAGAGGGACGTTCCAATCAACCAGAGAATTCGTGGGATCCCAATACGACAAATTATGGGCCGTATTACTTGCTCTGACATTCTTAAATATATGAGTGTTGCTCACATTCCCTAGGTTTGCAACCGTAGGTTTGCTCAATGCTATGAGAGGTGTCCTATTTGGTCCCTGCGAGTCCATGACGTCCTTTATTGTAACATTGTATCAAGACATCCGCGTCGTGTCTATGACCCAACCTATTCAAAATACTTACCGCCCAACCTCCCTCCCGCTTGCGCTCCCTTTCTCCGTCCTTCCCAATGTCGGCGATGATGGTCGTGCTTGTGGCGTAGGCGGTGGCAGTGGTGGTGGCGGTGCTCCCCAACCAACCTCCCTCCCTCTCCCGGTGGCGGCAATGATGGATGGTTGTGCTGGTGGCGTCATTAACAAAACGGCATTGAGCTTGGATATGCAGTTATGCATTTCACAGCCGGAACCATGATGATTGCTGTTCTGACGGGAAAATATTCAGCTGGAGAGCAACAATGTGAGGTGATTCATTTTAACACAAAACGCGCACACATTGACTGCAATGCAATGCACTAAGAAAAGCACATGAAAAAGATGCAAATAATTCAATAAAGCAAACAAACAAGCAGTTAACCATTTCAAGCAGTTGTTCGCACACAAATGATGATTGCTGCTGTTCTGACGGGAATATAAATTTTCAGCTGAAGTGAAATTTTGTGGGGTGATTCAAGTTCATTTAAACACAAAAAGCGCTCACATTTAGTTTTGCACCTGCAATGCAATGCAATTAGAAATCCATTCCTTATTCTTTCATGAAATAAAATTTTAAACAAATTTTTCATGAAGGAATGAAGCTTGAAGAAATGCACAAGCAGTAATACATTTTTATCTTTTAGCTGGAGAGCAACAATTTGTTAATTCACTTTCGTTTTGATATAAGAATATATCTCAATGTGAATATATGGTACTACAATGCAATGCAATAAGTAAAAAACGTTCAATAGTGGCAAATTGTTCAGAAACATACAGGATTTAAGTGATAGCAAATGCACCAGCAGTTATACATTTGATAGCCGGAACCATAATGATTGCTGTCTGAATGAGAAGCACCAGCGTGGGGTGTTTCAAGTTCTCGTTTATAGTCAAGAAAGCGCCCACATTCAGTTCAGCAACAGCTATGCCATGCTATAAGAAAAGCACAAAATAATGGCAAAATGTTCAAAAATAAGCTTTAAGCGTTCAAGAGCCAAAAGGGTAAATTGCTTAAGCAATTTCAACATGCAGTTATGCATCTCTCAGCCGGAACCAAAATGATGACGGGAATAAAAGTATTTAGCTACAAAGAAAAAATGTGGGTGATTAAACTTCGGTAAAACACATAATGGCGCCCAGAATAAGTTCAGCAACTGCAAGGCAATATAATAAGAAAGGCACAGGCGAAATGTTCATAAAGATTTAAGCATAAAAGCAAATGCACAAGCAGTTATGCCTTTCACAGCCGGAAGCATTATGAATGCTGCTCTGACGGGAATTTAAATATTTCAGTTGGAGGGTGCTATTATGTAGGGTGCTTTAATTTCGTTTAAACAGAAGAAAGCGCAATAAGGTACTGAAATGCAATTAAATCAATTGCCCGAATCAGCGACTGCTCGTGGTGCGAGAATTGAGGAATCACTCGTGACGCGAATACTGGTCCACAAAATACGGAGCACAGCGACCGCCGCCTCTGGTCAACAACGACCATAATCGCCTGCCTACATCGGGAACTGTAACGCGCAACAATGGGAAAGGATAGGTTATCAGACCCATTAGGTCTGAGCAATTATGCTACGTGGTCATTCAGATTCCAATCTATGATACAAGAGAACAACCTGGATAGATGGCTGAGAGACGAACCAATGACCGACGAGGACATCGCCGCGTCAAACAAGGTCAGAAATATCCTTGTCAAAAATGTCCAAGATCATCACTTGGCAATTATCAGAGCAGCGCCCAACGCCAAGGGAGCATGGGAGAGGCTCGCGGCTGTTTTTGCGGCAAGCAGTGACGCAAGAAAATCTCAGCTTGTTGCTGAAGTGTCAGCCCTTAAAATGGCACAAAATGAAGCCCTTATCTTATATGTGGCTCGCGTCCGCAATCTATATACGGACTTGGTGGAAGTGGGACACCCCGTTACCGAACGGGAAGTTACCTACAATCTACTGGTGGGACTCCCGAAGAAATTCTCGGTCATTGTTACCACGCTGACAGTCAATGGCCAATACAATTTGGATACCGTGGGCGCTCAACTATTGGCTTTTGAGAAATGAGTCGATGCAGAGGGTGATTCCGTTGCTTTCAGTGCAACAAGCCAAAGAGACAATTGCAGCACCGGACAATATCACAGCGAGACTAGCCGCAATCACCATGACACAATTGAACGCGACTACGGAGGTAATTCGGTCGCATTTGCCGGCACAAGTCGGTCGCATTTGCCGGCACAAGTCGAGGAGGCACATGGAGCGCTGCCAACAACAGCCACGACGGATGGAACCATCGCGGCAACACGTTTGATCGAGGATACAGGAATATGCCAATCATCAATCAAGGCGATGCATGGAGTTATGGAAGAGATGGCCGCAACGGAGTAAGCCAACATGAACACAGATCAGGTTATGGCTACGGCGGGACAGTGCAATGCCAACTATGCGAAAATTATGGACATACTGCGCGACAATGCCGCGCACCACGCATGCCACAACCTCCAGGCCAAATAAGACGCAACAGACAAGATGGCAACTACAACCGCCAGGGCAACAGGAGCCACAACACTGTCAACGCCACAGCGTTATCCAGCTCAACAAGTCGACAGGAAAGTGGAGAGGGACGTTCCAATCAACCAGAGAATTCGTGGGATCCCAATACGACAAATTATGGGCCGTATTACTTGCTCTGACATTCTTAAATATATGAGTGTTGCTCACATTCCCTAGGTTTGCAACCGTAGGTTTGATCAATGCTATGAGAGGTGTCCTATTTGGTCCCTGCGAGTCCATGACGTCCTTTATTGTAACATTGTATCAAGACATCCGCGTCGTGTCTATGACCCAACCTATTCAAAATACTTACCGCCCAACCTCCCTCCCGCTTGCGCTCCCTTTCTCCGTCCTTCCCAATGTCGGCGATGATGGTCGTGCTTGTGGCGTAGGCGGTGGCAGTGGTGGTGGCGGTGCTCCCCAACCAACCTCCCTCCCTCTCCCGGTGGCGGCAATGATGGATGGTTGTGCTGGTGGCGTCATTAACAAAACGGCATTGAGCTTGGATATGCAGTTATGCATTTCACAGCCGGAACCATGATGATTGCTGTTCTGACGGGAAAATATTCAGCTGGAGAGCAACAATGTGAGGTGATTCATTTTAACACAAAACGCGCACACATTGACTGCAATGCAATGCACTAAGAAAAGCACATGAAAAAGATGCAAATAATTTAATAAAGCAAACAAACAAGCAGTTAACCATTTCAAGCAGTTGTTCAAGCACACAAATGATGATTGCTGCTGTTCTGACGGGAATATAAATTTTCAGCTGAAGTGAAATTTTGTGGGGTGATTCAAGTTCATTTAAACACAAAAAGCGCTCACATTTAGTTTTGCACCTGCAATGCAATGCAATTAGAAATCCATTCCTTATTCTTTCATGAAATAAAATTTTAAACAAATTTTTCATGAAGGAATGAAGCTTGAAGAAATGCACAAGCAGTAATACATTTTTATCTTTTAGCTGGAGAGCAACAATTTGTTAATTCACTTTCGTTTTGATATAAGAATATATCTCAATGTGAATATATGGTACTACAATGCAATGCAATAAGTAAAAAACGTTCAATAGTGGCAAATTGTTCAGAAACATACAGGATTTAAGTGATAGCAAATGCACCAGCAGTTATACATTTGATAGCCGGAACCATAATGATTGCTGTCTGAATGAGAAGCACCAGCGTGGGGTGTTTCAAGTTCTCGTTTATAGTCAAGAAAGCGCCCACATTCAGTTCAGCAACAGCTATGCCATGCTATAAGAAAAGCACAAAATAATGGCAAAATGTTCAAAAATAAGCTTTAAGCGTTCAAGAGCCAAAAGGGTAAATTGCTTAAGCAATTTCAACATGCAGTTATGCATCTCTCAGCCGGAACCAAAATGATGACGGGAATAAAAGTATTTAGCTACAAAGAAAAAATGTGGGTGATTAAACTTCGGTAAAACACATAATGGCGCCCAGAATAAGTTCAGCAACTGCAAGGCAATATAATAAGAAAGGCACAGGCGAAATGTTCATAAAGATTTAAGCATAAAAGCAAATGCACAAGCAGTTATGCCTTTCACAGCCGGAAGCATTATGAATGCTGCTCTGACGGGAATTTAAATATTTCAGTTGGAGGGTGCTATTATGTAGGGCGCTTTAATTTCGTTTAAACAGAAGAAAGCGCAATAAGGTACTGAAATGCAATTAAATCAATTGCCCGAATCAGCGACTGCTCGTGGTGCGAGAATTGAGGAATCACTCGTGACGCGAATACTGGTCCACAAAATACGGAGCACAGCGACCGCCGCCTCTGGTCAACAACGACCATAATCGCCTGCCTACATCGGGAACTGTAACGCGCAACAATGGGAAAGGATAGGTTATCAGACCCATTAGGTCTGAGCAATTATGCTACGTGGTCATTCAGATTCCAATCTATGATACAAGAGAACAACCTGGATAGATGGCTGAGAGACGAACCAATGACCGACGAGGACATCGCCGCGTCAAACAAGGTCAGAAATATCCTTGTCAAAAATGTCCAAGATCATCACTTGGCAATTATCAGAGCAGCGCCCAACGCCAAGGGAGCATGGGAGAGGCTCGCGGCTGTTTTTGCGGCAAGCAGTGACGCAAGAAAATCTCAGCTTGTTGCTGAAGTGTCAGCCCTTAAAATGGCACAAAATGAAGCCCTTATCTTATATGTGGCTCGCGTCCGCAATCTATATACGGACTTGGTGGAAGTGGGACACCCCGTTACCGAACGGGAAGTTACCTACAATCTACTGGTGGGACTCCCGAAGAAATTCTCGGTCATTGTTACCACGCTGACAGTCAATGGCCAATACAATTTGGATACCGTGGGCGCTCAACTATTGGCTTTTGAGAAATGAGTCGATGCAGAGGGTGATTCCGTTGCTTTCAGTGCAACAAGCCAAAGAGACAATTGCAGCACCGGACAATATCACAGCGAGACTAGCCGCAATCACCATGACACAATTGAACGCGACTACGGAGGTAATTCGGTCGCATTTGCCGGCACAAGTCGGTCGCATTTGCCGGCACAAGTCGAGGAGGCACATGGAGCGCTGCCAACAACAGCCACGACGGATGGAACCATCGCGGCAACACGTTTGATCGAGGATACAGGAATATGCCAATCATCAATCAAGGCGATGCATGGAGTTATGGAAGAGATGGCCGCAACGGAGTAAGCCAACATGAACACAGATCAGGTTATGGCTACGGCGGGACAGTGCAATGCCAACTATGCGAAAATTATGGACATACTGCGCGACAATGCCGCGCACCACGCATGCCACAACCTCCAGGCCAAATAAGACGCAACAGACAAGATGGCAACTACAACCGCCAGGGCAACAGGAGCCACAACACTGTCAACGCCACAGCGTTATCCAGCTCAACAAGTCGACAGGAAAGTGGAGAGGGACGTTCCAATCAACCAGAGAATTCGTGGGATCCCAATACGACAAATTATGGGCCGTATTACTTGCTCTGACATTCTTAAATATATGAGTGTTGCTCACATTCCCTAGGTTTGCAACCGTAGGTTTGATCAATGCTATGAGAGGTGTCCTATTTGGTCCCTGCGAGTCCATGACGTCCTTTATTGTAACATTGTATCAAGACATCCGCGTCGTGTCTATGACCCAACCTATTCAAAATACTTACCGCCCAACCTCCCTCCCGCTTGCGCTCCCTTTCTCCGTCCTTCCCAATGTCGGCGATGATGGTCGTGCTTGTGGCGTAGGCGGTGGCAGTGGTGGTGGCGGTGCTCCCCAACCAACCTCCCTCCCTCTCCCGGTGGCGGCAATGATGGATGGTTGTGCTGGTGGCGTCATTAACAAAACGGCATTGAGCTTGGATATGCAGTTATGCATTTCACAGCCGGAACCATGATGATTGCTGTTCTGACGGGAAAATATTCAGCTGGAGAGCAACAATGTGAGGTGATTCATTTTAACACAAAACGCGCACACATTGACTGCAATGCAATGCACTAAGAAAAGCACATGAAAAAGATGCAAATAATTTAATAAAGCAAACAAACAAGCAGTTAACCATTTCAAGCAGTTGTTCAAGCACACAAATGATGATTGCTGCTGTTCTGACGGGAATATAAATTTTCAGCTGAAGTGAAATTTTGTGGGGTGATTCAAGTTCATTTAAACACAAAAAGCGCTCACATTTAGTTTTGCACCTGCAATGCAATGCAATTAGAAATCCATTCCTTATTCTTTCATGAAATAAAATTTTAAACAAATTTTTCATGAAGGAATGAAGCTTGAAGAAATGCACAAGCAGTAATACATTTTTATCTTTTAGCTGGAGAGCAACAATTTGTTAATTCACTTTCGTTTTGATATAAGAATATATCTCAATGTGAATATATGGTACTACAATGCAATGCAATAAGTAAAAAACGTTCAATAGTGGCAAATTGTTCAGAAACATACAGGATTTAAGTGATAGCAAATGCACCAGCAGTTATACATTTGATAGCCGGAACCATAATGATTGCTGTCTGAATGAGAAGCACCAGCGTGGGGTGTTTCAAGTTCTCGTTTATAGTCAAGAAAGCGCCCACATTCAGTTCAGCAACAGCTATGCCATGCTATAAGAAAAGCACAAAATAATGGCAAAATGTTCAAAAATAAGCTTTAAGCGTTCAAGAGCCAAAAGGGTAAATTGCTTAAGCAATTTCAACATGCAGTTATGCATCTCTCAGCCGGAACCAAAATGATGACGGGAATAAAAGTATTTAGCTACAAAGAAAAAATGTGGGTGATTAAACTTCGGTAAAACACATAATGGCGCCCAGAATAAGTTCAGCAACTGCAAGGCAATATAATAAGAAAGGCACAGGCGAAATGTTCATAAAGATTTAAGCATAAAAGCAAATGCACAAGCAGTTATGCCTTTCACAGCCGGAAGCATTATGAATGCTGCTCTGACGGGAATTTAAATATTTCAGTTGGAGGGTGCTATTATGTAGGGCGCTTTAATTTCGTTTAAACAGAAGAAAGCGCAATAAGGTACTGAAATGCAATTAAATCAATTGCCCGAATCAGCGACTGCTCGTGGTGCGAGAATTGAGGAATCACTCGTGACGCGAATACTGGTCCACAAAATACGGAGCACAGCGACCGCCGCCTCTGGTCAACAACGACCATAATCGCCTGCCTACATCGGGAACTGTAACGCGCAACAATGGGAAAGGATAGGTTATCAGACCCATTAGGTCTGAGCAATTATGCTACGTGGTCATTCAGATTCCAATCTATGATACAAGAGAACAACCTGGATAGATGGCTGAGAGACGAACCAATGACCGACGAGGACATCGCCGCGTCAAACAAGGTCAGAAATATCCTTGTCAAAAATGTCCAAGATCATCACTTGGCAATTATCAGAGCAGCGCCCAACGCCAAGGGAGCATGGGAGAGGCTCGCGGCTGTTTTTGCGGCAAGCAGTGACGCAAGAAAATCTCAGCTTGTTGCTGAAGTGTCAGCCCTTAAAATGGCACAAAATGAAGCCCTTATCTTATATGTGGCTCGCGTCCGCAATCTATATACGGACTTGGTGGAAGTGGGACACCCCGTTACCGAACGGGAAGTTACCTACAATCTACTGGTGGGACTCCCGAAGAAATTCTCGGTCATTGTTACCACGCTGACAGTCAATGGCCAATACAATTTGGATACCGTGGGCGCTCAACTATTGGCTTTTGAGAAATGAGTCGATGCAGAGGGTGATTCCGTTGCTTTCAGTGCAACAAGCCAAAGAGACAATTGCAGCACCGGACAATATCACAGCGAGACTAGCCGCAATCACCATGACACAATTGAACGCGACTACGGAGGTAATTCGGTCGCATTTGCCGGCACAAGTCGGTCGCATTTGCCGGCACAAGTCGAGGAGGCACATGGAGCGCTGCCAACAACAGCCACGACGGATGGAACCATCGCGGCAACACGTTTGATCGAGGATACAGGAATATGCCAATCATCAATCAAGGCGATGCATGGAGTTATGGAAGAGATGGCCGCAACGGAGTAAGCCAACATGAACACAGATCAGGTTATGGCTACGGCGGGACAGTGCAATGCCAACTATGCGAAAATTATGGACATACCGCGCGACAATGCCGCGCACCACGCATGCCACAACCTCCAGGCCAAATAAGACGCAACAGACAAGATGGCAACTACAACCGCCAGGGCAACAGGAGCCACAACACTGTCAACGCCACAGCGTTATCCAGCTCAACAAGTCGACAGGAAAGTGGAGAGGGACGTTCCAATCAACCAGAGAATTCGTGGGATCCCAATACGACAAATTATGGGCCGTATTACTTGCTCTGACATTCTTAAATATATGAGTGTTGCTCACATTCCCTAGGTTTGCAACCGTAGGTTTGCTCAATGCTATGAGAGGTGTCCTATTTGGTCCCTGCGAGTCCATGACGTCCTTTATTGTAACATTGTATCAAGACATCCGCGTCGTGTCTATGACCCAACCTATTCAAAATACTTACCGCCCAACCTCCCTCCCGCTTGCGCTCCCTTTCTCCGTCCTTCCCAATGTCGGCGATGATGGTCGTGCTTGTGGCGTAGGCGGTGGCAGTGGTGGTGGCGGTGCTCCCCAACCAACCTCCCTCCCTCTCCCGGTGGCGGCAATGATGGATGGTTGTGCTGGTGGCGTCATTAACAAAACGGCATTGAGCTTGGATATGCAGTTATGCATTTCACAGCCGGAACCATGATGATTGCTGTTCTGACGGGAAAATATTCAGCTGGAGAGCAACAATGTGAGGTGATTCATTTTAACACAAAACGCGCACACATTGACTGCAATGCAATGCACTAAGAAAAGCACATGAAAAAGATGCAAATAATTCAATAAAGCAAACAAACAAGCAGTTAACCATTTCAAGCAGTTGTTCGCACACAAATGATGATTGCTGCTGTTCTGACGGGAATATAAATTTTCAGCTGAAGTGAAATTTTGTGGGGTGATTCAAGTTCATTTAAACACAAAAAGCGCTCACATTTAGTTTTGCACCTGCAATGCAATGCAATTAGAAATCCATTCCTTATTCTTTCATGAAATAAAATTTTAAACAAATTTTTCATGAAGGAATGAAGCTTGAAGAAATGCACAAGCAGTAATACATTTTTATCTTTTAGCTGGAGAGCAACAATTTGTTAATTCACTTTCGTTTTGATATAAGAATATATCTCAATGTGAATATATGGTACTACAATGCAATGCAATAAGTAAAAAACGTTCAATAGTGGCAAATTGTTCAGAAACATACAGGATTTAAGTGATAGCAAATGCACCAGCAGTTATACATTTGATAGCCGGAACCATAATGATTGCTGTCTGAATGAGAAGCACCAGCGTGGGGTGTTTCAAGTTCTCGTTTATAGTCAAGAAAGCGCCCACATTCAGTTCAGCAACAGCTATGCCATGCTATAAGAAAAGCACAAAATAATGGCAAAATGTTCAAAAATAAGCTTTAAGCGTTCAAGAGCCAAAAGGGTAAATTGCTTAAGCAATTTCAACATGCAGTTATGCATCTCTCAGCCGGAACCAAAATGATGACGGGAATAAAAGTATTTAGCTACAAAGAAAAAATGTGGGTGATTAAACTTCGGTAAAACACATAATGGCGCCCAGAATAAGTTCAGCAACTGCAAGGCAATATAATAAGAAAGGCACAGGCGAAATGTTCATAAAGATTTAAGCATAAAAGCAAATGCACAAGCAGTTATGCCTTTCACAGCCGGAAGCATTATGAATGCTGCTCTGACGGGAATTTAAATATTTCAGTTGGAGGGTGCTATTATGTAGGGCGCTTTAATTTTGTTTAAACAGAAGAAAGCGCAATAAGGTACTGAAATGCAATTAAATCAATTGCCCGAATCAGCGACTGCTCGTGGTGCGAGAATTGAGGAATCACTCGTGACGCGAATACTGGTCCACAAAATACGGAGCACAGCGACCGCCGCCTCTGGTCAACAACGACCATAATCGCCTGCCTACATCGGGAACTGTAACGCGCAACAATGGGAAAGGATAGGTTATCAGACCCATTAGGTCTGAGCAATTATGCTACGTGGTCATTCAGATTCCAATCTATGATACAAGAGAACAACCTGGATAGATGGCTGAGAGACGAACCAATGACCGACGAGGACATCGCCGCGTCAAACAAGGTCAGAAATATCCTTGTCAAAAATGTCCAAGATCATCACTTGGCAATTATCAGAGCAGCGCCCAACGCCAAGGGAGCATGGGAGAGGCTCGCGGCTGTTATTGCGGCAAGCAGCGACGCAAGAAAATCTCAGCTTGTTGCTGAACTGTCAGCCCTTATAATGGCACAAAATGAAGCCCTAATCTTATATCTGGCTCGCGTCCGCAATCTATATACGGACTTGGTGGAAGTGGGACACCCCGTTACCGAACGGGAAGTTACCAACAATCTACTGGTGGGACTCCTGAAGAAATTCTCGGTCATTGTTACCACGCTGACAGTCAATGGCCAATGCAATTTGGATACCGTGGGCGCTCAACTATTGGCTTTTGAGAAACGAGTCGATGCAGAGGGTGATTCCGTTGCTTTCAGTGCAACAAGCCAAAGAGACAATTGCAGCACCGGACAATATCACAGCGAGACTAGCCGCAATCACCATGACACAATTGAACGCGACTACGGAGGTAATTCGGTCGCATTTGCCGGCACAAGTCGAGGAGGCACATGGAGCGCTGCCAACAACAGCCACGACGGATGGAACCATCGCGGCAACACGTTTGATCGAGGATACAGGAATATGCCAATCATCAATCAAGGCGATGCATGGAGTTATGGAAGAGATGGCCGCAACGGAGTAAGCCAACATGAACACAGATCAGGTTATGGCTACGGCGGGACAGTGCAATGCCAACTATGCGAAAATTATGGACATACCGCGCGACAATGCCGCGCACCACGCATGCCACAACCTCCAGGCCAAATAAGACGCAACAGACAAGATGGCAACTACAACCGCCAGGGCAACAGGAGCCACAACACTGTCAACGCCACAGCGTTATCCAGCTCAACAAGTCGACAGGAAAGTGGAGAGGGACGTTCCAATCAACCAGAGAATTCGTGGGATCCCAATACGACAAATTATGGGCCGTATTACTTGCTCTGACATTCTTTCGTATATGAGTGTTGCTCACATTCCAACACCCCCCCGTGAGCGACACTCCGTCGAGCTTCACGGTCTCCCGAAAGCTGCCTCGTACCGGCCTCCCTGTCCTGGTCAACAGCCTCTCGGCCAGCCGCGCACGTGCGCTCGGGGCTCATAGCCTGTTGAAGTCAGCAAAGCGCCCGGCCCCTCGTGGGCCGTATTACTCTGACATTCTTTCGTATATGAGTGTTGCTCACATTCCAACAGCAGTAAATGGTACGGGAGATACAGGAAGTACTTAATGAACGGGATGTAGTGATGTGCGTTGGTACAAGATTGTTGAGTAATCTAGGAGGTACCCTTCTTATGATTTTACATATGGTGACACATGTTTATCTGAGGTTGGAAGACTGGAGTTAAGTCCTCAAGGGGGTGTATTCAATCCTAGGTTTGCTCAATGCTATGAGAGGTGTCCTATTTGGTCCCTGCGAGTCCATGACGTCCTTTATTGTAACATTGTATCAAGACATCCGCGTCGTGTCTATGACCCAACCTATTCAAAATACTTACCGCCCAACCTCCCTCCCGCTTGCGCTCCCTTTCTCCGTCCTTCCCAATGTCGGCGATGATGGTCGTGCTTGTGGCGTAGGCGGTGGCAGTGGTGGTGGCGGTGCCCCCCAACCAACCTCCCTCCCTCTCCCGGTGGCGGCAATGATGGATGGTTGTGCTGGTGGCGTCATTAACAAAACGGCATTGAGCTTGAATTTGCAGTTATGCATTTCACAGCCGGAACCATGATGATTGCTGTCCTGACGGGAAAATATTCAGCTGGAGAGCAACAATGTGAGCTGATTCATTTTAACACAAAACGCGCACACATTGACTGCAATGCAATGCACTAAGAAAAGCACATGAAAAAGATGCAAATAATTCAATAAAGCAAACAAACAAGCAGTTAACCATTTCAAGCAGTTGTTCGCACACGAATGATGATTGCTGCTGTTCTGACGGGAATATAAATTTTCAGCTGAAGTGAAATTTTGTGGGGTGATTCAAGTTCATTTAAACACAAAAAGCGCTCACATTTAGTTTTGCACCTGCAATGCAATGCAATTAGAAATCCATTCCTTATTCTTTCATGAAATAAAATTTTAAACAAATTTTTCATGAAGGAATGAAGCTTGAAGAAATGCACAAGCAGTAATACATTTTTATCTTTTAGCTGGAGAGCAACAATTTGTTAATTCACTTTCGTTTTGATATAAGAATATATCTCAATGTGGATATAAGGTACTACAATGCAATGCAATAAGTAAAAAACGTTCAAT
The DNA here is from genome assembly GCA_030268105.1 of Volvox africanus. NCBI lineage: Eukaryota > Viridiplantae > Chlorophyta > Chlorophyceae > Chlamydomonadales > Volvocaceae > Volvox > Volvox africanus. Next base: position 2,803,252 of record BSDZ01000089.1, on the reverse strand, counting down.
AGTGGCAAATTGTTCAGAAACATACAGGATTTAAGGGATAGCAAATGCACCAGCAGTTATACATTTGATAGCCGGAACCATAATGATTGCTGTCTGAATGAGAAGCACCAGCGTGGGGTGTTTCAAGTTCTCGTTTATAGTCAAGAAAGCGCCCACATTCAGTTCAGCAACAGCTATGCCATGCTATAAGGAAAGCACAAAATAATGGCAAAATGTTCAAAAATAAGCTTTAAGCGTTCAAGAGCCAAAAGGGTAAATTGCTTAAGCAATTTCAACATGCAGTTATGCATCTCTCAGCCGGAACCAAAATGATGACGGGAATAAAAGTATTTAGCTACAAAGAAAAAACGTGGGTGATTAAACTTCGGTAAAACACATAATGGCGCCCAGAATAAGTTCAGCAACTGCAAGGCAACATAATAAGAAAGGCACAGGCGAAATGTTCATAAAGATTTAAGCATAAAAGCAAATGCACAAGCAGTTATGCCTTTCACAGCCGGAAGCATTATGAATGCTGCTCTGACGGGAATTTAAATATTTCAGTTGGAGGGTGCTATTATGTAGGGTGCTTTAATTTCGTTTAAACAGAAGAAAGCGCAATAAGGTACTGAAATGCAATTAAATCAATTGCCCGAATCAGCGACTGCTCGTGGTGCGAGAATTGAGGAATCACTCGTGACGCGAATACTGGTCCACAAAATACGGAGCACAGCGACCGCCGCCTCTGGTGAACAACGACCATAATCGACTGCCTACATCGGGAACTGTAACGCGCAACAATGGGAAAGGATAGGTTATCAGACCCATTAGGTCTGAGCAATTATGCTACGTGGTCGTTCAGATTCCAATCTATGATGCAAGAGAACAACCTGGATAGATGGCTGAGAGACGAACCAATGACCGACGAGGACATCGCCGCGTCAAACAAGGTCAGAAATATCCTTGTCAAAAATGTCCAAGATCATCACTTGGCAATTATCAGAGCAGCGCCCAACGCAAAGGGAGCATGGGAGAGGCTCGCGGCTGTTATTGCGGCAAGCAGCGACGCAAGAAAATCTCAGCTTGTTGCTGAACTGTCAGCCCTTAAAATGGCACAAAATGAAGCCCTAATCTTATATCTGGCTCGCGTCCGCAATCTATATACGGACTTGGTGGAAGTGGGACACCCCGTTACCAAACGGGAAGTTACCTACAATCTACTGGTGGGACTCCCGAAGAAATTCTCGGTCATTGTTGTTGAAGTCAGCAAAGCGCCCGGCCCCTCGTGGGCCGTATTACTTGCTGTGACATTCTTTCGTATATGAGTGTTGCTCACATTCCAACACCCCCCCGTGAGCGACACTCCGTCGAGCTTCACGGTCTCCCGATAGCTGCCTCGTCCCGGCCTCCCTGCCCTGGTCAACAGCCAGCGGGATTCGAACCGGCGACCTCTCGGCCAGCCGCGCAAGTGCGCTCGGGGCTCATAACCTGTTGAGATCGAGGGGTTCAGCCAACTTGTCCTTGCCCATGTTGTTCTTGGTTCTCTCAGAGCGCCCAGGCGGGGCTCATAACCTGTTAAGGAGATAAAGGAAGTATAAAGCTGCTATGAAGTATTACAGAGGTCAGAGGAGGTCAGATGTATAAGACACTAGACGATTGCTAGCTGTTGGGTGATTATTGCAGAGCTCAGGTACCCTTAAATACTAGTTCTAATGGCTTCTGATCAACAACTCCCTGGAGCACTGCAGTATGCAGCTCTCTACCATTGGGTAGTTGCCCAGCACCTACCACCAGCAACTTCCTACCACTTGGCTGCTCAGCACCTATCACCTTGCACACTGCAACTGCCTGTCACAACTGCCGCCCTGCAACTGCTAGATAGGTAACTGTGACGGTTTGCACCGTCCAAGACTTAACAATTGTTACCACGCTGACAGTCAATGGCCAATGCAATTTGGATACCGTGGGCGCTCAACTATTGGCTTTTGAGAAACGAGTCGATGCAGAGGGTGATTCCGTTGCTTTCAGTGCAACAAGCCAAAGAGACAATTGCAGCACCGGACAATATCACAGCGAGACTAGCCGCAATCACCATGACACAATTGAACGCGACTACGGAGGTAATTTGGTCGCATTTGCCGGCACAAGTCGGTCGCATTTGCTGGCACAAGTCGAGGAGGCACATGGAGCGCTGCCAACAACAGCCACGACGGATGGAACCATCGCGGCAACACGTTTGATCGAGGATCCAGGAATATGCCAATCATCAATCAAGGCGATGCATGGAGTTATGGAAGAGATGGCCGCAACGGAGTAAGCCAACATGAACACAGATCAGGTTATGGCTACGGCGGGACAGTGCAATGCCAACTATGCGAAAATTATGGACATACCGCGCGACAATGCCGCGCACCACGCATGCCACAACCTCCAGGCCAAATAAGACGCAACAGACAAGATGGCAACTACAACCGCCAGGGCAACAGGAGCCACAACACTGTCAACGCCACAGCGTTATCCAGCTCAACAAGTCGACAGGAAAGTGGAGAGGGACGTTCCAATCAACCAGAGAATTCGTGGGATCCCAATACGACAAATTATGGGCCGTATTACTTGCTCTGACATTCTTTCGTATATGAGTGTTGCTCACATTCCAACACCCCCCCGTGAGCGACACTCCGTCGAGCTTCACGGTCTCCCGAAAGCTGCCTCGTACTGGCCTCCCTGTCCTGGTCAACAGCCTCTCGGCCAGCCGCGGACGTGCGCTCGGGGCTCATAACCTGTTGAAGTCAGCAAAGCGCCCGGCCCCTCGTGGGCCGTATTACTCTGACATTCTTTCGTATATGAGTGTTGCTCACATTCCAACAGCAGTAAATGGTACGGGAGATACAGGAAGTACTTAATGAACGGGATGTAGTGATGTGCGTTGGTACAAGATTGTTGAGTAATCTAGGAGGTACCCTTCTTATGATTTTACATATGGTGACACATGTTTATCTGAGGTTGGAAGACTGGAGTTTAGTCCTCAAGGGGGTGTATTCAACCCTAGGTTTGCTCAATGGTATGAGAGGTGTCCTATTTGGTCCCTGCGAGTCCATGACGTCCTTTATTGTAACATTGTATCAAGACATCCGCGTCGTGTCTATGACCCAACCTTTTCAAAATACTTACCGCCCAATCCCCCTCCCGCTTGCGCTCCCTTTCTCCGTCCTTCCCAATGTCGGCGATGATGGTCGTGCTTGTGGCGTAGGCGGTGGCAGTGGTGGTGGCGGTGCCCCCCAACCAACCTCCCTCCCTCTCCCGGTGGCGGCAATGATGCATGGTTGTGCTGGTGGCGTCATTAACAAAACGGCATTGAGCTTGAATATGCAGTTATGCATTTCACAGCCGGAACCATGATGATTGCTGTCCTGACGGGAAAATATTCAGCTGGAGAGCAACAATTTGAGCTGATTCATTTTAACACAAAACGCGCACACATTGACTGCAATGCAATGCACTAAGAAAAGCACATGAAAAAGATGCAAATAATTCAATAAAGCAAACAAACAAGCAGTTAACCATTTCAAGCAGTTGTTCGCACACGAATGATGATTGCTGCTGTTCTGACGGGAATATAAATTTTCAGCTGAAGTGAAATTTTGTGGGGTGATTCAAGTTCATTTAAACACAAAAAGCGCTCACATTTAGTTTTGCACCTGCAATGCAATGCAATTAGAAATCCATTCCTTATTCTTTCATGAAATAAAAGGAATGAAGCTTGAAGAAATGCACAAGCAGTAATACATTTTTATCTTTTAGCTGGAGAGCAACAATTTGTTAATTCACTTTCGTTTTGATATAAGAATATATCTGAATGTGGATATAAGGTACTACTATGCAATGCAATAAGTAAAAAACGTTCAATAGTGGCAAATTGTTCAGAAACATACAGGATTTAAGGGATAGCAAATGCACCAGCAGTTATTCATTTGATAACGGGACCAAAACGATGACGGGAATAAAAGTATGATGACGGGAATAAAAGTATTTAGCTACAAAGAAAAAATGTGGGTGATTAAACTTCGGTAAAACACATAATGGCGCCCAGAATAAGTTCAGCAACTGCAAGGCAATATAATAAGAAAGGCACAGGCGAAATGTTCATAAAGATTTAAGCATAAAAGCAAATGCACAAGCAGTTATGCCTTTCACAGCCGGAAGCATTATGAATGCTGCTCTGACGGGAATTTAAATATTTCAGTTGGAGGGTGCTATTATGTAGGGTGCTTTAATTTCGTTTAAACAGAAGAAAGCGCAATAAGGTACTGAAATGCAATTAAATCAATTGCCCGAATCAGCGACTGCTCGTGGTGCGAGAATTGAGGAATCACTCGTGACGCGAATACTGGTCCACAAAATACGGAGCACAGCGACCGCCGCCTCTGGTGAACAACGACCATAATCGACTGCCTACATCGGGAACTGTAACGCGCAACAATGGGAAAGGATAGGTTATCAGACCCATTAGGTCTGAGCAATTATGCTACGTGGTCGTTCAGATTCCAATCTATGATGCAAGAGAACAACCTGGATAGATGGCTGAGAGACGAACCAATGACCGACGAGGACATCGCCGCGTCAAACAAGGTCAGAAATATCCTTGTCAAAAATGTCCAAGATCATCACTTGGCAATTATCAGAGCAGCGCCCAACGCCAAGGGAGCATGGGAGAGGCTCGCGGCTGTTATTGCGGCAAGCAGCGACGCAAGAAAATCTCAGCTTGTTGCTGAACTGTCAGCCCTTATAATGGCACAAAATGAAGCCCTAATCTTATATCTGGCTCGCGTCCGCAATCTATATACGGACTTGGTGGAAGTGGGACACCCCGTTACCGAACGGGAAGTTACCAACAATCTACTGGTGGGACTCCTGAAGAAATTCTCGGTCATTGTTACCACGCTGACAGTCAATGGCCAATGCAATTTGGATACCGTGGGCGCTCAACTATTGGCTTTTGAGAAACGAGTCGATGCAGAGGGTGATTCCGTTGCTTTCAGTGCAACAAGCCAAAGAGACAATTGCAGCACCGGACAATATCACAGCGAGACTAGCCGCAATCACCATGACACAATTGAACGCGACTACGGAGGTAATTTGGTCGCATTTGCCGGCAAAGGTCGGTCGCATTTGCCGGCACAAGTCGAGGAGGCACATGGAGCGCTGCCAACAACAGCCACGACGGATGGAACCATCGCGGCAACACGTTTGATCGAGGATACAGGAATATGCCAATCATCAATCAAGGCGATGCATGGAGTTATGGAAGAGATGGCCGCAACGGAGTAAGCCAACATGAACACAGATCAGGTTATGGCTACGGCGGGACAGTGCAATGCCAACTATGCGAAAATTATGGACATACCGCGCGACAATGCCGCGCACCACGCATGCCACAACCTCCAGGCCAAATAAGACGCAACAGACAAGATGGCAACTACAACCGCCAGGGCAACAGGAGCCACAACACTGTCAACGCCACAGCGTTATCCAGCTCAACAAGTCGACAGGAAAGTGGAGAGGGACGTTCCAATCAACCAGAGAATTCGTGGGATCCCAATACGACAAATTATGGGCCGTATTACTTGCTCTGACATTCTTTCGTATATGAGTGTTGCTCACATTCCAACACCCCCCCGTGAGCGACACTCCGTCGAGCTTCACGGTCTCCCGAAAGCTGCCTCGTACCGGCCTCCCTGTCCTGGTCAACAGCCTCTCGGCCAGCCGCGCACGTGCGCTCGGGGCTCATAGCCTGTTGAAGTCAGCAAAGCGCCCGGCCCCTCGTGGGCCGTATTACTCTGACATTTTTTCGTATATGAGTGTTGCTCACATTCCAACAGCAGTAAATGGTACGGGAGATACAGGAAGTACTTAATGAACGGGATGTAGTGATGTGCGTTGGTACAAGATTGTTGAGTAATCTAGGAGGTACCCTTCTTATGATTTTACATATGGTGACACATGTTTATCTGAGGTTGGAAGACTGGAGTTAAGTCCTCAAGGGGGTGTATTCAATCCTAAGTTTGCTCAATGGTATGAGAGGTGTCCTATTTGGTCCCTGCGAGTCCATGACGTCCTTTATTGTAACATTGTATCAAGACATCCGCGTCGTGTCTATGACCCAACCTATTCAAAATACTTACCGCCCAACCTCCCTCCCGCTTGCGCTCCCTTTCTCCGTCCTTCCCAATGTCGGCGATGATGGTCGTGCTTGTGGCGTAGGCGGTGGCAGTGGTGGTGGCGGTGCCCCCCAACCAACCTCCCTCCCTCTCCCGGTGGCGGCAATGATGGATGGTTGTGCTGGTGGCGTCATTTACAAAACGGCATTGAGCTTGAATATGCAGTTATGCATTTCACAGCCGGAACCATGATGATTGCTGTCCTGACGGGAAAATATTCAGCTGGAGAGCAACAATTTGAGCTGATTCATTTTAACACAAAACGCGCACACATTGACTGCAATGCAATGCACTAAGAAAAGCACATGAAAAAGATGCAAATAATTCAATAAAGCAAACAAACAAGCAGTGAACCATTTCAAGCAGTTGTTCGCACACGAATGATGATTATATAAATTTTCAGCTGAAGTGAAATTTTGTGGGGTGATTCAAGTTCATTTAAACACAAAAAGCGCTCACATTTAGTTTTGCACCTGCAATGCAAATCCATTCCTTATTCTTTCATGAAATAAAATTTTAAACAAATTTTTCATGAAGGAATGAAGCTTGAAGAAATGCACAAGCAGTAATACATTTTTATCTTTTAGCTGGAGAGCAACAATTTGTTAATTCACTTTCGTTTTGATATAAGAATATATCTCAATGTGGATATAAGGTACTACAATGCAATGCAATAAGTAAAAAACGTTCAATAGTGGCAAATTGTTCAGAAACATACAGGATTTAAGGGATAGCAAATGCACCAGCAGTTATACATTTGATAGCCGGAACCATAATGATTGCTGTCTGAATGAGAAGCACCTGCGTGGGGTGTTTCAAGTTCTCGTTTATAGTCAAGAAAGCGCCCACATTCAGTTCAGCAACAGCTATGCCATGCTATAAGGAAAGCACAAAATAATGGCAAAATGTTCAAAAATAAGCTTTAAGCGTTCAAGAGCCAAAAGGGTAAATTGCTTAAGCAATTTCAACATGCAGTTATGCATCTCTCAGCCGGAACCAAAATGATGACGGGAATAAAAGTATTTAGCTACAAAGAAAAAATGTGGGTGATTAAACTTCGGTAAAACACATAATGGCGCCCAGAATAAGTTCAGCAACTGCAAGGCAATATAATAAGAAAGGCACAGGCGAAATGTTCATAAAGATTTAAGCATAAAAGCAAATGCACAAGCAGTTATGCCTTTCACAGCCGGAAGCATTATGAATGCTGCTCTGACGGGAATTTAAATATTTCAGTTGGAGGGTGCTATTATGTAGGGTGCTTTAATTTCGTTTAAACAGAAGAAAGCGCAATAAGGTACTGAAATGCAATTAAATCAATTGCCCGAATCAGCGACTGCTCGTGGTGCGAGAATTGAGGAATCACTCGTGACGCGAATACTGGTCCACAAAATACGGAGCACAGCGACCGCCGCCTCTGGTGAACAACGACCATAATCGACTGCCTACATCGGGAACTGTAACGCGCAACGATGGGAAAGGATAGGTTATCAGACCCATTAGGTCTGAGCAATTATGCTACGTGGTCGTTCAGATTCCAATCTATGATGCAAGAGAACAACCTGGATAGATGGCTGAGAGACGAACCAATGACCGACGAGGACATTGCTGCGTCAAACAAGGTCAGAAATATCCTTGTCAAAAATGTCCAAGATCATCACTTGGCAATTATCAGAGCAGCGCCCAACGCCAAGGGAGCATGGGAGAGGCTCGCGGCTGTTATTGCGGCAAGCAGCGACGCAAGAAAATCTCAGCTTGTTGCTGAACTGTCAGCCCTTATAATGGCACAAAATGAAGCCCTAATCTTATATCTGGCTCGCGTCCGCAATCTATATACGGACTTGGTGGAAGTGGGACACCCCGTTACCGAACGGGAAGTTACCTACAATCTACTGGTGGGACTCCCGAAGAAATTCTCGGTCATTGTTACCACGCTGACAGTCAATGGCCAATACAATTTGGATACCGTGGGCGCTCAACTATTGGCTTTTGAGAAACGAGTCGATGCAGAGGGTGATTCCGTTGCTTTCAGTGCAACAAGCCAAAGAGACAATTGCAGCACCGGACAATATCACAGCGAGACTAGCCGCAATCACCATGACACAATTGAACGCGACTACGGAGGTAATTCGGTCGCATTTGCCGGCACAAGTCGGTCGCATTTGCTGGCACAAGTCGAGGAGGCACATGGAGCGCTGCCAACAACAGCCACGACGGATGGAACCATCACGGCAACACGTTTGATCGAGGATCCAGGAATATGCCAATCATCAATCAAGGCGATGCATGGAGTTATGGAAGAGATTGCCGCAACAGAGTAAGCCAACATGAACACAGATCAGGTTATGGCTACGGCGGGACAGTGCAATGCCAACTATGCGAAAATTATGGACATACCGCGCGACAATGCCGCGCACCACGCATGCCACAACCTCCAGGCCAAATAAGACGCAACAGACAAGATGGCAACTACAACCGCCAGGGCAACAGGAGCCACAACACTGTCAACGCCACAGCGTTATCCAGCTCAACAAGTCGACAGGAAAGTGGAGAGGGACGTTCCAATCAACCAGAGAATTCGTGGGATCCCAATACGACAAATTATGGGCCGTATTACTTGCTCTGACATTCTTTCGTATATGAGTGTTGCTCACATTCCAACACCCCCCCGTGAGCGACACTCCATCGAGCTTCACGGTCTCCCGAAAGCTGCCTCGTACTGGCCTCCCTGTCCTGGTCAACAGCCTCTCGGCCAGCCGCGCACGTGCGCTCGGGGCTCATAGCCTGTTGAAGTCAGCAAAGCGCCCGGCCCCTCGTGGGCCGTATTACTCTGACATTCTTTCGTATATGAGTGTTGCTCACATTCCAACAGCAGTAAATGGTACGGGAGATACAGGAAGTACTTAATGAACGGGATGTAATGATGTGCGTTGGTACAAGATTGTTGAGTAATCTAGGAGGTACCCTTCTTATGATTTTACATATGGTAACACATGTTTATCTGAGGTTGGAAGACTGGAGTTTAGTCCTCAAAGGGGTGTATTCAACCCTAGGTTTGCTCAATGCTATGAGAGGTGTCCTATTTGGTCCCTGCGAGTCCATGACGTCCTTTATTGTAACATTGTATCAAGACATCCGCGTCGTGTCTATGACCCAACCTATTCAAAATACTTACCGCCCAACCTCCCTCCCGCTTGCGCTCCCTTTCTCCGTCCTTCCCAATGTCGGCGATGATGGTCGTGCTTGTGGCGTAGGCGGTGGCAGTGGTGGTGGCGGTGCCCCCCAACCAACCTCCCTCCCTCTCCCGGTGGCGGCAATGATGGATGGTTGTGCTGGTGGCGTCATTAACAAAACGGCATTGAGCTTGAATTTGCAGTTATGCATTTCACAGCCGGAACCATGATGATTGCTGTCCTGACGGGAAAATATTCAGCTGGAGAGCAACAATGTGAGCTGATTCATTTTAACACAAAACGCGCACACATTGACTGCAATGCAATGCACTAAGAAAAGCACATGAAAAAGATGCAAATAATTCAATAAAGCAAACAAACAAGCAGTTAACCATTTCAAGCAGTTGTTCGCACACGAATGATGATTGCTGCTGTTCTGACGGGAATATAAATTTTCAGCTGAAGTGAAATTTTGTGGGGTGATTCAAGTTCATTTAAACACAAAAAGCGCTCACATTTAGTTTTGCACCTGCAATGCAATGCAATTAGAAATCCATTCCTTATTCTTTCATGAAATAAAAGGAATGAAGCTTGAAGAAATGCACAAGCAGTAATACATTTTTATCTTTTAGCTGGAGAGCAACAATTTGTTAATTCACTTTCGTTTTGATATAAGAATATATCTCAATGTGGATATAAGGTACTACAATGCAATGCAATAAGTAAAAAACGTTCAATAGTGGCAAATTGTTCAGAAACATACAGGATTTAAGGGATAGCAAATGCACCAGCAGTTATACATTTGATAGCCGGAACCATAATGATTGCTGTCTGAATGAGAAGCACCAGCGTGGGGTGTTTCAAGTTCTCGTTTATAGTCAAGAAAGCGCCCACATTAAGTTCAGCAACAGCTATGCCATGCTATAAGGAAAGCACAAAATAATGGCAAAATGTTCAAAAATAAGCTTTAAGCGTTCAAGAGCCAAAAGGGTAAATTGCTTAAGCAATTTCAACATGCAGTTATGCATCTCTCAGCCGGAACCAAAATGATGACGGGAATAAAAGTATTTAGCTACAAAGAAAAAACGTGGGTGATTAAACTTCGGTAAAACACATAATGGCGCCCAGAATAAGTTCAGCAACTGCAAGGCAATATAATAAGAAAGGCACAGGCGAAATGTTCATAAAGATTTAAGCATAAAAGCAAATGCACAAGCAGTTATGCCTTTCACAGCCGGAAGCATTATGAATGCTGCTCTGACGGGAATTTAAATATTTCAGTTGGAGGGTGCTATTATGTAGGGTGCTTTAATTTCGTTTAAACAGAAGAAAGCGCAATAAGGTACTGAAATGCAATTAAATCAATTGCCCGAATCAGCGACTGCTCGTGGTGCGAGAATTGAGGAATCACTCGTGACGCGAATACTGGTCCACAAAATACGGAGCACAGCGACCGCCGCCTCTGGTGAACAACGACCATAATCGACTGCCTACATCGGGAACTGTAACGCGCAACGATGGGAAAGGATAGGTTATCAGACCCATTAGGTCTGAGCAATTATGCTACGTGGTCGTTCAGATTCCAATCTATGATGCAAGAGAACAACCTGGATAGATGGCTGAGAGACGAACCAATGACCGACGAGGACATCGCTGCGTCAAACAAGGTCAGAAATATCCTTGTCAAAAATGTCCAAGATCATCACTTGGCAATTATCAGAGCAGCGCCCAACGCAAAGGGAGCATGGGAGAGGCTCGCGGCTGTTATTGCGGCAAGCAGCGACGCAAGAAAATCTCAGCTTGTTGCTGAACTGTCAGCCCTTAAAATGGCACAAAATGAAGCCCTAATCTTATATCTGGCTCGCGTCCGCAATCTATATACGGACTTGGTGGAAGTGGGACACCCCGTTACCGAACGGGAAGTTACCTACAATCTACTGGTGGGACTCCCGAAGAAATTCTCGGTCATTGTTACCACGCTGACAGTCAATGGCCAATACAATTTGGATACCGTGGGCGCTCAACTATTGGCTTTTGAGAAACGAGTCGATGCAGAGGGTGATTCCGTTGCTTTCAGTGCAACAAGCCAAAGAGACAATTGCAGCACCGGACAATATCACAGCGAGACTAGCCGCAATCACCATGACACAATTGAACGCGACTACGGAGGTAATTCGGTCGCATTTGCCGGCACAAGTCGGTCGCATTTGCTGGCACAAGTCGAGGTGGCACATGGAGCGCTGCCAACAACAGCCACGACGGATGGAACCATCACGGCAACACGTTTGATCGAGGATACAGGAATATGCCAATCATCAATCAAGGCGATGCATGGAGTTATGGAAGAGATGGCCGCAACGGAGTAAGCCAACATGAACACAGATCAGGTTATGGCTACGGCGGGACAGTGCAATGCCAACTATGCGAAAATTATGGACATACCGCGCGACAATGCCGCGCACCACGCATGCCACAACCTCCAGGCCAAATAAGACGCAACAGACAAGATGGCAACTACAACCGCCAGGGCAACAGGAGCCACAACACTGTCAACGCCACAGCGTTATCCAGCTCAACAAGTCGACAGGAAAGTGGAGAGGGACGTTCCAATCAACCAGAGAATTCGTGGGATCCCAATACGACAAATTATGGGCCGTATTACTTGCTCTGACATTCTTTCGTATATGAGTGTTGCTCACATTCCAACACCCCCCCGTGAGCGACACTCCGTCGAGCTTCACGGTCTCCCGAAAGCTGCCTCGTACTGGCCTCCCTGTCCTGGTCAACAGCCTCTCGGCCAGCCGCGCACGTGCGCTCGGGGCTCATAGCCTGTTGAAGTCAGCAAAGCGCCCGGCCCCTCGTGGGCCGTATTACTCTGACATTCTTTCGTATATGAGTGTTGCTCACATTCCAACAGCAGTAAATGGTACGGGAGATACAGGAAGTACTTAATGAACGGGATGTAATGATGTGCGTTGGTACAAGATTGTTGAGTAATCTAGGAGGTACCCTTCTTATGATTTTACATATGGTAACACATGTTTATCTGAGGTTGGAAGACTGGAGTTTAGTCCTCAAAGGGGTGTATTCAACCCTAGGTTTGCTCAATGCTATGAGAGGTGTCCTATTTGGTCCCTGCGAGTCCATGACGTCCTTTATTGTAACATTGTATCAAGACATCCGCGTCGTGTCTATGACCCAACCTATTCAAAATACTTACCGCCCAACCTCCCTCCCGCTTGCGCTCCCTTTCTCCGTCCTTCCCAATGTCGGCGATGATGGTCGTGCTTGTGGCGTAGGCGGTGGCAGTGGTGGTGGCGGTGCCCCCCAACCAACCTCCCTCCCTCTCCCGGTGGCGGCAATGATGGATGGTTGTGCTGGTGGCGTCATTAACAAAACGGCATTGAGCTTGAATATGCAGTTATGCATTTCACAGCCGGAACCATGATGATTGCTGTCCTGACGGGAAAATATTCAGCTGGAGAGCAACAATGTGAGCTGATTCATTTTAACACAAAACGCGCACACATTGACTGCAATGCAATGCACTAAGAAAAGCACATGAAAAAGATGCAAATAATTCAATAAAGCAAACAAACAAGCAGTGAACCATTTCAAGCAGTTGTTCGCACACGAATGATGATTGCTGCTGTTCTGACGGGAATATAAATTTTCAGCTGAAGTGAAATTTTGTGGGGTGATTCAAGTTCATTTAAACACAAAAAGCGCTCACATTTAGTTTTGCACCTGCAATGCAATGCAATTAGAAATCCATTCCTTATTCTTTCATGAAATAAAATTTTAAACAAATTTTTCATGAAGGAATGAAGCTTGAAGAAATGCACAAGCAGTAATACATTTTTATCTTTTAGCTGGAGAGCAACAATTTGTTAATTCACTTTCGTTTTGATATAAGAATATATCTCAATGTGGATATAAGGTACTACAATGCAATGCAATAAGTAAAAAACGTTCAATAGTGGCAAATTGTTCAGAAACATACAGGATTTAAGGGATAGCAAATGCACCAGCAGTTATACATTTGATAGCCGGAACGATAATGATTGCTGTCTGAATGAGAAGCACTTGCGCGGGGTGTTTCAAGTTCTCGTTTATAGTCAAGAAAGCGCCCACATTCAGTTCAGCAACAGCTATGCCATGCTATAAGGAAAGCACAAAATAATGGCAAAATGTTCAAAAATAAGCTTTAAGCGTTCAAGAGCCAAAAGGGTAAATTGCTTAAGCAATTTCAACATGCAGTTATGCATCTCTCAGCCGGAACCAAAATGATGACGGGAATAAAAGTATTTAGCTACAAAGAAAAAATGTGGGTGATTAAACTTCGGTAAAACACATAATGGCGCCCAGAATAAGTTCAGCAACTGCAAGGCAATATAATAAGAAAGGCACAGGCGAAATGTTCATAAAGATTTAAGCATAAAAGCAAATGCACAAGCAGTTATGCCTTTCACAGCCGGAAGCATTATGAATGCTGCTCTGACGGGAATTTAAATATTTCAGTTGGAGGGTGCTATTATGTAGGGTGCTTTAATTTCGTTTAAACAGAAGAAAGCGCAATAAGGTACTGAAATGCAATTAAATCAATTGCCCGAATCAGCGACTGCTCGTGGTGCGAGAATTGAGGAATCACTCGTGACGCGAATACTGGTCCACAAAATACGGAGCACAGCGACCGCCGCCTCTGGTGAACAACGACCATAATCGCCTGCCTACATCGGGAACTGTAACGCGCAACAATGGGAAAGGATTGGTTATCAGAACCATTAGGTCTGAGCAATTATGCTACGTGGTCGTTCAGATTCCAATCTATGATGCAAGAGAACAACCTGGATAGATGGCTGAGAGACGAACCAATGACCGACGAGGACATCGCTGCGTCAAACAAGGTCAGAAATATCCTTGTCAAAAATGTCCAAGATCATCACTTGGCAATTATCAGAGCAGCGCCCAACGCAAAGGGAGCATGGGAGAGGCTCGCGGCTGTTATTGCGGCAAGCAGCGACGCAAGAAAATCTCAGCTTGTTGCTGAACTGTCAGCCCTTAAAATGGCACAAAATGAAGCCCTAATCTTATATCTGGCTCGCGTCCGCAATCTATATACGGACTTGGTGGAAGTGGGACACCCCGTTACCGAACGGGAAGTTACCTACAATCTACTGGTGGGACTCCCGAAGAAATTCTCGGTCATTGTTACCACGCTGACAGTCAATGGCCAATACAATTTGGATACCGTGGGCGCTCAACTATTGGCTTTTGAGAAACGAGTCGATGCAGAGGGTGATTCCGTTGCTTTCAGTGCAACAAGCCAAAGAGACAATTGCAGCACCGGACAATATCACAGCGAGACTAGCCGCAATCACCATGACACAATTGAACGCGACTACGGAGGTAATTCGGTCGCATTTGCCGGCACAAGTCGAGGAGGCACATGGAGCGCTGCCAACAACAGCCACGACGGATGGAACCATCGCGGCAACACGTTTGATCGAGGATACAGGAATATGCCAATCATCAATCAAGGCGATGCATGGAGTTATGGAAGAGATGGCCGCAACGGAGTAAGCCAACATGAACACAGATCAGGTTATGGCTACGGCGGGACAGTGCAATGCCAACTATGCGAAAATTATGGACATACCGCGCGACAATGCCGCGCACCACGCATGCCACAACCTCCAGGCCAAATAAGACGCAACAGACAAGATGGCAACTACAACCGCCAGGGCAACAGGAGCCACAACACTGTCAACGCCACAGCGTTATCCAGCTCAACAAGTCGACAGGAAAGTGGAGAGGGACGTTCCAATCAACCAGAGAATTCGTGGGATCCCAATACGACAAATTATGGGCCGTATTACTTGCTCTGACATTCTTTCGTATATGAGTGTTGCTCACATTCCAACACCCCCCCGTGAGCGACACTCCGTCGAGCTTCACGGTCTCCCGATAGCTGCCTCGTACCGGCCTCCCTGTCCTGGTCAACAGCCTCTCGGCCAGCCGCGCACGTGCGCTCGGGGCTCATAGCCTGTTGAAGTCAGCAAAGTGCCCGGCCCCTCGTGGGCCGTATTACTCTGACATTCTTTCGTATATGAGTGTTGCTCACATTCCAACAGCAGTAAATGGTACGGGAGATACAGGAAGTACTTAATGAACGGGATGTAGTGATGTGCGTTGGTACAAGATTGTTGAGTAATCTAGGAGGTACCCTTCTTATGATTTTACATATGGTGACACATGTTTATCTGAGGTTGGAAGACTGGAGTTTAGTCCTCAAGGGGGTGTATTCAACCCTAGGTTTGCTCAATGCTATGAGAGGTGTCCTATTTGGTCCCTGCGAGTCCATGACGTCCTTTATTGTAACATTGTATCAAGACATCCGCATCGTGTCTATGACCCAACCTATTCAAAATACTTACCGCCCAACCTCCCTCCCGCTTGCGCTCCCTTTCTCCGTCCTTCCCAATGTCGGCGATGATGGTCGTGCTTGTGGCGTAGGCGGTGGCAGTGGTGGTGGCGGTGCCCCCCAACCAACCTCCCTCCCTCTCCCGGTGGCGGCAATGATGGATGGTTGTGCTGGTGGCGTCATTAACAAAACGGCATTGAGCTTGAATTTGCAGTTATGCATTTCACAGCCGGAACCATGATGATTGCTGTCCTGACGGGAAAATATTCAGCTGGAGAGCAACAATGTGAGGTGATTCATTTTAACACAAAACGCGCACACATTGACTGCAATGCAATGCACTAAGAAAAGCACATGAAAAAGATGCAAATAATTCAATAAAGCAAACAAACAAGCAGTTAACCATTTCAAGCAGTTGTTCGCACACGAATGATGATTGCTGCTGTTCTGACGGGAATATAAATTTTCAGCTGAAGTGAAATTTTGTGGGGTGATTCAAGTTCATTTAAACACAAAAAGCGCTCACATTTAGTTTTGCACCTGCAATGCAATGCAATTAGAAATCCATTCCTTATTCTTTCATGAAATAAAAGGAATGAAGCTTGAAGAAATGCACAAGCAGTAATACATTTTTATCTTTTAGCTGGAGAGCAACAATTTGTTAATTCACTTTCGTTTTGATATAAGAATATATCTCAATGTGGATATAAGGTACTACAATGCAATGCAATAAGTAAAAAACGTTCAATAGTGGCAAATTGTTCAGAAACATACAGGATTTAAGGGATAGCAAATGCACCAGCAGTTATACATTTGATAGCCGGAACGATAATGATTGCTGTCTGAATGAGAAGCACTTGAGCGGGGTGTTTCAAGTTCTCGTTTATAGTCAAGAAAGCGCCCACATTCAGTTCAGCAACAGCTATGCCATGCTATAAGGAAAGCACAAAATAATGGCAAAATGTTCAAAAATAAGCTTTAAGCGTTCAAGAGCCAAAAGGGTAAATTGCTTAAGCAATTTCAACATGCAGTTATGCATCTCTCAGCCGGAACCAAAATGATGACGGGAATATGTTGTGCTACGGTTCATTTCCCGCCGACGCGTAGGTCGACGCGATCCTACGAGGCGAAGTGCTTTTGTGATGAACGCATTGCATATGAATGAATCTGCATGATATAAATGTATTCGTGTACATTTATATATGCATTTGGCATGTTGTCATTATCCATCGCGACATCGCATCATGGCAAATCCGCCTAGCATGCATGAAAGCCCGAATCATTGAAGTGCGCATTATGCTCGTGCTACGAAACGATAAGTAATATTATCTGATATAATATTACTTCATTAAAGCACACGTTGAGAGCGCCGCACTCGTCGTGATGCATGCAACCGGATATCGTTATCCGGACCCTTGCATCATGCGAATGCCGGAAAGGCTTACACGTTGTTATGCGTAGACATCGCCTAGACGCAGTAGGGTTGTCACATCTAGGATCGGCCTCCTGATGTGAATCGTACGGCATTGCGATGCTGCGAGTATAACAGATGCAAGGACGGCTAAGCAAGATAAGACATTCGATACCGGAGAACACTTGTGTGTTCCACATTACTATTACTATACGATATTCTACTTAGCCCGAGCTAAAGCCTGAACTTCGCTAATCACCGCCGCGTGATGATTGCTTGCTTCCGGCGCTGACGGCGATTTCGTCAATTGCATCATTCCGATCTGTAAGACCGTAAGTTATATCTCTCTTCGTCTTGAAGTCTTCCGCTGTCTCTGTTTCCTCTTGCTTGCCTTGCTGTACTTGCAAGTGCTCGCACATCGGTATCGATAGTCTCCAGACGCGCAGATACTCATGAGCAAACGCGAACGAGAGGTACAACAGAATAAAAGTATTTAGCTACAAAGAAAAAATGTGGGTGATTAAACTTCGGTAAAACACATAATGGCGCCCAGAATAAGTTCAGCAACTGCAAGGCAATATAATAAGAAAGGCACAGGCGAAATGTTCATAAAGATTTAAGCATAAAAGCAAATGCACAAGCAGTTATGCCTTTCACAGCCGGAAGCATTATGAATGCTGCTCTGACGGGAATTTAAATATTTCAGTTGGAGGGTGCTATTATGTAGGGTGCTTTAATTTCGTTTAAACAGAAGAAAGCGCAATAAGGTACTGAAATGCAATTAAATCAATTGCCCGAATCAGCGACTGCTCGTGGTGCGAGAATTGAGGAATCACTCGTGACGCGAATACTGGTCCACAAAATACGGAGCACAGCGACCGCCGCCTCTGGTGAACAACGACCATAATCGCCTGCCTACATCGGGAACTGTAACGCGCAACAATGGGAAAGGATTGGTTATCAGAACCATTAGGTCTGAGCAATTATGCTACGTGGTCGTTCAGATTCCAATCTATGATGCAAGAGAACAACCTGGATAGATGGCTGAGAGACGAACCAATGACCGACGAGGACATCGCTGCGTCAAACAAGGTCAGAAATATCCTTGTCAAAAATGTCCAAGATCATCACTTGGCAATTATCAGAGCAGCGCCCAACGCCAAGGGAGCATGGGAGAGGCTCGCGGCTGTTATTGCGGCAAGCAGCGACGCAAGAAAATCTCAGCTTGTTGCTGAACTGTCAGCCCTTAAAATGGCACAAAATAAAGCCCTAATCTTATATCTGGCTCGCGTCCGCAATCTATATACGGACTTGGTGGAAGTGGGACACCCCGTTACCGAACGGGAAGTTACCTACAATCTACTGGTGGGACTCCCGAAGAAATTCTCGGTCATTGTTACCACGCTGACAGTCAATGGCCAATACAATTTGGATACCGTGGGCGCTCAACTATTGGCTTTTGAGAAACGAGTCGATGCAGAGGGTGATTCCGTTGCTTTCAGTGCAACAAGCCAAAGAGACAATTGCAGCACCGGACAATATCACAGCGAGACTAGCCGCAATCACCATGACACAATTGAACGCGACTACGGAGGTAATTCGGTCGCATTTGCCGGCACAAGTCAGTCGCATTTGCTGGCACAAGTCGAGGAGGCACATGGAGCGCTGCCAACAACAGCCACGACGGATGGAACCATCGCGGCAACACGTTTGATGGAGGATCCAGGAATATGCCAATCATCAATCAAGGCAATGCATGGAGTTATGGAAGAGATGGCCGCAACGGAGTAAGCCAACATGAACACAGATCAGGTTATGGCTACGGCGGGACAGTGCAATGCCAACTATGCGAAAATTATGGACATACCGCGCGACAATGCCGCGCACCACGCATGCCACAACCTCCAGGCCAAATAAGACGCAACAGACAAGATGGCAACTACAACCGCCAGGGCAACAGGAGCCACAACACTGTCAACGCCACAGCGTTATCCAGCTCAACAAGTCGACAGGAAAGTGGAGAGGGACGTTCCAATCAACCAGAGAATTCGTGGGATCCCAATACGACAAATTATGGGCCGTATTACTTGCTCTGACATTCTTTCGTATATGAGTGTTGCTCACATTCCAACACCCCCCCGTGAGCGACACTCCGTCGAGCTTCACGGTCTCCCGATAGCTGCCTCGTACCGGCCTCCCTGTCCTGGTCAACAGCCTCTCGGCCAGCCGCGCACGTGCGCTCGGGGCTCATAGCCTGTTGAAGTCAGCAAAGCGCCCGGCCCCTCGTGGGCCGTATTACTCTGACATTCTTTCGTATATGAGTGTTGCTCACATTCCCTAGGTTTACAACCCTAGGTTTGCTCAATGCTATGAGAGGTGTCCTATTTGGTCCCTGCGAGTCCATGACGTCCTTTATTGTAACATTGTATCAAGACATCCGCGTCGTGTCTATGACCCAACCTATTCAAAATACTTACCGCCCAACCTCCCTCCCGCTTGCGCTCCCTTTCTCCGTCCTTCCCAATGTCGGCGATGATGGTCGTGCTTGTGGCGTAGGCGGTGGCAGTGGTGGTGGCGGTGCCCCCCAACCAACCTCCCTCCCTCTCCCGGTGGCGGCAATGATGGATGGTTGTGCTGGTGGCGTCATTAACAAAACGGCATTGAGCTTGAATATGCAGTTATGCATTTCACAGCCGGAACCATGATGATTGCTGTCCTGACGGGAAAATATTCAGCTGGAGAGCAACAATGTGAGCTGATTCATTTTAACACAAAACGCGCACACATTGACTGCAATGCAATGCACTAAGAAAAGCACATGAAAAAGATGCAAATAATTCAATAAAGCAAACAAACAAGCAGTTAACCATTTCAAGCAGTTGTTCGCACACGAATGATGATTGCTGCTGTTCTGACGGGAATATAAATTTTCAGCTGAAGTGAAATTTTGTGGGGTGATTCAAGTTCATTTAAACACAAAAAGCGCTCACATTTAGTTTTGCACCTGCAATGCAATGCAATTAGAAATCCATTCCTTATTCTTTCATGAAATAAAAGGAATGAAGCTTGAAGAAATGCACAAGCAGTAATACATTTTTATCTTTTAGCTGGAGAGCAACAATTTGTTAATTCACTTTCGTTTTGATATAAGAATATATCTCAATGTGGATATAAGGTACTACAATGCAATGCAATAAGTAAAAAACGTTCAATAGTGGCAAATTGTTCAGAAACATACAGGATTTAAGGGATAGCAAATGCACCAGCAGTTATACATTTGATAGCCGGAACGATAATGATTGCTGTCTGAATGAGAAGCACTTGAGCGGGGTGTTTCAAGTTCTCGTTTATAGTCAAGAAAGCGCCCACATTCAGTTCAGCAACAGCTATGCCATGCTATAAGGAAAGCACAAAATAATGGCAAAATGTTCAAAAATAAGCTTTAAGCGTTCAAGAGCCAAAAGGGTAAATTGCTTAAGCAATTTCAACATGCAGTTATGCATCTCTCAGCCGGACCCAAAATGATGACGGGAATAAAAGTATTTAGCTACAAAGAAAAAATGTGGGTGATTAAACTTCGGTAAAACACATAATGGCGCCCAGAATAAGTTCAGCAACTGCAAGGCAATATAATAAGAAAGGCACAGGCGAAATGTTCATAAAGATTTAAGCATAAAAGCAAATGCACAAGCAGTTATGCCTTTCACAGCCGGAAGCATTATGAATGCTGCTCTGACGGGAATTTAAATATTTCAGTTGGAGGGTGCTATTATGTAGGGTGCTTTAATTTCGTTTAAACAGAAGAAAGCGCAATAAGGTACTGAAATGCAATTAAATCAATTGCCCGAATCAGCGACTGCTCGTGGTGCGAGAATTGAGGAATCACTCGTGACGCGAATACTGGTCCACAAAATACGGAGCACAGCGACCGCCGCCTCTGGTGAACAACGACCATAATCGCCTGCCTACATCGGGAACTGTAACGCGCAACAATGGGAAAGGATTGGTTATCAGACCCATTAGGTCTGAGCAATTATGCTACGTGGTCGTTCAGATTCCAATCTATGATGCAAGAGAACAACCTGGATAGATGGCTGAGAGACGAACCAATGACCGACGAGGACATCGCCGCGTCAAACAAGGTCAGAAATATCCTTGTCAAAAATGTCCAAGATCATCACTTGGCAATTATCAGAGCAGCGCCCAACGCCAAGGGAGCATGGGAGAGGCTCGCGGCTGTTATTGCGGCAAGCAGCGACGCAAGAAAATCTCAGCTTGTTGCTGAACTGTCAGCCCTCAAAATGGCACAAAATGAAGCCCTAATCTTATATCTGGCTCACGTCCGCAATCTATATACGGACTTGGTGGAAGTGGGACACCCCGTTACCGAACGGGAAGTTACCTACAATCTACTGGTGGGACTTCGCGTTTGCTCATAAGTATCTGCACGTCTGGAGATTTGACACCGATGTGCGAGCACTTGCAAGTACAGCAAGGCAAGCGAGAGCAAACAGAGACAGCGGAAGACTTCAAGACGAAGAGAGATATAACTTACAGTCGTACAGATCGGAACGATGCAATGGACGAAATCGCCGTCAGCGCCGGAAGCAAACAATCATCACGCGGCGGTGATTAGCAAAGTTCAGGCTTAGCTCGGGCTAAGTAGAATAGCGTATAGCAATAGTAATATAGAACACACGAGTGTTCTCCGGTATCGAATGTCTTCTTTTGCTTAGCCGTCCTCGCATCTGTTATACTCTCAGCATCGCAATGCCGTACGATTCACATCAGGAGGCCGATCCTAGATGTGACAACCCTACTGCGTCTAGGCGATGTCTACACATAACAACGTATAAGCCTCTCCGGCATTCGCATGATGCAAGGGTCCGGATAACGATATCCGGTTGCAGGGCATGTATCGCGACGAGTGCTGCGCTCTCAACGTGTGCTTTAATGAAGTAATATTATATCAGATAATATTACTTATCGTTTCGTAGCACGAGCAAAATGCGCACTTCAATGCTTCAGGCTTTCATGCATGCTAGGCGGATTTGCCATGATGCGATGTCGCGATGGATAATGACAACATGCAAAATGCATATATAAATGTACACAAATACATTTATATCATGCAGATTCATTCATATGCAATGTGTTCATCACAATAGCACCTCGCCTTGTAGGATCACATTGACCTACACATCGGCGGGAAACTAACCGTAGCACAACAATTATCCCCCCTCCCGTATGCAGCGTCCTCGCTGCTTCATACAGCATCGACTGCAAGGGTCATTGGGCTTGCGTGGCACGTTTGCGGGCTTCTTCGAGCAGGGGCTTCATGTCCTGCGAGAAGTTGCGTGCCGGTTCCCATGAGTTGTGCTCGCTGGTATACCCTGTCCACTTGACCAAGTCCGCTTACGTCGGTGTCGGCCCACACGACGAGCGCGATAATCTAACACCCGCTCCACATCGTAAAACTTCTGTTTACCAGCGACCCAGGTCTCGGGAACTGGTTCGATCGCTGCGGGGGCGTTAGAAGGCTCAGGGACGGGTTCCGTACCACGATACGGACGAACAAGCGATACGTGAAACGTGGGGTGAATGGTCATGTCAGCGGGCAATGCAAGCTCCACAGCCACATTCCCAACCATGCGCATGACAGGATACGGACCAATCCAGCGGGGTAAAAGTTTTCGGGATCCGTCGGCCAAGGAACGCAAGTTCTTGGTGCTTAGCAACACGAGTTGCCCTTCCGAAAACGTCACATCCTGCTTAGATTTGTTATAGTATTCCGTCGTTCGTTGCTGCGCCGCGTCCAAACACGACTTCGCGTCTGTGATTCGGGACATAAACGACTTGGCAAAAAGTTTAGCAGCAGGCACGTTCACTTCCAACTCACGCCACACGGGTAGCGCGGGATGAAATCCGTAGTTAAGAAAGAACGGACTTTTGCCTGTAGAGCGGTTAGCAGCATTGTTAAGCACGAATTCTGCCGCAGTCAAATACGTATCCCAAACGAGTGGTGTGCGACCAGCATAATTGCGCAACATATCACCCAACGTGCGGTTTGTGCGTTCGGTTTGACCATCAGACTGCGGGTGATACGCCGTGCTCAGGTTGACGCACATGCCAACTAGTTTGCAGAGCACTTCCCAAAACTTAGACGTGAACTGTCCACCGCGGTCCGAGATCACATTTTTGGGAACCCCGTGTAACCGAACCACATTATCGAAAAACAAACGTGCGGTTTGCTCAGCCGTGCAAGATGATGTGCATGGTGCTAGGTGAACCATCTTAGTCAGACGATCGACCATTACGAACACCGCATCGTATCCCCCCTCAGTTTTGGGCAGCGCGACTACAAAGTCCATGGAAACACTTTCCCAAGGCGCATCCGGGACAGGCAACGGTTGCAACAACCCCTGGCCCTTACCGGACAAAGCCTTATTGCGCTGGCACAGACTGCATGTCTGGACGAAGTTCGCCGCATCCTTAGCCAAACGAGGCAACCAAAAGGAACGTTGCACCAAGTCGATCAATCGCTTGCTACCAGGGTGTCCTGCTAACGGGTCCTCGTGGAACCGCGCAAGGATGTCGTAGTGTAGCGCGTCGTCGTTCGGAACGACGATTTGCGTAGCTGTGTTGTGCTACGGTTCATTTCCCGCCGACGCGTAGGTCGACGCGATCCTATGAGGCGAAGTGCTTTTGTGATGAACGCATTGCATATGAATGAATCTGCATGATATAAATGTATTCGTGTACATTTATATATGCATTTGGCATGTTGTCATTATCCATCGCGACATCGCATCATGGCAAATCCGCCTAGCATGCATGAAAGCCCGAATCATTGAAGTGCGCATTATGCTCGTGCTACGAAACGATAAGTGATATTATCTGATATAATATTACTTCATTAAAGCACACGTTGAGAGCGCCGCACTCGTCGCGATGCATGCCCTGCAACTGGATATCGTTATCCGGACCCTTGCATCATGCGAATGCCGGAAAGGCTTACACGTTGTTATGCGTAGACATCGCCTAGACGCAGTAGGGTTGTCACATCTAGGATCGGCCTCCTGATGTGAATCGTACGGCATTGCGATGCTGCGAGTATAACAGATGCGAGGACGGCTAAGCAAGACAAGACATTTGATACCGGAGAACACTTGTGTGTTCCACATTACTATTACTATACGATATTCTGCTTAGCCCGAGCTAAAGCCTGAACTTCGCTAATCACCGCCGCGTGATGATTGCTTGCTTCCGGCGCTGACGGCGATTTCGTCCATTGCATCATTCCGATCTGTAAGACCGTAAGTTATATCTCTCTTCGTCTTGAAGTCTTCCGCTGTCTCTGTTTGCTCTTGCTTGCCTTGCTGTACTTGCAAGTGCTCGCGCATCGGTATCGATAGTCTCCAGACGCGCAGATACTCATGAGCAAACGCGAACGAGAGGTACAACAAGCTGCACCCTCCGTCCGTAGCCAAAGGCCATTCTGCTTGCGAAGGTTTTCTACATTAGCCGGGTCCGCGAACCAGGCGTCTGCGTTGTAGGCAACCTTCAACCGCTCCGCGAGGTCCGTCGTGATCGGTACCTCCTCGCTACGCGGCCGCACGACGGGCGCTGCCAAAATTGCAGTGTGTAGCGACGGATGTCGACTGAGAGCATCGGCAATATTCAATTTACCAGAAATATACTCCCAGGTGCAGTCGAACCTAGCTAGGTATTCCATCCACCTAGCCTGCCGGCGGTTCAACGTCGGAACGCTTTGCAAAAACGTTAGGGGCTTATGGTCAGTCTTTAAAGTAAACGGGCGTCCCTCGAGGTAACAGCGCCATTCCTTTAAAGCATGGAGCACGGCCAGAAGCTCCTGTTCCCCGGTGGTGTAGCGAATCTCCGCACCAGAAAACTTCTTACTCGTGAAGGCGATCGGTCGCCCTTCCTGTAACAATACAGCGCCGCTTCCAAATATTGAGGCATCGGACACTACCTCAACACGAAATGTCAACGAGTAATCAGGGAATGCAAGGGTGACATCTTCGGCAACAATTCGTTTGAGCTCTTCAAATGCCCGCTGGCATTGCGACGTCCACGACTCGAGCGAAACGAAAACGCCTTTGCGAGTTAAGTTAGTAAGCGGGGCCGCAATGATGGAATATTTTTCAATGAACTTTCGGAAATAATTGGTCAAGCCAAGGAACTTACGCAGCTCCGTGAGGTTCTGAGGCGCGGGCCAATCGCGAACCACGGCGACCTTCCGCGGGTCCATCTTCACACCAGTGGCCGACACAATATGGCCCAAATATTCCACCTGAGGCTGCGCCCAAAAGCATTTGGCGCGTTTAGCAAATAATTGCTCCCGCCTCATAACGTCGAGCACGAGCCGAAGATGCTCCAAGTGCTCCTCGCGCGTCTTAGAATATACCAAGATGTCATCCAGGTAGCAAACAACGAACCTGTCGATAAACGGCCTAAACATTCGGTCCATAACCGCCTGAAACGTCGCAGGGGCATTAGTCAAACCAAACGATAGGACCGTATACTCAAAGTGACCGAAGGGCGTCCGAAAAGCGGTTTTCGGGATATCAGAGGCAGCGATGCGAATCTGATTGTAGCCCTGTTGTAAGTCAATTGAGGAAAAATAAGCCGAGCCCTTCAGCTTATCCAACAGGTCGTCAACGCGTGGCAAAGGGTAGCGATTTTTCACCGTATTCACATTTAACCCCCGGTAATCAATGCACATGCGCAAGGTCCCATCCTTCTTACCGACAAACAAAATCGGTGCAGAAAACGGGGATGTGCTGGGGCGTATCATACCCTTCGCGAGCAAATCCGTCACCTGGCGCTTTACCTCGTCCAGCTCCAATGGACTCAACCTGTACATTGGCCGGGCTGTAGGCTGCGCTCCAGGCATGAGAGGGATTGTGTGATCAACAGGACGCATAGGTGGTAGGCCAGGGATATCTTTAAAGACGTCCTCATACTGCGACAGTAGGGCCTCAACCTCAGGATCCGCAGAAATCTGCGTGGTGGTGACACAACAGCTCACCCGCGGCCTTAAAAGCAGTCCGTGGGCACCCTTCCGTAACAAACGGACGGCCTCCTTACGCCCGACTAGCTCTGGTTCGATTCACGCGGCTATTGCGGTCACAGCGAAATTAACCATAGGCACCGCCTCAGTTTCGCCCTCCTTTGGTGTGACATGTTCGAACGACAGGAAAGGTACCTTAATCGACAGAGTACCCTTGCACATATGCAGGGTTGCGGTCTCCATGTCGATGCGCGCGCGGTACTGTCGTAATGTCGAAGACCCCATTATGTACGGTGCAGTCTCTGCTAAGCCCTGCAGCACGTACGGCCGGGTCACAACACGCAAAGGGCCTATCGATAGGCTAAGGGTAATCCTGCCCACGATGGGATGCTTACCCCCGTCAGCAAGGGTAACCTGTGGACAATCAGACGATTCTGGGGACAACCCCAGCGCATTCACCTCTGCGACAGAGATGAAGTCGTCGCTGGCACCGGTGTCAACAAGTGCCTTCAGAGTACGGCCATTCAAACCGATCTGAACCACAGGGACACGGTTATCTATGAGCGACTGCCCAGCAGACAACGTCAGTGCACTTAGGGCGGGTCCGTAACCTACGGCACCCCCGTCAGGAGCTTCGTACCAAACGTCAACCGAGTAGGATGTGCTTGGCCACGGAGCCAGCGTACCCTCCCGATCCACACCATTAAACAAAACGGTGCCCGGCTCGAACCGGTGGACATGCCGCATACCCCTTAACGATGCCTCTGCCTTGCGCCGACAGAAAACGGGGAGTAAAACACATGCGGCAGTGCCTGGATATTGACGCCTACACCTCCTGTATATGGCCAACTGTTCCGACATCTCACGCAGAGACGAGGGGATGAACAAAACCACGTGGTTAGACAGATCGATAGACGACAGGGGACGGCGAGGTGTATAAAAATTACACAACGGGTCGAAGCAGAGAAGTCCCGTGCGTCCGTCAAGCGTGATGCGTCGCGCAATGACTCGCTCGATGTGTCCAAGTACACAAGGCAACAATGCCTTAACGGCTGGCCGTAAGGATGACCACCGACCACGCGTTAGTTCAGAAATCCCAGGTGGTGCCCCCTCCACAGGAACCCGGGCAAGCCCCTATTTCGGCTGAGGTACAAACGGCGGCATTAGTGGGCAATCCTTAGTGGAATGGCTCTCCGCACACCGTAGACAAACGTTGGCCAATTTCCGACGCTCGAATTCGGAACGATTGCAATTCCATTT
This sequence comes from Volvox africanus, assembly GCA_030268105.1. Taxonomy (NCBI): domain Eukaryota; kingdom Viridiplantae; phylum Chlorophyta; class Chlorophyceae; order Chlamydomonadales; family Volvocaceae; genus Volvox; species Volvox africanus. The sequence goes on along the minus strand of BSDZ01000089.1, from coordinate 2,775,753 downwards.
TGGCATATACGTGTCGTCCGTGCGAGTCCGCTTCGCATTGGGGTCGGAACGCTGTGCGGCTGCCGTCGACGGCGCACCACCACGCTTCCTGTTTTTAGCCGGGTCCGCGCTCGGACCTGCTCCTCCTGACCCACGGACACCCGAGCTAGCGCCCCCGTGTGCCTGGCGTTGCCGGTTGCTGCGTCGCGTCGCGGCAGTAGGCGTGGGGCGGGTCGCTCCGAAGTCCTGGTCAAGAGCTACGGCTTCCCCAAGCGGATCCTGCACTTGCACGGCATTTGCACGAGGGGCAGACTTGACTTCTTCCTCACCGGCAAGGAGTCGTATCTCCGTGCCCTTAGCAAAAGCGACCAAAGCATCATACGACTTGATCTGCGCTCCAACCAAGTCAGTAGCGCACCATTTAGCCAAAAGTTTCGTCAGGCCTCGCCGAAACCAAAAGACACGCTCGGATTCAGTGAGGTCAGCAATGGGAGTCACAAGTGCTTCGAAGCGTGACTGGTACGCAGGTACATTCTCATCCCGACGCATGTGGTAGCTACCGGCTGCCAAAACCTTACGAGCTTCCACATCGTGTGCTTGAACCTCAGTAGCGAATCGTGCGAGCAAAGCGGCGACCAACTCGTCAAAAGTATAGTTGTCCCGGGCGTTGGTCCAATTGCGATACCAGTCCTTCACTGAGCCCTCGAGGGTGTTACCAACGAAGAGACACCTGATACCGTCATTATCGCCACCATGAACAGCCTGGAGATACTTTTTAGCGTCACGCACGTATGCACGAGTTGCATCGGCTATGCTATGCCCTGGTGTCTTGTCGGTCAGCGAAATATTGAGCCTAGGAACGGGAATTGACAATCTCATCACCTCAGGGATGTCATCATGCCCTCGAGCTTGAGGTAATGGTAGAACCCTTGTTCCAGCAGTGTTGTCCATATTCGTGTTCACTGCTGAATGTGGCACAATTAAGTGAGCAGGGGTCTGAAGGAAAAGGGGCTCTTGAGTGGCTCGCGCGCCAACAGCCTCAAGACCTCTGTCCGGTGCTCTAGCAGCCACAACAAAATCGGGTTGGCTAGCTAGGCTAGTGTGCGGCGTATCGTCGTGTTCCGCGGACATGGAGCACGAAACGATACCCTAGGTTTGCGTAATAGAAGCCGACTTCTATCGCAAAGGCAAGAGTACAAAGCGATTCGGTGAGCCTACCGACAGTACTCTTGAGAAGATTCAGTAAACTCAGCAAGTACTTGCCCAGCTGAGTCCTGATCTCTGTAGTTTGGGCAATGAGAGTCGCCAACTGGTCCGGACGAAAGCCGGTCTCAGTCGCCGCAGCAAGCAATGCCGGTGCACTGAGATTACCTGCGACTCAGAGCGTACACTTACACAACAAGTGCAGCAATCTAAGTAAAAGCAATTAAACAATTACAAACCGGAAGCGGCGGCGTCCAAAACGGCGCGGCCTAGGTCTTCGGCAAAAGTATCTAGCGGTCCTCGTGGTTCGTCGCTGGAGCTCGCCATAGAAAGAACCTACTTCCGATTAGACAAAGAGAGACAGTTAGGCAACGAACCTGTCTCGATACCAAATTGTTGTACCTCTCGTTCGCGTTTGCTCATAAGTATCTGCACGTCTGGAGATTTTCGACACCGATGCGCGAGCACTTGCAAGTACAGCAAGGCAAGCGAGAGCAAACAGAGACAGCGGAAGACTTCAAGACGAAGAGAGATATAACTTACAGTCGTACAGATCGGAACGATGCAATGGACGAAATCGCCGTCAGCGCCGGAAGCAAGCAATCATCACGCGGCGGTGAATAGCGAAGTTCAGGCTTAGCTCGGGCTAAGTAGAATAGCGTATAGCAATAGTAATATAGAACACACGAGTGTTCTCCGGTATCGTATGTCTTCTTTTGCTTAGCCATCCTCGCATCTGTTATACTCGCAGCATCGCAATGCCGTACGATTCACATCAGGAGGCCGATCCTAGATGTGACAACCCTACTGCGTCTAGGCGATGTCTACACATAACAACGTATAAGCCTCTCCGGCATTTGCATGATGCAAGGGTCCGGATAACGATATCCGGTTGCAGGGCATGTATCGCGACGAGTGCTGCGCTCTCAACGTGTGCTTTAATGAAGTAATATTATATCAGATAATATTACTTATCGTTTCGTAGCACGATGTTGTATCCTTAATGCATTTCGGTAATTCATTAAGATATAATAATTATCTGTTTATTATTTTATAATATAATATATTTAATTATCATATAAACTGTTTCATGTTTCCATCTGGCATTCGATTTGTGGATTTGGTCTCGGCTGTCGACGACCAATACTAACCGACTTCCTGAAACATCCGAACCTGTCGGTTACTCCATAACCTGTATGGAATGGGCCATTTACCGCCTGAATGGTAAATGGTGGAACATCTGGTTCCTGGTTCACTGAATCTCCGGTTGTAGTGGTGACTTCTGAAGGTCACGCCCGGTTCGAGGCCTTATGGTCTCTCAAGTACGACCTAGTCGGCGGCTCTACTTAATCGGGCTCTGGCACAACAACCGGTATCTTTTGATACCACCCTTCGTGGGTACCATATACAACAAGCTGGTATCGAGACCGTTCCTCCCTGGGACGTCTCGTCAAGTCTTTCTGTGGTAACTGCTCAAGCCACTCTAACCGCGCAACGCGCTCAAGCCACTCAAGCTGCCCTTTTATAAATGGACATCGACCACGATCTTCCTCCTGCCGACATCCCTCTGGACATGGAGACATTGCCTGAGGAGCTGAGCGCCGCCATTTTCGCTGCGGCTACCACCGGTCTGTAATATTCACGAAATTAGTCTTGTGACACTTAGAACCTGCTCTCTGTGAGTTTGGCTGTGCTTTCTGTTAAAGTCAATCTCTAAGTTAGTCGCGGTCAACGTGGCTCGCGACCTAGACAATTCTGCCTTCTCTGTTAGGTAATATCTTCCTGCAACACTGCTTTCTATCTAGAACTTGTATTGCAGTTTTGCTGAGGAATCCCTGTAGTTGCGGGTTCGATAGTACCTTCGCATCGAATCCAACGAGGAGTCGACTTCGTGAATTCACTTCGGCTTTCACTAATACATATATATCTCTATTACTTGAAAGGTATTGTGTTTGTTCCAACCGCCGTGAGTGCTTCTGCAGTGTCAACACCTCAGACCCTTCGGAGCGGCACCTCTGCCCAGTCACTCCGATCCATCGCAAATCAACTTCACGCGCGGACTTCAAAATTTTTGAAGTTCATCGAAGGCATCCAAGCGTTGGGTAGGCCCTGGTCCTTGCCTTTGCTTTGCCTTTCGCCAGAACAGTCACTCGCAGTTCGATCTGTTAGGCTTTCAGGCATACAATATGCAAGCCTCGAACTTAGCGAATGCTGTCTCGGCTCTTGCTGCCAACACCTTTCAGTTTGTTGGCCGGATTGCTGCTAATGCTAGCCAAGCGAATAGGTGGGAATGGCTCTCTAGGTTGACACAGCCACCAAATGCTGCTGTGGCAGGCGGTATCGACCTTCCGAACCAGCCTTCACCTATTCCCAGGCAAGGCGGCACAGCATCCCCTGAGGCACCTACATCACCTATTTATGCCCCATCCCCTTTTTATGTTCATGGCCCTGCTGTAGTGTCAAACCATTTGACACCTGGTGCCGTGGATATTCCTGGGATGGCTCCCGCTGCTGCCGCAACAACTTGTGCTGCTGTTGCGGGCACCTCTTCCAGGCCACCTGGGCCTCCTCATACTGGACATGAGGACGAGGTGATAAAAATAGCGATCGCAGTGCCTAAGCTGAATATCCCTATGGATGTTAAGCTTTCTGATTTAGGACGAGTTGCTGCGCCTCTAACACGGGCCTTTGTCCGTAATGTTAGGAACTACTTTGCCACAGCCCGTGGGGGTCAACAGGACTCTACGCGCCGTCTTTTCTTGGCCACTGCCTTTGAAGGCGCGGCAAGATTATGGCACGATCAATGGACTAACGCAAGGGATTCCTATACATCTGAGGAACTGCTAGAAGCACTGCTTGTCCGTTTTGCACCCCAGGTCCAGTCACGTGACACTGAGGCACGCCTGAAATTAAATGCTGGCAAATACCGCATGCGCCCTGGAGAAACTGTCTCTGCCTATCAGAGCCGCTTTGAGGCTCTTGTCACGCCCATTGCGGACCTGTCTGATAGTGAGCGTGTGTTTTGGTTTCAGCAGGGCCTCTCATCCGACCTTAGTGGGGACTGTGCAACTGACCTGTCGGGTAAAACCTTTAAGTCATATACAGACTTGGTTCAGTTCTCCCTGGGAGCTGAACTTAGGTTACTGGCCCGACGGGAATCTGACAAACTGGCCCGTCCCAAAATGAACATGCTGTCGGTACAGGACATGGCCTGCGACGACCCTGACGAGGAGACCCCGGCGCCCCCGACCAAAAAACCGCGGGCTGCATCCGTTCGTCCAGGCATCACCGGGCACGAGGATCAGCCGCGGCAGGTTAAGGGCGCCGGTAAGTCTAAGAGGGGCGGCGGACAGCAGGGGAGGCACTTGGCCCCAAAAGGGGGCCACGTGCAGAAGAAGGGGCCCAAGCAGAACCTAGCGGAATATTTAACCACATTCAAATGTACTAGACGGGAGTTCCATTTCCGTAAACAACATGGGATGTGCCTCCGTTGCGGTTCCGACCAACATAGGGTTGACTCCTGCCCAATGCTGGGGGCGGAGAAAAATAAGGGTAAGGACCACTAGGAACTTGCCCAGGCTGGTATAGAGGGATCACCACCTGGGGTCTTTGCTGTGGGCCAGATGGTAGCAAAGTGCCGTGCAGTACGGGCTCTTTTGCCCTCTGTTTTAAACCAAGTGGAGCAGGTGATAGGGAGACGTTTTTCTTTTGATGCACGAACTGTCCGTGCCGGCTTTGATGGCTTTTGTAATCTGTTTGAGCCTCAAGGTCGCCCCCTATCCTCCGCTAACTTGGGTGGGCATACTATCTTGTTCACTCCCTCTTCACTCTGCGAGCTACAGAAGCAATTAGCTCTCTTTAGGGCATGCAAACGTCAACACCCTGATACCTCAGCATGCATCTTGCTGCCTGAGTATGTGTCCCGACGCAACCCTTCTTTTCTGTCGGGAATGCAACGGGTCTTAAGGTTTAATCCAGGGACGGCTCTTTTCCATAGCCTTGATACGGCAGGTGAGGTTGTTCAACTCCCTGGAAGCCCATACTCTGTTGACGTCTGGTTTGCTGCTCCTAAATCGGTTCAGGAGGGCTTGCCTGAGACTGAACCCTGTATTTCAGTTCTCTGCTTGCCTAAAGCTGCTGCCCTGATAGGTGCTGGCGTACCTCTGATCACCGTAAGTACGGCAGGTCGTACGTTCACCGCCCTAGCCGACTCTGGAGCCAGTGATGATTTCATTTCGGCTTCAGTGGTTACGCAGCTTGGCCTGAAACCTAGCCCATGCTCCTGGTCAGAAGTTACCCTTGCTGATGGGGGTAAGCAGGCTATCTTGGGGCAGGTTAATCTTCGTCTATCTGCAGGTCCTTTAAGGTTAAATGTCCGCCCATACGTGTTGCCTGAGCTAACTGACGCTGCCACGTATATCTTGGGTTCTTCCACGCTAGCACAGTATGGGGCTGTCCTTGACTATGAGGCTAAATCTTTGCGCCTGCGCAAGGGGAATCTAGTCTGCAAGGTACCCTTTACTACTGCCGGACAGCCACCAGATCAGATGACACCTGCGCCTTGCTTTAATTATGCAACCACTGCTATCTGTCAGCATACTGAACCTGAAGTTGTTGGCAGAAAAGCAGCAGTTCGCATGATTCGCAAGGGGGCCCATGCTTTACTAGTACGGCCCAAGTTGCACCTGAATGCAACTTCTATCCCAGCTGATGCCACTGACCCTGAGCTTGAGGCCCTGTTACAGGAATATGCAGATATATTCCAGGAGGTCCCTGGTAAGCCTCCAATGCGGCCTGTGGATCACACCATACCTTTGGTGCCTGGTGCAGTACCCGTTTCCCGCCCCATGTATCGGCTAAGCCCCTTGGAGCTGGACGAGGTCAAACGACAGGTTACTGAGCTGCTGAAAAAAGGTATGATACGGCCAAGCACATCCCCATACTCCGCCCCTATTCTGTTTGTGGGAAAGAAGGATGGGACTCTGAGAATGTGCATTGACTATAGGGGGTTAAATGCCGCAACAGTTAAGAACCGTTACCCCCTCCCACGTGTCGATGATCTGCTGGATAAGCTAAAAGATTCTGCATTCTTTAGCTCTATTGACCTCCAGCAGGGGTATAATCAGATTCGTATAGCAGAATCTGACATCCCTAAAACGGCTTTCCGTACGCCGTTTGGCCATTTTGAATATACCGTCCTTAGTTTCGGACTGACGAACGCCCCTGCAACGTTCCAAGCCGTCATGGACCGCATCTTCAGGCCATACATCGACAAATTCGTCATCTGTTATCTGGACGATATCCTGGTGTTTTCAAAGACCCGTGAGGAGCACATACAACACCTCCGCCTGGTCTTTGAGGTTCTGCGGCGTGAGCAGCTGTATGCTAAGCGTTCTAAGTGCCACTGGGCACAACCACAGGTGGAGTATCTGGGGCATATAGTGTCTCAGGGTGGCATACGGATGGACCCCCGGAAAACTGCTGTTGTTCGGGATTGGCCAGTGCCCTCCAACCTTCAGGAACTGCGTAAGTTTTTGGGCCTGACCAACTACTTTCGTAAGTTCATAGAGCGCTACTCAGTCATTGCTGCACCGCTAACAAACCTCACACGTAAGGGAGCCTTCTCTTCACCTGAGGCCTGGACCCCCGCATGCCAAGAAGCTTTTGATGCTTTGAAGCGTGCTATCTCTGATGATATTCTCCTGCACTTCCCTGACTACTCATTGCCGTTCCGTGTAGAGGTCATAACTGATGCATCTATACATGGGACGGGGGCAGTTCTGTTGCAGCAGGGACGCCCCATTGCATACACGAGTAAGAAGTTTTCGGGGGCTGAAACCCGTTATACCACTGGGGAACAGGAATTTCTGGCGGTCCTACATGCCTTGAAGGAATGGCGATGTTACCTTGAGGGCCGGCCTTTTGCCCTCAAGACTGATCACAAACCCCTTACGTTTCTGCAAGGTGTGCCCTCCCTTAACCGACGCCAGGCCCGCTGGATGGAATACCTGGCACGGTTTAACTTTGATTGGGAGTACCTGAGCGGCTCACTTAACATAGCTGATGCTCTCAGTAGGCACCCCTCACTGCATGCAGCCATTCTGGCGGTAAGCACACGGAGTAGGTCTCAGGCAAAACCTAACTTCGTGCCCTCCGATTTTACCAAGCGCTTGAAACAGGCTTATGCAGCCGACCCGTGGTTCACAATTCACAACAACACGGGGCACTTGGTACAGGAGCATGGCTTATGGATCCGATCAGAAGGATCCCACCGTCAGATTGTTGTACCTAACGACGATTCATTACGTCGTGAACTTCTCTCACGTTTTCATGACGGCCCTCTTGCTGGGCATCCTGGCTGCACGCGGTTACTAGAGCTTTTGCGGCGTCAATTCTGGTGGCCCCGCATGGCTAAGGACACCGAAAATTATGTCCTCTGTTGTGACCTGTGCCAGCGCAATAAGGCCCAGTCTGGTAAAGCACATGGGCATCTCCAACCTCTTCCTATTCCTGACGCTCCGTGGGAAAGCGTCTCTATGGACTTTATTGTTGCGCTGCCCAAAACTGAGGGAGGATACGATGCCGTGCTGGTCCTGGTCGACCGTTTCACCAAGATGGTCCACCTGGCCCCCACGACATCATCCTGCACAGCTGAGCAAACGGCCCGTCTATTTTTCGACAATGTGGTACGTTTGCATGGGGTCCCCAAGTCCGTGGTATCTGACCGCGGCACTCAATTTGCAAGTAAGTTTTGGGGCGCCCTGGGGACTCTGGTAGGAATGCGGGTGAACCTGTCCACCGCCTACCACCCCCAATCTGATGGGCAAACAGAGCGTGTTAACCGTGTCCTGGGTGATATGCTCCGTAACTTTGCAGGACGCACCCCTACTGCATGGGATACCTACCTAGCCGCTGCTGAGTTTGCCATTAATAACGCTACTAACCGGTCCGTTGGTAATAGTCCGTTTTTCCTGAATTACGGTTTTAACCCTGCTTTGCCTGTTTGGCGGGAGTTGGACGTAAATGTTCCAGCTGCAAAAACGTTTGCTAAGTCTTTCGTGTCCCGACTAACTGACGCTAAAGCTTGCCTGGAAGCTGCACAGCAACGGGCTATGGACTATTATAACAAGTCCAAAAAGGACGTCACGTTCACCAAGGGCCAGCTGGTTATGTTGAGCACGAAGAACCTTCGTTCCCTGGCTGATGGGTCTCGCAAGTTATTACCGCGCTTTGTGGGGCCTTATCCTGTCGTACGCATGGTAGGGTCGGTGGCTGTAGAGTTACAACTCCCATCTGACCTACGCATTCATCCCACATTTCATGTATCTCTCGTACGTCCATATCGGGGTACTCTGCCTGAGGCTAACGATAGCATCCCTCCTGTTACGGAAGCTAATCCCTCTACCTGGTTATCGGGTAAGCAGACCCTGTATGCTGTCGAACGTATCCTAGATTACCGTGCACGACGCGTTGGCAAGGGCAGGCGTAAGCGCAATGTGCATGAGTACCTGGTTAAATGGTCTGGGTATTCATCTGAGCACAATAGCTGGGAACCGGCACGTAACTTCACCCCTGACATGAAACCCCTGCTTGATGAAGCTAGGCTGCGGGCACAGTCTAAGGACGGACCTCTCTGACGCTGTCCTACTTCAACCTGTCTGCTCTCTTCTTATGCATCGGGACGCTGCATCTAGAGGGGGAACAATTGTTGTATCCTTAATGCATTTCGGTAATTCATTAAGATATAATAATTATCTGTTTATTATTTTATAATATAATATATTTAATTATCATATAAACTGTTTCATGTTTCCATCTGGCATTCGATTTGTGGATTTGGTCTCGGCTGTCGACGACCAATACTAACCGACTTCCTGAAACATCCGAACCTGTCGGTTACTCCATAACCTGTATGGAATGGGCCATTTACCGCCTGAATGGTAAATGGTGGAACATCTGGTTCCTGGTTCACTGAATCTCCGGTTGTAGTGGTGACTTCTGAAGGTCACGCCCGGTTCGAGGCCTTATGGTCTCTCAAGTACGACCTAGTCGGCGGCTCTACTTAATCGGGCTCTGGCACAACAACCGGTATCTTTTGATACCACCCTTCGTGGGTACCATATACAACACACGAGCAAAATGCGCACTTCAATGCTTCAGGCTTTCATGCATGCTAGGCGGATTTGCCATGATGCGATGTCATGATGGATAATGACAACATGCAAAATGCATATATCAATGTACACGAGTACATTTATATCATGCAGATTCATTCATATGCAATGTGTTCATCACAATAGCACTTCGCCTTGTAGGATCACATTAACCTACGCATTGGTGGGAAACTAACCGTAGCACAACACCAACAACAGCCACGACGGATGGAACCATCGCGGCAACACGTTTGATCGAGGATCCAGGAATATGCCAATCATCAATCAAGGAGATGCATGGAGTTATGGAAGAGATGGCCGCAACGGAGTAAGCCAACATGAACACAGATCAGGTTATGGCTACGGCGGGACAGTGCAATGCCAACTATGCGAAAATTATGGACATACCGCGCGACAATGCCGCGCACCACGCATGCCACAACCTCCAGGCCAAATAAGACGCAACAGACAAGATGGCAACTACAACCGCCAGGGCAACAGGAGCCACAACACTGTCAACGCCACAGCGTTATCCAGCTCAACAAGTCGACAGGAAAGTGGAGAGGGACGTTCCAATCAACCAGAGAATTCGTGGGATCCCAATACGACAAATTATGGGCCGTATTACTTGCTCTGACATTCTTTCGTATATGAGTGTTGCTCACATTCCAACACCCCCCCGTGAGCGACACTCCGTCGAGCTTCACGGTCTCCCGATAGCTGCCTCGTACCGGCCTCCCTGTCCTGGTCAACAGCCTCTCGGCCAGCCGCGCACGTGCGCTCGGGGCTCATAGCCTGTTGAAGTCAGCAAAGTGCCCGGCCCCTCGTGGGCCGTATTACTCTGACATTCTTTCGTATATGAGTGTTGCTCACATTCCAACAGCAGTAAATGGTACGGGAGATACAGGAAGTACTTAATGAACGGGATGTAGTGATGTGCGTTGGTACAAGATTGTTGAGTAATCTAGGAGGTACCCTTCTTATGATTTTACATATGGTGACACATGTTTATCTGAGGTTGGAAGACTGGAGTTTAGTCCTCAAGGGGGTGTATTCAACCCTAGGTTTGCTCAATGCTATGAGAGGTGTCCTATTTGGTCCCTGCGAGTCCATGACGTCCTTTATTGTAACATTGTATCAAGACATCCGCATCGTGTCTATGACCCAACCTATTCAAAATACTTACCGCCCAACCTCCCTCCCGCTTGCGCTCCCTTTCTCCGTCCTTCCCAATGTCGGCGATGATGGTCGTGCTTGTGGCGTAGGCGGTGGCAGTGGTGGTGGCGGTGCCCCCCAACCAACCTCCCTCCCTCTCCCGGTGGCGGCAATGATGGATGGTTGTGCTGGTGGCGTCATTAACAAAACGGCATTGAGCTTGAATTTGCAGTTATGCATTTCACAGCCGGAACCATGATGATTGCTGTCCTGACGGGAAAATATTCAGCTGGAGAGCAACAATGTGAGGTGATTCATTTTAACACAAAACGCGCACACATTGACTGCAATGCAATGCACTAAGAAAAGCACATGAAAAAGATGCAAATAATTCAATAAAGCAAACAAACAAGCAGTTAACCATTTCAAGCAGTTGTTCGCACACGAATGATGATTGCTGCTGTTCTGACGGGAATATAAATTTTCAGCTGAAGTGAAATTTTGTGGGGTGATTCAAGTTCATTTAAACACAAAAAGCGCTCACATTTAGTTTTGCACCTGCAATGCAATGCAATTAGAAATCCATTCCTTATTCTTTCATGAAATAAAAGGAATGAAGCTTGAAGAAATGCACAAGCAGTAATACATTTTTATCTTTTAGCTGGAGAGCATTAATTTGTTAATTCACTTTCGTTTTGATATAAGAATATATCTCAATGTGGAAATAAGGTACTACAATGCAATGCAATAAGTAAAAAACGTTCAATAGTGGCAAATTGTTCAGAAACATACAGGATTTAAGGGATAGCAAATGCACCAGCAGTTATATATTTGATAGCCGGAACCATAATGATTGCTGTCTGAATGAGAAGCACCAGCGTGGGGTGTTTCAAGTTCTCGTTTATAGTCAAGAAAGCGCCCACATTCAGTTCAGCAACAGCTATGCCATGCTATAAGGAAAGCACAAAATAATGGCAAAATGTTCAAAAATAAGCTTTAAGCGTTCAAGAGCCAAAAGGGTAAATTGCTTAAGCAATTTCAACATGCAGTTATGCATCTCTCAGCCGGAACCAAAATGATGACGGGAATAAAAGTATTTAGCTACAAAGAAAAAACGTGGGTGATTAAACTTCGGTAAAACACATAATGGCGCCCAGAATAAGTTCAGCAACTGCAAGGCAACATAATAAGAAAGGCACAGGCGAAATGTTCATAAAGATTTAAGCATAAAAGCAAATGCACAAGCAGTTATGCCTTTCACAGCCGGAAGCATTATGAATGCTGCTCTGACGGGAATTTAAATATTTCAGTTGGAGGGTGCTATTATGTAGGGTGCTTTAATTTCGTTTAAACAGAAGAAAGCGCAATAAGGTACTGAAATGCAATTAAATCAATTGCCCGAATCAGGGACTGCTCGTGGTGAGAGAATTGAGGAATCACTCGTGACGCGAATACTGGTCCACAAAATACGGAGCACAGCGACCGCCGCCTCTGGTGAACAACGACCATAATCGCCTGCCTACATCGGGAACTGTAACGTGCAACAATGGGAAAGGATTGGTTATCAGACCCATTAGGTCTGAGCAATTATGCTACGTGGTCGTTCAGATTCCAATCTATGATGCAAGAGAACAACCTGGATAGATGGCTGAGAGACGAACCAATGACCGACGAGGACATCGCCGCGTCAAACAAGGTCAGAAATATCCTTGTCAAAAATGTCCAAGATCATCACTTGGCAATTATCAGAGCAGCGCCCAACACCAAGGGAGCATGGGAGAGGCTCGCGGCTGTTATTGCGGCAAGCAGCGACGCAAGAAAATCTCAGCTTGTTGCTGAACTGTCAGCCCTTAAAATGGCACAAAATGAAGCCCTAATCTTATATCTGGCTCGCGTCCGCAATCTATATACGGACTTGGTGGAAGTGGGACACCCCGTTACCGAATGGGAAGTTACCTACAATCTACTGGTGGGACTCCCGAAGAAATTCTCGGTCATTGTTACCACGCTGACAGTCAATGGCCAATACAATTTGGATACCGTGGGCGCTCAACTATTGGCTTTTGAGAAACGAGTCGATGCAGAGGGTGATTCCGTTGCTTTCAGTGCAACAAGCCAAAGAGACAATTGCAGCACTGGACAATATCACAGCGAGACTAGCCGCAATCACCATGACACAATTGAACGCGACTACGGAGGTAATTCGGTCGCATTTGCCGGCACAAGTCGAGGAGGCACATGGAGCGCTGCCAACAACAGCCACGACGGATGGAACCATCGCGGCAACACGTTTGATCGAGGATCCAGGAATATGCCAATCATCAATCAAGGCGATTCATGGAGTTATGGAAGAGATTGCCGCAACGGAGTAAGCCAACATGAACACAGATCAGGTTATGGCTACGGCGGGACAGTGCAATGCCAACTATGCGAAAATTATGGACATACCGCGCGACAATGCCGCGCACCACGCATGCCACAACCTCCAGGCCAAATAAGACGCAACAGACAAGATGGCAACTACAACCGCCAGGGCAACAGGAGCCACAACACTGTCAACGCCACAGCGTTATCCAGCTCAACAAGTCGACAGGAAAGTGGAGAGGGACGTTCCAATCAACCAGAGAATTCGTGGGATCCCAATACGACAAATTATGGGCCGTATTACTTGCTCTGACATTCTTTCGTATATGAGTGTTGCTCACATTCCAACACCCCCCCGTGAGCGACACTCCGTCAAGCTTCACGGTCTCCCGATAGCTGCCTCGTACCGGCCTCCCTGTCCTGGTCAACAGCCTCTCGGCCAGCCGCGCACGTGCGCTCGGGGCTCATAGCCTGTTGAAGTCAGCAAAGCGCCCGGCCCCTCGTGGGCCGTATTACTCTGACATTCTTTCGTATATGAGTGTTGCTCACATTCCAACAGCAGTAAATGGTACGGGAGATACAGGAAGTACTTAATGAACGGGATGTAGTGATGTGCGTTGGTACAAGATTGTTGAGTAATCTAGGAGGTACCCTTCTTATGATTTTACATATGGTGACACATGTTTATCTGAGGTTGGAAGACTGGAGTTTAGTCCTCAAGGGGGTGTATTCAACCCTAGGTTTGCTCAATGCTATGAGAGGTGTCCTATTTGGTCCCTGCGAGTCCATGACGTCCTTTATTGTAACATTGTATCAAGACATCCGCGTCGTGTCTATGACCCAACCTATTCAAAATACTTACCGCCCAACCTCCCTCCCGCTTGCGCTCCCTTTCTCCGTCCTTCCCAATGTCGGCGATGATGGTCGTGCTTGTGGCGTAGGCGGTGGCAGTGGTGGTGGCGGTGCCCCCCAACCAACCTCCCTCCCTCTCCCGGTGGCGGCAATGATGGATGGTTGTGCTGGTGGCGTCATTAACAAAACGGCATTGAGCTTGAATTTGCAGTTATGCATTTCACAGCCGGAACCATGATGATTGCTGTCCTGACGGGAAAATATTCAGCTGGAGAGCAACAATGTGAGGTGATTCATTTTAACACAAAACGCGCACACATTGACTGCAATGCAATGCACTAAGAAAAGCACATGAAAAAGATGCAAATAATTCAATAAAGCAAACAAACAAGCAGTTAACCATTTCAAGCAGTTGTTCGCACACGAATGATGATTGCTGCTGTTCTGACGGGAATATAAATTTTCAGCTGAAGTGAAATTTTGTGGGGTGATTCAAGTTCATTTAAACACAAAAAGCGCTCACATTTAGTTTTGCACCTGCAATGCAATGCAATTAGAAATCCATTCCTTATTCTTTCATGAAATAAAATTTTAAACAAATTTTTCATGAAGGAATGAAGCTTGAAGAAATGCACAAGCAGTAATACATTTTTATCTTTTAGCTGGAGAGCAAAAATTTGTTAATTCACTTTCGTTTTGATATAAGAATATATCTCAATGTGGAAATAAGGTACTACAATGCAATGCAATAAGTAAAAAACGTTCAATAGTGGCAAATTGTTCAGAAACATACAGGATTTAAGTGATAGCAAATGCACCAGCAGTTATATATTTGATAGCCGGAACCATAATGATTGCTGTCTGAATGAGAAGCACCAGCGTGGGGTGTTTCAAGTTCTCGTTTATAGTCAAGAAAGCGCCCACATTCAGTTCAGCAACAGCTATGCCATGCTATAAGGAAAGCACAAAATAATGGCAAAATGTTCAAAAATAAGCTTTAAGCGTTCAAGAGCCAAAAGGGTAAATTGCTTAAGCAATTTCAACATGCAGTTATGCATCTCTCAGCCGGAACCAAAATGATGACGGGAATAAAAGTATTTAGCTACAAAGAAAAAATGTGGGTGATTAAACTTCGGTAAAACACATAATGGCGCCCAGAATAAGTTCAGCAACTGCAAGGCAATATAATAAGAAAGGCACAGGCGAAATGTTCATAAAGATTTAAGCATAAAAGCAAATGCACAAGCAGTTATGCCTTTCACAGCCGGAAGCATTATGAATGCTGCTCTGACGGGAATTTAAATATTTCAGTTGGAGGGTGCTATTATGTAGGGTGCTTTAATTTCGTTTAAACAGAAGAAAGCGCAATAAGGTACTGAAATGCAATTAAATCAATTGCCCGAATCAGGGACTGCTCGTGGTGCGAGAATTGAGGAATCACTCGTGACGCGAATACTGGTCCACAAAATACGGAGCACAGTGACCGCCGCCTCTGGTGAACAACGACCATAATCGCCTGCCTACATCTGGAACTGTAACGCGCAACAATGGGAAAGGATTGGTTATCAGACCCATTAGGTCTGAGCAATTATGCTACGTGGTCGTTCAGATTCCAATCTATGATGCAAGAGAACAACCTGGATAGATGGCTGAGAGACGAACCAATGACCGACGAGGACATCGCCGCGTCAAACAAGGTCAGAAATATCCTTGTCAAAAATGTCCAAGATCATCACTTGGCAATTATCAGAGCAGCGCCCAACGCCAAGGGAGCATGGGAGAGGCTCGCGGCTGTTATTGCGGCAAGCAGCGACGCAAGAAAATCTCAGCTTGTTGCTGAACTGTCAGCCCTTATAATGGCACAAAATGAAGCCCTAATCTTATATCTGGCTCACGTCCGCAATCTATATACGGACTTGGTGGAAGTGGGACACCCCGTTACCGAACGGGAAGTTACCTACAATCTACTGGTGGGACTCCCGAAGAAATTCTCGGTCATTGTTACCACGCTGACAGTCAATGGCCAATACAATTTGGATACCGTGGGCGCTCAACTATTGGCTTTTGAGAAACGAGTCGATGCAGAGGGTGATTCCGTTGCTTTCAGTGCAACAAGCCAAAGAGACAATTGCAGCACCGGACAATATCACAGCGAGACTAGCCGCAATCACCATGACACAATTGAACGCGACTACGGAGGTAATTCGGTCGCATTTGCCGGCACAAGTCGGTCGCATTTGCCGGCACAAGTCGAGGAGGCACATGGAGCGCTGCCAACAACAGCCACGACGGATGGAACCATCGCGGCAACACGTTTGATTGAGGATCCAGGAATATGCCAATCATCAATCAAGGAGATGCATGGAGTTATGGAAGAGATGGCCGCAACGGAGTAAGCCAACATGAACACAGATCAGGTTATGGCTATGGCGGGACAGTGCAATGCCAACTATGCGAAAATTATGGACATACCGCGCGACAATGCCGCGCACCACGCATGCCACAACCTCCAGGCCAAATAAGACGCAACAGACAAGATGGCAACTACAACCGCCAGGGCAACAGGAGCCACAACACTGTCAACGCCACAGCGTTATCCAGGCCAACAAGTCGACAGGAAAGTGGAGAGGGACGTTCCAATCAACCAGAGAATTCGTGGGATCCCAATACGACAAATTATGGGCCGTATTACTTGCTCTGACATTCTTTCGTATATGAGTGTTGCTCACATTCCAACACCCCCCCGTGAGCGACACTCCGTCGAGCTTCACGGTCTCCCGATAGCTGCCTCGTACCGGCCTCCCTGTCCTGGTCAACAGCCTCTCGGCCAGCCGCGCACGTGCGCTCGGGGCTCATAGCCTGTTGAAGTCAGCAAAGCGCCCGGCCCCTCGTGGGCCGTATTACTCTGACATTCTTTCGTATATGAGTGTTGCTCACATTCCAACAGCAGTAAATGGTACGGGAGATACAGGAAGTACTTAATGAACGGGATGTAGTGATGTGCGTTGGTACAAGATTGTTGAGTAATCTAGGAGGTACCCTTCTTATGATTTTACATATGGTGACACATGTTTATCTGAGGTTGGAAGACTGGAGTTTAGTCCTCAAGGGGGTGTATTCAACCCTAGGTTTGCTCAATGCTATGAGAGGTGTCCTATTTGGTCCCTGCGAGTCCATGACGTCCTTTATTGTAACATTGTATCAAGACATCCGCATCGTGTCTATGACCCAACCTATTCAAAATACTTACCGCCCAACCTCCCTCCCGCTTGCGCTCCCTTTCTCCGTCCTTCCCAATGTCGGCGATGATGGTCGTGCTTGTGGCGTAGGCGGTGGCAGTGGTGGTGGCGGTGCCCCCCAACAAACCTCCCTCCCTCTCCCGGTGGCGGCAATGATGGATGGTTGTGCTGGTGGCGTCATTAACAAAACGGCATTGAGCTTGAATATGCAGTTATGCATTTCACAGCCGGAACCATGATGATTGCTGTCCTGACGGGAAAATATTCAGCTGGAGAGCAACAATGTGAGGTGATTCATTTTAACACAAAACGCGCACACATTGACTGCAATGCAATGCACTAAGAAAAGCACATGAAAAAGATGCAAATAATTCAATAAAGCAAACAAACAAGCAGTTAACCATTTCAAGCAGTTGTTCGCACACGAATGATGATTGCTGCTGTTCTGACGGGAATATAAATTTTCAGCTGAAGTGAAATTTTGTGGGGTGATTCAAGTTCATTTAAACACAAAAAGCGCTCACATTTAGTTTTGCACCTGCAATGCAATGCAATTAGAAATCCATTCCTTATTCTTTCATGAAATAAAAGGAATGAAGCTTGAAGAAATGCACAAGCAGTAATACATTTTTATCTTTTAGCTGGAGAGCAAAAATTTGTTAATTCACTTTCGTTTTGATATAAGAATATATCTCAATGTGGATATAAGGTACTACAATGCAATGCAATAAGTAAAAAACGTTCAATAGTGGCAAATTGTTCAGAAACATACAGGATTTAAGGGATAGCAAATGCACCAGCAGTTATACATTTGATAGCCGGAACGATAATGATTGCTGTCTGAATGAGAAGCACCAGCGTGGGGTGTTTCAAGTTCTCGTTTATAGTCAAGAAAGCGCCCACATTCAGTTCAGCAACAGCTATGCCATGCTATAAGGAAAGCACAAAATAATGGCAAAATGTTCAAAAATAAGCTTTAAGCGTTCAAGAGCCAAAAGGGTAAATTGCTTAAGCAATTTCAACATGCAGTTATGCATCTCTCAGCCGGAACCAAAATGATGACGGGAATAAAAGTATTTAGCTACAAAGAAAAAATGTGGGTGATTAAACTTCGGTAAAACACATAATGGCGCCCAGAATAAGTTCAGCAACTGCAAGGCAATATAATAAGAAAGGCACAGGCGAAATGTTCATAAAGATTTAAGCATAAAAGCAAATGCACAAGCAGTTATGCCTTTCACAGCCGGAAGCATTATGAATGCTGCTCTGACGGGAATTTAAATATTTCAGTTGGAGGGTGCTATTATGTAAGGTGCTTTAATTTCGTTTAAACAGAAGAAAGCGCAATAAGGTACTGAAATGCAATTAAATCAATTGCCCGAATCAGCGACTGCTCGTGGTGAGAGAATTGAGGAATCACTCGTGACGCGAATACTGGTCCACAAAATACGGAGCACAGTGACCGCCGCCTCTGGTGAACAACAAGCATAATCGCCTGCCTACATCTGGAACTGTAACGCGCAACAATGGGAAAGGATAGGTTATCAGACCCATTAGGTCTGAGCAATTATGCTACGTGGTCGTTCAGATTCCAATCTATGATGCAAGAGAACAACCTGGATAGATGGCTGAGAGACGAACCAATGACCAACGAGGACATCGCCGCGTCAAACAAGGTCAGAAATATCCTTGTCAAAAATGTCCAAGATCATCACTTGGCAATTATCAGAGCAGCGCCCAACGCCAAGGGAGCATGGGAGAGGCTCTGTTGAAGTCAGCAAAGCGCCCGGCCCCTCGTGGGCCATATTACTTGCTCTGACATTCTTTCGTATATGAGTGTTGCTCACATTCCAACACCCCCCCGTGAGCGACACTCCGTCGAGCTTCACGGTCTCCCGATAGCTGCCTCGTCCCGGCGACCCTGCCCTGGTCAACAGCCAGCGGGATTCGAACCGGCGACCTCTCGGCCAGCCGCGCACGTGCGCTCGGGGCTCATCACCTGTTGAGACGTAGACTATCAGACATAAGGAAGCCTGACGTAATTACGAGAAAGTAGAGTTACATATTATCTGATAGTAAGGAGTCCAAATAGTTCGTTCTAGAGTCGGCACATATACTTGTGCGTATAGCACTACAAGCAGTACGAACGTGGGTCGATAGCTTACCGCCGAGTACAGCTACAACAGCGGGATTGTTGCTAGTATGGATCGCTATATCGAACTGATATACCATTTTATAACACGCCCCCTCGAGACATGCCTAGCAACAAGTGAAAGAAGATAATTCCAACCAGGGATTCTTCTTGAAACCGAAAAGCTAAAGCCAAACGAGTTCACCCCAAACAAACTTAGAAAGCTTACTCGGCCAACCCCATCGCAGTAATGCACTTCTTAAACTTTATCTCTCCAAGTGCCTTGGTTAACACATCTGCTACCATATCCTCCGTCGAACAGTGCGATAAGGCAACTTCCTTCCGCAGGACTCGTTCTCGCACTAGATGATGTTGCACGTCGATGTGCTTAGAACGAACTGACATTATCGGGTTATTCCCAAGGCTCATCGATCCCTCAGAATCCGTTCGAATCTGAATAGCCTGTGTCCTCAGACCCAAGTCTCTGGTCAGCTTGCGAAGCCAAAGTGCCTCCGGCACTGCAGCTGCCGTGGCCTGGTACTCTGCCTCCACTGTTGAAGCTGCTGCCGTGCGCTGCAATTGGCTGTTCCAGCTGATAGCTGCGCCGTTTAGCAAGAATACGTAGCCAGTTGTGGACCTCCGAGTGGCTGGATCTCCAGCCCAGTCGGAATCACTGTAGCCCACCATGGTGAGATCGCCATCTCCGTCATAGCATAATCCGAGCTCCTTGGTACCCGCCAGGTATCGCAGCACCCCCAAAGCCAAGCCCATGTGAACCTTAGATGGGTTGCCCATGAAGCGCGCCAGAACGCTCATTGCCTGCGAGATATCCGGTCTTGTGCTCGTCGCCAGGTAGTTCAATTCGCCGACAAGCGCCCTGTACTTGGTGTTGTCTACAAGCTCCTTGTTGTTGTCTTCTGCAGGCAGGGCTCTAGTACCAGGAGGTAGTGGGGTCTTTCGAGGCTTTGCATTGACGAGTTGATGTCGCTGCTGTTGTGCTACGGTTCATTTCCCGCCGATGCGTAGGTCGACGCGATCCTACGAGGCGAAGTGCTTTTGTGATGAACGCATTGCATATGAATGAATCTGCATGATATAAATGTATTCGTGTACATTTATATATGCATTTGGCATGTTGTCATTATCCATCGCGACATCGCATCATGGCAAATCCGCCTAGCATGCATGAAAGCCCGAATCATTGAAGTGCGCATTATGCTCGTGCTACGAAACGATAAGTAATATTATCTGATATAATATTACTTCATTAAAGCACACGTTGAGAGCGCCGCACTCATCGCGATGCATGCAACCGGATATCGTTATCCGGACCCTTGCATCATGCGAATGCCGGAAAGGCTTACACGTTGTTATGCGTAGACATCGCCTAGACGCAGTAGGGTTGTCACATCTAGGATCGGCCTCCTGATGTGAATCGTACGGCATTGCGATGCTGCGAGTATAACAGATGCGAGGACGGCTAAGCAAGAGAAGACATTCGATACCGGAGAACACTTGTGTGTTCCACATTACTATTACTATACGATATTCTACTTAGCCCGAGCTAAAGCCTGAACTTCGCTAATCACCGCCGCGTGATGATTGCTTGCTTCCGGCGCTGACGGCGATTTCGTCCATTGCATCATTCCGATCTGTAAGACCGTAAGTTATATCTCTCTTCGTCTTGAAGTCTTCCGCTGTCTCTGTTTGCTCTTGCTTGCCTTGCTGTACTTGCAAGTGCTCGCGCATCGGTATCGATAGTCTCCAGACGCGCAGATACTCATGAGCAAACGCGAACGAGAGGTACAACAGCTGCAGCAGCTCCTCAATGTAGCGTCGCTGCGATAGTTTTACCTCCCCGTGCGCTCCCCGGCTGATCTCCATGCCCAGGAAAACTTTTGCCTCTCCAAGATCTCGAATCTTGAAGGCTTGTCCGATTTCTGTTTTCACTCTCCTGATCATTGCCTCGTCTTCTGAGGTGATGATGATGTCGTCCACGTGCACCAGCAGGTAGACGATCTCCTTCTCGTCCTTTTTGATGAACAGTGCTGGGTCTGCTACTGACGGTTTGAACCCCAGCTTGTCCAGCTCCGCCGCTAGCTTCATATACCAGCAGCGTGGGGCCTGTTTCAGCCCGTAGATTGAGCGTAGAAGCCTGCACGCCTGCTCTGGATCTGCTGACTCGTAACCAGGCGGCTGCTGCATCCAGAGCTCCTCCTCTAGCTCCCCGTTCAGGAAAGCTGTCGAAACGTCTAGCTGATGGATCGGCATTGCTTTAGCCGCAGCCACCGCCAGGAGCATACGAAGCGAAGCAAAACGCGAGGTTGGAGCAAAGAGCTCCCCATAATCAATCCCCGCCCGCTGCTCGTAGCCCTTTGCCACCAAACGTGCCTTGTAGCGCTCGATCTCGCCATCCTCTGCACGTTTGACCTTATACACCCACCGACAAGGCAGAATCCGCGCACCTGGCGGTGGTTTTGCTAGCTCCCAGGTCCCGTTTGTGAGCTGTGCTGAGATTTCCTCATCCATGGCACTTCTCCATTCCTCAGCATATGGGCCGTCAGTGGCCTCCTGGTATGAAGCTGGCTCTGGTACTTCTTCCTCGATTGCAGCATTGATCCACCCGAACGTAACCCTTCCGTTGGGCTCATGCCTCCATTCAATCAGTCGCTTTCGCTCACGTAGTGGATAGCGACGTTCCTGCATATTAACGTCTGCACCGTCGTTGTTGTGGTTTTGCTGCTGCACCGGCCCTTCGCCTGTCATAGCGTCTCCACCATTGCCTCCGCGGGACTGCGCTGTATTTTGCATCCTGGGAAACTGTGCTGCTGGTATGCCTGCGTGCCTCTGTGGCGCCGCTGTCTGGCCGCTGCTGGTGGATGCACCATGGTTCACTTCAGCAGCTCCCTGGTCCATGTCGGTGTTGACCGGCGTATCTCCGCCGCCCCCTGGCAACGGAACGCCGCCAGACTCCTCGACATCCTCCTCGTCGGAATCCTCATAGCGATCTCCAACTGTTGACTCGTCGAACTTGACTGTCGAGTGGGTGCTGATGAGATTGTTGATCAAGATGCGGTACTGCCTCCCTTGCTCGTATCCAACCAGCACTCCTTTTTTACTCACGGGTTGCAGTTTGTTCCGCTTCTCCTTCGGCACGTGTGCATATGCGGTACTGCCGAAAACTCTCAGATGGCTTATGTCCGGCTTCACCCCCATGAACGCCTCATGGGGCGTTACTGATGCCCCCACGACCGGTGAAACGTTGCGCAAAAGATTCGCCGTAGCCATGGCTTCTGCCCAGAGCTTCTGCGGTAGTCCTGACTCCGCCAGCATTGCCCGGGTCTTCACCAAAAGCGTCCTGTTGAGGCGCTCCGCCGCCCCATTCTGCTCCGGCGAATACCCAACGGTCGTCCCGTGGATAATCCCTTTTTCGCCGAAGTAGGCGCCCAAGACTGTATTGAGGAACTCAGTCCCACGATCCGTGCGTGCCTCCTTCACACGACGGCCAGTCATGTTCTCCAGCGCCTCAATCATTATCTTTACCTTCTTGCGAACTGCGTCCTTGGTGTCAGTGAATGCAACAGTAGAAAATCCCGTGCAGTCGTCCAGCAGTGTAGTAACGTACCGGGATCCACCTATCGAAGTCTCAGGCATAGGTCCACAGACGTCCAGGTGTATCAGGCCCAGAGGTTTCGCCGCCTTGTGCCCAGTGGACGGGAATGGTCCACGTGTCTGCTTTGCATAAATGCAGGGCTCGCAGATCCGCGACCTGGCTGCCTCCAGACTCGCGCGATCCAAATCCATGCCAGTTACCATGTGTTCCCGGCACATACGTTCCAGGCTCTTGTAGCCCAGATGTCCCAAGCGCCGATGCCACAGCGCTGCCTTCGAGCCTTCTGACCCGACCGCCGCACATGAGCGGCCTTTGCCAACTGATCGCCCTGCTGCGTGGTGTCGAATGGCATAGAGGCGTCCCACCTTGTCTGCACGTAGGATCGTCCTCCCCTTTGCCTGAACGAGGGCTTTGTCGTTACTCAGCAGAATTGTAGCGCCACGCTCATCGAAGATGCCTGCTGAGATCAGCTTTACTGTCGCCTTGGGCACCACATAGACGTTCTTGAGCTCAATTTGTAGCCCTTTAACGGTGTTACTCCACATGGTATACCGCCCCACGTGCGTCGGCTGATGCCTAGAGCCATCGTAGCCCACCAACGTGAATTTTTCTTCAGGCCGTACAGCTCGCAGATCCTTCAGCTCTGACGCGTCGTAGGTAATGTGCCATTCTGACGCTGAGTCCAGGTGCCATGCGTCCGACCGTGACTCGCTTCCAACAGCATACGCCATTTTGGTGGGCTCCCTGCGCTGAAGGTTGCCCCCGCCGCGACCATTGTTTTGTTGCTGTTGATCCGCCAGACGCTTCTTGCACACTCCGATGAAGTGACCTGGCTTACCGCAGTAGTGGCAGATGGCGTTTGATTTACTCCTCTGCTTACTTGTCTGATGACGGCTTGTAGGGTTGAATTTGCCACCACTTCGATGCGTGATGAATGCCGATGAAGACTCGTTGTTGTCCTCGTCCGGTATCACATACGCCATTAGTCGCGCGACCACTTGAGTAAAGTCCAGCTCCCCTTCTCGCATTGTGAGAGCTGTTGTTACCACATGATACTTGCTCGGAAGTCCTTTGATGACAATTGTAGAGAGCTCCGTGTCTGCGACTGCGTGTCCCACATCCAGCAAGTCGGACTGCAGCTGTCGCGCGCGGCTGATATAAATTGGTAACTCCTCTCCATTAGCCATTTTGAAGTCACTTAGCTCCTGCCGAAGTGCTACTTTTCTCGTGTTGCAGGTTGATGCAAACGTAGCCGCCAAAGCGTCCCAGGCGGCCTTCGCATTTGCCGCCCGAACAATTGTTTGGAGGTGATGGTTCTTTACGTTCTTGGCCATCACACTCTTGACCTTGTCGGAGATGATGACATCCGCCTCTGCAATTGGTGCTTGTAGCAGGGCGCGACTGTATCCAAGCTCCGCGCACAACAATTGGAATCGTAGTTTCCAAGTTGAGTAGTTGTGTAGGTCCAGCGGCTCGTCCAGCCTATCCTTTCCAACAGGCTCGCGGCTGTTATTGCGGCAAGCAGCGACGCAAGAAAATCTCAGCTTGTTGCTGAACTGTCAGCCCTTATAATGGCACAAAATGAAGCCCTAATCTTATATCTGGCTCGCGTCCGCAATCTATATACGGACTTGGTGGAAGTGGGACACCCCGTTACCGAACGGGAAGTTACCTACAATCTACTGGTGGGACTCCCGAAGAAATTCTCGGTCATTGTTACCACGCTGACAGTCAATGGCCAATACAATTTGGATACCGTGGGCGCTCAACTATTGGCTTTTGAGAAACGAGTCGATGCAGAGGGTGATTCCGTTGCTTTCAGTGCAACAAGCCAAAGAGACAATTGCAGCACCGGACAATATCACAGCGAGACTAGCCGCAATCACCATGACACAATTGAACGCGACTACGGAGGTAATTCGGTCGCATTTGCCGGCACAAGTCGGTCGCATTTGCCGGCACAAGTCGAGGAGGCACATGGAGCGCTGCCAACAACAGCCACGACGGATGGAACCATCGCGGCAACACGTTTGATCGAGGATACAGGAATATGCCAATCATCAATCAAGGAGATGCATGGAGTTATGGAAGAGATGGCCGCAACGGAGTAAGCCAACATGAACACAGATCAGGTTATGGCTACGGCGGGACAGTGCAATGCCAACTATGCGAAAATTATGGACATACCGCGCGACAATGCCGCGCACCACGCATGCCACAACCTCCAGGCCAAATAAGACGCAACAGACAAGATGGCAACTATAACCGCCAGGGCAACAGGAGCCACAACACTGTCAACGCCACAGCGTTATCCAGGCCAACAAGTCGACAGGAAAGTGGAGAGGGACGTTCCAATCAACCAGAGAATTCGTGGGATCCCAATACGACAAATTATGGGCCGTATTACTTGCTCTGACATTCTTTCGTATATGAGTGTTGCTCACATTCCAACACCCCCCCGTGAGCGACACTCCGTCGAGCTTCACGGTCTCCCGATAGCTGCCTCGTACCGGCCTCCCTGTCCTGGTCAACAGCCTCTCGGCCAGCCGCGCACGTGCGCTCGGGGCTCATAGCCTGTTGAAGTCAGCAAAGCGCCCGGCCCCTCGTGGGCCGTATTACTCTGACATTCTTTCGTATATGAGTGTTGCTCACATTCCAACAGCAGTAAATGGTACGGGAGATACAGGAAGTACTTAATGAACGGGATGTAGTGATGTGCGTTGGTACAAGATTGTTGAGTAATCTAGGAGGTACCCTTCTTATGATTTTACATATGGTGACACATGTTTATCTGAGGTTGGAAGACTGGAGTTTAGTCCTCAAGGGGGTGTATTCAACCCTAGGTTTGCTCAATGCTATGAGAGGTGTCCTATTTGGTCCCTGCGAGTCCATGACGTCCTTTATTGTAACATTGTATCAAGACATCCGCATCGTGTCTATGACCCAACCTATTCAAAATACTTACCGCCCAACCTCCCTCCCGCTTGCGCTCCCTTTCTCCGTCCTTCCCAATGTCGGCGATGATGGTCGTGCTTGTGGCGTAGGCGGTGGCAGTGGTGGTGGCGGTGCCCCCCAACCAACCTCCCTCCCTCTCCCGGTGGCGGCAATGATGCATGGTTGTGCTGGTGGCGTCATTAACAAAACGGCATTGAGCTTGAATATGCAGTTATGCATTTCACAGCCGGAACCATGATGATTGCTGTCCTGACGGGAAAATATTCAGCTGGAGAGCAACAATGTGAGGTGATTCATTTTAACACAAAACGCGCACACATTGACTGCAATGCAATGCACTAAGAAAAGCACATGAAAAAGATGCAAATAATTCAATAAAGCAAACAAACAAGCAGTTAACCATTTCAAGCAGTTGTTCGCACACGAATGATGATTGCTGCTGTTCTGACGGGAATATAAATTTTCAGCTGAAGTGAAATTTTGTGGGGTGATTCAAGTTCATTTAAACACAAAAAGCGCTCACATTTAGTTTTGCACCTGCAATGCAATGCAATTAGAAATCCATTCCTTATTCTTTCATGAAATAAAATTTTAAACAAATTTTTCATGAAGGAATGAAGCTTGAAGAAATGCACAAGCAGTAATACATTTTTATCTTTTAGCTGGAGAGCAACAATTTGTTAATTCACTTTCGTTTTGATATCTCAATGTGGAAATAAGGTACTACAATGCAATGCAATAAGTAAAAAACGTTCAATAGTGGCAAATTGTTCAGAAACATACAGGATTTAAGGGATAGCAAATGCACCAGCAGTTATATATTTGATAGCCGGAACCATAATGATTGCTGTCTGAATGAGAAGCACCAGCGTGGGGTGTTTCAAGTTCTCGTTTATAGTCAAGAAAGCGCCCACATTCAGTTCAGCAACAGCTATGCCATGCTATAAGGAAAGCACAAAATAATGGCAAAATGTTCAAAAATAAGCTTTAAGCGTTCAAGAGCCAAAAGGGTAAATTGCTTAAGCAATTTCAACATGCAGTTATGCATCTCTCAGCCGGAACCAAAATGATGACGGGAATAAAAGTATTTAGCTACAAAGAAAAAATGTGGGTGATTAAACTTCGGTAAAACACATAATGGCGCCCAGAATAAGTTCAGCAACTGCAAGGCAATATAATAAGAAAGGCACAGGCGAAATGTTCATAAAGATTTAAGCATAAAAGCAAATGCACAAGCAGTTATGCCTTTCACAGCCGGAAGCATTATGAATGCTGCTCTGACGGGAATTTAAATATTTCAGTTGGAGGGTGCTATTATGTAGGGTGCTTTAATTTCGTTTAAACAGAAGAAAGCGCAATAAGGTACTGAAATGCAATTAAATCAATTGTGCCAAATTGTTCTAAAAGGACGAAAGCAAATGCACAAGCACCATGATTATTGGTGTCTGAATGGAATTTCGGATGAGGATCACCAGTGTGGGGTGAATTCAAGTTTTCGCATCATTGCATTGCAGTTGGTTAACTCAATGTGGGCGCTTTTTTGTGTTTAAGGAACTTGAAGCTCCCCACAAAATTGCACTTCAACTGAAAATTTATATTCCCGTCAGAACAGCAGCAATCATCATCCGTGCGCGAACAACTGCTTGAAATGATTAACTGCTTGTTTTTTTGCTTTAATTAATATTTTGCATCTTATTCATGTGCTTTTCTTATTGCATTGCATTGCAGTCAATGTGTGCACGTTTTGTATTAAAATGAACTTGAATCACCCCACCCCATTGTTGCTCTCCAGCTGAATATTTTATTTCCCGTCAGGACAGCAATCATCATGGTTCCGGCTGTAAAATGCATAACTGCATGTTCAAGCTCAATGCCGTTTTGTTAATGACGCCACCAGCACAACCATTATTGCCGCCACCGGGAGAGAGGGAGGGAGGTTGGGCGGGAAGTAGGGAGGGCACCGCCACCACCACCGCCACAACTGCCACCGCCTACGCCACGAGCACCACCATCATCGCCAACATCGGGAAGGACGGAGAAAGGGAGGGAGACGAACATCGAAATGCTGGTTATCATCGCTGGCGAAGGATGACTGACTGTCGTCCGCGTCCAATGCTGCTGCCAAAGCGAAGACCCAAGAAAACTAGGTTGCCGCCAAGGCCACAAATTAATGTAGAAAAAACTGAATCGAAACCGTCATAAAGTATACTATCGGCCCTGCTGCTGGCGGCGAAAGAAACCTGCGGAAAAGAGAAAAACCGAGGTGACTCCTGGTCGCTATCATGCGCGTGCTCCTATACTTACCTTTGGTAAACCCTAAAACCCTAAGAGGTGGAAACCTCTTGCTCCATAAACGCCACCATCACCGCCACACCCACCACCACCACTACCACAACCGCCACCAGCCTGGTGCCACCAGCCTGGTGCCTTTTTGTTGGCGCGCCAGCCTCTTACTCTTGTGTCGCAATATATCTGTAACAACCATATTTCCAAAACCCTCCCAGCCTGGGAGCTACTCACACAACCCCGTCAGCCTGCGGACTGCATACAGCTGCAGCTAAGGGCCCCTCGGCCTCAACCCCGCATCAACTTGGGACCAGGTCAAAATGACGCAACCCGTCTCCGGGCGCTGCGGTGTCTTTTACTTGCATCAATACCAGTCAAGATCTCTGAACCTGTCAAGATCATTCTGCCGCAACTCGGTATAGTGTTGGCATCACTCATCACTCATCACTTTATACACTCTATAGCGTTCCTACTCCTATACACTATAACAAGGAATTCGTGCGTTAGCTCGCGTTAGGCTCGCGTTAGGGACCCCTAACGCAAGCCTAACGCAAGCTTAACGCGAACTAACGCGAGCTAACGCAAAGCCTAACGCAAATCAAACGCATTGCGTTATTGCTTGCGTATCGCTAACGCAATCCTAACGCACCTAACGCAATCGCAAATAAACTTTTTTGGGAGGGAACGAAAATGTTTGCGTTTACTTTGCGTTAGCTAACGCAACCTAACGCGAACTTACGCAATGTCAAACGCACCCACATAGATTCTAAGGTGTGCGTTAGGCCTAACGCAACGCAAGCGTTAGAGACCCATACGCAAGCAATAATACATAGCGTGCATGGAAGTTAACGCACTTAAAGTTCTCTAACGCACAATATACGCACGCCTAACGCGCATTAACGCGCATTAACGCATGCTTGCGTATGCTGCGAATAATGTGTACACAGCTAGCAGTTGTGGGTTGCGTAAAAGTTTTATACGCATGTAACTAACATATTCGCACGCTTTCACAAGGTCTTACGTGTGCGATAGCAACATTCGCGCCACTTTCACTTTGCGTATGAGGCAGCCTCGCATTCTTGCTCACTGTAACTACTTTTGGTCGTTCTGGTTATTTCTTTACTGTTTCAGTTATCGTTCCTGTTATTGTTTGCTGTTTTGCCAACCCGCTGCAGAATTATTTTTTGTGTACGGATACTATCCTGTCGTAATGTACGTAGCTGTTATGAAGAATATCAATAGGATTTCAGTATTGATAGATGAAAATATTCCAGGAAATAATTTACAGCTCAATATTCGGGAAGCATCCAGGTAAGCAGCCATTGGTGAGTACACATTAATTCAACGAAACAATCAAATTTCTACACATCCAATCCTGCCAATCAAATTCTGTTTATGAGTTCAATAATCATTTGTACCATGCACCAATCATTTCAATCATCATTAGGTACATACATCCTAACTTCATCTGCCACCGCACATTTAGCAGCCCGCTCTAATATAAGCTTAGAAACAAACATGTTAGATGTTAGTTCTATCTAATCGTCTTCTATTTCACTATCTTCGTTGTCATCGTCCTCTCGCGCACTGGTGGCATCATCCTGCTCGTCCTCACTCTTCTCGTCCTTGCTCACCTCCTCCTGAAGCAACTCCTGAAAAATTCAGAAAAGGAAAATTAGATATTATTTACATGCATAAGTATAAAGGTAAATTAAGCCGACATGACCCAGCAATTATCAATTTCGGTTACGATATCTTTAATCATGATGGATGGGCAGTGCTTCTAGGTACTATGTACGTGGACACTTTGTTACCTGTTTCTTCTTACTCCCTGAGCTCCCACGTTGACGTCGTGCCCGTGTACATCGCACATCTTCCGAAGCACTCTTGACCTTTACCAGTCAAAACAACAGATATTAGAATATTACATTCATACAAGCAGGAAATTAAGACAACAAGCTGAACTCAGGAAATTTACCTTCTTTCGCCGGTGGTCGTAACTGTCATTATTGTCGTCACCGTCCGTAGACTTGTCTTCCACCGGCACCTGCTGGTCCAAAACACGTTAAGGGACTAGATAGTGATAATAAATATTATTAAAAAGTAATTAATGTCGGGCCTCAATATAATGTACCTTTCTTTTGATGCCCGTGCTTGTCCGTCTCACTTTCGTGGATGGCCGCACATCGTCATTGTTCGTTACCTTCAAGGCCCACCATTAACATACATATATGATTTTAGAAATGATAAGCTTACATTTTTTATTAAAAAAGAGAAAAACAAATCGACATATACCACATCAAACCACAAAGCACGCAGCAAATTAAAAGACTAGAACGAAACATAAAATTACAACTCACTAAAACGGGAAGACAGGATGAATGGGCTGTACCTTTTTCGCTGCCGCCTTGCTTGAGTTTGTAGCATTCCTGCTGGAGTTCCTTGCCTTAGAGGGCTCTGAACTCTTTGCCTACATGAAAAGGAAGTATGTTTGAGGAATATAGGAACAATTACATAAAAGACAAAAAGGAGAAAACAGGTTAAAGGACATTAATGACCTGTACATCCCTGTACATGCAATCAGTAATGTACATCACCCATCCTGCAATAACCTTGCTAAGCGCGCCTGGAAATTTGCACACCCCTTCATCCACTCTCTTTACCACTATTATTTGGACTAACCTGTCGGCGTCTAGCGGCCTTGATCTCCTTCTCCTTCTGATGTATGCGAGCTGCATTGGCAGCCAGCACCATCATCAATGCATCTTCACCATTTGCGGGCTGCTTTTGGCGTTGGCTAGTGCGCCCATCCTGAGTTCCTGGCGGCTCGTCCTTTCGGCCGCTTTTCTGCGGTTTGGTAGCAATTAAGCATTTCGTAAATGAGGAAATAAAGGCATGAAAAAATTGTTATTGTTTTACTAGCTAAAATAAGAAACAAATGTTATGCATGAACTGTGACGTACTTTCTGCAAACATACTAAGAAGTACGTACTATTATGGTGGCGAAGCAGCAGCAATAATTAAAGTGAACACATGCATAATCACATCTTACCGTAGTGCCTTTTGGCAACTCCAGTGCACCAAGGCCTGGTGTATGCTGAGCTGTTCCACCAGCTCCAACCGGCACTGGAGTGGCTGGTACGGTGAAGGATGTCTTACTGCTTTCAATCTGCTTCCGCTGCAAAAGTGCATTAATAAGCTCCTGCTGCCGATCTGTCACATTCAAATCCTCCATCGCAATGCGGCGCTCACTGGGACCCGCATCTGGGTTATCTGGCTGAGCGTACTTGAAGCTCCTCCAGGCTGCCCGAGACTCCTTGTTCCATAGCTTCTTCCATGGCTTCTTCTCAAGGTCCTCTACATAAAAATAATGCGAAGACGAACATCAACGCCAGATGCCATAATACACATCATTGTCAAAAATTTTCGTAATCCAGTACATAGCGTAAGCGGCATGCATGTCCTCTGTCGTAAAACAAATCTTTGGCCCACGTTTACCCCAAATTCCATTTTTCAAAATACATAGAAAGGAATTTTTTTATCAATCAACCTGATCAAAAAATGTTGTAAAACAAGTATATGGATGACAGTAGCAGTAGGAGCTCACAAACCTGGCTTGCAGGCAAGTTCCTCCTTGTGGGTGGCCTTCACCTTTTCATACCTTGCACGTTGGGCATTGTAATCCGTTGCGTATCTACAAAGTACATGGGATGCACCGAATGAAAGTGCTTACTTATGATGCTGTGCATGCTTCATTCTATTGTTGTCTGTCCCCACTGAAAGTAAGCTAGTGATATGGATGGCATGTATGATTACCACAAACAAGATAATCACTAGAAGCATGACATTAGGAAAATAAACGTGTACGTACTTTTGCCATTTCTTCTTGAAGCAGTCGACCGTAACTCTTGGCTGTAAGTCAGCCACTTGTGCAAAGCCAGCAGCAAAGCACTTATCCCAAACGGGCTGCAGATGCGGCTCACGTTGAATATCCTTCGCAATGAGGACCCGTGGATTCTTCAGGCTGCTGTCGAGGTTGTACGGCACGTTGTCGCGGACGGCTTTGTTGATGGCGGCCTGCTCATATGACCTGCTCCGCTTTAATGGCTCACCACGATCATGATCCTTTCGTATACTGATTCTGCTTACTTCAGGGGATACCAATTGAACAGATGGCTGTTTTAGGGATACGTGGATAGTTAGTTTCTTCTGAGCCTGGTTCCAAGCCTTCCCCTTGAAAGGCGCGCTAATTTCCTTCTTCAGCCACTGAGTGCAGCGGCTAAGCAGCTGCACAGGCGCCACCTGCTGGGCCACAAGCTTGCCATCCTCATCCTCCGAGTCTAAAACCTGAACTGAAACTTCACTGATTGATTTTGCGCCAGCTGCATCAGTAAGGAGCTGCTCGAAATCTACCACTGACAGATTTATCTCAGCATCAATACGCCTCTTTTCTTCATTAGGACAGCAGACCAGCAGTTTACAAACAACTGGTGAATGTGTCTCCATTCATTAATAGGTTGTACTATTGCAAATAACTTGCTCCTTCAGCAGGATACATACAGCTGCAGACATGAGGCATGGGCCCTACGTACTACTAAAAAGTGAAGAGTAGTGCTTTGGTACTCCGTCCAGGGTTGTGCGGCTGCCAATCAATGCCATGTAAGCAACAATGTTTCGTAACCCTGCTTTACAACATCCTTTATATGTACATTTAATGCCACCCGTGAAGCAAGCAAGAGCAACTGCTATAAAAGTTATGCTGTGCACTAGCCTTTAAATCTTAACATATATACAAGGTGCAGCAGCAATAAAGAATGTTATTTTACAATAATATTGATGATTGCCGTCGTCCTACATAAAAAATCTGTTTAGCTCTTCGCATGCGGCTAGCTATTTGCGGCATGTAACGGTTGGTTGTCGTAAAAGCTAGTCAACGAGTTCATGAGAAACGTCATAAATTATGTTTAAGGAATGCTAATCAAGTTTCTTATTAGCAAGCTCCTGGAAGTATGATGATGAGGCTGTATCCCAGTATTTCACGTACATGCATGTATACGGAGCTTCCTGTGCGTATGCATGTAATTTACTATTCAAGTCCATCATTCGTTATTGAAAATTTACTTCAAGTATAAATTACGCGGACATGCACGTTCCACTTTAATATCTCGTACTCCACATGCATGAGTACTGCCTGTACCACTCCATACAATGGAGGAGTCGTTTCCCTTTGTCAGATATCAGTTCTGTAAGGAAAAACAGTCTGATCCTGCTACTTTACTGTATATTATTACATGCTCATGGCCCAACTTTTATTAGGCTTTTTCTGTGGCATTACTTTCGGTATTGCTGTTGCCTCTTACGTTGCTCTGTATGCCCCTGTTTTAGTTGATGTATATGTTACAGAATATTTAGTGTGGATCCTCATGGGTTCTTCTGTTTTTGTTCTCATCACAGTGTTGGGCGTTACGATAGGGCGATACTGCTCAACGGTGTCATTTACACAGTCCAATCATGATGAACGAGCTCTTCAGCTTTTCGTCGTTTTACCTGGGTCACGGACGTTGACGTTTTCTGGAAGTACGGACTCAACTGTGGGACAGCTCATGGACTTCGTCTCCAGTAATTCCTTATTTACATTTCAACCTGGATCAGTTTGGAGGTTGACTTCTAGTAGAGGGGACGTGCTATCAGATCGAGATAAACATCTTGGCTTGTACGGCTTACATAACCAGTACCATGTTCAAGTTCTTGGCCGCCTCCTTGGAGGCAGTGGAAGGCTTCCGAACAAGCGCCCAGCCTCATCCAAAAGGGATAACATATCAGGTGCGCACGGATGACTTATGTTCATATAGGTTTTTAAGGGATATATTTATTTGGAACATCCATTGTGCACTCATCTCGTACCAGCCACCCACTCATCCTGTCAATAATTTTAAATCAAAGTACAGTTATTCATACTAGCCCGGGCTTTGGTGTGATGAGCCAGGCACTGTGGTTTGTTTGGATGGGTCCAATGAAACCCTTCCAATTGCCATCCACCGTGGCCATGCATGTATGCACGGAAAAAATTAAAATATCCCTCACCCCAAATTGGCATGCAAGCTACATCTACGTATCTCCTTACTTGCATGACAGCATGATTAAATGAATGCAATATTACTGTGCTGCAAAATTCACAGATGCATGGCTGCAAAAGCACAAGTTCAGTCGTTGTCAGGACCCTCTTGGTCAGGAGGTTTATGCATGTACTCAATGCCCATTTACTGGAAGGACACGGTCGCAGCTTTATGGGCACATGAAGAGATGCAGACTTTCTTTCCCAGAGGATACCAACTTAAACATGGACAATGAGAATGACTTCAACACCTCTGATGATCATAATGAAGACCATAGCAGTAGCAGCAAGGACAGTTCAGGGCATACATCAGAGGTGTTGTCAGGGGATAGCAGTGGACATTCGCAGGTTCAGGAAGAAACAGCTCTGCCCTCCTCACTTGTTTCTGCTCTCATTCACGTTATGGATGATCTTGATCCTGCCAATCCTAATCACCGGCAAACTCTAGAATATATATCAGCAATCCTGGATAACTTATGCCAACATAGTTATCCTGAATCTGAGGATGATGAACCCGATGCAGCAGAACTTGGTGTACTTTCACAGTTAGGGGCCATGGATCATGGGCAGTTACAGCTGCTGGAACCCACAAACCCAGCCGAGCTTCTTGCCTCAGGAAGCACTGTTCAAGCGTACAAAGAACGTTTGGATGACCCTCTGTGGAGGGTCACTGTGAATAATGGTGATGGCGTTGTAGTGTGCCAAGGTAAGAGAAGTGTTGAGGCCTATTGTAGGGCATTATTAAACATCTTGCCTTGTTTGACGGATGCATGCCTTTGGAAGAAAATAAGATTGTTCTCCTGCATGTACATGCATATTGAATGCATGCAGAGGCAAGAATAACCGTGGGTCAGTTTGGATATGCCTGGCTGAAAGAAAAGATGGCTGGACGTGTTCGAGATGTGGTTGCAGATCGACAGCTACGGTTCTTGAGGGATATCTGCTTACCTCCTGGTAACCATGTTCCACCCAGTCTTTATGTCCTCCGAAAGATGCTTGGAATACCAGACCCACGTGATTTCGAGCAGCACATCTGCCTTAGTGAAAAGTGCAGGTTTCCACCTTTACCCACAAAGGACTGGATGGATCATCGTGATGACACATGTAATTGCCCAGAGAAGCATAAGCGCTTCAAGATGGTGACCACAAGTGCAGGGGCCCATCCATTACCCAATAAGGTGATTGAATGCTTACTTGATAAATTAAAAGCTTTAACGTTTGCAGTCATCCCATTAGTCGTTATTGGTATCATCGTAATATATTAATTTGTAGCCTATTACTGTTTCATACTGTCATATGTTTTCAGAATGTCCCTGGTTATAGTATATATGTTCTGTTAAGGCTTGGAATGCCCTGGATATCCATTCTCTTATTGTATGCAGAGATACTGGGATTTTGGGGTGGAGAACATCATACAGGCCATGTTTTCAGATCCACTCTTCCGCCAGCTTCGTGGCACTGGCCGTGATAATGAGCCAGATGACTTCTATGGTTCCCAAATGGCCAAAGATATTGACGCAAAAACGAATGGCCAGCTTATGCAGCATGCAAATTCTGCTTATGATCTTGGATTCGACTTTGCCCAAGTATATCAGTTCAAAACTCATAGTATTGGTTTATTACTGATGAGGTGAGAATATGTTGCATGAAAGGTACATTTATATTTTGATTTAATGTCAATAGGCTACCTTGCTTCAGTTACACGTGCGCGCGCGCGCGCGCGCGCGCGTGCGCGCGTGTGTGTGTGTGTGTGTGTGTGTGTGTGTGTGTGTGTGCGTGCATGCGTGTGCATGCACACACACACACACACATACACACAAGAAAAAATATACATATTATGCTGCTGCATGTTTGGCCCATTCATTTCCCGTGAAATGAGAGGGCACATTATCTCCAACTTTGCATAAAGAACAGTGGGAAAACTCAAGAGAATTAGGATTTTGTTTTGTTTTGTTTTGAGGTATTTAATTTCATTTGACAGGAATGCTGTGGGCCACAGGTTCTCAGTTTAAACTTGCAATATCTACACAATATTTAAGCACGTGATCATTCGTGGCCTTGATTGTAATGACTGTGATGTTCATGTATTGCTGTAACTGCTGATCCCTTATATGATTGTCCCTTTCGTTAATAAATCCGCAGATGCACAGACCTACCTGTCGCACACAGATCTAAACGTCGTTTTACTTATATCCTTACAGTGATTCCTGGTCCAGAAGAGCCATCAAGTATGGATGTTTATGTTTCACGGACACTTGATGCATTTAAAGAATATGGGCCATATAGTGAAAGTTCACTTATGGTTATGGGCAATGACCGACAACTGTTTGAGCACAAGATCTTCTTAAGTGCTATATTTGCAGGTACGTCACGTTTGCATATGTACGCGCTCAAGCATGCTATTGTGTCTAAGAAATATGCACAAAATTTGGATAAGGGGTGTTAACACTGTGGGCAACTCACCCTGCAAACACGAGCACCAGGGCCCCTGACCGGGATGAGCCAAAGTGGGTATATATAATATTTGTGGCACTTCTTAAATATTTGGATATATGTTATATATGTGTATAATGATAAGAATATTGTGATTGAGGCCAGCAAGACAGCTTGTTTACATAATTGACATAAGATTGGTACTTTGCATGTGTCCTTTTTGCTGTTTGCCTCATTTGCATGCATGCAGATACTCCTGCTAACAGGAAATTAAGTTTGTGGAACTCACACACATCAGCTACTGGATGTGGCCACTGCCTACTGAAGGGGGTGAGTGGTGAGGGTGGTGGCATGTACTTTCCTGGCTACGCAGTAGACGCTGATGTCAACTGCATTTTCGATGGTGTTATACCGGACATGGAAAATGCTCCCCTGTCAGCACGTTGTGGGGACCCAAGAATAATGGTCAGCCATGAAATGCATCTCAAGCGTGCAGCATTGGCTATGAAAGATCCTCAGTGGACTGGGATTGTAGGCTGTAAAGGCCTTAGCCCAATTATTCGAGAGCTTGACTACTGCAACTATAATGACGTCTTTGTCGTACCAGTTGCACATGCAGCCCTTTTTGGTGTTATAAAGCGTTTTTGGAACACTATTCTTGGAAAGCTTGGAAGACATGTCATGGACTACACCATTCTTGGCCCACAGCGGAAAATTATGGCACAGCGTGCAAGCCACATTATCACAACCAATGACCTTAACCGGCCGTATCGTGACATAGTAAAACACAGAGGTACCTGGACAATGGAGGACTGGTTGCATTGGTTAGATAGCTATTCAGTCTACATCCTTCATGAGGAAGACTCCCTGCAAAGCAGCACACCACTGATGCCAGTTGTCCAACGTGTTGTCGATGGTATTACCAAGTCCTTTAATATTAAGGTCATGTGGAACAATTTACGGACAGCACTACTGCATTACTTTCGTTATGATCCTTCGGACTTTTCAGCAGACGCCAACAATCATGCTGCGAGGCTGCTGAAGTCTTTCAGCATTGCAGCTGAACATGTCTTTGGGATACAGTTCTGTACTTACAACCTACATATCCTAGTCTGCAGACTGCGAGAGCAGGAGAATGCACGGGGGCACGTTGCATTTGCTACCGAGTTCTGGGTAGAGCGTGGAATGCAAATGATGAAGAGTATTGTTAAGTACAGATCACCTACCGTTCCAGAACTCGTACTTGCAGGTGGCTACCTGGCCTGTAAAGGCCTTAGCCCAATTATTCGAGAGCTTGACTACTGCAACTATAATGACGTCTTTGTCGTACCAGTTGCACATGCAGCCCTTTTTGGTGTTATAAAGCGTTTTTGGAACACTATTCTTGGAAAGCTTGGAAGACATGTCATGGACTACACCATTCTTGGCCCACAGCGGAAAATTATGGCACAGCGTGCAAGCCACATTATCACAACCAATGACCTTAACCGGCCGTATCGTGACATAGTAAAACACAGAGGTACCTGGACAATGGAGGACTGGTTGCATTGGTTAGATAGCTATTCAGTCTACATCCTTCATGAGGAAGACTCCCTGCAAAGCAGCACACCACTGATGCCAGTTGTCCAACGTGTTGTCGATGGTATTACCAAGTCCTTTAATATTAAGGTCATGTGGAACAATTTACGGACAGCACTACTGCATTACTTTCGTTATGATCCTTCGGACTTTTCAGCAGACGCCAACAATCATGCTGCGAGGCTGCTGAAGTCTTTCAGCATTGCAGCTGAACATGTCTTTGGGATACAGTTCTGTACTTACAACCTACATATCCTAGTCTGCAGACTGCGAGAGCAGGAGAATGCACGGGGGCACGTTGCATTTGCTACCGAGTTCTGGGTAGAGCGTGGAATGCAAATGATGAAGAGTATTGTTAAGTACAGATCACCTACCGTTCCAGAACTCGTACTTGCAGGTGGCTACCTTGCATCTCTTTGGCTCACACATCTCAAAGCTGCCCATCCTGAAACGTTTAGGACATTTGATGAATGGGTCCCAGGATACCGTGCAGATAATGTTCAATTAAATCCCAGCAAAAGAGATGTTTTCTTAGATGAGGAGGACAGTGAGGGCTCACAGCTTCTTGGCCAGGGCTACATTGCTGATGCAGAACAGCGATCACACATTCTTGGTGGTATTCTGCGCACAGAGGAGACAGAAGATTTCATGGCCCGTACTAACTTATTACCATCGGTCCTACAAGACAGTGACATATACATTTTCAAGCGGGCACTGAAACGGAGAGATGAGGTGGTGCTTTCAGTGGATTATGCCAGGGCCACTAAGCGACAGTCTTACCATTTCAAGTGCAAGTATGGCCCTGGGGGTATGGTTTCAGAGAGTGACCCTAGGGTAAGCATTTTCATTGGGGAAATATTATTCTTTGCGCTGATCCGTCCAAGGTGTGATGTGGCACCTGTAAAAGTTGCTGTCTGCAATCTGCACCGAGCTGAGGTGTTGAGGCCCAAGGAGCTTTACCGGGTGAAGGATTACTCCAGGCGGGATGCCACGGTGAATGAGGTACGACAGGAAATACTCCTTAATTATTTTCCCAAGGAGGTTGGCATGATAGATTCAAAGGTCATTCGTTGCCGTGTCAACAATGAGCTAAGCTATTTCCTCACATATGTTACCTTCTCTCAGCTTCCGACCAATGATGGAGGTGAATATGCCTGATCATTTGCTGCTGATTGGGTACATGTGCACAAGCACAATTAAAATGTAGTTGTGAACTCTTGTATGTAGCCTGTGCATGTTGTACCTAATATGGGGGCTGGGGTTTATTGATGCCGGACATTGCTTGTAAAAAAGTGAGAGGCATGGTACATTTGATTTTGTGATCAATCAAGCCTCATGAACAGTGTATGGGGAACCAATTAGTTAGCATGGTAGGGTGCGGACTTGCTTTCTATTATTCCTTAAGCCCCAGGAAGAAGGGGCGGGGTTTACACAAGTGTACAGTTGCATGTTGTTTACCTTGGAAGGCTTAACTCCAGGGGATTGTGACTATATTGTCATTAGCTTCATTTGGTGGTTGATGGAAAAGGGTATACATCATGTGTATGGCAGATCTTGCGCCATGTTACCCGCGCCTTGGTGATGTTTTCTTGTTCTATCTGACTGCAGACCCTTTACTTTCCCGCATTTTTGCTGGGGTTTCCTTGCATGCATACGTATTCATATGTGGCGTTCAAGGTTAAGATCATGCAGACACATGCCGCTGGAGTGTGCTAGGAATAGGGAGTACCAGTACATGTATGTGCTTCCCTGTCTGCTGCTAAATAATGAATGTGTGGATTGATGTAATTGATTTGGGGACAGGATTCATTATGTTTGGTTGCTGCCCTTCGTTCAAAATCATAATGCATATGCTGCTAGGAAGTATCAAAGATATGTGCACGCTTTTGTGGTAAGAAACAATTATGCTGGCTTCCAAAAGTCAATAGTTCCCTGGCATTTATCTGCTGTATTTACTTGCATGCATGCAGCTTCATTCAGTGCATGCTATACGGGATGACAGAGTTGACACAATGTTTATTTATTGCTTTGAATGACACACAAACAGATGGACGACCATTCAAATAAAGGAAGTAAGTTAGAGTACTCTAATAGCCTTCTTCTTTAAGAACTGCAAATCGTTTGAATCTATAGGAGTACCAAGGTGGTCAAGTTACGACTTCCGTACTGAAATCAGAACCTTAAGGGCTAAGCCTGGCCCAACAGCTGGACTTCTTCATATCATGAGTGAAATCACGATTTTGGCAGTTGGCATGGACTATTGGCGAATGACATAAACATTTTAAACAAGGTGTATAGGGCATACACATATCTTACACTTTCCTTTCATGCATATGCACAAATATGTATGCTCACGGGGTGTACTTCTTTGGTCGACGTTGTACACAGTTGTCAGGTCGTCCATGCCATACGGTAGCAGTTCTGTTGGACAGGCAGCATACGTACAATTTCTGCAGCATCAACAGCTAATAATATATTTATAAAGGAATATTAATTGCTTCAGTAACGAATGGAGCCGCCTTCTGCTTATGATGGAATGACATGAAACTCTTTGCATCCCAGAAACACTATTTCCTGAAAGTCAGGAACATTTTCAGTGTGTCATGCCTCAAACGGAGCCACTGGAAGGCAACATCGTGTTGGAGCTGCTAGATGGCATCGATGAAGGCAGCGGCAGCTTGGCTCAAAGCTTGGCTCTTCCTTGTTTAAGTAGCGATGAGAAGTGACTTCATTGTGACGTGGATGTTTAGAATTACCATTGCAAAGTTTGTACTTGTGATGCCCTGTCTATGTGCATTTTATGTTGTGATATGTTTTGGTAGCCAACGCCACCTGTACGCCTTGCTTGTAGGTGTGAGCTGCAGGATCTAAGGAAGAAAGTGCAGCTGCAGGAGGAAAGCCTGCATGTGGAGCAGGAACACTCGTTTTCTCTGCAAAGCGAGCTTGACACGGAGCGGCTTAAGCTCCAAAGCCAGGAAACGGATGTCAAATTGGAGTGGAGCGATCAGCAAGCTTGCAAAAGGAGCTCTTGGAAGTCAAGGAGAACTATAGGCTCTTGCACGAGGAAATGCGTGGCCGCCTTCGGAAAAGTGCCGAACTGGTTGACGAAGTAGCGAAACAGGTTCACAATGCTAGGAGGGTTGTCTGACCTCAACACGCATACAGGCACAATAGGAGTACTCGCAAGCTTCTGAAGTTCATGATGGACATGGATAGCACATCAGAGAGTTAGGATGGTTTCGTTGCACCAGTACCTGGGAGCGAGGGCCAGCGGGATGGGATGGAAGGCCAGGGTTCTGGGCAGCCCTCAGTACAGCACCGTCTAGAGGAATCATTGGGTTAGGAACGTGCTTGGAGTTTCTGGAGCCATGAAACAATTTTGGTTAGGACTGTGCATGACGTTTTTTATGCGATGATAAAATAATAACCGTGCTGAAAATTGTGGCGTGAATCCGTTGAACTATTCATTCCCGTGCAGCGATTGAACTATTCTGCCTTGCCTTATGTCTGGATTTGGGAAGCATTGGGGTCATAGATTACGTCTCACACATGGTCATTTTCATGGTCAATTTTCGCACCTACGCAAAGCTGCTATGGTGCTTGCCGGACAAGGCTATATAATTTTGGGGGCCTGCTCGATGTGTAACTGTGGCTCTTGGTGACTTTGTTTGGGTCTCCATCTGGCAACATTGTTGCCTGGCTACTGTGTAAGGTTTGCTGTTGCCAACTTTCCGCGATCCTTACCCACGCTTGCTCTCTCCGGCAGCTTGCTGCTTAATAATTAGAAACCCTTCCATCATTAGAAAGGTAGCCATGAACAGCCATGTGTGGCACTTCAGAGTTTTATGTTAAAAAGTAAGCCACATTTACAGGTTCTAAATCCATATAATGGTAGCGATTTAGCGATGTTAACAAGCGTTCACCAGAGCAATCTCTTGTACAACGACTAGTATTCATAGCGCTATCCTAAATTGAAATTAACTTTGAAGATATTTTATGCACAAAGTCTCCAATGCTACTGCACAATAAGAGCAAGTAAGCAAACTAAATAAATCCGGCGAACCCGTGCTCCGAACTTTATTATGCGCTATCTACATAAACTTTGCGTAAACTGCGTTACAGTGCGTTACGTGCGTATGGTAACGCAATGTACGCAAGATATACGCAAGCTGTTTGCGTACAGTTAACGCGTGCGTTAGGTTTGCGATCGCGTGCGTTAGGTTTGCGTTAGGCTCGCGTTAGAACATACGCAAGCCCCCGATTTTCGA
Source organism: Volvox africanus (assembly GCA_030268105.1). Classification (NCBI taxonomy): domain Eukaryota; kingdom Viridiplantae; phylum Chlorophyta; class Chlorophyceae; order Chlamydomonadales; family Volvocaceae; genus Volvox; species Volvox africanus. The sequence continues at coordinate 2,733,429 of BSDZ01000089.1, read as the reverse complement.
GCACCACGAAACGTAATAAAAATTACAGGGAACTTTTATAATCATTATAAATATTGTTTTCATTTAAACGAACTTGAAAACGACGCACTATAACAGACGTTCTGTCCAGTTTTCTATTTCTTTGCGTTAGGCTCGCGTTAGGCTAACGCAACCGCTAACGCACAAAACGCACACATACGCGCCCTAACGCAGCCTAACGCGAGCCTAACGCACGAATCTGTTGTTATAGTGATACTGCAAGATGTTGCAAGTCCGCAGCAACACCGGATGAACACAAGTCCGTGACGCGCCACGGAGTTCGCTTTCTGAACTGCGAAATCCAATTCATGCTTACACGCCATTGGAGATCCAGCTACAATAGTAACAAAAACCACATCTATGTGCCATGTGGCATGTAGCATGCGGAATGTGGTTGTCATCACATCTTCTCCTCATCCCTCCATGGCTGCGCCGGGGGCCCCCTCCTGGTGGATGACTTGTGCCATCAAACTCATCATGTCACTTGACCAACCGCAATCCGCCTTTCACCAGTGGGATTTCCTTTAGGTGTCGGTTGCGCCAGTGGAGGCGGTGTTGTTGATGGCCATGGCAGTGGTGTTGGTAACAATGGCAGGAATGTTGGTGGCACTTACTCCGCTCTTCCTTAAATTCCAATTATGAGCTTATCTCCGATATTTGGTCATCTGACCCATTCGAGCTTGCATATCGCTCAGATGCACACATCGTCCCTAAGTCCCCATATCCTTCCTGCACTGCTAACCTGCACCGCTTTTCGCAGCTTATCCACTCGTTGCAGAGCTGTCCGTTAGGCCCCCTTCCCCACCGTTAGCGCCAGAAGTGCCGCCTCGAAGGGGTTAAGCCTTTCCGGCTGGGGAAAGCCCGAAAGGTAGCGACCCAACGGCACGGACAGCTCCTTCATCAACACATCCAAGCGCCGGGCGGCGCGGCTGCGAGTCTTCTCCGCCTCATTATTGATGCCTGGCGATTCCCGGGGCGCCCGGGAAGGGGGGTAGAACGGGGGAAGTGAGGGCACACGGGGAAGAAAAGGAGGGCGAGAGGAAGGCAAAGAAAACGTTAAGTAGGGAGGAATGGAAGTGCAAACAACGAAGTTGAGGAGGGTGTCTGCGAGCCTTAACCTTAGCGCGGCATCTCAGTACCATGAAATTTTACCTTAAACGTAAGGCACGAAAACCCAAAGATGCGATGGCTAAGTGGTGCAGTGTGCCCTGTATACGTCCTCCCTGCCAGACAGCGACATGCCAGTCATACCTGCGGAGGGCGTCACCCGGCTGGCTCGCTTCCTTGCGCTCTGCAAGTGCTCCTGGGAACATATCATTTTCATGGGGGACACCCTGCAGCTGGCCTGAGGACGCGGGTCACAGAAACGCCGTCGGAGGGTCAACAAACAATAGCGAGGAGGAATCGAAGTCTCTCGCACCCAAAATGTTTTCACCGCCTTTCGCCAAAAAGAGCTGTCCGTGATTTGAGCCAAGCACGAGGTAAGAAAGCGTACGAGGATAAGGAATATCGAACACGAACGTGCGCCATTTGGAGGATGCAGGGGAAGATGGGGATTCGAGTTCTCACTCGAAAGCGCCAGAGAACCGAAGGGGTGACGGGCGTGGGCATGGGCTCAATACCCGACCGAAGTCGCCATGCCGGGCCCCTTCGTCTCCGGGCTTCCGTTGCACTCGCAATGCCCCCATGCACCGTCCGTCCGCGTCAGGGCCTTCATGGCCATTCCGCCAAGAAGCCAGGGACAGACAGCGCGACGTACCGTATCACAGCAGGAGGTAGGGGGCCCCGGGAAGATTAGGCGCCGGACGTGTAGTCGGTAGATCCCACATCAGGTTAAATAACTGGCCTTCTCGCAACACTTTCAGTATCTAACTTGAACGTTTCTTAATCTATTCTCTTTTGCGTGGATGCCTTGGGCAATGGAAGGTGGGCCTTCGTAAAACAATAGCGAAAGCGTACGTGGCGCTAGCATGCTTACAGCAGGATGAATTCCCATCCAGAGCGACTCGCAGCCACAATAGCCCACACAGGCGCGCACCCAAACACACATGCACACGCACGCACGCACCTACAAACCGGCGCTGCTGCTCCTCTGCGTCCTCTTCTTCCATTGCCAATGTATCACTATCAATCGCCGACCGACCGGTGCTCCTGGGTAATCCAGCAAGCTGCGAAAATCTTTTGAAACGAGGTTGCACGGCCGCGGTAATGGTGGCAGACCGAGGTGGCCGTGCGGGACTTGCATAAGCTGCAGGGCGAGCCGCCGCCAGGGCATCATGCGCGGCTGCGGCGGCGCTCTCTAGAGCCGTCATCCGGCGGTGGCCGGCACGGACGCGGAGAGCCAGCACTGAGGTTTGCGCCACAGTAGAAGCTGCTGTAGAGCTACCGGCTGTATTTCATGACGTGCCACTAAACTCATTGATCGAGGTAAATGTTAGGGCGTCGCTAGAACTGCCTGAAGCGGCAGCAGCCGACCAGGTGCAACGGTCTAAATGAACTAGTGAAGGACACAGGAAGGCCCTTTCATACACGTTGCGGCTGGCGTAGAGATGGAGCCGTATACTCCCGGGATGACACAAGGGTATCAGTGTTTTAACAACATCCAGAGTGTTCATATATATTTTCGACGTAAAGTGGCTTGGCGTTTCTGGTAATGTAGTCCTTACAGCTGTCAAGCAGCAGTGACCTGCCAGTGCTTGCAGATCAACTGGTCACCACGTTATAAAATCGTTCGGATTTGCTCGTCCACGATTTTGTGTGATAAGGAATGGTGCAGCAAAGCAAGTCCTGGCAACAACCGAACGCGAAGGCTCGTCTCACGACACCCTGTGAGACGCTTTTGAAAACAAAAGTTCAGGGTGTGACTATCAATTGTGGTTTATGTCGAAGCGAGAGTCAAAAAAAAGCGCCTTAGCTAGGGTTCCTGTGAACCAGGGGTCACCCTGCCCCTGCTGTGAACCATGGGCCTATTCTAGTACTTTTCAGTCAGGGGCTTGGGTAGCTGTGCCGCGGCAGAAATTGCAGTAAGAATAGCGATGGGCGCGGTGCTGGAAACCAAAGTTAAGCAAACGTAGAGACATACTGGTTAGATGATTACATCTATAATAAATACCTTATAACTTGAAAGCCTGTAATGCAGTGTTGGATGGCTGGGCAGATTTTACTGAAACGTCGTGGAGGGCGTGGAGGCATGATCATAGCGTTATAGCCGTTGGAGCTGCCGTACAATCCCATATTGGCGCGAATTACGATCGAAAAGATATGTTTCCCCACTGAATGTCCCTGGTGATGTTATCCTTTGTGTACCATAAGCCATCCTAAGCTTTGTGTTCTTACAACAATATATATTTCCTAAGTGTGATTGTACCTGACTCTTTGCGAAGCTGTCCGCATACAGTCATCCCTTGGCAACCGCTCTGCCTTGCAACTATTATTGAGGTCCTAGGTGTTAGCACGGCTTGGCGAGGAAGAAACTCGCTGATCTGACTGGCATTAGTTTTGTGAACCTCGGGACGACAAAGAGTTAAGATGTTTTGCCTAGGACAGTGACACCGACTTAATTAAACATGTTCTACTCGCACGACCTCCTTGGCAGGAAGTCTCCTCTGGGTGCTATCTGGTAAGAAGTGCCTGACAGAGTATTTACCGTTCGCGCAAGATAGACTGCGCCAATCGCTCACAGAGACGCCGGCGAGCTCCGCGGCTTTGCTCAAAAAGCCATAAAACTTATTTAGGCTTACATATGGAACTGGGACGCAGGCACATGCAGGACGATGGCTCATGGCAAGAAGCTCAGCAAACTTTAAAGGCTTGGCATAAATGTCTCCGATGTTTGGTGAGTTGCCCCAGTATACATGACATATTTCTTGTTGACTTAGGATGCCTTCATAACGAAGAATGTGCGAATTGATCTGGTAAGACATGGACCATGGTACACAAGGAGCACAGACCCCGTGGGTCAGCACAACTGGGTCTTTGGTTCTCCTATATGCAGTATAGAGCGAGTAGGCGGGACTACGCTTCGTAATGGATTAGAACTTACTACCGTTCCTTGCTGACCGTTTGCTGCCGGGTCGTTGTTTGCTGCCCGCCGCAAGCACATCATGCAACCAGATGTGCCTCATTCCCTGCGGCTCCAGGGCATGTTGATTGGTTAGACCATGCTTGGTTTATCGCAACGGGCAAGGTTTGTCTAAGATGAAGACAGCTCGTAATTATGCCTCTTGGCTGTGCCGTTGGAAACTCATAACGGACCCGCAGGTTCTACAATACAATTATCATCTGTGCTCATGCTACATGGGTGTTGTGCTTCGGTTCATTTCCCGCCGACGCGTAGGTCGACGCGATCCTACGAGGCGAAGTGCTTTTGTGATGAACGCATTGCATATGAATGAATCTGCATGATATAAATGTATTCGTGTACATTTATATATGCATTTGGCATGTTGTCATTATCCATCGCGACATCGCATCATGGCAAATCCGCCTAGCATGCATGAAAGCCCAAAACATTGAAGTGCGCATTATGCTCGTGCTACGAAACGATAAGTAATATTATCTGATATAATATTACTTCATTAAAGCACACGTTGAGAGCGCCGCACTCGTCGCGATGCATGCCCTGCAACCGGATATCGTTATCCGGACCCTTGCATCATGCGAATGCCGGAAAGGCTTATACGTTGTTATGCGTAGACATCGCCTATACGCAGTAGGGTTGTCACATCTAGGATCGGCCTCCTAATGTGAATCGTACGGCACTGCGATGCTGCGAGTATAACAGATGCGAGGACGGCTAAGCTAGACAAGACATTCGATACTGGAGAACACTTGTGTGTTCCACATTACTATTACTATACGATATTCTACTTAGCCCGAGCTAAAGCCTGAACTTCGCTAATCACCGCCGCGTGATTATTGCTTGCTTCCGGCGCTGACGGCGATTTCGTCCATTGCATCATTCCGATCTGTAAGACCGTAAGTTATATCTCTCTTCGTCTTGAAGTCTTCCGCTGTCTCTGTTTGCTCTTGCTTGCCTTGCTGTACTTGCAAGTGCTCGCGCATCGGTATCGATAGTCTCCAGACGCGCAGATACTCATGAGCAAACGCGAACGAGAGGTACAACAATTTGGTATCGAGACAGGTTCGTTGCCTAACTGTCTCTCTTTGTCTAATCGGAAGTAGGTTCTTTCTATGGCAAGTTCCAGCGACGAACCACGAGGACCGCTAGATACTTTTGCCGAAGACTTAGGCCGCGCCGTTTTGGACGCCGCAGCTTCCGGTTTGTAATTGTTTAATTGCTTTTGTTTAGATTGCTGCACTTGTTGTGTAAGTGTACGCCCTGAGTCGCAGGTAATCTCAGTGCACCGGCATTGCTTGCCGTGGCGACTGAGACCGGCGTTCGTCCGGACCAGTTGGCGACTCTCATTGCCCAAACTACGGAGATCAGGACTCAGCTGGGCAATTACTTGCTGAGTTTACTGAATCTTCTCAAGAGTACTGCCGGTAGGCTCACCGAACTGTTTTGTACTCTTGCCTTTGCGATAGAAGTCGGCTTCTATTACGCAAAACTAGGGTATCGTTTCGTGCTCCATGTCCGCGGAACACGACGATACGCCGCACACTAGCCTAGCTAGCCAACCCGATTTCGTTGTAGCTGCTAGAGCACAGGATAGAGGTCTTGAGACTGTTGGCGCGCGAGCCACTCAAGAGCCCCTTTTCCTTCAGACCCCTGCTCACTTAATTGTGCCGCATTCAGCAGTGAACACGAATATGGACAACACTGCTGGACCAAGGGTTCTGCCATTACCTCAAGCTCGAGGGCATGATGACATCCCTGAGGTGATGAGATTGTCGATTCCCGTTCCTAGGCTCAATATTTCGCTGACCGACAAGACACCAGGGCATAGCATAGCCGACGCAACTCGTGCGTACGTGCGTGACGCTAAAAAGTACCTCCAAGCTGTTCATGGTGGCGATAATGACGGTATCAGGTGTCTCTTCGTTGGTAACACCCTCGAGGGCGCAGCGAAGGACTGGTATCGCAATTGGACCAACGCCCGGGGCAGCTATACTTTTGACGAGTTGGTCGCCGCTTTGCTCGCACGATTCGCTACTGAGGTTCAAGCACGCGATGTGGAAGCTCGTAACGCTTTGGCAGCCGGTAGCTACCACATGCGTCGGGATGAAAATGTACCTGCGTACCAGTCACGCTTCGAAGCACTTGTGACTCCCATTGCTGACCTCACCGAATCTGAGCGTGTCTTTTGGTTTAGGCGAGGCCTAACGAAACTTTTGGCTAAATGGTGCGCCACTGACTTGGTTGGAGCGCAGATCAAGTCGTATGACACGTTGGTCGCTTTTGCTAAGGGCGTGGAGATACGACTCCTTGCCGGCGAGGAAGAAGTCAAGTCTGCCCCTCGTGCAAATGCCATGCAAGTGCAGGATCCGCTTGGGGAAGCTGTGGCTCTCGACCAGGACCTCGGCGCGACCCGCCCCACGCCTACTGCCGCGACGCGACGCAGCAACGGGCAACGCAAGGCGCGCGGGGGCGCTAGCTCGGGTGTCCGTGGTACAGGAGGAGCAGGTCCGAGCTCGGACCCAGCTAGGAACAGGAAGCGTGGTGGTGCGCCGTCGTCGGCAGCCGCACAGCGTTCCGACCCCAACGCGAAGCGTACTCGTACGGACGACACATTTGTGCCAAAATGGAATTGCAATCGTTCCGAATTAGAGCGTCGGAAATTGGCCAATGCTTGTCTACGGTGTGCGGAGAATCATTCCACGAAGGATTGCCCTCTAATGCCGCCGTTTGTACCTCAGCCGAAATAGGGGCTTGCCCGGGTTCCTGCGGAGGGGGCACCACCTGGGATTTCTGAACTAACGCGTGGTCGGTGGTCATCCTTACGGCCAGCCGTTAAGGCATTGTTGCCTTGTGTACTTGGACACATCGAGCGAGTCATTGCGCGACGCATCACGCTTGACGGACGCACGGGACTTCTCTGCTTCGACCCGTTGTGTAATTTGTTTACACCTCGCCGTCCCCTGTCGTCTATCGATCTGTCTAACCACGTGGTTTTGTTCATCCCCTCGTCTCTGCGTGAGATGTCGGAACAGTTGGCCATATACAGGAGATGTAGGCGTCAATATCCAGGCACTGCCGCATGTGTATTACTCCCTGCTTTCTGTCGGCGCAAGGCAGAGGCATCGTTAAGGGGTATGCGGCATGTCCACCGGTTCGAGCCGGGCACCGTTTTGTTTAATGGTGTGGATCGGGAGGGTACGCTGGCTCCGTGGCCACACCTATCCTACTCGGTTGACGTTTGGTACGAAGCTCCTGATGGGGGTGCCGTTGGTTACGGACCCGCCTTAAGTGCACTGACGTTGTCTGCTGGGCAGTCGCTCGTAGATAACCGTGTCCCTGTGGTTCAGATCGGTTTGAATGGCCGTACTCTGAAGGCACTTGTTGACACCGGTGCCAGCGACGACTTCATCTCTGTCGCAGAGGTGAATGCGCTGGGGTTGTCCCCAGAGTCGTCTGATTGTCCACAGGTTACCCTTGCTGACGGGGGTAAGCATCCCATCGTGGGCAGGATTACCCTTAGCCTATCGTTAGGCCCTTTGCGTGTTGTGACCCGGCCGTACGTGCTGCAGGGCTTAGCAGAGACTGCACCGTACATAATGGGGTCGTCGACATTACGACAGTACCGCGCGCGCATCGACATGGAGACCGCAACCCTGCATATGTGCAAGGGTACTCTGTCGATTAAGGTACCTTTCCTGTCGTTCGAACATGTCACACCAAAGGAGGGCGAAACTGAGGCGGTGCCTATGGTTAATTTCGCTGTGACCGCAATGGCCGCGCGAATCGAACCAGAGCTAGTCGGGCGTAAGGAGGCCGTCCGTTTGTTACGGAAGGGTGCCCACGGACTGCTTTTAAGGCTGCGGGTGAGCTGTTGTGTCACCACCGCGCAGATTTCTGCGGATCCTGAGGTTGAGGCCCTACTGTCGCAGTATGAGGACGTCTTTAAAGATATCCCTGGCCTACCACCTATGCGTCCTGTTGATCACACAATCCCTCTCATGCCTGGAGCGCAGCCTACGGCCCGGCCAATGTACAGGTTGAGTCCATTGGAGCTGGACGAGGTAAAGCGCCAGGTGACGGATTTGCTCGCGAAGGGTATGATACGCCCCAGCACATCCCCGTACTCTGCACCGATTTTGTTTGTCGGTAAGAAGGATGGGACCTTGCGCATGTGCATCGATTACCGGGGGTTAAATGCGAATACGGTGAAAAATCGCTACCCTTTGCCACGCGTTGACGACCTGTTGGATAAGCTGAAGGGCTCGGCTTATTTTTCCTCAATTGACTTACAACAGGGCTACAATCAGATTCACATCGCTGCCTCTGATATCCCGAAAACCGCTTTTCGGACGCCCTTCGGTCACTTTGAGTATACGGTCCTATCGTTTGGTTTGACTAATGCCCCTGCGACGTTTCAGGCGGTTATGGACCGAATGTTTAGGCCGTTTATCGACAGGTTCGTTGTTTGCTACCTGGATGACATCTTAGTATATTCTAAGACGCGCGAGGAGCACTTGGAGCATCTGCGGCTCGTGCTCGACGTTATGAGGCGGGAGCAATTGTTTGCTAAACGCGCCAAATGCTTTTGGGCGCAGCCTCAGGTGGAATATTTGGGTCACATTGTGTCGGCCACCGGTGTGAAGATGGACCCGCGGAAGGTCGCCGTGGTTCGCGATTGGCCCGCGCCTCAGAACCTCACGGAGCTGCGTAAGTTCCTTGGCTTGACCAATTATTTCCGAAAGTTCATTGAAAAATACTCCATCATTGCGGCCCCGCTTACTAACTTAACTCGCAAAGGCGTTTTCATTTCGCTCGAGTCGTGGACGTCGCAATGCCAGCGGGCATTCGAAGAGCTCAAACGAATCGTTGCCGAAGATGTCACCCTTGCATTCCCTGATTACTCATTGCCATTTCGTGTTGAGGTAGTGTCTGATGCCTCAATATTTGGAAGCGGCGCTGTATTGTTACAGGAAGGGCGACCGATCGCCTTCACGAGTAAGAAGTTTTCTGGTGCGGAGATTCGCTACACCACCGGGGAACAGGAGCTTCTGGCCGTGCTGCATGCTTTAAAGGAATGGCGCTGTTACCTCGAGGGACGCCCGTTTACTTTAAAGACTGACCACAAGCCCCTAACGTTTTTGCAAAGCGTTCCGACGTTGAACCGCCGTCAAGCTAGGTGGATGGAATATCTAGCTAGGTTCAACTGCACCTGGGAGTATATTTCTGGTAAATTGAATATTGCCGATGCTCTCAGTCGACATCCGTCGCTACACGCTGCAATTTTGGCAGCGCCCGTCGTGCGGCCGCGTAGCGAGGAGGTACCGATCGCGACGGACCTCGCGGAGCGGTTGAAGGTTGCCTACAACGCAGACGCCTGGTTCGCGGACCCGGCTAATGTAGAAAACCTTCGCAAGCAGAATGGCCTTTGGCTACGGACGGAGGGTGCAGCTACGCAAATCGTCGTTCCGAACGACGACGCGCTACGCTACGACATCCTTGCGCGGTTCCATGAGGACCCGTTAGCAGGACACCCTGGTAGCAAGCGATTGATCGACTTGGTGCAACGTTCCTTTTGGTGGCCTCGTTTGGCTAAGGATGCGGCGAACTTCATCCAGACATGCAGTCTGTGCCAGCGCAATAAGGCTTTGTCCGGTAAGGGCCATGGGTTGTTGCAACCGTTGCCTGTCCCGGATGCGCCTTGGGAAAGTGTTTCCATGGACTTCGTAGTCGCGCTGCCCAAAACTGAGGGGGGATACGATGCGGTGTTCGTAATGGTCGATCGTCTGACTAAGATGGTTCACCTAGCACCATGCACATCATCCTGCACGGCTGAGCAAACTGCACGTTTGTTTTTCGATAATGTGGTTCGGTTACACGGGATTCCCAAAAATGTGATTTCGGACCGCGGTGGGCAGTTCACGTCTAAGTTTTGGGAAGCGCTCTGCAAACTAGTTGGCATGCGCGTCAACCTGAGCACGGCGTATCACCCGCAGACTGATGGTCAAACCGAACGCACAAATCGCACGTTGGGTGATATGTTGCGCAATTATGCTGGTCGCACACCACTTGTTTGGGATACATATTTGACTGCGGCAGAATTCGCGCTTAACAATGCTGTTAACCGCTCTACAGGCAAAAGTCCGTTCTTTCTGAACTACGGGTTTCATCCCGCGCTACCCGTGTGGCGTGAGTTGGAAGTGAACGTGCCTGCTGCTAAACTTTTTGCCAAGTCGTTTATGTCCCGAATCACAGACGCGAAGTCGTGTTTGGACGCGGCGCAGCAACGAACGACAGAATACTACAACAAATCCAAGCAGGATGTGACGTTTTCGGAAGGGCAACTCGTGTTGCTAAGCACCAAGAACTTGCGTTCCTTGGCCGACGGATCCCGAAAACTCTTACCCCGCTGGATTGGTCCGTACCCTGTCGTGCGCATGGTTGGGAATGTGGCTGTGCAGCTTGCATTGCCCGCTGATATGACCATTCACCCCACGTTTCACGTATCGCTTATTCGTCCGTATCGTGGTACGGAACCCGTCCCTGAGCCTGCTAACGCCCCCGCAGCGATCGAACCAGTTCCCGAGACCTGGATCGCTGGTAAACAGAAGTTTTACGATGTGGAGCGGGTGTTAGATTATCGCGCGCGTCGTGTGGGCCGACACCGACGTAAGCGAACAGTACACGAGTACTTGGTTAAGTGGACAGGGTATACCGACGAGCACAACTCATGGGAACCGGCACGCAATTTCTCACAGGACATGAAACCCCTGCTCGAAGAAGCCCGCAAACATGCCACACAAGCCCAATGACCCCTGCAGTCGATGCTGTATGATGCAGCGAGGACGCTGCATACGGGAGGGGGGATAATTGTTGTGCTTCGGTTCATTTCCCGCCGACGCGTAGGTCGACGCGATCCTACGAGGCGAAGTGCTTTTGTGATGAACGCATTGCATATGAATGAATCTGCATGATATAAATGTATTCGTGTACATTTATATATGCATTTGGCATGTTGTCATTATCCATCGCGACATCGCATCATGGCAAATCCGCCTAGCATGCATGAAAGCCCGAAACATTGAAGTGCGCATTATGCTCGTGCTACGAAACGATAAGTAATATTATCTGATATAATATTACTTCATTAAAGCACACGTTGAGAGCGCCGCACTCGTCGCGATGCATGCCCTGCAACCGGATATCGTTATCCGGACCCTTGCATCATGCGAATGCCGGAAAGGCTTATACGTTGTTATGCGTAGACATCGCCTATACGCAGTAGGGTTGTCACATCTAGGATCGGCCTCCTAATGTGAATCGTACGGCACTGCGATGCTGCGAGTATAACAGATGCGAGGACAGCTAAGCTAGACAAGACATTCGATACCGGAGAACACTTGTGTGTTCCACATTACTATTACTATACGATATTCTACTTAGCCCGAGCTAAAGCCTGAACTTCGCTAATCACCGCCGCGTGATGATTGCTTGCTTCCGGCGCTGACGGCGATTTCGTCCATTGCATCATTCCGATCTGTAAGACCGTAAGTTATATCTCTCTTCGTCTTGAAGTCTTCCGCTGTCTCTGTTTGCTCTTGCTTGCCTTGCTGTACTTGCAAGTGCTCGCGCATCGGTATCGATAGTCTCCAGACGCGCAGATACTCATGAGCAAACGCGAACGAGAGGTACAACAATGGGCACTCATACTGAACAACGTTGAAAATGTTGAAGCCTTTCTAAGGTTTCTTGCGGGCTTGCCATAATGCAGGAGGCGTGGTTGTCGTATTCAACCGACAACAGCTGTACTTGTTGGGTAGGTAAAGGGAAGGTCGTACATGTAGATGTGGGGAGGCTACGGGACTGGCCCATATTGGGCTCGGTAAGATGTACCTTGTCATACCGTATTACCGCCGTCCTGCCGACCTGCAACATGCGATCCGCTCAGGGGGAGCGTCTTACGTCGTGACAACCTAGAACTAAATCTTCAAGGGGGACCTGTGGCGATTTGTTTGTAATGACGGACAGACGAGGCAACTGACACGTTCCATTTATTGAGGCAGGAAGAGTTGCCTGCCTGCCGTGCGTATATTGCCCCAGCTCTTTTCCGCTGGGAGTCTTCTTCTTATTATTATTATTATTATGGTTACTCCGCCCTTGCGGGCTGGCGTGTATTATGGGGATCTCCGGGATTTTTTAACCGAGTGGGCACGCGTACCTCAGCGTCTTCATCTGAGGCCGCTAGAGATCACCTGTTTTTTGGTTACGCAGAGTTTCCTTGCTCTCTACGGCCCCTATCCATGTGCCAGCCCCTTCGGATCTACTGGCATTTAGGTGGGTGTCAAACCACCCCGCACCATCAGCCCAGTCACGGGCCTCAGATGCGCACTTCACGGGCTATGCAGCTGGGAGTCTTATAACTGTGATTGCCGTACCATTCGGTATCTCTTCTTAGGAGAGGATCTGCAGGATGCTTGGGCAGTGGCCGTGAGGCTGCATGTAGACGCGTAGGTACGGGGGAATCAGACAGTGGGCAGATGGAGGACGATGTGTATGCATTGTGATTTGTCGTCCTTGACACGCAGGCATTTGGCCCGCCTGGCATGGCTGTATATGGCCCTTACCACAACGGCGCCGGCAACGGCAGTGTGTTCATTGGTTCCGCAGGGTGGAAGCCATTACTTTGGTGGAAGATACGGCCCAGATCTGATGATGGTGTCATTTTACGTTCTGGGTCAGATCAAAGATCTGGACGATTTGTGCTACTTGAGCCGCTGGAGCGTCAGGGAGGGCGGGCTGACCCACATGAGCATGTTGAGGAAACCGAAGGGGACGTCGCCCGCGCGGTGGGGCGGCGACACGATGGCCGCAGTAGCGGGCGCGTAAGGAATCTGCGAGAGGATGATGAGGAGAATTTGTTGATGTTGGTGCGGTGTACGTGCGTGTGTAGCCATCACTATTAAGATGAAACTCTCTACTCGGACACGCGTGCCTCACTCATACGCTGAGAGGATTTGAGTCACCGCTACCGTGGACTAGGGGCAAGGAGGAAGGGCAGGGAAGCCGCGGCAAATAGCCAATGTAGAGCAATAAGACCTAAAGCACGCATAGGCCTATGGCACACGACACCGACTGATCCACAACACTGACCGAGCCACATATCAAGAATACGGGCAAGGGAAATATTTGAGGGCGGACATGGAAGCACGGCATGACAAATCCTCTTAGGCAAGCGGCTAACATCCACGACTTAACTAAACTGCTCATCATATCAAGCTGCCCCCCTCCACTTCAACGTTGTGATTTCCATCGTACCTGTTCGAGCGCGTGTATGCGGGGCAGGGAATATTTCTTCTGTTGGGGTAGGAAAGCAATTTACAGGCAGCGAACGGGCTGGGGAAATGGGAACAAGTATTGGTTGAGGTTGATTGCGTTCAAGAAAGTGGGAGAGGATCTGGGTCCATCTGGACTAATCTGGGTCAAAATGGTTCTGGATTGATCTAGATCAACGTGGATCTCACTTTAACGTGGATCTTGATTGATCTGGGTTGTGAACCCCTCATTTTGGGCTATGTATGGAACGACTGAGAGATGGCTTCCATGCGGCAGGGTCGTTTGCAGGTAGAGGCAAAAGAGCGTCTCCTACTGGCCTTGCCTGGCCGCTGTCTCGACATATCGCGCTGCTGTGGTACACACCACTGCAGGTTAGGTTGCACTTTCCACTCCATCATCGGACTTTCCCTTGGAGCCAACCGGACAAGTATATCGCAGGTGGGGAACGGAACGGCTCGCTCGTTTCTATTCCGTTTTGCATGTCGCTGCCTATGTGTTGACATGCTAAGGCCGTAAACACATATGCATATTGCACAGTTTTACGTGTGCTACGGTTTTGCGTGTTTGTGTGTTTTATGTTTACATATGACTTGAGAGGATAACTTATCTGGCCCCCTCCTCGTCCTCCACTTTCTTCCCTCCAAATAAAAAATCAGCCGATTAACAAACCACCGGAAACAACCGAAAAATACAAACCCTCCTTCCGTTGTACCTCAAAGCCTTCCACCTTGTCCTCGTCCCCGTCTCTATCCCCGCCCCTGTCCGTGAGCGCCGCTAGGTTAGGGCACTGCTGATAGCGTTGTCCTTCCACCAGGCGCTGCAGGCTTTGAGCTTAGCCAGTGTCATCAAGTGGGGCGGATTCTCCATCTACAAGACAGCTGCTATGGTGATAACCTACAGCGTCACCTGCCCCCTTTGGTGTGGCCATAGGTAGGGCGGGGACGTTGCGGCTGAATACGTACATGTACGCAAGGATGCTGTCTGGAGATGGCAGGTGTGACTTATAGGACTGTTGGCGAGGAGGACAGGGCATCCTGCTTAGGCTCCTGGAACTCCGTCCTCCGTTCCACCACCTTCAAATTACCTACACTATCTATTCGCTGTGAATCCCGCTGATGAGGATAAGCGTTGCCGCTTCTGTATGTCATTTTCTGGTGTTTGTTGTTCATGTCGCTGCGACTGCTGATCCGGAAGTCACTGCGGTGACCGCACTACTGAAATATCGAAAAGGTGCAGCACCTAGTAAAAGAACCCACAATAAGTGAAAACCCTGCCGGCTCCTATAAAGCATCGCCATCTTCTTTGTCGTGTCAGTTCACTGTCGTAATTCATACGCTCTTTGATTGTACGCACAAACCACTGGCAGGAATCGCCATGATAGCGTCGTACGACCCGGACAGCACCCGTGGGCGTGCTGCGCAGGGTTGCCTCAACGGCGGCTCTGGCGGCATGCTGCTGTACATCTCGCTCGTACAGTTGGCATAAGAAGACATGGGGAAGTATCTGATAGGGCCACCGCCAGCTTCGGACGCAAACAGTGACATTGGCGCCGATGCTGATGCCAATGCCACAGCGAGCCATGGGTCGGGGGGACGGTGCGGTCACAACCACGGCGACGGCGGCAGTGGCCGTGGCTATTCGGGTCATCACCATTCAAAGGAACAAACCTTACGCCGCCAGCGGTAGTGGCGCGCAGTTGGGCCCCTTCCGAGCGCAACTGCTGCTGCGCATCGTTCGGTGTGAAGTCGCTCAGGAAGTGAATGAAGGTCGGTGGGCAGCTCCTCGGCGAAATGCATCTCGCTGTCTTCCATCTCGAGCATCTCGCTCAACGGATCCAGCGTGTGCGCCGCCGCGGTCCCGCCAGCGGTGTTTGCGGCGGCGGGAGCGCCAGTCTCAGGGGGGGGGGCTCCGCGCCAGCAAGGAGGCTGCGCCGGCCGTGCTGCTCGACCTGGGGCGGCGACCACCGTCGGCTGTGGTGGCTGCTGCCGCGGTGGCTCCTGCCGCCGCCGCCGCCGTCGGAGCTGCAGCAGCCATATCGCCTGTAGTAGGCGTGCTTTCTTTGGGGCCACCTCGCGCCGTCCACTTAACATGGCACCTTTCCGTGAAACTGCGACAGGTGAAGAGGTGGATGCGAATGCCGGATGCCACCGCCAGCGCTGCCCGGTTGTCGACCGGCCGAGACGCATCGGCCGCAGCAACGCCCACTGATATGTTCGGTCGCAAGCGGCGGCTGTATTCTGATGAAGACAACGATAGCGCCAGTGAGGCAAACAGTTCGCTGCTGGCGATAACCGATCAGCAGCGGGAGCAACTGACGGCGCCGGATGGAGCTGAGGACGCGAGCAATAACAATAACGTCGAAAACGATTACAGCGCTGCATGCGCGCAAGACGACGCTAATGTGACTGGCGAAGCTGGGCAGCGGAAGCGGCAACAGAGGGAGCCGGAGAGACCACGTCGGCGTCGTCGCGCAGGCGGTCGTGTCACCCTGGACAACCTGGGGGAGGCCCTGGTGAGCCGCACGGAAGCGCATCGAAACGGAGCTCAGCTCCGTACGCTTGTTGCTGTACCTGCGGACTTTGACTGCCTTAGGTTTTGGGTTGGGTTTTAGGATTTCGGGCAGCTTCTCGCCTCCATATCTTCGCGCAGGGATGAAGGGCAGCTTAAGTGCCGAATCACCGTGAAACAAGGACATGGCCAGAATGGATATACCCTCAACGATACGGATGTCGGAATATAAAGGGCGAACAGTAACTTTGGAGTGAAGTGAAGTGACATACTGTAGCGGAACCCGGGGGTTAGGGGCACAGCGGCAGCACCGCGCGGCGGTGGCCTCTTGGCTGGATCCAGTCAGGGGCCGCTGACAGCGGGAAAATCCAGCAAGGCCACTTCTGGGAGCGATGAGAACAGCCTGGGCCGGGAGACCGAAGACGAGGTCATATGGCCAACGGGACCTATCGGTGAGGTGCCTTCTTCTACGGCAAGTTACCACGTTCAGTCAACGTGGCCGTTCACAATCGATGTAATTCGTGTAATAAAAAAAGAAATAAAATATCGTTATTTATATGTACATGATATCTTCCAAAAGATGCTCTGACAGACGATGGGGACGGATATTAATGTAAGCATGTAGGAGGGGGTTGGAATGGGGTAGGGCAGCTGTGTAACTAGCTGGACGCAGCAGCTTGTCCTCTTCAGACATTGTCGGAAATGAGCCAGATAGATCTTACAAATGGCTTTTTCGGGCCTCTTCGCCGAAGCGTTCTGTATGGTAATGCTCCCGTCCGTACTATGGACACACGTATGGCTTTCCTATCTGGCAAGCTTGCACATACACAAGCGCGGTTTCATACACATACACATACACAAGCGCGGTTTCTCTCATCCCGCGTAATGGCGCATGCAGGCGCCCCAGCGGCGCTCCAAAGAAGCGTATGTTTAGAACGGGCGCGCTGGAGGACTTGCTACCGGCGATTGACGAAGTGGACGTGCACTTTGACCATGAGCTGCTTGCTGGACTTCATGGATCTGGACGAGCAACAGGAACAGCAACAGGTGCGATAGAATAAGGCCTGTCCGGTATGAGCAGTTCCCGCCCGCCTGACTATCCTTCTTGCTTCGTTATTCTGCTGGGTGAATGGTCCATGGTCAGGATGTGGCCCACGATTGTTAGTTAGTTATTACCTCCCTACTTGACGGATCAACGGGACAACGTTTACAACGCGGGAGAAGCCTTACTGAGTTTCAGCTTCTTGGTGGTTTTTCATTAATGCTGTGGATCTGTGGTGTTTACGGTTTTTGGTCGCCAAGCCCTTACATGGTCTGAATGCGCGTGTGGTTGTCTGGGGCCGTGCGTGGTCGGACAGGGTCCGGATGCAAGGGCGGTGGCGGCAGCTATCAATCCTTAGATACACGGTGGAAGCTCTCTACATCGTGTGTGGAAGGTAGAGGAGGGTGGTAGTACCCGTAATTGGGGGCCTCGCGTAGGGGCTTAAGAGTGAGGAGGGCTTCGAAGCCCTCCAGAATTCTGTTTCACCCAGCCTATGAGGAGCCAGTAGATTTATATCTTGGGAGCCTAGGAGACGAGTTCTGCGTTCATGGAGGCCCTGGAGGAAGGGTGTCAACGGGGAGCTAAGTGTGCTCAGCTCAGGTATAGGCAGGACTAGGTAAGGGCTCGGGCTATCCGTTGTGGATCATGGGATGTGGGTGGAGAGTTTGGAAAAGTTGTGGATGGTGTCTGTTTTTATAATGATTGGACTGTAGGTGAAGGATGGTTCACCCCGCCAAATAGCGTCAGTCGGGTACTATAGCCGTAACGAGCTTGAACTTCAGCAAGCTAATCCAAGTGAAGCATTCGGCCTAACACGTACTTTAGGATCTAGCTGGGCACGTTAGAGCTTGCGTTGTTGCGCGTTAGACTCGTGTATCCCATACACAATTCCTAACGCATCGCGTTTGGTTTGCATAAGAGGCTGCGTTGGATCGCCTAGCACGAGCTAATGCACGAATCCGATGTTACAGCGCTTGCCTCCGTCCTCACTGCTAACCCACTCAGATATTCTACTCGCACCAATAATTTGTTTTTCATTAAAGATATCATAAAACCACTATTTGTTTTCGCTTTCATGTGAGGACACACTCGAAGACGTCCAGAAGGAGCCCCCGTGCACAATCGGTTTGCGCTGGGCCATGCTTCCCCGGCTGTATGTTCCTTGGACTTGAATGGGAAAAACGCAAGACAGGAGGTCATGGTCTTGCATATGCATGTCATAAAGTAGGTGGTTTAGGGGACCAGTTAGTGGGTAGCGGCGTTTGGGATGAACACGCCTTCCGGGGTGGTGGCTGGATGTGTTGGAGATTGATTGAGGCAGTTGGGGATTGTGTACCCAGACCGATGGGCGACAAAAGTGAAGGCAGCTGCAATATTCCGTAATTTTATTCATTACGATGATATGATAATTCGGCTTCACACTCATTAAGTGCTTCCTTTCTGATTAAAGGTCAGCGGTCATGATGCTCTCTCTTCCTCTTGCAAGGTTTCAAATTGCACCCCAAAGTTGTATGTTATATACCCCCATTCCAACCAACGTCGTGCTTTGCATGAAATAAGCATATCTTGAAATATTTCTTCCATCGAGTAAAGGTGCGTAATAATTTCCTTCGAATACATCGGATAATTCAAAGAAACAAAGAAAACGATTTCTAGATGTAATGCTGTGTCGGGGTATCATCACAGTTTCGGCGACTATAGCACAGCATCAAAATTTTATCGTTATCCTTGTAGAAGATGTAGATCAATCTCATTACAGCAGCGGTGAGCGGCGACGAAACGGCTTTTGCGAGACCGAGGTAAGGGCATCGTAACCGGAACATCAATCATTTGGCGACGTGCGACTTTCGTGCACGACGACACGAACCAGGAATGTTCAGAAATATTATTAAATCATAGATTTTCTTCAAGATTTTTCAAGTTGGTAAGTAGTAGTTGGTATTTGGTAGTTGGTAATCTTCCTCTCCGTTCATGCAGACATCGGTTCCTTATCCTGTTATATTCCGATGTTGCTGCAAACCAGGTGTCACCTTTACAACCCATTTCGTCAGTACTCCAATCTGCTGCCCTTCCAGGGTCAGCCTCCTCCGCGGCCAGCTGGGTCACAACACCAATTTCACAGACGAGCTCGGACCACACGGTACGTCTCAAGTTTCAGATGACAATTTCCACCCTGCCGCCCCCGACTAGCCTGCTTGCGGTCGTAAGCCTCAGACGGTAATACCCGATCTCCCCCGATGGAAGAAGTATTCCTGGGTGGACGGGTGGCTTCCTCAGCGACAATGCTACGTGCGGCCCCTTGTCATTACCGTCAATTAGGTTAATTGGCGGGCCGAACATGGATCCGGGTTTTGATGCAGGTCATGCACCGGAACCAGACATTTTTAAGAGTAACTCATTACCACCTTTTTTCAAGCACAGATTTACATTTACGAGCGACAGGAGACAAGGAAAGGCTGCCCCAGGAAACCCTAAAATCCCTCCCGGAGGTGGACGGATGACTGTCATTTGACCCAACAGCAACTGAAACCCGCCAGCCCTCCGCCCTCCGCGGCTCTGCATCCCTTCACCTCTAGGCACTTCATCATCCTATGCAACCTTCCTGTTTTCACCGCAGACCCCTCCCCTTTCTGGGCCAACCAAGACACCTTAAGATCTTTCTTTCCGCGTCCTCATCCTCCCTTTGCAGTTCTACGCCGTCAGTAAAGCAGGAATGGCGAATAGACCGACAGTTGTTGATGGGCAAAGGGTGAGTAGGGGATAGTATAAGAACGGATTCGGCTGCGGGGAACACCCCCTCGACTGGTGCACACTTACCCAGCAGCGGCGCCCGGTACTGCGGAAGGTCGTAAACTGGAGAAGAGGTAAGCCCGTCTAGTGGCAGGGTTTGAGCGGGTTGAGGAATGTTTTCTCTCATATATTTGACCACCTTCAGGGGTACGCGCAGGTAGGTGTGAAGAGCCCCGCTATAGGGAAGCTTGTATCTGAATTGATCTTTAGACTGGCCAGGGATACACAGGGACAAGGGCGAAAGTGCGACACAGGCGGGAGCGAGTGGGGCGAGTCCGACATTTGCATCCCTGACTGACTTCGTGAAAGCTGCCAGGACTTATCTGCCTGTCTGTCTGCCTGTCCGTCCTTCAAACGAGGAAGTAGACGCAATCCGGTAGGGTATCGAGTTGGGCCCCGACTCCACTACCAGCGCCAGGAAGCATCCAGTCCCATAGCGGTCCGATAAGGCAGCGCAACTGATTGTTCACTTGCGGGTCCTAATTGGCCACGCGGAGACGTGTTAACATTGTATTGTGTCTCTGACTTTCTGTGAGGAACCGGTGACCTGACGGTTGATTTGCCAGTTATCCTTCCGTTGAGGAAACATCTACACGGAATTGTGTGGATTCTGACAGCAAGCAGCCGAATACGACACAATTATATTACAATATACTCGATACAAAGTGCACTACAATAACACAAACTCGATACACTGACTTTACATTTATCGTACCCTGGATAAAGCATCGAGTAGATCGATTCTGTCATCTTATTTTCACATTCTTGTGCCCTATACTAATGGATATTGAAGGCCAAAAACGCGCGGAGCACTTGCTCTTCCTGATCATCGTACTCGCCGCAGCAATCAGCTTCATTTGGGCCTATGGAAACAGCGACTTCAGGGCAATGGTTTACATGAATGGAGTCGCATTGCTTGTTGCCCTGCTTCTGGTGATTCCCAATTGGCCTTTTTTCAACCGTCACCCATGGCAGTGGTTACCACCCTTGGACCCGAATACAGAGACGCCGAAGCGGAAGTAAATGAACGGGTCATCCGGGTATTCCTAGCCGATACCTACTAGACGGGTCACTTGATGGGCAAGTCGGAAGTCGTCACGGGAACCTCATAATTCGGACGGACTAGTGTAACACAGGGGGTGACACGGGCAAGGATGACTCTCATGGGGAGGCTGGGGGCCGTAAGGTCTTTGGGTTGGCAGTTGAAACGACGAGATGACACTGCGCCCATTTGTAAGCTCATTGCACGCCTTCATTCTCGTCTGGGGACTGATGCGGAAAGTGCATGAGTTCTCACATAGTTATATAAACCGTATCAGACAGATGTGTGCGGCTGTTTGGTTTTGGACAGATTCCTTTCCCAGATCCTTTTCAGAATGTCGTCTTGAGTGTTCGTTCCGGGCCATACGAGTTCAGAAGCTTGTATTCTTCAGCGAACAGATTCCTATGCTTCAAATCCATGTGTATAAGGCTTACAAGGTGTATCGCATAGACTGATATGGGCGTGGTCTATATGCTACCTGTTACTTCGTTTCAGCGAGCTTGACTTTTCAGCGTATCATTTCTGCTGCAAGTTTTATGACTGAATAACTGCTTACTGGATCGAAGTGCCGAAGGAAAAGAGCGATAACTTTAGAAGTGCAGAAAACCTGTAAACCAACAAGCCCAGGGAGTCACATCATTTGCCTTGCATACCTTTTCGACATTTCCAATCGCGAATATATAAGCCAGCAAAAAGTGAAGGTGACTGTGGTGGGAGTAAAAAAAGGTACGGTGGGCGGCAGCGGCGCAAGAAAGCGCTGCGGCAGCGTTGCAGCGTGGCGGGTGCGGGGTGCGGGGTGCGGGGTGGCGTGTGATTCTCTAACATCTTGCGCTGGACCACCTTGACTACTCGTACGATGACAAGAGCAGCCCGCGCCCCACACATGGTATCCGCCTAGCACATCTATGCGGTGCACAGCTCTACAGTGCAACATACCAAATCAAGTCTCCGCACCTATTATCATCTGGCAACGACGACTGGCGACTGGCAATAAAACCTAGAACTCCGCCGAAACCGCTTTCCCACAGCTCGGATACACCACTGACCCTATCACCATTACCATCACGCTGTCATAATCATCTGCGTTGCACCCTGCTGATGCGGCGAGTCCTGTCGGAACCTACCATCTGCCATCCGGTGGACAGACTGCTACTTTACCCTCGCTCGCATCACTTCATCTTCTTCTTGGACACCCACCGCCAAGGCCTTGCGCACGCGGTATCGCCGCCACCAGGCCTGGATTATAATGGCCGCTTGCGCACGCCTCGCCTCTCGCATATCCTCAAACTCGGCACGCTCCTCCGCCGCTTTAAGTTCACGCTCACCCTTTAGCGCCCATTCCATTTTAAACTTGTCCTCTGTTTTCTTCAGGTCCAGGAGGTCGCGGACGTGTTGCTGCTTCAGCATCTGCCTGGAAAATACGGAAAACGCAGCTAGAATTGTAAAGGCGCTTCAGCATGTTGCCGGAAGAAAGATATGCGGCATTGCAGCTGCGCTAGAGGTTGACCAAAACGGCAGTATTATGGGGCCTTCGTGCTTTGGGTATAAAGCCCAGGCAAAGACGCAGTTTAGGGGCCAGGTAATGAAATGCAGCATCCTAAAAATGATCAAATAGCTCCAAGGGACCCAACCTTGTCGTGTGGGCCCTGTATGGCTGACAAGCAAGTACATAGACAAAGCTATTGACTGACAGTGCATCGGCAACGCGGCACGGGATAAATCCGCCTGTCTAACTTAAAAGCTTTGGCAACCCATACTCAATTTATAAGCTCTAAAAACTATGATCATATGCAAAGCAGTGGCGATGGCAGTTGCAAATCCCAACCATGGAGAATCCACAAAACACGCAACGCAACAACTTATGCACGCAGCTTTTCCCGAGCCGCCAGGTCTTCATCATGGCGAGAAGCCCAGCTGACGCTGACTTCCTGCGTCTTGGAGGCTATTTGCTGGAGAAACTCGGGCTGTAAAACATCGCAAGTGGCAGGTGCATTCCAGTTGCAAGCTTGGTTGCAAGCGGCCAAATTCGTTCGTTTGTCATATCGGCCACACACGCGGTTGAACGCTTCATTACTTAAGTCAATTTGAGCTTCACTTGGTCATCAACTATGGACCGCTTATACAGTGCCCGTTGACGGCAACAAACCTGCGTCGCATGCACTGCTTTTTCAATGTCGATTTGCTGCTGTACCAGACCCAATTCTTTCAGCAAATCCTGTAACTGCAGAGGGCAGAAGGTCAAATCCAGGCAACAAAGGGAAACGGAGTGAAAAGGCCAAACCCATGCGTGGGGGTATGATCCACGGGTTAGTGTTCACTGCATTTACTTAGTGATGTACTTTGTTCCAAACAGTTAACGTCTTGCACTCAGTACAAAACGGTAAAGCTTTTGACGAAATGCAACCAAACCTACCTTACAAATGTTAGCGCAGTCCGCCACCAGCCTCTTGCAACTAAGTTCCTGCCTTCACAGCCTTACCGCCCGTAAATTTAGCGTCAATCTTGTGGCCCATATGCTTCCGCCCCTTAATCCTAAGCCACAACCCTAAATCCCAATATGCACACCTGCGTGCGCTGCAGGCGACGCTCGTGCTCGGTCACTGCTGTGAGCTCCTTGCTGACATAACGCGTCGACACCGCTGTGTCCATCTCGAGATTTAAGCTGCTCCTTGAGCGCCACCAGACCCTTCTTCTTCTCTTTTATCTACGCGAATCAATACAACCTACTGGTATGACCGTCGTTCGGCCTGGCACTTACAACATGTGAGCCGGACCAAATAACCTGAAGTCTAACAGCGTAACAAATATGCATTCACTTCACAAAGGATGGGTTACCGCAATCTAACCCCACAAACTTTTAATCACGTACCCTTTCACATCTTCTCAACCCACCCTTTCCTCATGATCGAGCTTTTCCTCGCGCAGATCATTTCAGAGCTGCCTTACAGCTGCGGTCGTGTTCTTTTCCTGTTCAATGGTGTCCTCCATGGCCTGCTCCGCGGCCTCCTGCGCCATGACGTTCTCAATCAACTTGCCAAACACCTCGATCTCATTGAGACAGCCCGACAGCAGCAGTTGAAGCGCAAAAAAATTGCTCGCTTGCCACTTCGGGAGCGACAGTTGGCGGCACGGCAAGAAGGGTTGTATCTCTTGGCCATGAAACCCTACCCATGCCATGAACTCCTGGGCTGATTCAGTGCTCACCATGCACGGTTGAGATGCGCCATAGCACTTTTCAATTTGGGTTCATAGCCAAGACTTCCGTACTCAGTACTGAATTAAACCACCATCCAGCAACAATCCTCTACCCAGCATTTGCTTTCCATGAAAGTAGGAGCAGTTAATCTTTACCAGTATGACACCTGCGACCTGTTTCACCCATATCCATGCTCTCCGCAACGTTAGGGTTGTCCTTCAGGTTGAGGCACAGCTGCTTTGTGCTCTGCCTTGAAAAGCCTCCGAAACCTCTGGAGTTCATTCTGTGGTTTACTCAGCATACGCCGAGATCATAAACGTGCTTTGCT
The DNA here is from genome assembly GCA_030268105.1 of Volvox africanus. NCBI lineage: Eukaryota > Viridiplantae > Chlorophyta > Chlorophyceae > Chlamydomonadales > Volvocaceae > Volvox > Volvox africanus. The sequence goes on along the minus strand of BSDZ01000089.1, from coordinate 2,709,094 downwards.
GCTCCATTTTGTTGGTTGAACGTCGCCAAGGCAGTTATGGACTTGGAACATGGACACGGAACAAGGTAGCAACCCTAATATGTGTGGAAAGAACCAAATTCCGTTCCCTCTGTCATCCATTTGCCTGGTTTTCCATCAACTTCGTCTTGTTTGGCTGATGCCGCAGGACATGGATTGCCACAAGCTCCGCGAAGCGGCCCTCAAGTTTCTTCTGCTCGGCCCTCAGCTGGTTTATGGGGGGGGAACCGTCTGACAGTGCTTGCAAGAGCGACCGCGCCTCCTTGAGAGGGTAACTTTGGCGCTTTTCGTGGAAACCGGTAAGCTAAATAGTATACAAGCAGGCGGCACGATACATGGATGGCCGGCACCTTGCACACCAGAGTGCTAACCAATTAGTTACATAAGAAATTCATTTCATCTGCTGCTGAGTATGAAAGGTTCTGCTTTTATGGTGTCAGGAGATCCTACAGCAATTAACAGAAAACAATACGCCACGAATACGCCAATCCAAAAACGGACTTTGGCCTGCCGTACTCGGCATATTACTACGGCCGTATTTGCTGACGTAATTTTTTGGAATAGGGTAGGAACCCTGTGCAGGACGTTTCATATTCGATCTTTGCTGCAAGAATATAGCTTCGACCTCATGTTTCTTAAGGACAATCACGACCTTCAGGACATCAGCGCGGCATTGGATCTGCGTCCACAGGTAGACAAGAGACGTACTAACGGGTCAACCCTGTTCACATGGAGTTCACCGTTTCCAAGCCTGCACTTCTTGTCGACACTCTGTTGTCCCGTATCCCAAAGCCCCCCCAAACCCAGACCTTTAAGCCAGCAACTCCAGTGCAACGCGCTCCTGCTGCTCTAGCACACGCCGATGCCTCTCCACGACATCCCCAGAGCCGCCGGCCTCATTTGTGCCCGCAGCCACCACTTGTCCAGCTGCCACCCGCGCCCGAAGCACGAGCCCGAGCCGATCCAGCACATCCAGCAGCTGCAGCTGTGTCTCAACGAGCAGGCCCGCCAGCTCATCTGCCGAAACACCCTGAGGGAGACCTCGCCGACCTGCGCCCACGGCCTGCACAACCCACGGAAATTGAAGCGAGGCTAGCATGATGGAAAGTGTCCTTTGGTACTGAATTTAGATGGTTAGGTTAAAAAGCCACACCGCGCACCACATATTACAAGGAGGGCAGTACGAACAAAAACGGAAAAGACCGGCGCTCCCTACGTCTAGACCAATAAGCGCATCCTGCGAGGCGTTGAAAACAGCCACAGCCACAGCAACAGCAACAGCAAATCTAGGCCAGCATCGGCCAGGAGCGGGTCGCACCTGCAGCGCCCCTGTCAGCGCTGCTACCGCCTGTTCCAGCCTTGCATCCGCCAAGGCCAGCTCTGCCACTGGCGCAGCCGGAGGAGTCGGCACTTGTGGCGCTAGTTGCCGGGCCGAGGAAGCCTCGACACTCACGGTCGGCGGGACCCCGTTGGAGTTGCCCCCAAAGGGCCACCAGGGCAATCGCCGGGGAGCTTGCGGAGGACCCGTGGAAGCGGATGGAAGCGACATGCCACCCGAAGCACTATTGGCGGCACTCTTGCTGTCGGTGCTGGAGACAGGGGACGTCGCAACGGCGGTCGAGTCCCCAACCCCCGCCAGAGTGGCCACAAGTTTGGCAGCGCTGCCCAGTGTGTGGGCCGCCCGCAGTCGCTTCAGCAATCTGCACAACTTGTCCACACCACATCGCCTTTGTCAAGCTTTTACTGCTTAATCTTGGACGCAAGCCGCGGTATGAAAACTCAAGTGTACGCACTTGTGCAAGTACAAACCCATACATCCATAACGGAACCACGTCATGAACTATTAACGCCCTAACATGGAATTCTTGTCTGACAGGCGCAGACATGGGATTCCTGACTGCTTCACTACCAAGTGTCCCATGTGCGGTAAGCGAGCTCAGGATTTTCGAGCAGCACAGGCGGCGGTGGTGAAAGATCTGTGCCGAACAGGAACACGCACCTGTCTGGAGGCGGTTCCGACAGCATTCCTCTTTGGTTGCATTCATCCACGTTGGCGGCGCTGATCCGGGCGGCGGCCTCTGCATGCTGCAGCGCTCGCAGTGAAGGACCCAGACCTTCCGACGCCAGCTGCTGCTTGGGCGTTGCTGCTGGATTGCGGTCTTGCAAATGAGCTGCCAACAGTAACTGCAGCGGCGAGAGATGAAACCACACGGGATCCCACGCCTGCCGATGATGCTGTGAAAACTAACAATGAATTGTGTGCTTCAAGCCCAACTATGCGCTATACCCATGGCCACGTATGAAAGCCAGCATCAATTATGGACTCAACCATCCTTTGAGAGTAGGTGTACGACAAAAGGATATCACAATTCGCTGCGCAGCTCTTATGGATGCCTTTCGTAACTGAGCATGTGACTGAGGTCACCCTCCACTAAACCCGCATGATTCCAGGCCCCGTGCAATTTCACCTGCGCCACACGGATCTCGCTCTGTGCGACAACCAGGGCTCTCTCCCCAAACATCCTACGCCGGGCCGACAACGCCGCCTCCGCCGTCTGCACAGCCTCCAATAGTCGACCACTTGCCGCCAGTGTCTCTGTCAGCTGCTCGTTGAGCGCTGACGCCGCGGCGGCCTCATCTCCACGCTCAGTTGCAATATGCGCCACAGCGCGGCGCAGTGCAGTTGCCGCCAGATCAGGTCGACCGTCAGCAGTGTGTGCGTTTGCGACCTCAGTGAGCCAATGCAAGACTACACTGACCTGCACCCTCTCTATATGTTAAACGGGTGTGGAGCGTGGGCAGCGGGCAGGCATCCGTCTTTGCAGAATGTTGATCGCTGGTTGGTGGACAACGCCAAGGTCTCCAGCTCGGAATTTGGAGGAAACCACCGGATTGAGGTTGCGCTGTTGACGGTAACCACGTGGCCACAACTTCCAGCCGGCTTATAGCTATAGCTGCATATCGAGCCTCGTAGTAAGTCATCATGATCTTCCGCCTCAACGTTCCCAAGCCGCGAAACCCATGCCCTCGAACCCTTCTCGCATGCCCCTCCCTCCCAGCAACATTGCGTTATGCATTGATAGCAACGTGCTGCGTAGCTTCCCTTCCGATCATCTGAGATACTCATTTACCCCTCCTCCTTTCCCTTTAGCATGCATGCGCATACATGAAGCCTACCCGCTTCCTCCAGCAGCCGCACCGCCTCCGACATCATGCGCAGTCCATCGGGCCCATGCTTCGGATCCCCGCGAAGCATGTGACCCAGAGCGAACAGCGAGTCCGCGTATAGGAAGTGATGAGGACCAAACATGGACAGCCGCAATGATAATACGCGCTCCATTGTGGCGCGGGCAGCGCGAAGGTCGCCACGCGCCTCATAACTAAGGGCCAGATTGTGCAGCGCCGCCACGAACAGCCAATGCTTCTCTCCAAAATTGCGATCTAGAAGATCAAGGGCCTAAGGGAGACGGAACGAACCGAAAAGGAGGAGCGGGATACTAAGTTTTCATTTGACTGTTTAGTCAATTCTGCTGCTTCCAACTTGCCTCCTTGTATAGCGCCTCAGCTTCGTCCCAGCGGCCGGTGTTGCGCAGAAACTCCGCCAGGTTGTTTTTGGCCGAGGCGATATGCGGATCATTCTCCTCGAAGCCCAGCTGGGCTTCCGCTACTGCCTCCCGGAACTTGGTCTCCGCCTGCGCGTATCTAAAAGCGCCGGAAAGGGTAACGAGATTGTAAAGCCTTTAAACGGCCTGTTGAGTTTCAAGTGGAAGGTGAGGGACATGCAGACTGCACGACTTGACAATCACACGCGGCAACAATGCAGCGCAGCGATGTTACCTGGGAACAGTTCGGTAAAATCACGTGTGCCATGCAGAAGACTTTATCCAGTTGCGCTGAAAGAATGCGTTTACACATTGCATAAGGCTACAAACCCTGCCACAGGTCAGTGAAGAAAATGTCGCGCGCAATGCTAATCTTTATACAATAACTACAGTTGCGATGACCACCAAGTTAGGGCTTGCCGGAAATGCGACGTGTGAGTTTGACTGCTTTCCCCATTATGAAAAATGGTTATTAGGGGACACGGTGACGAAATTGCGACATGGCGTATGCATGTTGGCACTAACTGAGTTGCATGATTTGGTATATCATGATGGATGTTCATATGCATCAACGAAATTGTTAGTCTCGACGGTCGGCTGTAACAAGGGTTTCTGCGGGACTTACTTGCCATCATTGTAGAACTCCAGTGCAGCCGTACGGGCCAGAGTCATCTTGGCGGTGTGCTCATTGGTGACCGGGTCGTACTCCAAAGGGTGATTTGTGAAACCGGGAACACCGTTGCCGGCTGCCGAAACTGGTACCGCCACTGTCGGGAAATGTGAGGAAGGTCCAGCAGAGCTCTGCGTAGAAACCCAGGATGGGAAGCAGGCTCCTCATTGGTTGGTGACATAATATCAGAACAGAACCTTGTGCGGCATGTCTATCGGCTCGACACTGCTCGGCAACTTGCACCAAGATTGGTACCCCTGGGTCCTGGCAAATGCTTGCAACCTGTTTACATTGAGTCTGCGTCCTGCACAAGCTGCTGTTGGGTTTAAATTCTTTACAAAATGGCAACATTCAGAATTGAAAGCCACTTAAGGGAAAGCTCAAGACCTCTTCCCCGCCACGGCTCAAAGACAGGGTGTTCGACACAGGGATTGATATGAGGAGGAACAGTCGCTGCAATATAGAGCGCCATCCAAGCTGGCCTGGTTCCACACGCAGGGCTTATGCAGATGTTTCCTTGAACGCGAACCCAGCGCTTATGACAAAAATCGCAACGAGATGGGGGACAAGTCTCACCTGACGGTCATCGGCGTTGCAGGTTCCAGGTGCCATGACCGCAATCCCCAGTAGCCAGGCGGCCCAGCTTCCTGCGGCAGGCGTGTATGAGACGACGAGGACGACGCGCGTGTGAGTGAAACTCAGAAGATAGGTTCGCTCGTGGGGGGGGGGGATGCCGTACAAGCATGGTAGTTTGAGACGTATGATTAACCAAGGATTTGAGCACGTGTACCCGAGCTAAACAACACGGGCTTAATGTCTTTCAGTCGCCATCCTCATATCATACACTTGCCGGTGTTCGTCGTGGCAGGAACTCCACCTTGGTCGCATCCAGGAACCACATGGACCCGACAGAATCCCTTAAGGCGGTTAAAAGGTAAGGCTGATACATATGGATACTGTGAGTAACAAAAGGTACCGAAGGCCAAGGTAGCACGAGCTGCACGCCCAGTAACCATTTCCTTACAGTTTAAAACGAACGGAAGTTCTTGTAGTCTTCAACGCATGGATTTAGAATCAATACTGTAAGGAATCGGCTGAGCTCAGAAGGGCCCTGCGCCACATGCCAACGGTTATCTGGCAAAGTTATCATAATCATGCGCATCGTGTTTCCCGGTATACACTAGTCTAGGTAATAAAGATCAATTCTACTTCTTACAAAAATTACTTCGCCGCAAGCATTTAAAGGTGGGAGCAATGACCCATTTTATTCCCTGCCTCACTCTTCCCAGGACCTAGTCATACATAGTATACCTTTGTGGAGCTATGAAACACGTTTTCGTTTCCAGTGGCACAGCTAGCACGCGACCGATTCAGCTCCCTTTTTTATTTCGGCTAATTTGCTCTGGTTGAAACTGGTTTGTGGCTACGTGTCATCCAGGCAACTTGGGACTTGAACGAAGACGGTTCATGCAGCTTAGCGCGAGACCGAATGTGTTTGCGTCAATTATTACAGCAGGGCCCTATAAAGGTAAGACATAAAAGTACATAGTCCCACATCTTCTGGTGATTTGTGAGGCTGATATTGTTCGCTAATAACCGCGATATAAGCATTGGAGTCTGCAACATAGGAACAACACATCCCTCGCATTAGTAATTGTCGCCGCTTTCTAGAGGTCCACCCACGGCGGCAGAATCCCATGGAATCATCATTAGGCCTGTCTATTAAGGCCGTGCTTTCGCTTGCTAGGAATGGCCGTACTGGACGATTATAGGACGAGCCACACCATAAGCAACGCCGTAAATTTGGTATTGGGCTTGCAGAAACAGGCATACTATTCGCTATATAATACGACTTCCTTAAGAATACATTATGATGACAAATATACAACGTACTCTTTAAAGTGGCAAAATACTGCAAAATAATCCCGACCACCAGCGCTGCCTACTGTAAGCGCAACAGGTTTTGTAGATTTTTCTATTATTGAATATCTAGATCTGATCACATTCTCACTCTTCTCACTCAACAAATTTCTCACACGGCTTCATCTTGTCACATGTCTGCCTCCGAGGACAGAGGCGCCCATAGTGAGATAATTTGGGTTATAGGCTTCTAGGAGTCCATACTGCGATCGAATTGGTATGGAATGCGTTGCTCTCCGTTAGTATTATTCGAATAATCCCCTACTGCTACTTTTGACTGGTTGATGAGATGTGACAAGACCGTGAGGAAGGAAAGCTGCCTTGCACCAGGGAGGTGATGGCACCCTGGGCTGTAGGACGCCAGGACGTACCCGGCTAGTACCTGAATGCTCAACCCGAATTTGCTGTAGGCGGACATAAAGACAGATTTGTGTCAAAATGATGTGTCAAAACACAGGGCCACATGCAAGCCTCCTTCCCGTTACTTGCCATCCACTCTCTTGGCATATGCAGCTTGGAGTGGTGTAGCAGGACCACGGGCAACGCTGCCTTTACTTGCTGTCTTATATCGTCCGTCGTTTCCTACCACAGTAGGATTAGGCCTTGTTGTACAACAGTACACCATAGTACAACTTCTTGACATTGATCCAAGCCAGTAAGCAAGCAAGCAGTGTACTGGTAGGCAACACAGGAGTGCAAGCACAACCTTTCACGTGCAGTTTGTTTTGGCTGTAGGGAATCAAAATTTTCAGGTGTGATCCTTGTGTGGGGTTCCACCCTTTACAGGATAAGGGTATCGGCTATAGCCGGTAAGGCTATCATCGTAAATCCTTGTTGTCTATACCAGGACCTCTCCAGACCCGCCTGATCACTGACGTTATTGCTGCGCGTTCAACTAATCCACGTCATCCAACCCGTATCAACTGCCTAATCTCCCCCGTCTTCACTTCTTCTGGATGCATCCACTTAGTGCGGAAGGTTACTCCATTGGTCAGCAACCCCTTCAGTTCATATATCCCTTCGTGGGCGGCCTGGCGCACATGCCTAGACATTCGGCGCCGCCTGCTGACCACACTATGCCGCAGCAGCTCATGCTTTCTCTCCTACTTTGTATGTTATCGGTCAAGGAAGATGCAGCTTGTGCTGCTGCAACTCGCCGTAATGTATCATAAGAGAGGAAAGACGAATCTTCAGTGAAAGGATAATGCCGTCTGAAGGACACGGTGATCCTTAGGCAACAATCTCCGAAGGACATAGCCGCTGCGGTTCCTTCGCCTGACCTCAAATCAACTACCACTCAGTTGAAAATGCATCGCTAGCTATGAACTTGCACGAGGATGAATGAATAGGAGATGCATCGCAGGGATAGGTTCCAGTAGTAAGATGAGGCGGCCAGCTAGATGCCTTGCTTGGATTACGCAGTAGCGCACACTCCGCCTTTTTGGGCCTATATCGCCTTGGGCCATGGCTCCCTAAGCTCCTCCACACCTTTGCCCGCCAAAACGTCTGGCAACTTGGCACTTAGCAGGGTTTCGAGCTCCTGAGGGCACGACATTCATGACAACAAAAGATCAACTTAGGGACGAAAATAGGAAGCGCAAGTAGTCTTCACACATATTACTGGAACCTAGGGCCCCAACAGTCAGTGCAACAACTTTGGTCCTCGGCTCTTCAGGGTCTGGACGCTGTATGCTTCAATAACTACGCATTGTGCCTTACTTGGCACCAGCAGCCATGTAACCCAGACTCAAAACTGAACTGCTTTCGTGGCAACTTCCTTGCCTTCCGAAGCAAATAGTCTACATTTACCATATCCCCGTTGTCGATCACGTTCATTAATGCAAACCAGGCATAAGTTAAACTACTTTATTCTACACTCGCACCGTTAGGTTCACTGTCAAGCCCGCGCGCCCATGCACCATGAGACACTCCCGTGCACTGCACTCCTCGGGGGTCCACGTGTGATACCTGGAGGCCGGCAGTTAAACCACATATGAGACGGAAGCGAATTGGAGAGCATCTAACAGACACACAGTGCCGGTGTAGAAACAGGCTGTTAGGGTAGCGGCGGTGGGGGAGGCAGTTGAGACTATGGGGATGGAGGCTGGGGTATCGGTTTCATGCATTAGGTTTCGTGCATTTCTCTCATAAATTCTCAATGTCTCAATGTCTCAAACAAATAGAAAGAACCCAGAAGAAGGTTTTTTGGGACCCCCAAAACTGACCGACCGGCCCTGCCATATGGTTGCGGAGGGGCACGATTCTGTCGTAGATCTTAATCAAATGGAGCTCGGAAAGCCAGAAGGCTCTGTATACCACTTTCTATTTCTTTTAAGAAAATTGCTGACATATAGTACACATGAAACCCAACACAAACCCTGCCACCCCCCTCCCCATCATCCCCCCCACGCCATCACCCCATGCATCCACTTCAGCCACCATCACCCTCGCTACTGCCATCACCGCATCCACTATTGCCAGTCACTGCCATTCTCACTATCCACGCCTGCCTCCGCCTCCACTCCCCCAACACCTACTTTCACTGCCCCCCCCACTGCCATTTCCTCCTTTTGCCCCTCATCACCCTGCCTCTACCGCTGCCTACAACATTCCCCCAATTGCGCTCACCGCTACCGCGGCTTCCACTACCAATACCACTCTTGCACCCCCCACTGCCTCCGGCTTCATTACCCCAGCCACCACTCTCTTTGCGTCAGCCACCATCTCTCCCCTCTCCGTTCCCCCTCCCGAGCCATCACCCTCACCGCCTCTGCCATGCACCCGCAACACTTCGGCTGCCACTCTCACCTGCGACGCTGCCTCCGCCTCCACCATCCCTGGCATTCCCCCCCTCCATCTACCTCAGCTCATAGCCGCTGCCCTCACAGTTGCCACCTTCATTGTCGCAGCCTCAGCCAGCAAGTTTATCACAAGTATTATGTCAGGCCGGCTCTGACCAGCTCGCTTTCCTTCGCTTTAGTTGAGCACACGTTGATCGAGCACCCTGGCTTTCCTGCTTAGCTAAGAAACGCCGCGCATTGGCGCGGTCCAGATTGAGTAATTTTATTCCGTCCTAGTGGGCATTCCATTGTTTCATAGCGGGGTATTTGATGGCCGGCGATCGCCGTAGCCCTCCCGCCAGTGGGCTGGTTGGCTTGTTTGTATTGTAGTATTACTAGATGCCTTGTAACGTTCCTTGTCATATTATTTGCAAGTTTGGATATCATGACCGCTCGTCTTCGATGTTCTGGGCTGCCACCATAGGGATGTCAGCGACAAAAACCCATATAATATTTTAATTGTCCAGTTATTGCAATCAAAAGAACACATTGAAAGGAATATTTTGGTTTATTTTATGTCGCAAAATTCCAACCCGGGAAGTAAGTCAGGATATGTTTACTTCTCGCAGTTTCTACACCCCTTCTAAAGCCCTCTACAATCCTACCCGGCTCAATTTGGTAAAATCCCTGTTCCAGAACCATATGGCGGGGTCGTTCGGTCGGGTTGGGGGGGGGTCCATTAAAACCTTTTCACGATACGTTTAGACAATAATTCCCAAACCCTCCAGGCATATATTTCCTTTCGTCTTGGTGTACATGTTCCTTAACTCTCGGGTTTGAAACGAAACTTAAATTTAGCTTATCGTTGTCCGTGACCTGCATTAGAGGCCCACAAGTCTGCGAATTGCACATCCACACGTACCGGGTATAGTTTTCATGGTCATAATGCGCCAGGCGGTGGTCAGTAGGGCGCCAAGCGAAGTGGTGCAGGTCGCCCGTGCTCCGAGTCATATTGTAGTATAGCTTGGATATCCCAAGCCATTCCCACTTGTATGGCAACAGCTCGAACACGGTGGAACCTGAACAGTGCCATGGAAGGAATCAGAATCCGCAGCTAGCACTAGTGCGCCGTACCCAGATACCCCAAAATACTTGGACATTCAAAAGCCCCGCCCAAGCGAGGAGCAGCTTGCAAAACCTGTGTCTCACTTAGAGTCTTAGTCCGTCACGTCTTATCCTATGGCACATGGGCATTCAGGTGGACGTAGGCATAACTTGCCTGGCGCCATAAGGGACGCCGTGGCCAGCAGCGGCCCATGCCTGGCCACAAGCACTGAGCTGCGCGCAAAGGTGTCTAGGTGCGACGCGAAAGGTGCGTCGGTGGATAAAGTAACAGTGCGCACCACCAGACCGGCGGCGCTGGCCACCTTGTGCATCGTCGCCTGCACGTCCTCCCAGTTGACCAGCTGGTGGATTAGTCATGGGAAACACGCTGTAAGGCCGGGCACGGAATCTGCCAGGTACGTATATGTAAATCAGCATAAAAGCAGCCGTTTCGCAGCTGGATGTGCGATGGATTCAGCAGGCGAGGGCAGCTTGTTGTGATGGACAGTTAAGCACACTTGGACTAAACCGGGCCGATGAACGATAGCAAGACGAGGCGGTATTGCCGAGGCGGTATTGCTGTGCCTGCACAGATTTCTGCTTGTCCTCGCGGCTTTGCATAAGCGCGTGATATCATCATATCAGTTCCTGCTTAAATTTAGAATACCGCCCGCAAAGGCAAACATTGCCCCAAACGCACGAAACTGGCCACCTTCAGTTAATTCACTTAATTCACATTGAGACTTGTGCATGTCTGGTTAGGCTGGGTTTCAGTTACTTCCAGTAATTGGATTACTATTCAACCACGTCCCGGTTTCGATGTTCACGGTCTTTCCCATTAAGATCTGTACACTCGGCCTTACCGGCGGGTAATCCTCGTGGGCCAGCAACAAAGTCATGACACGGGGAAAGCCGGAAACGGGAGCGGGAGGTGGTGTTCCAGGCTCCCAGCCAGGCACAGATGGCAGTCCGGCGCGCTTGTAAACAGCAGCCCTATGGAAATGGGTTTAAAAAAACGTTGGCGGTTGACATTGCGTTGAGTCTCCCATAGACATCACTGACAACATTGTGACGGAGGATAGTAAATGACCCATTTGAGTACCTATCTGAGCACCCCAGCACAAACGTGCCCCAGTGTTCTCCACCACCCAAGCTAAGTGCCCGAAGAGGGCCAACATCTGGTGCAGAATAAGGATGTGGAGCCCCGTCACCGATCCGGGTCCATGCCCCCGTCATTAAACAACGAACTCCAGGGCCTGATACTGCCGATTCCAACCCCTTGTTGCCGCCTGTCCCATCTGCCCGACAGTCAACTTGCTGACTTAATATAGTGGATCGTGCAGCTGCTTCCCGAACTATACGAACCTGAATGCCGCTGCGAAGCTCGGATCGCTAAAGCCTATCTCCCACTCTCGGTTTACATAGCGGGCGCAGCCGTCATAGCGCCACAGGTCACCATGGTCCGCGCCGATGAAGCCGGTCTTGCGCTCTGGGTGAGTATACCTGCGGCAAGGCAACCAGGAAAAGCAAGAGGAACATGCGTTCAAGAGACAATCCTCGTCGTGAATGACAGGAAAAGGGCAAAGGAGGGGATGCAGTTGGGCTCAGCTGACGGACGAGGGAGCTGCGATGGACGGCGGGCACTGGAGCACACGGCGGCTTACCGTATGCTGCACTACCATGAAGAAGCAGATGGGCATGAAATCAATGTCAAGTACAAGGATGGTACGGTGTGATCCCATATGGGACGCAATTGCCAAAAGCTGAACACAGTCCGCACAAGCAAGGGGAGGAACGGAACCACTGTGTTTATAAATAAAGGGCTGGTAGCTGGAAACTTTGGTTTGGATGATTACAGCCCTGTTCCAACTCTGGTTCTCCTGCAGACTACAAAAAATCTGCTGGTACTAAGCACACATGTCCAAAAATGCTGGCAGCCTAGGGTAGCATTGAGTCTTAAATATGACCATGCACGTACATAGGAACAACACTGCCACATGGCGGTAGGAAGCTTAAAACCCAGGTTAGAGATACGCCCAGGGCAAAAGGTATGTAACCCGTTATGATTAGCAAACCCAGCCGTGCAATCAAATCTTCCATGTCCACCAGTCTTGGGCTCTGGACACCTACCTATCCTGCACCACCAGCAGATTTTCGATAATCAACCAGGACAGCTTGGGGAAGGCCTACAACGGAGTGTTGAGGATACGGGGCAAAATAGGTGGGAACATGGTTGTGCTGAAACATAAATAGCATCGACCCGAAAGGTTTCGAGCCTTGGAAAGAAAATGAAGATGGCCTTGATGCTGTTTGCGTGAAAAACCGTGGCACTGGGGCCGGTATATGCTGCTCATCACCCAGGTGACGAACTTGGGCTGGGAGCAAGGGCGCATTAAATTCCCCAATAAAGCCAGATAATTTGCTGTAAATAATAGTGAAACCGGTGACAGACTGGTGCACTTTCCATGTGCTTCTTTTGGGCCTCGTACATGGAAACGCATGACAGGATTCGCGGACGGTCGACTTGAATCATCTTGCATCCGACATCCATAATTTTAAATCTGTTACAATAGTTTCTTTCCGTATCCTCGCAACCTAACTCGCTATGCACTCATGACGCCTCACCTTTCAGTTATCATCAACGAGAGAAAACCCTCCGTGCTCACAGCCCGCAGTCACCCTTCCCGAACAAACGAATGCGCATTTTGTTACAAACACACCCAGCCTAACCTCTACTAGAATACCGGATGTACATTTGGTAGCTAGCAAGCGTCCGCTGCTAAGCGTGACAACTATGCACGTTACACGTTTACGCCACAATATCTATAAGAGCCAGGTGCCTCACCTCCAAATCAGCATGGTCGATAATGGAAGGCACCGGGGGGCCCCCTCTTCGCACTCCAGGGGACACAGCGACAGCCAAAATTTCCTTGAACCAGTCGTTCATTTCCTGTGGAAGTGCAAGGGGGGGTACGAAAGGCGGAGAAGAAAAGGGCCGCATGACATAAAGTGTCAAACCAACCTCCACTGCAGAGCCACAAGTGCACGAACCCTAAACTGCTTACGATGTCGCGTCAGCTCTTCAGATTTCCAGGCTTCCCTTCCCGAATTCGGGTCCCATACTCCTTTCGTCTTAATTTGCTATGTGCTGACCCCAACCAGCCCTTAACAGCGATCCTTCGCAAATCCAGCCCAGCCCACGCATCTCATGCCTACTTCACAAGCTTATTGAAGTGCACCCAACTGTCGTGAAAGATCCCAGTCGCGCAATCCAACACTAGGTAGATACCAAGTCGCACCAGTACTGAAGGACACACGAGCACCACGTCATATGTGCATATAGCCACTAGTTGAAACCGTAATTCCAAGCCCATTCCACCAACGCCGCCGGCGGGACACCACTCTCCAAGCTGAGACGACACGCTGATCGCCTCATTGTCGGCGTGCTGAGGTTCAACGTATGCCAGTCCAATATCTCAATACGGTCTTACCGTGATAGGCTTATAGCCAACCCTAGGGTTACAGCTTGGAGTTCACCACCCCTCATGTGCCCGTCCCTGGCTGTTTCATCAACCCTAGCTGGCACACCGACGGTAATGTCATGCTACCAGCATGGTTAACACTCCTTTTCGCTGAGACTTACACCGCCCTTCCAAGGACAACTACGCTGGGCACCTTCCGATTTGCGGCCCCTACCAGCGCCACTCCTCAGCCTTAAGGAGTGTGTTCATCATCATGTATTCGCCTCCTGGCGTCTCTCCTCTCCCCCACCTTGCGTAGGTTTGGAAGCAGGATGCGATCCACAAAACGGCCTCGGTTTCCGACAGTATTGTTCCGCCAGGCACCATCCGCAAGCACAGAATAGGTTGTAAGCATGATCTCTGCCCAGTGGCCCAGGTTGTCAGGAAAAGCGGGGAAGGGGAAATCCACGAGGAGCGTGGTGCCGGGCAGGAAGCCAGCACGCATATTGTCTGTGAAGGCCGAAATATTGCTGATGGGTAGATAAATCAGCGCACAGTTTACGGAGAGGCCCTCTTCGAGTGGACTGCTGCGTAGAGCACCAGCGCTACCTCCACCAGCGCTGTTAACCTTAAAACCATCCGTGCCACTGCCCCTGGCGGCTGCACAGGCGGCGCTGCTAGGAACACCGGGCTGACAGCCATCCCTCAGTATGGCATCCGGAGGCACAAGCGCATACCATTTGTGCGCATGCCAATAGGCATTGTGGTAGAGCTTATAAGATGGCTCCTTCCGGGTCATAGAGGTGAAGAGTGGCTCACCGTCACGAGCGTAGGGCCCCGCGCTACACCAGTTTGGCAGGGACAGCGAATGGTCAGCGGTGGTGCGACGGATAGAAGGGGCGCCGGCGGAGTTACGTAATGGGTCTGCTTTGGCGCTGCCTGAAGGCGGCCCTTGGGGTATTGCTTCCTGCTTGCGTGGAACTTGTCCTTGGACCGCCCAGGAGCCATATAGCCAGCCGACGGCGAACACAACCATAAGCCAGCAGGGGCCAAAGTTTGACATGGTAATGCAAACAAAACCAGCACAGGGCTTGAGGGACCTTGCAGAAAGCTAGGGGCTACGGAAAGCAATCCACGACGACCGTTCTACCGGCCTGTGGTGCTGTTCCATCGGATTACTTAAATTTTAGTATTGCATGTCGTTTTGAAAGTGCCATAGCTATTTCTTATCTGCATTTGTGTCGCAGGCGAGATCGGCTACCAGTGCTGCAAGCAATCAGCTGCAATACGTACAAACAAGAACTCTGACCAATTGACATAAGGAGACATCGGCGTCTAGGTCATTAACCATCTGCATGACATCAGTATCGCTTGTAGTACATTTTATATGTGCACGTGTGCACCAGTTCTGCTTTGGAGCCTACCGTAACGTGTTGCCACGAATCTCTTGGCTACTTTACTTTAAAGTGAATATAACAATTACAGTCTTTTGACACTTTCGTTTTCCTTGAACTTAAAGGTTGTTCGACACGTTGGCTGTGAGTCAGTGAGCAAAGACGGTAACCATTTTGCACATTGCACTATCATTCACTGATCCCGAGCTGCAAGCTCCGCAAGCCTTGCCCAGAAATCCGATCCACGTTAGGACCAATCCTATGAGTGGTAGTTAAGGTAGAATGTGAAGTCAGACATCGACTGTAATTCGTTATTTCTTTAGCCTCGTCCCGTAAACATTGTTTCTAATCTCTGTAGTACAGCAATTGTGCAGAGTGGTCCCTTTATTTATCTAGTTTATCTTCGTTTGTTACTCCCCATAGTCACGGATAAGTGCTACACATTTTAATAGAGCGGAGATGGCAGTAGAGATATCTGAGAAGCAAGTAAATTGGTAATGGAATCACCAGAGAGACTGCATGCGTGTATGGTGGAGAAGGATTTTCAGAAGGAAAGGGGGGCGGGAACAATGCAGACAACAGAGAAAGGGAATCGTCTGCATTAGCCCTTCCGTTCTTCCCACGCAGTCATGTGATGCATGTGGGATCATTCTTAACAAGGTGAATGAGGCCCTGGGGACTCTGGAGGAACGGAGCGCATCAACCCAGGTATCAAGTAGCCGGTTGTTGCCCCAGATCAGGAGGCAGTGGTGGCAATAAGCGTCGGGCTATTACGTCATGGATAGCATATTCACACACTGAACACTCGGATGTGGTTACGACCAACGCAAGGCCACCAGGTTTGCCCCCTTGCTGCACTGGTCAACACACTTTCAGCCACACCCCACTAGTGCCGCGTCATATTCGGTGCTCGCATTGACTGAACGCCTACCGCAGAAATAGAACGCGCGCGGCATGTAGGTCGTACGTGATTAGGACGGGATCCGTCTCCATTCCCTCGCTATCTTACGCACATATCCTCCGGTCAGTCAGGTGATGCGTCCCGCCAATCTGTCAACTGACCATGTTTACCAGTGCATTACGCATCCTGGGCCTACGCATACATGCTTCCTGGCCCAGATCGTCCACTCAGTCACAGAACGGGGTGAATTATCGGCCCGGATGCACGGCGTCATCATCCTAGGCATGCGTGCAATCGACATTGCCTCACAGGTGACCAGCCAGAAGTATGCGACCAAAAACTAAAACAACGCAGTGAATCGACAAACCGACAACTAGCCATGCATTAAAAGCTCTCTCGTTTTCATCGTTTTCCTGTCATATTGGATCATATGCCCACTACGTAGATACCCGCGAACCAAATTTGCACGGTTCTAACATCGCCCAGGGGAATCTCGGTCTTCAGGAAGATGCAATCACCACCGCCAGCAGTTGATCCTCTGGCAGTGCGAGGACATACACCATGCAGTGCGTTGCGTCCAAAGCCACACGTTGCCGTTCTCCACACCCAGCGCCCTGGGTTCCTGTGACTTTGTCTAATTTTTTGCTGCTCCCCTTGGCCTTCGGGTGCAGCCCCAGCTGCAACCAGCTTTCCTATCCAACCCAGCTTTTCTTGCTGTACTGCGGATGTCGAGATTCTAATGGCTGTCGCCATCTTTACGTCCCTGGCGTCGGTCCAGTCCCAGTGGTGACCTCACCGCGCCTGCCAATGTATACTCTGTGCGGCCTGTGCTCACAAGTAGGATTACTTACCGGCGCCCGCAACAATCAACATCAGCACATGCTGGATCCAGATCTCGCATGCAGACCATGGCGGTGGATGGGCCCCGGCGCACGTTACCTAATGAGGACGCATCACCAAGGCACAGCCATTTACCAATTCTAATGTTATTTACATCATCCTCATACCCAACCGTATCCACCCGTCTGCCTCTCCAAACTATGCCAGATACCCGAGTCCGGCCATCACGGCTGCTGCGCTTAGTACCTCGTCCTGCCCAAAGTAGCCGCCAGCCACCGCCAACAAGACGTTCAGCCGGGGCAGCACTGGATCTTCCGGGTGCTTCAAATCCGCTCGCCAGGCGGAACAGCGCCGGACCTACGGTGAAAACATATTCAACAAAAGCGTGATCGTGGTACTCATCGTGGCGTTGATGTTGGTGTTGTAATGGCTGCTGGTTTGAGGGTGAGCAATACCGGCATCCTGGAAGATGTTCCCGAGAGCCAAATGGAAGGTCAAGGTACTCATGTGGGTACACGCGCTGAGGCACTGATGTTAAGTAGTTGCAGTTGTTCAACACCTGCCTTGATGAAATAATAATTGCGCACAGGTGCCCGGATTTGGGCGAGTCAGAGACAAGCTCCCGATTGTGTTGGCATGAACCCATGAAGGACTGAACAATCAGGACTGAAACAAGAGGTTTGGGGAGTATCACCAGGTGATCTTTTTAGCCTCTTACCTGCTGCCGTCGCTAAATCATGGAGGTGGCGTATGCCCTATTATTCGACTCTTTTACCCTCACTGGAAGTTTTGGTTCCAACTATAATCCGCAAAAGTCCTAAGCTGTAGTGGATTGCCCCAAGCTTCTACATAGACAACGGCGTTGGAACAGGTGGTCTTAAGCCGGCCACCTAACACGCAGGAGGCATCGCATATCACGTGACCCCACCCGCACAGTACACCTCTCGCAAGGCAAACTCATAAGTAGTGGCAAAATCCCTAAACCCATGGCTCCAATTATCCCGCCTACCCTCACACCCACCAAGTCCCGCATTGCGGCAGCCACGTCCGGTGGCACGGGTCGCTCCAGTACGGCAGCCAGCGCAAACAGCCACTGGGAACGAATGTATGATAAAGATGGCTGACAGCTGAGCTGCGCGACGTGGCGTTGAATGAGGAAGCCCACTGAGACCTGTTCAGGGTGGCGGAGGGGTGTTCAGCACAGCCTGAAACGATAAGGCACAGGAAGCCCCGGGAGAAAGACGAGGAATGGCGCACGTTATGATAGTGACAATTGAAGCGCTTAGGGTCTTTGGAAACGACTCGATCCGTTGGCCTATGGGCTTTCTTGTCCGGTCTAACGTCTACAGCCACATGTAAGTCTAGGTTCCATACATCTCGTACGGCAAGTGCACCCTCCTATTTCCATATAAGTGTCACTCAGACGGACCTTAGGTGTGTCCAGTTTTGATGAACTCAGACTGTGCTAAATGCGCGCCATTTGCTACGAGATTGGCGTGGAGCGAAGACTACCAAGTACCAACGCGTATGGTGTATACATGCACGAAATGAAGCGACTCGAGCTGAGTCCAAACCGACGCTTGTGAGACCGTCGGGCGGCCTCCTCCCGCAAGTCCCATACATCTAAATGTGGAAAAAGACACTGGCCAAGGCCTTCAGGTGCCTGGGCACGCTGAGCCTCGTACCCATTTTTCGTCTTGCACGTCCGGAGTTCCGCATCCTGTGGTGTTGTTACATCCAATGCTAATATCCGCTGTCCACCCAACAGGACCCACCTCTTCGTTAGGGGCCCCACTCCCAGAACACCGGGACCCGAACTCTTATCAAATTCATCCGCTCCCATCCTTTCCAGTCATGTTTATAAAAAGCATTCGAAGACCATATCGAGGCACAATATGCGATGCAACGTCCCCAGTTCTCCCTTCACTTATGGTTTGCAGCCTCTCACCTGATCCAGAGCCAGCACGGTCCGAACCACGGGTCCACAAAGACGGTCGGTCTCGCCACCTTGCCGCACAGACGAAGCCGAACCTTCCCTATATCCCTCGTAGCCTCCTGCCTCAGACCATTCCGGAGGCCTTCTCGCGTGGTAATTGCTGTAATTTTGTTGTGAAGGGTGCTGGGGAAGTTGTTGCTCTGCCAGCCCGCTGTCGCCTAATTTGCAGTCCAACTCTGATTCCCCAGCCGCATGCAGCGATGCGGGCGGTGGTGGTGGCGGAGATCGGCCCCCGAACTTGCCATTTCCTTCGCTGACAAACTGTTTGGCCGGTGTTTCCCCTTGCTGCTGCTGCTGCTCCAGTGGCTGCCACTGTTGAAAGCAGAGGCAGTCCCAGGCGACCGTGTTGCTCAGGGACGGCAGCGGAGTGGACGCAAGCTCTGAGGGGGATGGAATAATTATCCGGAAAGCAACATGATCAATGCGAAGCCGCAGCAAGTTGCAAGGAGGGTTCAACGTGGCGCGTAAAGACGGAACTGGTGTTGCCATAAGTTCAGCAGGTGGCGGGAGAGGCCAGGTTGGGCATACAAGGCAGCACCCTATTTGGGTGCGGCTGTGGCCAAGGGGCACCTAATTTCATACACGTGTGACGTCAACCATCGGATCGCAGCCCAGGCAGTGCGGTATGGACGATTTGTTTCAAGGGTGCTGTTTTCTTGAGGCAAGTAGCCATGTCACGTGCGCTGGATCCAAAGGCCCGCCTCGGCCGTCATACCATCTGCATTCCATACGGGAAAATGCACTGATCTGGGCAGCAGATGACTCTCACAGAAAAGTGTGGAGTGGGAACTGCCCAAGGAAAGGGGAACTGCCCGACCTGACCCCCTAGAAGGTAGCAAAGACGTTGTGAATACCGCTGGTCCCCAATGCATGCAGTACTGGTTCTTACGGTATAGAGATGTTTGTGGCTGCGGCCGCTGGGCGCGTTAGCAGTTCCACACCTCCTGTCCTAACAGCGAAGGGCGCTGGCAGAAGCGGACGATCTTAAGACGCCTAGTCCATCTAGATCATCTTTACAATGCTCACCTTGCGCGTGTTGACGCTGGATGGCGCCCAGCGCTTGGCGCAGCTGGAAAAAGTCCTGCGCATGTGGATAAGAAAAATGTAATTCTGTGAGCTCTGTGTACAACCGGATTAGGGATTAGAGCACAGTGGCAGGCGAAGCCGTCAAGGCTGGGGCGATCCGCAGAGCTTGCGATCTAATGACCCATCCGCAGCTTCCGACAGCATCCAATACAGTGATTTAGCGGTGTGAAAGACACAACGCAAAATTGAATCCATGTGATTTACTGTGAAGGTGAGAAATCAAAAAATTAACCCAGTGGATGCCTTTGCCTGGTCTGCACCTGAACGGACTGCTGACGCCCTGGCTGTCGTGTTCCCTCCCTTCGGAGTTGGCTGAGTTTACACCTTGTACCCAGTCCTCCTTATAATTCCCGTCCTTTATCTCCATACCCGTTTCTACACTTCATCACCTGCAAAAAGACGGCAAGCCATTTAGGGGATGGTCGGGCCCAGTCGGGACACTGATTCGTGATGGGCGGCGGAACCCTCGCCGTCAAGGCAGCGCTTCCCCAGCGTAGGTTGCCAGGGCGTGGTCTGCCAGCCGCAATAATGGCGCCACGGCTGTCTGTCCCTGATGCCACATCACCGCGCCCCTGGGTCGGCTGCTGTTGGTGCTGCTGCTGGCGCTGCCGGGTTAGTTGCTCCTGGCGCTCCAGGATAACAGAGTCGATGTCTTTCCGTGTGATGCGGGGACAGCGGGAAGCCTCGAAGCGAACCCATCGCAAGTACTCCTCTGCCGTCTGAGGGGGTCCTAAAATTGGTCCCAAGGGAAGGGAAATATGTTTATAAATGCCTAGAAACTAGTAAGGAAAAGAGACAGAATTGGGATCGAGTGGAGGTGAGAAGGACAGGAGACTCACACGTTTGTGGCGAGCCTAGAGATGTGTTATTGTTGTCCTGCTAGTCCTGTTGTACGAATGGGCATCCACAATTCCAAAACATTTTCCGCGTAGCCAATAGTGTACCCTCAGCGAGAGACTAACCGGCATCAATATCAGGCGATCCATCCAGGACTGGCAGCGCCTGTGCAATGCCGAAATGCGATAGGTTATACTCCTCATCGTCGGACGACGCCATCGCTTCGTCTTCTTCTTCTCCTTCATCGTCCACGTCCTCGTCGTCATCCTCACCCACTTCAAAATCTTCTTCCTCCGGATGGTCTGCCTCTGAGCGAACGCCCTCCATGTCGTTATGCCCGTCTCGCTTTGAACCTCTCTCGAAAGGAGAGGGCCCGGTACCTTCTTGAAAACCTCTAACCGCCACGTCTCTCTATGCTTTGTTTGAAAGGTGGCGTATTGTTCTAGTACCGATATGACGGAATAAGGACACTATCACGGGCCTTTGGGGCAAGATGTACGTGCACTCCAAGCTGATAGAGTCCACCGAGACAGAAAACACAAGGCTATCGCGGTGCTATCGGCTACAACATTCAAGTGATTTGTACAATTGGCCGACATACCCTTTATAGCATTCCCTTTATATGTACTGAGGCTCATCCTGTCATATAGGAAAGCGTAATATACATCGTTATGAATTCTTTATACGCTAACGCCGGCTTAGTTCCATGTAAGCTTGCAACTGGATTCGGGGTTCGGCAGGATAAGACCCCAGCTCATGCGCTCGAGTGATCCCAGAGTTTGTCGTCATGGCTCCGTTTCAGTGTTAAATCTCCAAGTACAGCGTCGTTGTCGTCGTGATATCGGGCATGCCCCCAAAATCTTTGCGCCGGCCGACTCGAAAAGAGGCGGAAGTTCTGTCGCAGAACGCGCGCTTCGGTTATCTCTCTAAAGCTTCCGAGTTACTAGCATCAGAAGGCTACCTGAAGGATGCTGCTTATTTTGGATCGAGAGCTCTGAAGGTGCGTGCGGTGCGTGCTCCGCCACCTTGCGCACCCTGGCCAAGCAATGTTATGAGTTATAGCCATGCAATGTTACCTTCATGTCTACTGACTTGAAAAGGGCAAATGCATCGGCCAATAAGCCGCCATGTTCACGTTCCGCACCAAAGCAGCTGGTCCTAACGTGGTGCCTTTCTTCCAATCATAGGCAGCTGATGCTCAAGGTGCAGCTGTCCCACGCCGTATTGCACTGCAGCATTGTGAGGTTTGTGGTGTCTTCTTGTCGCCAAGCTCCTGCTCAAGGTACCTTGTCTGGCCTGCTATACGTGTATCAACGAATTCTGGATGTGACATTTGTGGTATCAATTGGTGTGCGCCTATTTGAATATGAGGGGACTATCGGCGGGCATTGTTGGCCGGGGTTATCCAAATATACTGCTTTTGTCGAGTACTCAGCCTTGGCTTGACGGTGAGCGATGGGGATCTGGCCATTGCCTCATCGTATTTCAGATGGGGATGCATCGGCTTGCATTATGTGATGATTGTTTGACATTGCAGCTGTCTATCGCATGCGGTTTCTGAGTCTCGCGCCCACCTCCATCTCCAACACGCAGCCCTCCCGCCCAAACGCGTGGTCCCCCGCCCTGCACAATTCTTGTATAAAGCATCGAGTGCGTGGACATTAGCAACCGCAGACAGCGTCGAGCCGCAGCAGCCAACGCAACCCCTGCACCTGTGGGCCCCGGGAACAGGTCTTCAGGCTGCAAGGCCGCAAGTAACGTAGTCGCGGTCGTGCGGACCTGCCAGGTGGGATTGCGTGTAGCTGCCGATACAATAGACTTGCGTCGCGATGGTTTCGTCCTGCAGGCTCAACAAGTCCAAAATAATGCCTTACCCGTGGTGCGTTCAGCGACCGTCCTTGCGAATTGCATACTAAGACACTTCATCCTGTTGTAATCGCGCCAGTGATTATGCAATTGGATCCTGCTTGATTCGCTTCGTTTCGCAATGGGCTGATGCAAAGGATTTTTGCAGGATACGTTGCCTATACTTCCGCACGTAGTTACATCACCGTATCTGCACATAACGCGCCATCGACGGCAGAACTCCGCACCTTTTCTCTATGGACCTGCAGATTTGTGGGCATCGCAATTCACAACCCTTCGCTGTAGGGCACGTGGCTCGTCAGATAGCCGAGTCAGAAGCGCGGGCAGTTGAACAATTGAAGCTGAGGCAGCAAAAACAACAAACACGAAATTCCTTCCTGAAGCAGAATCAGGAGGTCCCGACGCCCCAGCGACCAGACGGGCAGATGATGGAGGATCTGCCGAAAAAGCCTATGGAGAAGCTGGCACAGGTGGTTACGAACGGGGCGGCGGCTCCTGCAAAGGCCGTGGAGACCGCCACAGTGCAAACTGGCTGTAGAGCCACTGATGACACGATATATGTCGCCGATGTGGCATCCACAGGTGTGGAGGGCTGGGATGCTGGCGTAGATCAAGTGGCTGGCGCATTCAAAGCCCCAGCTGTTCACGCAGATGAGATGGATCCGGCTATCCAGGACAACTCAGCGGAAGCTTTGCACGCTGCTACAGCCGGTAAAGCTAATCATGAGGGAGTCATGGCTCCTGTAGAAGGGCTTGAGGCGCTAGCGCTGCCTTCGTTGATGGATTCGGTACAGACAACAGCCGCGGAGGCAAATGGGAATCCGGCTGATGGCGAAGTCGCAGCTGCGCAGGAGGTCCAGGTAAATCCAGAAGAAGGCATGGCAGTCAGCATGGTGGCGGACAACACGCAGGAGGCTGTGGCTGCTATGGGACGCATACAGCGGACTGGCACAACTGAGGACGCCGCAGATGTTGCTGATTTGGGTAACGGCGCCGAGGTCTTCGTGCCAATGTCCGATCTGGCGGCCGGAATCCCCGGCATGGAAGGTCAGCGAGTGACAGAGCCCCAGGACGTGGCTGATTGCGCCTCTAACCAGGTGGCAGACGCTGCAGATGAGTCGTTTGACGGTATGGATGGCGCTGCAGGTGGCCCTACCGCTGCGGCAGATGGGAGCTCCGAAGCTGTTCCAGCCAGGAAGCAACCGGAAGAGCAAGGCAGTGCTGGCTGTGCGGCGCAGGACAAGATGGCGGCGGCACAAAATGCTGGCCAAATCGGCGGCCTCACGACAGGTGCATTAGGCCATGTCATTGCCGAATCTGGTGTTGCGATGGCTCCAACCGCCTTCTCAGGCACGCGCAAGCTGCTGGAAGCCACAGACCCAGATGTTGCCGCTGGTGCAACCGCTTTAGGCAACGCTGCCGGCGATCACGAGCTTGGGCTTCAGGGCGCTCCTGAGAATCCATGCACCGCCGTAGAGCCGGCGGTTGGTGTGGCTTCGGGCTGTGCGATTACGATGGGCGCACTTGCTAGCCCTATTGATGAGGTGGCTGCTGGGCTTCCCACGGCCGCGATGGGCCAGGAGTCTTTGGATGTCACTTGCGTGTTGACGGTGCCGGGTGCTACTCCGTTGGCAGAACAAGAGCCATCGGGGGTTACACTTGTTCAGACCGCGGATGCGGGTGAAGGCCTGATGGACTGTCTAAAAGGAATATTGCAGCATGCGGCTCAGGAGTGCGTGGCAGCTCAACCCTGCACTTTTCTGCCTGGAAACATGCTAGAGCGCCCCGGCGCCACTAGCCATATGGCCCGCCCGGGAGCTGTTTTGACCAGCTCAAGGGATGAGAATGGCGAGGAGGGTACTAGGAATGCAGAGAATCAGGGCGAGAACTTTGAGGAGGAGGACGTCGAGGCCCTTGGGAAAGCAATGGGGGTCATTGCAGCGGTATCAGGTGCTACAGGACCCATTACAGGAACAGCACTAGCCGCGATGGCAGCAACAGGGAAAGCGATGGCGGCAATCTGTTGCATAGATGATAGCGAATCAAGTAAACATAAAGAGTCGACACCAAAGGAGGCAGTTGCAGGTTTGCTAGCGGAGATGCGAGTCGTGGAAGCCGCCATGGCGCAGAAAAGCACGCCGCCGTTCCTCCACGCGTGGCCTGCAGAGGGAGGCAAGGAGATATCAGCAGTAGGCATTGACGCAGCAGCTGCAACTGCGACGCCGCCGATGACTGGCGAGGCGGCCAACGTGGCCGGGGGCCCCGATGGCAGTGCATTGACGGCATCAGCTCGAATGATAATGGGTGTAACGGAGGAATTGTACGCGGTTGAGAGTCAGGAGGAGAAGGACGATGGAGGATGGGGCATTCCAGGCATAACCTCCGGAGATGTAAGTCAGGATGGGGTTTTGGACAAAGAGGAAGCCAGCGGCAACATGGTGGTCGCTGCATCAGCACTTCATAATGCTGATTCTGGGTCACTGTCGCAGCTGTCAGTGGAGCGAAAGCCTGCTGCCCTTCACAAGCCTGTTGTGGCCACCGAGGCGGCAATGGCTAACGCAGCCAAGACGGCTGCAGCTGATGCTTCCACCTGTGCCTACGAGGTCCATGCAGCACCATCCGCGGTGAAGCAGCGGTGTGTGGCGCGATGTGAGTCGGAGCCCCAGCCCGCAGCGCAGGGGTGGGCTCGGCCCGCCAAGCCAGCGCCGCCCCTGCTTCAAAGCCAAGAGCTGCTGTCCAAAAAGCATGGCAAACGGACTCAGGTGCAAACACAACAGCAGCGTCAGGTAACAACAACACGTGTGCTATCGGCCAGAGCGGGAAGCGAAGCGACAGATGCTGAGGTCGGTGTTGCAGCTCGCAGGACGGGCGAAGAAGTACCTGTCCTTTCGGAATGCGATGTGGCTAGCCGACGCGCATTCATTCTGTCTGAGGCACCATTGGAGGCTTTGATGACACGATATCAACGGTCACGTCGACAAGAAGACCAGCCGAACACACAGCAGTCGGGCGCACATCACACTGGGGCAGAGCCATCCCACAAACGGCGGCGTGCACAGCCTGACTGGCTGCCAAAGGGATACATCTGCGAGACTTCTATCCACCCGCTTCTACCACAGGAGCGCGACGACGGTGCCCTGGTCTACGAGGCTCCTTACGCACAGGTGGGGATTTTATCTGGTACCGTGGACGTGTCAAGTACGTCGCAGGTCTTATCAAGGTCGCAAGGTGCCTTAGTTGATTCTCTCTGTTATTTCTTTGGAACGTTTACTGGAAGCGTCTGCGTTTCATTCCAGTGCCTAAATATACTCTCACGCTCTCTGCTGAGGTCACAAGTCATGCGGGTGAGTCTTCGTAATGCCATATCAAATCACGATCCGTACTATCGTTTGTTGGAGGTTCGGTTCTCTCATCCGTCTCTGTCTCAAGGTTACTTCCGCTGGCGTCAGTTGCCATTTCGTTAATGCCTTGCCTGTCTGCCGCCCCCTTGATCACAATCCCTTTCAATCTGCTTGGAGCGCAGGGCCTCTTTGACCTCAGGCCCGTGGTGGAGCTGAAGTGGCGACGCGCCTTGCATCAACCTCATTATCGTCGCCGCTTCCTCCGAGAGAGCGCCCTTCACATGGCCCACTATGCGCGCTTTGTTTCCGAGCCCCTGCAGCCGCAGCCGAAGGAACGACCACAGCCAACCGCAGCGGGCATGTTAAGGCCTGGGCGGCTGCGGCAGTATCCCAGTGCAGTTGCAGTGATATCGGAGGGCGAGCTGACATCACGCCTGTCAATAGACCGCTCAGCCACTGACGCCTCTGCTGGTATGTGCCTTGGTACCCGGCAGGTGCGCAAAGAGCGGAATGGAAGGCGAGAGCTACAGAAGGACGGCAAGGTAGCAAGTGAATCAGAGGAGGAAAGCGAGATGAAGAACGGTATTCCGCGGTTGGGACCCTGGGCTAGACTGCCTGCGTGGGAGGGACCCTCGGGGAGTGACAACATGGACCATGATCAAGCGGATGACAATGAGCCCCTGTCAGGAAAGGCGCTTGGAGGATCGAATGGGAGGAGGATGGTGAGGGAACAGTCGATGCAGAAGCCCAAACACGACTCCCCTGCAGGTCCCGTAGCCGCGGCTCCAGAAAGTGCAGCCATGTCGGCGATTAAGACAGCGGAGACCGAGGATAGGAGGTGGAAACAGCTACAGCAGCGGAATGAGAACCGTAAGCAAGCAGCGCCGGTCCAGCAAAATAAAAAACGGGTTACCTGGGCAGCTGCTGACGACGGCAGGCAGCAACAGTATCCAAGGAAGAAGCATTCATACGCGCCCGTATTTACTGCGTCTGTATCAACAACGTAAAGGGCACATAAACAGTAGGTCACCTGGGTAGTCCGGGCATAGGTCGCATCCGCGTTTTGCGTCGGTCTTAACCGCTTTAGCCGCTTAACCTCTAAAGTAATAGCAGTCCTGTAGGCCAGTCACAGCGACATATAACTGTGGAAGGAAAGTAAGAAAAGCCGTAGAGTGCGCAAAAGATTTATACATCTCGGGCATATCTTTGTGGCATGAGATTGTCAGTGGGAAAGGAAAACCTGAGGATTCTTATGACCCAAGGAGACATGCGGTATATGACATTAGTTCTGACTCCACGATCGGTGCAGGTTGTACTTAAGGCGGTTGGGCGGAGTGTGGCTGCGACTGCCGAGACCCGTGGCTAACTACTCAATGAAGCACAATAACAAAGGCGTATCTGTTTCCTTGCTAAGTTGGAATGGCAACTGATGGGGAAAACTGCAATGAAGGCTGCGATAGTAACGCGTGCGGTTGTAAGAATGCGGTTGTAAGAGCTGTCGAAAACACCCTATATATTATACCTTATATCAACTAGTGGCAGGACATCTATTGAGATACGAACTGATACATATTTTTATGCTGAGAACAAGAAGTTAAAAGAAATGATCAATATGGATAATGGATAATTATATATGGTGGATCCACTTTCTCCAATCTACTGGGCTGTACTGAGCTGTGCCTGTGTAGACGAATTGTTGAAACTTGATTCATAGACATCGTACTTCGATGACACACGTGACAGACAGGCAACCCAGACGATCGTGAAAACAAAGCCTTAATCCAGCCTTAATCACAATTTTTTACGTAATTTCACGGCAACCCCCTGTGTTCATGCTTGTACATTACAAATTGTGAGAAGCCACCAGTCGGGGGGACGGACCTCCAACTGGAATCCGACGCAGTCGTCAGGAAAATTCCCCGCCTTCAATCGCATCAAGTCTGCGTTGCACTGCGCGGAAAGTCGCGGGACCTGGAAGCCAGGAAAGAACCGAGGATTCGGAGTAGGAATTTTAAGAAGTAATAGGAGTAATCATGGGTCCGGTAATTTCGAGAAATGGACGGAAATTGTGCAGGCGTTTGGCGTTTACGCTAATGAAGGTACG
Organism: Volvox africanus; assembly: GCA_030268105.1. NCBI lineage: Eukaryota > Viridiplantae > Chlorophyta > Chlorophyceae > Chlamydomonadales > Volvocaceae > Volvox > Volvox africanus. Next base: position 2,681,174 of record BSDZ01000089.1, on the reverse strand, counting down.
GCACGCCTCCCTAAAACATCCTCATACGCATATACTCGATAGCCCTGGATACTAGCGCTACATTGCTTAGATATCCGAGGTCTTTGGCGCCACCGTCTGGAATCCTGCGGCGAAAGCACCCACCGTAGATAGGAGTCAAGTCGTTTCGACGCCGCCAAGATGAAGCCCAGAAAAAGCGGGGAGGGCTTCCCCGGACGGGACTTGAACTCCGGGTGGAACTGAAGGGCAAAACAGGGAGTGGGGACTAAACGTGTCGAAGGAAAGATTAATGTACCGCATGAAGAGCATGGTACAGGCAACGGGATATAGTGTAAAACGATTGCAGCTCTTGCACAGCATCTTCACCTTCCTCTCGAAACCCTGCCAAATGGGGGCTGCATATGTCCGCCATCGACGATACCATAACCTACAATTTAACACACTCGTCAGTCCATGTACTAAGGTACAGCTCACCTGTGCCGCAACGTAATAGGGGTGATCCGCGGGTTGGTTCACCAGCTCCAAAATCTCCATGCGTTCGCCCGTCTCGTCGCGGCCAACGAAGTGCATCCCCGCCTCTTCTAGCTTCGGCACCAGATCGGGATTCACCTCGTACCTGCGCATTGGGCCAGGGTAGCGATAAGAAGGCTATCCAGGCGGCCCAGTCCTATATGGTGACGGCAACGGGCAATCCAGGATGAGACCTTCATTTTCCCTACGGCTACCAACGTCTCCTTTATACCACTGCGCCTATATGATCAAAGCCCAAGGCATTGCCCTGACCCTTAGACTTTCGCCTAGCAGTTGTTTGCACCAAACCCTGCACACACAGCACTACCTGCCCACCTATGCCGATGCCGCTCGTCAATGTACTGATCCTGCTGATATAACTTTGCCGAAATGCAGCTCATAGTCTGCAATACGGTGCGACGCGCTCCCAGCCGCATGGTGCCGCCTTTGTGCGTCATAGATATTTCCGGCATGAAGACCACCGCCGGGTGTGGTGTCGCAGGCGCGAACTCTGTAGAATTTGCTTCCGTCATACCCAACACATTGCGCACAAATTCAATCACGGCGATCTGTTTGGGGTCCGCAACAACACGAGAGGAAAGACACACATAGAACCAACAAGAGCTGCGCTATGTGTAATGAGATGTGCCAAAGCCGGACATATGGCACAGGAAAGATAACGAGATTGACTTACTGAATAAGGCGGATAGGGGAGATAAATTGTGCATGAGGGGCGGCACACTAGCTCGTAAAGCACGGCACGTCCTTAAAGCGCGCAGCACGATAGCAAACGGGTCGCTTACACAGGCTTTCTCCTTCCTTTCAAATGGCAAACCCACATTTTATCAGGCCACTCTAGCACACAACTGTCGGTATGGTGCTTACTCCGCTCTGCCACGTGCCGGCAACGCACCTGCATGCCCAGGCATATCCCTAGGTAAGGTTTCTTGTTGATTCGCGCGTAATTAGCAGCCAATATCTTCCCCTCCACTCCGCGAGAGCCAAAGCCGCCCGGCACCAGGATGCCGTCCGCTTCCACCAACTTACGCCAGCTGTGAAGGAGCAATCACAAGCGACATCAAGAGGAGCCAAGCTCAGCTAAGCTAAGAGACAAATGCAAGAGTACACAAACCAAGCCGAGGAAAGAAGTTGCAACCACAAGGCAACTTTTGTGGGTGATGTTAAGTAACTGGTAGCGACAATCAGCTAATGTTTGCATCTCAGAATGCGGAAGCCTTCTGAGTTTAAAGTCCTTCGCGTGCACACTGCAGGCAGCCGTCAGGTATAGGGAGGATTTAGGTGCGGAATGCAAGTTATTGGCGATTATCCACCAACTCAATGTCCCACGACTATTCAGTACGTTACCTGAACAGACCATCCCGTCCCGAGAGTGTTTTGCAGCGTGGAATACATGACAACCGGCCACGAATCAATGGTAGCCGATACCCATTATTGCAGAGCCTTAGCCCACCCTACACGTAATCACGGATGAGCACATGCCTTCTTGATATAACCATCCCACCTCGCATCATATACTGTAAGGTCTGACTCCTTGCTTTCGGGCTCTAGGGACGCCGCCTCTACCAACTCAAGCTCAAGCTTGACGCGCGCCTCCATGCAGGCATGCTGGAGCGACTTAATGACCGACAAGTAGGCGTCCGAGAGGTTTGTGTACTTGCCTAAAGTTGTAGTGGCGATTAGATGCAGTTGAGAATCAACTTATCAGGAGCTTTTCGCCTCTTGCACAACGGGATGAAGGATTGAATAAGGAGAAGGCTCAAAGGAATTAATTAAGTCGTACGGTCTAATGTAACGGACCCGGTCACATGAACCCACAAATGCTGCGGTGAAACAGGGGCCGCGGTGCGACAACATACGATTCCGGGCGGGCGTGGTAGCTTCATGTGGTATGAGTCCACGTCCCCATACCGATACTCAAGGCGCCAGTCCAATAATCAGACACCAGCACGCCTCCAACACGCCCACCCCCCTTTCTATGCTGCTTCGTGGGACTCCTTCATTCATGAGTTTGGACTGCATAGATACTCGCACCTCACCGTCGGGCAGGCAGCTACCCACCAATAAGGGTTATCTTAATGGGGTCTGTCAAAGAGTCCCATCGATCCGCCAGGTTAACCTTCCAGGAGGTCAGGTCAAGTTTATCCGCCTCTGTAAGACCCAACTTGGCACACAGAAGTCGATGGGCGCCCTGTCAGACACATGGTAGCCAAGGGTAGGCAAGGCCGTTGCTCAGAATACTCGTGGTGGTGGAACCCACCTGTCACCTGGGGCTAATAGACTGGCCACGGGATTGTCCATCCGAAATGGACCACGTTCAACCTGCCCCTAGGGAGCCCCGCAACCGAACCAATGGTTCGTGGTTAGAACTATTTCAAACCATTTCATATCCATTTTCTAACGGGCCGTTCCCAACCCTGCATACATACAGGAAAAACATTGCCCACCAAATTATAATCTCCCTTTTCCATAACAAGATGTGGTCAAACCTGCTCCTGCATTATGAGTGGCACCCGCCAGATGTTGGACACGTCGTGCAGCGACAGCACGTTGGCAGTGGGCACGTTGCAGAACAGGGCCTGCCAAGCATGAGTGAGAGGAATATGCGTATACAACTGAAGGAAAGGAAGGAAAGAAGGTGCCGATGTTAGGGTGAAGGCGCTATGCGAGGTGGGATCCAGGGCCATGAACAACTAGACGCTTTTGAGGAAAGGTGGACCCCAAATGTGCTTGCCTTGTCAAGCCTCCCTTTCCTCGGCCTTTCATTCCGCGCCAACAAAGTGCAATGGCATACCCCTATTCACCAACACGAAGCCCCTGGCCCATTTTGACGAGCTCCATGTCCAAGCAATCCTCCTCCATGCCCTAGGACCCCCATCTTCCTCCAGGACCCCCATCCACCCCATCTTCCCCTTTTTCTGATGTATGTCATTACCAGTCTGTACCCACAAGTTTCGACCGGACGCTGTCCTCCAGGGGGTATGAGCTGCGGCAAGCCAAGAAGGTCGGCGTAATGCCCAATGACCTCAGCACCTAAAGGGCACAAGGCGCCCAGTCAGCTGTTTTAGGCGTCATGTTTACAAACAGGGTCATAGCATGAGAAGACATACAGTTGACTAAGCGCCAATCCAATATCCAAGAGCTTAGCGCCCATACACCTGCCCTATCTATAACGTGATAAAAGGGAGCGCTGTGAAAGGGCGGGCGGACTTGGGAAGACTGATACTCCCATCTAGTACTGGCAACGACCAGGAAGCCAAATCTGTACGCCTTGAAATTCAAGGAGGAGCCCCACAGCCATGGCACCGGGTCTTTGCCCTCATGCGGCACATGATTTCGCGGGCCACACATGGGCTGGCCTCACAACAGATAAAAGGCGCACCTGCACGCTATGCTGCGTTGGCTTCGTCTTCTGTTCGCCCACCACACCTGAGGGCAAGACGCAAAAATCATTCTCTTAAATTAGTCAGTCATTACTCCATAATCACTTTTAAATACCCTCATCACAATCACTGCATCTTCTTTCCCTTGGTAAAAGAGACAACTCGTCGTCCAGAAGTGCAACATCGGCACGCTTGGAAGTATTCCTCATCCAGTCGCCCCACCCTGAAAATCGCAGAGCCCGGCCAAATCAGTCACATACATATCAATCGCAATTGCAAGACCCTGCCCTCTCCAGATGTTTCGCACATGAATATGGCAGCGCCTCTTACCGATAACTGGCACCAGCGAAACGTGCACGTTGCAGATGTTATCGCCCACTCGGATACAAAACTGGCGCAGCGCCTCTACGAAGGGTGCAGACTCAATATCACCCACAGTGCCACCCAACTCAATAACGCATACATGCGGTACGCCAGCCTTCCCGTCAACGGGCTGCGCTGCCACCCGTTGGATCCAGTCCTGGATTGCATCCGTGACGTGGGGAACAACCTGTGGAACAAGATTTGTTATCCCAGGGAAGCGGTAAAGTTAACCATCGCGTCCTCACATCATCCTAACACCGTATAGCATACTCGACAGTCGGGCCAGCCTTGCGTTTGGTGCCTGGTTGCCCAAAATATCGTGGAGGGATAATGCGCAAGGACATGCATACCTGCACCGTTTTGCCAAGGTAGTCTCCACGCCGTTCCCTCTCAATGACAGCCTTCATGGGGCGAAGGATATGGGGGTCCGAGGTGGCAGTAGCCGGATGTGTAAACAACCTTTTATTATGCCGAAATATCAAAACTAGAGATATAAAAATTCTGTGCAACCTTCAGACATTCAACAGAGGTGAGGCCATTAGCGACTTGCAAGGACGAGGTGTCGGACCTGGTAAATCTTCCCTGTGGTGATGTTGCTGTCCCGGGTCAGGGTAATGTCGAGAAAGCGTTCATAATTTCCCAAATCCAGATCAGCCTGGACGCAACAAGACGTACAAGTGCGTCAGTCTGGCAGACTCGAAAAGATGTCAGGGCCGCCAGGACACACCTCGCCGCCGTCGTCTAACACAAACACTTCGCCATGCTCAAATGGAGACATGGTACCGGCGTCAACATTAAGGTAGGGATCTACGGGGTGTGTGGGCTTGGGTAAGCCCTTTCGATTGTGATTTGTAGTTTGAACACATAATGCTTATACACGCACCAATTTTTATTGACGTAACGCGGTATCCGCAATTCTTCAGCAGCACACCTATGCTGCTCGCTGTCACGCCTTTGCCGAGACCGCTAACGACGCCACCCGTAACCAAAACATACTTTGTTGCTTGCATGTTTACACTGCGAGAAAAAAAGTTCCACACTTAACAGCTAAATCGGCGATTAATATATTGAACGTTCAGTACCTTGAGTAAGGCAAACTTAAGATATGTCTCCCGCGCAATTGTACGGACGCCTTGAGCTGCAGCAACAAGGCTCAGCATCATATCAAAAGTAGTTACTTAGAGTTATGTTCATTCACTTTCATTCTTAGGTTTGTGTCTCACTTAAGCTAAGGCCACTAGGAACGTCTTAAACAAAACCGAGATGTTCTGCGTAGCAAGTTCCTTATCCAAATAACATGCCGACATTAAACTTGAGCCCGCTGCGATATCAACCACATTTGCCTCCGAGTTGGGGTTCACTATTGTGGACATCTTTGTATGTACCGAGGCATCAACTCATACCTTTTGCCCCAACCACAAGAGCGAACGAAGCTTGCGGATCGGCCTTACACCCTGTATTATCTTCGTCTTCGCGTGCCGTCGGTGGTTCCTTTCTACCACGGGGGACAGCAACACAAGCATCGCCACCTTCGTCGGTCATGGCCAGGGCAGAAGACGACAAATTGCACATATTTGCGTTCTGCCGAACGACGGATGATGCAGCCAAAGTACAGGAAGCAGCGAAAGAGGTAGGAAAGGGGCTTGCTGAGTAGAGAGTCCTGTATTCTTGAGATTCGGTAAACCAATAAACAGCCAACAATCAGAACCGCCGCTTCAAAATGCTTTCTCATCACGGCTGTGCAGCATGCATGATGCAGCTAGTACCCCCACGGTGAACCGGCCTACGGTTGACCGCAGGTTGCCGTTGCTGCTAGCCTCGGCAGCACCACACCCATCCTACACCTGGGCCTAGCTGATGCGCCACCATGTGACGCACCTACGCTTGACGCCGCCCGCTGCTGCCAGCACCTGGCCCAGTTGGTGTCGAGAGGGGGCACCCGAACAATGGGAAGGGTGCTGTTGGCGGCAGCAACGCTGGGATCAACACAGGAGCTCCTGCGGACCCTGGGATCAATACTGGGGGACGGCGCGGTGGTGGTGGCGGACTGCCAGACGAGCGGCAAAGGTCGTTACCTGGTTCAGGAGGGGGAAAGGGGGGCTCGATTCTAAATCAAACGATTAGGCTTATGGATGGACTGGCGGCGTCTAAAGCGCCTTCTGACTTTACCCTCTCGCAAGCCTAGGCACAACGCTTGATTGGTGCACTGGCCGGGTTTTGGAAATGTCGAGGGCTATGACATTTCCGTTTTCTGAAAACTGAAACTTAACCTTAGCCCATTCCCTTCACATCGGAGTTTGCAGCAGCCATGTGGCCATCAATTATCCGGCGTATCGAGAGGCCTGGGTCCCCCTTTCCATGGACTGGATTCCTCCCAACATTACGATCTGCGCTCTTTACCAGACGCTATCGCGCAAGCAGGTATTTCCTGGGTTCGATTCCTATCAATAACTTTATCCAACATCCCATTTCTTCCAGGCCGCGGCGGTAACCAGTGGACATCGCCAGTCGGCTGCCTTATGTTTTCGGCTGTGCGGCGACTGCGGGTGGCTAGCCCTGTACAGGCGCCCTTCATAAATTACCTAGTGTGCCTGGCGGTTACAAGGGGTGTGCGGAAAGCCCTGCAGGTGAAATGGGGATGCAGAATATGACTGGGGATTAGCATTTTTTGTGTAAACACGAGGTTGGGCTACGTCAAGGAGAAACTTCATTGCTTCGGTAAGGTAATCCTTACCCGTCGCGCTCTATGCATATGCTTGATGGAGCGGTTTTGACCCCTAAGCCCCCATTGTAATATAGCGTTTTTGTATTATGCTCTTAAGAAAGTTAACGTCAGAATTAGACATCCTAATCAGTATCATGATACCACCGGAGTCTGGGTAAGATGAACTGTTTCCACCAAGTACAGCCCCAAGCTAAATCCCTCCTTGTGCAGATAGTTGCGGGCAGGCAAACACCCTGCAAACCGTGGGTGGGCCTTCCATAACTGAACCTGGCTAAAGAGGCTTACATAGGTTTTGCATGGTTCAGAGTCTAGGTGAAGATTGTGACACATCAAACAGATTACAAGGGTGGAACGTTATATTTTCCGGTAAGATCTCCAATTGTAGGCCGCGTTAATGTTTTGTGATTTGGTCTGCCACCCCTGAACTTCCCACCCCAATCGCAGTATAGCAAAATGTACAACTATTATATATTACATAACTGGACACCACTTCAGTGTCCCCTTTTCAACCACCAAGCGTTTTGGTAATCAGATTCCCACTTGCCAACCTTTGGCAGGAATCAGGACTGCCGGCGCTGGATCTTCGTATAAAATGGCCTAATGATATTTACGCGGCTGGGCTCAAGGTAGCGGGTGCACTTATACACACAACCTGGCAGGGAGGATGGTGCGTGGGCAAGGGGGGATAGATGTATAGTTGTCCATCGATTTTCGCAATTTTAGTATATTTAATAGGTAACAACGTGGAGACTACAGCCAATATGCGAGGAAGGTTCCTTGCTTTTGGGGTAGCAACGTGGTATTAATTGAGGTCACGTTAAGTCATGGGGTCCTTGTTTCTTCCGCTTGCTGCCGCCACTGCTGCCCAGGTTCAACGTGATCGCTGGCATTGGGCTCAATGTCAATAACCGGACTCCAACCACCTGTCTAGACGAGCTACTCGAACAGGCAGCTTCTGAGCGGACAAAATGTGCGGGTGAAACCGATGGCAATGGCTTCGTTCGTCGAGAGGCAAACGAGCCCCAGACTTATATTTCACGGGAATCCGTATTGACGAGCATCCTGGCCTCATTGGAAGAAGTATACGATGTGAGCATTGCGTTGGGGATGCAGGGAGGGCTTGCAGAGAGCATTCCATAGCGTAATGAATCGCTTAATTCAAAGGGAGGCAAAATGATGTAACAATAACAATATTAGTACTCCGGTCGAAGCCTAGCGTGTATTAAGGGGGTGGGAAACTTCGAAATGGCATAGCCTCCCCTGCATGCCTGCACAATTGGAGGCGAAAGGAGGCAAAACCGTTGAGAGCGGAGGGTGAAAAGGAACAGGGCTGCAAAGGAGGAGGGCTGGAAATGGAAGGGAAAAGTGCATGTGCGTCGACTGGCGACTAGGGTAGGATGAGGTTTCGGTCATTCGGCGCCGTGATGGGCTTCCAAAGGGCTGCCGTTTGCAAGCTGCATCCTCTTGAGTGTGCGCAGGCGCCTGGCTTTGCAAGTGGTGTCTATATGAACCTTGCTAGACCCTTGCCACGTTGCTGCCACAGTCTGCCGCGCTCCTGCAACCCAGTTCCCTTTCACCGACACCATTGACTCCAGACGTTTGAGCAGCATGGCTTTGCCCCCCTGGAGCCCGAGTACCTTGCTACTTGGCTACACAGCGGCCAGGTGAGACGGCATTGGTGTGGGCAACGAGGGAAGGTCAGGGCAAGCCAGGACACTAGTTGCTGGGAGAGGAGGGGGCTCCTGGCCGTTCGTTTGGACCCCATGTGCGTGATCTTCCACTGGGATCCACAAAACATTTACATTTAATGAAAATTGCCTTAGGTTATAGCAACACATTGAGCGTTTTGAGTAGTAGCATACTAGGTTTTACCATGGACGTCATGTATACGTACCCTATACCTATGGAATAGACTGCCCTTACTGGGCCCCGGCTTCTCGGCATGCATGGCAAACCAGACCTCTGTCAGTTTGGCATTGGGTCGATGAACAACTGTGTCCATCTGCCCGGCCACACGGCGCCAGCCTCGTATGTCACGTGGGGTGGATACTGGACTGGGTGGCTACAATGGGCAGGAATTTCTTTCGGTGTAAGCTCCGCGGATTGGCCCGGTTTGAGCTCGTCACACGAAGCTGCTGCTTAAATGGCGCATACGAAGCAGGAATGGCGGGGCTCAACTGAAGCGAGCATTATAACAGCACAACGCCATATTGAATGAAGCGATGCGCCGTAAAACACTCAAAGTGGAGTTCGGATTGACGAGAAGCTCGCTGCTCTATGGATGATGGAGAAGCAGGAAAGAGGGAAGCAAGGAATAGCCTTATTGTATTGCCCATGACCACGTCTCCTATCCCTTCCGCGGCATCCGCGGCATTATTCTTATGCAGGTTTTGGATGTCGACGAATTGGATACGACAACATCCGTTGTTGGTGCTACAAATGCTAGTAGGCGCGTCACGCGTGTGACCATTCGTGGTTTGTCCTCGTCCGGCTTCCTACTGGCGGAGGATGCGGGTGGCTCATGGTATGAGCTCACTCCCGACGGAAACAGCCTGGACATGATGCAGGGACTCATCCGGCGGAAGTTGCAGTAAGAATCGCAAGTGAAAACGGTTTGGACCCTGGTAGAGGCGAGCAGCACTCAAGGGCCTGCAAAGTTTTTTATATTCCGAATGTATCGGTGGATACTACAATCACTAAGTCGTGAAGCTAACATAACAGTGTGTTACCTAAGGTACCAAGCACCTCGCAAAATAATCCATCTGCTTCGCTTGGCAGACGAAGCACAAAGGCACCAACGGCAGGTGAGGGTGTTTAGGTCCGCAATTGGTTTTGCCGACATTATGCACAAGGCAGGGGGCTCGGACGTTGTTGTGTACGTTCTAAAGCTGTAGCAGGAGGCGGCCTTGGACGACATTGGAACGGTTAATTGATTTGGTAAACCGACGGACGAGGATTGGCGGGGTATATACTCCATGAAGCAATTTTACTACAGCCATTTGTTTGCCCAGCTTTTACTGCATCAAGCCAACCGGTTTGATGGCGCGTTGACGCTTCAGTAACTCCCTCGTTAGTGCCTTCGCCTTCGGCTTTCCACTTAGCATATTCTCATTTGATTGATCCTCTTAAGTATTACCCAATGTTTAGAGTAACAACTAAGCTGTGACGCGCTTACCGCCTAGTCATGATGCTTTAACCTGACACCGCACGTCTTACAGTTGCTACTGGCACGTACTTAGCCGGTGTTCACGAACAATTTATACTATACTATACATCTATTAATTCAATATACATCGATTTAGATTCCCCATGCAATAGTGACCCAAGCGGCCGTGCACATGGCAGAGGTTGGAAGTTGCAATCAACACGTCAACAAAGCCCTGAGAAGGACACAGAACAGCCAAATCAGTTGTGGTATTACTTGAGGGTTTTTTTACGCCCTCAAATTTACGCCTTCAATAGAATCAACGAAACAATGAACTGACTTTTGTCACCAGCGAATTGGTAAGTCCGTGTTGGCGCTTTGAGGGGTATGTGAGTGCGACGCACACACATGGGCCATGTGAATGACGTTGGGTCATCCTCATTACGATTATGATGCATCAATATGTCCCGCTAGCTAGTTACCATTCACCACTAAGTCATTTCTATGGCATACATCATGACGAAGTGGGGTCGCGCTCCGGATTAGTGTACTCTGGGTTTTCGGCTAAACATGATGTGGATATCGAGTGAAGGGCGAAGTCTTCTTACTCTCTCGTACGCATAGACCTAAATTTGTGCATTAGTATGCGCTTCGCCCTAGGTATGACGACCAACGAATATGCATATGGAGATGCGTGGTCAGGGTCGGGGTTTGCATTATGGTCGCGCAGCATAGAAGATAGGAGCAAAATATATGTATGATTTTTAAGGATTAATCAAAGCCAGCCAAGCGTACCTAAACCCCGTCCAAACCAATATTTTGTTTCCACATCTCATTCAAGTCCCGACGTGACCAGCTTGGATCAAGTCAATCTCATCATCGTTGCTGACCAGATCGAACACTGGAGCCGGCCCTCGAGAGGCAAACGTCGCCAGCTGCGATTGCTGGAGGACCCAAACGATTTTTGCATCTGCAGCGGCTCCTTCCATCGATACCTGATCTGTGTAGATTCTTTCTCTTCCTTCAGTCCCTCATCTTGTTAGGGATTCTGTTATAATGGCGGCGACCTCTGCAGTGGCGGTGGCGGTGGTGGCTGTTTCTCCCCCTGTTGGCATGACCTTGGAGAGGGCGGCAATGGCTGCGCCGCGGCAACAACCAATCGATCCAGGATACCTGGGGAAGCTCTAGCTCCATGGTAAGTGCTTGAACCAATACAAATGCCAGGAGTACCGTCAGCCGCACTGCCAGCGCCATATCGAGGGTTTTGCCCTGCTGGGGCAGCACCGATGCCGGGGGCGCTCCCGCCGACGTCCAGCATCAGCTGCTGCTGCGAAGACCGCATCACTCGTGCCGGTGCCGCGGCGCCGCAAATGTATGCATTCGTCGCATCAAGCGCGCCACCCTGCTCGCCAAGCATTGCTTTGCCCTCGCGCCGCAAGCTCAGTCGTGAGTACCGGCGCGCACTCGTGGGTGCCTCATCAACGGCATCAGCCAACACCACAATTGTGGTCGTGGAAGTAACCGATGGCCCGCATGCCTTGCAAGCAGCTAAGGCGCGCCTGGCACCACCGCTGCTATCGACACCGCTCAGGCCGCCGTCATTAACCGGGATGGTGACACCACCGGTTTTGGGGGACATACCTAAGATTTGGAAATATAGGACTGCGTGTCAGCGGGAATTTTTGCGTGGACTGCTTCGGCCCAGCGCAAGATGCAAATGAGAGCCAAATGCGTTGAATGATTACCGTTTTTGACTGCATTTAACATCTGGCGCTTTTGTAGTGTCCTTACTACCGTCGCGCCTGGCTGGGACCGCCCGAAATGGAATAAACCTTCTATGAACTGGACCGGGCCTTTATTTTCCGGTGTCTGTGCCCCTTACGGGGAGAACGTCCTAGTGTTGCGCCCGTCCTAACTGTCCGTTATGAGAAATTGTGACGCAATGGACCCCTTCCTGGACCCATAATACTCTGCAGTTCAACTTTATTGCTTGGTAGAATGGTTCGTTATGCTTCTACCACCGCACTTGAAAGAAGGCCCCCCCTCCATCCGCCAATCCATCAACGACCCACATTTCGGACGCACTCGCATGCGTAATGGACATAAGATTAACCCGCCACCGCATATTACGCCTGGGTTCTTTTTGATCGTTGGTTTCACCTTCATCGCACTTAATCGTGTCCTTAATCCCCTCGAAGCCTCTGAGTCGTGCGACCCCACTGCCTTCCTTTTCCCAATTAATCCCGGTGAACCCGACAATACTCCCGAGGACTGGCGTGCGCCCCACTGCCTCTGAACCCTGAATAAACCGCCAGTGGCGGACGTACCCGAGTCCTCAAAGTCCACGATGGTGTTTCTGGTGTCCGCTCGAGCCCGCTTACCGAGCGGTGAGCCCAACAGCATTTTCCCACGGCATTCACCACTGCCATGGAGCACCACCTCTGGACTCTCGGTTCCGCCGTCGGCCTCAGATCTCATCGCCCCTCCCACGGCTGGTTCTGCCACATCAGTCATGATAAAAGTTTCTTGTGACTCCAAGTCGCCCAGCGATGTGCATGGAGGTGGTACATTCGCACAGAGCGGCGTTGGCTGAGGCTTTCGCCCTTCGTGTCCACACTGCTGCAGTGATTTCAATTGTCGTTCACAATACATACATATTACTCAGTAGCCTTGTATATGGGTACACGGGTGAAAGCCGGGGGATTGCAATGCACAAATGTCACGGCAGCACGCTGGTAAGATGTACACCATCTCGGATAATAGTGTATTTGGGCCTTGTTAACGTATGTACCTGGCGACGTGCGCACCTGTGGCTCTGGTCCCACCGGCTGCCAGTTGGCTTGCAGCGCCGCACGCAATGCCCGCAGCTCCTCCTCAATCTCCATACGACGTTGCCGTTCATTCGCTGCCACCTCCTCCGCTGCCAGACGTAGCTCCCGCTCCGCCTGCAGCTCGACCCGTGTCTCTTCCCACCGATGCGTTAGGGCTGCAAGCCTGCATTTAAGATCCCGCCACTGCTGTCGTCGCGCCTTCCACGCACGTGCTTTCCGCAGTTCATTCCACACGGTCTCCAAATCTCTGCAGACGGACTGCTCCTCCTCGTGTAGGTTCCAATATGCGGGGCCGTAGCTGTACCTGTGCTCGACATGAGGCATTAAAGAGGATGCAGCGAGGAAGGGGCAGGTGGTGGGAACGAAACATAGAGCACCGGCCACGCCTTACCTCTTGCAAGAAACATTTGCTGATGGCGCCACACGGCCATAATCATAACGCACAATCACCCCCGGTGGACTCGAAGGCCCGTTGGCTCCTCCCATGTTAAGCAGGCCCACGCTGTCTCGCAGTTCCCAGATGCGTGATCCTGTGAGGTGTTCGTTGCAACGGCATCCTGACTACGCCATCTCGATGGCCCACCGGCCCCACTGCCGCAAATGCTAGCGGGAAAGATACCAAGACCCTCCAGGTCCTACCGAAACATGGACAAATGCACCCCCAGCTCACATGACGTGCTGCCCTCCTGCTATGTGGGAGGTTGCCACCATGACCAGCACCGGCAAAATGCCTGAGATCACCGCCGTCATAACCACGGCGTTGGGCCCACCTGGACATGGATGAAGAGGCGGAGAAGCAAGGGACCAAGGGGGATTGGTGAAGGCGGGGCGGGTTAGCTTGAGAGATCGGAGTGAGTCCGGAAAGCAGCACCCACACTATAAAAACGAACAAACCGAGTCTTGATGTGGTACCTGAGTTGCCGATCAAGAATGAGGTGCGATGAGGCCCTCCCTGAGACTCCCATAAGTACGCATATGCAAAAACTATACGTACGATACGGACATACGCACATACACCACAGCTCCACGACTTAGCCGCTTACCCTCGCGGAAGTGTGCCTCTGCCTCGCACATGGCCCTCAGGTTCCGCCGCGGGTCGTTTGCCGCGGACATCATGCAACCCAATCGCGCCGACGTCAGAAACATCTTGCCGCAGTTCTCCGGCTCTGCAGGGTTACAGCCGCCATCTACCAATCGTCAGTGCACAGTGTGCTTTCAAGGACAAGGAGTCGCGGGGGTTTGTGTGCAACTGATATTGCATCGCGGATATTTGTTATGAGGTAAAGTGGCCTTTGGGCCCCAGGCACACATAGACCACACCTTCCTGCAGTTGTGTCCGCAGACGCTCGTCCTGCAGGTCGAGTTGGTCCAGGTGCTCCAACAGCTTCTCGGGTAGAGAACAATCAGCCGCGTACCTACAGGGACGAGGGGCAACCGAAGGGGTGGGGATGGTGGATAAATCACCCGCAACCTCTTATACCTTCTGCACACACACTCACATCCCGCCCACATCGACGTACCCTTCTCTCAAGTCCAGCTACACCCACCCCGTGCGCGGCGCAAAATACACTGGCCCTCTCCGCACTGGGAAGCACGTAATACTGCACAGATGATCGAACGGGGATGGAGCACAAGATCAGGTGAGGTCAAGCTCGGCCATCATCATGCTACATGCACCAGCCACGTGCACCTCGGCCACACTACTGACCTCCTGCTCACCTGCCAAAGTCGTGTTTCCGATTGGCCGAGAATCTGTACGGACAGGGGTACTCGGAGTCGTCCCAATGATCCATGGGGTTCGCCAGAATCTGCGCCTGCCAGTCCGGGTGAAGCCACGCCTGGACGAAGCGACAACATGCGGTTGGGCATTGGCCAGGGGACGTATACGCATCACTAAGTTAGCAGTGTCCCAATTAGCAGCCACCACTGTCCCAATCAATCGTATGACAGCGCTACAGTACCAGTACTTGGACTTTAACTTAGGGCTTAGGGTTTTAGGGTTTAGGACAGGCCAGCAGCCATAACTAGAGCGAAGTTGGCGACCACCCGCCGTCCCCAGTACTGACTAATCAACTGCCGCATCTTGCATCTGCCTCCGACCACTTGTACAAACACACTTAAAACACCTCTCCTTACCCCTTGGCCTGCCGCTTGCTCCTTCCGGACACACCCCATTGGACGCGGCCACGATCGCGTAGCCCACAAGGTGACCCAACCCAACCACAGCGCACCTCAGCGCTGTACAGGCCGATGAACTCTCCTGGAGCCAAATTGTTCCCAGGTCGGGTTCGCAGGCTGGCCTGACCGGTCATTTCCGGCACATCCTCCCAGGGGTGGGGATCGTCAGGGCGCTCACCCAGGATGACCGCTTCCACCTTCACGACATGCAGTAATGCGGATCAAGGTTCAGATGTGGCGTGGAGTGGCGTGGGGCTGGGGTGGCGTGGATTGCGCTGCTTATCATGGCGACTGAGACCTCATGGCGTCCTAACCGACTCATGTCATATGAGCTCCTCAAGCTCTTACTCCGCCACCCTCAGGCCAAATGCCCCCTCGGGGGCGCCCACCTTCCCCGACGGACGAATGAGCTCCGGCAGGTTCTCCAGTACCTGTATTTGCCGCCCGCCCATAGGAGGATAAGCGGATAAGATGCATGGATCCAAGAGACCGTGAAAGCATTTAAGGTGAAGTGTTTCTAATGAGGGCATGGAAGGTTTGATAGCCGTGCTGCGAAAATAATAATAGGTTTGAGGATATGCGGTGTGAGCCTGGTGTGTTATTATTTGACGGAGATTCGTAGGGCATAAGTGCGGAGCTCTCAACATGTTAGCTGTTGTCTGCGAAGAGTAGATCCAGAGCCTTGTGTGTCTCTTCACGGAGTTCCCACTACTTAACACTACTTATTGTAACGTGGTCTTAACGGTAATGCTTATCCCGGATGATGTGTAGGCTGACACCACCATTGCTAGCCGTGTGCCTCAGCTGCGTTAAAAGACGCTTCTCATGGCCCGCCCACACTCATCCATCCTTACCACACCTCTGCGTGGGTAAGCGACCTCCAATCCTTCCGTGCTGCCCCGTCTTGCCAAGGCTGTACTGAAGCTGTCATGTGCTCCGCAGCTGCCTTTCGCAACCGTTCCTCGAACTGATGTGTCAACGCCTTTGCCTGCTCGAACGTCAGCCGCTCATCATCGTTCACGATCTGGACCAATGCTTCGCTCTCAAGCTTCCATAGCCGGCCCTGCAGTACACACGCATCGAAGTGCTAAGACGTTGAACCTGGTGCTAGCCATCACGATGCTAATGCTAATGCTATAGCCCGCAAGCGCACGGCACCGATCACCGAGTTTGAGTTTCAAAAGACCGTACGAAAGGTGCTGAGTTTGCATGGCTTACGAGGTGCTAACATGCGCGCCAAGCTGGGAAACCCAGGATTGCGTGTGTTCCGTACTTCATGACCCACTGCCGACATTTCGAGCTTCCTTACCTGCAGTGCAGCCTTCCTCGCTTCTTGGAATATCAGCGATGCAGATCCACGCAACACCGTGTTGCAGACTACGAGGTTGCTACCTGATGATGGCAGCAGGGGTCCATCAGCGCGGGTGAGCCGGGCAGTTAATATTCCGCATACAGCCAACATGCGGCAACTAGCACAACATTCACGCTACACCGAAGAGGTGCCTGACCGCGGAACGGGAGGGACGATCGCGCGGGGTAACAAGCTGCCCCTGAGAAGTCTCAGGGTGGAAACCCGAAAGCGCTGTGCATCATCGCGCCATGGTAGTGGAATGAACAAGACTCTGGCGGACATGACGGCATTCGCCCGCAGAACGTCCTGCAGCAGATGAGCGGCAAAGTTGAAAGGCGTCGACAACACCGAAAACCTCCCCTACTTGTGCGCACCTTCCATACCTGGAGCTCACAGACTGCTGTTGCAACATTACTTGCCGCGTATGTAAAAACACATTACTCTCTGATAAGCTGTTCATTGTACGATAGAATCATGCCGCAAACCAAGCCTACTATCACCCTGTGCATGCACATCATCTTCCTTTCAACCTACTGGTAACCCCTCGTGCACTCGGGGCATTGCGATGCAGCCTCACTGAGCTTTCAGGGCGCCGACCCGGGGCCTATTTGACGTTCGAATGCTCGGAATTACTGGCCCACATTCCGTTCAACTGACGTAGCCAAGCAGCACCCGGGTCAGCTCACCCAACAGTCCCACGCCCCAGCATTGCGGCAGGTCCTCAGGACGCTTCACCAAAGCCCGCTGACGCGCCTGTCGATACTCCACCGCCTCTGACAGTTCCACGTAGCCGGGTCGCCGAGGGTCCCATCCCGGCAGCTCTGGCTGCAGTTGCTGTTGTTGCTGTACCTCAGGATCGCTCCGGGCACCATGTGCGCCGGAGGAGTGGCCGGAGGTGGCTGCGGCACTTGTTCCAGAGAGGTGTGTGCCTCTGGAGCGGTCAGCTTGAGGGCCGACCTCCGCACCACCGCAACCGTGCTCGTCATCATCTTTACTGGTTGCGCTGAGGTAACCCTCCGGGTCCCCCGACGCGTCCAAATCAGTACCCAGAATAATCGCCACATTGGCTGGAATGACACCCATGGCTCGGCGGCCGGCTGCATCAGCAGCACCGCTATCCCCGCCAGCGTCTTTATTGGTGCCGTCCACCAGAGTCGTGTGCTGGGTATGGAGTTCGATATCGACTTCAGGGCTCCAGCCAGATGACTCAGCTGCCACGCTGCTGGAGCCGGGCCGGCTTACCATGCCAGCGCCGTAACCACCCGAACCACTTGCCGCTGCTTTGATCGTGATAGGAGCGACATCATTTTCGGCATGCGACCGGAGGGGGACTAATACTTGGCCCACCTTCTTAACCGCCTTCAAGTTTATCATGATTCGTTGCCTTGCTTTCGCCGCCGCCTTACGGACAGGCCGGTCCGTGCAACCCCCACCGCTGGTGACTGCGGCCGAGGCAGTGTTGCTGCCATGGCCCCTCTGCCTCTCTCCTTTGATACCCTCCTTCCCTTGATGATTGGGCAATGTTGACTGCCACTGCTCGTCGCCTTTATGCTCCCCACCGCCTTCCCAATTCCCATGAGGTAATACACTCTCCCGGACAGGCCTCCTTGCATGGACGAGGCCCACCCCATCAGCCGCCATCATGCCGTCCTTGACAAGGTTCAGTTCCGGATGTGTGATGGCAACGACAGCCTCCTCTTCCGAAACCTCCTCCGCCACTGGCGAATTGCCAACCATGATACCAGAGCTGTGACTGGTGGCTTTGGCCATGGCTGCGTAATTTACATTTCCATGTGATTCCATCAAACAAAGGCCAACGGGATCTGGTTTAACGCAGAAGCCGCATGCGGTCCTGGTCGGGATTTGGACAGCCTCGGGCGGGGCCTGTACTGTGCGATGGCCTTTCACGGAGGCTTTGCCGTCATCATGGTTACCAGACTTACGCTGGGGCTTCAGTGGGCTTGAAAGGTTGAGTCGCCGTTTGGTCGGCTTGTGAGGCATATACGTGGTGGTGTGCGGCGCAATTGGGTTGATAGCCGTGGTTGGGGGAGCGATGGGGCTGAGGAGCCCTGGCAGGGTCAACAGGGCCACCTTAGATGGTTGAGACGTGGATGCAATGTCCGCGGCCGTGCCTGGCGTATAACAGTCATCGCGGTGTTTCTGCTTGCACAACAGTGAGCGAGCGGCCGGGAGGGGAAGAACGTAAGACCGTCCAAGTATGACGCGTTTGAAATATGGCCACGCAAAGAGAATCAGGCATAGTTTGTCTAAAAAAATTAGTCCAAGACAGCGGCATGCCTTGGGATCGTCTCGGTTCTGCAACTTAAGAGCTCCTTGACAACACCCCACCCCACCTGTGCTTGCCCGTTAACTGCGTCCCGCACATCAATGCGCGATGTTATACATCCCATGCCCGCGCCAGTCGTATTTCCAACAATCGGCATGCTTCCGTCGCATTAAGCGTAGCTTTGCATTCACTGCCGTCCACGCGACTGTAGATTAAAACATCCGATTTCCTACCAAATATAATATGAAGCTTGCACTACGTAAACTATGAGGTCATTTAGAGCTTGCTGAAAAATATCCACTATAACTGAATAATTTAGGACACCTCTCACAGCTTCTAGGCGATACCCTTGGCCTTTTATTGTGCATGTAAAATAACTTCAGTAAGCAAAATATATACGTGTCCTTACGTGGTCAATGGTCCCCTGCGCCCTGCCTCCGCTGTCGGCGCTGTCATGCTCCGCATGCTGGGGGGTTGTAACACCTTTTACATCCGCACGGCAATGCGCGGGCTATATACGATTCTACGTCAACTGGGGTTCACCTGAGGTGGGGAGGACCCTCTATGCCTGTAAAGCAAGTGACCTGCTTTGTTAACGGCTCTGCTTGTTAGAATGGAGGCTGTGACCGAGTCAGCTAGTCATCTCTGGTTCCGATTAAGCCTGGGCTCAGCTTTCTCTTTTTAGTGTCCCTTGCGCGTCGGTTTTAAAGTTCACTAGCTTTTTCTTTGACTTTTTCTCTGCTGTTGTGCGGTGCATGATCATGGGATACCCTGGGATAGAGTTATCGGTCCGATCTGCCTGTTTGACGAGTGACCAGCTTGGATATTTGCCCTTTCTGTAACATCGCATCTTATGTATGGTCACATTCCATCGGTCACATCGGTCACATTCAATCGTTCATTCCATAGTGTGGGCATGCCTTATATATAATAATAGTCGCAGAAAAATATTCCAGGATTGCCAAACCTAAGCATCTAGAGGAAATTTCATGAATAATAGATGAAGTGCAGTGCACTCCTGTGGAGAGCAAGCAGGTGCGACGAAGGACAAGCTTAGGACCTCGGCGCTAGCATGGCTTCGGCTAGGGTGGCACGCACTAGATGTCAACCATTGTCACTGCACACGCCGCATAGGCCCCGAGAACCTATACAACGGCCTGCCTACGAAGGAAAGCTCACATTCTAGTCCCGCTGGAGGATAAGCAATCTCAAAACGCGAAGCCCTTTAGAGTTCTTGTTATCATCATTGTTATAGGGAAAACAAGCGAAGAGAAATAGAAACGTACAAGTAACAGTTGACGATTACCAAATCTCTTCCCACCCCTGTCCGCTCCCCTATCGACGGAGGCAAGGAAGAGCCTCACAATTGCAATGAGGATTTCGGATGCATGATCGGGAGGAGCGCAAGGAGCAGGAGAGCGGGGGAGGGACGACACCCTATCCCGCCCTACCCCGCCCTACTAATTCCGGATAGGCCGTATAGAAGTGACACGATGGGCGAGCCGGAGAGCCTGGGATTGTTGACAACACTCGTAAGGTTTTACTCGACGAAGCCGTGGGCTCGTCCATAAAGGTGAGGTCACGGGGTCTGGAGGGTCCGACATAAAGGGTTGGTTGGAGGCAGGCAGGCGGGAGGGCTGGAGTGGAAGACTACTTCACTCCTTGGCAGTCAGGATTCAACCTTTTCTGGTCGTTTTCCGCAATTGTGCAGCGGAACTAGCTGATTGTTTTCCCCAAGGTGGAGGACCCTTCCCAGGGCATTGATCGATCCCTTGTTGACAAATGAAGCAGTCCAGTATCTTTGGCAAACAGCCCCTGTGCTCCCCCTAAAAGCTGCAGTACCCACACTCACCCTCTTATCGCCGTGCTACTTCCACTTCCACAAGATCCCCTGCCACTTCCGTGTCCGCTGGCGGTGCATCCGTACACCCTTGGTTGCCCGTAACATGGGGCATTCTCCTCAGTATTGGTTGCGTGCACATCGCTCAACATGCTGGACCAGAAAGCAGTGGAGGTAGTCAATTGCATTGTGATTTTGCGCAGCTGTGCGCGCAGGACAGAGCAAGGCCCGCTGGGACCCAGTAGCCAACTTCTGTATGCCCCGCAAGGGAACGGGCATGTGGGACATCGTGTGGCACATTGCCACATGCCGGTTCCCTTGCGGGGCCTACACACAGATGTGTTAGCCGCAACGCGTCGGGTGTGCTGTGCTGCTCGTTGCATGAAAGCGAGTTATGAAGCTCCAAACTGGTGCTTCAGTTATGGAGTTCCCGGAGTTACGGAGTCACCCGCTCCTAGCTCGCTGCTTGCAGGCGGAAGTGTCAGGTTAACATGATTGCCCAAGCGACATGGTACTGCAGCTTTCTGGTTCACAATTTGCCGCCGGTTGGCTCTCCCCAGGTGGACATGTCGTACTCTCTGGGCCTCACGGCACGGCATTCGTGACTTGGGGGACCTCGCCGTCAACAACGGCATCCAATCTTGTTGGATCAAGAGGGAACTCTTGGCAACGGCTGTGTCGGGGCTTGGGCAGGGTAGCAGGGGTATGCATATCAAGTGCATAGGACAAGCGATCAGTACCACATTTGCGGAGTTAATAGGTCTTCGCCCAGCCCGTCACCAAACCGGGGATGAGAAGTTGATATACCAGAGGTGGTCAACGCGGCCAGTAGTGGCGCCAGTAACGGGAGCCCAGCAGTGGCGCCAGCGGTAACCGCACCGTACACATAAGTTGTCCCGACAGTGCAACGTGCAGTTCCCGGCGCCAGGGAGGCGTCATCATCCCGCAGGACGGATATTAGCATTCCTGCCCCCAGCGTGACAATCTTACGGTTTGCCGCAGCAACGGGTATTCCTTACAAGAACAAGGAATGCCAGTACGGGGATGCCTGCATGTACTCCTGCCGCATCAACGACTGGGCGGTCCTGATAATCAGGAACAACGTTTCTGTCCCGACATGTAATTCCTTCAACCCTGATATCCTGTACCCATGTATCCCCTTCCTCCTTTCCTGTGTTGGTTTACGAAGGTCTATTGGTCCGGCGATCCGTCTGCAGCAGGTTTCGCTCTCCCAGTAAGGCCACACCGGTGTCCGCCAATATCATCCCCAGCTCTGCCATCTCCACCACCGTTGCCTGCCGCATCTGCCGGCGTCACCATCGTCGGAGCTTCCCCAGCCAGCTTTTCCCGTTCTAGCGACGGAGAGCAGTGCTCACACCTCCGAAGGTCATCGGAAGCCAAAGTCGGGCAGCCCTTTGTGACGCAGCGGGGGGCGGTGGACATCGCTTGCACCCTGCAGCTGGGAGGGATACGCGCCATGGCAGTGCAGGGCGACCCGGACGGGCATACATGATGCACTAGCATTGGCTGCTCAGCCGCAGACCGTGTTGCAAACGGATGACAACTGGGCAGGCGCTGTCGGTGCGCGGCCATTCACTGGCAGTTGGATGATCGACTCAGCTTGGGTAATGACGGTAGGCTATGTTCGCTCGATCTGATGCGGGACACCGTTACACACTAGCGGCCAAAGCCAACGCGGTATTGACACGAAATGTCCAGGAAATTGCCTTCAGATACGGGGCATTGCCTCCGTTTTTTTAAGGGGATGAACTTAGCAGTGCCGGAAGGAATGAGGACTGCAGCGAAATAACAGGACTTTGCAGCACTCAGCTTCTCGGTGCGGCGACCCGCGCATATAAGTGCATCCAGACCCAAGTTCAGAAGTGGTCCTACGTGCGCGCACCATATGGAAGATGCCGGCGAAGTGATGGGATGCACCCCGCTATCAGCACCTTCCCAACACTCAACGCACCTTCCAGCTCTGCATTCCACTAGCCAACCCATGCGAGCACTAATACACACCCAATCTCTTTACAGTCCACCGCTTCTGCTGTTGCCTCCGGTTCTCTTAGTAACCTACACAGCCGACCCGCCCACCCTGCGGCTGAACCCGCTAAGGCTACCACTCTGTCGAAACGTGAAGCCTTTCAGGGCCGGGTGCAACTTCCCATTGCGGGTGCGGGTAACAAGGTCACTGGAGTTGGCCTGGACGGTTGTGCCACCGCTCACGCTGGCGCCTGCGTTCGTGTTGATGCTGACGAAGACGCTGGTGCTGACGTTTGCGGTCTTGCAGGTGCGGCCACTATCGCTGGTGAAATTGATGGCCTGGGCGCTTGCGCGGATGCCGGCGGTGTTTGTGTTGTTGCAGGTGGCAGCATTGGTGGCAGCAGTCGTGTTGGTTTCGTAGTTGGTACCATTGAGGTTAGT
Source organism: Volvox africanus (assembly GCA_030268105.1). Lineage (NCBI taxonomy): Eukaryota > Viridiplantae > Chlorophyta > Chlorophyceae > Chlamydomonadales > Volvocaceae > Volvox > Volvox africanus. The sequence continues at coordinate 2,658,137 of BSDZ01000089.1, read as the reverse complement.
GTTGGCGCTGTTGCTGATTTTAGCGGTGTTGATGGCGGTGTCGTTGGTGGTGGCGATGAAGTTGTTTTGGCCGCGGTGGCGGCTGCGTTTTTGGTGGTGGTTGCCGTGTTGGCCGGCGCTCCCGGTGGCGGCTATTGAAGACATGTTGGAGATGGTGGCGGATGTGATGATGGCAGAGATGGAGTTGGCGAGCACTGGTGTTGTGATGATGCAGTTCTGCATAATCTGCATTTCCACAATTTGGCGGGCAAATCTTAGAGCCGCAAATTCGACCGCTAACATCACGGCCGTTACAGTACCACCACTGGCGGGGCATGCATGATTGCTGCCGAGTGCATGGAGTGCATGGAGCCCCCGGCCGATGCCATAAGCATCAAAGCTTTTAATGCAAGGCCGCTGGCTCCGACGGCATTTTGGCACAGGCGGATAAACAATCCCTACCTGGACGCCACATTCTAACAGTCCTGAATAATGCGAGAGGGGTATGCAAAAAGGAGCTGACAAAGAAGGGGGTGCAACCAACAAACCATTTAAAACATAGGCGTTCTCCTCTCTGTACGTATAGCAAAATAGTAACCACTTTCAAAGTTGTGCGCCAACGATTTCCCCCTTCCCGTTTAAATCCCACCAACTGTGCCGGGACCCGGCACTGGTTCACTAAATCACAATCCATTCGATTCTTTTCAGCTCAGTTGGTATTCCTCCGCCTTCATTTCATCAATTAACCGTCACTACATCCACACCGCCACAACATCCAGCCGTGCTCTCCAAACTGAACCTGCATTATTTAAGGTTTTCAGTCCCAGAAGTTCCAATAAAGCACACAAAGCAAACGCCGGTTATCGGAAATGGAGGTCACGTACACAGAATGTTAAGTCCAGACATTTTCAATGCCGACCAGTAGGCAAGGGGCCTCCCATCCACAGGCCCAAAGCCTGCATACAGGCCGCCACGCCTCCACAGCTTCACAACCCATTCCGAATTCTTCACCGTTGCCGGGCTATACACCGCCAGAGGTACACACCACGCAGCCATTCATGCGATCCCGCACCTGTACACCGCACCCCGACAACAACGGAGACATTTCCGAACCCACTCACCCAAAGCCTCATCTGAATCAGCACCTCTTCCGCTTTAGAGAGTGTACCTGTACCCAGAGCGCTTCGTAAGCAACCTAGCATCACCTAGCGCCCCTACAAAGCCCAAGGTCAGCCCACCGCCTTAGCTATCCCTCTTAAGTCTCACCATTAACCACCGAATCCGCCCCTTCACTTATCATGGCGACGTCCCGAAGTCGCGCCATGACACGCATCGCTGACTTTTGGACGTGATGAGAAAGGAGTACATCTCGGCGCAGCCCCTAATCAGGGACTCATTCCAGGGGGACGGACCTAAAAGGGACTAGGAGACGGGGATAAGTCAACGCGGGGTGCAATCACTCGATCTTAGGCCGGCGGTACATCTTCAGCGCCAAAGAGCTTGCCACTACACTTACACTGCTGAGGGCCATGGCCGCCCCTGCCACCCACGGGGGCACCAGCGTGTGGGTCAGCGGCCACAGCACGCCCGCCGCAAGTGGAACCGCGGCCGCGTTGTAGCCGTAAGCCCACAGAAAATTGAGCAGAATGCGGCGGAAGGTCGCGCGGGAAATATCTAGCGCGACTACCACATCCTGTAGGTTAATTGAGGTAGGTTAATTGTAGTTATTGATTGTAGGACGGGTGATTGTTTGGTGGCTAATTGCAAGGCGCCTGATTGTTGGGTACATCCATATGTTTAGATTTTACACATGGCCACTGGATCGCTTGAGTGATTGTGCTGATTGGTAAGAGCAATGAATGCACTCCCCTGGGAGAGCATCATCATCATCATCATCATCTAAATGACCGAAACCAAGTCATGCCGTACGTGGAAGCTCCAAACCCAAACAAATCCAACATCAGGCGACCGCCAGACGCACCTCGAGGTTACTGCGCATCAGCACCACGCTTGCCGCCTCCACTGCAATGTCCGTCCCAGCCCCAATGGCGATACCCACATCAGCCTCGCTCAGCGCTGGCGAGTCGTTAATGCCGTCGCCCACCATCGCCACAATACGCGGCCGCGGTGTCGCTGCCACCGACGACCACCGTTGCTGCTGCCGCCGCTGCCGCCACCGCAGCCACCATGAATCCCCCGCCGCTGCCGCTTCTCGTCTCTGCACGGGGGCCAATCCCAAGAGCGGCGCGCGAATGCCCCCGCCTTCGTTACCCTTGCCGTCTACCACGTTAACAGCAAGGTGATTCCCTTCAATATCTGTGCCAATTTTCTCATGATCAACCTCGTCTTCATCTTCGCTATAGTACCCTTGGCCGTTGGCGGTGGCGGCGTCGGTCGCCGCCAGTGTTCGGCCAGCCTTAAGGGTGCGGATGAGGTCAAGCTTGTCGGCGGGTGTAGCCTTGGCAAGGACACAGGCAGCCGGAATACCCAGCTCCGTAGCCACGGCTCGTGCCATCCTCCTCGAGTCCCCGGAGGCCATCCACACCTCCATCCCCATGCGGTGTAGGGCAGAAACCACACGGCGGGCCTGCCGGGTGCGTATGTTGGGGTAAATCGGAAGGGGTGAATGCAACCTCATGTGCGCAGCATGAGAGACGACAATGCATAGGGAAGCGTTGTTATGCCGCTGGGTCCAGTCACTCCCCAGAAAGTCGTTATGGGTGCAGGAACAGGCCCTCTCCTGGTCATCCCAGGAGCAGTCATCAGAGCGTCCACACCGCACCACACCAAGCCGATATCCAGAGGGCTCCAAGGCCCTGCAAGCCTCATCATCAGCTATGACCATTCATTATATCAACATAGGTCTTCTTTCCGCAGTTTGTTGGAGGCCATCGTTTTCTCATCCTTCCTATCGTTACCAATATTCCCCTTCGCGGACGCCAGTTGTGGAGCCCTTCCGTCCGCCGGTTCATAAACATACCACCCGGGAGCCAGCCGGTGGAGCCGACGGCTGCAACCGCACCTCCGGCTTGATGCTGTCCCGCAGAGCGATCAGGGCCACCGGCCTGCCTGCGGCGGCCACCGCCACCACCGTGCAGCCCTCCTGGCGTTCAAGACGACGTAGTGCCGCTAAGGCTGATGCCGTCAGTGCGCACCCCTGCTCCTCCATCCAGGCCGTGTTGCCAATGACTACAGGGAAGCCGCCAGCCCCACCATCAAACGCGGCCCCCAAGGTAGCGGCGGCGCTGGAGGAAAGTTCCACAGTACATGCTACACCACGCCCAGGTACGGCGCGGAAATCATGCACGTGGACGTCCCGGCCGGCAATGGTGGCGGCGGCAGCCCTGGCAGCGGCGCTGCCGCCCGCAATGCCGTTGGCGCCATCGGTGAGCAACTCCCTGGCACAGAACGAAACAATAGCTTTTGCCAGCACGTGCTCGCTGCCAGACTCCACCGCCGCCAGGAGGCAAAGCAGTTCTCGCCGAGGCCACCGCGGCGGCAGCAGTGGCGGCCGGGACGCGTCCAAAGCGCCGTTGACTGCGCCGCCATTGCAGCAGTGCCGAACACCATTGCTTGTGACGTCGGAAGGCCTGGTGGTGGTGGCGCAGTCGGCCGCAACCAACGGCAGATCGACGGCGTCCAGCATCACAAGGTTTCGTACGGCACAGTCGCCACGCGTCAGAGTGCCGGTCTTGTCAAAGACAATCACTCGAGCCTTGTGCGCGCGTTCCAGGGCGGTACCGCCCTTAATTAGCACGCCCTGCCATTATAGTTGAGAGAGGCACAGTCAAGGCGATGAAGGTAACAGTGATCACTCAGTCAACATGTGATAGCCAAGTTCAGACAAACAGCAGAGCAGAGCAGCACTGACGCAGAAAAGATAGCAGATGGGTGCAAAAGAAACTGCGCCACACCCGTGACTGACTGCTACAAACAGACACCAGAAAAGAAATCAGACAATCCATGGTTCCTAATCCAACGTTCACGTTTTCACGAGTTGAATATCTAAAATCACCGCCTAATCACACACACTCACACACACATAAATCGTGCACACATGTCCAATTTCGTCGGCGACTATTAAGTCCCCTCAACTCAGCGATTCCTTGGCGCCCTCTTACCTGCCTTGCCGCCACGCCTGTGCCCACCATGACCGCCGTGGGGGTGGCAAGGCCCAGGCCGCAGGGGCACGCAATCACCACAACACTGATCGCATGCAGAAGCGCCAGGAGGGGCGGGGATACGCCCGGCGGCAGCGCTGACAGCGGCACCAGGCCTGAGGCGAATACCCCAAGCCAGACCGCGAACACCACCACCGAGATGGCCACGATGGTAGGTACAAAATACGCCGCGATTGTGTCCGCCACGGCCTGGGCCCGGCAGAGTGGGAGCCACCCGGAAAGAAGAATCGGGGCGTGAGATATGAACCAACGGAGGGTGGGAGGGCAGGGAAGACCCGTTGTTGTTAACACCAGTGACACGCGACGATATACAAACGAAATACGCTCCCTGGTCCGATTCGTGCCGCCATCTAATGCCTTCCAACGGCCACGTCGTCAGGCCCATTGTCCATATCCTTAGGCTTGAGGCTTAACCAACCTCAAACCCAAGTACCCATCACGGTATCCCTCACTTGCGGTGCTCAGCCCCAAGCCCGCTCTAGCCCAGCGTCCCATGTGCCGATCGCACCTGCACAGGTGCCTTGCTTGTCTGTGCCGCCTGCACCAGACGCGCTATTCCCGCCAGCACTGTGGACCCACCAACCGCCGTGGCGCGCATCAGCAGCAGCCCGTCTCCGTTGACTGTGCCGCCAATTAGCTGCAGTTGTAGGTCGGGTTTCAAGAGCAAGAAAATGAATGCGATGAAATCAATAACCAAACGAGTGGGATGGTGGGGATGGCAGGCGAGTCGGCACGAACATGGCTTCGGCCATTACAGCAGCACACTGCACGGGAGGGTCAGCAGAAACGTTCAGCAGAAACGGCACGCCCCAATGTGCAAAGCAGTACGAAGCTTTAAACCCAAAATCCCAGGAGTAGAGCTGAGAAGCAAAGACACATACTGTTGACTGAGCAGATCACCACGAACACGGTGTCCGCACTTCGTGGGTCCGTCTGTCTGTCTGTCTGTCTGTCTGTCTGCCTGTCCGTCTGACGAAAGCCGGCGAATCAGTAAAGCGCGTACAAAACTACACATCTGTCAAGGACTGGATAGCTCATAAGAAAAGATGCTGCCACGCACAAGCTGGTCTATCTGTCACAATTTTCGTCACATATGAAAACGTATATATTACAAGGAGTTAAACGGAAACGCGAATAAGTCCACGACTTCCCGCGTATAGGTCCGTAGTGTCCCTCCTGGAGTGCCTTTCTCCTCGTCCCCATCATCTATTTGTTTGCACTAAGCGGCACGGACCGATAAAAAGTCGACCACCCGCTTGTTTAGTCTTCTCACCTGTGCTCCGACCACCTTGCGCACAGGCAGGCTCTCCCCGGTGACCATGGACTCGTCCACAGCCGACCTACCCGCCAGTACTACCCCGTCAGCGGGTACTGAGCCTCCGGGGAGCACCCGCAGAACATCTCCGACCTGACGGCCACAGACACCAAGGTAGCATAACTTCAGGACTGGTGCGAAATAGATGGTTGCTGTGGTGGGGTGAAGCGCGTCGGCTTAATATTAGGGTGGCTGGAAGAAACAACGGAGATGGTGACGAGAATGCATGGAGGCGATGCACCTCCTCGGGAGTTCTGGGGACTGGTGCGGAAATAAGCTCAAAACCTTTAAACGTGTGTAAGGTGAGGGTCATATGTCCAGGGGTATCGAGGACAAGGGCAAGACGATGGACGGTACCATGTAGACATTAAAGAAGCACAGATCAAAACGGTGACAGGGGAATGGAAGGGGACGCGGCACGTAAGCCCACAAAATTACTCTACCCCTGCAGTCTGCCGTCTCCTCTCACCTATCCCGCTTCCTCTCCAGCGACATTCCTCGCCCATTCAACCTTCCCCGCACTGACTCCCACGAGCATTGTCCGGTGGTGGAGCCCTTTACGCCCTACACACACATATAGACACTCACACGAAACCCTGACCTGCACCAACTCCACGGGTATCTCTCTCTCCGCCAACACCTTGCCCGTTGTTGGCTCCAGTTTGAGCAGACTCGCCGTGCGAGGTGCTAAACTGAGGAGCGATGTCACCACATCCGCAGTCCGTGCCTTGGCATTCGACTTGAGAAGAGGTAGGACGAGTACAAACATAATGGTTGCAGTTCCGGCGAAGAGCAGGAACAGAGGGAGAGTCCGAATGTCGCAAAATCGGAAACAGGGATTAAAGGGCGCGGAGTTTGAGGGTGACATCGATGGCCATCCAGAACCCAAACTCACAGGCGTCTCGCCCTGACGTGCAACCCCCCACCTGCGCTTTGCAGTTTCGTTCGCTTATCCCCATCAGCCTCGCGGGGGATACCGTTGTGAAAAACACCCACACATACCGAATGCTCCGCCCTGTCCTGCATCGCTCTGGATACTGCTTAAGTCCTCATGGTCCTTTCTCTTCCCTACTTACCCACCACCCTCCCCAATCCGACCAGAAGTCCACACCGCCCAGCCGTTAAGAACGCATTTGCGCACACGGTGCCCACCCTGCGCACATTCCCACCTCAAGCCATTTCCCCATTAGTACGAAGGTAATAATGAGCGCCGAAGTCTCGAAATACACCGCACCGCCGCCCTCATGCCCAACACCCGCTGCGGCCAGGCCGAGGGTCACAAGCGAGCACGCAAATGCGGCAGAAGTTCCAAGGGCCACCAGTAGCGACATGTTTGCGGAGCCGTGGCGCAGCGCAGCGAAGGCACTGCGGATCGGATTCCGGGAGATCAGGAAGAGAGGGGGCAGAGAGGCTCGCATTCATCAGATGTAAAATTGATCTACGGATCACACGGGCGCGGGGCACCACGGGATGGGTAGAGGTGGGGCTAGGGTGTGTGGGCAGGGCGAAAATACGCGACATGTGAGAGCAACGATGGTGGTGATTGTGGTGGCCGCGGTAGCCGTGGAGGTGATGATGGTAGTCGTGGGTGGGTACCCACTGTAACGCTCACAGTGCTGTCTTTAGCCCCAGATCCCCGCATACACACGCCTGCGTTTAGAGGCCCACCCACCTGCGATAGAAGGTGGCTCCGCACACAAACTGCACCGGAGCCGCCAGGAGCAGCTCTATCAGCCACAGAGCCGGCACCCGCCCGAATAGCAGGAAACCAGACTCTGTAGGGTTTGGGGGCGGGGTGACATTCATGAGCTCAGCAATACAAAGTAGCAAAGGCCCGAACAATAATAGCCTTGAGAGGTGGAGCTGCATGGAGCGATGCAAGGAAGGGGAATACACATGTTTCCTATCCTGAAAACCAGCAGAGTTCTAACATAACAACACAGCAACACAAAGATCCCAAAGGCCCCTAAGCCGAGGAAGCTACTCCCAATTCTGGTTCAGGAAGGTAACCGCTGTAGATTACTTATGCGGCCTAAACTACAGCAAATAGAAATCGTAAGGAACCTCTGACGCGATAAACCACGCTTGCTTCCTTGCGTGAACCCTATGGACGCCGCCCAAGGTTTTGGAGCTTCGCAAAATACATATCCGGTACAACCAACAGGTTCTGTGGGTAGAAATCTCTTAGGTTAGGCAGCCCGGCTTGATTGCACTTCAAGTCTCATACGCACATGCTTGCGTCCTCCGGCCCAGTTGGCTCTCACCTAACATCATGAAGGGAGGCAGCATGGCCGCCATGGACAACAACAACAGCGGCACTGAGAAGACACATGACAACAGCAGCTGCCGCCGCCATTTCAAAGCCTCATGACTAGGGGGCAGGGGGGCAGGGGGGCAGGGGAACAATGAAGGAGGAAGAGAAGGACTTAATTTCCTCAAAATAAAGTTTGGGAAGGATCCAAATGCACGAGGGTGAATGAAAGACAATACGCTCCAGGGTTCTTCAATGGGGGTAGATGCTTGTTCCGGGGTTCCCCAGGACCCCCACAATTCCTTTCCGGGAGAACCCTGGGAACCCTAACGGACTAGGCAATTTTTCCCGGCGTCCCTCGAAGCCTACAAGACATTTCCCGGGGTACAGAAATGTAATTAAGAAGACTGCTAATATAAGCGATAATAAGCTACCTTAGTGTCAACCTATGAAGTCACAAGGTTCTGGAGCCAGTAGTTGTCCCCGGAGGGGGCCTAGCACTTTTATGGGCACTTTTAGAAGAAAACAAAAGTTTCCGGGTCCCGTCCGGGGTGAAGTTCCACGGTATGCTCCCTGCAATGCTGCTTGATCCAAAGTTTCGACGATGGCAAGCCCATCCCATCCGCAGCGTCGCCAACAAGCCGAAATACCATAAAGCCATATCGGCTACTCACTTTGCAACGCTTTCCCGTCATTTTACTTTAAAAACCAACCACCAGCCGGCTCCTGGCCCGGCCCCCCCCCGCGTACATGTGCAACGCACCACCTGCGTCGTCCTCTCCCTCCTTCCACAATGCCGCTCCGTAACCCGCCTCCTCCACCGCCTCAATCAGCTCACGGGGACCACCTGCAAATGGACAAGAGGCCGGGTTCAGATTGTATTCTGCGATACAGCCTCCATCAACCCATCTTTTGATGTTTCCATTACAGGTGTTTAGGGCTTGAGATCCCTCTTGGGGTACGGTCGTTACCATGGCCGCGGTCCACCGTCTGTATCGGCCCCGGTCGCCGCCTTCCCGTGTGTTCCTGTAACTTGGCTGGTTGATTTCCTACCATGCTGACTCTACCGGAGTGCATAAGATGGCAAGGTCTGCCTGCCGGAAGCTCACCATTAACCCGTGGATCATATTTGACCAGCGCCTGCCCCCCGAGAAGGTTGACCGACGCCTCTGTGACGCCGGCGACTCTGCGCAGAGCAGCCTCCACAGCGGCTGAGCAAGAGGCGCACGTCATGCCGCGGATGGTCAGACGAGCAGCGCCTGGTGGGTGGGAATGAAATTGGGGTATATTGGTTGGATTCGGCCAAAGGCAACATCGGAGGGATATATTTAGAGCGAAATCGTATCAGATGAGGGGTGGGGAGGACAACCAGAAGTTCCTCGTCCCGTCATGTACCCCCTCCCTCCCCGAATCCCAACCCACCAGGCTCCTGTGCCTCGGTGGCCAACGAGGCCTCGAAGCCACAGCTCTCAATGGCATCCACCAAGTCCGCCAGTCCGATCAAGGACGGGTCGTATTCCACCTAAGTGCACGACAAAACACCGTGGATGGGGATTTGGCAGGGATGAGGACGGCCAGTGCCTTTTTCCCATTCAGCCTGTGTCTCCCTCGTACGGCATTCAGATTTGGGCTTCATGAGGTTAGAGCCCCAATGCTTAATAGGATTATCAATCGACAAGAGGTGGTGTCCCGAATGGCAACCCCGAAAGCGACATCACTACTGGTGTACCTCAATCCAGCTCTCTGCCCAGATTTAAGCGCCATTTAGGCACTTTGTTGCAGATAAATGACTCCCCCTCAGCACATCAAAAGCCCTTACATGGCATCCTTACCACGGTAAGGATGCCATGCCCCTCCCTGGAACTAACAGGAAAATGCCGTCATAGTCGCAGTCTGTGAGAATTGTTTGCGACCTTGTTTAGACATGCTGCGGCAGGCACGGTAACTAGCGCTGTGGGGATTTTAAATGAAGGCCGTGGTGAGCCGCACATGTCTCTCGCGGTTTCGTTTGCTCGCCCACCTGACATCGCTCCGTCATGAGCGCGACGACGACCGAGCCCACACCGGGCAGCCGTTGCAGCTGGCCCTCAAGTGCCGCCACGCACGCCGCGCAGGTCATGCCTGCCACTCGAAAATCTGCCGTACGCATGATGGGCGGCAGTGGAAACGCCGCAGCTTCCAGCCGGGTGGACGACAGGGGCACGCCGCCGCCGGCGACCGTCCCCGGCGACGCAGAGGCGGGACACGTCGGCGGGCTTTCGATGCTGCCACGCGCCATCGCAGTCGTATTGGCACCAGCGCCACAGCCACTGCCACCGGCGCGCTCGTACACCTCATCGGCCGCGGCCGCAATAGCTTGGGGCAGCGGGGCGGCGGGGAAGAAGCCGATAATGGAATGCGGCTCTTGGTGGTGGTGCGGCTCCAGGGACGACGCGGCGCTGTATGGGTTACATACCGCCGATAAAGGGTGATTCATAATTGCAGAAGGTGAATGGCGCACGTTGGTTCCTGAGAAATACGCAACAACCTAGTTCCCCCAAGCTTGCCACAGGCTGTCCCAGCGATGAAAGGTATGTGTTTTGGCTGAATGCCGCGCCAATGCCTGGAACAACCCATGCAGGACGACTCACTAAATACCTGAAGGGCACTTCGGGCCCACCCTCACATTCAAACCCAATGACAGCAGGGAACGCGGTACACGATTCTTATATAGAATCTCCACTGCGTTCACTCGCTGGCTACTAGCCTGATGTTTTGCCACGCAGCGCACGGCTGATTACTACACCCATACCCGGTAGATAAGCCCTCAGATTACGCACCCCATACACCACAAGCGACGCCCATCCCTGGACTCACAGTCCGGTGGTGGTTTGCTGCGGTGTTACGGGAGGAGTTGCCCTGGGGGTAACCAAGGGGGTTGCTCCAAGAGGGGCCCCGGGGCCAAATCCCATCCGCGTCATCAGGGCCGAAAACGCTGACCGGAAGGACTTGCCGGTCGGCGCAAGTCCGCCAGCGTTAGCGTCACCGTCGGTGGCATCCCCTCCCGGGGAGGAGCCACAAACCCCTGCAGCTGGACCCCATACTTCGACAACGCCGCGGCGCTGATCAACCTGCGATGCCAGGTGCATTTGCATTCGCAAAGTTGCGGGGGCGATGGCGTGAAACGAATTGGGATGTGACACCGCTGTATGGATGGGGCGACCAGAACGTGGGAGCGATAACTGTGCGTGTCCAGCCGATGACCCCGCCTGTTGCAATCACTGTGTCGCCGAAGCTGCATGTCTGAGACCCGTTGGTGAGTTGGTGAGTGGCGAATGCCACCATGCCCCCAAAGACCATATGACCAGACCTTGCGCGCACTGCCTTAAATTTCGCTAGTACGCATGTCGCAATCCCTTAACGCGGCAAAGATAGGCAGCCTCTTCCTTCCCTCAAGGTTTATGTTTTGTATTCTCCCTGTCTGGTCCCGATGCGCCTGAATGGCTGGGGCCCTGGCCCTCCATGCGCCAGTGACCGGGTGCGTTCCGTTCTCTGCCCGGGGGTTACAAGCCATCCCCCTCTTTCGCACCCAGGTGCTGACCCCAGGGAGTTTTACCTTAACTCCCGCCACTCCGAGTGCCTTCGCCTCGACAAGCAGCTGCCGGGCAAGGCTGCGCCGCCGAGCCATCGTATCCCTCGCCACCGGCACGGCAGCATTGGTGGCAGCCCCGGCGGCATCCCCCCTGCTTCCTTGCGACCCTGATCCGCCGCCGGCGGCTCCAGGAGGCGACCACAAGGAACAGGGTTGGGAGGAATACTTGAATGTGAAGGCAGGTGCCTGCCAGAGGGCACCAGTGAACGGCGATGCCTGCAGGAGAAGAAGGGCAATGCAATTCGTATCGAAAAACTGTATGAGCTCGTGGAGGGGATGCGTGTGGGCGGGTCGCTGCGTGCTGGTGAGATCGACAGCCAGTCAGCAGAGGCCTTGTAAATAGTCGCGGTCGATATGACACATCTACACCGAAAAATGGTCATCATTTGGGGATGACTGCGAAGAGCCGAGGGGGAAACGTGTGGCGTCCCACAGGGGTTTGGCGCAGTCCCTAAGTCCGCAGACTCCGTTCCCAGGGTCTCCGTAATTAAGCAGGTTTCGTAACGCGCCAGACTTGAACCCCAGAATTGATCAGAATTGCAAGATGGGTTTCAGGTTTGGATATGCGGCGTGTAAACGTCCCAGGGTCTATGTTGCCGGCCAGAAAACCAAGAAAACGGCCACCTTGGGCGGCAAAAGATGCTTTACCTTGGACAGTTGTTCAGACTTGTTGCAGGCGCAATCGTTGCAGTCGCACCGGCATAACTCGAACAGCTCGTCTGGGTTGAGAGCCGGGTCGTACGCTGTGAGGCGTAGCGTAACTGTTCCACATCGACAGATGCCGCCCTCGCCACAACCGCAGCCACAGCAATTTGCTTTGGTTGCGTCACCCGGTGACAAGGGTGCTTGATCATTTGAGCCGCTGTCGCCAGCTTCGGCGTAAAAGTCCCTGGCTGAGGGACCATCACAACTCTTCCGCAGGCATGCGAGGGCGCTACAGGACCCAGACTTAAGTTTTTCGTCAAGCTCTGCAACAGCGCTGCCGAACGGCCGCTTGGAGGTAAGCAGCGGTCGCCCGGTGGTCTCGCCGGGAATTAGCGCGGTATTAGGCGACGAAAGGGCGGCAGGTGGTAGCGACGTATCCTTTGAGTGTGCGTGCATTATTAAGAAAAAAGAATCATAAAGAAACTGGCATGACCAAGAGCAGGCGCCCGCACAGTCGGAAGGTTCCACGCACGAATGTAAGAGCAATAGCCACTGCAATAGGTGTTCACAAGGGACTAAAATCCATTAGAAAGGTTATAGTTCTATTATGTATTGTAGCGTCGACTTCTGAAAGTATTGCAAGCAACTGTACAATCAGTAATGAAGCCTCTCGGCGAACACTTCTTTATAGGCAACAAATAAATCATGTTATATAATATGTTTACTTATATAGTTTAAAAATTTTATTATATTCTCATCTTAACGCAACGGCAGCTTTACCTGAGGCACTTAAATTCAATATTCTTTCAAATGCAATCCTTTTCCGCCGCTGCATAGTAAAGCACTGTTACCGGTTTTCTTTATACAATGGATGAGCCAGCGAATCTGCCAGAGCTAGTAAGCGAGTTCGCAAGTATCACAGGGGCAACACCCTTGGTAGCGGATCATTACCTTTCAGCATGCAATTACGATCTGAACAGAGCCGTGGAATTTTACTTTGAACATCCTCCTGCGCCAAGCCAAACGGGTCCAAGGCCTGCCACGGGCGCACCAGACGATGACGCCCCAGCTCTGCGCACATATGGCGAGGTCATGGATCTTGCTGAAAGGACATATGGTCCAGGTGATTCAGAAGCTGCAGGACGGGATGTTGGGGATGAAGACGAGGAGCTGCAGCGGGCCTTGGCGGCGTCCATGGCACCAGAACCTGGTACGCTTAGCAAAGAGATATGACGCGGCTCCCCGCGTTCTTGATACGTCGGGTAACAGGAAATGGGTAAGGAATGGGTCTTGTCACTCGGCTGACTCACTGTCGGGCGGTTGCAGTAGGTGGAGCTTTTATTGTGGAACTTGGGCGATGTCGCCTCTTTTACTTGAGCTTTATCCTGCCTCAGTGATATGTCCGGATCAGAAAGAACTGCCGTGGGTTTGGTCGTTAATTACGACAAACTACCGCCAACATCACCTGCTGTAGTTTGTGAGCAAGCCACTCCATAGCATGCTTTGCACGTTGCAGTTTCTGTGCGGCCATCGATCATCTAGTTGATGTCAGGTATGTTTCTATGCGTTGTATGTGGGTTGCGCAGCAACAATGGACAACCTTGTCGCCTAACCTTGACTCGTCCATGCGCCTTCTGCATCGGTGATCCCCTCCCATTTATCGAGTTCCACGATTGTACTTACCTTCTACCGTATGGTACTTATCCTGATGGTACTTAATTTCTACCTTACTCCCACACCCTTCGGGAACCCTGGCTTTTAGGACGCAGACGCAACACCCCGGGATCTGGTGCCCCAGCTCGGCCTACGCAAGGGGAAGATGAGGTGAGTGTAAATGTGCATTATCAAAGCGCGTTTACAGGTAAGGAACTGGAGGTTTTGTCTTTGCGGGTGCCAAGGAACACCGCCTTTTTTGTTGGCCGATTCGCATGCCTTAGTAGGCCGGCAGATAGGGGAGCAGCTTGATGCTGAGGTTCGCATCTGAACCCATAATAGAATGCGGAGGCGCGGGCGACGTAATGCTGGGGTGCGGCGTAACATGGCCAGCCGTGGGATGCTTAGAGACGGGTTTGGCTCCGGGACACGCCGGAGACTGCGTATCCCTGCCTAATGTGCTATCCCTTTCGCCGTCTTCGGTACCTCCTGGGGTGCGCCTACATCCAGCCGCATCTTTCCAGCCGTCCAAATCTTCGATATATTTTTTTATCATGTTGGTTTAGTAGCTGTGGGTTTTTCGGCCTTCATCAGACCTGCCGCCAGCCCATCAGTTGTCGCAAGAGCAACGCAGGACATAACAGCCGCTGAATGCGAGGATTACCTCGGCTGTGTGATGGTTTTCCCTGGATGTCTTTCCAATAGGATGTCCAGGTGATTGGCGATGACGATGATGAAGATATGCCCAGTGCTGATGATTTGCTGGAAGCCATGGCGCGGCAGAGGGATGCATCCAGGGCTGCGGATCGGGAGGCACGGCAGCGCATTGAGGGTGAGCGACATTGTAGCTGCTTATTGATATCGCTGAGGACGCCGTGCCTGGCATAAACCAGGAAAAACGGACTGCAAGAACGGCTTTCCCGTAGCCTCATTTAACCTTTCGGACTTGAAGCCTGGCTAGGGGTGACGTTTGGGCAAGGATACCTTGTACATGTATGTACGCCTGACCGGCCGCCGGGTTGCTCAGGTAAACGTTCTGTCTAAATATCCACTTTGCGTCCAAATCCATGCTTCAATTACTGTATTAACTATCTGCACGTTATTACCTGCGGTTCCAAAGTGCCATTGCGTGCATCCAGCCGTCTTCGAATCCGTACGTGATTAAGTTAATGTGTCTTCTCTGCTGTGATGTTTCTCTGCGTTTGATTACTGACTTCATCGCACGTAGGATTAACCCGTGCACTGTGCAGCGCCAAAAAGTTTGGCTTTATCCCTTTTGATTTTCTTGAAGGAATTCCCGTCTTTCCCACTCCCAGAGGCAATGGATCGCATGCTCGGACAGATTACCGGGCGGCAAGCCGGAGGTGTGGGCATGCCGCCCGGGTATCCCCAAGTTACGGCTGAGCCGCTTGCGGGTGTGGCCAGCATCTTCCCGGGCATTGGAACCCTACTCCAATCTCCAGGTTTGTCTTCCGCAAAGGCACATAACGCAATCAACACATTTCCCTGAACATAATTCCTCATAATTGCCATTGACTGCTTGAGTGGTCTATGGGTCTTAGCTTCGTCCAGAACTTATATGCCCAGGCAGGATGTCATCCGCCCTCGCAAATTGAGTAGACTAGTTTGGAGTCTTCGATATTTCGTTGCATAAAAGGTGTTGTGACTGCATGAGTTACACGACATGCCTCTTGAGGAGTAACCACAGCGTAGGAGTTAGCTTGACGGCAGGCCGGGGCAGAGACAGCGCCGGAAGCCGGGTTGTTCTGTGGGGGCAATTACCGTAGCAGGGGCCGCGAGGGATGGTCGCGGCAAAGGTCCTCTTGCTATTTACCATCTCCCATCAGTCACAGCCTTGCCCATTGTCCAAGCTATGCTTGTTAGTTACTTAAATACTATCTTGCGTAATATCCTTGTCCATCCATCCTCCCTCAAACAGGCTTTCCTTTGAATCCTGGTGGACTCGTTGGTCGCGGCGGCAATGGACGCGACGACGGTGGAGGTGGCGGCAGCAGCGCGCAAGAGGGGGCTCCGCGGACGCGCGATGGCGGCGTCGGATATTCGGGCAGTATCGGGCAAGGGCATCGGAGGCGTATCGAGATTCGCCAGGGCGGCAGCGAAGGCACAGGGCTGGCCGGGGGCACCACTGTCAGCGGCCGAGGGAACACAGCTTGGGACGATGACGAGCTGGAGCTGCCCGAAGGTAAGGCTAGGTTCAAAGGGGCTTGTGATTTGGGTAAAACCAGTCTTCATCGCAGACATGTACTCACATTAGGTTTTGGAGTTAACGAAGTTCACGACTTCAGCAATATACAGATATGGTACAAGGGATCTTCAAAGTGCACAACATGTTCAATTTTTTGGCTACATCCACAAACCAAATGGGGTCCTTCCTGTTTTGCCCTAGGCATGAGCCGCCATGAGCTAGAAGAGGCCCGCATGATGGAGGCGGCGCTGCTGGGGGTGCCGTATGAGGGCCGTGGGCTGCGCGATTTTTCATCGGGACGCGTTGCTGGGGGTTTGGAGGAGGCGGCCCCTGAGTTGCGGGAGCATCGGGAGCTCCGGTGGGACCAAGACAGGGCATATGAGGAGTCTCTGGCTGCGGACAGGTAGGAGAAAAGGGCGGATGTGCCCGGACGCCGCCTAAGTGGTTCCGTGCCTATGTCGCACAATAGTTGCACTCCCCTACTTGGAAGCTACGTGAAACGACCCAATATGTTGCACTGGAGGGCGGTCGATTGTGTGTGGATCGTGGATGACGGGTGCGATAGGGATTGGACGTTAGGGCGCATTTGGGCGCGAGGGTTGGGGCATTCATATCGGAGGGTAGGGAAAATAACGTCGTGGAGATATTGATTGAGCCTTAGCTTGTGCAAATGCACACTGAATTATCTGGACGTGTAAGCGTGTGGGGATGCGGGCTAAGGGCCTTTCCTCTACACACTGTTGACTATGGACGGAATGATCACCGGTGCAGCTCGAAAGATATAACTGCGTGAAATCGAGTGTGCGGCCCCCGTCCCGCTTTTAGGCTTTGAACTTACTTCTGCATTGAGCGTCTGTACTTGGGCACCTCCGTCTCGGTGTGCAGGGCAAAAGAGCAAGCTGCCGCGCGTGCTAAGGCAGAGGCAGAGGCGCGTGAGCGAGCACAACGGGAGGTGAGCAAGCGGGCTTTGAGGACGCATCGCATCCGTTGCATCGCGACTAACTGCGACGAAAGGGACTTCATGCGAACAAGCTACGGGTTCTATGTAGCTGGTCACAAAACCTACTTCCGATTTCGCCCGTTAGGTAACATATCCCCAAAACCTTAACGTAATGCTCCGTGCAGGCGGAGGTGGCTGCCGAACGTGCTGCCGCGGAGGAGGCTGCCCGCCTGGCGTCGCTTGTCGCTGCCAAGGCAGCGCGGCTGCCTCCAGAGCCGCCCGTGTCTTCCGCGGATGCGATCACTGTCATGGTGCGCAAAGCGTATCATCATTTCGATTTTCGGTTGCCCAGTAGGACTTCTGTGACCCCTATAGGCGTTTTAATGAATTTACACTTCTATACGGCGCAAATGTCGACGATGACGGAAACGATTTTACCTGGCAAGGAGTCCATGGCTGATGATGTGAGACGTGTTTCCTATCCCGTGTGCATTGGCTAATGTGTAGGTACGCTTACCGGACGGTTCCCGCCACAGCCGGCGCTTCACTCGCACTGACCGCCTGAGTTCCCTGTTCGATTTTGTGGACGTGGAGCTGGATTCTGCTTCAAAAGCCCCAGTAAGCACCATTACAGGCGATGGCGGTGCTGGCGCGGCGGCGGCGCAGCCGTCACTGAAACCTGGGTCATATAATCTGGTGGCGCAGTTCCCGCGGCGGGTGTTTTTTGAGAATGAAAACGGCGAGAAGACATTTGAGGAGGCAGGGTTGGCGGGCGGCGGCGGTGCGGCTTTTTTCATCGAGCAGAAGAACGGGTAGGACGGTGGAAACTGCTCAGGTTGGCTCCGTCATGGTTATGTATGGTTAGTCTGTTTCTGGAACGGACTGTTTGGGATGAGGACCATTGAGCGAGTCCTCCTGACGGCCTTAGTAATCATCATTTTGTCGGTTTGGAGTGGCGCTGATTTCGATTCCTATTTCGATCTTCGTACAAATGGGGGCTTCGGTAGATGCGTCGTGGGTGGATTACGGGAACAATCACGGCACCGTTTTGAACGGAAGGAAGCAGTACTGTCGATGCCACGTCGCACCTTATGGATGTTTAGGAAAGACCCCAAGGCGTCTCGAGCGCAGTGTCCACGGATTCGTGCAAGTCTGTCTTGTTTTCATTCCTGCCCGTGAATGAGGAGGGAATGGATGCATTTGGAATAGTCCGGATGCGTTCAAGAAAGGGGTTCGGGAAAAGCGCAAGGTTGAAAGGACCTTGGCTGGTAGGAGGGATTTAATGGGAACTGGCCGGAAGTTAGAAAGTTAGCTTACTGAAAAGGATTATTATTATACACCAGGCAAGCTCAGGCCCTACCCCATTGCAGCATGATAGTGAAGCCAGCTTACTGGCATGGGCCGTAGCACACACCGGAGGATGGACTTAACTGCTGGGCAGGACATGCCCCGGATTTCTAATCCCTCGCTGCTGAGGAGGGCCTTAGCTTCTATGGAATGGCGGTGCCCACCACGGGCAACACCGCCGCGATGCGGTTCATGTTTCATGTAGCTCACGCTTGAGAGTGGTCCTTTCGTATTTGTGGACGGGGGGACCTGCTGCGCCGTAGCACCAGCGCCATCAGCCTACACGCCTTCTACGCATTACGACTGAGGACACGATCGCAATGATGATGCCGGGAGACGCAGTGTATTCCGATGGAGCTATCCTCTCCGTCCGGCCGCATAGAACGCAAATCCATGTTGGGGTAGAGATGATCCATGTTGGGGTCGGGATCGGTATTCCAGTGATGGCCCCCTCATAGCCAACGGCCCCATCAGCCATTGTATATATCACCTGATATTGCGTCGACAACCTACCATTTCCGGCCGGCCCAGAAGTGGTATTGGTACACACCCGTGGCGGCTGTACGCACTGGGACACAAACCGCGTGGAACTCCGGCTTCCGGGGGTCACTTTTTGGAGTTGTCAGGGAGCTAGCATGTGGGTATACCTGCCATCCGTTCCACCAATTCCGGACATGGGAACTCTTCAGCGGCTATATCCTGAGGGCTTGCAGATCTCGTTCAGGATTTTGAATCGCCCTGAGCTCTAAGATGCCTCATCTGGCAAATCACTCATCCTTGACGGGGAAGCTGAGGGCACCGTATAACATTGCTGTGCAATATCCGTGTGGCATGCCTCAGGAGCAGGCCTCGCTACGGCTGGGCAGGTGTTTAAGCTGGCTGGCAACAGTGGCCAAGGTATGCCATCTTCCGCTCCTAACCTGCCAGGATAAGCCGCCGCTGGTTAAGGAGGTAACGGCATATGACAATCAGTTGCTGATACTGCTTAAGTGAAGGGTGTCACCGAGCGCATTGTCCCAAATGTTGACCAATAACACGCGTTAGGAGAGAAAAGAGGCGGGAGCAATCTCCTGGTGTGCTCGTGTTCCTGTCCGCAAACTTCTTGTGCTGTGGACACCTGGTGTGCTCGTGTTCCTGTCCGCAAACTTCTTGTGCTGCCGGCTTCCTCACTGGTCATCACCCTTCGTTCAAATCCCATATGGATCCAGGGAGGGGATTCGAGGTGTATTTGTGGTCATGTGATAACAGCCCATGGAAACACCCTGAAATCTGGATCTCCAGCGCCGATGTTAAACAGATTAAAAACTTCTCGCAGGTCGGGCCGCTTAGTGGTCGTCTCCATTGTTTTTTTTCGTTTTCGGGAGTCTGACTTCGAAAAAATTTCCGTTACTGTGGTTACAAACTCATGATGGCGAAGAAGGCCAGGGGACCTTTTGCGCCCTCTCAGAGCATGAAAAACCTAAATACCAGCTTGCCTCAGCTCTTAGGAGGTTTGTAACACAGGGTGCAATAGCGCATGATGCCGGGGTGCAAGTTACCCCATTACAAACCTCCAGCCTGCAGTGAACCCTCGGCTGCCCCTGGCACCCCGTAGGGCAGCTTACATCTTGCGCCCGACGGATGGGGTTCTTCTGTTTTCCCTGCACTACTGTCCACTTTTGTTCAGTTAAGGCGGCGGGTCGTAGCCCCGACGCAGCGCGAGCCCGGATATCCACCATTGGTCATCCTGTCGTATTTGCAACCTATGTATGTCAGGGTTCTATCGAGGGATCGTGTGTCAGATTCGGGCGTAATTCACCACAGGATGCAATAGCGTATGATGCCAGAGTGCGAATTCCCCTTTTTTACACTTAAATCACTAATGCTCTGCATTTATCCACTCGTAATTGCTCACCATGTCACCAGGTGGAAAACTGGAATTGGTCTCTGTGTACGGAAATCTGCTAAACTTCAATAAGTCCTGGGCATGCATGCACATGCAGAGGGCCTTTAGGCTGGAGAATCCCACTGACATAGTGGAACTGCTTGCCAATGACTATGAACTAGCTTAGCAAAATGTTCTTTTGTCTTTGGGGGCCTTCATCTCATTCGCATACGTACATTTATATCTTTTCCAGGCAAAAATGCCTCGTCTGTGTGGTATCCGGGGGTATCTACGGCTGGTGTTCAGGATGGACCGTGTATGGTCATCTTCCAATCGGGCATTTGCCTAGGCGGACACAACAGAGCTACAACATTTCAGAAATCTACTGGGCGTTTGGGCGCGGTGCACCAGCAGTGGGAGGGGGCCCTTGAATCAGGGCAAATACCTTAAAATCCCCTCAATACAATTGTTATACCCTATTCAATCCACCTGCAGATGTTAATTCATTGGAAGATTTTCAAATAATTGGTCACTTGCATCATTGTTTACCCATACACATCCCAGGATCGTACACCTTGTACCATCCCATCACAAGTAACCATCCCAAGTCCCGCCCAATTCTCCTGGTTATTGCTTCTAAATTTCAAAATATTTTTTGGTTGCGAAAAAGTAACTGGTTCATGAAAAAAAACACTAGTCGTCTCGTGTGTACTGGGTTGCTGAGTGTGGCCAACCGTACTTCTATTGTTGATGGCAGGGTTGTTGTAAAAGCACGTGGATGGTGTAGCACAAATGTTAAGCAAATTGTGTCGGTAGATTTAATTTCGACAATTTCCTTAGTCCAGCTTTGCATACACCCCCTCAGATGCGCACTCCGAAACCATAACCACTTCCAATTACTGTCATACGAAGAAATCGTAATGGTATCACAGTAATAAATAGATCACAGTAATCCACAGGGATATCACAGAGGATCCATATCCGCATTTGGTTTCGTGCGATTTCCCGCCTTCACGAGGAACTCGCAACGATAGTTTTCTTGCGTATCCAATATCATTTGCCGCCCAAGATAATTATATAATGACTTCAGCATGAAAACCTTTTCGCGCAGGCGCAAGAGCTCACAGCCCGACGAGCTGACCAACGGGACACCAGAGCGAAATGCAGGACCCATACTCGAAACTGGGAAAGAGGCTTCAAAATACAGCAAGGATTCAGAAGGAGCTGATGTTTTGGAGTTCGCCCCGTCCCTTGGCAGGAGCGATGGGAAGTGCGAAAGGGGAGTTTCCTTATTTAACAAATGGACGGGCATAAAAAGAAAGCCCAGTGGGTCCCTAAATCTTGTCCAAAGAAAGGCAGGGCGCGTGGAGTCGTCACCTGCCAACACGGATGTCCTGGAGCTACCAAACGCGACGCCAACAAATGATGTGGGTTGTTCTCATAAGTTGTTCTCAAGTAACTAGAAATATGATATTCCGTTAACATTATGCATCTCATGTAATGGTGTTTTAGTCTACCGTTGGATGGGCTGTGACTGTCACTGTAGGCAAGGCGCGTACAAGCGGTAGTTTGGTGCCGTGTGCATCGGTGCGGCGCTCCAATCATATTACTTGTCAACAGCCCCGTCCGCATGGAGGGTGGAAACGTGCAAAATTGGCGCGATAAGGCCAGACAGCTTCTTCCACTTTAACACTGTTCCCGCTGGATTTCGCTGGATCTTCGTTGGATACTAGCTCCGCAGTCGTACGACTGTGCTTATAACCGGTCATGGGTGGCCTCTTTTGTCATTTATGTTGCAAGGGTTTAACCTTCACATACGGCGTGGGATTTAACCATCCGCAACACCAATAGATATCTATCCTACCGACCCAATCAATCTCCTTCCCGGCACGCGCCTTGCAGGACCAACTTCCTGCGGCAACACCGCTGTGTTCCGAGCCAGAGTCGATGGATGGCCAAGCACCTATGCTGCGGCCCAGAGGAGACAGGCAGTCGCACTTGCAGCCGTCAATCCAGGAACAGACACTATCCGCCCAGCCGCTGGAGCCAAGCTGTACCGGTGGGACCTCTGTACAGGTTATGCAACGGAAAAGTAGCAGCATTTTACCTAGCCGCTCACCCGTGGCAACTGGGCGGAGCCTCTTCAGCCACCGATTGGTCTGTGGAGGCGGAGAACTCGCGCCGTCACTTACAGGTTCTCCAGCCGTGACGCCAAATGCGGCTAGGGCAACAGCATCCTCCGGGTGCCTAAAAACGGTTTGTGGGGGAGCCAGTGAAGGGGCCGCCGGTTGCGGAGATCACGGTTGCCGGTTGGGGAGTGTGTCGGGGACTGACACCCCTGTTAACATTGGAGGCACAGGGTCAGGGTTAGAAATCGGGAAGAATGTCAAAAATCTGCGGGCCCCGGGGTCTGGACTGGAGGCTCAGGGAGTTGAGACAGATGGGTGGAGCGAGATAGGGATGGCAGTGGTCTCGGCGGCGGGGGCGCAACCGCTGTTGCCAGGGACAGTCAGTGGGGCCGATCGTGTGACACCTACAAAAATGGCGGCGATGTTGCAACCTGCGGCGGCGGTGCCACGGCTACCACAGCAGCATACTAAATCGCCAAGGGACGAAGAGAAGGCAATCCAAAATCAGAAGCAGCTACAGAAACATGGGTCCCGGCTTTCTGGCGAGCAGAAGGATGAGGTGCTGCTGTCACAACACGAGCTGCTTAAGGAGCTGGAGGAACAGCAGAAAGAGCGGGAGAAGCGGGAAACACATTTGAACGTGCAAGTGCGGCGTCCAAGGCTGCCACAGGCAAGACCATCGCTGGAGCAACAACAGCAACAGCAGGAGTGGCCTCACCAGTTTCTTAGAGTACAGGAGCCCCTGGCATCCACGTCCCTTGATGGCGAGTCGCAGCTGCGCCTCACAGTCGTCACAGCGGCCTGCACAGCCTTCGCTTCGGCCGCAGCCGCTTCAACGTCCCTGCCCCTCTCTGGCCAGGAACCCATCCCGCAGTCCCATCCACCCCGCCTTGCAAGATCTACCCTGATCCCGATCATCCCGACCGCGTGTCAGGCTGTCATCGCTAAGGTAGCAACACCCTCAAAGGCTACCGTCGCGGCTGCTTCTATTCCTGGAACAATGGCTTCTGGTGCAGCAAGTACGACGTCGCCTGCAGGTACCGGGTCAGGGAGAGCGGGCCGACCTATTGGCCGCGGCCGGCTCCCGACAAGTAAACTGCCCGTAGGTGCCTCACAGGGCCCTCCTTCAACGGCTACGGTAGGAGGTTCCAAACACGCAGGAGCTTCCCAAGGGGTTGCAATCACTCTCACGCCACTAAAATCCATTCCGACCACCACTCCAGGCCTCGGCAGCGCGCGAGGAACGTCGGGTGTTCCTGGCACCGTCCGTATTGGGGCAGGAGGGGCTCGGCAGGCTGCGGGGCTGCTCGGTTCGTCAGGGACCAGCGCGGGGCCTGGTTTTGGTGGAGGAATGTCGCAGGGCGGCGGCGGCGGCGGCAGCAGTCGGGGGCGAATGGGTTCGCAGGGCGACTCAGACGTGGCAGCGCACAGCATCTTGGAGGTATATCCGTTGCCGTCTGCGTTTACGATCATTTGGTTGCGCTTATTTTGGGCGAAGTAACGGGTCCCAGGGAGCCTTGTTACAGTGGATCTGAAACGGCTATTATCGCGGGTGGGGAAAATCGGGTGAATCCATCCCCAGCCCGCACCACTGCTACAGCTGAGACCGACAATACCAGGAAACCCTAGCAAGCACTGACAAAATGCACCGGCGAAAAGAATTCGTGGCTTCTGAGGAGATATGCCTGAAGCCTGTATCCGTGTGGATACCTAAGATTCAAATAGACTATGGACTATGACGGCGCCATCTGCCATGACGATACCAGTATGGCACCGGCTTTGGGACCCGTGTCCAATCTTTGGGGTAATCGCCTATATGTGGACGATGTCACTGAACCGTTCCCGTAATGATTTAGCGCATTAGATAGCCCTCCCTTTCCGCTCCGTGTGAGCAAAGGTGTTTGCGGTCTCCGCGTAAGAGCTATTTGCTAAAATTTAAACATATGACAAGTGTACTGTGAGTACTACTGCAACTTAGACCTGACAAGCAGCGTGCGCAAAAAATACCTGACAAGCAGCGTGCGCAAAAAAACATAAACATACGCCTAATTTTGCGCCCTTAATGGTCTGGTGACGGCGAGGGAGAAAACGAACAGCAGGACAAGGACAACCTCGCTGCCACCAACGTTTTTTGCTATTTGAACACGGGGCGGACTTCACGGGTCTCCCTATTAACGAATCGAATACCGCCGGCAGTCACGACTTTAGCACTTAGTCCGGCACGGCTACGCTACTATTGCACTGTGCTGAGCAGAACTGTTGGCTTTACCCCTTCGTCTTATGCGGGGTTTCATTTCCTCCCCGGCCTTCTTCCTTCTCCCGGATGACCCCTATCCGGCTGCATACAGGCTCAAGAACGCGGGGAGCTGCTGCAATTACAGGACGATGCACAGTACGCCCTTGACGGGCTTGCCAGTGCTGAGAAAGCCATGGCCACTTCGGCCCCCGTGGGCTGTGGAGGCGTGGTGCGTGAGGCAGCGGTGGCACTGGCGGCGATCTTAGCGACACGGCGTGGCCGGGCGGCTCTCAGGTGTGGACTATGATGACCATGAGGATTCATGCCGTACCATGCAGGGGAGGGACGAGAAGAGAACCAGCTTAATGAAGTCAGCATGTGGGAAGATAGCGACACTCGGCGCAAGAATATTTCTCCCTCTTCGAGCTGGCACCGATTGGGTTGTTTCATGACACACTCGAGCGGATCTACTGCCCCTTTACTAATTGCCACTATCTTTATCCGGGCCCCACCCTCCGAGTAGAATGACTGACACGAGCTAGAAATCGTGTTAGCCCGAAGGTCTGTTGATACGGAGTTGCACAATAACAAGTGATAACGGGTGGAATATGGGTAAAATGCCGTCAACAAAAAACACAACCAAGATACGTTCAACGATTTGTGCATTAACAATGAACAACATACCATGATGTCAAACCTTACTTGATGCCCTACTTTGGGCATTTGGCGTATGTCTTCCAACCGCCGAGGACTAATGTCAACTTCCGAAATCAATCCGTTACCAGCTTTTGGTTAGCCCGCGTTCATCTGCTCACCTGCCCCCGTTAACGACCACTATAGTCAACCCGTCAACCTAGCCATGAAGGCGCTGACCTCACTGGCTCGACTATCTGTCGTGCCACGGGATGCCGTGGCCGCGCTAGCGGCGGCCGTCATAATATTGTCGCTTGTTCAAGAGGACGCGATGCCTGCGTATGGCGCGTCTTATGCTGCAGCTCTGCTATTACGGCAAGTACTTGTCCAGGTACGCGGCTTTGGGTGAACGGAATTCACGAGTGTGTGCGCGCAGCTGTGAAATCAAAGCCATGAAATTGCATTCTTTTGAGTTCGACATATACGGTGGAAGGGTTGCAGGGATGACGCGGCATCGTCATGCATCCGAGGCGCTCCAGAGCGGAGGACAATGGTGGCAGCTTTAACTGTTAGGGCTGTCTCATGCGCGGTTGTTGAGTGCCCAGTCACGAATAGCTCCCTGCCGTGGTCAGGATGCCCTTGGCTAGTCGGTGAGGATTCCCGCATTTGTTATAGCTATTTAGGAATATTTGCTTTGCAATTCCTAAGGGTCGACGTTGACCTGTGCCTTGCGCCATGCAGCACTTGCCGCCTGCTTAAACACTTGGCGGGCTCCAGTAGCGGGACACATTGCTATCTAACTTCCCACCTCCTTGCCCATATGCAGGTCCCTTAGCGGTCGTGCAGATGACATGGGGGTCAGCAAACGGTTCCTGCACCATCTACTGCTCGCAGGCCGAGCAGGACCAGCCACCCGAACTACAGTCCCACCCGCAAGGCACTACCGCCTCCGCCTCCGCGCCCGCTCTCCTCACAGTGGCCATAGGATGCCCAGCCGGGGGCGCATCTGCCTGGGCCCTTCTGCGTGGCGCCCGTAGTATGGTCTCGGCCGCCGGCGGTGACAGCGGTGGCGGTGGCGGCGCTATGGGATCCACCGCCGCCGCTGCCGCTGCTGCTGCGGGCAGAGGCGGTGGTGGCGGCAGCATGGCAGGAATTGGTGATGGCGGCGACGGTAGCAAAGGGACGGCATTGCGGCTGGTTCGACTGATCCAGGAGGGCCCTCTGGCGAGGCACATAGGCCGGGCAGACCTGGTGAGAGACGGTGTCTGCGCATGTGTGTTTGCGAGTCTGCTCATGAGAAAGAACGTGCTCGCTGATGCGTTTGCTCTGCCCTGCGTGAATTGGATTGGGAAGGTAGGCACGGTGCTTATTGAGCAGACCAGAGGGATAGGTGTAAGGAAAAGGGCCCAGCATAAGGTTAGCAAACCTGATCCGGCAGTCAACCGCCCCAGTTATGCTCTTTCCCCGGTGCCCCACTTCCCCATCCTCCTTTCGTCCAGGTGGAGGGTCCGCTGCCGCTCGCCCTACTGGCCATGGTGATGGCGTCGGAGGCTTCGCCCTCAAGAATCAAGTACGCCGAACGATTCAAGGTGCTTGTCTGTCTGTTTGCCAGTCGTACAGACTGTATCTGTCTGCCTGTCTATCTGTCTGTGTGTATCGGTTAGTCGTTCATCGGGCTTGCTAAGTGGAGTTTGGTTGATTGCGCAACGGCAGGGTACAAAAGTGGCTGGAATGAAGCCTATAGTGGACGAAATGAGAGTTTCTTGCAATGTTCTCATTCTGCACCTCGTGCAGGACAATCTCTCTAGGGTGGGCATCCTGCCTCTGCTTGCCAGACTGGTTACAGCACGCCGTGACGCTGTCGTGCGGCATGTGAATGACAAACGGGATGCAGAAGCAGCTGCCGCGACGCATATTTGCAAATCTATTGAGGGGCTTGGAGCGGGTGATTACGCGTGCGGCAAAGACGTCTCGACATCTCCCCTTCCTACCCGCCCGCCTTCTCCTGTGCGAGACACAATTCCCAGAATGCCAAAGGACCCATACGCCTTTGAAGGGTCACAACCAACGGACATCTCACTGTGCCAATCGGCATCGTCGCCTCAACTGCTGCCAGTTGCTTCTGGCGCTGCAGCAGTGGTGCCGGTGCCCGCACCATTGCCGCTGTGGTGCCTGTGGGAGTTGCAGCTGCTACTTCGAGTGATCGAGAATGCCACCTTCACGCACGCATGCAATGAGAATGGGCTCATTGCGCTGCGGGTTTGCACTTCAGTGCCTCTGAAGCATGCTGCTGCTGCCACGGCCACAGTGGCTGCAGCGGCCACCGCCACCATAATTACAGGTACAGCAGCGGGGGACCCCGCGGGGAATCCGCTTCCACAACTGCTATCATCACAACCCGATGAAATAACACGATTTGGGAGCTCCCAGCCCCGAATGGGGTCCCAGCCGTTGACTGGATCGCAATCGTCGCAACCGAACCTGGAGCCTATAGAGATCCTGAAGCAGGATAGTATTGGTGATGGGGACACGGTCGCGGCTGCAGTCACTGCGGGAAAAGGGGCGCCCTTCGCGGCCGTACTGGTGGACATCGTTCGGCAGCTGACGGATTTGATAGACGACGGCAACTACAGCGACAACGGCAACACAGCTGGCGGCCCCACCGGCACCGGCGTTGGACGTGGCGGTACGTCGGCACCGCCGGCGGTTCCTGTGCCTCCGTCGGCCGCGGCGGTATGTCAAGTAGCAGCGGCGGTGCTGATGAACTTAACTCATGAGCACCCGGATGGAGTGCAGGTGGTGGCGGCGGCGGGCGGTTTGCAAGCCTTAGGAGACCTGGTATGGCGCTGCTGCCGACCTCAGCGTGTCTCTCCGGCACCGGCAGGACAGTGCCAGCACCAAGCCGCCCCAGCTCTCGCCACGAGATACACCTTTCAGCAGGGGTTGCGCCTCCAGGTGTGCCTTGACTCCATCGTGTCATCGATTGACATACTCAGCGTGGCGCTGGGGCTGCTCATTAACATGACCTCCCAGAGTGCTGCCAACCAGCGGGCACTACGGGCGGTTGTTCTGATGGCGGCGGCCCAGCAGCCACCGCTGCCACCGCCTGCGAGTGCAGCACAAGCGCAACCCTGTCCAGCGCAAGCCTCGCCGCTGCATCCTGTATTCGAACCTCAGGCAGCACCACGATTGCAACTCGAACGAATGAAGCAGGACGATCAGCGAAAGAAAGCTGTTACCGATGGCGATGTTTCGCTGCCGCGCATGGTACCGCTGCTATGCGCCGTACTTAACGCCATGGCCCACAAGCCTGCCGGGCGGGTGAAGGCGGCTTCCTCGGAGGGCCCACCGCCCTTCTGGAAGCTGGAGGACGGTGACGGCGGAGCCAACGCGGTTCACCTGGATGGCAATGGCGACCCTGGCAGGGGGACCGTCGACAAGACAACGGCAGAACAAGGAGTTGCAGCTGTGGCTGGCAGCGGCAGCGGAGGCGACGTCGGGCTGCGGCCAAGCCTTCTGACAGGCGAGGAAGTCACGGAGGCGACGCTTGAGGAGGACCTGCAAGGCGGTCATGCCTCTATTGCACAGGTGATATTAAGGTTCCCAGCAGCTAGGGAGGGATAAGACGTAATTGCCATACGATTAGAAGTGAGATTGAGAGAGGCGGTAAGGAGAGGGACATGAGGAGGAGGATGAGAAGCCAAGCGCTGGGGAGCGGCTCCAGCGTGGATGTGTGCAGACGGGCTTAATGTCCGCATACCGCGTATGTGAAGCTGGTCGGAACTCAGCTGGGAAAGTGGGGCTCCTTCGGGGACGGTGGACCTCCGCATCCGCAGCTGCTTCTGGGCACAGCCCACACACTTTGATATCGCATATTGTTATGCATATGTTCCCCATCCCAACGGAGACCAGATTACTTAATCCACGACAGCCACATGGCAAATCCAGCATGAAGTATGCGTCTCTTCTGAAAGAAATTTCTGCCATAATGTGGTCTTTTCTCACGGGAGAACAGCGGCTTTCGGATGGCGTTTGTGAACGCGGGCATTGTGCCAATCCATCCATTTGTTGCACCTTCCATTTGATTGCGGTTCATACTGTTTTGAGTGGGGAAGGCGGGGCTTTAATACTCCCAGTCCGCACCTAAGCAAACCTTTGCCGTACACAAGGGTTTTCAAATTTGGCATAAACACTTAGTGTTCTCCAGATTTGGGCACTCTCTGTGTTCTTCCTACACCGATGCTGTGCGGGTGTGGCCCCGACACGCCTCAGGTCTACTCGGCGATCCTCCTTGGCAATCTTCTTGCTGGGACAGAGGCAGATGGTGATACCGATGCAAGTGGCGGTGGTGGTGGCAGCGGCGGCGCTGCTGTGGAGCAGGGCGACGCAGCGCCGGAGGGCTCCTCGGCTGCAGCTGCTCGTGCGGAGGCACGTCGTCTGTTATGCGGCGGCAGTCTCAGGTAGGGTCGGGTTTGCAACCACTTTTGGGTATGCATGGCACGTCAACGTTGCCGTCGTCGAAACCGTATTGCTGAATGTGTGGGGCTATTCAATAGAGCTCCTAATGGGCACCGAGCTTGATGTGGGTCTTTCCCGATGACGCAACCGGTTGATATTTGAAAGTGCTGTAAATCCACGCACGCCCCATCAATGCCCCATCGCTCCTTAGCACTACCTCCCCATTCCGCATTGCTATGGCACCTTACTGGGTGTTTACTAACGCACGCACACCGCTCCTGTTCCGCATTGCAACTTCGGCTTCCTTCTGTGTCATGTATTGCATACGTCAGGCCGGTTACATGTGGCATTTCGCGATGTCTGGCGTTCTACTGCCGAGCTGACGCCATCACAGAGGGAAGCAAGGACACTCTGAAGGCTTTGCTGCAGGTATGTGGTGACGGGGAGAGGCGGGGAAAGGACGCTGGAGATTTGGCAAAGCACCAACAGGGCGGAGGACACAACCCTACGGACCTGGTAAGCGTTTGCCGGCTTCTGGGCGGCGTCGTTGAGGAGGAAATGAGGAGAGGATCTTCGACGGGGCCGATTGCCTTGGTAGGCGGTTGGGTAACCGGTTGTCCACCCACCTGGGGCCTTGCCGCATAGCCTTGCAGCATTTCCTTTTGTCATGCCTTGCAGGTATTGCTGTGTCATGCATCCTCTAGGGGTCGCCGTCATGCCGGTATATGCTATGTTTTGGGTTCGTCGCGGTGACTATTTACTGAACTGATCCTCGTTATGGACGACGCTGCCCCTGCAATTATGTTACCTCAGCGGGTACATCGCTTTGAGGCACTGGAGAATCGGGCCACTGGAACGGCAATGGCAGCTGCTGCGGTTGCGGTTGGGACGGAACCTGACGTCTACAGCGAGAGCCGAATGAGCGAGTCATAATGAACCGGCGCCATGCTTGGGTTCCCTGAGGAAGTTCTTAGGATCCTTTTCTTAGGATACTGAGACTCAACGGCAACTACAAACGATGCATGGTGTCTGAATTTAAAGAAATGGCAACTATCAGAAACGGCTGATGACACGTATAAATATTCCAAAACGGGGCCGCTGCTCAGCTAGATGCGGCATTTACCTATCACGGCCGAAGATACTGATCGCCCAGATGGAAAAAGGGATTCACGATTTATATGAGCTTAACTTTGCATTTTATGGGCCGTTATGCTCATGTGTACTATTATGTACCTAAACGGATAAAAAGGCCGAGGTGATTGCCAGTGGGTTGGTTGGGTGGTATGATGAACGGTGGACACAATGGAGCCGAGCACAGGAATTCGCACGCACGTCATGCGCTTCCTTAGTATTGCACTTTCAGGGGTGGGTGGGACCTATGAGGTGGGTCTGTCGTTGAGTGGTGTACTGGTGGGCACGTTTCATGTTTGTCGAGTTGCACCGTGGTCTTGTGCGTTCGGGTCAAGAAAGTCTAGGCTACACGAACACATACAAACCTGTGCACGAGGCTTCCCGAAAATGAGCAGCTGCATCACTGCAGAAGCTCTGTCGTCTATTAAATAGCCCATCCTTGATTTGCATGCAGCTGCTTTGCGGGACTTTGCATGCTGGTAACGTCAGGGGTCCCCTGGTTTGCATTATGATACAAGTTTCGGATGCAACCCTACGCCGCACATCCTGCTCCTCCCATATTTGCTACAAGACGATGCTCATGATCCATGTCAGCACCCTGTTAGCATGTACCTTCCGATGTCGTGTTCGTTCCTCAGCTTACCTGCTTTGCTGGCTACCTAGCTGACGGCTACCTTTCCAAGATAGCAAATGATTACTTTTATTCTAAGTCTGGTAAAACAGAATTTTGTTGATGAAACTAATGAGATAGTTGATGAATGAGATGCACCATTTGGCTGCGCATCAGATAGAATGAAAGAGCAGGGAGGAGCAACCTTTTCCTATTAAAGACTCTAAATGATGACCACTCAATAAGCCTCGTAAATCAATAAGTCTCAATCACCGAAGAGGCGGATGGGATCGGAAAAGTAGCTACCCCGCTCTGTTGCAGTCTGAGTGCAAGATGCGGATTTAATGCAGCCTGACGTGAGGCCACTGAGCATCAGTTTCCTATGCATCTGGCATCAGTCATAACGCCCGTACGAGGCAGGAGGATCAAGAGACTGCTGGAACTCAAAGAGAGGTTAAAGAAGAGTTGGATGGACGAGCAGAGGAAGGATGGCACGTTTCTGGATGAGTCATTGCCATAGGGTGATACAGCAGCATAAAACTTTACGAAAACTATCCCTCAATTCCACGTGAAACTGAAGTCCGCATGCATATTTATTCTCCATGCCGCTGCAAGACGGTGGTTTTTACCAAAGGACAGAATTTCTGGCTACATGTGTAGAAACATGGACAAGAAGAACGCACATGACTATACATCGAGAAAAATATTATGAATTGATACTTTCCGAGATGATGCCAACGTGGCAGCAGCTTGTTTAACAAATGCCTGCCCAACCACTTCTGTAGTTGCTGCGTTCCGGCGACTACGAATCGGTTTTTTCATTTTCTCATGCATATACATATACGAATCTTGTTAAGTTGATTTTAAGGATTTTCTCTTAATATAAAGCCACTGGCCCACGATCCGACGCCCACCTGGAATACGGCGTGTACTGCTTTAGTGACGGAAGCCATCTTGAAGGCCCTGACAGCATAATAACCTGTTCTAAGATGAAGATAGTAGGAATTTTTGTCGACTCTTATTGCATCAGGTATATATAATCTGTGCTTTGATTACCTCCATGTACATAACCAACAATGTAAGTGAAATACTAGTTTGTGTGTTCGCTAGCTTATAGGCATCGTTCCCTTCGTTAAGCAATAAAAAATATTATTATATTTACTCCATATGTGAGCAAGTACACGTATTGTTTTCAAGCTGTGTGCATTGATGCTTGCAATAGTTCACCACCAAGTTTGTTTGGAGTTTCCCACTTCTAATGAGCTCGCCTACTTTTTAAAAACTTTTCTTCGTTTCCTCCTAACCGATGCGCATGTTCCTTCCTTCACCTGCTTTTGCTGCTGGCTGCAGCAACACGAGTTTGAGCTGATGTGGCCTGCTTCTCAACGGTACCACCATTGATAAGGGGCAGCTTGCTGGTCGCGTTAAGCAATAACAAGAATGCGCATAAATCTATCATTTGTTGCTTTGGCGCTGATTGCGACCTCCTTCGGAGGTAGGGAGGACAGGCGGGGTGGATAGGTTGCATAGGAATCAAGGACGAAGCGACAGGCATATCAAGCGTCGCCGGTACCCATATGATGGAGCAATTTGCCTGTTAACTGTGACGATATATGTCATCCATAGCCTAGCAGAGAGCTAAAAGGCACGCATACGCGTGGCGGCAGCGCCCTCTACACGAGAGCGACGGACCATGGTATTGACTTTCAAGCAACCGAACCGCCGAAACGCCATTATGACGTCTGACGACCATATATATGGGCACCCTATAACAACTCGATGCCATTTCGGCATCAGCCCTGCCTGAGTTCATGGCGAAATGTGTGGGACCTAATCGTGCTGATGATCACGTGTGTGTCGAAACAGCTGTAACAAACCCACCCACTGCTCGCAAACTAAGACAACATGTTCAGGTCCCTAAGGCTTCGTTTGAGCCTTT
Organism: Volvox africanus; assembly: GCA_030268105.1. Classification (NCBI taxonomy): domain Eukaryota; kingdom Viridiplantae; phylum Chlorophyta; class Chlorophyceae; order Chlamydomonadales; family Volvocaceae; genus Volvox; species Volvox africanus. The sequence continues at coordinate 2,624,989 of BSDZ01000089.1, read as the reverse complement.
ACCTCACTCGGGGGCCGCTCCCGGGTCAATAGGCACCGGGTCTAGGCGAGGCTTCATTCACAGCCAAGGCTGTCTAAAGATACGAAGTCTCCAAATGCGCAAAAGTGCTCTCAAGCAACGAAGCGACACGCATGCGCGCACAGTGACGACTGCGCGATTGAGTACGCAGCCTTGCGTTCGAGTTAATAAGTTCATGCGCTTACCGTACGTACATTCCATACGTACGTGCACGGTACATACATACACCGAACACCCGATGCGGCTCATGGTCAAGCCAATGGTGTGGATTATGTATACGTACTTAACAATGAGTCAATCCATAGGCATGTGCTCGCCGCTGTACCTGAAAGAATAGAAACTTTTTAATAATTGGCGTATGGTGCATCCCAACCCACACTAGTGCAATGGCGGCAAAGGCAGGCGAAGTTTGACGACGTGTATACGGTTAGTTAACTAGCGGTTCGCCTCAAGCTTCAAGCCAGTCATTATGTTGCTATCGCTACCCAGTAGCGATTTCGGAGAAGCTGACATGTATGGGTGAACGGATGAGGGTTCCCTGAGATACAGGGAAAGGTAGGGGCTGCCAGGTAGTGGCCACGGTTGAAGCCAAAGCCCCCTATCCTGCTGAACTTTCACCTTTCCGACTAGATACGTTTCCGTCGACCCGCCTGCTGCCTCCGACCTCCAGCTGCTGCCTATCCACCTTTCATTCTTGTGTGCAGTGGTGGTACATGGCCAGACGACTGCGGGCAGCGTCCCGCCGGTAGCGTACGGTCCCATAGCTCCCGCGGCTGTCCGTCAGACAATCCTGGGCGAGCTGCTGTATGTCACAGTGGACAACACGACCGACCAGTGGCTGATCCGGAACAGCGATGGCAACCTGGTCCCACTCGTGGGCGGCTACAAACCTCCCCCCACAGACATCTTCGGCGTAAAAATTTCATCAGGATCTGTCGTTCAGCTGGTGAGTACGGTATCAGATTGGTATTTTCCTTAAGGTTTGACGCCCATCAATTATTGCCTGCTTCTAGGAGCGCTTGTGTGTACGCCGTATGAACGAATATGTGCTATTATATGCACCTGGCAGGTTCTAGGTTGCTCAGGGGGCGCTGAGTTTCGTGGGTATGCTTTGTATGCGGTGTATATGCGGGACCGCATACCGTATGCGTAAGTAGATGTATGTAGATACGTCTATTTGTCGCTGCGTATCTACCACATCCATCAATCTGTCAACAACCCAATCAGCTAAAACCAACCAAATCAATTAAAGCACTTTGATTTCAACTACATTGCAGTTCAACCCAATACTCCATCCACATACGTGCAAGAATGCATGTCGCCTGCTCGTACGTCATGCATTTGGCAGAAATGATGTTGTCACATGGGCCATGTATGCGCTCACGACGAATGCATTCATGCACCGCAGGACTGCGTCTACAATCCTCTGACCGGAGATTGCACACCTGACGGCGCCACCAGCGTCAAAGTACTTCAGGCTGCTCAGGCCGATGTCGTGAATGGGGTCAACATCACCCAGCATCTCTTGGTCATCATCTTGGACTACCCAGCGTGCGGCTTACCTTCCAACATTTCCGAGGCCGACGTCCGCAGTATTTACCTGGGTCCCAATCTGGACGGCAATGGGGGTATGGCACAGAAGTACAGACAGTGCTCCTATGGGAAGTTCAACTTCAACTTCAGCACGTTTCAGGTAGTGCGTGTGCCCCACATGTGCTCCTCAGCGATCACCACATCCTGCGCATACTGGGCAATTCAACAGCTGGCCGACACTGCAACGAAGGCCCGCATCGGAACCGGGAACTTCTCGTCATTCACACACTACACATACTTAGTGCCTCCGGGTCTTAGCTCAGTTTGCACCTGGGGAGGGCTGGCGCTGCTGCCCGGTCGACAGACATGGCTTCAGACGGTGGCCAACCGGGGTATATACCGTTGGCGGACCATCATGCAAGAGGCCATCCACAATTATGGTGGGTGATAGATATGCAAAGCAAACGTGAGCGTTTTTTCGTCTTTGAAAACTGCTCCGCCTGGGTGGAGAAGCAAGAAGCAAGGCGCCGTACATGCCGTTATAAGATCCCAAAGCTATGCACGAATGTGTTGTGAACGAGCATTCATTATCTACTGCTGTGGCACCAGGATGTAAAGATGATGATTAAATAGCTGATTGTTACATGGAGACTGTTGTTTTTCCCGGAGGGGCGCAGCTCCTGCCACCGCAGGGCAAGATTAAGTTATGTGCCTGGGCTCATGTGCATATGCGTGCTTAGAACTGCATCTCACCCCTACAAAGTGAAGGTCATATCTTAGATATCGGCATACCCGAGCATCTAATGTCAATTTGACATGCCTGACCTTAGATTGATGAAACTCCCAACTGACAGGTCTGTGGCACTCGTGGCGCGACGGGGTTGAGTACGCAGACTCCTCCACCGCCATGGGTCGTGGTGAGGCCTGCCCCAACGCCGCCGAGATCTCCCGCATGGGCTGGGCCACAGCCGCTGTCGGGGGAAACCAGCTTGACAAGGACATCTTGCTGCCCGGCAGCGCCAAAACATTCATATTGCCAGCCACCTACCTCACCGGCGACAATAACTACCTGCGGGTGCTGACGAACTGGTTGCCCACTTACAGCAATTCATCACTGGGCAGGAACCTGTATATCGCCATCCGAGCGGCCAAGGAAGGAGACGCTGCACTGGGAGCTGAGTTTGCGTCCAAAATTAACGTCCATGAAGTATATGCATTTACTGTGAGTATTCGGGACACGCCTACATGGATATGCATGTGTGTGTTGGCAGCCCAAATACCTACAGGCGGGACCACGTTGCTACATTGTGTGTCACTCCGTGTATGCGGCAGTGAGGGAGTGGAGAGGACGACCAAGTATTCTCGTGACGGCAGAAACGGTCACGCACGCCAGTTTTCATCACATCCCGAAAGCCATGCACACACTCCTCCCTGGATGATATCCTGCATCATATCGATTTTTTATTTGCCATCCATTCACTCGATATACCGCACGGTTGTTGTGTTTTCAAGTGCCGTACATGTCTTGGGACTCTGGTCTGGTACCGTTTCTTTCATAATCCGTAAGAAATGGCGATGTATGAGAATTATCGGGTCCAGTGCTGGGTCTCTTCTGCGCATATGATCTGTATTTATTTCTTACCGTGGAATCACATCATTAATGGTTAGGAAGGCCAGTTGAGACGTTGTGGGGTGAATTCACAATGTATGCCACCTCCATCTGTCCATACACGTGCGCTCCCAGGACAACTCCCCTTTCTACATCTATTCCGAGCGCCAAATCACGTTCATCAATTCCACCGGAGCCTTATCTCAGCTGACACTGATTCCTTACAATTTGGTTGTGTACGGCGGGGCCTGGGTCGCGATCGACACCATGCGGGTGCACCTCTGCCGTTACGTCACATCACCCTCGGAATGTCCCGCGCTCAGCAGCCTTGAGACTGTCAACCCTCCGCCGCCTTCACCAATGCCACCATCACCAAGGCCTCCACCACCACCACCGCCAAAGCCACCGTCACCCAATCCCCCTCCGTCAACTAGGCCTCTGCCCCCCAACCCTCCGCCACGTCCACCACCGCCGCCATCACCCAAACCGCCGCCGCCACCCAGCCCGTCGCCGCCACCCAGCCCGTCGCCGCCACCCAGCCCGTCGCCGCCACCCAGCCCGTCACCGCCACCCAGACCGCCGCCGCCGCTCAGCCCGTCACCGCCACCCAGCCCATCACCGCCACCCAGCCCATCACCGCCACCCAGCCCATCACCGCCACCCAGACCGTCACCGCCACCCAGCCCGTCGCCGCCAAACCGGCCGCCGCCATCCAGACCATCGCCGCCACCCAGCGCATTGCCGACGCCACCGAACCGATCTCCACCGCCACCCAGCCCTCCACTGCCAAACCGGCCACTGCCCCCGAGCCCTCTGCCGTCACCCTCCACTTCGCTTGGTAAGAGTTGGTTTCGTCCGCGCAAGAAATATCAGGGCACGGGTCGAAGTCACAGTAAGCTGCGCTGGCAGCTGTTGGAATGTGTGATGCCTCATAGCTCTGCCAAGCCCATGCAAATGCATGATTAGTCGTGCATCCGCGTGGGTGAGGCGTGGCAGATGCAGCGCAAATAGAGGATGCAGCTATCCATCCTATTAAGTCGTCCTTGCAGTTGATTACCTGCTTTGAGGCGACATTTGCAAAGATCAATGGCCTACAGGGGTGAGCAACGGGTTTGCAAAGAGTATGAATCCGGGTAACGAATGCTGCCACTCCCCAGAGCATGAATAACCTTTACCATTATAGACTAAGCGCGTTGGCACCTCACCTAACATCACCGGATAGGCACAGACTTAAGGCTTTTGGACAGCCACTACTTTGAGTGATATCTACCCGCCCGCCCGTATGCAGCTGGCTGCCCCGTCGTGGCTGGCTTTCTCGGTCCGTTCAACGTCACGGACCACTTGGGGGATGACATGCTCTCTAGTGCCGATCCAATCAGCGACTGCACTCTCCGACCCAACTGCCTGGGAGTTAACTCAAAGGGCTTGCTCAAGAGTAAGACCTCCCCGACGACGAGCGTGTCGGGTGTGTGCCTGTACTTGCGGAACGGTGAGTAACACGCGGGAATCACAGTTTCACGACTGCAAGTCATTTTTATAGATGCGAGAAAGGTTAGGTGCAACGGTGGAAACGCTTTCTGCCAAATAGTAACGCACGGCAGTAGCCACCATGACGGGGTCACAATTTTGACGGAACGCAGATCCAGCAGTTTATTGCTCGTTTTGCGTTTGAATGCGATATGTGGTGGTAATATTTCGCACTTCCCGTTCGAGTCTGAGCCGTGGTCGGGATCTTTTCCCGGCCACCGACCGAAAGATCCCCTGCTTCGTTCCCGTGTATAACAGGGCACTCTGCACGCATCGATTCAAACCTTTATAAGGCCCTCCTTTTTAAGGCCCTCCTGTTAATCCTCCGTCCTATCTTACCCTAAAATATGGACCTGTAATCCGAACAGCTAATAAATTACCGCCTTATTATGTAATGCGATCGTTTTTGGCTCGCTGCAGCCACTTTCTTCGACTCCGCCTCCTGCGGAGCTATGCTGGAGGTTTACGGCGTCATCCCCGGCGCCAGTTGGGGCCAGCTGGCCAACGCCGCGGGCTCTCAGACCATCTTTACCAATGCCAACTGCAACATCAGAGCCTGTACGTACTACCAGACCAAGTATGGCACCAACAACTCCACATCCTGGGGCAGCCTGCCAACTTCGTTGCAGACCAGCTGGACTAAGTACGGGTGTAATTCGGTAGTTCTAAGTAAGTGATGCAGCTAATCAATAAAGTTTGTTTGTGTGCGAAATCTGAGGGAGAAATCCGCACAACCGCGTTCAACATTCTGCATGCATCCCGATAGATACAGCCCACATGTACCTATGCAGGACTAAAAGTATGTTTATCAGGTGTATGGGATGGATAGTACATTACCATACCCATTATGATATGTAGAATATTACACACATATACCATATATATCATATCATCTTCGTCATGTGCGCACTCACGCTCTCTGACCGTGTGTGCACGGCTCCTGCGACGTACGTATACGTGTCTAAGGGGAAAGTCCTGAGGCCTGTTTCAGGATGAATGACGTCATACATGATAATTTGAGATTTTTATATCAACAATAGTATGTATACTTGAATGGGATAGCCCGTGCCGTTAAATCTGTCATGCATGCACTTGGGCTAGCTAGCCATTATGTATCCATTTTCATGTACAAGTGGTCCACCTGGATATACCGACCGCTCAAAGACGTGGGCAGTATATTATGTTCCATTAATAGGGTTCTAGATATTTTAAAGAAATTTTCTATGAAGCTATTTGCACACCCTTTCAAGAAGCGCTTTATTGGACCTTTCGTACTGGTAATATTTATGTTGCTGCCAGTTAAGTAATATTGCATGACACGTGCATGAACCTGGTGGGTGCGCGCAGAGTGTCCCGCGATCCCTGGCTACATGGCGACTCCTGATGCGGACCACACCGGTGACGATATCGCCAATGCGGGCTCGGCCTCCGCGGCGGCTGCCCTGTGCGCTTCCAATCCAAGCTGTCAGGCCTTCAACAACGCTGGCGTGATGAAGAGCAAGGCCTACCCCGTCAATGCTGCCGCCGCCACCGCTGGATCTTGCTTGTACACCAAGATCCAAGGTAAGAAGAAACAGCAATTAAAGTCGCGGAATGAGCCCGCATTACGTCCCCATCCGTCCATCACTCGCTAGAAAATGGATGTCGACTTACTGTGCGTGCATCGGCGGTGTCAGGGAAGGTAGCATGTGTACATGCCTATCTGGAGGACGTGCATTTGAAATGTATCAACATACAGCAAGATGACAAAGAAGGCTACGTAGGTGCATATGGCAGTAGTTAGGGGCAGGAGGGCCCTACTTACAGCACGCAGATGCGCTCGCATGGCCTACCTGATTTATCCCTGCTGCATATCAGCGTTGCATGCACGGACCTAAGACGAGGCCCACGGCGGTCGTCCTGCCCCGCTACTGGCTTGCTTCCGTTATTTCCTTTCCAACAGGTTACGTGTGGCCGCCATCTCCGCCGCAAAGCGCCGCCATAAGTAAGGCTTCATTGTGACGTATCTACCCGCCTACCTGCTTACCCGAACACACCTTGAGAGCCTGTATAGGCAGGCACACAGCCTTCTTGTGCGTGTGTTCGCTGCAAGGATTGCTCACCACGCAGAACTCAGAACCTTGCCTTCCGCGAAAGCAATTGATGATGAGTGATGAGCCGGCCGATGGGCTGAACGATGCTTTTGGTTATTATGCACGTGCGCAGAGTATCTGGACTGCCCGAGCGCAGATGGCTTTTTAGGGCCATTCTTGTCGACGGACCATGCTGGCGACGACGCCCTCGTTAGCACTGACGACCTCGCCAACGTCTGCCTGCTGAGGCCTGACTGCCTGGGCTTCAATTCTCTCGGATACCTCAAGGCCAAGATCGTGCCGACAGCGCCCGCGACGGACGTGTGCCTCTATGTGCGAAATGGTACGAATACGGGGCCCGTGCCATCCTGCCCGCGAGCCCTAGGCTGCATAGTTACCGGTAACGCTCTATCAGTACAGCGCCGGGGGGAAACTATTACGGGTTGTCATATTATACGACATTGTGCCACAACCTGCACAACGGTACTCACGTAGAGATTCTACGGTCTGGGTCCTAGTTTTCGGTTTTCCATTCTGTGGACGTTTGGTGGCTTCTTTAGGGCGTGCGTAATTTGGGTTGAGCTCTTCCCATCCAAAGCACATGTACAGGACGGATGATGATGTACATATTCCCCCCCACTCCTCGATGTGATTGCGTGTCTCTACTACGTGAGTTACTAGCTGTGTCCTTCCTTGTGTATGTATATATGCCGCTTTCGCCAGAATCTCCCTTGCTTCGCTCCTCCCCCTGCCTGATGCTGTCGTACGGAATTATGACGTACCTGTGCAGCTTCTTTCTTCAGTTCGCACGTCTGTGGCAAGATGATTGACTCCTACGGCGTAATCCCGGGTTCTTCTTGGGGCGAGTTGTCCCCGTCCCCGGGAAACAGAGCGATATACTCTAACGCGAGCTGTGACGTGAAGGCCTGCACCTACTTCCAGTTCAAGTACGGCACTGACTCATCTACCTGGGGAAGCATGCCTTCGGCCCTGCAGTTTAGTTGGAACAATTTTTACTGCAACCAAGTTATACAAGGTCAGTACGTTCCACATTTCCCGGCCGATTCGCACAGGCACGCACCGGCCTGACACACCGGCCTTTTCTTTCTAGTTATATGTCCGTCAAGTCCGTCCGCTTGTGATATTAATTATCATAAAGCCATGTAGCAAGCATGTTTCTTACGAACATGAGTGCACACCACCATGGAGGTATGATCCGTGAGCCACCTAGGTATACGGGTATGATTCGTATGCCACCTGCACGGCAGAGGCGCCCCGTCAAACCTTGCCAAGCCTTCCGAACCCGCAGCCGCGCATTAGATTTATGTTAAGCAAGTGATAACTAATCTAATCCTTCAGCGCATATGCGACAGTCGCAGAAGAAAGTACTTAGACCCATTACCAGCAGGTAGAAAACTCCTCTGCCCATCAGCTTTCGCGTATATATTCTGCAGCTTGGTGGCCGGCATTCAAACGCATATGCGGCATGGAAGGACGACGTCATCGTTCCATCTTTGTCGTGTAGGTTGCCCCTATGTTGATGGCTTTCTGGCGACTCCGAATTCCGATCATATCGGCCACGATATCGCCAACGCCGACTCTATCGCCGTGGCAGCTACCCAATGCGCCTCCAATCCAAGCTGTCAGGCCTTCAACAACGCTGGCGTGATGAAGAGCAGTGCTTTCCCTATCAACGCGGTCACCGGGGCGTGCCTGTACACCAAGGTGCTCATTAACTAACCGTTGCCGTGGTAGGAAAGCACTGCAACAAGGTCCTTCTTGGGGGGGACGTGTATGATGGGGGTTGACGAAATTACAATGCCTAACTTGCACTAACAATTTATCCTTTTAGGTAACGTTATTGAAATATCAGGAATCGGATCAATAAGCTACATGGTGCGCCCATCCGACGCCTTCATACGTCAATGCAATGGATGTGCTTGTAAACGTATTAGGTTGCAAATGTCTGCGAGTGCTGATTCTGTTCGAGCGATGGACGCGGGTCGCTGGTGATGCTGAGGGGCGGGAGTGCTCCTCCAGCTGGATAATGAACTTAGGGTCCATGTTTGTCAGGCCTGGACGCCACCAACAAGCTGCAGATCGGCAAGAAATACCAACGGCCAATTCTGGTTGCGGCAGCATCAGTAGTGGCGGACAAGATAGAGCACGATGCATGGTACGGATGCGATGTCTGGAGTTAAGGTGTGGCAGTTCATTGATGCACTATTGGTGCATCTGGTTGCTTTGTACGGATCGGAATCCAATCATATACTTGGGGCCGAGGGGACAGCAAGAGCAACCCAACCCCTATGTGCGCCAATGACTGAGATCCGCGCGTACGGGGCATACGGGCGAAACCTGCATCATTGGTACTGCATGCCTGCCTGCAGACAAAGCGCTCACTCGCTCGGCATCCTATTTCCTGCCTGACTGTTCGCCGCCGGCTCGCACCTCAGAGGCCACTAAGCGCCACCGAATCCCGGTGTAAAAGTGTGAAAGGTAATCGGATGATGAGAGGTGCACACAGGGGAACGCACCCTAAACAATGGTTGGCTTCGCTTGCTATGCTTGCTTGGGTGTGTGCGTCTTGTGCTGTCTATTACGTAATACTGTCGTAAGTCAGCTGCGCGACGACGATGTATTTATTTATGCACTGCTGACCTGCATATCAGCGATTCATGATTCATCAACATCTTGTCACTGGATCTACCTTCTGGAAGTATACCCGCCGCAAGCATTCATGTAGGGGGGTTTGTCAGCCAGCCATACATGCATCATCAACGCGTCTTTTCAAGGCTTGATATTGGCCGTGATTGAGATTTTGCTGGGGTCTAGTCTCATGATTGGCTTTCCGCAAACTCCTGAGCTTGGGTCACTTCTTTTAAGTAGCTTGCATCCAAGCAACCGCCCAAGTCAGAATATATCCTTTCGCGCTTCCTACTTACTTGGAAATCGTGGCTTATATCTTATTACTTCACTTGCATTCACTTGCTCTGTTTTGCTTTGGCATGAGGAAGTTAGGCTGTGGTGTGCCAGTGGAGATTAGATTTTAGTAAAACCGTGACTTGGGCGATGTGTGATAGCGCCATCCATTCATCTGCGCATGTATTACGCAAATGCGTGGAAAAATACGGTGGCCCCTGTATGTGCAAATTACCAATCTACCTATCAAGGTAGCCAGCTACCGAGGGGCCTTGGTAAGACGCCGGTAACCATGAATAGGTCCATTTCAAGCATTTATAAAGGATGGCTGTGACGTTTCGAGTTCAGTTGCAGGGGTTAGATATGAGGGGAGGCGCGCGTATCCTGGTGCTAATCAGGGTGTCTCAGTACTTCCTACGGTTCCCGGCGGTACTTAAGATGCGACGTACCATTAATAAGGATATGGAGTTGAGCTGGACTCGTGGACAACTCAGCCGGGAGTAATGCCGAATCTGTTTGTAACGATGTCCAGAAGGCCCTGTTATAACACGCTAGCCATGCAGCTACGTATACATCAACACCGAACAGTCGTCCGGCATGCATGCAGCTCAAGGATGACAATCACAGCTCGGCCGACACCGAGGGAACTGAGGGGACACTAGGCGAGTGGTTCAAGTGAATGCAGTCTTCTGCAGAGAAGGCTAGACGACCTGGAGGGGCTCCAGGGGAGTGACCATGGGGACTCTGGTAAGAGAGCCGGAATGGCAGCCGTCAACTGCAGACAAAAGAAGAAAGGGGAATCTGGCTGGATTGGTAGCTGCCTACATGGGAAAGGGGGGACTCGCACCTTTCTGATGGTATGGCTGGGGCGCGAGCAGACTTTAGGAACTCTGTGCAAGGGGCTACATTAGTAACAGTGTCAGGAGAGAGGAGGGGACTGTAAGCACTCCAAGGAAATTTATGGCAGCTAGTTACGAAGAGTTCGTTTATTAAGACTCTGAGGACTTCTGGCGTGGTGGCCAAATATGCAATGTCCCCGGGGATAAAAAGTAGGGATGACTGTTGCTGGACGGACTGGCAGCAATCTCCAGGGAACGGGGCTCTGTAAGCTGTTGAGAATATTGCTGGTTTGGCAGCAGTCAACTGGCAAACAGGGACGAGGCACTCTCTCTGCAGGAGTGGCCGTAATGGCAACAGTCTTAGTAGTAGGGACTGGACGCTGGGGACTTAGGGGACGTTTCCAGATGGCAAGTCAAGGGGCTATGGAGATTCTGGGGGAGCCTCCACTGTAGCATCAGTCTGCAGGCCAAGGAGGCCAGGAATCTGGGGACACTGGGAATGAGCAGGCCTGCGTAATGCCAGTCTCCTTGCCTTCGCCTGGTGGAGGAGGGGGAGTTTAGGGAAATGGCCAGAGTTAGGAGTGGCCAGAGTGACAGCCGTAAATAGTGCAGAGGGGAAGGGAATCTTGGGACTCTAGAAGGGTGGTCGGAGGGGTGGCAGCCTTTATGGGAGTAAAGTGGTGGATCTTGGGATCTGGGAATGGCCGGAGCGGCTCGCTGTGCACAGTCGTCGGCGAAGTGAGAATGGGACTCAATGGATTAGAAAGCTTAGCTATCTAGAGGATCAACATAGCAGTCTTCGAGAAAGTGAGGACTGTGTAAATTATGTGCTGCACTCGTGGAGTCCATCTGGTCCATAAAGCAGGCATGAAGATCTTCTACAATCACTATTCAGACAGCCTCAGAGCCAAAAAATAACGAGCTTATAATAATATTTCCGTTTCCTTTTCTTAAGATTCAAGCCTATTTTTGTTTTACACAGTTAATAATGATAATGAGTATGATTGTTACAAGCTTCACGAACTCGTAAGGCCTCGTTGAGGGTTGACGCCCGTACAATATACCTCTCTGTACAGCCCATGTGACAGTACAGGTCACAGGCGCACTTCCGGACGCGTCATGGTCTTAAAAGAACGGAACTTCCTGACACAATTCCTCGCTTATTATTGATTACGCATCTTCAGACTTCCTGAAGCCTTTAGGAGCTTGTAGCGAACGCGGTCCTTCTCAATCGACGTTAAGAGATTTCAAGGACCTGGCGTTCCAGATGGCTGAATCATCTGTTCTTCGGCGAACGCCGGTTACCATGCTCAGCGGCTTCCTAGGCGCAGGTGGGAGGTTTCAGAAGAAAAAAATTAATCTCTGACCGAAATAAGTGCAAGTTTTACGTTCGTTATTTCAACTTCATAGGTAAGACAACACTGCTGCGCTACGTCTTGGAAAACTCCTCGGAGAAGATCGCGTGCATTGTAAACGACGTCGCCTCGGTTAACATCGATGCGAAGCTGGTTCGTAATGACAAGAGTCGTGCTTCAAACAACACCACAGCTGATCTTACTGACACAATTGAGTTGGCAAATGGTTGCGCTTGTAAGTACGCGGGCGTTCAAGGATTTATTCCAACGATGAGGCAGGTTGTATCCTCTTTCACAGACATGGTTGATGGTTTGACATAGGTAGAGGGTGAATCGTATGTGTAACAGATGTGGTGATATGTGGCATCTCTTGTGGGCCCTCCGGTGAGCCCACAATCCGCAACGGCACACCTCGCCACTTTTTAAACGTTGTCTGGTATCTGGTGCTCGGTGTGCGTACAGGCTGCAACATTCAGGACGAGCTCTTTGCCTCATTTGAACAAGTCCTGGCACTCGCCGACAAAAGGGGCGAGCCGTATGCGCGGTAAGCTGGCTTGGAGTGCCTGGGTTTGGTTCTCCTTCCTCATCGTGACATTCATCGACTCGGGGGCCTCTACACCGCGCAGAATCGTGCTGGAGAACAGCGGAGTGGCGGAGCCACAAAATATCCGGGACAAATTTAACGAGGCGGAGATGGCGGTAGGGACGCTTTGCCTGGGGGCGAGGACTGGGGATGGTGGGGCGCACCTCAGGCTTGAGTGAACCAGCATGAAATGAAAGAAGGGAAGGAAACATGTGCTTCAGGAAGCCAACAACTCTTTTTGGCACATGGAAACGGCGCATTCGTTGCCACATACGTGCGCACAGGGTCGTGAATCTGGGTTACGTCGGCAGCCGATTCTTCAGGGTTGATACGGAGAAAAGCGGCCCGTGGCCCTGGACACCAAAGAGTGGGCATCGTGAATTAGGTCGTGGAAGGTCGTTTGGCCTTGGACAGCTGCTGTGGAACGACAAGATTTCTACCTCACCTTCACGCGACGGTTGGCCAGTTCCATTGCTTGAGAGTAAAGAGAAAGTCTTACGGACACCGCGCAACCATTTGCTATCGGAAGTTCTCGTAGAAATGTCCAGTCGGTGTACATTGCCAGCTTCGTAATCGTAATTGTAAAAAAATTAGTCGAAAAAAAATAATACTCGTTGTCCGGGTCCCGGGCTAGACTAGCGCCACAAGCAAACCCAGTTTACGCAGCTTTACACCACGTGCAAGCCTTAACACCGCACAAAAGTCTCCGCCAATCGCCAAAGGGGATTTCGGTGCAATTAGTGGAAACTGCATCCAGCGACTCGCCCACTAGTCGGGCGGTAGCTGACCGGCAGTTTAAAGAGAGGAGGCTGGTTGGAACACCTTTTTAAGAGTTAACAAACGGACTCAAGGCAGGCTAGGAGAGAGGGATATTCAGGGCCGCCGGCAGATGACGGAAGATTTATTGCTGGCACTCATGGTAAAGGTTGTATCTCCGATGGTGCCTATTCCTTTTTTCCATTCTTTTCGCCACCATTGTTTGCCGCCAGGGTCACCCGCTGCTGGACCGGATAGAGCTAGACACGCTTGTCACGGTGCGGACCGGTAAAGGGGATGGATGAGGATTGATAAAATTAAACCGTGAAGTGTAGACGGAGTTGCGCGCCGAGTGGGGTATTGGTTGGCCGGGTGCCTGTACTTGCTTGTGCCTACACGTACCAATCATGACGTGTACAATACGCCATTGAGTCTTTCAATGCATGGTTACCATCGTAACTAGTTGGTGCTTGATTTGGGTATATTGTATTTAGGAGCGCTGGGTATCGAAAGTGTTGGCGGGTCATTACCATTGCTTCTACACGAGTCCTGCGTTTCCGTCTCTTACAGGTTGTCGACTGCGGAACGTTCCTCAAGGACTGGGCCACTCGCGCGTGCCTGGCCCAGCGGCCCGATCTTGGCGAAGGGGGCGGCCTGAGGCCCGTGGTGGACCTGCTGGTCGAGCAGATTGAGTGAGCGAGTGGGAGGGGCCCAGCAAGAACACGTTTGCATGGTGGTGCGTTCCGGGACGGTTAAGTTTCACAGGAGCAGGAGATGGGTGGGCTACTATCCGCAGGAGAGCGATGAGGATCTTCTAACATGCACGTTCACATGCAGCGATTGAACCATGGAGGATGATGTGCGTTTGAAGCCTTGCACGGGTGCGGGGATGTGGGTCATGCTCTGCATTCGGGAATTGAGATCGAGAGGGTCCCGCCCAAATGAGAGGATGAAGAGGAATGAGTGTGATACTACAGCTGAGGGGATCCAGATAACAGAGGAACTTCCAGATTAGGTTTGCCGAAGTAAATGTGCCCCAAGCGTCTTGGGTCAAAGTGTGCCCTGTTGGCCACCGGCAGGTGCGCCGACTTTGTGGTGCTGAACAAAACCGACATGCTGGACGAGGCCCAGAGGGAGGAATTGAGCGCCATTGTGGCATCACTCAATCCACTGGCTACCATCATCCCATGCGTTCACGGCAAGGTGAGGGCATCACAGGGTTTTTCGCGGCTGATGCCATCGCGCTAGTCGGTCGCATGCTAGTGGCCCCGAACGATGGTAAGTTTGCAGGCTAGATCGCTCAGTGTTCCTTTTGGAAAGAATGCATATGGAATACATTAGATGTGAGGCAGGGAACTAGGTAACACTCTTTAATGTATTTCAGTTCAACATCCACCCGCACACCCGCGTCTTCTGTTTGCACGCACGGATATCCTTGCAATTTAGTTTGGGGTACGGATTGGGCTGCTATCACTGATCCCGTTTCCTTCTGATGACTTGGCTTCCCGTTGTCACTAATCCTGATGTGATTGCGTTTGTGGTCGGCCGCCGTTTCAGGTTCCCATTGAGCGCGTGTTTGGTCGCACCATGCACAGCGTGGTGGCTAAGCTCAACATCGAGGGGCAGCACCGTGGAGCTGTGGCAGCTGCCAAGAACCGCATGGTGCGTCTTCGGGACGGGTTGGTTGACGAAACGCCAGTGTGCCGGATGGCTTGCTGCTACCCTGCAAGGAGGCTTGCGTTCTTGTGACATGGGCGCGTCTGGTGTTGCATGTAAGGTTTTTGCATTTTACTGATTTTTTCTGTCCCCTTGAGGCGCGAAATCCCTGAATTCAAGGAATGACATGATTAAGTCTTACCGCCATACGGGCTTAGGGTCATTTGGACAGGACTTGAAGAATGCACTGCAACGGCAGCATTTGAGCTTCTGGCGAGTACTGCTCGGTATTTTGTCGTCCTATGGTGGCCGTGAATTAAATCGTATACCCTACGTGGGGCCCCTTCTCCGCATGTAGGCTCAAGAGGAAGAGGAGAAGCGCGCAAAGGAGAAGCACAACCATGAACACGAGCATGGCAAGGGAGACGACTGCGAGGTGGGCCTTATGTTGGGCCTCGAACCCCGCGATTTGTCGGTTAATGGGTGTTGGGCTGAAGTCGCACGTCAGAAGAGTAGTAGGAGGGCCTGTGGTGGACAGCCGGTGCCGGCCTGCTGAATACCAAGTCTTGTTAGCCTTGGTGTGCGGCTTGGACGTCTCCTGCCATATCGCAATGGTCTGCAATGCTTTAGACAGCTCCCTTATCCTGACCCATCTGCATGGCGTGTTGGCTAGCTGTCCAAAGTCCAAGCTATATCCTCATTTATGTTTTTATTACCTTGACGTATGTTGGATGGAGCATTGCCTTGCAACAGCGCCTATGATTCATCAAATTTACGCGCTTGGAACGCACCCGCATCTCCGTTCTAGGCCTGCAAGCACGGCCATGGGCATGGCGGTGACCATAAGCACGAACACAAACATGGCCACAAGCACGAACACAAACACGCCGAGAGCGAGAAGGTGGAGGACTGCAAGGTGGGTGCCTTGTGCCAGGATGATAGCTCTTGTATTATAGCCCTAGTTGGATGGGCATCTTTAATCAGGCCTGAGCTCGCCCCACCTATTCCAAACATCATCCTTGGTCATCAACTCGATCAGCCTCGTAACAGGCCCCATGTAGCTTGCCGCTGCCTTGTCGCAATGGTTCTTGGGCTAGCTTAATGTGTTTTTGCTAGGTCTTTCTTTACGCCATGTAATACCTCTCGTTGCCTCCTGCTGACGCTGCTGTCATTCCGGTGGCTCGTCAACAGGCATGCGCAGAGGAGAAGGCGGATGGCGACATGCACGACCATCATCATCATCACCACCACAAGCACAAGCACGCCCACGAGGAGGATGGGCAGCGCCATGAAAACTGTGAAGTGAGGACGACAGGCCTCTACTAGGTTGGGTTAAGGGGCGAATGGGCTACACCCAGACAGTGGTTCCAGGCTTTGGCAGAGCTGGACCGCCTTGGCTTGACGTGCTTTGAGGCCTTGATGTGGGGACGGCGCAACTCTTTTTTATGGCTTGGGGATAAGGAGCTCGAACGTGGCGATGCTTTCGAAAATTATCTTTTCAGCTCTGAATGGCTTGCATGCCATCATTACCCATCCTGCTGTCCCTCCACGCCACCATCACTACCCTCCGGTTCCGCTGTGCATTTATCGCTGCCCCCACTGCTCATCTTGTGGCTTTTGTCCATCTCTCCAGGCGTGTAATGAAGAGGAGTTGGAGGGGCACAAGCATCACCACCATCATCACCATCATGAGCGTGAGGAGACACGTGCCGCAAAACGCTTCGGTATCCGCAACTTCGTATACTCTCGCCGACGGCCATTTCACCCACAGAGGTAGTCTTATTTAAAGAAGCACATATGACTTTACTATAAGGAGTGTTCTTTCCGACGTGGCATTTCAAAACATATTCGTCTGTACGTGGGGCGTGGGATGGGTGACGTGAATGTAATGTGGGATGGGTGACGCAACCAAAACTGGCGCGTATTTACGCCATGGCAAACGTCAGCAATCCAAAAGACCAAAACGCTCGCATTTTAGCAATATCTTTGGAATTTTGAGCTTAGATGCGGCAGCCTGTGACTATAGCCTTTAAGCTGGATTATGTACGGCAGCCTTACGGTTTGCCCTATCAGTGACAGCTCTTCAGTTTAACATTCTGTCTTCACTTTCAGAGCTTTTGTTACTCTCATTTACTTCTTCGTCTCAGTCCCAGCAGCTTTCCAGCGCACAGCAAGCCAGTAAGACCATATTTCATGGCTTATATGTAGGGAAGTCGCGTACACTTCAGCATTTGCGTGCTATCTGCGTTTTAGTATAATCATGCGCGTTGTGGGCTACACTGCATTAACATGCCCTTGCGACTTTCCATCACCCTTTTTCCTGGCGGGGATGGTCTTCAGGCTCAAGGAGATGGTGCTGAAATGGCTGCCTGTAACCGTCAACCAGGCCATCGACGGGGAGGCGCCCGCGGAGGGAGACAGCCCTATCAAGACGGGTGAGCAAGAAAGGCCTAGGTTAAGCTATATGAACTCCGTCGTGCAGGAAGTGCATGGTTTCCTGATTGCGAAAGTCCCACCCAGCGGTAGCTCGGTTCAGCTTTGGAGGGGTTCTTAGAATGGACATGTTGGAAGCCCTTAGCTATGCCTTCCGCCCTGGGGAATCGGCCAAAGTATTTAATGTGTGGTCCCTTATTCTCGGGTTCGTGCCTTTCCCTATTCACACATTTCAAAGCATAATTTGGCTCCCATTTGCTTGATTTCTTACCCGCACGCTCACACAATATTGAATTGTGTTGTTAACACTACTAATGCTGAGACTGCTGATATTAGTAACAAAAAATGGAAATCATGGCCGTAAGTCCAAGGGTTTCGTTTTAAAGAGTGATTGGATTTAAACTTCTCCACACAGTGATGCGCTCCAAGGGCTTCATGTGGTTGTCTTCAAGCCACGCCACTGCCTACTACTGGAGCCACGCGGGGCAGCACTTCGAAATTCGCGATGAGGGCGATTGGTGGGCAGCGGTGCCGTCAGAAGACTGGCCCACCGATTCCGCACAGCAGGACATCATCCTCAACGTAAGTGATGAATGGGCCCAGTGGCTGGCGCGCCGCTACCCCTCCTTTTCCCTGTTCTTATTAGCCTCCTCCTTCCTATCGCCCTGATTTTGTATTTTTTCGCCTGCCCCTTCTCCCTCCCCGATCTCCCCCGACCCCTCCTGCATGGGCCCTACCTGCTCCCTGGCCGATCTCCCGAATGTCCTTCTTTCTGCCCGATCCACTAAGCCTGCTTTTCTAGGCGCGGTGCACAAGGACGCTTAACCAACGATTTAGCGGGGGAGTTGTTGCGTATAGTCAGATTCGCCATAGCCAGTGGGACTGCCTCAGCAATCTTTCCCCATCTGCTACAGTAACTACAGAGGCGCCCTGCCAAGCTCCTCACAACATGCATTAAATCCTGCAGCTTTCAAGCCTCCCTGTTTACTCGTCTGGCCCTCATATGGAATCCGGTATTGCTTGCGTAAAACGTAACCACGCCCTCTCCCCCTTGCCCCGGGGAAAGATATCTCCACGCCCATACGTACTGGAATGCTTCCAGTACGCTGATGTCACCTGCCTCTGTGTGCTTGTGGCACCCAAAGTTTGCCAATGCATTTTGCGAGGACACTGTGCCCGACCTGCTTTCCTAACATTTTCACGTTATGTGTACATGGCAACCCTGGCCTGCAGCTGCGGTTCAATATTTTCGCCCAACCCTCCCCTCCCTGCCGGATCTCCCAGTCCCCTACCTACCCGCACGCTCAGCACTGATCCCTCCTTGTGTGCTCTCTCGCAGGACTTTGACGAGGCTACCGACCTGGGAGATCGTCGGCAGGAGATTGTGTTTATTGGAGTCAACATGGATGAGGTGGGTAGTGTATGGCTGATGCACGGCTATTTTACACACGGGTGTACACTGGGTTTATTTTACCGTATAACGCGGTTTATGAATCAATGTTAAATACGTTCTCCAAGTTTACAAACGTTTACGTCAAAATCTCACAACCTCATGCTCTGTACCTCATTCTCCCCTCAGGCCAAAATTAGCGCCCAGCTCGATAGTGCCTTGCTGACGGACGGAGAGATGGTGAAGTATAAGGAACGCTGGGCAGCAGAGGCCGACCCGCCGCACCCCGAGGTGAAACGGGCGTACAACGAGATGGTAGCTTTCATTGGCGTGGGTTGCGATTGATGGACCAGGATAGGATTACAATATGATAAAGAAGAATGTTGACGCATGAATTACAAGACCTCAGGTTTTATGCCGGGACCTAGTGCCCCCTGCCAGTCAGTAGCGGCAAAATGCGATGGGATTACAGCGCTGAATGGAGGAATAGATACATCGGACATAACCGTGAAAGGGTAGGTGGTAGCCAAATATCATGGGCAGAGCTGCTAATGATGAGTGACTTTGCTGTCCGTGCTACTTAAGGAACATCCTTCCCAGCATCTATTTAAATGTTATGGGCATGAATACGATCCTTCCCCTTGTAGGTGGAGGCCCGGCGTGCGGCAAAACGGCCCAAGGCGGAGCTATAAAGCTTTCCTGCACGTTTATTGTCCGCTGAACGGCAAATCAAGTTTGCTTGCCATCCACAACCTGCGATGCAACGGCATTACGAGTGAAAGCCGTGTTTAACGCCGTTCTGCGTGTTCAATTGTATGCAAAGTATTGGGCTACTATTAATAACATTTCCTTCGGACGAACGGGGTCACGCAAAACAATGAGCGAATACTTCGTAGACCCCCGATTATGCGTATGGTGCCTATCTGCGCGCACTGGTTGAAAGGCATAAAGGTCAGTGGTTACAACCAGTGATTTTTCCTATTTCCTTACGAGGACTGAGTATATACAAACAGATGAACGATGAGGTAAGCGACGGGCTTGACCATAATTACCGGAGCCGGGGTGGTGTGGGGTGTGAATTTAAAGGGTTCAGATAATGTCAATGGGTGCGATCCCTCCCCACCAGCCAAACATAAAGGCCGACCGTTAACCGCTAAACTGAACCAATAAAGCTCTTTTCGTAGTGGCTACATCCACAACCCCTCGAGTCAGGGCTGCATCAGTCTGATGGAAATTGCTACTAAGCATCTTACATAAATCTTACGTACTTGGCCAAACGCCGTGCCCCGTTGCAAGGTTTCAAATTGCACCCCCAAGTTATATGTACTACCCTTTTGTTCAATAACGGCAAAAGACCCCAGGCCAACCAACGTCATGCTTTGCATTAAATGAGCAAACCTTGAAAATTTTCTTCCATCGTAGAGGTACGTAAAATTTTCCTTCCAGTACATCGTTGAAATTAAAAAAACAAATAAAACGATTTCTAGATGTAATGCTGTGTCTGGGTATCATCACAGTTTCGGCGTCTATAGCACGGCATCCGAACTTTATCGTTATCCTTGTAGATGATATAGATGAAACTCAGGACAGCGGTGAGCTGGCGATGCTCGCGACGAAACGGCTTTTGGCGACGTGCGAATTTCGTGCACGACGACGCGACCAGGAATGTCCAGAAATATTCTTGAATCATAGATTTTGTTCAAGATTTTTAAGGTGGTAAGTAGTAGTTGGTATTTGGTAGTTGGTAATCTTCCTCTCAGTTCATGCAGACATCGGTTCCTTATCCTGTTATATTCCGATGTTGCTGCAAACCAGGTGTCACGTCTACGACACATTTCGTCAGTACTCCAATCTGCTGCCCTTCCAGGGTCAGCCTTCTCCGCGGCCAGCTGGGTCACAACACCAATTTCACAGACGTTCTCTGCTTCTCACACGGTACGTCCAAGTTTCAGATGACAATTTCCACCCTGCCGCCCCCGACTAGCCTGCTTGCGGTCGTAAGCCTCAGACGGTAATACCCGATCTCCCCCGATGGAAGAAGTATTCCTGGGTGGACGGGTGGCTTCCTCAGCGACAATGCTACGTGCGGCCCCTTGTCATTACCGTCAATTAGGTTAATTGGCGGGCCGAACATGGATCCGGGTTTTGATGCAGGTCATGCACCGGAACCAGACATTTTTAAGAGTAACTCATTACCACCTTTTTTCAAGCACAGATTTACATTTACGAGCGACAGGAGACAAGGAAAGGCTGCCCCAAGAAACCCTAAAATCCCTCCCGGAGGTGGACGGATGACTGTCATTTGACCCAACAGCAACTGAAACCCGCCAGCCCTCCGCCCTCCGCGGCTCTGCATCCCTTCACCTCTAGGCACTTCATCATCCTATGCAACCTTCCTGTTTTCACCGCAGACCCCTCCCCTTTCTGGGCCGTCTACATAGCGAGTTCGTACTGTCCTTCCGTTCTTCCATTCATTCTTTCGCCACCCCAAGGGGTTCGCCGTCTGGCCGCGGAAACCATTTTCCCACAAATCACATTCGTTATCCCCGAGGCCCTGGCCCGCGAACCCACAACCCCTCCCTCACATACAGGAGGTTATGCAACATTCCGTGCGCTGGATTTGGATCGCGAGTGGCTCCCCATATGGCTGCAGAAAGCGGGGTACAACACGCTATACACAGGTGAGTGGGGGGGGCATTGGGCAAGGGGTTATGGGAGGTTATACGGGATAAGGAGAGGTCTCGAGGGGAAGGGCCTAGGAACGCGCGATGCCTGAAATTGCCCGTGTTTTGAGCTTATGCAGAGCATACAGAGACTGGTTTGCCACGACCCCCCCGATGGCTGTGAGGGTTACCACGCTGGTGACCGATGGGCTGTTGACAGATTACAGATGCGGTGGATGTGAATGGGCTCCCTCCCTCCGAAAACACCCACCTCAGCACCACCCAGCAGAGGTGATGGTTAGAGATGGCTTGAAGACGGTTAGACCACCGTTATAAGTGTAAGTTGTCACCTCTAGCTTATACATGGATCTTAGCCTAATGAAACCCAAATAAGGCCATGGCCTAAGATTGCACGGTCAGAATCCAACATCGGCCCACCCAGGTACCATGGTGGCATCGTCACACAGCCCAGCAGCGGAGGGCCCCAGGGGCACCACCGTTACAAGTGAAAGGTACAGCATGAGGAAGAAATGGCTTGGAGCACGAGCTATACATGGCAAATCGAGCAACGTCAAATAATATCTCTCATGCTCAGAAGGAATAGGAGCATTAATACAGATTAATATATGACAACTGCAGCACAGATGTAGTGTTGTGGCGCTGGACAGGCTCTGTGGATACGACATCTACCTAATTCCGCATCATTCAGGCCGTCGCATTCATGTCATAATTCGAGGACTTCCGGAATGCTAGCTGCGGAAAATCGGAAGTTGCAACGTTTTATCCCCGTGCGAGGGCTTGCCGCGTTCCTCTGGAACTCCCTATAAAGCATCGCCATCTTTGTCGTGTCAGTTCACTGTCGTGATTCATACGTTCTTTGATTGTACGTACAAACCACTGGCAGGAATCGCCATCGTACGACCATCCCATCGTACCCATCATACGACCCGGACAGCACCCGCGGGCGTGCTTCGCAGGGTTGCCTAAACGGCGTCTCTGGTGGCATGCTGCTGTACATCTCGCTCGTACAGTTGGCATCAGAAGACATGGGGAAGTATCTGATAGGGCCACCGCCAGCTTCGGACGCAAACAGTGATATTGGCGCCGATGCTGATGCCAATGCCACAGCGAGCCATGGGTCGGGGGGACGGTGCGGTCACAACCACGGCGACGGCGGCAGTGGCCGTGGCTATTCGGGTCACCACCATTCAAAGGAACAAACCTTACGCCGCCAGCGGTAGTGGCGCGCAGTTGGGCCCCTTCCGAGCGCAACTGCTGCTGCGCTCAGGAAGTGAATGAAGGTCGGTGGGCAGCTCCTCGGCGAAATGCATCTCGCTGTCTTCCATCTCGAGCATCTCGCTCAACGGATCCAGCGTGTGCGCCGCCGCGGTCCCGCCAGCGGTGTTTGCGGCGGCGGGAGCGCCAGTCTCAGGGGGGGCTTCGCGCCAGCAAGGAGGCTGCGCCGGCCGTGCTGCTCGACCCGGGGCGGCGATCGCCGTCGGCTGTGGTGGCTGCTGCCGCGGTGGCTCCTGCCGCCGCCGCCGCCGTCGGAGCTGCAGCAGCCATATCGCCTGTAGTAGGCGTGCTTTCTTTGGGGCCACCTCGCGCCGTCCACTTAACATGGCACCTTTCCGTGAAACTGCGACAGGTGAAGAAGTGGATGCGAATGCCGGATGCCACCGCCAGCGCTGCCCGGTTGTCGACCGGCCGAGACGCATCGGCCGCAGCAACGCCCACTGATATGTTCGGTCGCAAGCGGCGGCTGTATCCTGATGAAGACAACGATAGCGCCAGTGAGGCAAACAGTTCGCTGCTGGCGATGATCGATCAGCAGCGGGAGCAACTGACGGCGCCGGATGGAGCTGATGACGCGAGCAATAACAATAACGTCGAAAAGGATTACAGCTCTGCATGCGCGCAAGACGACGCTAATGCGACTGGCGAAGCCGGGCAGCGGAAGCGGCAACAGAGGGAGCCGGAGAGACCACGTCGGCGTCGTCGCGCAGGTGGTCGTGTCACCCTGGACAACCTGGGGGAGGCCCTGGTGAGCCGCACGGAAGCGCATCGAACGGTTGTTGCTGTACCTGCGTACTTTGACTGCCTTAGGTTTTGGGTTGGGTTTTAGGATTTCGGGCAGCTTCTCGCCTCCACACCTTCGCGCAGGGATGAAGGGCAGCTTAAGTGCCGAATCACCGTGAAACAAGGACATGGCCAGAATGGATATACCCTCAACGATACGGATGTCGGAATATAAAGGGCGAACAGTAACTTTGGAGTGAAGTGAAGTGACATACTGTAGCGGAACCCGGGGGTTAGGGGCGTATGCCGAGAGAACTAAGGTCTTAGGCGTAGGGGTGCCGGTCAGCCGGTGCGTACTGCAACAAGGGGACCTGTAAGCGGTGTTCAAGAACCCGCATCTCCTTCCCATGCGACCAGGTGGCGAGTCGAACCTACCGTGAATGGACATTGGACTCGTCTGTGCTTCTCAAGTCCAGAATCAATGTTGCGCCAGACCCGAGCGGCGGCAGTGACCCGGGTCACAATCCCGGCCTGGTCCGGGCATCAGGGACAACGGCCACTGGCCCCTTCGTGGACCCTGTCAACGGCCGTTGCTTCACCAGCGCCCCCTACGACGGAACCCCTGGGCCCATGATATGCGGTGCAGTGGCGGGGATGCTGGCGGCAGGCCACGTCGCCGCGGCGTCCGATGCGGTAAGGCACGGAGCGGCGGCGATGTTGAACGGTAGCAGCATGACATGGGGTCGCCACCCGGTGGCCAAGGCGACGAGCTGCTGCCGTGGGAGAGCCGGGTGGGTGTTTGGGGTCTGGTGGTATTATGGAACTCTCCAAGGATATTTTGGTTGTGCACTACCTTATATTTTATGCTTTGTGCCTCATACATGATATCGGCCTTCTAGAAGACGGAGCTTGCAGTTCGTGTTTGCCGTAGCGCTAGCATGTAGGCCAGCTTGCGGATGGTGTCATTGCGGCCGGCGCCGCGTATCGACGTTTTTTAATTGCGTTTGGATGCCCGATGTACGCGCTGTGCGTCACATCCTGTTTTCGAAATCCGGTTCAGTCAATGACAATCCCCTTTGTGGTGCCGTACCTTGACGACTCTTGCCCACGTTAAGCCGCAAATAAGTCGCCAAAGCCCATGCACGACTGTCGATGGGTTCTGCCCAAGACACCCGATCCTCTCTCACTGGATACATGATCTATTGGTGTATTGTTTTGTCCGATGCTTAGATGCCGGCCGGGTGCAGCGGCTGTGCACGGTGAAGAGCGCTGCCCCCCGTGCGGCCACGGCTTCTGGAGCAAGGGGCAACGACGCGCAGCAGCGCAAGGAACAACATCAACAGCAAGGGACGAGTTGCTGCGGAGGAGGAAGGGGAGGGGGAGGAACAGAGGCAGCAGCCGAAGCAGTCCAGAAGTGAAAAGGGGCGAGCGAGGGATTGATAGATATGGAGCGCGGGGTGAAGGAGACCTGGAGGCATCCGAAGGGCACCGCATCGATGGGCGTCTCGGGGGAGCATTCCATGCGGCGGAGGGGGCAGTAGGAGAGGCGGAGGCTGTCATGCAAGCCATGGAGACGCCTGCAGATATATAGAGCAAATGCAAACAGAGGATGATATCGATGATATCGAAATGGAAAGGTCGATCAGCTGTGGGTCAAAGGGGGATAGATACGTGGGTTGCGGGACGCGTTTGACGGTATTGGGTGGGAAGGGGGAAATGCAGGAGGGGAGTGTCGAAGGGCTGAAGTAAGTGATACTATAGATTGCATGCTTGTGGGTTGGTTTAGAATCGCATACCCATGCTCGTGGAACTTACCGTGCCCTTCATCACCCTTTTGCCCGCTGCGGTTGATTCCACCCAGTGCGCACGGAAGGTGTGTGCAGTTACTTACCATGTGCAGTTACTAATTTCCATGGGTATACGCGTTGTCTAGGAGGGCTTCTCGACGGCCACTATGATTGGCCGCAGTTCTTCCCCCCCTAGTCCTCGTCCCTTCAACACCAGGATTCGTTTCATTCGTCTTTTCCCCACTCAGCATCGCCCTGGCTGTTCGCTTACATACAGGCTTCGTCGCCACGACACGCCGGACGGCAGCGACATGCAGCGGCAGCACCGTGCAGCGGCGCTTGGACTGACGGGCGTCGGCCCCTTGGCCGGGTTCCAGTCAAATGCTGCCGACAGCGGGGAAATCCAGCAAGGCCACCTCGGGGAGCGATGAGAGCAGCCTGGGCCGGGAGACCGAAGACGAGGTCATATGGGACTTACCACGTTCAGTCAACGGCGCTTCGAAGAAGCGTATGTTTAGAACATGCGCGCTGGAGGACTTGCTACCGGCGATTGACGAAGTGAACGTGCACTTTGACCATGAGCTGCTTGCTGGACTTCATGGATCTGGACGAGCAACAGGAACAGCAACAGGTGCGATAGAATAAGGCCTGTCTGGTATGGGCAGTTCCCGCCCGCCTGACTATCCTTCTTGCCTCGTTATTCTGCTGGGTGAATGGTCCATGGTCGGGATGTGGCCCACGATTGTTAGTTAGTTATTACCTCCCTACTTGACGGATCAACGGATCATTAATGCTGTGGATCTGTGGTGTTTACGGTTTTTGGTCGCCAAGCCCTTACATGGTCTGAATGCGCGTGTGGTTGTCTGGGGCCGTGCGTGGTCGGACAGGGTCCGGATGCAAGGGCGGTGGCGGCAGCTATCAACCCTTAGATACACGGTGGAAGCTCTCTATATCGTGTGTGGAAGGTGGAGGAGGGTGGTAGTACCCGTAATTGGGGGCCTCGCGTAGGGGCTTAAGAGTGAGGAGGGCTTCGAAGCCCTCCAGAATTCTGTTTCACCCAGCCTATGAGGAGCCAGTGGATTTATATCTTGGGAGCCTAGGAGACGAGTTCTGCGTTCATGGAGGCCCTGGAGGAAGGGTGTCAACGGGGAGCTAAGTGTGCTCAGCTCAGGTATAGGCAGGACTCGGTAAGGGCTCGGGCTATCCGTTGTGGATCATGGGATTTGGGTGGAGAGTTTGGAAAAGTTGTGGATGGTGTCTGTTTTTATAATGATTGGACTGTAGGTGAAGGATGGTTTACCCCGCCAAATAACGTCACTCGGGTACTATAGCCGTAACGAGCTTGAACTTCAGCAAGCTAATCCAAGTGAAGCATTCGGCCTAACACGTTCCTTAGGATCTAGCTGGGCACGTTAGAGCTTGCGTTGTTGCGCGTTAGACTCGTGTGTCCCATACAGAATTCCTAACGCATCGCGTTTGGTTTGCATAAGAGGCTGCGTTGGATCGCCTAGCACGAGCTAATGCACGAATCCGATGTTACAGCGTTTGCCTCCGTCCTCACTGCTAACCCACTCAGATATTCTACTCGCACCAATAATTTGTTTTTCATTAAAGATATCATAAAACCACTATTTTGTTTCGCTTTCATGTGAGGACACACTCGAAGACGTCCAGAAGGAGCCCCCGTGCACAATCGGTTTGCGCTGGGCCATGCTTCCCCGGCTGTATGCTCCTTGGACTTGAATGGGAAAAACGCAAGACAGGAGGTCATGGTCTTGCATATGCATGTCATAAAGTACGTGGTTTAGGGGACCAGTTAGTGGGTAGCGGCGTTTGGGATGAACACGCCTTCCGGGGTGGGTGGCTGGATGTGTTGGAGATTGTGTACCCAGATCGATGTGCGACAAAAGTGAACGCAGCTGCAATATTCTGTAACGTTATTCAGTATGATATGATAATTCGGCTTCACACTCATTAAGTGCTTCCTTTCTGATTAAAGGTCAGCGCAAATGAGAGGGCGGCTCACTCTTCCTCTTTTCAACGGAACACACGCACAACCCCTCTATGCAAATATGCATTTAATATCTGTAATAGCAAGCCTGTCCCTTAGGCACCATATCCCACCAGGCACGTCGATGCAGCTGCAGGTGCTGTCTGGGCGCACCCTACGGAAGGCCTCTGGTGCTTCCCACGTGGCTCAATATCCCACGTCATACCAGACGAGTCTCTCAGCTGGAAGTTGGGGACTTGAGGATAACCAATCGCTATTCCACCGTTTGGTTGTTGATGGCTTTCCTAAATCTTCCACTGAATTAACATCACAATTGCCCCCTACACAGCGGCCGTAGCGAGCGATGCGCATTTAATAGTTACATCCGCCTTTGGTAATCAGGCCGGTAGCCGTCTAGACTCTGGTTCCATTTTCCTTCCCTCTTCGCGAGCGCGCGCGGGTACCTATTCACTTCACAGGACCATAGATGGCGGATGTGGCAGTCCAACGCCGTGTGTACTCGCACCGAAGAAGGCATTTATGATAGGTAAGGGGGTTACTGTAAGGGTTTGTTGCCTAACGTCGTTTGTGCGTATAGGTGTTCGTACGCCGAGCAGTTGTCCGTTAAATGAGTTGCGATTACTACACCGGCCCTTTATGCATATATTTGGTTGAGTATAGACTTTAGCAAGTTTAAGCTGACACGCAATTGAAATTTACAATCCGGCTTAAGTCTTTGTTATTTTGCTACCGGGAAGCTTGCCAACCGATAGGCGATGATTTTCCTTTCAGAACCTCAGGACTACTCGTGATTATCAGTTTCTGTTGCATAGAACACTTTTCTTTACCGCCTTTACCGCTGTACGGGGCCGAAGTACGGGGCCCTAGCACTTCCTAGGGACATCTTTTTGGCCCTGAAAGGGCTAAGACCAGGCACAAACCCGTTGCGTAAGTTGTTATGTTCCAGCTGCACCTAGTGCATGGCGGTTCTTCTCGGTGACCTCACGTTGCCACCCTGGAGCTGGTCGACCGAGAGTGCCTTAGGCTGAGGCAAGTCATATCACATGATGTACATATAGGACATCACGTCATCTGAGTCAGTTGCTATCCTGGTAACGTTGAAGCCACCGACACTTGATCAGACAAGTCACTTCAATATCCTGGCAGGAGCTTAAGTCCGCTTACGTATTCTCGTTGCTCGTTTCTCGGCTGGACTATTTGAATTCTAAGCTTTCCTTACTAGGGCTCCCCCACTTGAGCCGGGGCTGGAGCAGCTGGTGGGGGAGGGGCCGCAACGTTAGATACAAAGATATTGTCGTTGTAAAGGCAAGTTATTTATATCCTGTTCTGAAGGGCGTAGGCACGGTGTGCACAGGCGCCGTTTTGCGCAAAGGAAAGTTTTGGGCTCCGCAGGCATGGAGGTGACTCTATCCAGGTTGCCATTCATGCCACAGGAGAAGCACGTCATATCAGTGCTCTACAGCTAACCCTTCGGCGGGTCCTCTTCGGGCGACTTGATGCTGAGGCGCTCCAGATGTGTATGTGCGCGGGCAGCAGCAAGAAGTACTTGCCCAAAGAGGAGGTTGTCGAAGTCCCCGACTTCCGATACATACCGGAGCCGCAGCTCAGCGAACTTGTCGCCTACATGCGCCAGCGGCGGGAGCATCTCGTGTATCATAATACTACTGGTAAGGGCGCTGCGTTTCTACCCCGGACTTCCGGCGAGCACGCAGGCATTCACGTGCGGTGCTTCAGTTTTGCTTCCGAGCTACGTGGCTTTTTTCTTTGCGTAGATGTTGGCCTAGGCTCTTATTTTGGTTGAGTGACCCGTGAGTTGGGGCCTCGCCTGCTCTTGCTTCGGGCGGTGAGCATGGAGGCAGAAGAATGGACATTACCGTTTCGTTGGGAGCGTACTTGTCCGTGCGAGGGAAGCCCGGTCCCAAGAAGACGAAGCATGCGCGTCATGAAGGGTTCCAGCAAGAATGATGCATGCTAAGGGTGAGGTCATTAAGGCTGAGATCGTTTTGGAGCCCAAAAGCCGAGCTGCCACATGGCACGAGAAGATTCCTCGTCAACATGTGGCGCGACCCGGGGATCTGTGTAGGGATCGGCCAAGGACGGTGTTGCATAAATTATGTCATCGAGGTTTGTTTGGCATATGTTAGGCATTACATGGAATTAGCTGCAAGGTTTTTATGGGAGTGGGTCTTACAGATCGGGTCACACTGGTAACGCGCCATGAGGGATGTTGTCTGTTTAAAGTTTACTGCTCCGACGTCAGTTAGATATTGCGGGCGAGGTACGTTCGGCAGCGGCAGTAGAACTGTGACCTGGAAGCTGATGGGCAGAATAAAGGGTTTAGAGGCCCCGCATGCGTTTGTTAGTGCAGGCTGTTAAGTGGGTGGATGGATTGTTACTGTGAGAGTAAGAATCTTCGTGAATGTTTCGCCATTGCGGTTCATATTCGGTTAGGTGGGTGTAGGCATACGGTTGTTGTGCCCGGGGAACGCTTGGGCCCGATTGAAAGCACGTGGTGTTTGGTCGTCTGTTTCGGTTCTGCGCGTTGTTCTGGATGGTATCGGGTGATGGGGAGCTCTGCAAAGCCGCTTGGGTGCGCATGGGATCCATGTCGTGCCGGGAGCGGCGTCCTGTGCTTTCCTGCCAAGGGGGGCCGTAAGAGGACGGGCGTGGATCATGACCCCTCCTGAAGTTGGCCGCCTCTCTTGAAACGTCCGTCCTAATGACGTGGTGACTGTGTCTGCGTGACCACGTTCTCGCCCGCACCTTACCTGCCACGAAATGTTGCTGCTTTGTCACTTGAATTTCGTTTCCCAAATTTCCCATTGCCACGCAGCTGACGTCCGTGCTGAGATCATCCGCAACGTGACCGAGCACACGCAACCGGTGGACCAGTATCCCAGGGGCCGCCAATTCCTGAACGACGAAGAGTACATGAGCATACTCCGCGACCTGCTAAACCTGTCGAATATCCTTGATGACATGGAGCAGACCGGTATCGTGTCGTACACGAATCGGACGCAGTACTATGCTTTATACAGCAAGCTGTACCGTATGTTGATTGCTAAGGCCAAGCAGTGACGCCCGATGGCACCACCGGGAAGGATGAAGGACGAATAATGTGTCCTGGATGGAGGCATGAGAGCAGGGACGGTAGCGCGCACGCAGCATAGGTCTTGCTAGCTGATGGCGGGTCGAGCTGGCTTGGCACTGGTATATCGGGGGTAATTCAGGGCTGTGCAGATGAGGCTTCATGACCAACTATGTAGAATTGCACAAGGCTAAGGCATGCATCTGACCTACGACCTTAACCAGTTGCGGTAAGAGTATTGTTTACCGAGCACGTCTCGGAATGGTGCGAACTCCTTGAAAACGGGGGTCGAAGAATCGTCTAGGACTTCCGTGGAAGGCGGAGTCGTGCAGACGCTGGTGTTGATATTTCCCCGTTGCGAGGCCGACAAGAAGACGAGAGCTTAACGAGGCTTGCATTGCGTGGTGTTGAAGAGCGTATCCTTGCTATCGGATTGGGACGCATACCTGAGTGGCATGTGCGGCATGTGACGACCGCACAGGATTTACTTGGGCGGGGCTAAGCTGCATCTGCGTCTCAGGGAAACTTGCCTTAAGATTTTATATGAGTAGTGACAAAGGACTGCTTTGACGCGGGTGTCAATGACTGCGAGGTTCACCGACTAGGACAGCCTTGAGAGGTGATGGGTAAGCCCTCGGGAGGGAAAGTGCTCAGGCCTGGGACTAGAAACGTTGTCTCGTGCCTTGAAAGCACCTCTGGTATAGCCTGTGTTATGGATCAAGCGGGATATTCTATAACCGCAAAACGGACATGAGGTCCGGACATATCCCGGTTGATATGTTGAACATGTTTCCGGTTTGCAATGCGTTTCATTACCATCAGCCTCAGGGTCGTGCTGACGCTAACTGGCAGGATCTGGCATACACACCTCCACTCCTGTCCCATGCATTTGCAAGAGTGTGCGGATATATCCTGGTGGCCAATGCCACTATATATAGCTCAAACAGGATACGAGGAAATCCCCGGCGTACTCAGGTTCTATTCCAAAATTGTAAGATGATTCCAGATGAACGTCCAAAAAACCTTCGTTGGCAAAGCCGGCCACTTGTCTCAGTGCACCAGTGGGGAAAGTCCGAGGCAGGCGTCGCCCGAAATCACCATCACCAACATGTCCCCGTTCTGCTCACTAGGGAACCACAGCGATAACCAAAACTATCGTTGAGCTTTGCAATCATTGCGTGCATAATCTCGGAAGTAGTACGTACAACCTGGATCCAGTCGCCATCTCTCCGCACCTGGCCGACACCACCACAGCTTCAACACTTGCGGTACAGCCTCCGCAACATAAACAGTTTCCCCTTCGCTACCTTTGCCGCGCTCTGGTCAATCCTAGATGGTTTAACAAGCCTAGCTATGCTGCCACGGGTGCTAACACGCGGCTATACCTCATTGGTCTGCCGGCGGCGACTCCACCATTTGCCATCCTCTAGCACGAAGCCGAGACCTATGCCTATTGCGTCAGTGCTGCTGCTTTCTAAGCTCACTAAGCTTCCCAGAGAAGGTACTAAACCTCCATTGAATCCTCGTAATCGCTGCTGTCGCCTGTCCCATGGCCACCGAGGCCATGCCGGTGCAGCCGCCGCCGCCACCGCCTGTCACCCGGGCATTCCTCAGCAGAGCCCCAAGCTGTCCGCTCTCGCTCGTGCACAGGCTCGTGGGCTGGAGTATCTGGCGGTTGTAGTGGCTGCAGTTCATTATCAGAATCCGCGCCAACTTCATCTTCCCCTTGTTCTCCTTCAGCAGGGTCGCCGCTCTGACTGCCATCGTCACCATCTACGTCCCCGTGAACAATGCCAACGTCCACCATGACTGCATCATCATTCTCGGTCTCATCCTCGGCCCCTTCCTCAGCCATCTCCCCGTCGCCGTCCAGACCGTGGCTGATATGTATTGTTAGCCCATCGCCGAAGGAGACCTTGTACGTGCAGCGTTCACCCAGGCCGTTCCCTTCCGCCCTGGCCCCTTGTCGCCCTTGCTGAAACGATGACCCCGCCTGATGAACTGCCTGCTGTCCAAGTCGATGGTGCATTTGCTGGACGGGCTCCTGCCGCCGTTGATGTTCCAACGCATTGCGCTCCATGCGCTCTCGCACCAATCTTTCCATATCCGCAAGAAATTGCGCGCGCTGCTCCGGTGCCTGCAGATCGGATATGCACCGGGGTCCCTGTACCGGGGGAGCATTTACAACGTTATCCTCAGCTTCCTCACTTGCCCGACCCCATTGGCAGTGAGCAGGTAACGAAATCCCAGGAGGCGGTTGGAGTACGCCGCCGTGCGGGGTCCTGCCGCCTTCGGTGCTTTGCCCACCGATCCACCGCCTCTGAACCGGTTCTCTCACAAACTCTCTTGACCACCAGGAATCGGCAGGTGCCGCTTGACATTGGAGGATCGACGAGTCTTCGCCGGCTATAGGCCGTAAGTTGGTACAACCAGGAACGTCATTGCGGCGAGCTATGGGACGAGGTGCCAGATCTCCTGCTCGGTCTTCGCTGAGCTGCTGCTGTTCCTCCTGTTCCTGCTGCAGCGCTGGGGCGGCCTCGTAATCAATCACCGTAAACCGCCCCTTGCTCTTTACGCGCATAACCTTCAGTGCATTATGAACGGTAGAACGTGCATCTTGCTCCGTTCCCTCTGCTGGCTGCTGCTGCGGCATTGCAGCTCCACCATCCTCGAGCTGTTTTGATCCCCGCGCTGACTGCACTTGAGGCTGCACTAATTGAATTTTTGGAAGGTCGGCATTCAAGCCGTGCGACTCAGAGCTGGTGCGACTGCATCCAGAAGCTGAGTCGAAGCTGCTGCTGCTGTGATGGCTGCTTAGGACCACCATTTCGTTGGGTGGCGACCCATGCCCTTGTACATGCACGACATCGGCACAGCCATCGCCATTGTTGCCCGCCAGAGATATCCCAGTGCTCGCAGCAGCTTGCCCTGCTAGAAATCCATATGAAAACCGCGAATTAACCACCAAGCTTTGTGCATCATGCCATTCAGTACCAAACAACACTTTAAACAAGGCGGATAGCACAAACGGGTAGGCGCTGTACACACTTGGTACCTCTACAGCAAAGCTTCGGACGAATAGCAAAAATATATTTTGCAAGACAGTGGCGAGTGTAAAGCCAGGTGGATTTACACCACAAAGTTCTGACCTCATGAAGTAGCTAGGAATGCTTCCTACGTCCAGCAGCAACCTTCCTGGGTCCACGTGTCCAGCACGCGGTCACGGCAACGTTCGGCCTCGTCTTACTTGCCTACACCTGCTCATGGGCGCTATAAACCAACTCACCATGCATCCAGGCATATCCCAACCCACCTGAAGCATTTGGGTTCAGGTCTCCACGCACAGCTGCGTCGGCTACGATTCCACTGCTGCTCGGACCCCGGCTTGATGCATTCGAGCCACTCTCCACCTCGCGAACGGTGAATCTTCCAATGCGCCGCACGACCACGTTTTCAGTTCGGGGACTTGTAGGCGCCATGCTTAGAGCACTGCCACCACCCGGGCCCCCACCACCGCTGCCACTACCCATGGCCCCTATATCGACTCCACCTGTGGCGGGCTGAGAAGCGGATGCCACCAATTGCCCGTTCGATGTATCTTCACAGGAAGGCGCGGTCTGAAGCTGCGCTACCTGCAGGAGAGGTGTCTGCATAGGGATCAAGCACGTCGACATGGATGCCTCGGCCTTCAGAAAGGTACTACCCCTCCTGCCAAGGCCGTCCAAGGAGTCAACGATGGGAACAACTATTGATGAAGACGTCGCGGCGCCAAGGCCCGTAGCAGCCGCCGGCAAGCATGGCGGTTTTATGGCCCAGACCATGTCGGCTGCGGTTGTCGGAGGCTCTCCACCTGCGCTGCAGGATAACGACCGACGTGGTTCTGCAATAGGCGCCGCCACAATGGACTCGGCGACCGTGAACCGCCCTCTGCTGTACTGCCTACTGGAGTTCGTGCGCGTCAAATCAGTCGCGGTCACCAGGGACGCCAATACGGACAACGTATGCTTGGCTGCAATGCCCTGTTGCTGAGATACACTCCCCTCCATGCCTGATTGACTGCCAGGCCGCTCACATGCCGCTGTCATCACGGCGCCGCAAGAAAATGGCGAGGTGGGGACGCAAGCTCCATCGTGGTCCTCAGACTCTTCCGCCACGGACTCATTCACTGGGCAGCCTACTGAGGCTCCTGTGCCATTGCAGCCGTTGCTGCCTCCGCACCCGACATTGAGATGTTGCATTGGGGTTGGCGTTGCATTGGGGTTGATTACGGAGAGTGAGTGCGTGCCGGCCGCAGCGTGAGAGACGAAAAAGCGGCCTTTCCGATACATGGTAACGCTGTTGAGCGCTACCGGTGGTCCCGCCGCCAGCTCTCCGTGAGGATGATGAGTATGCATGTTGTGTCCATGGTGACCGTTGCGCAACCTGCCAGTTACGCCACACGGCGATTCGCCCAAAGGACTCACAACTGCTAAAGCTGCACAGCCCTGGGGCGATGCACCACAACCTTCGTTGCTGCCGATTCCATTGGCTCCTCTTGCGCCTGAGGATGGGCGATTGTCGATGGGCTGCGTGAGCCCTGTTTGTCGCTGCAGCTGTGCGCATAAGCTGTCGGGCATTTCCGTGGTGGTCGTTCTATTCCCCAGCGAGACCTCGCGTGAACCGCCAGATGGGAACAAGGACTGCAACACCGGCGTAATATTGCTGCTTTCTACTGGCATTCCCGATGCTCCTCCTCCGACAGGATCTGCAGCAAGCGTTTTACTAGGACTCCTGCATGTCTTGCACCCAGGATCGGCCTGTGCCACCGCTGCGGAACAGGGCCCTTGGGGAAGAGAGAGGAAATGTTGCAGCGGCTGCCCCTCTGATGATTGCTGTAAGTCATGGTTCGCCTGCAGCAAAGAGATATGGTGCAACGGCTGCGGTTCTGAGCATGCGGGCTCGATTGTCACCTTGAAGCGGCCGCTGCGGTATGTGGTGGGTCCACCTCCACTGTGCGGACGCGGCTGCGGCTTCTCGGCTACCTGATCGCAGCACTCTTTTGACTGCAGCTGCACCTGACCGTGGCTGTCCTCATCGAACCGTTGTGGATGCAAGGAGGAGCCCTGTGACTGCATCCCAGATCTTGCCGGAACATCTCCTCCGTCATTACAAGGGCTGGCAACACTATTGTTAACTTGATCAGGCCGAGATGAGTCGGGCCCGCGATTGGCTTGTAATCCGGGGTGATTATCTGCAGGTCCAAGCCCATTCTCGGACGAATTACGCGCAAGCAGAGCGCCCCAAAGACCCGCCTCCGATGTTGGCACGTTGTCTTGGTTGTTCACAGTCGTTGCCCACGGCGTGCATTCCAACGCAAAGGGCGACAACGTTATGGCGCCGCAATCCTGCGGGTTTGCCGGTTGGTTAGCTTTCAGGAAAGGGCACGGCAATTCGAAGTCGCTATCAGTGTTCGCTCCGGCGCTCTCAAAGCCTCCTGCGGGCCTCTCCCTAATCTCTGCGTCTGCCTCCGGCTGAGGTATAGCCGTTGGGTCACCTTCCACGACGCCATCCGAATCTTCACCGGCAGGATCCTACAATGATGTAATCATGGCAAAGCAGGTGCACAAGTTATTCGTGCTCAAGCACGAGGAAGGAGGTAGGTGGCAAGTAATTGAAGGTAATTTACATTTCACGGACAGCACGTATATATTTTCCCTGATGAATTTATCTGAACGCCACCTGCATGTGCTCAGTCCATAACTGCATAAAAGGTGTCAGCTACACCTGATTCGAAGGCATTCCCGCCAGCCGCCCTGCGTCTAACTGCTTGGTCCCCAGCTACGCCCAAAAGCCCCATGGGCTTACCGTCATCACATTTTCTTCTAGCAGTGGCAGCCTGTCAAGCGACGCGCTTTGCATATAATCATCCGAGCAAATGCTGACGTTGTCCCGCAGGATGAACGCAAAGCTCAACTCGCTATGCGTATCCGGCCAGGGGTCTACGCCACCGCCACCACCACAAGAACCTGAACCCGCAGCCATAAAATCCTTGTCCCGTATATCTCCTGCTGCAAAAAATGGCCGTGATCCTACGCCCTCAAAGGAAGACATGCCGCCTTCGGACATGGGGCTCAGTGACATCGGAGCTGAAACTGCTGCGGCGCCGAACGTTAAACTACTACATCCGCCAGGCGTAGAGAGCGATAATGAGCCCAAATGCGACGGCTGATTTCGGCCATAACCTGCCGGCCCAGTGGCCGCCTCTGCATTTGCTGTCAGCACATGCTGGTGCACGTTTGGAGTAAGGTTCTGCCCGTGAAATGACCTGGGGCGTGGCGGGGATTGTAACGGATGCGGCTGCTGTGCGCCTGCAGCACCTGACGGCGCGCCACCATAAGTGTACCGCATTGGTGCGCTGTTGCGCGCAAGACCGCGGCTCCGTCGCCCTGGGAGCGGTGGCATGTTGCCACTGCCTGCGGCGCCGCCCGCGGCATGTCCAACAGTAGAAGCAGGTCCTGTATTCCCCGCAATGCCCAGGAGGCTTTGCTGAGGATGCGAGTGTTGGTTATGTAACGGCATAACCCCGGCCACGGTGACAAAGGTGCCAGGTGCGGTGGCTGCCGTGGGCGCATGCATCGTAGCGTTAAGATGTTGCATGCGGCTCGCCTCGTCACTGCTAACGCGGCGGTGACCCGGGCGCCTGTCCTCGCGGCCCGACAACATTTGTCGAGTCAAGAACGTATTTCCAATGACCTGCTCAGGCTGCAGACGCGGCTCTTGTCGGTGCTGCTGTGCTATTTGATTATCCTGCTCACGGTTGATCGACCGCTGTGTCGGCTGCTGCTCCGTTTGCTGGTCCAGCTGCTGCTCCGCCTGCCATAGCGGCTGATGTCTATTATATTGTAGCGGTAACAACTCCTGATGCCTATGCTGAGGTAAATCCTGCAGATAGCCATGCTGGCCATTAGCCAAGGGCCGACCACAGATCTCTGGGTCAGGCTGGATGCTATGCTGCAGCACCGCAGTCGCAACCTCATCCCGGGCGATCCCCTCCACGTTCACTGATGTCGACGGTTGGGATAAAAGCTCCGACCTACACAGCGGCTGATCCGGTACCGACGCCAGCGGTCCTGGCGTCCCTGCTGCAGGTAGTGTTTCCGGCGTAGTAAGCACCAAAGGGCTAGCGGAATTTCTCGGGTGTGGTTCCACTGACGACATAATATTGCCAGCAACTTCACGTGTATCACTGCCAGTACCGCCGCAGTTGCTGTCCACAGGTCCAGTGCGAGCCACATCCGCACGCAGCACGCGCAGGCTTCGCGCACTATCCGGTCCGAAGTCTGTGGCGGCTATGGCGGCAAACGGTGATGCAGCTGCATGCGCCAGTCGCACGCTGGGAGCCACCGTCCGCTGCTCCTGCACCGGGGCAACCGACTTCCCATCAGACGTCGCGCTGGTGCCTTCTGACAAGGCCTGCCACGACCAACCTCCAGACGTCCTTGGAGAAGGAGTCTTCCGGCCGTCCTGCAGCCGCGCAGTGATGGCCGGCGGACCCATCATATCCTCTCCACGGGGACTGCGATAGCGGCGACGCGACCGCGGCGACTCGTGAACAGAAACAAACTGCGCGTCTAGACGCGTCGAACCCCCGCCGATGCTGGAGCTGCCGTTATTCCCGCCGCCATCGCGTGCTGCACTGGTCGGGACAGCAGATTCGAGGAAGTCAGCCGCGTCGGGACTGGCAGCAAGGCTGTGGCGGCGGGTAATTC
Organism: Volvox africanus; assembly: GCA_030268105.1. NCBI lineage: Eukaryota > Viridiplantae > Chlorophyta > Chlorophyceae > Chlamydomonadales > Volvocaceae > Volvox > Volvox africanus. Next base: position 2,586,980 of record BSDZ01000089.1, on the reverse strand, counting down.
GTGTTGCAGCAGATGTCGCGGAGACAGCCAGTGGTGCTGATGCACCAACGAACCCGCCAAGATCCATGGCGGTGCCGCCCGCAGCTGCAGATGCGAGCAGCGAAGTGCGCTCACTTTGCGGAGCTGCTAGCTGCTCTGGAGCTGGGAGAGCTGCTAAACGCATGTTCCTTGTCCCGGCGGCAGCTGGCTGCAATGCAGCAGGCACGACCGTCGCCTCCCCTCCGTAAATGGCGCCGTTCCTGGGCAATGCTGAAGAGGGGTTCAAGTGGCTTTCCAGTGACTCCACCACCTGAGCAAATGTTGGCCGCTGCGTAGGCTCGTAGGCGCGACACGTTTTGCATAACTGCAGCAGAACGGCGTCGCCTTCGGGAGGGTCCGGCAGGCTGCGTTTCGCATAGCCCACAGCTCCAACTACCTACGCATAGGACAGTATGGATGAGAACACACGAAGAGAGCACAGAGCGGGACTGAGTAAGCACAATAAGAGATATTAAACCCGGTGCGTCGCTCTGCCTATGTCTCATGGAACATGATATGATAAGTGAACCGGTAACGCTAGTGCGTTATACCAAGTGCACAAGCCAAACGGCCTTCCTGGACATGGTAGCTGCATGACATAATAATTCAGGCAAGGACGTGTTCTGGGGCTGCGTTAGGAGCTGCGCAAAGATCTGCTCACCTGCATGGCATTTAAGTCAGCCCACGGCGGTTGTCCTGTCAGCAGCTCCCACAGGATTACGCCATAACTGCAAACGGTCAAGTACAAAAGGGTACCATCGCTAATCATTAAATTGATCAAAGCTGAATTTTGTGACATGAAAGTTGCCTGATCAAGGGAGCAAACACCGCATGCCATATTAGCTGGACATACCCGTCCAAGAACGTTTCTGCACCATTTGAATGGACGCGCCCATCCATAACGAACACTACTGAAGGATTGAGGGTTTCAATACCTTATTCCTTCGCCCATTCGGTCCTGACCTGTACACGTCCGCCGCCTCGGCGAAGTGGTCGCATCGGAGGACCTCGGGTGCCATCCACTCTGGTGACCCAGCGGCAGCACCTGATGACACATAGGTCCGCTGTCGGACACGTGACAGACCAAAATCTGTACGAAAACATTGGTAATGGGGGCAGAGCTTGAGGTTATTATCATAGCACAAGAAGTATACTTCCAGTGATGGCGCGATGCAGAACTCGTTACGCCGCGACCTACAATGTGAAGGCTCATCCACCCATCCACAAGTCGCCAAAGCGCAGATCTGCACTCGGACCCTTCCCTTCAAGCAACTTGAAATACTAGCATGAAATGCACAGTATGGTCCAGTGCATTTCCATTTGATACTTAAGATACCTGCAATCTTCACCCTCCACCGGTCATCCACCAGCACATTGGGACTCTTCAGGTCCAGGTGCAGGATGGGTGGCATCCGACTGTGTAAATAGGCCATGCCGCGCGCCACCGCTACCGCTACGGCACGCTGCATCCTGGGGTCCGGCGGTAGGTTCCCAGCTTGCCGCAGAATGTGGAAAAGACTGCCACGCGCCATGAACTCCGTGACGATCGACGGCTCGGGCGTCAGCGTGTAACCCATGAACTGTGGGGCCAAGGAAGAGAGAGATCAAAACTTGCCCGTTTGTATTGATAACAACTGATTCGTGAGGTCATTAAAACTGAAATTGGTGGACGGATCTTCACCAGAAAACTTGACAGCTAGAGGACATGCCGCTATCAAGTCCTTGTCACGTACCAGTAGCAAGTTAGGATGGCGAAGACGTGCCAGCATGTGGACCTCATCCACGAACCGTTGCGTCGTGTCTGAATTCAAGGCGCGGGCAAGCATATCTCTATCATGTAAGAAAACTGGTCAGGATTAACCCTGGCAAATGGGTGGCGGGCCACGCAAAACTATCATGCACGAAGCCATGCTGCGCGACCCTCTGATCTAAAAGCCATGTACGAGCCATCACACTCGCATCCGCTCCGTACCTACCGCTCAGTCTGTGTACCATACCAATCCTCTCGCCTGCCGTCGGCCACACTTGTTAACCACCTACCGGAATCGGTTGCCAGAAGCCGCTTTACTGCCACCAGCGTGCCTTCGTATTTGGCAAGGAAGACCTCCCCGAATCCGCCGACGGCCAATCTCCGCAAAATAGCAATCTTGACAGGATCTAGCTCCCACTCGGATCGGGGTCGGGGGCTTACTACCAGCGGGCTAACGACAGGAACGACGGCGGTTGAATGGGCTACGCCAGCAGCCCCCGCCTGCACTGCAGCTGTCAATGCTAGGGCCCCCGCCATAGCCAATCCTGGACCTGCGCGCAAGTGGAGAAAAATATGTCAATGCTGAAGCACATGTCGCCACATCACGTTTCAAAATTTGCAGTTATAACACATGCTGCTGCTCAGCAATCAGGTACAAACGACCCCAAGCCCGACATCCACAGTTAGCATCTTAATGTGACATCTACTTCTACCCCGATCGTCATTTGCCTCTGCATACACGGGCCTTGGATACACGTAACACAAAATTAAAAAAATCCTGCCTTATTAGCTACCATTATTGCTCGCCTTTGGGCGAGCAATAATAACGTGTAGTTTTCAGTACACGTAACCTGGGAGATATCAGCTTTGTAATGTCCTTACCTTCCAACTGTCCGTCGCGGCCATTTTGTCCAAGCCCTCTGTGAGGCAGGCCTGCCTTACCAACCCCAGGCTCACGATCAGCGTCCAATATTAGTTGACCACATCCAGCCTCCGGCTGCATTCGCTCCGTTGCCAGCACTTCCTCCATCATGCGATCTGGGTCAGCTGCAGCCACCACAGGTGAATCTATCTGCCTGATGGATGCTTCTTTGTCCTGCTGGGAATGCTGACCACAATCATGACGATGCTCATCTTTGTGCGTATGCTGGTAATGACTGCGGGTGCAAGCTCCAATATTTGCGGCCTCCGAATCGGAGTGGCACTCCTCGATTATGGGCCCCTGCCGTGTACTGATGACGCTTTGCAGCTCCGTAACTGCGCCCGCCGGCGCTGGATGATCAAGCGGAATGAAATCCAGGTTCATCATATCTGGGATCCTGCCTCCAGATTGTACTGCTGTTAGATTATCCCCCAATCCTTGGATCCGCGGGCTCTGAGGCTTGCCGAATTCAGGATCGCCAGAGCCAGCTGCAGATGCTGCTGCCGCGCTCGGTGTTGCTAGGAGGCGAGTATACGTCACAGCCGGTGCGCCCGGTGTCCCCTCGAATGACTGCACACAGTCGCTTCCTGAGGCCTGCCAAAGTATCGCCGTCGGCAATGGCTTCGGCAATGCCGGTTGCAAATTGTGCAGCACGGCCCCGCTGGCATTTCCTCCAGGCGGAAAGTGCGTCCGCCAGCTGCCCACCAGCAATATGTCCGTTGCGCTAATTCCAGCCTGAATAACACAGACAAGGGAGACGTCCAAAGTAGTCATCACACGCACGACACTTCATGGCGCCCCAGAGGGCACGTCCTAGCCACCAGCAGCCCATCTTTGACCCAGACGGCCAACCCAAATCGGCATTCTTAATCTCGTTGCATAAATCCGATGAAGCGCGTGAGAAATGGAACACTGGGCCAATAGTCCCCAAACGCGCCTGGCTCTCTTTCCCTCGGGTTACAACTTACTGGACGGACTTGCAGATATGGGCCGTTCAAGTTGGAAATCCTCGTCGCCTGTATGCCCAGATACTTCACCGTATCCTGAATCACAGCTGAGGCCAAATCCTGACCTGCTATCACTGGAGCCAGCTGCAAAACACACACGCACACACATACCCATGGTACGTAAAGCATCGCGCCAGCATCGACGTGGGCATACAAACCACAACACAAAGCTTTTACTTACTCTGTGCTCAGCCGAGGAATCGGCCGCGGCAGGTACCATATCTTTCTGCTGCTGCATTCGGGAGATGCCCTGCCCTGACACACAATATCAAGCCGTAGACATCATTATTATTGAGTCGAACAATATCCGGGTAAACGTATGGCCCAACCAAAGTGCTTTGCAGGCTCTACCTTGGGCATCAGCTTATGCTTCAGCCGGCTTCGGCAAAACGTGCCTTCAACAAATCCTGTCGTTTGATATCACCACATTCTCCATATCAAGGTGTGCAGCCCGTGTGCAGCAGCCCTAAGGCAGGGCGCCGACAGGCTGATGAACCTCGGACTCCTCAAAAAGCTGTCAATGACTTCCTTCCAAAAACAGCACCGCACCCTTTGTCAGTCCGTGGGTCACAGAACAGCCGGAGGAAGCAGCTATTTAGAGGAGGGTCACTGCGTCGACAAAGCCGCTCGATTAAACCGCAGCAATTATCGTAGTTAAGGCCTGCGCTATGAGCATATGCCATCAGTGCGAGATTAATTCGTGCATTTCATAAAGTTTTCTTCACGCTTAATGTGTCTACGCCTGCTCTACTTTCCTTTAACCCCTATGAAGACAGGGCAAATTTGAGAGTCAAACGAATATAGCGTTCGTGCTTGCGTTCTGGCAATGTCGTTTTGCTTGTCGTGCACAATGTCGTGCAACATTTTGGAGCTTGCTGACCCTTCGTGTGCTGAATTGCAGTGCGCTTACTACAATACAACAATGTTAGCGGATCTACTTCAATACGAAGAAGCACAGGGTAACAGATGAGTGAGCAGTTGCATCGCCAAACGCACTTGGAACCTACCAAGCAGCAAGTCCCTGTTATGTTCGCTAAATAAGCAATCATCAAAGCTCCTAAATCCATCAGAATATCGGCATGTAACAACACTTTGTAAACCATCTGCCTGTCTACACAAAAACTGTCAGGTTTTCAAGCCAGACACCGCAATTGGAACAAGATCCATCCCCCATACAAGGAAGAGGCCATTAAAAGACTTTCTTCTCTCTTCAAGATAGGAAACAAAGCGAGACCAGCGACCTTCGTCCAGGGGACCAGGGCCGCAGGCCCGTGCCAAGTACATCCACGTCCTCGCGTTTGCACCAAGATGTGGGAAACTTAAACCACACTACAGGACGCGACAGCCACTGCGGTTCACGAGAACTTGCCCCTTACGCTTACCTTTCCACGCAGATCATGGGACGCAACATCCTTTAAAATCCTTACACTTTACCTTTCCTATTCGGAGGACCCCAATTTCCCTTCCAAGTGTCATCCTTAGCGCCTTAGCCACCAGGAAAAACGCCGAGACTTCAAGCAGCCGTATAGGGTGGCTCGGGAGTAGATGCCTCCATTTGCCCCCATCGGCGCCCCAGTTAGGCAAGAAGACAATTAAGCCGCAGTCTCGTCTTGGCCCCTTTACCTGTCGATCTCTCCAAACACCACATCCATGGTTCCAATAATGGTCACCACGTCCGCAAGCATCGCACCCTTGCTAATGACATCCATCATCTGCAGGTGCGCGTAACCCGGCGAGCGGATCTTGCACCGATATGGTCGATTGCCGCCACGTGACACAAGGTACACGCCAAACTCGCCCTTCGGCGCTTCCACCGCGCGGTAGGTCTCACCGGCCGGCACGTGGAAGCCCTCAGTGTACAGCTTGAAGTGGTGGATAAGCGCCTCCATGCTCTGCTTCATGGTCGAGCGGCTGGGAGGGCATACCTGCGGACACGCCATGTCCAGGATGAATCTCGATCCTTGGGTTAATGAACCCGAACCCTATGCCTCGGAAGTGAGGCGGCGGCCCTCACCTGGTTGCAGCTGTGTCGTACTACTTACGCTATGCAATTTTGGTTTGTTACATGGCATACACTCCTGTACACACTTAACAATCGCTAACCTTAGCGTCGGGACTCTTGTACAGGCCGTCCGGCATCTCGTTGAGACACTGGTATATGATGCGCAAGCTCTCACGCATTTCCTGCAGCCGCACCAAGTACCGATCGTAGCAATCACCGTGGCCCGCAATGGGCACGTTGAACTGCATGCGACCATACGCATCGTACGGCTGCGTTTTGCGGAGGTCCCAATCAATGCCACTGGCGCGCAGGATAGGACCCGAGCAGCCCCAGTCCCACGCCTGCGTTCCGAAATTAATTGAAAGGGTACATCCTGGATTATCGACCACCTAAGACGAATCGATTGGAAATCAAAACGAATCGCGAGGTGTCCTATACAGTTCACCTTATGCGTTGCAAGCGAGCCCACAACGCACGAGTCCATCTCAGCTCTATCTCAACTCCATATCAAGTTTATGCATTCATCTTGCATTGAGACCCATGCTTACGAATACATTATATCTAGTTGGCTGCAGCACTGGGAGGGATGTTCGTGGTTCGTATCCGTCTAAAACAACATGAGGCCGATAATCACCTTGCTGAGCCGTGCACCCACAAGCATTCCAAAAAGAACAGCAGAAGCTGTTGCTTGTGCCATCAACTCCACCCTTGTAACAGCCTTCCCCAGCTCGCCTAGGCCAAGTAACTTCATAGTCGCCCAGGCCGGCCCATATATAAAACCCTCCAAAACCAACCCGCTCTGGCCCCACTGCACGTAAAATCCCCTTAGTGCCTACTTTCACATCTGGGGGTTCCGAATCTGCAACTCTCCACAGAATACGTAGTTTACTGTATATTTTATGTTCAACTTAGTCCGAGACATTTTCAGTCGCAAATGCCACTACCGCAATCCCAAGACCCGTTCCCATTCCCACCATTTGCGCCGTGATGGTGCCCACATCAATGGTGCGCTCCTTCCAGATACGGTTGCCCGTCAGCAGTTCCTCAATTTCGTCCAGGCGGCTGCTGAATTGGCGCGCCCAGTCGTAAACGTCGCGCAGCAGGCCAATTGGCAGGTCCTGTGCCACACCACCTACTCGGAAGTAGGCTGCGTGCATCCGAGCACCTGCGGAGGGAAAGGCACAAGAGGAGAATTCACGAATGAGGAGGAGAATGGTACTATATTAAGAAGAGTATTCCAACTTCCAAAACTTTGAACTGACAGGCCTAATTAGCTTGCAGCTATTACTGCGTACAACAGCTCAGCTGTCCAAGATGACAGCGTGACCCCGCAGGCATGAGAACGTTTTGGGGTGTCGTATGCGCGCACAGATGTTAATCTAATGTCCGTCAGTGATGCCGAAGGCATGGGGCTGATGTGTGTTTGTTGCTCACAACAGCCTATGCACCGTGAGGGCATTCTAATGTGCGTGGGATACACCTGTGCACGGGACACACCTGTTGCCCAGCGCACAGAACGCGACTATGAAACCCCGGCCCATGGGTCTCTGGAACCTTCTTGGCACATCCGTCGCCACTTCCTATGAGAATTTCACGATACCCACCCGACACGCGCTCATAAAATTCAAAAAGCTTTTCACGCTCTTCGAAGGCCCACAAGAAAGGCGTCAACGCCCCGACGTCCATAGAGTGGCAGGTAATTGCCAACAAGTGATTCAACACGCGCGTGAGTTCGCTGTATAGAACGCGGATATACTGTCCACGCAGCGGGACAGCGAGGTTCAGCAGCTGCTCCACAGCCAGCACGTACGAGTGCTCCATGCACATCATAGACACATAATCCAGGCGATCGAAATATGGGAGAGCCTGCAGGTACGTCTTGTACTCAATCAGCTTCTCCGTCCCACGATGGAGCAGGCCGATGTGGGGGTCTGTTCACACGGCGGAAAGGGGTTGCGCTTGTGAAATGTGCTAGCTTCTGCGCTTCCAAACCAAGGCTCTAACGCTCCTACCAGCGCGTGTAATAATTTCACCGTTCATCTCCAGCACCAAACGAAGCACACCGTGGGCGGCGGGATGCTGCGGCCCGAAGTTGAGGGTGAAGTTGTTAACCTTTGCGGGAACAAGGGCCTCCACCGTCGCTGTCCGGACAGCTTGCAAAGAACAGGGCAGAGCCGATAGCGTCGCAATCCGCGAAGGTTTCTCCAAAGAGCTGCCAAGATAAGATTACTGTTTACGACAATGTCAAAAAGCCGAACGGAGCCAGGATGCAAAGCCGACGTACCTCGTCCGCAGACTGCGCCCCTGCTGCCCAAGCAAGGCCTGTGCCGCGACCGTAATGGCTGCAGTCTGACTATTCGCCTCACGGCTGCTGGCACCTGCATTACGAGTATTCTGCGCACCTCGGAACCCCATCGCGTAGCAAAGTCTCTTGGCAACTCACCAGTCTGTGCCTGCCATAAGCCACGAAGACAGTTAATCGTTTGGCGCCTCATAATAGCCGATGCACTTTGAAAGCACTACAAAATTGCTGAACACCGGGTAGCTACGGGAAACACTAGTCTCAGACCTATGCTCAAAGCCTTGCAGCCACTACCCTAATCCATGGATAACCAACCAGTTTTTTGGGCTCCGATTCCTTGGCAAAGTTGTCGGGATGCCGTACAGTACCACGATTGCGCAGCATGTGTTACCACTGCACAAGTAGTGCCGCACTTTAGGAAATTTCCTGAACTTGAGAGGCTTGTTGCTTGTTGGACAGCTGTTGCACCTCCTAGCATTCACCTCCTCATATCCGACAACCTTCGCTAAAGGCTAGCCTTTGACACAATTATTAATAGCAAGCTGGAATCCACTATCCTTGATTCAGTAACGTTGGGATAGACCTTGCGTCGTCAGGACGACAGGAAAAAATGCTTCTGAGGTCTTGCCCAGCTACCTTTCGTGCTGCGGGTCGGAGCACACAAATATGTGTAAACAACCGTCGTTTGGTGATGGCAAGGGCGAAGGTGCGCCCCCACCTGGAGGCAGCTTAATGGGTAGGTGTGTGCGGTACAAACACTCCCACCTGATTTCACCGCAGGCTTCTATTGAGACGGCCCATCTCGTCAAGGACGTGATGACGAGTGGTAACCTTTTCAGCTGCGGTCCGGAGGATACCGTTGATTCTGCTCTAGAATTGCTGGTGCAACACCGAATTACAGGTGAGTTCCATTCGTTGAGCGTTGCAGGGACACCAATTATTTACTCATTCATGACGGTGGTGTTTGAGTTCTTCTAGTTGGTCGATGTTTATGACCTTGGTATGCCTTCATTGGAAGGGGTATGGCAAGCACGCTTTCGTGGCTTATTTCGTGGAGCTGCTCTGGTAACCTCCGAGAATTATTATTACCTGTATGTCAATTATTGTCTCCTCGCGACTGCTCCTCACTGTGCTTTATCCCTGGGGTGCTCCCTGCAGGTCTGCCGGTTGTGGACGCTGAGAGTCGCGTGGTAAGCCATTGGGAACCTGTCGCTGTCAGGAATGGCTGGGACTAGACGGGTATGTGGATTAAGACGATGGGGATGGGCCCGAGAGGCGCGATCAAGAAGGGTGTTCCTGCTGGGACACCCACTCGGAATCTTGATTCATCTTGGTCAACACCAAGATGTCGCTGGGCACCGCGTTGTGGTTTGCTGTGGCGGAAAGGGACCTCCTTGGCTCTGCAGGCATGCTTTGTTCTCCCCGAGTAGGATTTGGCCACGGGGAAATTACTGCGCTCAAACGTGATGGGTAAGGGGCATGTAACTCACTACACTACATTGCACCTGTTGCGTCAGGTCAGGAACCCGGACATCGCGACCATACTGGTAAAATGGTTGTTACTCGCGTTGAGTATTTAGGTATCACTTCTCACCGCTATCTTGATTGTCGGCAGGTGGGTGTGGTATCGGACTTCGACCTCCTTGCCCTGGACGCGGTGGGGCGGGTGAATGAAGACCAGAACCTCTTCCCGTCCGCCGATCAAAGCTGGCAGGTGAATCCGAGTCCAAGAACCTGAATGGTGGGGACGGCAGGACGGCATGCATACAGGAGGATGTGCAGCTGCCCATCCTGGACAGTTGATTTGGCACCGGGACTTTATTAAAGCGGTAGTATTTGCCGATGTGTACATCGACTAGTCGTGGACGTCAGTCTGGGAACCGACATGACGAAGTGGCTTCTGTTGCTGGGTTTGCCTTGAACTGCGCAGCGCAACTTTTGGTTCACTCATACATCTTGTGCTTGTTTTTCGTCTCACCCCAACAGCACGGGTTTTAGTGCAGATTATTTTTGCGAAACTGGCACTGGTTTGTTAGGATGGTTGGATCCAGCGGCACCTTCACCCGAGATCTCCGTAGGGTTGGCTTAACGCGTAGCTTGTGACAACCCTAGAGTCATTTTAGCCAACTCCACGACCCTTGAACATCTGCCCCATCCTGCAGGCGTTCAAGGAGGTCAAGAAAATGCTCGCCAAAAGCGCTGGCAAAAAGTGAGTGCGGAGGGACGCATTGACCAAGGATAAGGTTTGACTGAGTCCGGTTCAAATCTGCATGGGGAGATGCTAGTTGCTCCCTCCGCGGACCGCGCCCGAGAAGGGGATGCTGATGAGGGCTGTGGAGCAAGGACACGTGAATGGAAAGGGCCAGTGCATGTGGCGAGCAAATCATATCAGTAATTTCTGATTAGTACAATAGTTTGCGGTTGATGCATATGGCTCTACCCATTGGGGAGTCGTTTGCTCCTTAACATTTTGGGACAGCTATTTAACAGACGGCCGTTTTTGGAAGAATGCACGGGGTCCGTTTATCTTGTTATTAGTCCTTCAAGTGTTTGTGTGAAGTAATGTCGTGTGTGCAAGGGGTCTTCGTCGTGTGCAGTTTTCAGACGTTCTTACTTGGCCCGTCCACGGCCTGTCGCTGATATTTCTCGCATCTGCCGGTGAAACAATTTGAATGTCAAACCACGGTACCCTTTGGCGCATGGCGGGTATGTCATGCAGGATTAAAGATGTGATGACGGTTCAGCCCATCACGGTTCGGCCCGAGACTAACCTGGAGGATGCAACCAAGTAAGTGTCTGTTTTGTCACCATGCGCTCTAGGGAAAGACCATGTCGACCCAGCCGACCACTCGCAGCGCCTCTCAGAGCACCCACCCACGTTGCGAATACCCTGATAAAGGAACTCCCCTGCTTTACTGCTCTTTTCATATCTGTTTTTGATGGTGAGCAGCATTCTTATTATCAAGAAGATCCGTCGGTTGCCTGTCGTGGATTCCGATGGCAAGCTGGTGGGTTTAATCAGCCGTGGCAACATCGTCAAGGCGGCATTGGCGGCGCGAAGGGCTTCGGCGGCAGCTAACAATTAACTCAAGGGCCCATGGCGGCCTCCCTGTGCGGCGGGAATCGAATACCGGTAGTTAGGTCTTTTTATTTTTGCGTTGATGTGCCTTTTCCATGTACATTTCCGGTGCGTGCGGTATCTTCGTTCCCTGCCTGGTCGCACTAGCTGCCAAAAGAGAGGGTGTGGGAATCGGCAATTCAGGGTTTGTCCGGGAGTAGGACTGCTGTAAACCGGGATTGGCTCATCGTGCCCAGATTTTTACCTGTGCGGTTAATCGATATCGTATGGAAGTGCACCGCGTCGGGATTTGTGACACTGACAGCAGCGCTGAAGTGAAACACGTTATCGGGGAAGAAATGCTATTTATTATAAGTCCTTTTCAACACCACCGACACGATAAAGTGCCTCGGCTGAATGGGATGGAATTCTGAACCAAGAACGGTAGTTACACAACCACAGTATAGTGTGCATGCACTGGCCTACGTCTTAATGGTTCACTCTGCGCGTGCTCTCATCACTGTGTTACATCTTGGAAGTCACCAGTGGATCCGTTAAGGAGGTCATGGGGGAGTGTTTTTCTAACAGAAAAAGCTGTTCTGGTCATTTGGCAGGTTGCGGCTCTCCACCCTTGCACCTGCTAGGTGTGTTTGGGCTTAACCTCATACGCGACTGTGGCATGGAACGCCGCTGTCTTGGGGCAGAGAGCAAGGGAGGTAGCGGCAAAAAGCATTTTGGAGTGACATGATATGGCGAGTATAGACTAGATGCAGAACCTGCCTCGCTTGTGATGCGGACTTGTTTCAGTTTTTCGTTGCTAAGTTGTTATGGCTCCTCGCGGGGAGATGCTCCAGAGAGTTTGTTCGTGTTGGCCAAGAAGAGTGCTTGTGATGGGGAGGTATACAGGAGGGAATATTTAAAAAAGGATAGCAAGGCTTGCACGGCAGAGATATGTTGAGGCCGTCCCTTCGATGAGCATGGCACACATCTTGATCTCCAAACAGGGAGGGATTTTACACCACCTGGTTGCATGTGTAGCTTGCCGCGAAGCATAGTGGGAAAGCAGTATTGAGAAATACCTAATGGTGGCGCAAATCTCTTGAGTGCTGGGATGAAGAATAGGAATTATGTCTCGGATGAGTTGCCTGGCTACAGCAAAAATTGGGGAACACAAAGGGCTTTTGTTGTGCCCCATGAAGTGCGGAAGGTAATGCACGGCAGCCCGAATGCTCAGGTACAAAGTAAAGTTGGTATCGGTAGGTTGTCAGTCATCGGTCTCACTGCAAGACATCCGCTTGTGTATTACGCGGCTGACTTGTATGGTCACAACAACGGTCTGCGAATCTGGGACTGTGGACTCTTCGAGGAGGATGGATATCTTCATTCTTGGCTGTGAGGCCGCGCTCTGGTATCTCCGATAGGGTTGGACAGCGGGTGTTGCCTTAATCACAGCCAGCTGTTCTGTATGAACGGTGCCTCCACGGATCAGGGGACGGGCAGGCAGGGTGGTGTGAATTGCACTTGGGAACGTGAACCCTGATGGCTCGTGGCCAGCTGGCGGTGGGCTTGACGCGAGTCCCTTCAGTACCCGGGCGGAGGCGGCTTACTTCCACAAACCGGTTGGCTGTGGATGGCGTCAATTGCGGTATCCATGTAGTGCAAATCGGCCTATAGGACCGCTGCATATTACATGGGTAAGGGCTGGCCGTTAGTGTGGGAAGATGTGGGTCCGGGTCCGGGTTAGTCAGGTATAACTCGGCTCTGTGAGGTCACCTCCGACTGCTATTGTGCGGTGGTCAGGGTAAAGGAGCCTGGTGAAGCTGAAGCTATCCGTCGGTCGTTGAGGAGTGTTCTGAATAAGATCGAATTTTTACTTAGTTGCTCGCGAGATGAATACTGATGACCTTTAATGCGCTCCCATGAACATATGTTGTCACCATTAAAAGTAAGCGCAGCGGGTACAGGCTAATTTACCTCCTTGAAACAGCCTGACGGACTGCCGAGACTCTCGCTGTCGCAGAGAGTTATTAAGATTGGAGCCCGCCATAATAGGGGATATCCCCGAGCGTAACGGTGCCTAAGCTATTCTAATCCCGCATTAATGTTCATCGCAGACTTCTGACAAAGTATCTTGACTGGCAGCAGCACCGACTGCATCCAGCATCATTCAGAGCTGCATATTCTTTGGGGCCGTGGCACCACGCACGATAGTCGTTCACGGTTGTCCTTAAGTCACGATCGTCCTTGTTGTAAGAGAACGAACCCAGCACGCTATCCACAACCACTTCCAGCGGCCACCCAAAGCGCTGCTGAGGTTATATGTGGCACTCAGTACGATTTCGCGAAGATGGCGACTTCGGACGCGGGCTGTCCCGTCATGAGGCACTTGTGCGGGCCCTCAGGTTGGTCGAAGGGAAAGCAGCGCAGCGTGGCCTGGGTCTCCTCCTTGACCCGCTTCTCGTCCTCATCACTCGCTGCCCAGCCGCCACGGACCCATTTGCCTGCAGAAGTTGAGGAATGCAAGGAGAGTAGTTGTGCAGGAAGATAAAGAGCAACAAATAACATGTTAAAAAAAGATCTAGTTTCTGGGGCCCAGTACCGTCAACTGCCATATCCGGGTTGGCTGGTTGGGCAACACCAGTAGAAGGTCGAAAGTACCGGCAGGCGATATTGGCACATGACGCCACCACCGTGCGGAGACCTTCTTAAAGACCTTAAAGGCTTCTCCTCTCCATCACGATATCGCGGCCTTGTGGGATGGGACGGAAGCATTAGCTTTTCCCAGCGCCGACTCACATTCAAGTCGCCACCGAACAGAATTCAAACCTCGTCTATTATCTTCCTCCCCAGCTGCTGCAATTTGAGCATTTCCAAAACACCCTCTTGATCTGCAGGAACCCGCCATAAGCACTTATCGGCGCCATTCCCCGCCCTCCGGGCACTACGACCCCATACCCCCCCTTCCGAGCGTACACACAGCTCAAAGCCAATGTTTACCCCACTCTACCCCGAAGTCCGGGTTCTGCGCAATCACTTTGCAGCAAATCAAGCGCTCGGTCATTTACAGCATTCATTAAGTACAGATATATACGTTCTTGCGCGGATTCTCGTGCCTCCAAATTTGTTGTTAAACATACCCCCTCGTCACTCACCCATCGCGATGGCCTCCTTGAGCTCGTCGTACGTGCGGACGTCCACGATGTTTGTGTCTCGGAACGCGGTCGCCTGTGCTCTGAGGCCCGCCTGGATTTCGCCCAGGAGACCCTGCACGTGGTCAACAAAAGCGCCTGGCTCCATCGAGATGCCCATCTGCTTGCCCTCCTTGCCTGGATACACACAGATGGCGGGCAGGTAGTGGAGCGAGGCGCAGGAGCACAATCTCGACACGCTGGTCACACGCGGGCTGCGAATACGACATCATGAAAGGTAAATGGATCAGGTGCGCTCGAAGTGGCGTGTGGCCGGCAACCCACCGATCCCCGCCCCTCATCCCTCACGAGTTACATCCCTGGACCGCGCGGCTCGGCCATTGCACCAAGCACTCGCAGACACGTGCACATCCTGATTCGCTAGCTCCCCTGCCCAGTCTCGTATACGCCGAGCGTTATGCACCGGGTGCACTAGCAGCTCAGGCTTCTGCCAAGGAAGTTGCCCATCATTCCGCAGGGACCTGAACCCCACTGCAAGACATCATCATCACCACCACCACCAATGCAAGAAGCCCGTCTTCCAGCTAATCCTCTCGCCACGGAAATCTCCCCTCCCTTGATATGTCTTAAGAATTTGGAGAAAAACTCTCATTGGGGCTGTCAGCGCAAGTCCTCCGGCGTTTCAAGGCTCTACCGATCGATTTGGGCGACGGAGCCCCTCTTCACCTCGCGGTGAGGGTAATGATCGACCTCACATCGACTTCGTGCTGCTAACCCCTGTGCGAGGAATGGCGTCCTAGGGTCCCGGCCATGGTGCTCAACAATCTGTCCGCCCGTACCTGGTCTGTCGCGGCGGGCTGTGACGCATGTACCGCTCTGCACGTCCTTGGGTCCCACCTCCACGCGGACCTGGGACATAGGGCAGCATAGGGAACCGTGGGGATGCGGATGGATCATTCTCAGCCTGAGAAGGAGGGACGGGAAGGTCCAGACTCTAATGAAAGGACCCAGACATCCCTGGCTTCTGTGTCCTTCCAAAGGACACTTCCACCTTCCAAATCATCCAGCCCATTTCAAGGACTGTTGGTTTGTACTTCCATCGACTCCCCGTTTCCTAAAACTGGCTCCTTCTCACCCAAGTGGTCCACTCCGTCAGCATACACCGTAGTGTGAAATAGCGCCACGGGCCAGAGAAAGAGCGAAAACTCCTCCAAACACCCGCCCCCTGTGTGTACCTTCTCGCTTCGCACTCCTTGCCCCAGGTCTGACTCACCGGCACCCCCCGCATCTCCCAGTGGTTGTACTTCCAGCCGGGCGTCTGCCGCTCGTCGGCGTCGATCTGAAGTTCACGTAACCGGACACGAGGAAGGAGCCGCAGCCGTGACCCGCGATGATCCAGGCATTAGCGAGGGTGAAGCCTGAAGACTCAGCAGGGCATTGTACCCCCCCTGCCAATACCGTATATCTATGACCCAGCCATCAGCGCTGAAGCCATGGTGAATACTGCCCTGCGCTGCGTTGCTTGCAAAAGAGTTTATGCACACGAGGTCACAGATGCGAAAAGTGGCAGTATGCCTGGCTCACTGGGCCCCACCCCCCTCTTTTTATTTGCTGTTTACTTTCCTGATGTTAGAAGGCAATGACGTCCAGACAATGTCACATCGGAGCGGAACAAGCTTTACAGGCCCACAAGCCGTGGAACCACCAATCACGCACCTTGACCCGGATGCCCGCTGCCTTGGCTGCATCCCTCAGTCGCTGCGCCGCCTCATTCACCGGCACCCGGTCTTCTTCTTTCTTGACGATGGGTATAATTACCACCTGGCGTTAGTGAGGTTAGTAGTGGGTGTGTGAACTTCATAAAGTTGCGAAGCCGACATGTGTGGGGTTGAACGGCAGTATGGGGATAAACGAAATAAGAAATGAAAACCTGCGAATGGGGCCGGAACAACTGTGCATGTGATGAAAGGTGAAAACCCTAACCACAAAACGCCATAAATACAATTGACACTCAATGCACAGAACACCATCTAACGAAACAACAAAGGCGCTCGCATCCAACCGCCGGATCACCACTCAGATCACTCTCGACGGAACGCCTGCGTGCAACATAAAGCGATGGGGTGGGACGGCACCCGGGCTGGTAAGGCCCCCACCTGAATAGGCGCCACGCGCGGCGGCAGTCGCAGCCCCTTATCGTCTCCGTGCGTCATGATGATGCCGCCGATGATGCGGGTGGACACGCCCCAACTGGTCTGATGCACAAACTGGCGCTTGGACTCGCGGTCCAAGTACTGCGTGCCGAAGGCCTTGGCAAAATTGGTGCCGAGGTTGTGGGAGGTTCCCGCCTAGGGAGCGGCAGGAGGGGAACAAGGTCTTAACAGCGGGGGTAAGGAACAGGAGGAAATATCGCCTAGGGCCAGCAGGAGAGGAGGTGGCAGAGCGTACAGACCATGCGGATGCACACGGATATCAGTCAGCGCCGCCCT
Source organism: Volvox africanus (assembly GCA_030268105.1). Taxonomy (NCBI): domain Eukaryota; kingdom Viridiplantae; phylum Chlorophyta; class Chlorophyceae; order Chlamydomonadales; family Volvocaceae; genus Volvox; species Volvox africanus. The sequence continues at coordinate 2,570,283 of BSDZ01000089.1, read as the reverse complement.
GCAGCACACTGCAAGGCTGCCTAATAAGGAGTCGGGCCGTACCTTGCTCATTCCATCATCATGCAGCCGTACACATCCAGTCCGCCAACCCTTACCTGACAGCTGCACCTCAGTGAGACCCGCTACCGATACTACGACTTGCATACGAGGAAGGATAAGCTATACTCCCTACCTACCTCTCTCCCTCCTAGCTGCCTTATGACCCTTACCCCCCTCCTTCCCGATCAACCCCGTGATGTGTCAAGATGTAAACGTCTGCGCATCCTCCCACCTGCAGCGCCCGACGATCGCCCATCATGGCCTCAATAGTGTAGGTGCAGTTGGCGCCTGGACGGAAAAAGGCGGCAACGCAAACAACGCTGGTGAAATTGTAAAGAGGCTGACGCTTTAGCGCTGGTGCCCACCACGCTGGAGCCAGCAGCCCCAACCCGCGGGGAGGGGAGGGAAGGGAAGGGAAGGGGAGGGAAGGGGAGGGAAGGTGACAAACCGACTACCTACACTGTTTTGGGCACGGCTTTTCATCTGTACGTATAGTGCTGGAATCATGATGTCCTTCATGACAACAATTCTCTCTCCCTCACCTCGCCTCACCTTAAACCTGCTGCCGTTACGCTGCCCCCTGCCTGCCCGCAGTCTCAATCGCATCCCACCTCTACTTCATCCCTCTGTGTATTCGGCCCAGCCTCACCCGCAAATGACTCAATACGCGACTTGCGCCCGGGCACCACAGGCATCCCCGCCATGGTGACCGCGAAGTCCGTGTACACGTTGATCATGCGGCGGGCCTCCTCCTCAGCCTCTTCAGCTGTCGCGTGCGCGGTGTGGCCTTCCTGAAGTCAACACAGGTCATTACCCCCCAATGTGCGACGCGATTCGGTTATTATTGTTTTGCATGGCTTTTGATTGTTGAGCACGTGACCCCTGATGTGCATCTGCACATGCACGGCCCACAGGCATATAACGTACAACGCAATACCACTTGGCAGTTGGTACAGCGCCAAGCAGACAATCCTTTTAATTTTATCTGTATAATAATCGGAGATTTTTGAAATTGCATGGTTACCATAAATGCAGTACACCAAGCGGACAGCAGAACGTCCGCATTCACATGGCGCTTCCTAACAACCATCACGTGATAAGGAATTGGTCTTTACTCCCTGTGTGTGTATGTGTCCCTGCGGCCCACCAAATGAGAACGGGAATTTAAAACGGGCGCGGGCTGTCGGTGGTTGAAGAGTCAGAGGTTCTTATCGGATGGAGGTTTTTGGCGAACCGAGCGATGCCGCGACGGAGCTGGGGAGGGCCCTGGTGGTCTTTCTGAGAGAAGACTGCCTTTGGCCAGGCCTGTTTTCAGGCCAAGTTAGATATGCAACAGGCACACACACACACACACACACACACACACACACAACGCCGAGCTTGCGAGTGTTCATCCGAAAGTTAATATCCCGGGTATCAGCTTTGACCCGCAGCTGTCCGTAACCCTAATCTTCTTTCTAACGAGAGCCTATATGATGTTTCACTTTCAAATTTCACTCGTTTCCCCCTCCCCCTCCCCCTCCCCCTCCCCCTCCCCCTCCCCCTCCCCCTCCCCATTTAATTAAACGTAGCGGTTTCCGACACCTGCCACAGAAACTCCAACGTGCGGACGAATGGCCGCGTGCGCATCTCCCAGCGGTGCACGTTGCACCACTGGTTCACCCGAAGTGGGAGGTCACGGTGCGACTGCACCCACTGCGCGAACATGTGATTGATGATGGTCTCGCTGGTGGGGCGTACGACCAGAGGCTCATCCAGGTCCTTACCGCCACCTGCTCACGAGGGAGATCCAGGGAGGGACGCCACAGCAACTGGGTTTTAAACCCTTGGCGGCACATAAGTTGGCGGTACTTGGCCCCTTCAGCTGGAGAGAAGCAATGGGGCCCTTTGGCCAATTGGCTTGCAATTGTATAAATGCGGCGATAATCCTTGCTTGAGCTGTGGTGTTGGTGGTGGCGGTTATCATCGTGGTCGTGGTGGTGACGGTCGTACGGGCACCCGTGGCTCATAGAAATTCATCACGACGCCCTCCAATCCGTATTGACGTACAGATTATTTGCTCTGCGACATAAGGTTCGGCCCTGCCCCCTGAGCACCTGCTTCCCCCTGTGATCCCCCCACGGGACTCACGCACCCTTAGTAACCAGCGCCAGCTCCGGTGCGAATCCCTCTACATGCTCTGCTTCCTTCGTTATGAAAGAATAGGGGATGAGCTGAGGGAAGTAAGCGTTATCTACTCCCAGCTCCTTAAAGCGGCCGTCCAAGTACGACTGGATAGTTTCCCAGATTGAGTACCCATAGGGTCGGATAACCATCGTGCCTGTCGTACGGTCAGAGAAACAACGAATGGATCAAAGTGGGGCCCTATGTACACGTGTTTCAACTACGGTAAGGCGGCCGCTGCGGGAGGAAGAGCAAAGGAGGGAACTAATACTCGGACGGAGCTGCACCGGAGAGGATAATATCAGTCTATATAGAGCGGAGAATAGAGCGGGCTGGGTTGAAAGAAGCTCCACGAACAATGCAACGCGGCCGAGCTGCGGGGGTTTGGCATCCCATGTTGGGCGTGAGGGCCTATAATTGTCCGAGTTGCAAAGTTTCCCACCCTTGCTTGTGCCTCTGCTGATGTAGGACGTTCTCTACACAGGTGTGCAATAGTAATACGGATCTTACCTCGCACAGGCCCATAGTCTGCCAGCTCTGCTTTGGACACCACGTCCAGGTACCATTTGCTAAAGTCCTCGCTGCGCGGAGTCACGGATACCTCCAACGCCTTGCCGCCTCCGCCCACCTGAACGTGAGGCCCGTGGAGGAGTTGCTTAGTAAGAGATACACCCTAGATGGGCCAGCGTCCGCAGCGATGTCATATCATAATCGTAAGTCCATACTGCATTGTTAAAGTAAATCTGCCGGCCGTACTTGTTTCTGTTTTAGCTGCTTGGCTGTCGGCGCATCCTTGGTCACTGGAGCAGCGCTCGCATGGGCTGACCGAATATGCGAGCGAAAAGGAGCTGGCCCACGGCATAAGCTTAGTGTCGTGACTGGCCAGTGCAACGCTGTGGACGACGCACGGTTGGGGACATTCGCACGAACAGAGGACATTTTATACGCGCTGTCGCTTAAGTTGAAGATATGTAAACTAAGAAACTGTACATGCAGTTTACGTGAAGTTTCGTTTGTGTTTGGTGGAAGACAGCCGGAGTTTATTAATAAATACCAATGGTGCAGCACTGTGCCCGGCTGCGCGCTCGAGCTTTTCGCAGTATGGATACGGCTAAAGGATTGTTTAAATCGTTTGCCAAAGCTTTACTGGTCTCGTACTGGGATACACAGTTCGTTAGGGGTTATAGCATGTATAAGCTCCCTGATTCAGTTACCGAAGCTGCGTAAGGGCGTAACACGTAAAGCATCTTTGACCAACTTGGCACAATGGCAGCTTATTTTTATTAGATGAGTAAACTTGAACACTTAATGCAGTGGAGGTGACAAATAGAACCATAACGAATAGCACAGCTCGCGCCGAGACTCGAACTCGGGTTGGTGGATTCAAAGTCCACAGTGATGACCACTACACCACGCGAGCGGGTGGCAAAATTGTGTTTGCAAACGAAGATGTTGTGCGAACGCTATCCTGATTCCACCTACCAGTGGGTGGGAATGCTTTATCTTTGACGAGCCAAAACCAGCCAAGGCTGCTTTCAGTCCCAACAAGGTTATCAAATCAACGGGAGCCACAACATGCAGCGCACATGGGTGTGGATTCCCCTAACACTGGAAAGGCTGGAGGCCCCTCGTGATGGTGATCCACGAATCCTGAGGATGTTAAGCTAATTAGGTTTGTTGATATGATTTGGGGCCGGTAACATGATCCACTTTTTTACGACCTGCAATTGGTTAGAAGTGCTCATGGTATGCGTACTGTGGGATGCTGACATCCAATTGCTTGTCAACCTCCGTATCAACTTCCCCCAAGCCAAGCCTTCTCTACACATGTCTCTGGCTGCCATTTCCCAATCGTCCTTCGGCCGCTATTTGTCGGCTATCATGCCCGTGGGACGCTTTCAGCTAAGGTTGGGCTCTGCTTGCCCTGGGATTTGAGATGTGGCCTACCAAATAAATCATTTAGAAAATATTGACTTCATCCCGTACTTTCAAGTCGTCGCAGCCTAATGTGTTTTATCGTGCCCCGGCTGTCCCACCCTGTCCAACTTGTATACAGAGCATGCAAGTATTCTGTGCAGCAGTGTGTGCAGGCTGGCCCTGGCTGTCACACATGGCCGCATGGGTAAGGCCTTGACCTTCTTAGCTTGCTCCAGTTTTCGCCTGCCTATGCTCCATTTCTGCACAGGAAGCTGGCTATCGATAAATGAGATGAAGCGCCGTTGCAACCACAGCTATCTCATGGTCAGAAAAGCGTGGGTCCTAACAGCTGCTTCGCCACACTTTCATGGTCGCTTAACCTTAGCCCGACAACACGTTGCTTTCCCCCTTCGTCGTCCGTAGCTTTGTACCCGCGACAGCACGCGCACATGCACTTCCATCCGCGAAAGCCACCACCAGAACTTCGCTAAATATTTAATATCAGAATGACGAAGCCCCAACAAAATGCGGCTAGTAAAATCAGCCCTAATGGTCAATCAATGCGAGAGTGGGGTTTAATAGGTCCTGGGCACTCCTCCACGACCCTTATATCCTTGTCTACCCTGTCTCCTTCTCCTAGCACCCTGGTGCCTAATCCCTTCGGTCTTCATCTGCCGCCACTGCTGCTATTACTTCTGCCACCAGCACCAGCGATGTCAACAGCGGCGTCCATTGACACCTTCGCCAGCCGCCGTACCCGTGCCGCATGCTCGGCTCTCATCACCGCCAGTAGATGGCTGCACCTCCGGCCGCCGAGCCGACCAGTAGCGATGTCCCGCAATCGAGCAAGGTGGTGCTCTGCCTGCTCATGCTCCAGCTGCAATTGCTTTCGCACGCGCAGCTCTGAATGAGTGGAACGGTAGGCGTCATATGCCAGCTGTGGAACCGCAAGGCATGGGCGCGGACACGGCGGCTTGGGCAAGGGTTAGCTATGCCGTGCTATCGAAAGCAATGAAGTCCTAAGCCGTGTGGACGCAGGAAGGATTCGCTCTCAGCGCAACCATTTAAATTGGAGACGTGTGCCACTCACGCTTTACGCAAACGCATGGCACGAGGCCTGTAACCACATGTTTCAAACTTTCCAAATTCTGTCCGGGAACACGTACAGGTAGACCTATCCATAATCAATTAACGCACCAAGTGATCCTCCTCCTGCTGGCGGTTGAGCGCTTGCTCCAGCCGGCTGAGCACGAAGCGTTGGCGCGGGGCGGAGGTCGAGGTGCCGACGGGAATGCCCTGAAGTCTCCATGTGCAATACGGGAGACGGGATGGCGGAACCGGGAATGTCCACTAGGATTAAAGTAGGGGCAGAGCAAGTTAAGTGCGTATGTACATGCGTGCGTGTTAAGAAAGGAACTGACGGGAGGCAGGGTTTGCCCCCACGGGATAAATGCAGATCACGTGCCCTGTTCCTGGCAAGGGCGGGAGCACTGCCACCCACAGAGCAGATGGCGCCGGATACAACTAACGGCCACGAGTTCAGCGGCAACATGAACACCTCAGATTAGGATAACGCGAGGCTACAGGCGAGAAGTTTTGTGTGAGCGCAGCAGCAGAAGCGCAGAACACATTTGTTAAATAGCTAGCAGGAAAGTATGAGTACGAATGAACCCAGGCAACGTCACAAACGCAAGCTTAACGCCTCCGCGACACCTCTCACGTCCACCATTGCGAGGAACGCAGAAACGGTGCCCTTTTACACATACACACAGTTGAAACCACAAAAGCACAAGAAGACAAGCATTGCACTGCGCTCCGCCCGTAGTCCAATAAATAACTTCTCTTCCAAAGTACGGGCGATGGCGGACCTGCAACCAGGTGTTGACCGTGGACCGCAGCTGCGGGTCAGCGGCGTTGAGAAGCATCTGCTTGTATGCCGTACTGTCCTGCTCTGTCCAGAAATCATCCTCGCCTAGAGCTTGCAACATGACGGGATCCTGCAACGATACGGGAGAGGTCCGGCACAAAACAAAGGAGCGACGTGAAGCAAATGAAACCCTTAAGCGGCGCCATTTGCAGCGACGTCAAGTGAAAGCAGACGTAACGCAGCAGCAGTGGCAGTCAACAGACAAGACATGCATCATGCCGCCGAAAGCCAGCAATAGCGAGCGGAGGTTTTGAAGTCCCAAATTTCCACTCGAGGCCGACCAACACCGCAATCCGGTTAAGCCCGGCGCATCACCCGGTTTCATTACCCCTACTCATGGCTGTAAAGGATAAGTCAAGAATGACGCCCAGATGAGATATTCGTTGCATGTTGGTGGGGCGCTATCCAGCTGTCAGGTAACGCGTAATCTACAGGTCGTGGTCCATATGCACCGCCGGTAGGTCTATGTGATCGAGTCCGTTGTTTTCCACGTTGCCCCACCTCCACACTTATCCCATGAACAGGGATAGGACCGCTGCCATTGCGTCCACTCGTGCCTCCTGTTGCTGCTGCTACTACTGCCCCCTTCGTAGCAAGATGAGCCACGGTGATGGCCTCACTGAGGTACAGGTCTCGGTTAGCAAAAACATTGAAGAGGGCTGCCTTGGTCACCAGGATGGGGCTGGCACCCTGGCCCACCACCTGCAGGATGGCGTGGTGCCAGCGCAACCTGGAGTCCGGATCGGGTTTATTATCGGGTTTTAGTTCCGTAATACAATGATTAATTAAATGTGCCGACAGAGGGAAATGTAAATAGTTGAATAAAACAATAGACCTGGTTCCGTTACAGGACGGTTTTTTGTGACATATTGAGGACTTTCACGAGCAAGCCAACGGAACACACTCAACAGAACGACTAAAACACCGGAATAAAAGTATTCCTAAGCCGCCAGCCAACTGCCAGACCTAGTAGCCACACAAATCATCCACTGACCCAGGTCAACAAGCGCCCCGACTTGCAGCGGGCACCAGCTCGAGCGTCTCAAGTTGGAACCCATACAAGATGCGTACCGGTCGATGTCGTCGGCATGCTCCAGGGCCTTTGCCAGCGACGTCAAGGGTGTAGCCAGGAGCTTATCTAGGATATGAGAGTCCATGGCCTTGGCCATCCGCGTGAAGGACTTGGGGTAAAGAGGCTGCACGTCGAGGGCCACGGCATCAGGCTTCATGCGGTCCCAGACGGCGGCGACGATGGCTGGGTTGTAGGGGTCGTCATGCTTAACGCTGAGGATGTGCAGCGCAGTTGTGTGAGAAGGGGAGGCTAGCAGGACCGGCTGCGTCAGGCAGTCTTGAATGCGATAGGTTGTCGCCTGAGTCCAGGCGTGGTCCAACAGCTTCGGGAGTCGCCCACAAAGCTCTTCCGTTTTGTTCATGTAAAACAAGCAAGAGTTAAATGTGTTATCGTCAATCTCCGACGCAGGGTCTATAAGTACTGATGGTAAGTCGTCGAGTATTCGCAGTTCGATGCTGCGTTGCTTTTGCGGTATTGGGGATGCGGAAGCTACCGCTGGTCCGAAGCCCTTGCCAGTCGTCTTGCGGCCTGCGCTTTTGGCCTTGGCCTTGCAAGAGACCAGCCGTCGGGACGACCATATTTGCAGCGAGCACTGCCCCTGGTAGAGCATTTCGCACCAGGTTATAGTCAGGGGATCACTTTATCGAGCCTATTATTCTATGATCACGCAGGCAGGTGCCACCGTCGATTTCAGTACCGGTATAACTACATCTAGTTGAAACGTCCATTTTACGAGGTGACAGGTGAGGCTGCTACTACATGATGGATGCGTGCAAGGTCTCGTTACATCAATCATCGTCTGACTTATTAACCAAGTCGCCATTGGGGCAACATGTCAAAATTGGCAAGTGCATCGTGCACGGACCGGTTGTCGGGTAGTACGCCAGGGAACCTCCTAACGGTGTGCCGTGCGCGACAGGCGAAGAGGTGACATCTATTTAAAACACAAGTACTGCTGCTATGGCAGCTGCTACTGTGTTGGGCGAAGCTCCCCGATTCCTGTCATTCCGTTCGTTTGTCACACGTGCGGGCTGCTTCAAGTTCATTTGTTCAAGCCTGTTGGTTCTCAGCCATGTGAAAATGCGGGAGAGGGCAGGGGCCACTCAAACAAATTGACCAATTGAATTGTAAGGAATTTATAGTATTGCTTCGTCATCAGTGAGCCGTGCACACCGCGCATACTCAACATTTATGTAGAGCTAGTGGCATATTTTGCGTATTCTATATAAATATATCATACGGACATCTCGAGATTAACCAAAATCGAGTTATAAATTGAAGCCAGCACCAAAATGTCTGTCTTATGCATCGATTTGCATGTCTCTACCAGTTCCATGGCAGTCATCCTCCCCGAACCATTGCCCTTAATCGTTGCCCTTCAACGTAAGCGGTGCCGGGCAGCGTAGTACGACATCGTGACAAGGACCGAGGCGAGACAACATTATCGCCTGAACACGATAGCTTGGCTGCCGCACATGCCGGCAACCTATCCTGAAGATGGTAGGAAACTCCTGCCTTTGTTCAGTTGTGCTTTAGCATATCTCAAATCCGACCATCTCCCCTGTCCATCATCCACGGACTTGTCCTTGCCCTTAACTCTCTCCTCGTGCATACATGCTTCATCAATGTCCATGTGCATAGATATATTCAGTTGCCGTTCTGTATGTAAGAGTTCTGCCATACTTACTGTATATCCAGGTTCATATCGGATCACGACGCCGGATAAATTGTCCCAAGGACCCATGCATGTCACTACATGAACTGCAAAGACAGAAAGATATATTTCCGTCATTATGAAATGTACATTTTCACATACTTAGCGCTAAAAGGTGAAGATGGCGCTCTAGTGTCACTTTCATACAGCACCATAAGAACCTACCTAGACTCACAAATTATCTTAGTTAGCAGCCTCCTATAGCCCTTGATATAGCAGCTGCAATGATGTTCTTTCGGAGCAAACTGTCACCGACGTGCTTTGCCTCGACGAGCTCAATAACCTTGTCCAGCGAACGTGCGCTTCGACTGGCTCACATTTGAGAGGTTTTTAGTGTAACAGATGAATTCCAGCGCTGCTTAAGTGGCGGATAACGAACCCAACTCGATGAAGCGGTACACGGGTCGAGCGCTCATCGCGGCCGCCGCACTCGCGACGGAGGCATACAACAGCCTTAGCCCAGCAGGTAACTGGGATTCCATAGCATGTCAATGGTGACCCTTTCGTTTGAATGTCACGCCCATCGACCTTTGATGACACCTTTGCCGATCGCGCCGTATTCCCCACCTTGAGCACCAACAGCCATGGCTACATCTGTCCGCCCCTTCGGCTTTTTAACCAGCGTATCTGCAGTTCTCTGGGTGCTGAGCCCACCTGCCTGCAGTGCTGTCGCTGCTCGTCGTACACCTAGTTGAGCCCCCAAATGAAATATGGTTACCATGCCCATGGCAACTCGGTCCAGGTGTGCCGTAATAGACTTAACACCTTATCTTCTGTACACCACTGCCTGTTTTGCACACTGCTCGAACCGAGGACAGGGACGATTTTCTTGGCACTCTTCCTGGTCTGGGGGGGGCTCGCCACCCGTTCCAGTCTCGCACCGCCACGAGAAGGCGCACGGGCCAACCTGGTGCTATGGTCCTTCGCCTCTGCGGCGGCCTGTGTAGCATTGCTGCTACAGCTGTTGCTACCGCTGCTGCCTTACGGCGGCAATGGACCGGGCTCGTTGCTATGGGCGGTGCTGGGGTTACGAGACCTGTGGCATTGCAGCGCATGGGAGCTGCTGACGGTGAGGGTATTAAGTTCATTCTTCCGCACGTACCCATCCGCACTCTCTATCTGAGCCTGAGGATTTCTCCGGACAGCCTTCCTCACGGCGCCATTTTTCACATAGCCCATGTATAGTGATGTCGTCACCGTCAAGGTTGTTAGGAAACAACAACGCCTCTGCAATCTGCGTCCCTCCTCAACCCTCAGATCTTCGCTCCGCCATTACTCTGCGCACTGATGGCGCTAGCAGAGGCTCAAGATGCATATACAGCCTGCTGTTGGGGCGCCACTGTCAGCAGCAGCGGCGGCTCCCATGGGGTCGCAATGCCTGATGGAAGAAGTTCAGGAGCACCCGCTATCGCAACGGACGCCTCAGCGCCAGACCACGAGGTAAGCACCACTGGGGCACGACCCGCGTTCCTGTCGCCACAGCAGGCTGCAGAGGCGGAAGGAAGCAGCTCTGTCGCCGAGCCCGCCCCAGAATGCAGTCCTGCGGAGGGAATGGGTCTGATGGACCACCGGACCGTGAGCCGGGTAGTCCATTCCTCTGGCAGCGTCGTAGGCACTGGTGGCAGCGGCACCGGATCTGCCCCTGCTGCCAGTCCGTCTGGATACAGCGCTGCCGCCTGTATGCTGATTCTGCTCGCCGCGCTGCTCTGGCCGGCAGTCTTCAACCTGCCGTGGCTCTTATTGGCCTCGTTGAGCATGGCGATGTGGGCCCTACGATTAGCCTCTAGCCCATCCATGGACGCGCCGCTGCTGCGCTTGTCCCAGCTGTACTGTGGCGCCGCGCTGGGGGCCCTGTATGTCTGGCAGCTTCGAACTCCTGACGCCTGGCCGCCAAGCATTGCGCATGGGGGCCGCGCGCTGGGGCTTTACCGCTTCCATGACACAGCGGTTGAGGCGCACGTGTACAATCTTATCTTGCAGACGCTGCACGCCGCCGCGTTAACATCGCTGTATGCTGCTCTTGGTTTTGCGGCGGGATCGGCATCGGAGTCGTGGCGGCGCCGCAGGTCGCGGCATGTGAGCCGTGGGTTGGCCACCTCGCCGGCCACGGCAGCGGCGATGGCGCATGTCGGTCGCTCACCGGCTAAGACTGCACTTCGGGAGCCGCTTCTCCCACCTCTGCAGGCGATTTTGCCCGCATGCGGTGCATCTGCCGCGGCCTTCACCCGTGCCAGTCCCCCAGCTCAGGCGCCAATCCGGGAGGGCATAGCCGGTGCGGGTTCCAGCGGGGCGAGCAGTGACCGCGCGGCACCACTGGAAGCTAGGTCGCTCGGGGAAGGTCAGCAGCAGCAGCACCCACTGGGCTCTCGTTACCACCATAGCCATCACCAGGACAATCAGAATCCTAGTGGTGGTGGCCATGCTCTGGTCGCACATGTGGCCGGCTGGGTGGTGGCAGCGGTGGAGGCATTGACCAGCCATCCCAGCGTGGCGGCAGTAGCGCTGGCAGGGCTGAGTATGGTGGAGGTATCGGTGCTAGGCGGAGCGCTGCTGGCGGTAGGCATGTGGGCGCTGCTGGCACCGGGAAGGTGCGCGAAGAAGGGGATAAGGCTAGCGGAGAAGGGAATTCATTGGGACCAATCTTGGGAGTAATGAAAAGAAGGGAACAGCCCACAAGAGCCACAGAATCAATATCGGCGGACGGCAATACATAGCCCTAAGCCCTAAGCCACACAACCTCAAGCTTTGTGATGTGGTTACCAAGAGATGCATCAAGTGGAGGTTGAGGAAAAACTGGCGCTTTAATGAGGCAGAACGGTAATGGTTGTAACTTACCATGCATATCGTAGCAGTATCTGCGATGCCAAACGCAATGCCAAATACCACCTTGTCATCTGCCGCAGGTACGGAAGAAGGATGTTACTGCGTGTCAGTCCCGCGTTAACGATGCTATTGCTGACCTGGAATACGGCAGTATACGTGGTCACGTGCTTATCGGCGTCCTATCCACACTTATTACCGCCAGTGCTGCACTCTCTGGGGCTCTTCATGTACGTCAGCCCGCCGCCTGTCGTACTGCCTCTTACGGGGCAGGCCCTGGCCATCGTAGCCATGGCGGGTCTTGCGCGGGCCGCCTGCGGAGCCAACTCGCCGGTCAGTTCGATCAGCAACAGGTCTAGCGGCGGCGGCGGAGTATGCGCAGGCATTGGCGACAATTCCGCACGTTTAACGCTCTTACTAGGGCTGTACCACATTCTGCACGTGCTCGTGCCGAGCAGCTGGATCCTGCTAGGATCTTATAAAGTGGACATCCTGCACGGAGTGTACCTACTTGCCGTAATGCTGTACTGCGGCGCCACAGCTGTACGGCTGATTCCGCATCCACGGGTCGGCGCTATCTTGCCGGACCTTCGAACGATCGGCGATGAGGGCGGAATTTTGAACGTTGTGGACGAAGATGTCGAGGATGGCGTCACCACAAGCGCTGCTGCCGCCGCCATTACCGCTGGCAGCAGCGGCAATGGCGTAGTTAGAGCTGCAGCACCGCCGCCGCTGCCTGCGGCGCCGCCGGCCCACCGGCTGCTGCGGTTGTACGCCTCCATGCATTTACTAGCCCTGTACGCAGCCATGTGCGGGCAGCTGCCCGGACTCGGCTTCCTGCAGCCGGAAGCCTGGGCTGACGTGTTGCGCCTGGTAGGCCTGTGGGCTCCCAGACGCGCAGCTAACTGCCTACCCCTGCTGGGGGCGCTGGTGCTGGCGACGGCGCATGCTGTGGCGGGTAAGGTTCTCACCGCCACAGCCGCCACCGGTGGTGTCACCCGGGGAAGCCAGCTGTCAGCACCAGCACGGCCGTTGCAGCAGTTGCAGCCGCAACCGCCGCCAATAACAGCACCTGTAGCGATTCAGGATTGGATGCTGGCACTTGGGGCGAGTCTGGGCAGTGAAGCCTCGTCGGTGGGGAATCTCTTGATTTCCGTACTGTTGTACGTGCTTGTCCTGTACGACATGCGCATTGGACTGCTGGGACTCGGCTATCTGGCGCTGGGGCTTCCGTTGCTGCTGATGCCGCCGCGGCGAGATCAGTATGTGGCATTGCTGCGGCTGAGTGATCACAGGTGGGGTGGGCGTCAGGGAGGTCTCAGTGCGATAAAAAACGGAAACCTGACCTCCTCGTGGAGGAGAGAGCAGCACTCCCCATGAAGTATATCCGGTCGGCTCGGGAAAGTGTACAGGTGCAGTCGATTTAGCTATCCTGCAAGTTGGGTCCCATTTGGATGTGTCTGGAACATTGCATCGCGTATCACGGTAAGGGTCGTACCTTCTGGCTCGAAGCCATGCACGGTTAGCTTGTGCGGTATGTTGGATTGCATGCTCTCATACCATATGGGCTATCGTTAAACCGTCAAGCAGGTCTAAGCGATGCATAACATACCAACCTTACGATACCCATCCCACAGATCCGGCCAACAGCATGCCTCCGGACAGCCCCAACATCTCATCCTGTCGACATGGCATTCTCGAGCTTTACTATCTGCGCGCATCCGCTGGCTTGCTCCCGCGGCTCTGGCGCTGTACTGTGCGCTCGATTTGGGCACATCATATGCCACTGCTATGCTGGCGGTGTACGGCCCGTCGTCAGGACAGGACACGGGCGCCGCGGGTTCGTCGACTGGGAAGATAGCGGAATGGTGGTGGCGGCTGGTCGGGTTGCTGTACGGCGGAGGGGCTCCCGCTGCTTCGGGCACCCCGCTGGTCCTGACACTGGCACGGCCCTCGAGCCTCTTGCTGGCCATGCAGCTGTATAGGTAAGATATGGGTACGGTCATGACTACTTGGCGCTTAGGGACTGAAAGGCAGCTGATTTAACGATAGTGAGATCGCAACGGGGCATAAGCAGTGGTCCTGGTCGCTGGTCTTGAAAGGGTGGACGCACCCGATCGTGCCGTCGTCCGTGAAAGGGGTTCCTGCATGCGCGTCCATCTCTTCGTGTATTACCTATTTTTCGTTCTGTTCCATGTGACGTATTCTCGATTTGTCCTGCGCTCTGTCATTCTTTCGCTCCGCTCCTCTGAACCTTGCCAGTGTGTTCGCGGGTGTGGTCCTCGGATGCATCTCTTATCTGCAGTCTCATCTCTTCCCATATTTGTCTTTGCGAGGGCACATCCACACGGCGACACCACTGCTATGCATTGTGTGTTTACGGGAAGATACAGCTGTATTGTTGTGTGTGGGATAGGGGGATACATCACCCGTGGCCACTAACCTGGCAGTCCCTACCTTCCCCGGTATTTCGGGGCACCCCCATCCGGTCTCCCATGCCGACTTCTCCGAAATCAGTGCTTTTCCCGGGTTCAGCACCCACCACCGGCATCCAACGGAATCTGCCGAATCAACTAAGGCGTCAACTCCGCTCCTGGTCAGCTCGCAGGTCACTATAATTGGGGTCGTCACCGTCCATCGACATGGGGGCACCCTGGCCTCAACTTTGGGTCTTTGGCCCGCTCTCGGTCGGGGTAGATCCTGGAACTCCAGGGGCATATTAGTCGTGCCATAACAGTCGTGCCTGAACACTGTTGTTGTATTGTGTATGCCGTGCACCCTCACACGTTTCCAGGTGGGCATTTGCCGCGTCCGCAGTCCGGAACTGGATGCGGCGCAACGGCTGCTGCCCCGGGGCCAGCGGGAACGAGAGCGAGGGCGAGAGGCGGCTGACGGCGCTTGGAGAGTCGTTGGTCTCGAGCGAGGGCGTGTCCGGAGGCGCTGCCACGGCGACGCTGCCCCAAGCCCGGCGGCTGGCCAAACAGGCCTCGGCTGCCTGGTTCGTCAAGCGCTGGATTATTCTCAACGTCGACCTCTTCTCGGGCACCCTGCTGTTCGCGGCCGCAATGGCATCGCCGGGGGTCCTGTCGCTGAGTCTGCTGGCAGCGGCCGTTGTGGCGGCGCAGGCCGCCGTCTGGCGTGTCACTGCCGCGGCTGTGCGGCGGCCGGCGGCGCCGCTGGCTGCTGAGATCGTGCGGGTTGGGGAGGCTGGTATTGCCGTCAGCTTCTTTGCACTAGCGCAACTGGTCCTCGCCACCGGTCTTTTGGCGCTGTACAGCGTTCAGCTGGCACCCGTGGCGCGATGGGTCAAGGACGTGTCGGCGGCCCCATCCGGTGGCAAAGGATACCTCCCCTGGAGCCCTGCCGCAGTGCTGGACTGGCTTGGGCTGCCGCTGTGTGGCTCATCCAGCGAGGTCCCGCCGCCGCCGTCGCCGTCGCCGTCGCCGTCGCCGCCGTCACCGTTGCCGACGGCGGCGCTGCCACCATCCCCTTGGCGGCCTCCGGCGCCGGTGCCACAATGGTCCACGCCAGCGGGAGAAGGCAGCGGCGCCGGCGGCGGCGTCGCAAGGATAGAGCTTTGGCGGCGACTGATGGGCCAGGTAACAGCTGCAGTCGTGTTCGCTGCTGGTAGTGACGAGGATGGCGGACTTGATGACGGGTGTGCACCAAGCTTGGATCTACGGCTCCGGCTGGGGTTGGGATTATTGGCCTTGGCGGCCCTGGCGTTGAGGAGCAAGGCGCGCAGGTGCGTCATGCAGTGGAATTGGGGCAGGTGGGCGCGAAGGCTGAACCCAAGGTCGTGCATGCCTGTCGGAACGTGACCTTGAATTATACAAGAAACAATACCTCCATGAAACGTCTATGTCCGAAGCGCATGTCAACCTGTTATTTCACATATGAAAACAGGTGGACGTCATGACAGATAGCCTTTCAATAGCACCCAGATTCCAAGGTAATGACATTATTTCCTTCGAACCTTGTCCAATAATTCATTGGTTCATTGCTAGCTGGCGAGCCAAGCTACCCGCTGAGCTAGTGGCAGCGGCAGTGCCGGGCCAGCCATGTTGCCTGTTTTGGCCACCCCCAAGCAGCCGACCAAACGCCGCAGTTGTGGCATGGCTGGGCCACCGGGCGCCCCTGCAGCGGGCTGTGCGTCGGGCATTGGCGCCAGTAGCATCGGTGACTAGTCAGGTAGGCTCTGACCTCTTTTGTGGAGGAGCACATGTCTGCTTGGAGGAATTCCATGGGAGAGGTGAGCGGGAGGCACGTGGGCTTGATGGACGGGCTTGTGTGACGAAGAGATGGCTGGAGGTGTACGTTGCGATAAGGGTGCTGAGCGAGGGTATGGGACAAAGTGCGTGGAGCTCCGCATGGGTTTACGTAGTGCTTAAGATGCATTTGTAATGTTCATGTATTCTTTCTGTGTACTGCCAGCCCATAGACCCAAGCCTGCTAGAACCGGCAGTGCTCTGCTCGAGATCCTGATCCCCACCTGTAGTGGAACATTTTACACGGCTGCGACCCGTTTAACGACACCTTTGTACGCTTGGCACCTCCAGCGCCGCAAGTCTGTATCACAGATTGATTGGGAATCGTAATCCTCTCAATACGATGTACACTAGCTGCGAATGAATATGCGTGATTAGCAAGGGTGCTGCTGTGGTCGTGACACCGATCCCACACGTTACAGGTTCTGTCGCGGCTGGGGCGAGGAGCGTACGACGTGTTGAAGGTGCGGGAGCTGCCCATCCTATTTGCATTGGAGTAGTGATTAGTAGTATCCTTTGCTTCGGCGTCCGAGTTTTGTTCGTGGCGTGATCCGAAGTGCTTTCGCGCCTCGACGTCAGGGAGGTTGAACTCAACCGGGCCAGTAACGAAGTCCTCCAGAAAGATCCTGCTGTGGGTGGGGAATACGAAGGGATAAGAGATGTGGGCTGTTTGCAAAGGTGCCACCTAAGTCTCTTTGAAAGCAGCCTTCTCCGTCCAATGCGCTGCACAATCGTGCATGCGAGCGTGTTGCGCTGTGGGCGTTTCTCGCGAGCCACTTTTTCGCAAATAAGCAGAATGCAGCTCCCAGATGGGTCCGGCATGCGAGCGTGTTAACTGGCAGCGTCGCCGCATCTTTCGGTCCGTCCCCATCGCGAGGTGGTGTCCGGTCTTACCTGCCGAGGTAATCGGCTTCCTGCGGGAATCTGCGCCTCGCATGGAATTATGGCAGGTAGCTGCCCTGGTTACACTACCGCAGACGAACCGAGTTTTAATGTCGTCTTGATCGCCCTGCGGTGTGACGGCACTGAATTACTCCTCAGGCCATGGACGTTCCTGCAGACCAACTGGTCATCAGCAGTGGCACCGCCGCTGCTGTCGGTGATAATGCTGGCAGCGAGACCGAGGAGCCCAGCCAACAGACCCGCAGCCCGACGCCACAGCCGCCGCCGCCGCCGCCGCCGCCAGCGGCGGCCACTGCTATTGGCAGCGCCGCTGCCGGTAGTAATCGTGGCAAACGGGAGGAGGGGGTGTCTGAATTGCAGCCAGGAGCTGTCCCCGCCACCGAAGCTGATGACGGCGGAGCGGCGGCCGCTGCCGCTGGGGACGTCGGTGAGATGGCCAGCTTGTCACCTTTGCAGCCGTACGGCACGAAGAGCGGTATCAGCTTCGGAACGCGGATTTCGGCCGATGGCGGGGTGTGCGGAGGCGGGCCTAGCGGCGGGGCCAGCTTCAGGCGGCGGCATACGCGTAGCAGCCGCGTAGATGACATTCCTAGCCGTTTGCTGGTGTACCTTCAGCTGCTTGCACACTTCCTGATGGAGACCTGCGAGCATATGTGGGAGGAGTGGGGCGGTGAGGTATCGCTATTGTCGCTGTTGCTGGCGGCGTTTACTTGTTGCAGCGTCTTGTCTCTGCTGCTGCTGGCGGCGCTGGGGTCTGGCATGGCGGCGAGGTGCGTTCAGGGCGACTGGAGCTGAGGGCAGTAACTGAGATCCGTATTTTACTGAATTTATACAATTAATAAATGATTACTAATTTATGATTGATACAACACTAACGCTCCAGCGAGTGACTTAATGGGACGGTATGCAAGCGAGCTTTGGCGAGCCAAGCCGATTCCGCTGGCAGTCATGTCCAAAGTGTTCTGCGACCTCCTCCCCGTTGGGTTGTGAGGGGTGGGGATGGTGAGAGCTCGTTCGACGAAACAGGGGTATAAGTACAAGGGGGCAAGTGGGCTCGAGGGCCCAGACACGGTGGTGTGTGCGGCATTGGGTTAAGTGTCGTGCCACCCAACATATCTCGCCTTACTTGGCCGCAATTGCATGGCATAGCCCAGGCAGAAAATGCAAAGCCCTGCCCACGGCGACTATTTAGGCGCCCTTCCTCCTCCTTCCCTGCCCGCTTGCGTCGTCCGCACAGCCCGCCATTTTATGCGGCTCTCCGGCGTCATGCCGTGCTTCCCATGCTGGGCGCTGTACTTCTGTACCAGTATGCCGCTTGGGTGGGCCTTCCGCGGCTGGTGTTACCTGGGCTGGGTCGCCCGCCGCCGTACCCTGTCCCCTCCGACGCGGCTCACCTGCCACCTGTGCTGGCGGCTTGGCTGGGGCTACAGAATGTGGGCCCGCTGGTGCCCTGGGCGCTTTTCGTCGCGCTGGCGGCGTGCCTCATGCAGGTGGCATTGCCCTACATGGGTTTAGGTACTAGGGGTATGAGGAAGTCACTGAACAGATCAAGAGGAGTGAGCGGGCAGTCGTAAAAGAGGTAGAAACTCCGCCATTACTTACCCGTCCTGGAAGATCTCCGTCACAGGAGGTGAGGGTCCTGCGTCTGGGTAAATCATGGCAGCTCATATTTGTTTCGAAGCTCAAGGTGATATGCGTTTTCTACAAAGCCGACCTAAACCCGGACAAACAACAGACTCAACCACCCCGCACTAACAGGTAAATACGGATCTGGGTAAGCTTCAGGAACAAAACAGGCACCCTCAGCAGCGATTGGAGACGGTTGGCTTCGGCGACAGCGCTGGTTCACAGTCATTGAATCGGCGGTCAAGGGGATGGGTTATCGGTGACCGAGGTGGCTTGTGGTGCCTGCCATTTCGTCGGAAGTCTTGGTCCGTGGAGACCCGACCCCCGCAGGAGGAAGGTGAGACCATCGGCAGCAACGACCTGGAAGCACCGCTGCTTCCGCCAGCAATGCCGCCGCCGCTGCCACCGCCGTTGCTGCCGCTGCCATCGCCAAGGTCTGGAGGTGGAGGCAGACCCTTCACTGGGGCTGAAGGCGATGGTGGCGGTGGCGGTGGCGGTGGCTGGTGCACGATGGCGAGCGCCGTACATGGCGCACGACAGCGCCCAGAGCCTATCCAAATTCCGCAGCCGGGGCAGGGCTTGGGGAGGGTACAGCGGATGGACAAGGGAGGCAGAAGCTATGGAGGAGGCGCTGGTGACGTCCGGCTGTTTTCGCCGATGGCGTCGTGGGCGCAGCTGCACTGGGGTGTGCTGGACTGGTGCCGCTACTACCTGGTGGGTTCGTTGTCCACCAGGGGGCCGTCCGCATCTAGGAAAACTAGGATGACGTCGGAAGGCCAACAACAGGAAGTATGGGGCCGACGACTCCTGTGTGTCCTACTCAATGTCTCCATTACTTCACTGTTCACTTCATCTCTCCCTCCTACGAACTAGTAGGAGTGGTACCTGTAGCACTCGAGTGTGAGGGCGTGATGATCTGAAATCAATGTGGTAACCCACACTGGGAGAATACGCAGGGGAGTTCGTTGATTGCGGCCCCAAACCCGTCGTCATTTTGTGTATCCCAACTGGCCCTCCTCCTCCTCTTCCTCCTCCTCTTCCTCCTCCTCCTCCTCCTCCTCCGCACCTCTTCGAATGCCCACTGATAAGTTTGCAATGCTGCCGTTCATGCTGCAATCTTGATCTCCCGTTCCTTTGCTCTCAACTTTATAGCTTCCATTTGTCCGGCCTCGAGTGGCCCCCCGGCCATCTCGGAAATCCAGAGGCTGTCCGCACATCGTAACCCGCACATCAAAACTCCCATTTCTTTCTCGTCCCGGCAATAAGCTCCCGCTATAGGGCCGGTGACAAGGCATCCGTTCCCAGTACCTTTTTCTCTCTCCCTCATTCCCCTCTGCGACACCCAACACCCCAGGTTCGGCACGCCGCTGATGTGTTGCTGGTGGCGCTGGTGGGGCTGGTGGCGCTGCAGCGGGACCTGCTGAGGGCCGGATACTTGGCGCACTGCCTGCTACTGTTCAGGCGGCGGCCGGAGCTATCGGCTCCCGGGGGCGCCGGCGGGGCGCTGTTCGGGCGACTGGTAGGCTTCAACTTCCTGGTGCTGCTGCTGGAGGGGGTCTTTCAGGTAGGAGACACGGATGTTAATGAACCAACGGGCGCCTAAGAGGGGGAGGGGAGAGACAGGGGAAGACAAATCGGGAAGACGGGGAAAAGCGAGGCTGGGCGTGGGTAACGAAGGGTAACGGGTGTGGATCGCGATCGCAGTGCAAATATCCTACACATACACACATACGCACACAGGCACACACATACGCACACACACGCGCGCACACACATGCGTGTATGCATACGGCTCAGTTATAAGAACACACGCCTCTCCCATTCTCTCCGCCTGTGCATTACATCCTCAGGCGCCCTGGGAGCTGCTTCTCGGTGCCGCCTGGGCCCGGCCCTGCAGCCTGGCAGCACCCAGTCCCGACGACAGTGGCGACACCGCAACCCCTGCATGCACCTTTCCCCGTCTCGTCGGCCTTTGCCGGCTGCAACCTGGCAGGCTCAACGCCGCCGCCGGAAACGGGATGTGGAGTCCCTGGTCTGCGTTGGCCGACTCCCCAGTGGTAGCCGACGTGGTGGTATGGCTGCTACTGCGGCTGTACGTGCGTGTCCTGCGCTCTAGGTTATTCGCGCGGGTGGCGGCAGTAGCGGCGGCAGCGCAGCAACAGCACGTGGCTGCCCTGCGGCAGGAGGCGGAGCACGCGCGGGAGGCGGCGGCGCGGGGCGCTCTGGCGGCGAGCCATGCGCGGGCGGTGCGAAAGCGCCGTATTGCGATGCTCAAGGTGCTGCTGCTGTCACCAAGTGAGGCCCGGTTGATACCGTAAATTAAGATGGTCATTAGGAGGGACCTTGGAAGGGGCCGGGGTTAGGGTTTGGGGCAGTGCCGATAGGGACTATTGTGGGTGTGGGATTACGGATTGCAGTGAAACTACCAAACAATTGACTAAACGTGGTAACGCGACACGGTCGTCATCGCGTTTGGGGCTTTGTAATGATCACGCTGCCGTACATACAAATGCCCCGCAGGCGACACAGCACCCACCGATGGTCCCGCTCGAGCCGGCGACGGTGATGATGACGGCTACGGTGGCGGCGCCGCCGCCTTGGTGGCGTACTACCGCGCGTTGCACGGTTCAGGGCCTGTTGGCGGCAGCAGGGGCGGCAGCGGCGGCGGCGGCGGCGGGGGGCCCCTGCTTGTAGCCACCGGTGGCGGCCCGCAGGTGGCTGGCCTAGCAGACCTGCTTGACGACGACATCGACTTGTCTGACGTGGCAGTGGCATGGGCCGCGGGTTTAGATTCCGGGGGTCATCAGCGCAGCAACGTGCGTCGTCCCTCACACCGTCCGTTCTATTTCCCAGGACAGCATCCGGAAATGCGCCACCGCAGCGGAGGGCTCCGCAGCCGTGGCCATGGTCTCGGAGGTGGCGGCGGTTTCGGAGGTAGGGGCCAGGAGCCGAGTGGTGGCTCCGTCGGTGCTTTTGGCAGGGCGTCGAGTTTGTCGCATGTGAGTACACGGCTGATGGTACGGGAGGGGAGAGGGGGGGCTCGGGGCGGCCAAACCGGTGGGAGGGAGGAGGGAGGGAGGTGACGAAACGGTGAAATACGAATGGCGGGTGAGGGGCGGGTAAGAAGCTGTTTAAGGGTGAAGTGTATGGTGAAGTGAATGTCGGCCTGGGGAGGGCCAAGTAGCAGCGGAGAACACCGCATCTGTCTGTGATAAACTGCAGACAGGATTTGATACCCGGCGGATTCTCTCTTCATGGTCTCGTGAAAGGTTTGCTTTGTCTGCACGTGTGTGTATGTGTGTGTGTTTGGGCCACGGGGCGGTGCACGGTTGCGGCCCTAGGATTTGCTGGCGCAGGGCTTGCCGGAGTCCACTGGTGCCCATAGCCTCACCCCGCGCCGTACACAGTCGTACGGTGATCTTAAAAATGTGGGCCATGATACGGAGACTTTCCCCTGTACTAGTCACCCGGACCGCGCGGCTGGAGCGGCTGCTGCTGCGGCTGCTGCGGCGGCGGTGGCGACGGCGGCGGCGGCGGGGCCGCCAATGTCAGCGGCGAGATTACCTGGTGCGCCCGCAGCTGAAATCTCGCAGTATGCGCAGCAACGTAGTGGCGGCCTGAGTGCCGTACATCGCCGTTTCGCGTCGGCAGATATCCTCACGCCCACTGAGCACGAGGAGTCTTCCAGGCAGGTGAAAAGCGACGGAAGCGGTGCGTTGACCAAACTAGACGTGTTGTCGGCAGCGGCGGCGGCGCCACTACCGTGCCCCACAGATTACAAAGGGTCAAGCAGCCGCGGCCGCGGCGGTGGCGGCGGCGGCGGCGCGGACCGCCGGCCGCCATCACCGCGGCTGTCATGGCCCCCATTCCTGGTTTGGTTGTACGGCAAGATTGTGGCGCCGCTCGCGGCGGCGACGCAACGGCGGCGGCTCGATGATGATTCGTTCACATGCTACGTGTCGTACATGTTATTGTTCCTGGCGGACATGTCCTTGCTTGCGGCAGTGATGCCGCTGTCTATGCTGCTGTACAGTCTGCTATTGGAACGGAAGCCCCGACAGTACTGGCAGGTACGGCCGTATGATTCTGGGGTGTGATTCCAGCTGGGTGCGACGTAACGGCATGTGTGTGTGGGAAACGCACGACAAAGACGTCGGGGCGTCGGGACGGAGCAACGGTTGGCGTTGTGGTCCTGAGCAGGAGATGCGCATCGCAGGTTATAGGGGCGGGAGGGAGCTAGCTGCCTAGCTGCCTGTGTTGAACGGGGGAGGTGGAGCGGAGTCAGTGGAATGAACTGGCTGCTCGTGTGTATGTGTCTGTGTCTGTGTTAGAGAGAAAAGGGGGAAGCCGGAAGGAGAAGGTGTTGGTCAGCAACAGGAAGCAGCAAGAGTTGTGGTCATTGTGGGAGCGGTTCGAGAAAGCTGGTCGGCTGGTTGCCTCTCACTCGCCCCATCGTGTTCAGTGGTTTTCATCACTCCCGGGTAGTGGTAGTCAGGTGATGGTGGCAGCGGTGGCGGCAGCGGCGCTCACTCCTTGACGCTTTGACACCCGCACCCCTCCTTGTCGCTCCACGCCCACGTAACGTCGCCCTTCCCTTCTCCCGTCCCAATATTTAGGATCTGAATGGCACATTACAGCTCTGTCCGCCACCTGCACGGCTTTTGCATTTTACGGAAGAATTGACGGAATGATTGCCTCCCGCCCCTTCTCACTTGTTCCCGATGTCCGATGACCACGTCGTAATCCCACCAATGGTTATTTGACATCGCGGTTGCCACAAACACACCTACCGGCGGGGACTGGACCACCACGCACGTCCTCATGCGTACATGTTTTTGTGCCGTACATCCACTGCTGCAGGCCGCCCTGCTGTACGCCGAGGGCGTGCTAATCCTGCAGTACTCCTACCTGGTGCTGGGCAATTGCCTGTGCGCCACCGACGTGGGCGCGGTGGGGGACCCCAGCTGCATGTGGATATTCGGCCGCCGGGACTTCATGTACCGAGTCCAGGTAGGGGTTGCCGCAGCCAGCAAAGGACGTCCAAGCGCCTTTAAGGATGTTGTCGGTGGGAGGCAAGTGGGTATGCTCCCTCGTCGAATTTGCTAATCCCGGCTTGCGCCATATCTGTTGTTCCCTGTCTGCTCCCTATCTTTTTCGTAGGTGTTGGGTTTGCATTCGGAGCCCTCACGCTGCCTCCTGCTTTTCATCACCTACCTGGCAACCCTCATGCATAGCTACAGCCTTGACACCGTATACGCGGCTGTAGCACCGCCGCCCGTGCAGCAGGATCGGCAGGCAGCAGTTGCAGCGATGGCACCTGCGCCACGCAGTCGTATTGACGACGCCGGCGGCATCGGACAAGCGCTGTCTGCGTCTGCATCGCCACCGCTGATGTCGTTCCGCTGGCTGCGATGGCGGCTGCGTTGTGGCGCGGGAAGGATTCAGCGGCTGGTGCGCCACCTGGCCCACGTCTACGGGTGCGATCTTAGGCCGCTGCCTTGCACTGCTGTAGTCAGACCTCAATTAACTTGGACGGTCCCGCTCTTTGCCGTACGCAGCTAGCCACGACTCAGAAAACGATAAGTGATGCGCAAGTGACACAACAAGGCGTCTGATTTGCACCTCCTTCCTTCCGTCTCTCTAGCTGCATGTTTTGAGAAGAGCTTTTTCCGGTATATGTATATCTTACATGATTATGTAGCATCCATGAACATGTATGTTACATGTTCATCGTGTCTGTGCCTTCCGTCTTCCCCCGGTATTTTCTCCCCCACTGAACATCATTACGTGTCCATCGCTCACTCCCGTTATCTTCCGCTGGCTAAGCATTTGGCTTCACCGGCGGCCCGCCTGTCCCCCAGGACGGCCACTTCCCAGCACGAGGTGGGCCCCTACTGGGTCAACCTCCATATGGCCCTGCCGGGACCACATCAGCATCAGCGAACTCGGGCATTGCCGCAACCGAGCCCGCAGCCGCAGCCGCAGCGGCCGGGGCCGCAGCCCACGGAAGAGCCAGCGCCGGCTGCTGTCCGAGCTGAGCGCAGCGCAGGTCTGCCACCGCGTCCGCAGCCTCCGCCAATGGCGCTGGCCGTCACCGGAATTGGGACCGGCAAAGGCATCGCGCAACAAGCATGCACGGGGCCGCAACCAGACGTGGCGGCCGCGCCGGCATCGTTAAAATCGACACCAGCGACCGAGGTGGAGGGCGCTGAGGGTACCCACGTCTATAGCGCGGCCTCGGCGTTACCTGAGGCAGAGCTGGGCGTCGCGGCGCCACGGGAAGATGTGGCGGCGGCGGCGGGAACGTCGGCCACGTTACCTGGAGAAATGCAGTCGTCGCGGCCTGGGATTGCTGGCTCCTTTTCGTGTGGTATGGTTTTGGGGCGGCAGCTTGCGGATACGGTGCAAGCGCAAGGACCGCAGATTGTGGACGCCATACAGCAGCTGCTGACGGCAGTGTACGAGTACGGCCGACTGACGACGTATCGGAAGAATCAGGAGGCGATGTTGCAGCGGCAGCAGCGGCGGCGGCAGAGGCAACAGTCGACAACATGGCAGGTAAGGAAAACGGGGTACGGAGTTTTGTACGGATGAGGACGAACCATGCATATCAGGCGCAACACGGGTAGCTTCGTGTCCACCGCGGCTTGACCCTTCACACGTCTGCGCATCTGCCCAAACATGTATCATTATCACACATGGAGCTTTTGGTCATTTAGATACCCCAATGCCGCCTCTCTTCTGCCGTGTCCCATTCACTGCCCACATCTTGATTGGGCCCTATGTCCATCAGGTCGCCGAATGGGCGGAGGAGGTTGGCAGCGATGACAGCGGGGACGGAGAGGGCGACGAGGGAGGTCAGGAGGAGGTGGACAACACAGCGGAGAGGTGGCGCAGCGCACACGCCAGCGGAAGCGGCGTCGGCGACAGTGGTGCTGGACGTGGTGAAGGTGGGGCTACTGTCACTGCGGCGCCGACCACCAGCGACGATGCGGGCTCTCTAGCCACTTCCTTCCCCACTTCCTACCCCACTTCCTCCGCCACGGCTGACGCTGCCATCGCTCGCTTCGCGCACTACAGCTTGCCGCAGCTGCGGCTGCAGCACGGTCCCCTACCCTCCCGCACAGCTGTCCATGTGCTCCTTGAGGTTGTGACCCCAGTGCCGCCGGCGCTGGCTGCGGCGGAAGGAGACGCAGACGCGCTCCAGGCCAGTCCGACACCTGCGCATGACGTGGCGGTGGTGCTGAGGTACTCCTCTGAGACCCTGAGGAGGTAGGTCGCACCCAAAGTGAGAGAGCGAGGGGCGAGGCCCATGAAGCCGAGAGGATGTTGGATGGGATGGTGAGGGGTCCCTACAGGTCTCGATTGGCTGTCAGTGGCGGGCTGGTGGGGATGCCCAGCGGAGGCAATCGCACACGGGTGGGTGGCTTCAGGAGGCAGGTCTCATCCTCGTTTGTTGCTCCTCTACCTGGAGGGCTTTCCCTGCCTGGTGGATAGCCCTTTGGGTAACGCTTCCCAAAGGGCAGTGGACGGGTGAAGATCTGTGATGGGGAAAGGAAGGACTGCTAGGGAGTGCACTGCTGCAGCTGACAGGTTGGCGTGAAGTTGTCATCTCCGCGAGGAAAGCTGTTTGGGGCTGTTAGGGTTTCTTGGACTCTTTTCCTTGTGTTGCGCGACATCATCATGGAGTGTACTGGAGCTAGCTCCCTGCCACTTTGCTCACAACTTGGTCCGGATCGCCTAAATGTTTGGATCTTCACGTCGACAGGCAGCGGCAGCCCGCCCCTGTGCCGCTGTTTAAGCGCCTCGTGAATGGTGCCGGCGCTGTTGTCGGTGGTGCCGCGGAAAGTGGCCGGGGCAGCGGCCGGGGCGGCGGTGGTGTGGGGGCCGGCGCTTCTCATGGAAGTCGTGTCCGTTCACTGCCGCAGCTGCCGCCGCCGCTGCCGGGACTCTCGCCTCCTACCACACCGGCAGAGCTCGCCCCATCACCAAAGGGGGCCGCCGCGCTGCCAACCGCCTCCTCCGTAACGGACAACGATCAACCGCGGTCCGGAAATCTGTTCCTACGGGGCCCTTCCGCGGCGGCGTCAACGTCAGCTGACGGCGGACTCCGCCAACGAAGGGTCCAATCTCCGGTCGTCACCCACGCTACCGGCGGCGGCAGCAGCGTGGGTAGCGGCCCGGTTCCCTCACTCCGTCGTCAGCGCAGCGTCAGTGCCGTGGGCTCAGCCACAGTGGCTTATCCGGACGCCCCGCTGTCGCCACCAGCCCCGGCTGGAAGTCCGCCACTGCCGCCGTTGCCTCCTAAGCTTCAATTGCCGGACCCGCCGGGTCTGCCCACCATCCTGTCGGTAGAGAGCTACAGCAAGCCGCCGCAAGATCTGTATGGGCCCACGGCCGTACTCGATCTGATCTCCTTCATGTATGCCCTTGTGTTTTACCAATTTGTGGTCTTCTCCGCACGCAGCCTGGCGGACATCACGGACGGTGACCGAAGGTGCGTTGGCGGAGTAACTGCTGGCCGTGTTTGACTGACAGCAGGGTACGCGTCGGTATCGTGTCGATATTGTGTGTGGAGGGAATGTGAGCAACGGGTCAGACATGCAGTTGTGGCAAATGGTGTTAAAACGCAAAATGGTGTTAAGACCTTTCATTTCGAGGCACTGGTCTTCACCGCAACTTCTTTTCGCCCTTCATTACGTTCTTAGGGTTTTAACTTTCAGACGACTATTGCTGCTACTGATGCTTCTTCCCGTTGCACTTCCGACGCCTTTTTCCCTCCGATAGCTACCCAAGGGTTGACCCCTTCTCGTGAACAGTTTCCCAGTGATGTACATCCTTCCTTGTACGTGAGTGTTGGCTGCGTTTCACCTTCACGTGTTTTGTAAGTCCCCTCCAACCCTAGGGAGTGGTAATGAACTTGTGAAAGTAGGCTGAGTCACGGTCCTTGATATAGCCACATCTCATTTTGGCACCTCAACAGGCTTCCACTCGACTACCTTGCCGCTCTCATGTTGCTGTTTGGCATCATGGTTTCGGAGCGGGCTGTGTACATGCTGGGCTGGCCTGCCGCCAAGATGTCCCTGCACATCGCCTCTATGGTGCTGGTGCTTGGCTGGTGCCTGCGGGCCTTCTGGGTGTCCGTCGCGGCGACGGAGGGCCTAGCCGGCGGCGCTGCCGCAGCTGCCGCAGCGGCAGCGGAGGCGGGGGTGCGTTGGCACTTGCGCGTGTTTGTGTTGCTGCGCTGCTGCGGACTGGTGTTGGGGGCGCTTCAGCTACGTGACGGCTTCCCGCCGCTGAGCTCACCCGGCCCAGTGGGCGGCGGTCGCCACTCGTCGTTCTTCTACCGCCGCGCTGACTGGGTGCACCAGCTGGCCTTCAATATCTTCTATGCGCGTGAGTGGATTGATCCGCACCCGATGTTGCTAAGTTAGCTGGGCCGGAGGCGGCGAGCTCATATTCGGCCACAAAAGTAGTTCGGGACCGGAGTTTGCGCCCTGACGTAAATGGCATGATGCATGAACGCCCGTGAAAAGACGTGGAGGGGTTGCTCGACGACAGAGACTTGATAACGGAGGCCGGAACGAACATGTGCCCAATTTCATATAACACACTCATGGTCGTGTCCATCTGCAGTGCCGTTTCTGTACGAGATTCGTACGCTGCTGGACTGGACGTGCATCAGCACCTCCATGGATTGGTACAGCTGGCTCAAGCTGGAGGATATTCGCTCAAGCCTCTATATCGCCACGTGCAGGAATATGTGGGTTCGGGGGTTTGGTGGGGCCTGGGTGCAAAGGGCAACGCACATCACCGGGCGATCTAGATGGTGAACGGTGAACGGTTAGAACATCACGTGTGTCGGAGTTTCATCTTCCAAGGTGAGATATGTTGATGGAGGAGAAAAAGCGTTAATTGATACGATGGAAATCATCTTATTCATATTCACACATATAAAGCAGTATTTAAAGGTTGAGGATAATACGTGATAGGCTTCTGTAGCTGTAGCTGTAGCTGTAGCTGTGCGCATTGCCTTTGTGAAGAATGGTTCTTGGGCGCTATCTTTCTTTCCGTGTCGTTGCCGTACTTATGTACGGTACCATTCATATTGTCATACCGACCATTATGGAAGTTAACATTGCCAACAGCTTGGGTCAGGAGAAATCGTGGATTGGTCATTGGGGATGTTTGGAGAAATCGTGACCCAAACGCCCCGTTGGGCCCCTAGATAGATCTCACTGCTGTTTGTTTGTAGGCAGACTGGGGGCTGCGGAGGCGGAGGCGGGGAAGGATGCGTCGGGTAGTTGTCGACGACCCATTCTACGCCTCTGCAACCAGTCTTCCCGGGCGCAATGCACTAATCTCTACATGCAACCTAACAAGGTATCTAAACCCTCTGGTTCGTGTCTCGTGGCGGTTGTTCGTTGGTTGACATCAGGGAGCGCAGAGGCCGACGATTGGGACAACGGGTGCCGAGGTACGTCAAGTTCCTGCAGGTGAGGTCAGGGGCAGGGGCAGGGGCAGGGGGCAGGGGCAGGGGCAGGGGGCAGGGGGCAGGGGCAGGGGGTAGGGGCCGGGGGCAGGGGCCGGGGGCAGGGGGCAGGGGCAGGGGCAGGGGGCAGGGGGCAGGGGCCGAGGGCAGGGGGCAGGGGCAGGGGGCAGGCGCAGGGGGCAGGGGCCGGGGGCAGGCGCAGGGGGCAGGGGCCGGGGGCAGGGGCCGGGGGCAGGGGGCCGGGGGCAGGGGCCGGGGGCCGGGGGCCGGGGCGGGGGCAGGGGGCAGGGGCAGGGGGCAGGGGGCAGGGGGCAGGGGGCAGGGGGCAGGGGGCAGGGGGCAGGGGGCAGGGGGCAGGGGGCAGGGGGCAGGGGGCAGGGGGCAGGGGGCAGGGGGCAGGGGGCAGGGGGCAGGGGGCAGGGGGCAGGGGGCAGGGGGCAGGGGGCAGGGGGCAGGGGGCAGGGGGCAGGGGGCAGGGGGCAGGGGGCAGGGGGCAGGGGGCAGGGGGCAGGGGGCAGGGGGCAGGGGGCAGAGGCCGGGGGCAGGGGGCAGGGGGCAGGGGCAGGGGCGGGGGCAGGGGGCAGGGGCCAGGGGCCGAGGGCAGGGGGCAGGGGCAGGGGGCAGGCGCAGGGGGCAGGGGCCGGGGGCAGGCGCAGGGGGCAGGGGCCGGGGGCAGGCGCAGGGGGCAGGGGCCGGGGGCAGGGGCCGGGGGCAGGGGGCCGGGGGCAGGGGCCGGGGGCCGGGGGCCGGGGCGGGGGCAGGGGCAGGGGGCAGGGGGCAGGGGGCAGGGGGCAGGGGGCAGGGGGCAGGGGGCAGGGGGCAGGGGGCAGGGGGCAGGAAAAGGGCAGACTTGCTTCGTAAGTCTTAAGTCATCGTGGTATGAGACATTCGTCCAGTGCTCTGACGACCTACCAAGTTGATGGAGGGAGTGGTGGTGGAGGTAACTTTGGGGGAGGATTAGCGATGTGGCGGGTTCTGTCACCTCGGGGGTCCTGGCTCGCTGTTGCGCTTTGAGCGTGTTCAGGTCGGGTAAGTGTGTTTGCAGGGGTTATAGGGGTGGAGGGGTGGGGTTGCCGGTGGGTGAGCAGGGCTGCGGGCCCCACAGTTGTGGGAACACAGGCGGGATCAGATCCTGCCCCGACTTGCTCAACCGCTCACCCGCTACACACAGACACAAAAGACGCAAACACACATATTTCAAAAGCCTTATCTGCCAAGAAAATCGGGGTTCTCTCTCATGGATGAATCATGTTTCCTTCTTCGCACTAAGT
This sequence comes from Volvox africanus, assembly GCA_030268105.1. NCBI lineage: Eukaryota > Viridiplantae > Chlorophyta > Chlorophyceae > Chlamydomonadales > Volvocaceae > Volvox > Volvox africanus. The sequence goes on along the minus strand of BSDZ01000089.1, from coordinate 2,540,071 downwards.
CTGCGGCTGTCAGGTGACTTTTTCGACATGCGCTCCGAAACCCTGGTGCACCCAACCCGCCGGGTGAGAAACCGGCATCTGCGTGCGGACCTAACCGAGTAAGATCCACCTATCCTGGGGACAACGTAACAAGGTCTTCGACTCCCCAACCCCCGACCTTGTGTTGCCATGCCTCATGCCCTCATTTCCGAGAATTCAATATTACGTTGCACTCTATTCCCTTGCCATGCCTATTTGCTTGCTAATCAGGGCTTTTTGGCGCTGGTGGCTCTGCTGCTGGTGCTGTGGCTGCCGCCCCTCTTCTTCTCTTCGGGGGCTCCCACCTACCAGGTCCCCGCGCTGCTGGTGAGAGGGGAAAGAGGGAGGACAGAGATTGGGGATATGCCCGGGTGCGGTGTGAAGGGCCTCATGTAGCTCCAGTGTATTCATTTGATCCGGATGTGTGCCCCGGATGATAACCCAATCCCCTCGTACCCCTCGTACCCCTCGTACCCCTCGTCCTCGTCCGTGCTGCTCCTCCTCCCGACAGGACGTCCGCGTCAACATCTCCATCGCCAAGGTGAGCGGCTCCCAGGGCATCAGCCCCGCCCCTAGGCTAGATGTCATAGAGGTTGTAAGAACGAGGGATATGCGCCAGGTACTGCCAGGTACTGCTGTCTTTGCTGAGTCTGAGGCGGCGGCGTGGGTTGGGTGGGTTGGGTGGGGAATTGAGGGAAAAAGACGAGATCAGGTACATTTCTTGTTGGGGGGGTAGGGGCCGGGGTTGATGTGGTGATGCGGTGTTCGCCAAACCGGTGGTGTGTGAATCACCGGGATCTGTTATGTTTGATCAGTTGGTGCCTTCTTTAGCTTAATAAACAACGAGGACATCAATTGTTTCTGTTGCGTAAAACAAAACGCCGTACGTTGGGCAAAGGTCGGAAGCTTTGGATGTGGCCAGACGCATGTAATCGTAACCGCATGTGGAACAAGATGGGGTGTGGCAGCATCTTGGTGCTCTATGGTCGACACCGCTGGGGGGGGTGTATGTACAGCCCAACCAGGACACATATGCCTGCATGCTGGGTGTTCTGATGCCCTGTTGCGCCGAACCTGTATCCTTGTAATGGATGCGTGTGTAGCTCAGCGGCGTTCAGGATGCCATCGGCACCCAACGCTTTCCGCTGTACGACAGCGGCGACCGAAGGCTTATCTTCCAATGGACTGCGCCCACCGCGCCGCAGCCGCCGGCTCCATCGCCTGCACCGGGCACAGCAGCGGGTCCAGGAGGGGTCGTGAAGCGCCGGGGACTGAGTCGCGGGTTTCAGACATCCGCCGGGATGGGAGTGGCTGACGGAGCCATTGCGGCGACGGCACCGCCACCACGTGCGCGTCCCCCTGGCCCTTCAGGAGGCGGCGGTGGCGGCGGTGGCGGCGGTGGCAGCGGTGGCAGCGGTGGCAGCGGTGGCGGCGGTGGCGGTGCCAGTAGTGGCGGTAATGGCGGGGGTGGCAGTGGTGGCGGCAGCAGGGGCCTACCCCGCGTGCTTGCCGGCTATGCGCCTGACCAGGTGAGGAGTGGTGGGGTGAGAGACTCTTCTTGTGCGTCCTCAGTCAGACTTCCCATGTTGAAGGGAAGCGAGGGGGTAAGGTAGGGGGGAGACATGGCCTGGGGGACCGACGCACAAGGGGCGCGGGCCGAAAGGCACGGGCGTGCACGCCAAGTAATCCCCACCCCCCGAGCACTAATGGCCGCTACCCAAATCCGACTACTTCCCTCGGGGTCAAGGGGTCGTTTATTCCTGTTCCCCTCCCTCCCTCCCTCCCTCCCTCCCTCCCTCCCTCCCTCCCTCCCTCCCTCCCTCCCTCCCTCCCTCCCTCCCTCCCTCCCTCCCTCCCTCCCTCCCTCCCCCCCTCCCTCCCTCCCTCCCTCCCTCCCTCCCTCCCTCCCTCCCTCCCTCCCTCCCTCCCTCCCTCCCTCCCTCCCTCCCTCCCTCCCTCCCTCCCTCCCTCCCTCCCTCCCTCCCTCCCTCCCTCCCTCCCTCCCTCCCTGCCGCCGCTTTGTGGTTTCACAGGTCATGGGTGTGTGCATGGCCGCAGAATCAGACCAGGTTTGGCGCATTTCCCCGCCGGCACGTAAGGCCCTCATGGACCTACTGCTCAGCCCGGGGCCTCAACCCCCTCCTGGACCGTCATCCTCCTCACGGCCCGGGCGCCTACTCGGCGTCGACGCCAGGCAGTCCAGGGCCGTGTGGAAGGAAGCGGAAGAGGCGGATCAGGCGCCAGTTGTACTCGAGGTGGGCTGAGGGGTGCGTGCGTACTTGTAGGAAAGGGTTGTGAGAGCTGAGCCAGCACGGGGGGGACGAGCGCTTGTTTCCCCATTAGGAACTGACCAAGCTTCGTGGGGCCAGTGGATACCGGGGCAACAGGAAGCCATGCGGTAACAGATATCGTCAACCAGCACACAAGGCGGCGAGTTAGGAGGGGGGCCCTGCTCTCAAACATGTGCACATGTAAGGGGGGAAAGGGAAAGGGAGAGGGAAAAGGCCGTGTCCATCAACGATCCATTTTTATACATGTCTTCTGTATATTTACGAAGTGGCGACTTCCAGCTTCGTTATCAGGTTCGCTGAATTCATCAACTCAGGGGCACTCCTCCCGCTCTCAAGACTCTCGGCAGCGCAGCTGTGGCCTAATCCAATGACACGTGGGATGTTTTCTTTCACCCTCGATGTCCTGCAGATCGGTTGGTCGTTTACTCGCAGCGCCCCACTAACCTCCCAGTACGGCGGTCCTGGCTGTACGGCGGCGACGTACGTACCGCTGTCGGAAGCTGCACGGCGAGGCCTGGCGGAGGTACGGCAGTGGCGCAAATGCAAATACAGTGCCGTGTACTGTAGCGTAGAATAGTATAAGTCGCAACGCACCTGCAGCGTGCGAATCACTTCCAGGATGTTATCATTATGCCGCTGCCATCACCACCGCGGATGCAGATAAGTGGCACAAAGAGTCATGATAGCAGAGTTTACATGGCATCGTAAACTATATGGAAAGATGCTTATGCCGCCGTAGCAAAGCTGCGTATTCGCCTATGACTCGCAGAGGGTCACAACGGGCCGCCAGTGCCGAACCCAATGAGCAGCCAACCAAGTCCGTTCAGTGGGCGCCACAACCTCCCCGTCGGGTCAGCCGTGATAGGCCCCTCCCCCCATGACGCCTAAGATCCACGTCACGTTCTAAATGCCGTATACTCCGTATTCCGCCGCTGCCTCTCAGCCTCCCAGTTTGTACCCTCCGGCTAAGGGATTCGAGAAAAGAGGACTCTTTTGTGCCGCAACGCTTTCGGTCGTCATTTGCTGCCCCTTCATCCATTTAGCATCTGGCCGCCTCGCCACCCCTTCTTGAGACTTCTCCCTCTTCCTGGCTCGGAATCCCCCTCCCCAGTCACCATCTCGCTCATCCGTTGTGTTTTTCCTTCGTCGTACCCCACCCGGTCCCAGGTGCTGTCCGGCACCTCCAACCGGACGCTGTTGACGGCGCTCAACCAAGAGGACCCCGGGTCCCCCGGGTCCCCCGGACTGTTCCCGCTGTTCGTGCGCCTCAAGGGGGAGACGTGCAGTGTGCGACTGGGGCTGCAGGGCGAGCCGCCGTCGGGCCAGTCCGGGAGCCGGGGAGTCGGGATGGGTCTTGGGACTGGGACAGCGAGGACACCGCCCGCACAGCGTCGGCTGCTGTCGTGGCTGCCGTCGTGGGCAGGGGGCTCGGGAGGTAGCGGCGCCGCCGGAGGAAAAGCGGCGGACCGTAACGGCAGTAGCGGTAGCGGTGGTGGCGGTCGTGGCGGTAGCGACAGCGGCAGCAGCGGCGGTTCTGCCGCCCTCTCTGCGTCGGCTGATTTGGCGGACATATGGGGCTCCGCGATGGTGGGCTGCTACGCCTCCAGGGAGGATAGCGGCGGTGGCGGTGGTGGGGCCGGCTGGGGACCCGCCGAGTGGTGGTCGTTTAAGTGCGGCGCCCTGCTGCCGTCAGACGGCCCCGCTGCCGGCGACAACGGCGACTTTGAGGACCGCGGCGGTGATTCACCAAAGTTTAATCGCCGCCGCCGCAGCAGCATGCAGCAGATGCCCGTGCATTCAAACGGCGTACAACCCACCTTCGGGGACGGTAGCGACGTGGGTGCTGACGGCGCCTACAGCAGCGGTGATGGCGACGTAGCAGCCGCTACTGCCTATTATGACGATGGCGGCTATGGCGGTGCTGGTGAAGGAGGCAACGAGATGAACCTGGCAGATCCGTGCGGCAGCGCTCCGGGGGGCTCCCCAGTACTGATGGGGCCGCCGCTGGTAGCGGTGGTGGAGCCCGTGCAGAGTGGCCTGCTGGTAAGTGTGTGGAATGCCTGGAGGGGCCGGATTAACAGCTGACGCCGGTTGCATCCCGTAACGAAAACCGTGCGGCGGGCAGGGCTGGGCCAGATGGTGGCGCTAACTTGGCTGACTGGTTGCGGTAAGAATAGACGATGGCGAGGGGGTGGGAATATAGTAGGAATGTCTTACCGCTATCTCTAATATATACATCTTGACGAGGTTCGGAGAGAGTGTGGAGAGGAGAGAGGAGGTGCAGCCCCACCCGGCCTCCTTAGATGCTCAAATACACACAAGTACGATGCACAGACACAGGGCTGAGGACTGACGGGGCGTCTTCTGACCCCATCCGCTCAGTCTCTCCAGTCTCGTCGTCGGCTGTGTTTGGTACCTGACTGATTGTCACCCCTTCGGCTTCATTACATCCATCTTTCCACCTCCTGCCCCATACAACCCTAACACACACTTCACTTCACATCTCTGTCAGGGTGCGACTTTGTCCCGCTTTGGCATCACCGGCCTCTACGTGACGTTCGTGTTCGCAATCGGCCGCTTCCTCCGCTTGTCTGTGTCGTCTCTGCGGCTGCGTATTCCCACTGAGGACCTGCCCTCTACCCGCCGTCTGGTGGCGCTGTGTCAGGACATTTATGTGGCCCGGGCGGAGGGTGAGTGGGGCCGTGCACATCGTTCATTCCTAGCCCTGCTCTTAACCGCGATTCAGCCAAGGTACTAAGGTGCAGTTGAGGTTAAATCAATGGCAGTAAGAGAATCGATGACGTTCCCGATTTTGGTTTTGCGGGTTTCCGGCCACCAAGCCCTTGAACAATATATACGGCTTTGGGCCATGATGCAGCGATGTCTATTTTTACAGGCGCCTTCTTATACATCGCAGTAACGGCGGCGGTGATGGTAATGGGGGCGGCAGCGGTGGTCCTTAAGGGATGGGGAAGCAGCGAGCTCTGCGTTCGCACACCTAACCTCACCACCGTAGCGCCACGCCGAGCTGTGGCCTTCTTCTTGTGCTCTGCGGCACCTTCTCGGTTCGCAGCCTCCCCTCAGTCTGCGGGTCTTTGTCATGGCCTCGCGGCCCGGAGCTGGAGGCTTCAGCCTCAGCTATGGGGGGGCTGTGAGGGCCCTCAGAAGCTGCAAGGAGTCACCCTGGTTCAAAGAGTCCCGCGATCCACACCCCATTGCTGTATGCACAAGTTCCCCTCCCTCAGGCTCTCAAATTACCTCCAACACACACACGAAAATCTCTGCGGCTTGCTTTTTGCGTCACCCAGTCTCGGGTTGTTCATCACAAATCCGGTTCCTGTTGTACAAGTCTTTCACGTCGTCCCCTCACCCGCTTGCATCACTCCTCGCCGTCGGGCCCTCAGGGGAACTGGTCCTGGAGGAGCAGCTCTTTCGAGCCCTCATCAATGTATATCGGTCCCCTGAACTGCTGTTCGAGTTGTCTCGGAAAAAGCACAAACAGGCATAAGGCCGATTAAGCAATGGGGCTGCCTCTCATAATAGCCTGGCCTCATATTTGTGAGGGGCCGAAAAGAAGAATTATTTGCGGAAGCTGGCGGTAATGGTGGTATATGCAGGTGGTTGAGTGGTTGCGCGGATATGGAGAGTGAGGGGAGAGAGAGAGGAGAGAGATTGAGAGAGAGAGAGAGAGAGGAAGAGAGGAAGAGAGAGGAAAGGATAAGAGAGGGAAGGTACACATCAGATGTCTAGAGTACAGCATAAAGATATATTGCAAGCCTGGAGAAGGTTTTGTCCAGTTGAATTGAGCAAGCTTAGGTTCATGAAAGCAGGAGCGGTTTTGGGCAAATTGCGTTGGGCACCCGGCAACGGTGTCAGGATTACGTAGCAGCTACGTAGCAGGGCAGAGGAGTACTGGATGCCGCAGCTGCAGCACGAACGCACGCATGTTATTGTCGGAATAGCGACACATACAGAACTGCTGAACGGGTGTTGCTGCAACCCGGTAAGCAGAATGCCCCAGGACGCAAATCCTGCGGGGCCTGTAGCAGAGGTGCAACTAGCTGGCTGAGGGACGCAGGAGAACAATTACAGAAACTTGCGTGCAGGAGTCTGTGGTGGGCATGTCTGCTTCCCTTTCCTTCACGTCAGTTTACGGAGCAGGTTTGTGGGCTATCGGGACGCACAGCGCATATGGCGACGCAAGAGGGTTGTCAAACACGTCCCAACACCGCACAGCTTCCTCTACGCACCTTTCTCCACGACCAGCACGCTGCAGATCTTAAGCCAGCAAAATTTGGAGAAGGCAGTAGCCTGAATAGCTCACTCACCACTACGTCGTGGTATTGGGACAATTGGGACATCATATCCTACTACCGCCTGGTGCACGGAAGTGCTGCAATCAAAACAGCGGCGCTACAAACCATGGCCGTGTGTCGCTCGTCCTGCGGACGATCGCAGTTTTCGTACAGTCGTACTCGCCAACCGGCGCAGCTGCCCTCCTGCGTGCCGTTGGTGAGCCACACAGCGCTGACGCGAGGGCGTCCTAAGCGCCCGCGATGTAGAAAGTCGAAGGAATATGGTAGGAGTCTGCGACCGGGAATCAATTTCATGATTTAAGGTAACGATCCATTTCCAAAGCAGTGAGGGTGATCAGGTTCCAGGTCACGAGTACGAACACGGTCCGCTCGACACCAAGAGGAGCCTTTCGGTGATTACAAGTGAAGTGCGGGTGCGGGATCGGGGGTGTGAATATTTTGTCGAGTCGGGCGAGTACGGACAGGAGTTGTGGGCCTGCGGGCAGCAGACGCCCGACTCTCACCGGGGCACGATGTCGTCTCGGTCCTCCGCCAGCCGCATCTTGTCTGCCCGCCGTTGTCAATCTATTGGGTGTTTCCTTCGCGCTTGTAGGATGGCGGATACACGGAGGGGCTGGTAAAGGCCGTCGGACGATGCAGATGCCGGTCTTGGCGGGGACAGGAGCAAAGCGGGCAGGGCATTGACATCACGGAGACCAGCGGGGCCGGCCGCCGCTGCAGTCCCTGCTGGCGCGAGCATTTCTGCGAAGAGGTAAGGCGGCAGCGGACTCACGCACTAGGAGGCAGCCCACTGATGGGAAGAAACAACGACCTCGGTTATTAGCGAGCGGTGCAATGGGTTTGCGACCTTAAATCATAACCAGCTGAGACTCAATTCCCCAATCCTTCCCCGTCACATGGGTCGCGTCGCCTTGCAGTAGCAGCAGTAGCAGCAGCCCGTGGCGGCGCCCGGGCGGTGGGTGCTGGCGGCACGGGCACAGGTGGCCGGCAGCGCGGGCAGGCAGCAGTATTGACGCTGAGGCTGCACTGTCTGGAGATGATGACGAGGAGGGGGAGGAGGGCGAGGAGGGCGAGGAGGGGGAGGAAGATGGCTACGAGAGCAGCTTCGTGACGGATGGCAGTGATGGCGAAGTGGCGGGTGAATCGCAGTCCGACGAGGCCGGTGCTGCCAGGTGCGCGGCCGTGTGAGGCACAGCTCATGTCCAGCTGAAGTTCTTCGTGTCCAACGCTGCGACTTATCCGTGTTCTGAGAGTCACAGTTTTGTGATGAAGTGCGAACTTCCGCCCCGCTCCTTCCCCCTCCCACTCCACTTCCGCTCGCCCGTCCTCGGGCTCCATGATGGCCATTTACCGCGCTCCCTTCCTCGCTACCCAGGCACCCCTTTCGGTGGTCCGGCCGGGTGATGTGGCTCGGTATGTTGTCCTCGCGCGCAACGCAGGCGGGGACCTGGGCGAGGGAGCTCGACGGCCCAGAAGGGCCTCCAACAAGTGCGGATATGTATGTGTGTGTGTGTCCCGTGTAATTATCAATTTATGTCGTCAGCCGGGTGCCTCCAGCGCTGGGAAGCCGTTAGTAAACCTCCGATTAAAGCTTTGTTGGGGATTTTAACGAAGTACGCTTCTTGGAGTTGATGTTCGGGATTCCTCCCGCGTGTCACTCACCGGCCCACAGATGTACTGCAATGCACTGAAGTGGTGGTGGTGATGGTGGTGGTGGTGGATAAGGAGGAGGATCCAAACTTGGGCTGAAAGGAGCGACACCGAATAAAAGCACCGCAGGTAAAGAGAAGCGGCTGAAAGAGGCTGAGGCGAGGGATTGCTGAGTGACCTGGCGGTGACTGATCTGGAGACGTGTTCATTTCTTTATGCACTCTGGGGGAAATGAGAATGGGGAGTGAGTACGGGAGATCAGTACGGGAAGGACCCGCTGAGGTGACTGATAGGGGGCAGAGTATGCTTGATGACGGGAATAAGCATCTGGAAGGGAGGTCGCACCTGCCCATATCCGATACGGCGGAATGTAAATGTGGTATTGACTCCCGTAAATTAGTAGAGAAATTGCGATGGTATAAACAAATGTTTGATACGATAAGGCCCGAATGGGTTACATACGAACGAGTATTACCTTGGTTTGTGGCTTAATGGGCAGGGAGGGGTTGGAAAGGGGGAGATGGAGGGGGGGAAAGGGATCGTAACAACCATCTTGTTGGCTGATCGCGCTGTAGCACTGAGGCTTAGGGTACAGAGGCTGTGGAATAGCTGTGTGTAGTACCCGTGGCGATGGGTGCACATTCTACGACGCTGTGCATGTCTTACTTTCATCATTTTAATTTTCTGATGCATTTTTTTGATGATTAACAATTCGATGAGACTTTGGTGGATGAGCACTTGGTGCGTGACAAGCTCGGAATAGCTCATAAGGCCCAAAAAAGCCTTTAAGATGTGCCAGGATGGATAACGCCGCAGCACACAAATTTGTGTGATGTCTTAACAGCATGGGAGAGCCAACTGACTTTTTCTTTAGGCTGCCTGCTTAGGGTTATCGCCATTCCTTCACGCAATGGCATATGCCAATTGGGACCACTGCTGGTCTATAACCAGGTGCAAACACCCCCTGTATAGAGCCGTTTTCCGCCATGGAAATCGGACAAAGCCAGGTCCTACAGGTCCTACCAACGGTTGTGACGTCATCGTAATTGTGAGTGCGCCTGGAGGGCCAATGTGTCACGATATAACACTGCACCGCACTGCTGCCATCATGATCATTCTCCATGCAGAACTCCACCCGCCCCTTACAGTATTGATCGCCGGTGAAACACTACACTCTCCATTAGGGCATTGAAGAAGGGACATTGCCGAGGGGGCTGATCCGAGAGGGCCTTCATTACCATCGTCATTATCGTAGGTGCACAATCCATCCCCGCTCTTCCTCCGCCCCTTCTCTCAAACATGCAAACTGCAACCCCGCCTGGCTCTCCATCGCGGGGCGTGAGGACAGCGGAATGCGGAATATGGAATATAACCAAACCATCGCCACACGGGCACCAACCGCTGACAAGAGCATCCAACCTTCAGAAGCGTTTAGCAGAACGAAGCTCGTGTAGTCATGCAGGCAAGGGGCCCTGGGGCTCCTTCGTGGTTGCTTGTATGGGGCCCCTTGTGTGAGGGCGGGTCAGGTTGGGCACATGTCCTCCACGTCGGCCCCACCTCCTCCTTCCAGAGGGGATGGCAGCAGCACACACACGCACGCGCCCATGATGGATGTTGCCGCCTCTCCGTCTCTCCCTCGACACCGCCGCTTTCTCCTTTCACAGGAGGTGTGTCCCAACCGCGAAGTGCTTCCATCACACATTCAGGTGTGCGCGGTCTGAAGAAATAAAGATTGGATTGCCAGAGGGGTCTGAATACATCACGTCTGCCCAGCAGGAGGCGGCGATTTGGGCCGAGCGGGATATTCCCTGGCCCCGAAGATGGTGCTTCCCACTCGAATGTTGGTGCTGCCCATTGCGATCTGGGTCGGATATTACCCCGGAAGGGGGGTTGATCGGGGGAGGGGGGAATGGGAAATACGGAGGGAGGGGGGGAGAGGTCGAATAAACCGAATATTGAAAGCTGATACTGAAGGATTGAGGACTAACCGTGAGGGTCCAGTAGACGTCGTCCAAAGTCAGGAAGGTGGAAACGAGCTGTGATGTAAACTAGGTGGTCGCCAAGGCCGCGAATTAAAGCAGTAAAAAGAATAAGCGAAGCCGTAATTATGTGTACTATCGGCCTTATTGCTGGCGACGAAGTGCAAGCCGTGTTGAGTCTGTGACGAAGCTGGCGCTGGGGCTGTCATGCGAGTGCTCCTCCCGACCCACCTGTAAAGCGAATCCTCACGCGCCCAAACCCAACCAACCCATCCACCCAACCCGGCCAGCTCGAAGCGCGCGCGTGTAAACACAGAACCAAGCGCAGTTCCGCGCGAACCCACTCACCTTTTGGGGGGGACAGCGGCGGCGGAAGCAGCAGAGGGAGGGCGTGCACATGCGAAAGGGAGATGAAGATAGGAAGGGGGAACGTACAGTGGACAAGGTCAAGGGGTGGCGCAATGGCAGCGTAGTTGTGTTGCCCACCCCCCTCAGTATTAACACCCACACAATCAGAGAGTCCTGCTCTAATAGCCCCCCAGCACGTGAAGGGTAACTGAAGCGCGTGCATCGGAAAGAAGTGCTGCAGTGTTCAACTGCGGTGGGGGATCGCGGGGCCTGGAGATCACGACTCCTGCCTATCAGCGTAGGGAGGCCCTAAAATGAGGTTCCTGAAGCGGTCCAAGTATATGAGCCATTCGTACGTATTGGCCGTCTCTTTATCCAAAAATGGATGTTAGTGCCTAGAACCTTTCGGGACCAATCGGGGGAGTGCCTGCCCAATGCCTGTCTGAGCAACCAACCAACCCAATTAACCGCCAATCGTTACCAACCCACACCCGAGCCTCGACTGACCGCCTGCTCAAAATCGCCCGACATGCCCATGCTGAGCTCCAGAGCCTCTGGAGGCAAACCTAGCTCGGCCGCCACCTTTGCACGACACTCCGACAAGCATTGGAAGTTCTCCGGTCGCGACGAGTAGTCAGGCATGCCAATCGTCATAAGGCCCGCCAGTCGTAGCTTGGGGCAGCTCTGCGCGGCACGGAGCAAGTGCGGTTGTCGTAAAACCGTACACCCGTGATCCGGGAAGCATGCACGGGATGTTGTGCTGACGCAGCCAAATGCAACTTCGTTGGGAGCTTCCCCTCACAAGGGGGCCAGGGCCAGCCAATGGTGAACGCAAAACCTTTCATGAGCGTACGGAAGTCGCAGAGTTCATCGTCCGTACAACGAACGATTACTCGTTGTGTTACCGGACACCGTGCGTTCACTTGCCATCACCCCAATCTGCCACTGCACCGGTCGCCGCAGTGCTCTGCCCACGAGCCCGTCCATTGCGCCCACTGCCCCACACCTGTACGATGTGTTTCGCCAGCGCCACGCACTCCCCCGGCTCGACTCCAAACTTGGACTCCTCCCCGCTCGTGTTCACCTGGGGATAGGGCCCACAGAGTGCGCGGACAGCCGAATGTCACCGCCAAATAGGAAGCGATCCAATCCTCCTCCGGCCAGTGGCGCGTGGGTGGGGGGAGGGCGGTGGGACGAAGAAACGAGGCGTGAATCCCCTGTGGACGCTGCTGCTGTAAAGCATCGCCAACCGCGATATGGAGGACGACGTGTAGAGTCCGTCAAATGTAGAGAAAGTGAAAACGTTGGAATATAAACTAGGTAGCCGCCAAGGCCGCAACTAGAAGTCGGAAATAAGGCAATGCAATCCGTAATAAAGTTGACTGTTGGCCTTGATGCTGGCGGCGGCGAAATGGTACCGTGTCAGGACCGCATACCTTCCCGAGGAGGGGGTAGCGTGGAGAGACAAGACCGCACCTCATCACAACCACCCACCCCCGACCACCCGCTCGGAGAATATCAATCGCTTCCTGCCAGGGGGGTGGTTGGTTGGACGCAGCACCGGATACTCATGGCGGTCTAGCCGTACCCTCGCCCAGCCGAGGCTGAGGACGACGTGGCCTCATTCACACCCCTATCCACACCGCACCGCACCCGCTCACATCCCCCACCGACGTGGTATGGGACACGAATGAGATCTCCAAGGTTTCCGCCCACCTGCACCATCACCCTCAATGACTCGGTCCGTCCCGCCAGATCCACTGCGCGGTTTAGTTTGTCTGCAAGCTAAGGCGGTGCTCAGGGGGGATGGGGACAGCGACAGGGAAGGGTGATAAGCAGGACAGCTCCCGGCACAGATAGATACATTGTAAAAGGAAAACGCTGCGAGACGGACCTCTTGCAGCGAGACGAGGATTTCATACACCCCCCCCCCCAACACACACACACACAACCCCTGCAACCTCCTAGACTCCAGGGATGAAGGGGCCGTGCACATATCCGGACAGTCGGGGAGCTGTGAGCGCTTCGTAACGCCCTCCCTCCCAGACCTCAACGCTGCGGGGTGCGGCGGCATCCCATCAGCCTACCCCCATCCCCCGTGAGGACACCACCCTTCTGTGTGCCGAAGCGCCAACGACAGACAGCAGTCATCGCAGTGCGGCAGGTGGCTGCGAAGCTGCAAGCGGCCCCATGCTGTGTATGCGGGTGGGGTGGGGTCGGTTCGGTCGGTATGGGGGGCGGGGTGGGGAGCCCCCTTACAAGACATCCAGTGTGGAGTCTTGGTGAAGGCATTTGAACCCGCAGTGTGTGAAGGGGCCCTATGCGAAAGTAGATAAGCGCTATCTAGGCGATATAACACACATACACACATACATACGCACGCACCTACATCACATTCACACATATGCATTGGATCAAATCCCCTCACAGCCGCGGGCGCACGACCCCACTCGGCCAAACTAAAACCCATCCGCGCTCCGCCGGGGCCTCACCGCCCTCCGCCGGGGCCTCACCGCCCGGTCCTGTCCATCCGCCTTGCTCGCCTTCTCCACCGGCCTTCCACCTCACCTTGATCGAGTCGACTGTCTCTACCATGGCGAGGTTGGGGACGGTTTCTGTACGGAACCAGTATTGCGTGTGGGAAGGGGAGGGAGGGGAAGGGGAACATCAAAACGCTGGTAATAGGGAAGGGGAGGGAGGGGAAGAGGAATAAACGAGATATGGCACCGCTGTAGACGCTGTTGTGAAGGATGACGGAGGGGGTTGGAATGCTGGGTTGGATGCGGCAATTGCGGTCTTGCTGATCCTTAGCGGCCTGTCGAGCTACGAACGTCACGGCCCCGCCGGCGCCCAGCCATTGCACCCATCAGCCCGCCGGGCCGCATGCAGACCTTGCACACGGAATCAGGACTTCTATCAGAGTTACTCTATCCGCCCAAACTGATAGTGCCGCAGTCATCTCTTGGGTGACTGGGGGACCTGCTTCAGCCCCTGCTCCCGCGAGGGGAGGGCCAAGGGGAGAAACAGCTTATCGTGCATCCACGGCCCCCTACGAAGATACCCACCCACCCAGCCACCCACCCACGATGGCCTTGACTTTGTTGGACTGGAGGTGGCCGATGAAGTGCCAATGGATGTCGGAAGGCAACGCGGGGGCCTTATCCATCATTTCCTACGCCGGCGGGTGCGGGTTGTCGGGGGTTGTCGGTAGCAGCTGTGGTTATGGCACCAGCAAGACAGGGGAATGGAAAAGCTCAGCAGCTCCGCTCAACCTCATTCCCCTTTCTCGTCCCCACATTATCGAACCACTTGAAAGCACTTCCAACAGCATGTCAGAGGTGATGTGCGGCAATAGGTCCGTATTGCCGCCGTCGCCAATCCTTTCAGCCCTTCCTCACGCCGTGGGCGTTGAGGTCCTCACCTACTTCAATTCACGATGTCCCGCTCAGACCCTCTGTACTTAGCCAGTCATTCAGACAGCCTGTGAAGCAAAATACTCCCCCTACCTGCACCGCGCCATTTTTTTGCTTCCCTTGGTCAGTTGTTTCCCACACTTCCCCGCCGCCTCGTGCCGCCGACACAAACTCCCATCCCATCCCAGCAGCCCGGGCCATTACCCCACATCACACACACGCATACACACGCACACATACATACATACACATGAACACCTGCACGTAGTTCTCCCCAAACACCCGCTGCCCCGCGTCGTAAGCCTCCTGAAGAGCCTCTACCGGCTTGGTCTTGCTGACTGCAACCAGCCTGACCTGGAGGAACAGGTAGGGGTTGCGGGATGTAGGTGTTATGCCTCGGTCAGTGTATGCGTCTGTGCACGTGTATAGGTGGTGGTAGAGAAGCAGGCATGGACAATGCATGGTTTCATAGTCACTAATACCACCCAGAACAAAACAATAATCAGGGCCGATTGAAGATTTGCCATCGCGGGATGCGTCTTTCGGTCACAGCAGCTCTCCCTTGGGGCTTTACCCGAGGTAACCAACAAGAAGGCCGGATAGGCCGCGCATCCTACCGGTTGGGTCCTGCCCGCTCGATCCGACGCCCGCTTTATTCGGCTGAGGACGTCCTGAAGAGCTGTCGACACAGAATTTTCAGACATGTTGCTGGTGCTGCGCGCTAAGGCCTGGACCGCAACTCTTCGCGACGATGACAGAAGCAGCACCGTCGCCATGCGCAGCGGCTCAAGAAGCGCACGGTAAAAGCAGCCTTATATTGATGAAGAGTTATGATGATACAAACATAGTTTTGTGTGGACGGAGATATTTTTAGTAGGGTGCAACGAACGCACGCATGCACAATCCAACCAACCACAAGTGTACGGCAGCGATAACCACAACCTCCGCAAGCCTGCAACTCGCACGAGTTAGGCAATCGAATTCATACGCCTTAGGTAAACCATATTTCATTGTGATTATGAGTCGGGAAATTGTGAGTCATTTATATGCTATCAAACTTGCAGCTATATGCTTCTCGACTGTATCTCCACGCCACCTCGCCGTGCTCAATTGCAATGAACCTTCAGCGCACGAATGCCCTGGTTTATGGGCTATTTAGTCATCCAAGCGGCGGCGCTTCCGCTGTTTTCCATCCATCAACCCACGGGTTGCCTCAGCCAGCGCAGCATCCGTGTGCCATCTCCCTACGCGCGAAATGTATAGAAACAACACTTAATCCATATGTAGCAATTCATTTGCACTTGGGGCGCGCTACCGTCATGCGGAAATGCCACAGCCATGAGTCATGCCGCCATACCTCGTTCCTGTGGACCGTGTCTTTATCACGACCAAGACACCTCCACAGCAGAGCGCAGCACAGTGATAAACCACAGCTACACAACCGTCACAGTGTACGTGGTCGACGAACGCTGCTCCGCACAGCAGCACCCTCCCACTCTCAGTCCTCTACCCTCACTCCCTTGTCGGCAGCGCTCGCCACTTCATCCGGTTCCGCATCCCCTTCACCCGAGGTCCCGACTGCGGTGGAGGTGGAGAGTCTTGGGGTCCTCAAGCGCAAGGTGTGGCGCAGAGGCGTCGCTGGGGCCCTTGGTGATTTGGCTTGTTGACATCCGGGAGACGGCAGTGGCCGACACAACCCCCACTGCAAACACTCCCCCGACCTCGCACTGCACTTGCCATTTGCCAAAGAGGACCTAAGTAAGCAGTCTCCGGGTGGGGTGCAGCAGCGAGAACCACATGGCGCGTCTACCTCATATCGATGCCGCACCCTGGGTTGTGGGGTTGGTGGGAGGGCAGTGCAGGTTTCGGAGGCGGAGTCCCGTTTGGCATCGTTATGGGAGGTAGCTGACGTGGCAGGCTGTCGTGCTAAGTTGTCTTCATTGGAGCATGAGGCGGCTGGGGACGGCTTGTGGGGCGACGCCACGAGGGCCCAGAGACTGCTGGCGGAGATTGGCGCACTCAGGTGCGGCAAAGAGCATGGAGAGGGGGACAGACGGACGACAAACAAAAGACCGCGGTGCTCAAGTGCCGATACCCAAGGACTGCGAGAAGGAACCTTAGGTCCCTGAGTCCATTTCTGCTTTGCTAGGCGTCTGTGTGTGTTGGGCCGAGGGCCTACGGGTGTGGGGTGTGTGTGTTCTTCTCGGGCGGGGTCCGGACACGGGCATGGCGGGGAGGAGGAGGAGAAGGGCGGCGTCATGGGACCCTGTGTTGGCTTGTCGAAATGTGGGATATACGCACATTGCTGGTTTGTAATACATGTTGTTGCTCCGGACATGACTGGATGCTGTCCCAGCCCCTGGGGCGAGGGGGCTGCATGCGCGGGGTGCCGTTTGGTCCCGTTTGGTCGTTGTTTGGTGATGGACTGATTATTTGCTTGCTTGCATCTTTCTCCGAACATTGGCGCTCTCTCTCCCATATGGGGTTAAAAATGAACCTAGAATTCATTGGTTAAAAATAAACCCCTATCAACCTTCCTCCCGATACCCCCAGGTCGGAGATCCAGGAGCTAGATCGGTTTCGGAGCCAGATGGAGGAGTGCACCTTTGCTGTGGAGTTGTTGGAATCTGAGGTGGGGACCGCTAGCTGCACTGGAACCACATACCCGCTGGTGCTCGGTATCCCTGTCTGTCTGTCCGTCGCTCTATCTGTCCGCCGGTCTAGCTGTCTGTCTGTCATTGGTTCCGTTCCATATCTTTCCGCAAATATCCTGCCACAGACCTTTGATACCCTGATGTGCCCGGCCTAGTGGACGAACCTTGTCTGCGAACAAGGGGGCCTCAAAGGGGTCATCTACGCCATTCCTCGCTTCACCTTAGTGGGGCTGCGGGGCCCTCGGACGTGGCATTTGTGTTAACCACATTCGCCGCTCCCTGCGCTTCCTGCCACCATTTCGCGAAAGAGAGCAAAGCCTTGCCCCGCGGACGAATGGCTGACATTTCTCATTGGGTTTCGACTAAAGTACGACAATCGTTTAATGTCAGAAAATCCGAATGTTTTCGACAGAATTTTTAATAGGAGGTGTTTTCCACAACACAACACAACATAACATACGTTGTGTAATGAAAAAATAAAAAATGATTTTAACTATCTGGCAAGGCCTTCTTGGAGGACTGGTTGTCATGACTCAACGAAGAAAAGGATCAGGTCTTCATCACAAACCGTATTTCGACAACCAGGTTAATCATTGCGGGTTGTTTGTGTGCTGCTTGCGACCAGGAGTCTACAGGCTGCAGCACCAGCAGTGGCAGTGAAGATGACGCTGGCAGCAGCAGGGGGATTGGTGGCGGCGGCCTGAGTCCCGAACAGGTGCTTATAGCCCGGGAGGCGGCGGACACATTGCGGCGACTAAACCAGGGACTGGACGGGTACGGAAGCGAGGGAGGGAAGGAAGACAAGACAAGGAGGTCGGGAGTGGATTTATGGGGCCAAGAGGATCCAGTTTGCCTGGTGTGGTTTTGGAGTGGGTTTCAGAGCAGCCCAGGTCTGCCATGCCCGGCTTCTGGTCGGCCACGGTACCCGCCGCATTTCCCCACGTCCCCCACGTCGGAGGGGCACCCACAGGTCGATGAGACGGAGGACCACAAGGGTTGGCGACTGCCTCGCAGTTCCCTGTTCGGTCTTCCCCCCTCACGATCAGAGGCACACGCCAAAGACGCACATCAAAATACACACACGCCACCCCTGTCCTCCCCTCGAACACAGCTTCCGGAGTTCTCTGTCACTTCATCCCGTGTATGGTATCGCGCCATCGTAGAGGTCTTAGAAGCCATACCCCTTATTGCGTGATGACATTATTCAGATCTTCTATCCACTCCTCCTCCCGCCGCCCTCCTCCGTTTGCCCTCTCCTTATGCGGTGTGACGGGCGCCGGTATCTGGTTATGTTGGCATGCCCTGGTGATAATGAACTTTTAGAATGAGTATTAGTAAGTTTGGTAACATCAGCTTCAGGACGGTTTCGCTCCGCCAAGCAAAAAGGATTCCGTCTTGTAAATCCTTGGGTGCACCCGAGGGGTATGAAGTACCCTCGCGGGGTGCCTAGGAGGCTAAGACGGAATAGGGGCCTCTTCGATCGTTCAAGAGCTCTTCTAAGGGACGAGAACCTGCTTTGCCTCCCCGTGATGACGTCACGGGTCGTTGATCCAAATGTGTATATTCGTTGTTCGTTTGGAAATGCTGACATTTCCTCTTGGCATTCTCTGACATATCACTTGAAAAGGTCCTTCTTAACATTATTGTTATAAAATTACAACTTCAAAAGTTCTTCGAGCTGCAACAGCTTCTTGACTTAATTGCACTCACGCTGATCAAAAGGGAAGTTCTTTCCCACGCCACTCTGGTTGTGCAGTTGGGAGCTGCGGCGGCTGTTAAGTGGGCCTTATGATGATCGAGCCGCCCGAGTGATCATCTCGGCCGGGGCGGGTGGTGTGGACGCAATGGACTGGGCGGAGATGCTGGAGCGGATGTACATCCGGTAGGTGTACTTGATACTTCTGCAAAGAACATGCTGCCAAATCGCTCATCGCGCGGCAGACCTGTATATCCCCATCACATACCACAGACCTGTTGCGGCGGCTGGCAGGGGGAATGCCGGCGTGTGCGTGTGCGTGCGCATTTGCGCGCGTGTGTGTACGCGCGCGCGCGCTGCCCTCTGCTCTTCGATGACCACCCCGTGCTATCGCGTCTGCCTTTTCAAGGTGTGCATGTCTGGGTCTACAACGTCTTTCCTAGACCGCAGCCACGTCCAAACGTTTTTCCCAAACCTCCGCCATTTCGACCTTAGCATGGCAGCACGCCTTTAACAGCTTTTCCCATTTGCCCCGAGCCCCACACGCCCTCCATCTGCGTACGGAGGTCCGACCCAACCATGACCCGTCCCCGCCCCTCGCCCTTGCCCCATTGGCACGTCCCTGTTTGGTTTCCAGGTGGGCGGAGCAGAACGGCCACGGAGTCCGGGTCGTGGATCGCGCTTCCGGCGAGGAGGCGGGACTGAAGTCTGTGGAACTGGAGGTGGTGGGGCGTTACGCGTACGGCTACCTGAAGAGTGAGAAAGGCACACACCGGCTGGTGCGCAACTCACCTTTCAATGCCAAGGGGCTGCGCCAAACCAGTTTTGCAGGTGAGGCACAGCGATGGTGGTGTGGAGGCGGGGGACTGGGCAGGATGGGCAGAGTCCCAGGTGCGTTTCTTGTGTGTTTGCATGGTAGACAAGACAGACTAGACGTAGGATGCGAAGCCGGCGAGGTTAGAGAAAGCAAGGAAAGCTAAAAACAAAGATGGCAGAATAAAACCTATTGGCAATGGTGGAGTAGCGCTTGGCTGGTGGCGGTGTGCTAGCGGTGGTGGTAGCGGTTAGGGCTGGTACTTATGAAGATCTAGTTAATAGGCCAGCCAGCCAGGAGTTGAAGTACATGTGTGTGTGATTAGGTCCATCTTAGGCCTCCAGTGGCAGTGAGCTGGAACACGGCGCCGCCTGCCTTCTCGGGGCCCCTGTCGCTGCTCCGGAAGCTGAACTCCTTTGCGCCTGGATGACTGATGGGTGGAGTGCTAGCTGCCAGGAGAGCGAACGGCTTATGCTGATCACCCCATCACCGCCCCCGTCTGCAACGTTCCCCTCACGACAGGCGTTGACGTGATGCCGGTACTGGGCCCGGGGGATCTTCCGGATCTGGATCTTAATGAACGAGATCTGGAAATATCCACCATGCGCTCCGGCGGCAAGGGCGGTCAAAACGTGAACAAGGTCGAGACAGGTGGGTGGCCGTCCGGCTCTCAAGATACGCGGAGAGGACTGGTCCGACTGAGAGCAGAGTTCTGCCGCGACCAGAATGGGCACCGGGGCGGGGCCACCACTCCACTCGCAACGGCCGCGGTCTTGCTGTTCCCGGAACGAGTAGCGGTTCTCGCTGCAATTCTGTTAAATAAGATATGATAGTCTGATAGTCTGAAGGATAAATGTAGTGAATGTTTATTTTCAGGGTTACCTTCCTTAGGCTGTTCTCTTTACTCGGTAAACTCGGGGATGGTCCTCGCTTTCTACGCCCGTTCCTTCCCCTTCCTTCTGGTCCGCTGCCCCCTCCCTAGGTGTGCGCATTGTGCACCTGCCCACCGGAATATCCGTCAAGTGCACTCAGGAGCGCAGCCAGGTCCAGAATCGGGCGATTGCGATGGACATACTCAAGGTGGGGCCGGCTGAGGTAGACGAACTACGCTGGGGCTTGAGGGTGGCGAGGCCTCAGGATGAGAGTCCCGAACGGCAAGGGTGTGTTTTGGGGGGCACGGGGGGATGACACATACGCCGCTTATTCACAGGCAAACCACGATTTGCCTGTGAATGAGCAGCGTATTAAAAAGTCACAATCAGCTGTATATTTCTCCCACTGCTGGGTTCTCCTCCCTCACTCCCTATCCGGATGTGGTTATTGGTTAACCCTCCACACCTTTGTATTCCCCCTTCCACTCTCTCTCGACCCTTTTTCCCCAGGCCCGGTTGCTGGTGGTGCTGGAGGAGCAGAACGCCCGCAGGGTGGCGGAGATCCGGGGAGACCTGGTGAAGGCGGAGTGGGGCCAGCAAATAAGAAACTATGGTGGGTGTTGTATGTGTATACATATGTGTACATATATGATATACTTAGCGTTCGGGCTGTGACATCCTGGTATGTATGTATATAGTGTTTTCCTTTCTTCTCCACAGTTTTGGGTCTTCATTTCCCCACATTCATTCTTTCATCCGCATCAGCTCCTCCTTCCCCTCATCGCTGCAGTGTTCCACCCCTACAAGCTGGTGAAGGACACCCGCACGGGCACTGAGACGTCAGACGTGGGCGGGGTGATGGATGGCGACCTAGAGGACTTCATGGCGGCCTTCCTCAGGCTGAAGGGCCGCCAGGCGGTGGATGCCAGCCTGGCAGCAGACATCACCGAAAGCAGTTATCCAAGGGACCAAGCCTTTTAATAATCTGAGCTACTGCAATACTGCAATAACCCCGGATGTACAGCCAGTGCTTGGCACTACAAAGGAAAGGAATGCCTACAAGAAGAGCACTGCTTGTACAACAGCCGCAACAAATAGCATCAGCACCCGAAAATGGAGTCCAATCACTGCCAGGTCGTCTAAGGGATACGCTTCTGATCGTGCATTGGTGTTGTGAATGTCGTGTTAGCATGTATGGAATTAAAATATGGAGGGCGTACACCATCAAACCCTGCCCCAAGGAACTCATGGTTTCGAGAAGTAAAAACAAATATGGAAAAGTACTATAAGGCTAAGGAATCCATGATGTTATCATGGCTCACGGCGGCCAAGGCCGTACGAGTGTCATGCCCGGTCTATACTGTACTGTTGGCGGAGAACGCCAGCTTCATGACAAGTCTCACTTGTGTACAAACCAACGGAGGATGGGGAATGGGGGACGCCAAGGGTATGGATGGATTTGAATCTCAACGGATATACCGGATCTGGCCGCATGACGTCGTGATTCAGGTGGACTCCGCAAGATTGATGTTCATGTATAAGTCAGTTTGGGGTTCAAGATAGATCCGCGTGCATGTAGCTGGTGTAATAGCATGTGGATGTTGGTGGTGCGGGAGTGTAAGGTGACTTGGGAGGTCTTGTGGATGTGTATGCTTGTGTGTATATACGATAGAGGAGGCTGGGGACTCGGGTCTACCAGCCAGCAATAAAGCCACTCTTTACCTTGGATGGGCTACACAGTTCCTTATTCCGGCTGAGTGCTAATCAAGAGCACATAGACGCCCTTGCTGTTGCAGACATTCATGGGCTATTAGAGCTTGCCTTCCCTAGAGTAACAAGGCAGGTAAGAAATTATTAACAAGCTTGCGTCAGGAAATCACAATCAAGATGGATACACATATTATGGAGGCACCATCCATCCGTACCCCGACTTTGGATTGGCAACTTATGCCGGTCGGCGCGCACTTTCCAGCAGCGTTTTCAATAAACGTTGTTGACTGAAACGTCCAAAGCTCTCTTGCAAACCTAAGCTTCCCACAACCTTGACCACCTTCACCACAAGGAGCAGGTGGTCCAAATCGGGGATGTGCAATACGAACCCAATGAGCCCGACCACGAGGTGCAAGTGGCCATGCCCATTGTGCTTAGCAATGCAGATGTGGTCACGTGGGTTAACACAAACAGCCAAATGGAGGACAAGGCGCTCAGTGACCGCCTCATACTTCAGCTGGTTCCAGAGAGAGATCGAAACCAGGTTCTCAAGTATGTGTACGATAGGCTCATGCAGCAGGTGAACCCATACCAGCACCCATGCTGGGGAGAACATCGGAAGTCAGCCTTCAAGGTGTTTGAGTACTTACAAGTTGTATTCGTTCGACTTGACCAAACACCCCAGACGTGTATGTCTGGGGCTTCTGAGTAAGGAGGGGTTGGGTAAGGGTTGGGTACATACCAGAGCACCCCATAGCGGTTTAAGGCAGTCAATGTCCCTGCCAAGCCATAGACCTCGCCAGCAGGACTGAGCCTGGCTGGAAGAGGCCTTTCCAATGAGTAACTGTGACATGTGTTTGGGAGTCGATGGTAGAGTCCTGCGGACTGCTCGCAGTAATGTTTGGGTGCCTATCCTGGTTATCCCCTGATGTAATAGGGGATGGAAGGCTGCAACTGTCTTGCATATTTTTACAATTGCTGTGCTTGGGTTGCACGAGGTTCCCTCATTTGGGGGTGGCGTCAAGTCATGGTCAATGGCCGTTTATGTTGCCAGGATTCACTTTTCTGATATCCAAGATTAGTTGGCAACAAGCGAAGATATCCAGACCGATGATTCTGTGCTGGGCACGGCATGGTCTGGGGTTGGAGGTTCGATTCCAATGTTGTATTGGGATAGATTTCCCACTGGCAGTAGCCCAGGGTCGGGAAGCCCAGGTTTAGGGTCCTCCAAGGCCGTTGAGGTTTGAGTCCTCAAGTATGTTGTATTGGGATAGATTTCCAGAGGCGCGCCATGATATAACCAAACTACTGGAGAAGAGGCATGCCATACGGAAAAAAATATACATATATATCTTCCCTCGATTTGTCGCATCAACCTGCACCTGCACGAGCAGTGTACATATCGGTGCACGTATTGGTGCACGCATGCACCAAGTAATGTTCGGCCATGGCAATAATGCCCTCTTGCGATATAAGCTCCCGCCTTCTGCCTTCCACTGCCACATGCGGGGCTGAAGGTTAGCTTTAGAACCAATTTTATCTGAGCGATGCATGGATTGGCGGAATAGGTGTTCCTGGTTTATATCAAGAGTGCCTGCCCCGCCCGAGCGCTTAGAGCCGCGAAGTGTTATTGTCGTAATGCCTTTGTCCAGGAGGGTCTACAAGCTGTGTTGGCTCCGCTATTTCGGATCGTCCTTCAGGGTTTGGGAGTCCAGACGGAGCGCGTGCGTCAGATAGTGTCCAGCCAACGAGTGACTGCGAGCTCACTTCGATCAATCAGAGCTTATGGTGCGCATATTGAGCCCTTCCGCTTCGACACTCATTACGACCACGGATTTCAAGACCTTTGTAACTTTTGTTATGGCACAAAGCAAATCCAGCTATACTGAGCACGCGCGGCACAACCGACCCACGGGTCGCTGCTGTGTCCCTAACCTTTTCCCTTGCTTCACGCCCTCCGATGCTCCGCATGCCTTTCGGATTGAGGCCGTAGTTGATATATCTAAGTCCGTCACCATAAATATTTAAAAATTTCCGGAGTTCAGATTCGTCGACCTTTTGACCCCTATTAGTCGCTGTTGCTCCTGCTGCTGCTAAAACGGGCTCAGCCATACTGAACCATTTTTCTCATTCTCCCCTTCCACTGCCTGCTCCTCGCGCCGTCCCTGGGCCTTATCCACAGACTGCACAGACCTCGTCAGGCTCTGGGCATGGGAAATCGAGGCTTTCGGCCGACCTCCCTGGCGGCCGAGCTCCGCATTATACACGAGTCTACGGAGTCTACTGATCGTACTTTATGAGTCGTCAGTGTGGTAATATGGCCTAACGGCCAATATGTACGGCCACTAACTGCATACCCTGGAGCATGACTTAGCCACATGGGCTGCGTCCGCCGAGACGGTAAGAAAGATCCAGGGGGCCTCTAATCAAGCGAGCTGGTTCCTGCTTGTAGTAAGTGGGCTCTATGGGTTGCCGAATCGCGAGGGGCGAGGGGGCGCTTTGGCTCTAGGCGATACCTAATGGCACATGCCAGCAAACGCCTCGCAGGCGCTACCGGTGCTGACAAGGCGCTCGCCTGTGCTCGCTAGGAGTCGGGCGCTTCGCAGGTATTTGCACTCGTCATATTAAGACCCCTAAACCTTCCCTCCCTCCGATCTCGCAGTGACCTCTTTGAACAACAGTGTAGGGCTTCCTCGCATTCACAACCTTTCCCTCTTCCTCCCACCAGACATATAGCCCGCAGTGCATCACAGGGCGGTTAGGAATCCGTGTTTCTCAACATCAGCAGTAGCAGGTCCTCATGCACCCCTCCGCAGATGTCCTCTGCCGCGCGGCACATTTCCTCACGGATGCCCCTCGCCCCCTCCACGTTGATCAGCTTAACCAATGCGAACCCTCCACCGCCACCGCTTCATCGCTCATTGGGATTACAAAAACCTAAAACCTCAACAGGACCTCAACGGCCCTGCACTGTGCAACATCGCACTTGACACCCCGGCTACTCTGCCTCAAATGTGGCTAAGGGTGCCGTGTTCATTCTTCCTTGTTTCAGAAGCGTACATCCATCCATTCGTTCCGTTCGTCCATCCGTACTGTTTCGGTCGCCGCAACGCTCCGGTCGTGAGCTTGCGGCCCCAGAGATATTACGGTCTCTTACCCAAGCCGCCGCCGGCACCTCCTCTTTCATCGCATTGCATGCCTCTGAGCGGCAGTGGCAGCAGGCTCCCATCATGGCACCGGACATCTCCACGGCAAATCATTTTTCGTCGGTTCACGCCCGCGGACCGGCTTCCCCCTGTACATCCTGCCCGGCTCCCCCGTGTAGATCCTCCAGGATCCTGTGCCACCTAAGCTCCGTAAAAGCACCAGTGAAGTCAGCGGTGTCACATCCGGCTAACGATGCCTAAGAGTGCTCCTTTTTCGCTGCTCGATTGCTCATCCCAAGTTCAATCTCAGAATTTTGGTCGGGGGTTGGTCGGGGGCCGGCGGGCTTAGCGCTCCTGGAGGGAATCAAATGGCCACCAGCACACATACACTAGGGCGCTTCTCACGACGGGTACTTGCAGTTCTGGCGTAGCTAGGTTGGAAAATCTGTGTACGGTCTTTTAGCCACTCTCATGTCTCTTTGATCCTTGTTTCACCGCTGCTGGTGTCGCCATTGTCCTACACGACGACACCTACAATGCATTTTTACCATAGCCACGCCATTCCGCTCACAAGCCACAACGGGTGGTTAGTTGCCCAATTCTTCTATCGATGCCTTGGAATACTCTGCCCATTCCGTGCCTTGCAAACTCTATTATCCCTTCTATGGTATGGAGCTTGTCAAGGGCGGAAAATAAATGGGTTGATGGTACACAATCCTACGATTGTGTTTTTAACTTCACCATGCGAGTGCTTATCATAATCTATCTTCCGTACCCCTCCCTTAACTCCCTGCACACGCTTTCCCTAGCCTTTGCATAATACAGCAACCCTACTGCATGAGTGGAGGCGACGGCGATTGTTGGTCTACGCCGATGGGCGCACATTTACGTCTCATATTTCCAGTCCAGACATAATGATGTATTTGGCTCCACTTATTATTTTATTATTTGTATTACCACCAGGTTTTTATTGTAAATACTGTTATTATATTTACTATGATGCTTGTTATACCTTATGTGATGTGCGTGCCGCACTGCTTAGCAATTTACTCACAAGCCAGCCAGCCATTCCTCAAGTCGCTCAAGACGCCTTCAACACTCGTGAGAGATTTGGACGTTGGGTTCATCCCAGAAATGCTTTCGTCCCTGTTCATTCCCACCCCAGAAGCCAGCGTCATTGAGGTATCTATCCCACAAACCACCACCGTAAAGGGCCTATGTCACCGAGTACTTCCTACCAGCTTCATGGCACAGCCCCACTAAGCAGTGCTTCCTGCAGGGTCACCGCTCGCTCCTTCACTACTCCACTCCGAGTACCAAAGCCACACATCACCCGCTGCCTGTAAGCTGCCATCCTAATGACCCAACATCCGCAGCCTTGCACACCTTGGTGCTTATGCAGCCCAGAAGCACGCAGAGACAGGTGCAGGTGCCCCGAGCCCTCCCAGGGGACAATGAAATGCCAATATAAAGAGAAATCTATATAAACCCAACCTCCGAGGGGTCACAGGCGACATGGCAACGGTGGAGGCGGCCGCCATCCTTTCGGATTGTACGTATAGCCCCGGTGGCCGAGAACATACCAATTGAGCATCAGGAAATTGTGGCCGTGGCCCTGCGCATACACGTCATAATAAGTACAATATCACGTATTTTAGGTAGGACATCATACGACAGGTTGCCCATCCATCCAACTATTGCACTGGGCAAGTGTGGGCTCATCCAAATGCACCAAAAAAGCTCACATGTTACTACAGGGAAGGATACTTGTCGCAGGGGGACACACAGTCAGTTAATGCGTGCGCCTTTCACAACCAGCTATCAATCAATATAGTACTTTTGGAATGCTGTGCGCTGCTGCGATCATCTTCCTGTCGCACATGGTTCACACACTCTCCCCCTGATCTGGACCAAGCCAAGCGCCCTCCTGCCTCCCCTTCCAGGTAAGTGCTGGCAGGTTTTTGACAGTCGCGTCCCCGCCTCTTCCTGCAAACTCGCACCCGACTTCCCCCCGGGCCCCGTCCCCGCACCTCCAGCGACATGTTCCGCGGGGCCTCCCTGGCGAATTCCTCGCACATGTTGAAGAGCAGTACGTGAAGCATCTCATGCCCCAGGGTGTGGGCCAGCCAGGACAGCCTGGTGAGCGGCGGAAGAGAACATATGGGTGCGATGAACAGATGCGGTGGGGTTTCCTCCAAAGTGGGGAACTGATGGGTCTGGTTGGAGGACCGATGATGTCGAGATAGCACATACCCAGTATCACATACCCTCTGCCTATCGGCCGATATAGCCACCAGCCACAGGCAAGCTGCCCAGCACCCACAGCTCACTCCCCTTCAATCCCATCCCCTTGCTTGCGACCTTGTTCGCAGGTGCGGTACTTTTGATAAACATTTGTAGTCGTATGCGTTTTTAGTTTTGAAGTGTACTCTATCGTGTAAGCCGAGTATAGTCGTGCGGCCGTGCACAGCCATGTTGCAGCTACCAGCTACCAGGTCGCATACCGCTTCTAATAAGTAAGGTACCAAGTGACCGTGCATCCTGCCGCTGCGCCTCCAGGTCCGTTGCTTATGATGCCCCTCCCTGCTGGTCCCTGTACCTAGATTTGTTGCTTGTCGTTTCCTCTTTCTTTCCTTGCATGACGCACCGGGATGTACACACCACTCCATCCAATCGCATCGGCCTACCCACAGAGGGTGAGTAGGAGGACCAAACCTGCCAAGGGCGAAGGTGTCCAGCAGGGTGGGACTTTGAATTCACATCATCAGTGCTGAGTTGAAGTGAGTACCCCACATATGGAATCATTATGATGACCCCATGGTTTCTGTAGCAATGCCGGGGTGCGAGGGGTCGTAAACTCCTGCTTCAAAGACCCCCTGATGAGCACCCCACATACTCATATATACATGAACACGTACGTGCGTGGTCATGTTCATCATCCCACTATGCATCTATCCCTCCAACCCATCTGTGTGTATTCGGGAAGAAACTCTTAATGGCTTTGAGTTGCAGAAGCCCCATGGGTCTTACCGTGCCGGCAGTTGGAACTCGATTTCGTGGCAACCGCTCCCAACAGCACAAACAGGATGTGCCTGATCCATACGAGTACGCCGCCAATACATGCAGGATATGAACCCGCGCGAACTCTCACGACAAACCATCAGCCCCTCCCTCAGCCCTCTGTCATCACCTGGCGCCAGAAAGTCACGCGGCCCCGGCTGTGCTGGTAGGTCGCACTGGGAGCAGCTGCCCTCGTTTCCGCGTCCTTGGAGGGATCAGGTGCGCCGCCGCTCACGGCACCACCGGTGCAGTCCTGACCTGGGCGGCGGCGACGCCATGCTTGCAGCCAGCCTCTGCGACCCCCATCAGCGGCGGGGCTGTGGCTGGAAATGCCGGTCTTGGAGCTGGCTGCGATGACGCGGACTACACCGCACCCCGGAGGACTTTTCAGCGCAGCCTGCCAGATATCTGAATGACGTCCTGATGCCACGAGCACCAGCGGATTCTGAGTGGCAATCCAGATCCTTCCCCAAGCATCAGCATCAGCATCAGCATCAGCGACAGGAGGCACCGAGCTGCTGTTATGATCACAACCGCCGCCCGTGCACCGGGTCATCAATGACACGGGAACATCGAGACCGCCGCTTCCGTGACTAGTGCCACCGGGTGCTGCCATGACCGCATCTCTATGTGGTACGACATCTCCGTACAGCTCTGCAACATCACCAGAATTGTATGACAGCTTCCGTCCTGTGCGTCTGACGCCATTACTCCAAATGGAGGGGAGGGGAGGGTGGCCTTAGGGGCGGGAGGTCTGGGTGCAGCCGGGGGCTGGGTCTCTGCACATCAAACAAATACACTGAAGCATTATTACGGTGCCAACTAAGTACTGCGTGTACGGTGCCGTACCTTGCTATCTCTCGATGAAAAGTGCCCTGGAAGAACTCCCGGTCAATCACTCGAGCCAATGCCTTCGGATGGGGTTGTTAATGGGGTTGCGAAACGCTTGTTGTTACATACATTTTCAGCTGCGAGGTTCCCGCGGCGGGCTGGGATCTGAATGTAGATGTGTGAGTTTGTGCAGCAAAGCGATTGCATAGCAGATCCTAATTTCCCGGGTGGTGATGGAGGTGCGCGAGTTGCGCCGAACAACACTGAAAGAATTGAAGGGTCCATGACTTCTGCGGGTGGAGTGAAGGACGAAAACACGAAAACTGCAGCTCAATTGGGGAGTGGGGCGCGCAGTGAAGGGAGAACCCTCCAAAAACAGTCCAGCTCCCGCTCACAGACACGGCCCCGCCCCACCCACTCCACTCCAGAGGCCAGGTATCGGGTCTGCTCTCACCTGCAGTCGTTGTGGTGTCATGTCCTCGGGCCTGAACTCCGCCTCCCAGGCGCCCCCCTCCGGAGAGGCAGCCTGCCGCAGGACCGCCGCCCATTTGGCTCGTCGGGATAGCTGGTGGACAGGGGAGCGAGCCTGAGCCTTTGATAGACGGCCCCAGCAGACCTGTGGAGTTGTGAATTCGTTTGATAATTGGTCAAATACGGTAGCTTTGCTGGAAAGTTGGATCAGAGATACTTCAAATGCCAATTAGCAACCCAATTACCCCATAGCCATGCCACTCGCTTCTCAGTACCTTCTCCCAATCCTGCTCATCCAGTCGAAAGTCGTACTGAGCCTGTACGAACGATCATGGGACCAGTTGAAAGGTGGCGCAACGCGAGGATACATGGCGAGCATGGTGATCATGGCGCCCTTGGCCCTGGTGGATTCTGGAGGGCCGAAACGCCTGTGGTTGTTCCGTGCAGCCTATGCGTCAAATACAATTTGCGCGTGCACAAATAGAGAAGCTAAAAGGCGGGAAGGGATAGTGGGTTGCTGCAGATAGGTGATGTATGAAGCTCTCGACACGCATGTGATGCGGCCATCTTGCAACCGTTGCAATTTCAGTCGCGGTTGGTCTGCGTAGTTGGTTTGCTGTAAACGCAACTTTTAGAGCAACGAAAAGCAATGCAAATTTGCTGTGATATTTTATTCTTTCTGTTACATCTCTTTCATCTCCTTAATTTTTTCTCTTGAGTTCTAGCGGTCCTGGCTCGTACGGGCCTTATGATGTCACAAAGTTTGAAACAAGCACACAAATGTGTTATGATACCTTTAAGCTTGCCCGCGTACTGTCTGCCCAAGGGGAGTCCCAAGTAAGCACCATTGAGATACGAGAAAGCCGCCAAGAGGTGCCAACGGCTGGTGGTCGGATACTACGGCGAGTATCTATACAGTTACCGTGTTTTGTTAGCAATGGTGACAAATCTTTGCGCTTATAAATGTGTTGGTGATAACTTGGCTCGTGCGTGTTTGACCGTCAGCTATGAACATGCCATTGTAAAGAAACATATTTGTGTAATGTAAGATAACATGTCACATGAGGTTACTTCTTATACAGACTGATGATGATGATGATGATGATTACAAGTTTGTGAAATCGTAAGGCCCGGGACGAGCCAGGAGGCTCACGGACGGCAAAACTCTCAGGACAAAACCAAAAACGAAATCTTAACAGACATAAAATACTGAATAATAATGATTGGACCCAAAAACTGCTAGATCGTACATGTTAACGGTATGAGTACAACGCTTAGCAGCAAAGAACTCTCGTCGTGGAGTAAATATGAAGAGCTGTTATAGGCGCAATGCAAGAACTGTTTTCAAATTTTCAGGCATACTGCAAAAGCATTCCCTCACAAGAAGTACAAACCTGACGTTTTCCTTGCCGTTTCCACCACTGTGGGAAGGAATAAGTATGAAGAGTCACAATATCTGTGGAAAATTTGTTTATAAACATTGATAGTTGATCTAGATCGGCTGTTAGTATGCTTCGTCAGCGTCCGTTTTCAGCACCGTCTCGGTCGGTCGCTGCTCAAGGTCATTATACAGTACTTAATCAAAGGATTGCGAAAGTTTTTGCCCAGCAAGTGGTTGCAGCATATTCGGTGTCCACAAGCCTTTGCGATGAAGGAGGCAAACCTCCCAGTCCCGTCCAGGTTTCCAGGTTTACTTTGCCGTGCGAGAAGCCCTTACCTCTGGCGAACGTCATGGTGAGATTAGTTTGGCCGCCACGGCTTGTGTCCTTCCCTATCCAACCAAGTGCGCACATAACCCGTAAGAAGCGGGAGACCGCAGTTTGCACCCAGCATATACGTTTCAGTTTCCGTATCCGCTTGCGTCGCAGGAAGTCCAGCGCTTATTGTTTCTCTTAGAGGCTCCGGAGTACTGCATGCGGGCGTTTCGGGAACATTGCGTCAACGGCCAGGACCTGGTACACATGCAAGAAGGCGACCTTGAAGACAGGTGAACGGGGAGCGGGAAGTAGCCACCGGGAAACGCAGCAGCCTGTAGACCTGTATGCATACTCACCCACAGCATGATGCTTTCAAAGTGACACGCCAATGCTCACCTCGTAATTAATGGCGAATCGTTTAGTAATAGGTATTTTGGGGTGGGGAGATGTGATTCGCTGCTCCAGTTGGTGATCTAATCAATAATATCAGCTATGAGCCTGTACCCTCATAGCCATCTCCCGCTGGACTGCACACCGCATTTTTCTATCATGTCTACCAGTAACCACATGCACACGCTTCGAAACCACCGAACATTTTGCAAACTCGTGCTCGTCCATCCAGGAGTGTGCACATTCTCTTCCTAGGACAACAACCCTTCTGAAAATCCTTCAGCATTGCCAATATCAGCGGCCCCACTCCAGCAAAATCCATCCCGCTACCTCTCCGCTCTTTCTTCCTCGCTCCTCCCCTCCCACTCCGTCGTTCGCATAATTACCTTACCCCGTTTGTATGCGCACACTGTGCCCCCTCCCGGCAGCCGCTTCAAATTTCCGCGGCACGTGAAACGCAAGGTGCTTCGCATCGCCGAGGCGTGGCGCTTCTTCCAAGTCCTCAACGACGGCCCCACACAAACCAGTCTGTCCCTGGAGCAGTTCCTAGATTACCACCTCCGTATTGGCAGGTGAGTCCCAATTCCCCAAACTATACACAACGATACGCACCAGCTTGGTACGTGCACAGCACTGTAACACAACAGGGCCTGAGTAAGGGCCAATATCGGACTGGGGCCATAGGACACTGGAGACGGGGTTCGTTGTCATCGAACCTGTCGCAACACACGGCTATATGTTGGGGAGATTTTGATCGTCAAAAATGGTGGCATGGGAAGTTGGTCACCAGAGGGAAGTGTGTGTGTATGTGTATGTGATTATTGCCGTTATTGGGGTTTAACTATGATGTTTAGCTCCTTGCGTTGGCCACATGTCCTACCCCGCAGTCCCCCCGAGGTCATCTCCAAGCTTCGGGTGGCATTCCTGACTCTGGATGTCAACAACAACGGCGGCCTAACCTTCGAGGAGTTCCTGCTAGGCTTCTCATTGCTGCAGGCGGCAGGTTGGTCCTGGGCTGGCCAGGCTGGGGGCGGCGGGAGAGAGGGAGGGAGCGGAAAAGAGGGAGGGAGGGGGAAAAGGGGCGAGGTAAACCCCATATTGAGGAGGTTTAAAGTTTGAGACTTTCGCAGAGATTGCGCAGTCGCGGGATGGGGCGACTTAGCATCCGTTCATACAAAATGTCTCGTCCTGCCCCCACCTGAATCCACAGCGCCATGTCCGGTCCCTCCCCCCCTTGACCTACACGCCTTCTCACGCTTGCCTCCACTCCCCCTCTATCTCAGTGCCCTTCCTGGTGCCCGCCCCGCTCTCCCTTTGTGACACATCCGCTGCCAATCTAATGGTCAAACATCACGTTTCATGTTCAGGTTCGGGTTGGGGCTCAGCAGCGGCGGCCCAACCCTTTGCCAGAACCTCTTCCTCCACCAGTGCTACCAGCTCCAATGACCAAGGGGCCATT
This sequence comes from Volvox africanus, assembly GCA_030268105.1. Taxonomy (NCBI): domain Eukaryota; kingdom Viridiplantae; phylum Chlorophyta; class Chlorophyceae; order Chlamydomonadales; family Volvocaceae; genus Volvox; species Volvox africanus. Next base: position 2,507,256 of record BSDZ01000089.1, on the reverse strand, counting down.
CCAGATGATGACGTGGCGCTATCAACCATGACCCCGACAGCCGGCATCGACCACCTGGCGGCTTTCCCTGTCAACGCCCTAAGCATTGCGGCCGCCGCTACCTGCGTCTCGACTAGCCCCACCGTTGCCGCTGTAGCCCCCGCAGCTACGGCCTTACCTAACCCCGCTCCCCCGTCCGAGGACGCTGCTGGAGCCGGCAACGACAGCTTCGCCCGCGGCTTTACATCTTGGCTCCGGTTTTAACGACTGGGAAAACTGAGTATGACCTGTACCGGTCGCGGTCATGGAAGCATGCACGACCGACGCCCTATATGGACTGACGGGCGGATAGACGAACGGACGGACAGAGGTTTTCCCTTACACGCTCTCCATGCATTTATTTGGAGGTTGCAGGCGAAGGGGGCAGGCCAGTATCATAGCCTGTCCTGCTGTCTATTTCGTAGCTTGCTGCACCATGAAACCCAATTTTGTTGCTGAACCCAATTGCGTGATTACTTCTGGTGACAACCATGGGACGCAGGACCAGAGGGAAGATGGTCACCGAGGAGGGAATGTGGCGCACATTCACTAAGGGTTTTAGCATGGAGTGAGTCACATGAAGTGTGCTACAGCCTTACTGACGAAGTGATGGATTTGATTTAAAGAAATGGGATTTGCGACTTCAGGGATTATATGGGGAGAGGAGGGGTCGAACTGCTGGCGGTCCCGCTGCCATCCCGTACCATCCATTATCGATCAATGACAGCGGCCCAGTCCAGGTACAGCTGCAATACTCTTCAGGAGGGTTCTTAAGGGGGTTTGGGGCTCCGGCGGGTGGGGTGGCCTCAAGGGTGGGTTCATCATGGCTCATGTGCACTTGACCACAGCCCGCAGCACTCGTCGGGGGACTGGGCTCCGGTGGTGGCAGAAACAAGTGGTGTAAACAAGTGGTGACATTGAAGTGTGGGTTTCACGTTATCCTGGTTAGGCCCTTGCCTCTGTAGTGGCGAATTTCGGCCGTGCCTGTAACGGGGCATGGCATGTGTTGTGGCATACCGCATGCAGTTTTCTATGGGAGGGTTCTTGCGCGGTTGCGGGTCCACAACGGAGCGGCGGCCCTAATTGCCGTGCAGTGCGGCCGCACACAGCTCGGGCTGAGATACACCGGCCCCACTCTCGTTGAGTGGGTAGGGGGATCTCTTGGAGAGATGGGATGAAGTGAGCGCAGCGGATGGACACAATAGCTAATACCATAAAACAGAAACAAGTGATCAAATTGGTACGGTGTAAGTGACCATATGGTGGTGGTCGAGCTTTGCGGGTTTGTACGTCTGGACGGCCGACTGACGCACACGTATTGGCGCATGCAAGACGTGCCGGCCGTGTTTAAGCACTGGGATAGCGATGAGCGAGAGCGGACACGGGGGAATATAGGGGAGACATCGAGCTGATGACTCCGCAGCGTCTGCTATCTCCTGATGGGCTTGTTGACATTCCCTCAATGTGCTCGGGACTGTGCACTGAGCGAGGGAGAGATGCGGTGAAGGTCTGTGAGCCCGCAAGCGCCACATGGATGGTAGTGATGCGTTGCACTACGTGGTGGTAGTTGGTGGTTGTGTTACGTGTGCATGTGCGTGACCCTTTGTTTGGGGGCGCCCTATGACTTGTGTCCAGTGGCAGTGCTATCATTACCGGCCACCTGCCGGCCACCTGCCAGGCCATCTTGCCAAAGCCGCTTACACATCATCAAATAACATGTGACAAAGCTCCATTCTCACCCTGGGCATTAGGTGCTCGACATCGACACAGGCATTGATATTGACTGCCCACGACTGCATTTCATCTCAGTTTATATACATATTCACCACCCGTCTTGACGAGCCTGGGAGAGGGAGGCGTCTAAGGTCACGTGGTGGGGCTCCATCATCCCCTCTAATCCCTTCGGAGGTAAATTTTGAGCGATTCCATTCTGCCGGCGCATTATCTGCCTCTGAGAGGGGGTGCGGTGTGTCTCATTGTAAAGGATTAGAATCGCTTCTTCGTGTCCTCTGTGCAGTCCCACAAGGAGGGATCGGTGGCTACGTTGGACTGCCCTGTGGTTGTGTGTGTTGGGAGAAGAAAAGAGAAAGTGCTGTTGCCTAATTTTCTTTTGAACTGTGTGTGTGTGTGTGTGTGTCAGAGTGTGTGTCTCTATGTGCGCGTAAGCCCACAACCCTGAGGTCTTCCGGGTCTGTGGCTTTACACCGAAGTAAGTTTGGTTTGGTTTCCGTCATTCGTGTTTTGCCGCATCTCCGCCATTTTAAGATCTCCTCCCCTCCCTCGCACAAATCTTCATATTTCGTCACCTGGGGTGGCTGGATGGATGTGTTGTCTGTGTGTATTGTGGAGAACGCGCCTTGCGGCTTTATTTGACTCTGGCATCTCCCGTACGGAGCGGTGAGGGGTGACGTGGGCACCGAGGGCAGCAAGTGAGCAGGATGTCCTCACCTGGACATAGCTGCTGACTCCAAGCTTTTCTTCCCCGCAGCAGGTGGAGACAGGATTGAATATTTATTGGCAGGAGGTGACTGGGACTGGGCGGCCTGTTCGTATCGACAACGCTGTGGTGTGTGTGTGGGGGGGGGATGTGGATGTTGCAAAGCCATGCACCCTGCTGTGGAGATCAGGGGTTCAAGGCCTCAGTTTTCACGCTGTACAGAAGCGACCGTCCAGTTGAGTTGTGAAGCGATATCGGGCCATAAGTGCTAGCTAAGACGGGCGCAATCGCTCATATGTAATGACATAGGGCCTACGGATAGCTTGAATTCGTCACTCATGTAGGTGGGCCGTGGAACGCGGGTTGGCTGGTTGGCTAGTTGGCTGGTGAGACCGCGCCCAACCCGAAAGCAGGAAGGCGCGAGCAGAAGCGGGAGGAGAAACGAACGGGGAGCCATTGTGCTATCTGATCCCGTCCGCCTTTCGTTATCATGGAGGTGGGTCATGGCAGCTCCACAATGCGGAATAGCAATACTGCGGCAGTTGTTGAAGGCAGGTCAGCGGCAGCACGAGCATATTTGGAAGAAGACAAATGAAGTTGCGGGTGTATGTGGGAGTTGCTCGTGCGGGGCTTTTCCAAAGCCGGGAGGGGACTGGCTCTATATTGCACTGTCGCTTTGGAGCGTGCAGCTGTTGAGTGAAGCCCGATCTGGTGGTCTGTTCCCGATCAAGTCTGATGTGACGTCTGAATGACTCTGGTTAGATGGGCTGCACCCGAGTAAGCCGTGGCAGGACACGTACGCTACGGGTTCGGCTGGATGCCTGCTGAACCTTTCATTTATGTATGTCGAGGCGTTATAGGGTGTCCCTGGCAGTGCATGTCAACATGTCCCGCCAATTGCAACAGATGCGACGAAACGCCAGTTCCTTTTACGCCAGTTTCTCGAAGCCTTGCCATGCAATTTGTGGGTTCATTCTGTCGTGCGGAGGCAAGCGTTCTCATCGACACCGGCAGTCGACCGTCATATTTGTTGAGTGCAGGTTTTGCACGACGCGTTGGACTTCTTGCCATGCCTCCCCGTGCTTGCGACACTGTTCCGAACATCCTTATGGTAATGAAAAGGATCAATATACGAATTTCGTAGGCGTTGCAGAACTCACCTTTGGTTTGCACATGTACAAAGCTCAATTGCAATGCGCGGTAGTTGGGCTTTCGCCAGGTTTCCTAGGATTGCATGATCATCTAGTTCGACTCACTCGTCTATCTAATAGACCTGTTCTGCGAAACGGGCCTTTTGCGCCGATCCCGAATCATGCTGCGAACGCTCAATCGCTCCATCTGTCCGACATGGTTATCGAATCGGTCGAGGAAATTCCTGATGAGACGTTGTTCGCGAAAAAGGTGCGTCTGACCGTTCAAGGGAATCCACCAGCCGATTTGCGTTTGCGCGCATTATTGCTTGGGAAAGGAATATCTCTTTCCTGAACAGCTACCTGCTGCGTTACCGCCGGACCGTGGGTTACCATCGGTTATTCCGTTGAAAGCTGGTGCGAAACCTCCCGCCCAACGAATGTTTCGATATTCTTTACCGAAACTTGAGGAAATGCAACGGCAAATAACGGAATTGCTTGCCAAAGGTTTTCGTTAAGGAAAAGGACGGAACTTTGCACCCGTTATAACACTCCCACGCAGACAGACCACCTTGCTGGTTCTTCAGCAAAATCAGTTAGCGCACACCCATGCCGCGCACGCACTTCTCAAACTGCGGCAATGGCAGCGCCTTGGTCAGGCAATCAGCCACCATATCCGCGGACTTGACATACACAAACGAAATCTCGCCACGTACAGCATACTCGCGCACAAAGTGGTGCTGCACGTCTATGTGCTTCACCCTCGCTGATGTAATCGGGTTGTTGACTAGCCTGATCGCCGCTTGGTTGTCACACTTGATCGGCACACTCGAAAAACCTAGCTGTAAATCTTGAGCCAGGTGACGGTACCACAGCGCTTCCTTTACTGCAGCGGCACTCGACATGTACTCAGCCTCTGCCGTCGACATGGCGACCGTCGGCTGTAGACGACTGCATCCCCTGCATTCATAAACACGTAGCCAGTGGTGAAACGCCTCGTGTTGACACGGGCAGAGTTGTCCGAATCACAGCAGCCATGCAAGGCTCCCACGCCGGACTTGGCCATAAAAACAATACGTACTCCCACGGTGCCAGCAATGTACCGCAACACGCCCTTTGCCACCTGCAAATGATCCTCTGTTGGCCTCGACATGTACCGCGTCAGTACTCCCACGGAGTATGACAGGTCCGGCCTCATGCCCACCGTAAGGTACAGCAGGCTTCCTACTAGCTCTCCACACCGGTACTCCTTAACATCAAGTGGCGATCTCTCAAGGTCAAGCGCAATAAGCGGGATCCTGTTAGTCGCAAAGGAATCATGACTGGATATGGTGATGGTGGTCAGTATAGGGTCTTGTTCCCAGATGGGACCATGTCGGTACACTCTGATATCGTTTTTGACAAGGAAGAAATTATCGTGCCCATTATTCCGGAGGAGCGTTGTCAGTACACTAGTCATCAGACCATGGATGATACTGACTCTGCCTTTGATATGGACAACAATGAGCCGCAGCCGCACCAAGCCACGCATATCAATGTAAATGATGGTGGAGATGGACCTGAGCGGATATGTACCCAACGAACCGCATGGGCAAGACGGCATGCGAGCTGGACCAAGTACAATTGAGATGGGAGACAGTGGCGGTGGAGCAGGTCCATCATGAAGTCAACCCGAACGATGTCGACCATACAATGATGATGACAACAATGATGATGAAGTCGACACGGAGACGGTGGAGGACATAGATGAGCATGAGGGCTTCGCTGGTTGCTATCCCGTGCGTGTGTGCAAGCGCCCATGTGAGTGGTGGTGTAATTAAAGATCTGTCACAGCACGCATTCATATAGCCGCAGGGTTATGGGAACCTTGTTCTTATCAGGAGGCTATGAGGGGACCCAACAGCAATGAATGGAGAAAGGCGATGGATGAGGAGATTGTTGCTCACATGACCAACGGCACATGGGAAATCGGGATTCCACCTCCCAGGGTAAACATCCTGCCTTGTTGTTGGGTGTACAAAGGGTAAGGCACGCTTGGTTGCAAAGGGGTTCGCACAGCACGAGGGGGTGGATTATGGGGAATTATTTGCCCCAACGAGGGTCTTCTTTTCAGGCTTTATTAGCCGTTGTTGCGGCTAGGGGCTTATGCATACACCAACTAGACGTTTCAGCGGCATTCTTAAATGAAGACCTGGATGAAACTGTTGTATCTCTCCTCGTTGATCATGCACTTAATCTGCGTTTCTGGGGACATAGCGCTAGTACCAAGGGTGCTTAGGACGAACCAAGCATTCGGGGGTCATATTCAAAGACATCGGAAGACTAAGGAACGAGGAAGATGTCAGCATACAATGATAGATGGGCGAAAGCGATATGTTTGGGCGTCAGAACCAATGACAGGCTGTTATCATATGGCTGATTAGCGAAGCGCGGGCTTGGCTCGGGCCGAAGATATATCAATAACGTTTGATAAAAGGCAACCCTGATTCGGACTCAGCAAAGCCTGGATGGTAATCCAGAGATATCTATGCGGTCGTCCTCGCACCTCGCGATATACTCGCGATAACGGTATGCGGTACAACTCACACCAGATCGCCGATCCCCAAGTGTGATCAACCCTAACGCGTATCACCGATATCCGTGTATCATAAGAGTTAAGCCTTCACGGCATTCATACGATACAGGGGACCGAATATCGATATTCGGTTGCCGATTAACTACTGCGACTTCCACATACCTCACACTCGCACACTACTCATGCCAGCAATAAAATAACAATATAGAAAATATTATTACTTGAAATACCATGTCATTATATGCCTTGTGCCCTCGTTCCTCCAGCCGAGTCGAACGTTCGCTTGGCGGGAGCATTAGTGGTGCAGCTAGCTTGCGAGGCGAAAAGTCGCAGTGCATAGATTTTGCAGTGCATAACTAATCATATATATATATATATAGTCGCTTATAGCCTTGTAAGGTCGCGTCGACCCACGCATTGGCGTAAGACATAATCGATAATAATACATAATCGAACCGTAATACAACAGTATCCCTCCTCCCGTAAGCAGCGTCCTCGCTGCATCACACAGGATCGACTGCAGGTATCACTGAGTCTGGATGGCACGTAAGCGGGCTTCCTCCAAAAGGGGCCTCATGTCCGGCGAAAAGGTGCGTGCCGGTTCCCACGAGTTGTGCTCGCTCGAATACCCAGTCTACTTGACTAGATACTCGTGCACCAATGCTCGCCAAACTTAACATTATCCCTTGCTGGTCAGTCGTTGTTAACGATTACATACTGTCTTGTCTGCCGGTTCCTATGGACAACTTTCGAGATAGTATGGTCATGAATGAAGACGCTTCATTGTTAATATCCAACCCCCAACCCCTAGGGAGGTGGGTGGGAGCTGCAGACCTTCATATGGCTAGCAGGCATGAGTGCACAGCCAACAAGTGAAAGCTGTTTTCTGGACTGGACCGGAAATAGAATGGGTAAAGAAAGGGATGTAGCTAGGCAAGAATGGGACGTGGATGCTAGATTACAGGAGCCACAGCAGCTGTATGCAGCATGGGCTGAATTATTCTCAGCTATTTGCAGGCGCCGCGGACAACCGCTCCTGCAACGTCAAGGACTCTTCACCCTCAAGCTTCCCGAACCGCTTAAGAGGCTGCGACAGAAAAGTTAGAAGTGTTGTGATGTCAGAATGAAAAAAGGCGGAATCGAAGAAAACATAAACGACGACGAAAGGCTGGGTCGATGGGAGTTGGCCTTACTTAGAACTGAACATCAGGAAAGACAGCAACACGGGTTCACCTTTTCTGTCGGAATCCACTTGTGGCTAAACTTCCTTATTATTTCATGCAAAGGAGTGACGAAGACTCCACCTGCAGGTTTCTCTACAGCTTTGCCGTCTATGCAGCTGCTGTTGCTCTTAACGCTGCCATTATCGTTAATGGAGCTGTTGGTGTTCGAGATAGTGTCGATCCTCTCAAACACAATCCTTAGGCTTGAAGCCCAGGTTCACCAACAGCGAGATCATGGCTGACGCCTGGACAGCCGGGTCGTGGTCAAGGAGCTGGTAATCGAGGCGTCCAATGAAGCACTGTCGTTAAGCAAATCGTTAAGATGTATTACTCAAAAAAGGACCCTAAGGTTTTATCTATAGGCAAACTGTTGTGTTGACAGGCCAAAGCCTGTTCTTTGTAGTCCCAAAGGAATTCGTAAGCAATTATGGAAAATAGTTTCACAAAAACGAGTTCGGATGTTAATGGGTCACAGAGGGTGGGCTATGGTTATGTAGAGCGACGGAGCACAATCAGGTCTCAAGGCGTAGGTTTCACAGCTTTCCTTTATCCAGTTATAACACTGAAGCAAAGTAATTTGAATGGCAATGTAAGGGCGCTTCCGTGTGGCGATAAGATCCCCGTATTACCGTATTAGTAATACGGACCGCTGTTCGTGGCTTCGGGCCGTACATTGGAACAACAGATTATAGAGGTTCACCGCAAAGGGTTCCTTGAGCTCATATTGAACTGTAATTTCAATTGGTACAAATTGAGCTCGCGTAAGCTCATTAAAACGTCAACACCGCAAAAGGGTGTGTTTGACAAATACCGGTTCGGAGGCCCCAAGAGCGCAAGGTTATCACCTTGTATAGTACTGGTGTTCCCCATAGCAGGGGATCGTAAGTCCTGAAATTCCTTACATAATGCGACCACTGGACTGTGGCCCACGGTAACTTGCCGTACACTATCACGTGTCCTGAAATTAATAAAATTGGCGCACGCCGAGGCCTTTCGGGCGCCATCTCCATGATGAGCACGGACGCCCAATTTGAGGCACCATAATGTCATAATGCCAACGATTGTTGAACCCTTGTATGAACATACATAGACCTTATAGAGAGAGTCTGCCGCAGTAAAATGTAATTTGGCTGTGCAGAGCCGTATCTCCATGCGAAGTGAAATGCAAACAGGTTTTCCCCGGTTTTCAGGACAAGTCGCCCACAGTGTAACACCTAAAAAGTTCTCCCCATCGTCCCCACTTTAGAGCTGGTGCTTCATAATCAGAAATTGAGAACCAACTAACCCTGAGGGCTTACACCCGCCGCGTGGGTCTCCTGAGCAACTCTTGGCAGCAATGGGGGTGACACTGGGCGGTGGCATTGAGTCTGGATGCATGGGTTGATAGATGGCAGGAGCGGTGTTAGCAGGGTGTTCTCTTTAGGGGGTCATATATACCGACTTACAGTGCCCCGCCCACCCATTAACTGTTGGCAGTTCAACTCTCAAGAAACCTGTCTTCAGTCCGCAGCTTGGGTAGTGCTCAGCTGACCGCCAGCTTGGGCATGCTACCCGTAACCCGGTGGCAACCGGGCTTTGGTGCCCAGCCTCCTCCTCCGTCACCATCGCCTCCTTAACTACAGCAATTCCAGTAGATCCTGAGGACCCAGACACCGGCGCCATTGAGGAAGCTTACATATGCGCCGTACGTTGTCCCAGCCCTTTTTCACGGTCAGGTTTCTCTTTAACCACTAGCATCTGTCCTGCTTGTCTTTCGTTATCTTAACTAATTGCTCTTGGAAAGCAGTGCCGCATAAGCGCTCAGCATTGTGTATAGCTCATTATACGACTTTGACAACTTGCGTCTTTTTATGTTAAGGCATTAACTACGATGACAGAGTGGCTGCTGGATCCATGGATCGACTTTGGATCTTCATCTAGTCACAGCTATCTCTTCCTGGTGCATTGAGTGCTTGTAGGTGAACCTAGCCCACCGGATGTCCTAGCTAGAACATTTGTGGCGAAACCTTGTAATCAGAAAGCATCCGCATATGCGCTCCTTCCAACTGCCGCCGCGATCTGCCGAAAGGTGATTATTGCAAATAATGAGTGTCGCTTATCAAACATCTTTGGTTTTGCCGGCCGTGATTGTCGCCGCGGAAGACTTTGTCCGTCACGAACTTGCCGCGATGGACGCTTCCCATGATTTTGCACATATACAGCGCGTACGGGCAAATGCACGGAGCATTGCAGCTATGGAGGGCTTAGACGCGGAAGCCACGGCGCTGGTTGACCTTGCCGCGCTGCTACACGATGTCCGTGACTGGAAGTACAGCGGCAGCGATGACGCCACTACTGGAGCCGTTACGGTGCGTGCTCGATTTCTTTGGAAAGGGTTGTTAGCTAATTTTAAAACCGATAATAAATCTGGAGTGGTTTGGTCCGGGCAAAAGCCAGGCTCGCCGGGTTAATCCGATTCTCGGTGGAGGTATCAACGGCACCCATTGATACAACCTCACCGTTTGGTGGCTTGACATGGCCTCCGGAAACAGCAGCACTTTCATCAGCCAGTCATATTTCTCTTGCTTCCGTGGGGTCCTTCGAGTGGTTTTCACACCTTGCTTTCACCTACTCCGGCATTCTTACCGGCACCAGGTTGTGAACCCAGCAGCGGCAACTGAGCAGCTCGGCTGTGCTTGCGCAGGCCTTCCTCACAGATCAGGGCCTTGACCTAGAAACCATAAATCGCCTGGTCTTTATCATCTCCCGAGTGGGCTTTAAGGAGGAGCTGACTGGAGCCAACGGGCCTGGAGCTGCACCGCAAGCGCCGGTGCTATCCTTGGAGGCGGCCATTGTGCAAGACGCCGACAGGTGACTGCGGGACAAATCATCCAAACATGGGATGTAGGAACAAACCTTTGCGAACACACAATTTAGGTATACAGTCAGCCCGGAGGGGTTTGAGCGTTGAAAGGGCCATGGAGGCGATAATGTGGTAGAGGCCAAATGACCTTAGTGTGCCGTACGGCATTGCTCAAGATTCAAAAGGTTCCTGCTAGTAAGGTGGGTATAAGGCTAGTAAAGTCAACGGACCATAATTGTCGAAATAACTATATCACGAGGGCTGCCGTGGTTATGCCGCACGCGGCGTTCATGTAGTTGTTACTGGCGCTCATCGCACCGACCCCGGGTAGAGGGGGATAACTGCGGGCCATTGCGACGCTGATACGCCGCTCGCTGCTGGCATCCAACATCTGCAGCACATTTGAATATAGCGGATGAACGTAACACCTTCGGAGCGGCTGGCACCGGGCACCGAGCGGCTAACACCCACAACATGCGCCATATGGGACTGGGTCTCGCGGGGTCACTATTTCGCCCGTGAAGCATCCCGTGGTTGCGGCTGCTGCCGACACCGCCGGCTTCGTTCACTTGCAGTCACTGCATCTCTTCCGGCCCCTTACCTGCGTGACATCGTTGGTTCAGATCGATTCATTGTCCGCAGGCTTGACGCCATTGGTGCCATCGGTATCGCGCGCTGTTTCACATTTGGCGGCGCCAAACACCGGGTGCTGTATGACCCGGATGTGCCGCCCCGAGATGGACTGAGCAAGGAGCAGTACATGACGGGAGGCGCGCAGGTCACAACAATAAACCATTTCTACGAGAAGCTGCTGAAGCTGAAGGTTAGGGAAGGGGCACTGGTTGCTGGAAAAGGGAGAGCCTGGGAAGGAGCCAGGATACGCCGCGATACGGTAGCCTGCGCTTGCGTCAAGTTTGCATGCTCTTGGGCCATCTTGGCAGCCTAGAGGATGCAGGATGTACAGCGGACGTACGAAGGATGTACAGGATTGTACGGATACGGGTGTACAGATGCGAATGTCCAAATGGGGTTTCAACAAGGGATTGACTGCCGACGCGTCACAATACCATTCTGAAGCGGCCACAGGACTTTCCTTTCCTGTAAACTGGTGCTTGTCGCGCAGGGCATGATGAAGACGTCTGCGGGATCTCAGATCGCGGCGGGGCGCCACGCCTTCATGGAGCAGTACCTGCAGCAGTTTCATGACGAGTGGAATGGCCGCGCGTGAGGTGACGTGGAAGGAGCGAGGTTTGCGGGGTCAACTGGCCCCGCGCATGATGAGGGCGTTGAGGAAGGAGGGGTATATATGCGGACCGCACGTCAAAAAATGTCCAAGAGTCGCACGTGTGAGTGTGTTTGCCGATGTGTAATACCAGAACGGACTTGACGCTGTGGCCAGGGAGCTGGCTGCTATACATCCTTTGAAGAAGACCGCCGACGCACTCGCCATGAAGGTGTATCACACACACACATGTGGCGAAGGTACGGAGATATGCATCAGGGCAATACCGCCAAGAAGCTAGGGCACATAAAGAAACGTCACACGGCAGGTGGTCAGCCCAGCATGGTCGAATCCACTCCCGGATGGAGATTTACGGTGGGGCCGGATGACCACTGCGCACAGCTGCTGAGCTTATCGGCGACGACCGGGTGCCCTCGCAGTTGTACCTTCGTCCCGGGATGGATACTGGGATGGATGGCAGGATAGGTCTGCTTCCTGAAGGTGATGACCGGGATGGCTCCAGGGAAGGCTGAGGTACACTTTGCCAATAATGTACCCCCCTGACGTAATGCATCAATCTGTAGAAGGCAGCTGGATAGGAATGCGTCATAGGGTGCATCATAGGGGCATCATGCCGACTTGGAGCCCACAAATGTTTGCTACTGGAATTTCTCTAGTTGCTCATATGCAATCTCCTTATCAGTACCAGCAGTGCATTTAAATATGTGTTATGTACAAATTACGCAGATATGGTTTGGTGACGGAAAAATTTCCTAAACCGAATAAAAAATTCGATAACTACTACAGATATAAAAGCTCTCGTAAGTGGAATGTTGTCTCGAATTATTCAGTTCATAGGTTCCGTAGTGATCAGGCAATTATTATAATGTTACTAAAATTGGCTATAAGTCTTAGCAATTTCTTCCAGTAAAGGGTCTTCTACTTCTTCTGTAATATTTCGTTACATAAGAAAAACTTCGTTCACATTGTTCCTAAACTACGAAACTCAACTCGGAAATTTAAATAATGAACTTTTTAAGATTTTAAAGCTGGGGGGATAGATGGTACCTGAAATATATTATCCTCGATTATTGCTAGTAGCGGTGCCTGAGCCAGTAAAACCCAAGATCAGTTAAAATATTTTTATCGTTTCTAATGCGCATCAGTTGAAAAGGATAAATCCTGTTAGGTTGTAAATAATGGAGTACTATGTAGCTAAAACTCAATTAGGTAAGGAAGTTCCTGTTGTAGTATTACGCGGAGGAAAATTATAAAATTTACACGAGAAATTACCAAAGCAGATTGTATTGGTAGTAAAATAGCGAACTTTGGTGCGATAAATAATGAATCATAGCTAGCCTCTTGGCGCTTTGGGGAGAGCGAATAGGGAGCATACTGAGCTAGGGCAAAGAGGAGCAAGAACATTAGGAACACTGACATCGTGGAGGGTTCGAAATACACTTGTTGCCCGTTGTCGTACTATGGTGGCTGAGTCGTGTTCATATACGTGGTCGTAGATGTAGTATGTTATGTTGCAGGCAGCTGTGCGGAGCGATTGTGACTCTTATCAGAGCGGGCTGAGGGCGTTACCATTAGGGTGAAAGTTACTGCAACAGATTTTTAAAAAGAGCTTATAGTCTGTTCGTTTAACTTTAGAGCGGATTCAGCGCGAGCTTGTACCGAGCTATTATCGCTGTGCAACGGTCGAACGAACGAACGAACCTCAAAGCCCTGTACCAACGACCTGCCCCCGGCAAACCGTTCAGAAAGCCAGAGATGAATCCTATGTGGGTCTTCTTCATTTCCGTCGCACTACTGCATACAGCTTCGTAGCACCGCAGCGAAATTGCTTCCCAAATTGGATTTGGTGTGAACTTCGTATCCGTGCGGCCGAGCGAGAAGCCCTATTACTCAGACGCACCCAACATTTCTTAACACGGGAGATAGCTGCCCCACGTCCTGACCCGTATGCCGCATTTCATGCAACAAATGCCAAGTCCTTGACAGGCTGCCTGCGTCGCATCCAATGTAATGTTGTACGATATGACAGGAAGCTTGAGTGGACATGTGATATCCAAACCCAACCCTTATATTTATGGGTAACGAGACCTTGTAGCTGTCCCTTATCAGAAGAAAACGTGTGGTATTCGCACGCGGTTTGAGTCTCATCGTTTCAAAATGCTTTCCACTCGCGCACTCACGATGCAAGGCTGCAGCCGAACGCCCGCCATGGCCGCACCCTCCAAACTCATGCGAGGCCCCAGGCGAGCCACGCTGCAGGTGCGTAAGTATTTGGTTGCTACCTTAACAGTTAGCACCGTCTAACATGCGTCAAGTCCATCCGCCGTCCTCCAACATCCAGCTGAACACTCGCCACCAAACCTTGGAGCCTTCCCCGTCTCGTTATGTCGCCAAAGACGCAGCCGTCCTGGGGGACAGGCAGATCTCACATATAGGAATGCTATCGAGAACGTGCCTGGAGTCATCACCTTGCTCCATTCAAATGAACGTGACCCGCCGTGAACACGAGGACGGAAAACGCCCTTCCCTCATTCGTTGGGGTGATGAAGTTTGGCTACTCATATGTTACGAAGCTGCATGTAGTAACGATAATAGGAGTCACAATCGAAAAAGGATTGATCGCATTTCCTCCCTTCAGCGCGGACTTCCCCAGTCATGTACAACTCCGTTGAGTTATCTCACGCGCCCCACCAGCCGTGCAATGCACAAACGCGGCAGCAGTCCTCTTACAGGTCGTTATACAGTTCTTACAGGTCGTCGTTATGTAACGGATAACAGGGGATATAGCAGCCAACCTGCTACAAGCTTTACTCCCACACGGCCGCCAGTGCAACATCTCGAATTATGGATACATTCACGGCTTGGGATTTGCCCACGCATGCCCAGCGTATTTTGCTATGCCTGCTCCCGTGCCCCGCGATGGTGACCTTGCCGCTATCATCATCCCGGCAGGTGATGATATACCGTACAGAGATGGGCGAGAAACTTTTGAAGGTACGGAAAGGCGATAGTTCTGCTACCCTAGGGGCCCCGCAGGCCGTCGGCTAGCAGCAGCTGCTAGACGTCTGAGTCTCAACCTGGGCCCGGCCGTATCTCGGCGTATATGTGTGGCATTGCGTGTTGCGTGTTTCAACTGACTTCGTCTCCTGTAATGGCGTTCCTGCAAAGTAACTCCATCCTAGGTCGTCGTCTTGGGCCGCCTCAGACTGCCCACGAGTACGTCCACCTGATAGGCGAGGCCGGTCGGCTGCCCCCCGCGGAGCTGGCCGCCCGCCTGGAGCCACTGATGGAGCCCCGCGGCGTCTCTTTCCTGGCGGATCGGGTCATCTACCCGCACAACAGAACGAAGAGTGAGCCATACTACGAAGAGGGGGGGGCTCGGGGCTGGGGGCGGGGACAGGGTGACGGTGGGGACGGAGGGGACGGTGGCCAATACCGGCACCTGAGGGGGCACGTCGTAGGGTCCGGGGACGGAGGCCGTGCGCTGCTCCGCACACGAGGGTACGACTGGGACTTTAGATTTGTACTGTGCTTCCTCCTCGCGAACTTCCGACCTCCATACCGGGGAAATACTCATATAACTTACTCGTCGTGTGCTTAACCGCGGTCTTTTGCCTTCCCCCTTCCCTTTTTCGCCCTTTATCCCCTGGGCTCAGCCCCCGGGGATATATGCGCACTAACACCCTTCCTCGTGTTCTTCCCATTCTGGTCTTCCTATGTCGTCTTCTTGTTTCTCCAACACGTACGTCCCTCCGTCCCGCGTCAGACGTCCAAAGTGTATTCCTAACTTGATGGTCATTTCTTTACTTCACTTCTTCCTTGTTTACGGCAAAACTCAGCGGCACAGTTTCCCCGGGTGCATGGTCCTTTAATCTTGCTTTAACTGCCTTGGACTTCTCCTCTCGGGTCTTCTTTTCCTTGCGCGTATGCTTCTGCTCTCGCATGTGCACGTTCTTGCCGTTACCACTGCTGCCGCCGCCGTTGTCCCAGGCGAGTGTGTTTGCGTGGTTGGTTCGGGTGAGAGGCGTGCGCGGGCTTCTGGCTGACCGGGTTGGGTGAGTGGGCTGGTGTCGGGGCGCTGGTTGTTTTCCATGGGGTTTTAGGAGGGGGTTCGGGAGGAACACTTGCATGACAGCGGCAGTGCTATGGTCACATCAGGTTTGCCTCGCACCAAAAATAAAAGCTTTATCTCGCGATTTCGCGTCGCCGTCAGCAAGAAGGCCGATACTATACATCATTACGGTTTCTAATGCTCTTCTTTTCTGCTCTAATTTGACCAGGTCTACCTCCAGAGGTTTTCACCTCCTCTACCTTGGGAGCCTGCCGTCGTCCTCCACCATCGCGGTTAGTGATCATACTTTATAGCAGCATCTGTACAGCATCTCGTTTATTCGCCTTCCCCCTGCCCCCTCCCCCCGTCCCTCCTGCTTCCCCTCACAGCTGTGGATCAGCTGGTGGACTCCCTGGCCCGTCAGCACGCCGCCTACGAGCACCTGCTGTACCGACCCGTGGTGACGGCGGTGAACGAGGAGGCGGGGGTGGTGTTCGTCGCCATCTACTACGTGCTGCGGAACAGGGGGCCGGTGATGGAGGCCACGGAACCCACGGGACGGTGCGTGGCGGCTGGGGTGGGGGCCGAGGGGGAGGAGGGCCTGGAGGGAAAGGCAGGGAAGGCAGGGAGGGCAGGACGGCTTTTAGGCCACGCAGTATTTCAGCCTTGAGAGTTGGGTAGGGGGTGGGGAAGCTCACAAGATAGACCTGACTGATACATTCGCACGCGCACAACGGACTGCCGATGTAACAAGAAGACTGGAGAAGTGGCTGAGGAAGGACAAGTGGGATGCGTTGAGTTACGGTGTTGGAAACGGTGAAAAAATGCATATCCACACAGTCACGCAGATCTGGGTTTTACCCTGTCCAAAATCAAACGCATTCACATGGGTCGCCCCAATTTTGTTTCCTGCAGCATCAGCAAAGGCCTCCTGCTGGATGAGATGATGTTTGACGAAGCTACCGGTACGCAACTATAATCGGGCAAGGACGGGTTATGTGGCAAGGGGGGGAAATCCAGGTACATGCCTGTTTACGTGTACGGATGCATTCTGACCCTGGCTGGGAAGCTAGATTTCAAAAGCATTCGGATGAGGGAAGGGCTAAATGGATATATAGTTCACATAGTTCATGACATCAAGCAAGGTGGTCAAGGTTGGTTGTTTTATGGCTTTCCTATATTGCGCAATAGTAGATGTGAAGAGCGTTTGGATAAATTTGCTTGTTATCTGGAAGCTAGGAAAGTAGGAGAAGCAGGGAAACCTAACCAATCTTAGAAGAATATAGAAAAGAAACGGAAGTATAGGAGAGGCGTGAGCAAAGAGTTGGTGAAGTAACGGCATGGCGGCTGCTTGCTGCATGCTGTTTTGGCCGTAAGCCCCTAGGTCCCAAGGTTGGCTGTTCCAGTTGAGTGTTCACACGCCACGATGCGGTGCACGACCTCTAATTGTGGTGCCAACCTGCTTGCGAACTGCCGTGTAGTGAGCAAGCTGTCGAATGCCGATCAGTCAAATGACGATTTAGAAGAGCAAAGCGCGAGGTTTGCATGTGCGGGTATGAATATGGCATGTGGGGACCATTGGAAAAACATGTCAGCACAAACACTGGCATAACTAGTGTCGTGCAGAACAGCTTAGCTGTGGCGGCGGCTGGGTGTCTGCAATTGAATTATGGCTGAGGAGGCGGCACCACGTCAGCCATACCATGTTCTGCAGCAGCTGGCGCAGATGCAGCAGTGGCAGCATTGTGCGCAGTGACAGCAGCATCCCCGCCCCGCCCCGCCCCGGCCCCCCCGGCCGCCTCCTCCTCTTCCCCAGGGCGGCTGACCTCCTCCCTGGTCACTCGTCAGATGACCCTAGAGGAGCGCGACTCGCTGCTCGGGGACCCCACCGCCTGGCAGCCGGCAGTGGTGGAGGGGGGGCTGGTGGCGGTGCCCAACGTGGTGGCGGTGAGGGAGGGGGACGGGAGGACGGACGGAGAAGGAGGTTCCTCAAGGGATAATTTGGCTGTGGCAAATAAGAGGGATAGCGCCGCACCGTGAAGTTGGCGTATGCGTGTTTATTGTCCTCCTTAGCCGTCCGACCACTCCAACAAGCAAAGGGTACATGAAAGAAACATTCCCGCTTACAATTTTGGCACGCGAGAGTTGGTGACATTACATTTGAATCGTGGTTCTCTTAACGTTTTAGCAGTCCTTGCCCCTTGTTTGGATCTGGCAAACTGCCATCCTGCACCGGGTTTCCGGTAGCCCTTCCGGAGTGTACCTCATCCTCGTTTTGGCGTTGGTTCATTCGTCAAAGGTTCAGGGTCCAAGGACTGATTAACCGCGCTCTGCCAATGTCGTACAGTGACATGTGCTCACCCCACGACGGCACCCTATTAAGCCAATAACCACCTGTTTCAACGCCCCCCCCGGTGTGTATGGGGGGTGGTGGATAAACCTCACCTTCCCCTCCCCTTACCCCGGGGATACGTCCCTTCGGTTGGGCCTTTGGATTTATAATCCCCTCCGCGACCCATGGGTCATAGGGACCCAATCACCACAAGTATATGGGCGAGGTGATTTCCAAATGGGTGGGCATGTGGAGCAGCGGGGCCGCGATGGACGAGCTGCCCAAGGTACGATGACGTACATGTATGTGTGTGGCTCGGGGTAACCGAGTGGGTTTACCTGACAGCTTGGCAGAGGCTGCTTGAACAGCCTGCGCGTTAGGAAGGCCGATGTGGTGCTTTCGATCAGGGCGGGACGTCGCGTACCGCCGCTTCCTGCACGCCATGACATCTACATGACATGACAAGAGCTTTCCCATCCCTTCTCTCCCCTTCCCTCCACCTATACCACACGATTACGGTGCGCTGGGATGTCTGCTGCTACACCCTCCTCGTGCCTGGATGGCAGTTGGTTGACCCTAACTGTCGCGATCACGATGGGTATGGCCTTTTCAACAAGCCCAACGGCATCGTTTGGCAGGTGAGTGTGGAGGGGAGTTTCAGGAAAGGGGAGCTTGTCTGTCGGTGTGTCAGGTCACCAGTGTGCTGGTATGCTGGTCATAACGTGTGAAGGTGCAACGCTAATACGGATGCACGGATATGGCATTACGGCACCGCAGGGCCTGGATGGTGCGCGGGATGCCATCATGCGAATGCAGAAAGGGTACGACTTCCGCTTCCAGCTGCTTTCGTACGCAGTTTCGTACGATCACAAGGTGCGGTGTGCGGCCGTGAACTGTAGTATTCTGGCTAGGGTATCTACGGGTAGTGTCCAGGATGGACCGTGAATGGTCACCTTCCGCTTGGGCCTCTTTGCTGCATGGGGGCGGACATGTACGACAGAGATACAATATTAACCAGCTGCATGCTCGCAGCAGCTGCAGCAGCATTTCTGGTTCGGGACCTCCATGGGGAGGGGAGGGGAGGGGAGGGTCCATCCATGCTGCCTCGGTTAAAGATCTACTCGTACTGCTCGGTCGCGGAAGAAGGGTCCTCAGAAGCAATGAGATGGATGGACAATGGGCACATATCCATACACGCTGGGGCACCGCGGGATGATGAGGGGGACATCAGTACTGGACCCAGTAGAGGACCGCAGACGAGGACTTGGTGCCCGCACCATCCCCCTCCCTCCCCCTCTCCTCCTCCTGACTGACTGACACGCCACCATGCACGGCATCGGCACCTGCTCCCGACTCGCACCGACCCATGGGGCCCTCCCGTCCGCCGGGCCCTATGTCCGCAGCTGGCCTTCCAGCACTGGCGCGCAGACACCGTGGAGCGGGGCGGCAACAAACGTGCGCAGTCCGTTGAAGGCCTGGGTCTCGTGTGCTTCAATGAGCACCTGCAAGTGTGTATGGAACGAAGGGGGCGATGGGGCCCGGCGGGGGGCGGCGAGGGGAGTAAGGGCATGTGGGAGTGATGAGGGCAGGCGTGGCTGCGGATGGGATGGGGGTGCGGAAGGAGGTACAATAGTCGCAAGCGGCATCTTAGCTCCGTCGCACCTCATCACCTTCTTCTCTAAACCTGTCTTTACTTTTGCTTCATAATACTACAGGTTAGCGCCTTGTTTGGTTGGCTTCTTGGGCTCTCTTCCTAGGCAGCCTCCTGTACACCATCTGGTGGTCGCGTCTATTTAGCGGTCCTTTTCCGTCATCATGCATCCCATGAAGCCCTCGAAACCCCTCAGGGGTCTCGAACATCCCAAGCAATCCTAGACGAGCATAGGGAGGTTCAAAGCGAGAGAGTCTCGGGGCCTCAAACAGTCACTTTTGTACCTTTGTATTGGTAAGAAGTATATTATTCACAGTCCTGCACGGCCCTTCCGCGAAACTAAGCTGAAATCAAATCTCAATAGCCACATGGCGCCACCATGTGGTAATTTGGGAACAGCAAACACCCCTTACCCGACCAAGTACCTGACCGTCACCGTCGTCACAAGCCGTAGCTACCATAACCAACGCATTGTAAAGATGTACTTTACCTGGCAGTCGGCAGTCGGCAGCCGGCAGCCGGCATGAATGTCTATTTATCCCCTTCCCCTCTCCGTCACCTTCCCCTCACCTTCCCCCCCTTCACCTTCTTCTCCCTCACCTCCCACTCACCTCCTCGTCCCCTCACCTCCCCCTCGCCTCCCCCCCTCACCTCCACCGGACAGATTCGGGATATTTACACCTTCGTCATGCAGGACTACCCGCTACGCTACAGCAAGCTACGCGGTGCCTAAGCAGGCAACACGATACACCCTACATATTTCCCGCTGCCTCCCAACTGTTGTCAGAGCTGCTGGTCAGGGAGGGGTTGCTGCCTGCGGAGGTACACCGAATTGTGGTGCATTGTGGGAAACTGGGATTGGATGCGGGGAACTCAGTGGCCTGGGCCTTGGGACGGAAGGGTCTGACGGTGCGATGACTTGCCAGCTGGTTTGTTATCCTATCTGTCTGTTGTTCGGATGTATTCATGTTACGTTGTGATGCGGATACATCGGCTGCTTGCGGCGTCTGACTGCTCGTCATATCTAGGACCCCTTAAGGGTAAACCGGGTGTGATGCTGGTTCTCACATTTAGCGGTCGTTGAAGGGTTGTGTTTAATATTCAATCCTGAGCTGCGGCAAATTGCGGTGGGCCTGCGGCAGTAGCATCACGTCCTGGAAGGAAATTCCCAACAACGCGATTCGCGCCTATTCTTATCACTCGCTGGTTTGCTGTGCGTCTGCGACTAGAGATTGTTACCACTGTTCACTCAGGGACTGTGCTGGGAAAGTAAGAAACAAGCAGTTCGATGCAAACTCTTTGCCGTTGGTAAGGGGTCACAGCGGCGCAGGTGAGATGCGCTCCCAGTGCGCCTCCATGTCAGCATGTGTGTGTTTCGTGGGAGATGGGAAAAACGCGGAGGGCGGGCGGAGAGTGTATACGGAGCGGAGCGGTATGGGGCGGGCTGAAGCGGGATAATACTACAAGTGCAACAATGAAATCATCGAAAGAGCTAGGTGAAGCCGCGAGTGCGTTCAGTACAGGTGCGGCTTTCACACCTGCCTGTGCTTCCCCTAAGATGCGTTGATGGATGTGCAATCTCGAGAAACGGTCTGAGCAGTGTGTCGTCGAAGTCGAAGTCGATGGCTAAGTTCGATAAGGTCAATTCAGTCCACCCCGGGGTCCGCCAACCGTGCTTTGGGCCATCAGCTTTCAGCTCTTGCTGGCACTAACCAGGAATGCTGGACGGAAAGAATTCTTCATTTATCTCTTCAGGACGTATGTGCCTCTCTGCCTTCCAGTGCACTCTCCCGCGTTGAGAACTCTTGACAGCTGTCGCAGGGCTGTGGGGAGAGTCTGTCGCTAAGTACTGTAGGCATTACATTGTCAGCTCATTACGATGGCGTCTTCATTCCATGCATATGGCTTGCGGAAAGAATTAAATTTCAATATTCCTTATCTGCCAGCCAGGGGAAGCGCCGTACATGGTGTGTAGGATAGGGGGGTACATCACCCGTGGCCACTAACCTGGCAGTCCCTACCTTCCCCGGTGTTTCGGGGCACCCTCATCCAGTCTCCCATGCTGACTTCTCCGAAATCAGTGGTTTTCCCAGGTTCAGCACCCACCACCAGCATCCAGCGGAATCTGCCGAATCAACAAAGGCGTCAACTCCGCTACTGGTCAGCTCGCAGGTCACTTTAATTGGGGTCATCACCGTCCATCGACAGGGGGGCACCCTGCCTTTAGATTTTGGCCCGCTCTCGGTCGGGATAGTACCTGGAACTCCAGGGGCATACTAGCCGTGCCATAACAGTCGTGCCTGAACACGTAATACATTGTTACGTACTCATGGATGAGTACAAAACAATGCTACATAATTATGCCATGACGAGGTAAAAACCGCCGTACGAGATACGGAAGTCAAAGCATTAGATACCACCGGTGATGCCGCTGGCCCCATGGGTCATGGTTGACCTATAGGGCCCCGCGCCGTCGGCGTCGTACACAACAAATTCGCATATTCAACGACGACTGCTGTGCAACGAGTTTCAACCGACACGTGTTATGGGCTCCAATGAATATTTAAGTTTTAACAAATACAATCAATTCTTACTTTAAAGCTTATCAATCGGACTCATGCACCCGTGACCGCAAAACACCTCATTCGTTCTTCCGTAGCGCCCATACAAATCCACCCTGCCCTTCCGCTACCATCGATTTAGAAAACGCGGATATCATAAGCATTCGTTAGGATATATCACTGGGAAGGCATACTTTTTGCCGTCATTGGAAGCTTTACGGGACTGGAAGTTCCAAGTTCTACCAGCAGTGGCTTGAAAGCCAAATGCACACTGGGCACGGTGCGGTAGGACACACTCTGCCAGGCGGAGCTTTCTGATATGGTGAGAGGAGTCCGACCTCCAACTTACCCCCTAGATTGGCGACACAACGTATACACGCATGAGTATACACCTCAAAAGCAGCGCTTCCCAAAACTACGTCAATGCCCAAGATCATGCTCGCATCACAAAATCTTCAATTACGACGATCATTATTGATAATCCCATCCCATGGTTCAGATAATGATGCAGCTGGCTAGCTCTAACTAGCTGGCGCTTCGGCGCGTTCACTGTATACGGCAAGCCGCTCGTTCTTGTTGGGTCGTGGTTTTGCCCTATGCGGAGGAGGTCAGGCACCCCTAAGCAGATGGGGTTCAGCACCCCCCATGCAGCGACCGCATTTCCATAAAGAGACGGTACTCAACTCATCACAATTAACACAGCGGGGCCTTTATAAACGCAACGATGCACGTCTCGATGCACGCGGCATCTCACTCGATCTTAACATTGGGAGGCCGACTCAAACTCCACGACTTCTCAAAGACCTGCCAGGAGCTAACTAACCCCGCTGGTTTATTGTTGCCAGCGACACGCGGGGCCGGCATATGCAACTCCTTACTTCAGGATCAGTAACAAAACACCCCCCTGTGAGAACACCCTTTGCAAGGTGTGCATCATAGCGCCAAGGCCCCCCTCCAAGCAGCCCCACTTGTCATCGCCATCGCCATCGCCAGGGGGACATGGGATATGGGCATATTGCAGCAAGGGCATTGCGTCAGACCCGTAGCCCTCAATGAACAGGTCTCCGCCCTCGCTCGAGTATCTTCTAAAGCGTACCTGGTCATGAGTAGTGCATATAGCATTAATATGGCCGGCTCAGCATCCGCAGCCGCCGGTACATAGATGTACATATACCCATACAAGCATTTTTAGGACCATTACTTCTAATTATTCATTTAAAAGAAGGGGATATCCTGTTTAGCACCACATCCCGCACTTCTTGCAGTCATAACTACGTTTCCAAGCGCAAGGATTGTACCATTGCAGCGCACATGCGCTCCATGACTCTCAGCCACAGCCTCTGCCCGTGGTCAGCCCGTGCTGGTTTCAACGCATCCGGCCTTCCAGGTGGTGCTTATCCTCCGAGCCTCGTTGGTTGATGGATAGCCCCGCAGCCCAACGCCGTATCCGATCCCCTCGCTCCGGTTCCCGGTGTTAAGCGTACCCCATATGTGATTACGAGCGGCATGGACAATATGACTAAATCAAACATATTCAGCATCCTCATCGTTATGGCCACAGCACGTTGCTTCAGTTAGTTCAGTCGCATCTAACCGGGTAAGGTAAAAGGTCAAGTCAGGTTAAGCCGCGTTGGTGTCCTCTTCAGGGCTTGCTAAGGTCAGCACCGCAGGCAGCGCCACCGCCACCGCCACCTCGTCAATGAGCCCCGTGCCCCGCTGCACCTGGTGCGCCTTGCCGCCCCCTTTCCCCGCCCGAACCTCTACATCCTCCTGCATGAGTGCGTCCCCTGGCTGCCCCCGCATTCGCCGCAGCTGCAGAGCCACCACCGGCTGGCCCCGCTGCAGTCCTTTCAACAAAAACTCGCCAAGGTCAACCACCTGTACGGCGCGCGGTAGCAAGCAGGCCTTGCCTGCCGCCGCAGCCATGACTGCAGCCACCGCCGCCGGAGCCGGTGCACTTGTGGCGCTGGCGGCGCTGGCGATTCCGGCTTGTGCGGCAAGAGAGGTCCGGCCATCGCACTCCACCCCGGCTGCATTTGCAAATGCCGCAGGGACTGGAATTGAAATCCCAGCGGCGATGGCCACGGGTGCCATCGCGCCGCCCCCGCTGCTACCCTGCTCCGCCGTTTCTGCCACCATGCTAGAGGTCGGCTGCCGGTCGCTGCCGGCGCCGCTGGCGCCATGTTTCCGAGTTGTTGCAGTACAGTCGGAGCCGGGCCATGTTGTAGGCGCAAGCCACGACGGGGCCAGCTGCAGAGCGGCCGCCGATGGCGGCGGCGGCGTCTTCGCCAAGGCATAAAAGCCACTGCCACTGCTTGTAGTGCTGTGTCCGATCCCGCCCGCCCCGGAGGCGGCAGTGGGAAAGGCGGCGAGGGCCGTGGCGCCGGTTGGTCGGTACGTAAGACTACTGCCGTTCGTGCTGCCGCGATGGCTAAGCGGCTGAGCAGGTCCCACGGAAGACCCACGGACCCGTGGGTCTCGAAGTGCGGACTGCAGGGGAAGCGGTGTCAAGCGGCTGCTGCGCGCGTCGCTTCCTATGTCTGAAGCCACGCGACGGCAGCGGAGGGGGACGTAAAGCGTGTATATGTGTGTGTGTTTTTACGATTAGGACACTGATTGTCATCGGGTCGCTGACGCGAAATTGAGGGTCTACTACTACTACTACTACTACTACTACTACTACTACTACTACTACTACTCCCAATACTAAGATAAAAATCCAATTCATGCGGCACACGGATGTGCGAGAAACCACGACACGGTATCCTAATCTTTTAATGCCGATTACATCGCCATGCTGACCGATCGGCAGGTCGCGGAAAGGAACTCCACCCTTGCGGCTAGCTTTGGGCTCCGCTCTTGCACGCGCAGCATTCCTCCTTGCATTCTATATCCCCCCCTGACTCGCCGCCTAAGCGCCCCGTGTCAGCAGCCGGCCCCCCTTCCAAGCACCGATGGCTCAGTGCGATTACCGTTAGTAGGTGCCGCCGCCGCTGCCGCCATCTGTCGCCACTCCCTGAGGACCTCCAGTCCAGCGTTCTTGTCCACCAGTATCTGCGGTGATGCGTGAGGCTGGGGATCCTTAGGAACGCCAAGAGGAAGTCACCGGCGAAAACAGCGAAAACAGCGAAAACGGCACGGACAGCGCCCGTGCGAGCACTTGCCAGTTGGAGGAGTGGCCTTGAGGTAACGTTAGTATAGAACGCGTCCTCAGACCAGCTCTATATCGCTGCAATATATTGCTTCTTTCCTCCTTTTCACACGCTCATGTGTGTTTATGTGTGTGTGTGTGTGCCAAGGTGAAGGACGACATGGGGGCGGGGTTAAGACCGCGGGAAAAACCAATTGAACACGGTGACCATGCTAAGCGATATACATGTACGTAAGGATACATAAGCTTAACCCGTCGGGGCGATGTGTAAGTGCCGTTTGTGCACCTAAGAATCGTGAAGTCAGTTCATATAGCGCTTTCCAAGGTAATCGAATGCCAAATCAGTGCGCGAAGGGTAGTAGTGACTCACGCATGCCCCTCCCTCCAGTAGGTGTGTCAGGTGTTAGGACGAGGAGATGAAGGCTGCGGCTGCTCGGTTGGCACTTCCCGCCTAGCGAATTCCAGTCCCCTCCATCAGCGGTGCAGTGTTGACACGCGTACGTACGTACCCATGGAAGCGGTAGACGTGCCTAATTTCCCCACATCCGTCCGCTTATGCTCAATACCCACCCGCTTAGCCCGTCTGCTTATCGGCAAGCCCACGAACATCATATCCGCTCCCGCCTCCCCCATCTCCGCCTCCCCCATCTCCGCCTCCCCCATCTCCGCCTCCCCCATCGCCGCCTCCCCCATCTCCGCCTCCCCCATCTCCGCCTCCCCCATCTCCGCCTCCCCCATCGCCGCCTCCCCCATCGCCGCCTCCCCCATCGCCGCCTCCCCAATCTCCGCCTCCCCAATCTCCGACTCTCTTCCCCGGCCTACCTGGCCCGCCTTGGCCCCCGCCATGAGCCTCGCCGCCCGGTTGACCATGGCCCCAAAGTAGTCCGCTCGGCCCGTGGTGGCATGGGGCACCACCGACAGCGGCACGCCCGTGAAGATGCCCACCTTGGCGCGGAAGCCTCTGAACGTAAGGGGAGGGTGAGGCACAGACAGGGATACAGGGGCGGGAGCGGGGGCCGGGTGAGGCAAGCCAGGTGGAAGTACGGCAATACACACCACACAGACGCACAGACCCAATCAGTCGATAAACATGGCGCCGTCCACACCCTTTCAATCTGAAACACCGTGTCCGATCTCCCCCTCCCCAGGTGTGAAGTGCGCAATACAATACAGAATACGGCATGTAGTAGCTATGCTACGATGCTGCCAAAGATTGCACGAAGAAGGTGCCTTCTGCCCTGAATGCTGACAGCTCGTTCAGGAACTCACCTGAGTAGTGGCCTTCCATTGGGTCCCAGAATCACCCGGCCCGCTTCAAATTCATCGAGGAGATCCGAGGGCCAGTCCGCCTGAGGGGCGGGAGAGAGGAAGGGGATCAATCGAAATCATGATCTGTTCATATTGACACCAGATAAACCCTGACATGAATGAAAATGCCGTAAGCCTGTAACCCGAAGTGCAGAAACGGCGAACAAGGGGATTGCGGCAAAGGTGGGGAGTTCACGACTCCATTGCTCTAATAATCCTAGGCAGACCCTTACCTGCAGCAGCCACTCTTGCAGGGCCAGCCCCGCCTCCGCCGCAATCCGTGGGCCATTGCACGCTACCATAAACGTACATTCGTACTCCTGGCATTCGTATGCGCCATACATCTGCAGTACCTCTCGTACGGCACCACAAAACACCGCTCCACTCCGCTCCGCTACCTCCAGGTTCGCGTTGGCGACGGCGGAGTATCCGGCTGGCTGAATGAACATGAGCGACAGCCTAGGGAACGATGGCGGCTGGGACGGGGGGCAGGGCATCAGCGCCTGCGCTGCACCCGGCGCGTCGAAGAAGCCCGGTGCCAGCTGCTCCTGTGACTTGAGGGGCGGCTGGTAGGCGGCGCGGTGCTTGAGATGTGCGGGCAGCAGCTGAATCACCTGCGTACCAGGACGTGGGGCGATGCATGGAGGGGGGGGAAGGGGAGGAGGCATCAAGAGGAGGCTTTGTAAAATGCACACCGGGAAGGGGGTCGGTGGTGGAAATGGGGCAGCGGAAGTCAGAACCATTTCATTCCACAGGCCCGGCTGAAGCACCCAGGAATACACATATGGGTCGCCCACGCAGTCGAACACCTCCACAAGAGAGGGAGGGTGGACAATACATTCTAGGACCGGCCCGCACAACCATAGCTACAACACCCCCCTACACACACACTCTATTCACCTGCACACCGTCGTACAAATTGCTGTACAACATGTCCAGCGCCGGCACTGACAGGCTGTGAACACCCATATCGATGACCACCAGCGGGTGATACCCGGAGGCAGTAGCACCGATAGCGGGGGCCTCCTCCTCGTGTTTGGCGGGCCTTGGAAAAAAGGTGTGAGGACGCGACCCTTGATGTCGGATGATGGCTGTGTGATGGTTTTCCTGCCGCTGCAATGCAACGTCCTCTGAATCCGGCTGCTTGGGACCCTTGAGGGCAGCAAGCAGCAGCCCCTGGCGATGCGAGTTGCCCTGACGGAAAGATAGGCTGTGGGAGGGGGGACATGGGAGGCGGGGTATCCACTTACACGCAGATTAGCGAAGGGGCACAGGTGCACGCTATCGACTTGACTGCACAAACTAATTAACAATCCGAATGAGCGACCCCCCTGCTCGCAATCCCATGCAAACACACGCCCTGAGACCACCATTTTTGAGATGCAGAAAAACTGCTGGAAATTTACATGAAGCACCCTAACCCCATCCGCTCACTCCTCGTATAGATCCGGCAATAACATCAACCGATGTAAGCAATACGGCTCATCAGAGTTCGTCCGTTGACTCCTCCCTGCACCCCACCTCTTAATCAGCTCGCTCCTGCTCTTCGTCCTCCGGACCAGGCGGCGAAAACGCGGCAATGGGCCTCCCGATGCAACGTCAGCAGCGCTCGCACCGTTCCTATCCCTACTGTCGCGGATCGCCGTTACCAGTCGGGGCAGGGATAACGCTCCGAAGATGCTGGCGTGGCCGCCCGCGCCCTCGCAGATGGAGTCGCCGCTGCCAGCGCCGCCGGCGTTACTGTCCATGGCCTCATGGGTGCCGTACAGTACGTTCGTACTCGCAGTTCCGGTCATCAGCTCGATCTCCGGCACCGGGATTACGGGCTTCATGGACTCATGGCTCAGTCGGCTAGGACGCCTCTGCTGCCCAAAGTCGGGGGCGGGGTGGGGGGACCGGAAAACGTGTTGGTCGGGCGCCCGGGTCACTCCCGCTGAGGGTCGGGATGACGTAGGGGGCGATTTCGGCGAGCTGGCGGCGTCGGCTTCTGACTCAGGACGCTCCGGGACAGCGTCGGGACGAAGCGCTGCAAGGTACGGCAGGCACTGTCGTGGGCGAGTGCTGATGTTAATACGTAGACCCCCGCTACTGCGTTTGGCCATGTCGCCCGAATCTGTATGTTCAGCAGCAGGGCCGAGGATACGGTAGATCACAACAACAGCACAGGGCAGATGTTTGCGGAGGAGATCAGACATGTAATGTGCCGTGTGCAGCCTGACAGTGCGCACCTGGGCGGTGGCTCAGATGACAACCCCCTATACGATTGCTGCGTACGTATTTCACTGCTATCATTTCTCCATCGTTAAACTCCAAATAAGGCACAACATCCCGGCCAGGAGACCTTGGCCATGGCAGACAGGATATCCGCTGACAGGACGAAGTACGTAAAACTGCCGAGCTGTCTTAAATTGGTACCGTGGTGAGTGGACACCAACCTTGGTTGGGGGGAGAAATGGCGGATGGGGGCCGGCGGTGCGTGTAACCGCCAGCCATGGCGAGTCGGCCGCCACCAGAATGTTGCCGTCTGAACGTCTTATCGAACAAGTCGGCCAGCGCCATGTTGCTCGCAGATCCTGTCAGCCTTGTCTTGGTGCTCTCCAGGTGTTCATCGTCCTGATGAGCTCAGGTTAGAGCACAGGTTAGGGCCAAATGTGGTGATTCGTGATTTTGAAGAGGATGGCCACTGGTGTCAGAGCGCCAAAGCCGAGGTGGGGTTAACGACTTTGGGATTCAGACGTCGGGAAATGTCGATATAAACCCTAAAACCCTCACCCTAAACCCTAACCTAAAAAACCCATAACCCAAAACCTAAACCCAAAGCACGGCTGTTGACGGCGGTGCTCATGTATGAACCTGACGCTATAAATTTGGGGATGGAGTACAGACGTGGGAAGGAGGTGTGTGCTTACGCGAACAAGCTGGAGGTTGTCATGTGGGGCCTGGAGCCCGTCTTAACCCGAGCGAGCCTTAACCGACCCAGTCAAGAACAGCCCCCGACATCCCGGCGGCCTGCCGCTGTTGTAGGCGCACATCCTACCCCAGCATACGCACCTCCGCCAGATCCTTGGCTTGCTTGGCGGCGTGATTGGCCACTGACGTCATCCCCGCCTCCCGCCCCAGCATCTCCCTGAGGGCCAGGACCTTGGGGTTACTGTGATACGCTGCCAGCAGCGCCAACTTGTGTGAATGTGGACTCGGATATTGCTGTTGCTGATGGTGGTGGTACTGCTGCAACTGCTGCTGCCCCCCTAAGGTGGCATGGCTCGGGCAGGCAGAAGCGCCGGCGACCGATGGACTGGGGACAAAGGGCTGCAAAGAGCCTGCGGTTTTGCGTTGCAGGGGAAGGGGCAGAGCGGCAGCGGGATGATGTGGTACTTTGCAGCTTCTTGGCAGCTTCTTCCGTCCCTAGCTGGACGTTCACTTGGTGAACATGGAACAGGGAACAGCTCAGTAGACAAGCGAGGGCAGGAAGGGACCGGACGGGACGGGACGGGACGGGACGAATGTCTGAATTCAGATCGTATGCTAGAAAGCCACTATTATAACGGATCACGAGGAAAGCTGCGTGAGCGCAATAACGGATCACGAGGAAAGCTGCGTGAGCGCATCATCCCGAGTCCACCACGCAATCAAGTAATAACCGGCCAATTAGAGTCCCCCCTGCACTTCTGTTCGACTTGCGCCTTCGCCAGCCACCTGTGAGGCTCACGGTGCCTTGGTTGGGCGGCACCACCCCATCCGGCCAGACAGACGGCAGCAAAAGCGCCTCATCGCCGGAAAGGCTCTGAAACCTTGCGGTTCGGGGAACCTGCGCCAATAGACCCTCCTCGGTGCGCATCACAGGGCTGGCCAGTGCCGCGATGCTGTTGGAAGCACCCGGCCCTGTGAATCCTCCAGGCGTCAGGATCCCTCCAGCGGCCCCCGCAGCCGTAACCGCCGTCACAGCCGCCGACGGCACCACCGGCGAATGCATGCCAACTGCCAGGGAGCTGGAAGATGTCGTAACTCCAGCGGCCGGAACCGCCATCAGGACTGACGAACCGACGGGGTGCAAGAACCGCGTGGAAGTTGCGGAGCCAGGCCTTATGCTGTGCTGGAGACCACTGGCTGCAGTGGACCACTCCGCCGAGTTCGGGGGGACCGTGGGCCCTGTAACGGAGTGCCGGGTGACCAGGACGGGGCCCACGCCGCTGGTACGAGCCATCCAAGTTGGATGGAAGCTCGACAAACCGCACCCGCCCGGTCCACCACGAGCCACAGCGACTTTGCCAATGCCCTCAGCCTCCTCCATAGACCTTGAATCCAGTGTTGCGCTGCTGGCTGAGCCTCTGGCCTGGCTGAGTGCCGTGGCGGTCTTCACCACTCGGTAGCCAAGGTTTGCAGACGGCAGCAGCGCCGGCGAAGCTGGGGTGCTGGCGGAAGCTGAGGCCATGGCTGGCGACCCCGGGTACGCCATGCGCAGAGCTGCGGAAAAGCCAAGTTATGCACAGAAAGTGAGGTGTGTGTGTGTGTGTGTGTAAGTGACCGATGAGAATAGTTGGCTGACGAAGTATAGCTTGGCTATTTCATGACCTGATGGGATTTAGAAAGGTATATAAACCAGCAAGGGTAATGGGGTCCAATCTGGATCCGCTGCTAGTCCCTATGCACATCTAAAGGGAGATGCAACCAGTTCCTCACAGCACGCATGAAGTCGGTGTGCCTTATCGCCAGATGTAGCATGACGAGCTTCAGGCGGGTATTGTATTGATGGAGATACCGCCAAACTCATCATGCATTCAAGGATGCCACTGCCACCTACACCCATCCCCTGTCCCTTGATCCATGAAAAGCTGCGGAACTGCCGTACGCTCAGTCGGCGGGTGTGTGTCCACAGCAGTGGAGGCGCTCGCCAGCCTGTGGCGCTCCGGGACCACGCCCGACGAGGGGGCGCTGCCTGTGCTGCTGACATTGTTGGAGGTGTGCATGGCGCGTTGTGGCAAATGAGAATCGTCAGCCGACAGCAGCGCCCCCACCGCTTCCGCGACGGGGAGGGCCGGACGCAGCACGCTGCCAGGTCCCCAGCACTCGCCACTGCTGGCCGCCGTAATGCCCCCTGATTCACCAGGATGGAGGACCTGGAGAAAACGAAGCGAGTGGGTTGAGAAACACGGATTAAGAGAGGTAGCGGGCGAGATTTTGTGAAATGCGTCAGTTTAGGTATGCATTTATTGAAGAGCTTCCCAGGGGCTCGAGGTGGCGTTTTTGGCTCTAAAGTGCGCGTATAGTGGAAAGCTTCGGTTGTGCATCAAGCTGGGATGGTTAAATCGGCGGTTGGATTTTAACTGAATTATGAGATCGTACAGCACAGCGCAACTAGCAACGTCGAGCATAACCAAAACCGCAATCACCTACAGGACAAGCCGGCCCCCATAAACCAATTCACTTTTGGTCCGAGTCGGGGGGTAGGGGTAGGCCTCCCCCGCCCTGACAAGCACAGACATCCCACTCCCCACCTGGGCTGCTCCCGCTGTGCCGCCCAGGTACTGGTGCTCCCTTTGTTGTTGTTGCCACACCTGCCGCTGCACCAGGCCTGCACCCTCCACACCCGAGGGCGGAATTCCAGCTGCAGCCGCTCGTGTGGAATGTATCAGCGGGCGGATTGCACCGGCCGCATTGCCCTGACGTCGGACCACTGGGCGATGCGGCGCTGGTCGAAGTCCCAAGTCCGCAGGATGGGGGAGGTCCGTCCTAGAGAATGCAAAAGAGAACTCAGCCATCCCGGGCACCGCTCCTGTTCCCAGGCTGCCTACCACCGAGGCATTCGCACTGCCGCCCCCACTGCCGACGCACCCGGCGGTCCCGCTGTGGCCAGCCCCACCAGCCCCGCCGCTGGCCAGGTGATTCTTCCGGTCGCAGGCTGTGAAGGACGCGGCGGACCGTTGCAGCCCCCCTGCTCTCCGGCTGCTGTTGGCGACGAGGGGAATGGAGCGTGGGGGGTGTTTCCTCTTCGCACTGCCGTCAGCACCTCTTAGGGCTGCGACCTCCCCACCGCTACCATCACAGTCGAGGTCACTACTACTGCCGTTAATCGGCTCTGTGCGGCGTAGCGGCGCCACCAGCCAAGGGGATTGAGCGCTACCTCCCTGTCGGACCGGTTGCACCTCCTGGCGAGCAATGCTGGGGGTAGAGGCGAGGAGGGATGTAGCGCCGCCGATGGGGACGGCATCGGGCAGCGTTGACTCGGCAACACTGCCAATGCCAATGCTGCAAATTGTCCCTGCAACGCCATAACCAGCCAATGAGGATGTGTCCATTCGCGATACCCGCTCCTGGGGTGCGCTTTTGAAGGTCAGGTTCAAACCTTGCAACAAGCTCCCGCTGGGGCCGCTACCGCAGCCTACTTCACCGCCACCTGCTCCAACGCTGTCGCCCTCCGTCTGGTGAGAGCGGAGGGGGCCTGCTTCCGCACACGAGCCCACGCCGATATCCATTGAGGCCGTCGACTGGTCAATGGGAGCCAAACTGCCGGAGAGGCCTGCGGCGGAGGGCATTGTAAGGCGCTGTAGCTCCATCGAAATCCGGCCGCTAGCTGCTAAAGCCGCATCATGATTTTGCAGGATCCAAGATCCAAAGGTGCCCGTGCTTGCGGTTCCCCCAACGATGCCTGTGTGTCCGCCCGAGTGAATGGACCCAGCTGTGAAGCTGTTCATCAGGCCACCCGGGGCTGTAGATGATAGGCCCCGCCGGTCGCTGCTGCCGCCCTCCTCGTAGTGTTGCTGCACTGAGCCCATGGGGGCCAGTTCAACGGAGGAGGGCCGAAGTGAAGAGGCCTCGTGATGATGACCGCTCGGGCCCTTATCCATATCGTCCGACACCACGCCGCCCAGAGATCCCTTATTTCCCGCACTCTCCGCCTGGTTCCCATCCCCGGCTTGTCTAGGTGTGGACGAGTGATGCAGCCGGCCCAACGCGTGTGCCTCTGCTTGGGCCGTGCCAGGTGATAGTGACGGCCCTATAGGCAACAGCATGTGGCCATCTGAGGCCCCATCTGCAAGGCGAATACCCGCAGCAAGGCTCTCCGCCTGCAGTCTGTCCGCGACCGCACGGATGTTGTCCGAACGGCGGAAGCGCCGGTTGTCAGAAGACCGTCGCCGCCCAGGCTCGGGGCCAGTGGAGGCGGCAGAGGTGATGGACGAGGGACTCGTGGCCCCTTTCACGGACCGCAATTGGCCCCTACTGCCACTGTTCGCGGTCATGCCGGTGCCCGTGCCCTTGCCAGAACCACAACCGTTACTGGCAGCACTTTCAGATGCTCCGTAGCCCGACCAGGGCCCCGCGGCCTCCAGCAACATCATGTACAGCTCCTCGTCCTCATCCACCAGATGCCCGTTGTCACCTCGCATCCGGGGAAGACCCAGCGTTGCGGATGAGACGGAGCTACGTGCGTTGCGGTAAGTGGGGGTGGAGGGGATGGACTGGGAGTCTACGCTACCGGCAGCGATGGCTCTGGCCACGCGAGTTGGGGATGCAGCCGCCTCCACGTTCATGATCTCGTCGTGTAAAGCCTGTGATGATGAAGTAACCCCAGGCCCTGGCATGCAATTCATGGTGCCAGCGGCGCCAACGTTAATGGCAGCCGGGGACACCGCGACACCGACCGCGGGCCCCCCGGCCCTGTTCATAAGCAGCGCTCCGTCGATCGTGTCTTTATCTTCTCTGTCCACACCCTCACATAATGGTCCCGGGGGGAGTACTGAAGACACAGTTGGCAGCTGCGGCTGTGGCAACAACGGCGGGGCCATGGTCACACCTTCTTGGTGCATCCCAGAGGCCCTTAGCGGAGCTTCACCCCCGGTACCTGTACCCGCTGTTGCTGCCGCCACTGCTGCAGCTCCACACGCTACGGCCGCCCTGGGCGTACCAGATACTGGCGTGCTACGGTCTGACCATAACAGAGACCCTTCAACATCCAATGTCAACACGCCAGGCAATGCACCAGGAGTTGATGACCTCACCGCTGCCTGCGGTGCAGCCTCTGTTGCTGAACGTTCGATTCGGCCGTAGGGAGGGGCTCCCAAGCTTGGCTCCTGGTCAATGGGGGGTTGCACCGGCCCTGCGGCTGTCGACAGTGTCTGTTTCCCTGCCGGCCGCGGCGCTGTGGTAAAGCCTTGTCGACCGCCACCGGTGGTCCGCCAGGTCCCGCCGAAGGTTGCGCTGCTGTCCAGATTGTTTGGCACTGGAGAATGCTGACCTAGCCCCTGAAGCGAGGTTGTCCTTTGTAGCATCATGCTGCTGGATTGGGAGCTACACGCTGCTGTTGCATTGGATCCATGGAGGTTAAGGAAGGGGCTGGAGGAATCTGAGAGGCGACAGGGAACAGGCAGCCAACGGGAGGGTTTTGAGACAGAGAAACGTTGGAAGGATGTCTCGGAGGAGATGCTTTGGAGATGCTCTGATGGGATTTCATCAAGATGGATGGATGGATGGATGCATGGATGGATGCATGGATGGATGCATGCAGCAATCCAGCAAGATCGTCATGAACCAAAGTCCGTCAGTGACACAGATCACTCCTCGCCGTTCATCTTGTGAGGGCTCCCTCCCTCACGCAGCCCCCCTTAACCCACCTCCCAGCACCGGACCACCCAACTGCGCCGCTGTACCCAATCCCGGATTGCCAACGAGGCCGTGCGGCCCCGAGCGCGAGCCGTTGCTGCAGGACATAGTTTGAATATGGCTCACGAAACTGCCGCGCGACGCCATCAGTGCCATGTGACTAGCGTTCCAATCTGAGGCGTTGTGGGCGCTGCTGGCGGGGTTAGCGCCCGAGTTCTGCATCACCACCAGGGCCCGATGGTTGGGGATCTGCCATGTGGACGCCCAGACAGGTAGACGGTTGGATTGGCTGGAGGAGTCGTTCATGGAGACACCAAAACCTGTTACCCCGGTCAGGGCGCCGGGGATGGCCAGGTCAGCCAGACGACGGAGGCGACTGCTGCTTGGGGCGAAGGCGTGCTGCTGCGGCGGCGGGGGTTGGGGCGGTGACGGCCCGCCACACCCAGTGGCCGTTGGGACGGAAGCGACTGCGCTGTGAAACAGCGCTGTAACATGCGATGCAGCGACATTGGTAGTGGTGGCAGCGGGCCCGGCCCCGGCCCCGGCCCCGGCCCCGGCCCCGGCCTGCGGCAGCGACGGTACCGCGTCTGCCTGCATCGCTTGCAACATGCAGGAGTCCGGACTGACACGCGTGGGCCCCACCCGCATTGAGGAGCCTGTGTGGGCGGAACCGTGAGTCATGTTGCCCGGGCTGCTCCGTGCATCATTCCCCGACACCACAACACCCCGCAGGCCCTGTTGTTGTTGCTGTTGTTCTTGCGCCTGTTGTTGTAATTGCATTGGCTGTGCAAAGTCAGCGCCACCAGCGAAGTCCCCTCCGCTGTAGCCGGTGGTCACAGGGTTGGTGGCCAGGATATTGCCCTGCTGCTGCTGGGGTTGTTGATGTGGGGATGGCGGCTGCGGCGGTGACGACTGCAAGGGCGCGTCGGCATCGGCAGCTGTCTCCAGCTTCACTGGATTGCCCACGCCCATGATGGTTGTGTCGTGACGAACCACATCTGAGGCAGCACCCGCAGAGGGGATACCCTTGGGCAGTGGCCTCAAGAAGGGCACGCGGTAATGGGATTGGCTTATGTCAACATCAGCGGTCCCGTACGGGACCGTACTATACTGAACACCTGCCGCACGACACTAGTGTTGCTCGTACGAATCGCGGAAGGTCCTTTGCAACGTTGTGCAAGTTAATGTTTCCATTTGCACAGAGAGCCTCAAGCTTCAGTGCATACACAGTACTGCAATAACAAGTACGGCCACACCCTAATTTGGCCAACCAGCCCCATTTCCTTCGGCTCGTCCTCTTTTTCGTGTGCTTTTTGGAGATGCGGCGGCGAATGGCGCGATGGTTAGATACATCTAGATGCCTAACTCGTCTTCACACGGTCTTTGGGAGCCGCAGCTGGGGTTACACAGGAGTGGAGGCTGTAACCGGTCGTTCGCCCCGTACCTGCCAGCTCCTGCACCTCTGCCTCCACCACGTCGAGCTCCTCAATCTTGTTGTGGATACCCTTGAATGTCATTGGCTCCACAAGCACCTGACCGCCCGAACCCAGCTCCGCGATGCCGGTCGCAAGACGCAGTACCGCACCCGTGTACTGCATGCGCCGCGTCACGGGGTGCTCCCGTACAGTGGACGGCACCCCCGTCGCGATTCCCATCCGCACCGAGAGCCCCTTGAACAGCACCAGCAGGGGCGCCGAGGCATATGCGCCGCCTGCCCCGCCCGCGGTCTGCGGCGGCGCCACTGGCATCAGCGGGCGGGGCCGGCACAGCGGGTGCTCCAGCAGCAGGGGCGGCCAGTCCAGCTTCAGCAGGGCCGACTGCAGCAGCAGCGCCCAGCGAACCGCATCCACGGGGTCGTGGAAGGCCACAAGGAAGGCATCGCCCTCGGTTGTGATCTGTACGAGTGGGTGCGTATGCGTACGGGTGTACGGGTGTGTTGGGAAGGGATTAGTTGGCAGTGGGAGGTGGAGGTCGGGCGGAGAATCACCTCATGGGGTTGGGGCAGGACGATTTGATTTGGCGCTGCAGTGCGCAGCAGTGGCGGTGGAAGCATTGAAACTACAAAGGCTATTATGTCACTACTCGGAGACTGACCCATGGATCCGTCAAAGGCCAACCACAAATGCTAAAAGGCTCAGACCAGCAATCGATGGAGAGAAAAGCGGGTGGTGAGGCAGAGGAATGAGAGGAGCAGTCGCATGGGGAGGAGAGAAAGTGCACTCACATCTGCATTCATCTCTGCAGGCTTTTTCCCATTCATTAAAAGTTGCTCCGACACCCGGCCACTCTTGAATTCTCTATCAGCGGTACCTCGGACAAGGTTACCCCCATCCATAAGGCCCTATCGCCTTTGTTGTTTGGCTGCTTCGAATGTCCGTATGCTGGCAACGGCCGTGTACGTTATACGTCCGTAAGTACGTGAGACGTACGTATGTATGTGAAGTATGGGGTTAGACCATCGATGTGCGCAAATCTGCACGCCTCAAAATGATTTAAGCGACGCACCTCGTAGCCGCAGCACGTTGCAATCGTGAGCCGCATGAGACGGTCGTGCAGCGCCAGAGCGTGGTTCATGACGTCCGGCTGCCACTCCCATAGCTCAGTACTGCCCTCCACATCTATGAGGGAAAGAAGGAAAAGAAAAGGCGGCAGGGCGCTGGGATCTGGAGAGCAGGGGGCGCATCATCGCAGGCGGAGGAGGATGTACGAAGCTGAGGAACAAAGAGCGGCATTGAAGGTAAGGTCAGGTGAGGATAGGACAATGCTCGCGGCGAGGCAGAGGAATAAGAAAACGCGGAGTGTGAAAGAGCCGCCGACCACCTCATGGATTCGTGGTTTAGGATCGAACGAACGCACTTGACTGTTGATAAGTGATCGGAGACCTGAGCATCCAGGAAGGGAGGTCGGTTCGCTCACTCACCACGAAAGTGGTGAGTCATACCGCAGGGGCGAAACTCCAGACATTCAGACAATTCACAGGTAGTCCTATGGGTCGTAGACGAGCCCGCATGAGATTGAGAGATCCCAATTGAAGGACGCCAATGAACGAGCTGTCGTACAATATCGGCGGCAGGACCAGGTATCGATTATGGCAGCGGTAGGCGGACATGTCCTCCCAAAGTGACGAGCCAGAGACAGGTATTGGCCAATGAGTTACTTGAGGTACTTGAAACCAAATCTCACAAAATCAATCGGTCTCCGTACGGACAGACGGCCCTCTGGGGCAGTTCTGGAGCTAACGTAAAGAAAGCGAGTGCAGAAGGGGAACACGCACTATATTCTGCCCACTTCACTGTCCGCACCCATTGTTCAGTTCTATGCCCATCTTTAGCTGATACGCGTTTGCGCTGTGAGGAATTGCGATTCGCACCTGTGGCCACCAGCGTGACCTCCTGTCCGCTGTACTCTCCGATACCTGCAGTACAACAAAGTACAGCAAGCACAGTTGACAGGTTTGCTAAAGCTTCAGGGGCATGTGGCGGTATAGGAGGCGAAATGAGGCTATGTTTCTGGGGACGATGACCTCACGTCCTGTAAAAGCTGTTGTGTCTGGAGGCCTGGGAACCCAACGAGCATATCCATTGCTTCCATGACATTTCTTTGCCACATATCACCCACCATCCCACCCACCAGGTGCGTTCGCCCTCTTAAAGTCCATGCTCGCCAGGGACCCCGCCTTTCGGAAGCTCACGCCAGATACCCGAGGGAGTCGCGTCCCCGTCTCGGGGCCCGTTGCATCCCCTCCCTTAGTGCCTGCTCCGGTCGCGCGGCGGCCACTTGGATCCCTCTCGTTCGGATTCCCGCAGCTCATCAAAACCTCATCCGGGATTGGTAGGTCGTCAGAGCAACGGGCCAGGGAAGACGGTGCGCCCGCAATGGGCCAACCTCGCTGCCATCTGCCGATGATGTTACTGTACTCCCCTCCCTGGCCTCCAGTGCTCCAAGTTGCGACTTGCAGTATTGACTTTCGCCCGAGTATAAACGGCGCCACGTACAACATGCAGGCAACCGTGAGGACGGCGGTGGCCACACCCACTGCAGCAAGAGTGCCGCCAAAGATCGCTGGCGCAATGTTCCCCCCCTGGTGACGTCACGGGGCGGCGGGAGAGATGCGAACATCGAATACACAGCCAGGGCTAGACCTAGCACGGCTGTGTCTGAAGCAGTGGTGTACAAGCATGTGACACGTTAGGAGCGCGTTGTTGTACGGACCTTGTCAGAAACCCAGTGCAGCCTGTACACCCCGACCTGTACACATACACTTACTACAAAAAGGCCATCCAGTTGCTCACTTACGTAGGCCATCCAGTTGCATTTTCATGTGCGCACCGCAAGAGGGACTGGGACACGACCAGGTTTATATCGTACCCCTGTCTTCGCTAGACCCCGCCTTGCCCCTGAACTGCGGCTCCTATACATTAATGGAGTATATTAATGGAGTTCCAGGTTCTACCCCGTCCGAGAGCGGGCCAAAGTCCCTAATGTTAAGGGCAGGGTGCCCCCATGTCGATGGACGGTGATGACCCCAATTAAAGTGACCTGCGAGCTGACCAGTAGCGGAGTTGACGCCTTAGTTGATTCGGCAGATTCCGCTGGATGCTGGTGGTGGGTGCTGAACCTGGGAAAACCACTGATTTCGGAGAAGTCGGCATGGGAGACTGGATGAGGGTGCCCCGAAACACCGGGGAAGGTAGGGACTTCCAGGTTAGTGGCCACGGGTGATGTACCCCCCTATCCTACACACATTAATACTTAAGCCCAAGAACAACAAAGCCAATTGTTTTGATAAAGCCCATTCAACGTCAAAAGGCATATCGTGGGCAAAAACGTCCGCCCGGATTCAAATCTCCGTACCACCCTAATACCCAAGTTGACCTCACTCACTCTTCCTCCATTGTCGCCCAAGGCCGCTTCTGTACCATTCGCCTTGCATGTCGCCCGCCACACGGCGCCATCCGTGCTCCAGCTCACGGTCGGGGGGCCCGCAGCGGCCGCCAATCCCCCGGGCAGCCCCGCACAGGTGCACGACTGGTAGTGCCAGAATCCCGGGGAGGAGAGCAGCACTGTCGTGGCGGCAACAGTGTCTCCGGTCGGTAGCCAGGG
Organism: Volvox africanus; assembly: GCA_030268105.1. NCBI lineage: Eukaryota > Viridiplantae > Chlorophyta > Chlorophyceae > Chlamydomonadales > Volvocaceae > Volvox > Volvox africanus. The sequence goes on along the minus strand of BSDZ01000089.1, from coordinate 2,467,033 downwards.
GGCGAGCGCAGGCGCATTGAGATTGCTGCCTGCTGCTGATGGCGCTGCCGATGAAGCATTGCGGTAGGCGTATTGAGCACAAGCGTAGCTGGCACCGGGAGGCAGCACATCTGGGGGAGCGCATGGTGTGTGTGTGTGTGTGTATGTGTTGTGTAAGTGTAGAGAGATTCACGAGCCCAGACAAGTCTCACAAAATGGCGTTAGGGGTGAGGCGGCAGACGGGAACAGACGGGACGCGTGCAGGGTTGGGCTCGGGGCTAAGGAGTTAGGGTTTTAGATGAGCGAGAATGGAGGCGGTCACACAGCAGTAGCGTTGTTCGTTCGTCGCAATGGACTGTTCCTCAACTAATCCCTGCGAACCCACAAAGCGCTATTCACAACACCCTTATCACAACACCCTTATTACAACACCCGTATCACAACACCTCCGGCGCAGAGGAAATAATTGGGGAAATACCCTACCCATACCCTCTCCCGCCGACATGCGTATTGACAGGCGGCAAACGGCTCGAAAAGGTAAGACTCTCAGAGTCAGACTCACCAGGCCCCCCCGACTCCACGGGACCCAAGGCAGAGAAGGCGTATCGGGCGGGCAGGCCGCACGCAGCACCTACAGCACTGCCAGAGCTGATGATACTGGCCCCGGGACCACTTGGCCCACTCGAGCGGGAATCACAGGTTAAAGACGTGTTCCGGAAATCTGCCTGCAAGGGACGATATGCAGGTCGCATGTCGGGGGACGCACTTCACAAAACGTAGGAAGGCTGGGTGGGGTGGGGTGGCTTGCTGCGACTGGTGATGATGATGACGCTCGAGAAGGACCAACCCAGGTGTGTCTGAGAGCTGAGGCCCTCTGCGTTCGTCCCTCTCGGGGTGCTGGTGTGCGGAAATGCCCAGAAACACAGAGACAACAGTTCCAGCCCCCTCCTCCTCTTATCAGGCTCCTGCCGCACATGAGATATCAGTGCATGACCGGCCAGTCGTTGCCCTCAACTCCTTCGCCCGTTCATATAAGGGATGAACCGAGCTGTCATCCCTCCATCCCTCGTCCCTTCATCGGGAGCACGCACCAGTATGAGATCCTCCGCCTCTAACAAGGTACGTGACAACGTGCCATACAGCCCTGCAGTCAGCGGTACGGATGTTGGTCGAAATGTCCGCCAAGAAGGCGGCGGAGGTGACGAAACCGGAGAAAGCTCGTGCATGCTGTGCTTTCCCCGGCCAACCCCTAAGTCCCAATGGAAGGGATGGCAGTTCGGTTCAGTGGGATTGGTTAAGAGCTGGTCCGGCAGCGGCTTAGGGGCTGGTCCGGCAGCGGCTTAGGGGCTGGTCCGGCAGCGGCTTAGGGGCTGGTCCGGCAGCGGCTTAGGGGCTGGTCCGGCAGCGACTTAGGGGCTGGTCCGGCAGCGACTTAGGGGCTGGCCCGGCAGCGGCTTAGGGGCTGGTCCGGCAGCGGCTTAGGGGCTGGCCCGGCAGCGGCTTAGGGGCTGGTCCGGCAGCGACATAGGGGCTGGCCCGGCAGCGGCTTAGGGGCTGGTCCGGCAGCGGCTTAGTGGCTGGCCCGGCAGCGGCTTAGTGGCTGGCCCGGCAGCGGCTTAGGGGCTGGTCCGGCAGCGGCTTAGGGGCTAGCCTGGCAGCGGCTTAGGGGCTGGTCCGTCATCTTTTCGGCTTCACTTTGTCTTTTGACGCCATGAGACGTCGCATTGGGGTCGGCAGCAATATGCGATGTCTGCTTTCAAATGTGCACAGCGCTAGCTGCAAAGCTGTGTCCCCTCACGGTCATCTAGCGAGCCTGATGCGGGTTACAGTTCTGGATGACGTTCATTCGTGCGGAGAGGCAAGACTGAAAGCACAGCTCATGCTGGCGGCGCATGCACAAACGTATTTTCACATTTCCACATTTGCATGCAAATCACCACCGCCGCGCAAAGAAATCGTCATGCACGCTTACACCCCCTAGTGCCCTTACTTGAGTACACAATACACACACACACAATCGTCCAGACGCAGAGTCCAACAAAATTCGAACACGCTTGCCCTGCTGTGTGTTAACCTGCCCCTGCTCCCCCTCGAGCTCGTCCCCCTCCTCAGTCCAGAGTCCGTTTCCCCGCCTCCCCCGACCCGCCCCTCCTCTCCACACCGGGATTGTTCGCCAACAGCAGCACCTCCAGCCCCATCTGTCCCACAGAAAGTGGCAGGACTCCCTTGAGGTTGAATCCCACCAGGGCCAGCGCCATCAGCGCCGACTCCTGCTGGCAGGGAAGCTGCACAGGCGGCGAGGTGCGCCGAAGGGTTGAACACGAGGCGAGGAAATGTGGTCCCGTCAGGGTCTGTGAGGCCGGACTTTCCATAGGCAGTGTGGCGCTTCTTCAGTTCGTTTTTGAGGTCGTGCGAAATTTCACTTGCGGCATCGCTCTAGCTTAGCTAATCCTTTAAAACCCGCCCGCATCCGGGATACCTTTTCCCAAGTCACTAAGGAACTTAGTCGCTGTGCGGATGATGACACTCTTGAGGCCTCAACGGCTCCGACGGATGTGCAACTGAGCTGCAGCACATGGGCTGTCTGACAAACTGACAACTGAAAAGTGCAATCATTTCGGGACCTTGGTTTCGGGCCCATTGCCTCCACCACACGACATTGGCCCTCAACCTTAAGCTTTTCATCCCAACCCCCAACGGCCCCGGAGTGCCCCGACCACACACCTGGAGACCGGGTCTTCCATCACGTGCCGGTATAGTGTACGACAGCCTGTACGGAGCTGAAGTATTACTCAGGCAGCAGCTGACCCCTGTGGCGGCCATGCGGAGGCGGGAGTGTGGATCAGGTGACATAATATTAAATTAAATGCCCGGAAGCAGGCATGGGCGACTTCAGTGGAGGCTTCCCCGTAAGCTCCAGATACCTGTACTCGAGAGTATCCACGCCCCTATTCGAGCAATACAGTAACACACAAAGCGCGTGTGATGCTTGGGGGCTGGGAACGGTGCACCGGGTGAGACGTGTGAGGCCCAAATGGGGAGTGAGGAAGGGCAAGGAGGGCATTGCGCGCTGGATGGACTCCGCGAACCCTAGGGACAAGCAAGACGAGCTCAGGCCAATGGACGCGAGGCGCTGATCCATGGCCGTCGGCTAACCTGGCCAGTCACAGGGGTTCATGGAGGCGCCCCACTGGGCTCCAGAACTCCAGGCAGGGCCGCCAGTTTGTGACCAGAGCTGCATCAAGTAGAACCTGCGTTAAGATGGGACGTTCGGTCTTGCAGCAGTGCTTTCACGACTCATGCCACTCAGTGGCTACTGTGTGCGGCTAATACCATCTGTTTACCGCACCTGGCATAAATGTCGGAGGCGTTCAAAGCGGAGCAGAACCCGTGAAGCAGCCATAGGAAGATGATACCCAAACTGTAGGAAAGCCACATCCCAACGGATACGTCTGGGGCAAAAGTGTATGGCAGTTTTAAGATAGCATTTTTATTTTTAACTTGTAATATATAAGATAATATAACCGTATTGTAAATTGCTAATTATTTTTAGACTTTTCACTGAAATGCTAAAGTGAAGATAAGATAGAACATGAGGAAAACCAATCTAGTTAAGATGACTCAACCCACATAGTTTTATTTTGCGGTAGAGTGACGAATGCGTTGAAAATGACTTGGAGACCTGACATACGACCTTACCACCTGACAGTACTACCCGTAACGACATTTACATCCAATCATTCCCATGGTTAAGTGTGATTTAAATGATGAAATTAATTATGTGTTAAAATATCATTTTACTGTAATGGCTATCATAATATCTTAACCGGCCGGGAGAAACGGTGTACCGTATAGCGAAACACGGTCTACGGCTCTACCCAGCCGAGTAAGGTGAATAGCATAATTTCGGCAAGTGTAATGTGCCATCAAAGAACGAATTGTGTGCATGCAGCTTCAGTTTCTCGAATGGCATGGACGCGCATGCGGAGAGCTCCTTATTAAGCGTTGAATATGATCATAATTGCATAACCCGTAAGGTGGTACTGACCTAAAATGCTTTTCGTTTTTTTGCAATAGCTTATCATGCATTTAACTACTTAGGTTTGTGTCACCTAGGCTCAGATGCAGAGGATACCGATACCTGGCCGGGGATATCAGACGAGCTTTATTTAGTGCAGCCTAAGGGATAAGATGCGTGTCTAGGTGAAAATGAACCCTCCGTCGATCTGGGACATGGCGTAGGGCCCTTTTAGCAACATATGTCTGGTTATTTTGACACCCGAGACCACAAACGAACGCTACCATATTATTCAAAAGGAATCAATATTGATCACTCCCCGTTCCTGCTAAAGTTATCGTAAGTTTCTCCACAAACGGATGAGGGCGCGTGCGGGGGTGCGGCCCGGAAGTAAACACTTTGGATTGTTCTATAACTACTGTTTAGGGAAGCAGAATACCATCTCCGAGGGGTCGTCCCACTATGGGTTTCGGAGTCCCGGCGTTCGCGCCATGACGAGTATCCTTAAAGACGTTTTGTTTTTTTGGCTGCGTAGTATAGAGCAATCATCATTTTTTTCTGGGTGACATCTCGCTTTCCTCGCCCACCCTCGCTCCCCTCATGCATCTTTCCGCGGGGAGGCCTTGCCCCTGCATGCGCCAGGTCAGGGTGCGGCCATGCAGGCACGGGCGGCGGTAGGTACTGTCTCAGGAACATTTAGGCAACAGCTTCGGCGGCTGAGCCGTCGGGACCCGTGGGAGGAAAGGGCGGTATTATCACCGCCAGGTAGGCCAGTTCCTTCCCCCCCTCTTCAGTTGATGTTTACCCAGGGACAGTGATATGATAGGGGGTAATAATGCATGAAGTCTTGTCTGCGAAAGGCTCGACTCGTTAGGAGCGCTGGGTACGAAGTAAGTATTTGAGTGAAAGTGGGTGATAGAGATGACCAGAGGGGCCCCTGAGAGAGCATCCAGATAGGACACATACTGCCGGACACTGGGGTCCTTTGGCAAGCTCCAACACAGCGATTTGTCCCCGCAGTGGCTTCATTTACCATGCGGATGATGGTGGTACAGATGATGGTGGTATCCAGACATTTATGGTGCGTGGCAAGATACATGAAAAGTTCAGGCGTGACGGTGGTTGGTCATGCATGGCGCCCCTCTCTCTATGAGTAGCGGCTCTGCATCTCAGCCACGCACGCGGTCCCAGATAGAGCCATTCTGCCAGCCAGCTATCCACTTTCTCAACCAAAGGGTGCGCTGAGGCCTTCACCCCATGGGCTGTAGCCATAGCTGGTTTTTTCGCAAACGCCCCTCCGCAAAGAGGTGAAGGTGTACATGCTGCCGTTTGTTCACAGTGGCGCACGCAAGTGTGATATAGAGTGGCCGTGTCGGACTGGTGAAGGTTGTAGGTCTCCCTGCTGCATGCTACTTGTGATGTATCGTGATGGATCCTGTGCCATCCGAACCCATCGCCAATCGCGGTTAGCCGAAATGCGTAAAACACTGCGCTTGCTTGGCGCCGTGCATATGTACGTCCTCGCTCTTGCCCCAATTGCTTAGCTAGCCCGCCAGGGTAGGGAACAGGTCACCCCGCCTGGCAACGGATGACGCCTGTCTTTAGCTGTTTCATCGACTAAAAACCGTTTGTCCGTTTTTTGGTATATAACTTGTTGTTAGCTGCTGCTGAACATCTCACTTATTCCAGTATGAAGTCTGCGTCTCCCTTGCTGGATGGGAGTTAGATGACCCAGGGCGTCGTGTGCTTCGCCGGTCTTTGTTGTGGACGGAAACCTCGCACCCAAACGAATATTGGAGAGACAAATCAATCATCTCTCTCTCTTATGAAGGGAAGAAGTGCATGTGTGTCCTGCGGTTGCTCATCGAGTGGGTCACCTAGACATGACGACTTAAGTTGTTGCTCACGGACAATTTGCCATTGCCATCGCTGTTACAAATCGGTGTCAGGCGTGAGATCCGCCGTACAACTGCCTTGCCAAGGGCCTTACTAAGGGCATTTCAAGGCCCATACTAACCAGGATGCCTAACGCAAGCCCGCAACATCGGGGGAGGTGGGTAAAGGCAATATAATACAGGCACCAATTATCATTCTGGGTCAATCAGATATCAAAGATGCGCTCAAATGTCGCAAGATCGTCGGCTATAATTATTGCATTTTGTTAAGGGGGGCAGCTTAAGATTCCTTATTTCCATCGGCTTGCTTGCGCGGGTACGTGGGTACTGATGCGTACTGATAAGCATCAGTAATCCTCCGATGTACGTGACAAAGAACAAAAACTGCCAGTAGCTGGAGCTCTTTTATTCAATCTAACGGGATTTCCCAAACCGTGCGCATTTCACAAAATAGCCAAATAACCTCGCACGGCCTGCTGCGGGTCCGAACAACTTAAAGGATCATGGATCGAACATCTTAAAAGAGATTAATGTTCAAGTAATCTCCTATAATAAATTAACTTTATAAAGTATCAGCCCAAACTTTAAAACTGGATAGGTAGATGGTTACAAATTTCAATGAGCTCGTACATGTGCACTTCATACGGAAACTTCCATGAAGAAAATGGTTGAAATCTAACCCAAGGCGAAGAAAAGCAAACTATTTTGCACAAATATGTGCATCGCGCGATATTATGAGCATCCTGTACCTAGGTACCTAGCCAGCTCGGTACGTTGCTATCATGAAACGCGTTAGAGATAGATAAACTTTGCCAAAGAAACCCTGCTGCCAAACCGCTATGCATGACCACCAGGGATCATCCCTCTTTCACGTAAGGGACCTTCTCTATGAAGCAATAGTATATATCCCCTCAAGGTCCGGGAGCCAGGGCCGGGTCCAAGGGCAATTATAATCCAGAATCCAACAGAATCCAGAATCCATCGAGAACCCACCCAGCCACGTACTACATTCATACAACAGCTACATACGCAGCAGTCATCCAAAACCCCTGTCACTGACAAAATCACGGACAAGCAAGTCAGTCCATGGATTCTCTTCTACTGGCGCATCATAGCCCAACGATCCACACGCTTCCAAAGTTTGCACACACGGAAATGAAGCCTAAGCCTAAGCCGTGTACAAATACACATACACGCTTGGGACTGGAGTTAATGATGAGTTGATGAGCACAGCTAGCAGTAGGCTCTTTTGTTGAAGCCGTGTCCTTACTAATTCCCTGGATAGGATAGGATAGGTCCCCACACACGTCCAACAAATATACTGGTACTAGCAATCCGCCCAACGCACGTGCAAAGGAATGAAAGTCATCAGGTTGATTGCCCAGGAGGCCTGGAACCTTCCAGGTGCCCTTCCAGAAGCAGGCTGCTGCATGTGATTTCGGAGCCAGCCATGATGGCGGTACGGCGGCGTAAAGACACTCTACGACTGTACTCAGAAGGGGGCCCTAACCGTTCCGATGAACCCTCTCATCTATAACCCCAACATAATTGAGCCAGAGAGCCACTTGGGCGTCTTCGCTGAGCTTCCTATTTTTGCACCTTAATAAAGCTGCTTGCAGGAAAATGCATTGTGTGGAGAGCTCTGCTGCAGAGCTCCTCTAATCACCGTGCGTCTTATCCAAAGCTGCACACACAGGCCTGATATCAACCGTGCTTTCTTGTGCACGCACGTCTCCAGGTAGCTCCGCCTCCGGCCACCCACGACCGCCACAGCTCCCACCAGCAGCAGCGTCATGGTGCTGTCAACAGCACGCCCTTGGGAGCACACGCCGAAATGAGCGTTGTGAAACAGAAACTACAGAAGGGACATACCGCCATGATACCTTGGAAAGAAGTCGGGGCCGCACGGTGTCCTCATCAGCATCCATGGCGGTACATCTTCCATCTGTCATCATGTGCCGATAACCACCACCCTTTATAAACTTATATTTTATTGCTTATGCGTACATATACCTCGCTCCAAGACAACACTCGCCCTTCCTTCCCTGTAATATCACATGTACGCTAACAACCAAGCATCGCGAGTGGTGCCGCCACGACGACGCTACAACGAAGAAAACAGATAATAACCGATAGGCAATTGGTTCGCAGCTGGGGTTTGATGGGCAGGAACCAATGTGAGGTCAGCGTCGATCCCCGCCCTCGGTTCAAGCGGTGCCAGCAAATGTCTCTTTCACAGATGGTGAACGAGGATTACAGAAAACATACACATACATACACCCACAAGAGCTGTACATCAGTACAGCTCACAAGAGCCATCAGTAGTCATCAATCGTTCGTCATCCTCGGCTGGATGGAAGCGAAGCTGCTTTCAAAAGCCGACGGGCATCAACTAAATAACAAGAACGTGGCAGTGCAGACACAGCCCGCCCGAGCTACCTGCTCACTCTCCCCGAGTGCTCTCGGTCTTTCCGCCTTCATTTCCGCTTTCCACATCTAACTTGCACGCGCGCAGAACCCCTGCTCGAACGCCTTTACGCAAACCCAGTAGTTGCCCCGCCTGCACTTCCAGGCTGGAAGTGTGGTGCGCTCCGCCAGCCCGACATTAAACACGCAACGATGATTCAGTCCGTGCCTCAAGACGGACTATCTGAGTACGACCAAACTCCAAGCTGCGCCCACTTCCTAGAAGCCCGACTCCGACCGCTGGACTCCTCCGCCCACTCCACGCAATCCCCGGGAGGGGACCCTCCGGCCCTCCGTTTTCAGGAGCCTGGCGCCTTTGGGGTGACAGTGCGATGCGATGCAATGCGATGCGGTGCGGTGCAATGCAGGGCGTCACCCCAAGGTGACAGCATTTAATAATGAACGGCAAATTGGTTGGAGATAGACCTTGGCCATCTCCTGCTCGTCCCACCCATCCGACCGTCCGCCCCAAGCTGCCAATCAATCCACCTCTTTTCCTTGGACACTCTCTCCAAGCTGGCGACAGATTAGATCGAGAGCTGTTGCTAAAGGCTGTGCGTAGCTTTATAACAAACCGCAGCGGAGTTCAATCCTACGAGGAAATTTAAGTTTTAATCCTACGAATAGGATAATGCAATATGATACAAGACCTTCGCACCCCCCCATGACAATTTGACCAAGCCATGATTGTATCCCTATGGGTAGCTCCCCGGCAGTCGCTTTTCTCCACCGGCGCCGGGGTGGGACGGCATTCATCAGGGAAAAGCTGTTGAGGGAGATGTGGGGGACAGCGCATGGAAGAACGGCTAGTGGCAATTGTGCAAATCCCATGACGCGCACATCATCCGTCAAATCCTATATGCTGCCACCATATGATCACCACCATGGTTTCCACCATCAGAACTATTACCACCACTACCACCACCACCACCACCACCACCACCGAGGTTGGCAAAAAAAATGCCACCGACTCTTACACCACTAGGTGGCTTCACCAAAACAGCGGACGACACCATCTACCCGCAACATGTCTACACGCAGCTGAACACGCCATCTGCGGATCACAAACTAAACCCGCCCGGAGGACATTCACGGAGGCACCTCCCAGCTGGCCCCCCATGCAGTACCCTGCTCTTCGTCAGGGCGGCAGCAGGGCGCCTCCACTGATTGGCAAAGGCATGGGCAGCGCCACCAGCACCTCCTCCAGGAGCCCTTTGCCCGACGCCAGCAGCGCTGCCTTCGCATTAAGACCGCAAACCTTTCGCCCGCCGCCGCCGCCGCCTCCCACTTCCGTTTCCCCTGTTCCTCGCGACTGGATGCTTGATGGCCCTCCGTCGCCCTCAAATCCACTCCCACCACCTCCCGCAGCAGGAGCGGCCGAAGCCCAGGCCGACTTCAGCTGAACGGAAACCACCGCCTGCCCCTCGGGAAGGCCCTTGAACTTGTACATGCCCAGGTCGACCACCTGTACCTGGGCAGGGGCCAACACCGCCAGGGCGGACGAAGCGAGTGCTCCAGCACCCAGTGCCACCAGGTAGTGCTCGTAGATGAGGACCCCGCTGCTGGCCACTGCGGCGGCGGCACCACCTGGTGTCGGTGGCGGAGGCGGTGTGGGGTTCCCGGGTCCAGGCCCCGGACCGCATTCAACCCTTGAGCCAGTGGATGCAGATACCGAACCGGTGCCCGTGCCTCCCGTGCCTCCTGCGGGAACCCCTGGGGATACCGGTGATGGCACTGATGGCGCGAAACCCGGGATCGCGGGCGGCTGTGCACCGCGGTCCAGGGTACGGACAGGGGGGATAAGGCGGCCGCTGCCGGCTGCTGCTGTAACACCGGTAGTTGGTGTAGCGGAAGTGGCGGTTAGTGTCGCAGTAGCAATTGATGCTACGGCAGCCGCGGCGAGCGGTGCAGCGGCAGCAGTTTGTGAGACAGCAGTAGCGATTGGTGTTGCGGCGACAGCATCAGTTGATGTCGCAACAGCCGCGGTGGCAACGACATGTTGCTCGTCATCAGATGGCGGCGTCAGTGTCGGTATCGGTGTCGGTGTCAATGTCAGTGTCGGTGTCGGTGTCGGTGTCAATGTCAGTGTCGGTATCGGTATCGGTGTCAATGTCAGTGTCGGTGTCGGTGTCGGTGTCAATGTCAGTGTCGGTATCGGTGTCGGTGTCAATGTCAGTGTCGGTATCGGTGTCGGTGTCAATGTCAGTGTCGGTGTCGGTGTCGGTATTGTTGTTGTTGTTGTTAGTGGTGGAGGTGGTGGTGATGTTGGTAAGGGTGAAGTTATGGGTAGGGGCGGTGATGAAGCTCGCGGTATCGCTGCTGTCATGTACTGGGGCACCTCTCTCGTCGGCAGTGGCGGTACAGGCGCCTCCACAGCTGCACCTGACGACAGCGGCAGGAGCCCCGCAGTGAAGGACAGCAGCGCCGCCTCCGGCAGAATCCCCTCGCTCGCGTCACCGCATCGGACCCCCGAAGACCCCCTGTCCTCCTCCTCCACGAGCAGCCGAGACGGGGACCGAGGCGGCGGCGGCTGCAGCGGGTGTTGTGCTGCCGCCGCGGCGCTGGTGGAAACTGGTGTAAGACCTGGTGAAGGGCATGCGGCGGTTAGCCATATGATGGCTCTTTAATGTGGAAGTTAGATATACGCAAAAGGGCACCAACCTGAGGCAATGTGCTGCACGGTACGGCACAGTACTGCAACCAAGTATAACCGGCGTGCAACACACTGCACTGTACACCCATTCACTCACAGCTGAGGAGTCAGCTGGGGAGTCAGCTGGGGAGTCAGCTGGGGAGTCAGCTGGGGAGTCAGCTGGGGAGTCAGCTGGGGAGTCAGCTGAGGATTCCGTGTGAGTATACACACGGACTCCTATTCCTCACGTCTAGCTTACAGAACCCCCCCTGTTGGCCCGCACCCTCTCTCCACGCCTCCTCCTGTATCCCTCCCCTCCCCCCCCGGCTCACCAGAGGATGCGGATAGGTGTGCGCCCATCGCCATCGCCGTCGCCGCCTCATCTGCAGCTTGTCGCCACTCCCTCAGAACATCCAGCCCCGCCACCTTGTCCATCAACACCTGCACGGAGAGGCTCCCCGTCCAGGTCGATCAGCTTGGACAAAACCTTTAGCTGCAGCCGCACTATCCGGCTGGCGCAGTGGCAGAGGGGTCGTACTGCAGAGGCAGATGCTTGGTACTGCCCCTCGGCGAAAGACGCCCCCGGGATGTCGTTTGCCTCAGACCTCGTGTCCTCAGATAAAAGTCTCTCAAGTCTCTCTCTGCCCACACACCCGCCTCCCCATCTCCGCCTCCCCCATCTCCGCCTCCCCCATCTCCACCTCCACCATCTCCACCTCCACCATCTTATCTCCACCTCCACCATCTCCACCTCTCCCATCTCCACCTCCACCATCTTATCTCCACCTCCACCATCTCCACCTCTCCCATCTCCACCTCCCCCATCTCCACCCCCACCATCTCCACCTCCCCCATCTCCGCCGTTCTTTTCCGGCCTACCTGGCCCGCCTTGGCCCCCGCCATGAGCCTCGCCGCCCGGTTGACCATGGCCCCAAAGTAGTCCGCTCGGCCCGTGGTGGCATGGGGCACCACTGACAGCGGCACGCCCGTGAAGATGCCCACCTTGGCGCGGAAGCCTCTGAACGTAAGGGGAGGGTGAGGCACAGACAGGGAAACAGGGGCGGGAGCGGGGACCGGGTGAGGCAAGCCAGGTGGAAGTACGGTAATACACACCGCCCAGACGCACAAACCCAATCAGTCGACAAACATGGCGCGGTCCACAACCTTTCAATCCGCAACACCGCGTCATTCGGGGAGGGCGGGGAAGGGAGGCGACCCGAAAGAGTGGAGCTGAGAGAGGTGTGACGGAGGTACTCTTCGTCCTGCTTGGTAGCTGCATGTGACGCTGCGTCGCTCTGAACAGTCGCGTCGACTTATCCCGACAACTAATTGACCACCATGTGGGGTATTGTGCAGGCGGTCCAGCGATAACCCCAGCAGCGCGCTACCCCATACCAGGTCATCATCGCCGTATGTCCCCTCTAGGCCTCAGTCTCTTGCAGCCCCCACCTCAGGAGCGGCTTGCCGTCGGGGCCCAGAGCCAATCGACCAGGACTGAGCTCGAACAAGTCGGTTGGCCAATCTGCCTGCGGGCGCCGCCAAAGTCTGGTGACTGTACCAGCATCGCTCTGCAGTAGCAGCGCTGTACTGCCCCTAACAGCAGGTTCCATGCAATTTATTTATGTGCGGCTGGAAACCCACTTCCCTTGGGCGGCCGGAAACCCACTTCCCTTGGGCGGCTGGAAACCCACTTCCCTTGGGCGGCTGGAAACCCACTTCCCTTGGGCGGCCGGAAACCCACTTCCCTTGGGCGGCTGGAAACCCACTTCCCTTGGGCGCCTGGAAACCCACTTCCCTTGGGCGGCTGGAAACCCACTATCCTTGGGCGCCCGGAAACCCTTCGCTGCGAGCTGGGCTGCTGGCCCTCTTCCACGACACGCTTGCAAATTCACGGACCGCTGCTACGACCCGCGTCTTCTGTTCCGCTACCGCTTGTCGCCGTACTTGTACTATCGCTTCTTGTCGTACATCCTTGTATACCTGGAAGTGGGACACTTCCAGTCCCCTCCGGCCCTTCTCTGAAAGGCCCCAATAATCCTAGGCAGACCCTTACCTGCAGCAGCCACTCTTGCAGGGCCAGCCCCGCCTCCGCCGCAATCCGTGGGCCATTGCATGCTACCATAAACGTACATTCGTACTCCTGGCATTCGTATGCGCCATACATCTGCAGTACCTCTCGTACGGCACCACAAAACACCGCTCCACTCCGCTCCGCCACCTCAAGGTTCGCGTTGGCGACGGCGGAGTATCCGGCTGGCTGAATGAACATGAGCGACAGCCTCGGGAACGACGGCGGCTGGGACGGGGGGCAGGGCATCAGCGCCTGCGCTGCACCCGGCGCGTCGAAGAAGCCCGGTGCCAGCTGCTCCTGTGACTTGAGGGGCGGCTGGTAGGCGGCTCGGTGCTTGAGATGTGCGGGCAGCAGCTGAATCACCTGCGTACCAGGACGTGGGGCGAAGCATGGAGGGGTGGGAAGGGGAGGAGGCATCAAGAAGGAAAGTGGGAAGGCCCCCACACCCGGGGTGGTGGTTGCGGTGGTAGTGGTGAGGAAATGCGAGACACGCCCTGGTGTCCGCGTGCATCTAGACATCTTTAGGCTACCGCTGAGGACAAATCTGCGATCCTCAAGCGGGTGTCAGGGGATGCTGGTGCGGGGATGGATGGTGCTGTGGATGGACATGACAGACCGGCATGTCGGGGGGAGTGAGGTGAGATGGCGATGATGGTGTCACGATCAATGAGTTAATGACCTTTGGAGGGAGCAGCCTGGCAGCCTGGTAGCCATCAGCATTATTTGGGAAACAACATAAGTGTTATTCCCATAGCTGGGTGAAACTTCACAAGGGATGGCGTACATGTCCATGTAATTATCCGTACTTGGCAACTTAGATGCCCGTGTCTTTCCGAAACACGCGAATGAGGATCATGAGGGCACTGAGTCTGGGTTTCTCCACGTCGTAACCCACCAGGCTTTGAAAATGCAATCCTTGAAAGCGGCAGTAGCAGCGGCAGTAGCATGAGACGGCGTGCAGGCGCAGCGGCCATGCCGGCTTTCCACTACAAAAGCATGACTCCAGAATAAGGGTCAGGGTTAGCTTACCTGTACTCCGTCGTACACATCACCGTACGCCGGGCCCAGCGCTGGTAGCTGCAGCCTGTGTACACCCATGTCGATCACGATCAGTGCATGGCTGCTTGTCCGCCGCCGTATGGTCTTCTTAAAATGGCCTCGGTACGTGGGCGAGGTCGGCAATGTGCCATTCGCTATTGTCTGCTGGGACCCGCTGGTGGGCAGTGAGACGCTACCGCCGGGGTGCCAAGGCTGCGGCGACGACGACGGTGGCGGCGGACACTCAGCGGCGGCCGTCGCCGTCGGTTGTGTCAGGGCCGTCGCCAGCTTAGCCTTTGAAATGGCTCCGGTCCCGTTCTGGAGCTTGGGCAAGCTGGGGGGGATGTTATGTTGGGGGTATGAGTTGCGGGGTTGGGGCGGTCCGACATCGGTAACGGAATAGGATTCCATGATTTGTAGTAACCCTTATGTACGGCAACCGAACGAGCAATAAAATGGCCGCAACGCCTGCCCCACGTACACCCCTCCGAGTAACCGACCCTTCCAAAGTATATGCAAACACACAAACACAAGTGTGTCTGACTTTGTCAGTTGGTTGTACCTCCTGGTTGCATCTCCAGGTGCCAGAATAATGGAGTCGCGTAAGTTTAGGCATCCCCACGGCATCCCAGTGCCCCGCGCCCTCGTATAACTCTAGCGCCCTTACTCCGCCTCCATCTGCAGTAGTCGTACACGTACGGCACGCACCAACGCGATATTAAGGTGCAGAAGCACCTTCTAAGCATGTCCAGAGGCCTTTGCGGCTCTCAACTGCTACACTGACGCTGCTTAGGTCCATCCTGACGTGCCACCTCAATACCCCACAAGCCCCACACCCCGGCGGCACAGCGGCGGTCCTACAATCGTCTACCCCTACTTGGGCAGAACCCAACTCGAATGAGCCCATGAGCCTTCCTGCCCACGGCTTGGAAGAATCGGAATTCCTCCCAATCGGACCCATTCGCCTAGGGTGTCTAGGTGTCTAAGAGTTAGAGGGATCCTGAAAATGTGATCGCCCTCCCCCTCTCCCCCCTCAGCTTCGATTCACACCGCTTCATGCTCTTCGTCGTGTCCCCCAGCATCTTGAAGGAGATTGCAGAGCGGTAGACGTCGTCATCCGCCCTCGCCCATGTCGCCACTTCTGTTGCTGCTGCCATGGCCGGTGTTTCCAAGCCAGAGCGATGGCGAGCTTGCACCCGGCGCTCGGATGTGGGAAAGCTCAGACTCACACTCATACCCGCACCGAGAAGAGGCGCAGGTGGCGCCGGATCCACAGCCACCGCCGCCACCTGCATGCTTGTCGTCTTCACAGTGGATATTGAATTTTCATCCCTTATTGGGGGCTCGTCAACCTCTGACTTGGCCTGGAAATCCGTCGATGCGCCTGTAGAGGCACTGAAGAACCGTTTGGGGTAGGACGTTGCACGTTCCCACGTCGTGCTGCCTGCGGGGCCCTGGCTCAGTAAGAGCCGCATGCGGCGAATAATACCCAGTCCACCATCCCCGCGGCCATCCGAGGCGAAGGAAGCTTGGGAAGGACGCATGTACGACAGCCGGCGAGAACCGGATTCGTGTACGGCAGCCAGAATGCGAACGCTGGGGCCGTCTTGCTGGTCGCTGGAGGCGACGGCTACGAGAAGCATGGGTGTGAGAAATGAGGAAAACGAGAGCAGAGGTAAAATTGGATTAAGTTTAGGATGCTGGTTACGGTGGTTGTAGTAGTTATGATGGTACTCGGGTAAAATTATTCACGGTGCGTACGGCGGGATAGTGCACGTAAGATCCGGCAGGTTCAAACGCAGGCACGCACAGGTGCCAGGTAAGCAGCAGTTGGTGCAGAATTAATCCACATTCCTGCACACAAAACAAAACGTTATATCATACGTTACTACTATTAGTAGTATTATCATTATTATTATTAATATCACTATTATAAGTATATTTTACATTAGTAGTAGTAATAGTAGTATCATTATTATAAGTATTATTATTGGCAGTAGTAGTAGTAGTAGTAGTAGTAGAAGTATCACATAATCTATCATAAATGACATAGAATATACCAGCTTGACCAGATTCAGACCCACACGATCAGTCCAAATTGCCTCTATCAACGGACGGGGACCCACCCCGAGGGCTCACCCCCGCTCATCTTATCCACCACACTACTTTGCGTCCCTGGCTTGGCGTCCAGCTGTACGGCAATCGACGGCTTTTCCTCAAGCGCCACGGAGGAGGGTAAACCCTGCGTGCCATCCGGCTCCTCCTCCCCCTCCTCCTCCCTGTCGGCCATGTCCTCCTTCGCACACAGCACGGCCACGGGAGGATTACACAAAGGTTAACGCGAGCGGGAAGGCAGTCGCATTCCAGGAGCTAGGACTCGATGCAGGAGGAAGGGGTTGTGGCGGGGTGTTTTCCGCCATACCCGATCCCGGAGTCACTGTGGGATTGCAAGGACCTCAGACGACAGAAACTAACCAACAATTTGCCTTCCCGACCCATCGGGCAGCCCCACTCACATTGGCCATATCCCGCGCCTCTTTGGCCGTCATGTTCGCGTAGGAGCCGCTAACCTCCAGCGCCATTGCGGACCGCAGCATCAGCACCAGGCCTTCGCCGGAGCTACGGGTCGATGGCAGTAGTGCCACGCCCGCCAGCGGCACGGAGGCGGCGCCGCCGATGCCGACATTGGGGTCCTGGTACAGCACCGGCAGGGAGGTGCGGCTGCCGCGCCCCGGTGCCCCACCAATGTCGGAGGCCGTGTAGGTTGCATTCGTCCATAAGGCCTGACCCTGACCCTGGAGCCCTGTACACGCGGATAGACGGGGACGGCAGGTCGCGGGATGGGCGTTGGAATGGACAGGCGGTGGGCTTCCAGCTCGGCTGCCGATGCCATCAATCGCTGTGCAATCAGCACCGCACAGCAACGTGTCTACAACGTATCTCCGCACGCAGCGAGGAGCGAATGCGGTCTGATCTCCCACCGTGCATAGCCGTATCTGCTGTCCTAGCAGTAATCAGATTATGGGTCCTAATAACTGTAGTCTACCCTTCTGACCGCTACCCTCGCAGCAGCACCGCATGGAAACCCGGACTGTGGAGTTGCCCTCTTCCCCTTACTCAGCCTACCCCTGGCCCAATCCCCCTCACCCCGCCTGCGGCCGAAAGCAGCGCCTGCGTAGCCAGAGACGGCATCCAGATCCGCAGCGCTCAAGTTGCTGTACGCAGAGCGCCAAGGCCCTGAGCCACTCACACCGCCACCGGCTGCATTGCTGCCATTACCCGTGTGCGTGGTGGTCCGAGAAGGTTGTTGAGGCAGCGGGCCCCGACCTGGCCCCGACCAACCCCCGGCTGGATCAGCTGTCGTGGCGGCGAAGGAATCAGGGGTGCCAACGGCCCCGCCGCTGCCACTGACGGCGCCGGAAAACCCGCCGAATGGATGTGGCGTAGGTGCCGGCGATGTAACCATCACCGCCGGGAATGCCGCCGGCACCGTGGCGGTGGCGGCCGCCACCGCAGCTGGCGCTGCACCAGCAATACCACCTTGGGTATACGCCTCCGTCGCGGCGGAACCCATGTCACTGTTTATATTGCTGCCACGACCTCTGAAAGACCCCAGCATCAGGTGCCCAGCCAGCTGCGCCACAGACAGCCGGCCTGTCAAGCCGCTGCCGCCAGCACCACCGCCAGCAACACCGCTGGACCCCATCGGCAGTGCCAGAGTCAGGCTCTCGTTCCCCCAACTGACCACAGAACCGCCAGCGACACTTTGCAGGCCTGTGAGGCGGCTCGGCATGGATCCTAGCCCCACGCACCACCCCGGTGGGGGCCCTCCGCCAGATCCACTTTTCGGGCAACGAACCGGCGACGGCATCGATGACGGGGGCAGCATCCCCCCGCCGCCGTCTGACAATAGAGCCAACCTCGCGGTACCGGTGGAGGCTACAGCAGCAGCAGCAGCAGCAGCAGCAGCGACGTCGCAGCCCAAATAGACTGCACGTGACGGAGACTCGGGTGCCTCGACAGAAGGGGCACTGCGACCTTCGCCTTCGAGCCCAGGCTGGACCACGCCGGCGCCGACGGCATCACTGCTGCCGCAGATTTCTGCACATTCAACCGAATGTGAGCTCGGCGCCGACGGCATCAGAACGGGGGAATTGTTTGTCGAAGCGACCGTGGATGAGGCGAGGCGATGTACGGTAGCGTGCATACCGGCAACACCACTGGGCAAATGGTGATGATGATGGTGGTGGTGAGGGTGAGGGTGGTGGTGAGGGTGCATCGGGGCGTGGACGTGGGACTGCATCAGGGCAGCGCGGAGGCCAACCGCCTCACGCCAGGGCACCCCGGGAGTCACAGCGCCAGGGGGGCCACCGGCTACGGAGGATTCAATGCCAGCGCCACCACCGCCTCCAACACCACCACCCCAAACACCAGGTGCCGCCGCCGCCGGGCGAGGTTTCTCACCCACACACTGCCATACGTTGTTGTACATGTGCTCTTCAGCCTCTGGTGACGTTGCTGTTGCGAGGGACAGAAGAGATGTCAGTCCCGACGGGTCATTTCTGGGAGTCTGCTCGCTGGCGCGCTGTTGGTTGGGGAGGCTGCATGGAGCGTAGCGTGGGGGTAAACCGACGGCACCTTGAAAAGATCGGCCGCCGCTGTCGTCATCGTCGCCGCCACCGCTGCGGCTGCCGCCGCCGCCGCCGCTGCTGGCTGATGGATAATCCACCGCCTGTGCGATTTGGGATGGCGCAAAGGGCGAGGAGTTTGGGACGCAGACGCGGGTGGAATGTTTATGCAGCGGCACCATGGCTTCGTGTGCGCACTCCATGTTGAACTCCCCCCCACTTCTTAAGTTCCTAAAACGCTGACGATACTGCTTATTGCCTGAAGCATCACAACTAATACCTCTGACTTTGCGACAACCGCTCTCGTGACGGCAAATGACTTATATATAATGACTTATATATATAAGCAGTATCGTCGGAGTTACATATACAATAAGCAGTATCGTCAGAGTTTTAGAAACTTAAGAAGTGCGGGGGAGTATATACATATAATAATGAAATAATAGACATATATAATCAGCACACACATATGTGTGTGTGTTGATTTATACAGCTTCGGCCAACGGCTTGAGTCATGGCTTCTGGCTTGCTGACTACAGCTGCCACTATCGGTCCCAGGTCCCTTGCAATCCCCCGGCATCACAACCTATCCTGTATAACATAAACTTGAGTGAGGTCAAAATCATCACCAGGTGCTCTTCTGTATCTCATCAACTTTAGATCTACGGAATGAACATCTGTTGAAACAACTGCATTTTACTCTCCAGAGGTCATTCTTTGCCGCCGGGTTTGACTTACCGAAGACATTGAGGCAAACCCCTCCCTTGACCGCAAATTGAATGATGTTGTCTTCCTGACGCCCCGGGAACGGAGGCTGACGGGCGGTGGCAACGACAGTTGTCGCGACGAAACGGTGTGCACCAGTGCTGTGCCACAGGACGCAGCTATGGCATCCCCTTCCCAGCCTGTGCTCGCTCCGAAACCAAAATCTATCACATGACTCTTTGCATCCGCCGTATCTGCACTTGGGTTCAAAGAGAGCTCGCTTATCAACGGAGCGAAACTGAAGCTCTCAGATCCCACGGCGGCGGTGGCGCCGACGCAGCCGCCATTGCTACAGCCTGCACTGATACTGGCAGCGGGATTTATGCGCGCTTCACGGGGTGCAGGTTCATACACGACCCTGCCCCGGTGGCATCCTCCATGCACAAGTACGGCATCATCCTCTGGCAGCAGCGCACCAGACAGTGGCGTGGCCGGCCCGACGGCTGCCGTGGTCAGACCCAGTGGCGACGTCGCACTTGGCCCGGGCCCGCGCAGCCGACGCGGCCCTGCTGCCAGTAGTGCCGCCGACACCGCTCCCAACGCCGGCACCCCCGTCGCCCGGCAAGACTCAGGAAGCGATGGAACCAATGCCGGGGACGACGGCATCGTCTCCGCCCAACGATTAGGAGAAGACGATGGCGGTATGCGAGGCGCTGGCAGCCCGGCATGAAGCGAGGTCGTCCGGGACAACGGTGAAGAGCTGTTTATCGTGGTGTCTGATGCCCCCCCCGGCGTGTTGAAATTGCGGCGGCTGTGACAGCTGGAGCCCGTCGTCCTCATCAGCAGGTCTAGCAAGTTCTCATCTTCATCATTATCGCCTCCGACACAGGCGGCGGCGGTGGCACTGACAGTGGCGGCGCTGTCACCGCTGCGGTGCGGTGATGTCAGCAGCAGCTCCGCCTGTCCCCAGCCCTTTCGCCTGCGACCTGACGTCACAGGTAAGGGCAGTGCACCGCCACTGCTGCCCCCCATGCTAGTACCACTGCTATACATCGGTGGCGACGGCGTGGCCGACGGCACCTCCTCCTCTATCGCCTCCGCAATTGGCCGTGGTCCACTCACAAACAGTGAGGACGCCGCCGCCGAAGACCTTCTGCCGCGGCCGACAAGGGCGTAACTGCCGATCCCCCCTCCATAGCTGCTCTGGAAGAAGTGCAGTCCGTTGGAGCTGCCGGCTTGCAGGCGATTTCCGGACGCATCGGTAACCACCCGCTGTTGGCAGCCTTCTCCATTGGCAGCGGAGCTGATGCCAGCGCCGAAGAAGCCCCCCTGGAGTGTCACCGCCAGCTCTCCCAGAAGGTCGGAAGAGGGCGCAGAATTTAAAATGCCGCCTGGGGTAATTCGCGTCATTTCTCGAGCATC
Organism: Volvox africanus; assembly: GCA_030268105.1. Taxonomy (NCBI): domain Eukaryota; kingdom Viridiplantae; phylum Chlorophyta; class Chlorophyceae; order Chlamydomonadales; family Volvocaceae; genus Volvox; species Volvox africanus. Next base: position 2,446,179 of record BSDZ01000089.1, on the reverse strand, counting down.
CTCACCAATGTTACTGACGTCGCTGTTACAAAATGGACTTGTTTGAGGAATGTTCACAACATGCTTAGCAGGCGATGGCGGAAGGACCGGCGGCGCCGCAGTCGATTGACCTGCCCCTACCGCTACTTTGACAACTGACGACGACGCATCCGCGGCGCGGATCCTGGTGTTGGGCATTGCTGCCGCCGCGGCGGCGGCAGTGTTGGTGGTGGCAGCAGCAGCGAGGCTACTGCGTGCAAAGTGTGGTTCCTGTCCGATATCTCCTGGTATGAGGAAGACATGGCTTCGCAACCTCTTTTCTGAGGTTGAGTGTATGGTGGCGGTGTTCGACTCACTGCCTATGCCGGCGGTTAAGCTGCGCAGGTAGAGACCTTGCAGGTTGGAGCGAGGCACTGGCGACGGACCACCGCCAGCTGCTCCCGCTACTGCCAGTGAAGGGTGGTTTGGACCGGTATTGCCGGTCGTCGGCAACCCGCCGATTGCAGAAGAGGATTCCGCGGAAGCGCGACTGCCCAGCAATGCCACTAAGTCTGCGGATCAAAGCCCATCAGCCCATCAGCACTTATGACAGAATATGTCGATGTTTGGAACGTGGTGGCAGAGATAAGTTAAAGTTAAGAATGGCCAATGTGTAACCCGAGCGAGATGACACCCCCGCCGCCATCAACATTTCTCGTCCTCTCCGACTACGGTCCCTTTCTACCCTTTGACTAGCCTCCTGTCTTTCAACCCACCCAACCCGCACGAAGGACCCCTAACGCACCGAATGGCGTCAAAGGCCGGGAGTGTCGCGACGTGTTGCTGCTGTACAGAGACTGCAGTACAGGCGGCACCCCGTTGTTGCTTGCGTAGCCCAGCAATGCTTGATGTATGGCCATCCTGAAGCATTAGTAAAACGGACGGGGGCGACAGAGGGGATAAGATATGTGAGCGGGATGGGGAGGAAGAGGAGGGAGAAGAGGAGGGAGAAGAGGAGGGGGAGGCATTGACGCCTGCCAACGTCCTAGCGTCATAAAACCCACCAGCTCAGTGCAAAATATCCATTGAAGTGGCTTGGTTTGTCAGGGTGCGGGACTGATATGGCTACGCAGACACCCTTCCGCGACCCCCACCCCGCACACAGCCGCACTCATTCACATTCGTTCATCGTCAACCGCCAAACCGTGGGACACCCGCCTCTCCGTCCGGGGGAAGCCTCGTTTCCCCCCTTCGATCCCACCAATCACTGGAGCCGCGGGCGGAGCTGAGCACCCCCAGGGGTGGTATTCCACCGGGGCCCCCCTGCAGGGGCGTCCCCCCATGGAAGGCGTTGGCGGGGGAACCAAAGGATGTCAGGAACAAAGACGAGCCGCAATTGGACGCGCTGGGGTTGTAGCCGCCGCCGCCGCCGCCGCCACCTCCACCACAATCAGCGAGCATGTAGCGAATGATTTGGTGGTTGCGTGGCGACGAAGCGCCGACGCCGACGCCACAATTCTGCGGGTTGTGTTGCAGCTGCAGCGGCTGTGGGGGCGGCATCATGCCCGGCTGCAGACGACCGGGGTGTGATAGCGCCGCAGGTAGGGAGCTGCCTGTGGGGTGGTACTGCTGTTGCTGTTGCTGTTGTTGCTGTTGCTGTTGCATCCCCCGGTGCATGTGCGGTAGCGGAGGCAGCAGTGGCGACGGCTGTAGCCCCGGACCGGCTCCGGCCCGCACGCAGCTGGCGCGGCGCATCGCCTGCCGGCTGGGGTTGTCATGCAACCCGAATGCCTGACCGAAGGACATTCGTGATAAGCTCTTGACGGGCATTTGCTGCCGAGGATTGAAGCTAGTGTGACGACTTGCGGACGGTCGAGGCCGGCTGTTATGGACGTAAGAGGCGTCAGGCAGGGTGGTGGGAGGACCCCCCTGAGGGAGCTGGCGCGAGCTGTCCGTCCACTGACCCAAGGGGTCGTCCTCCGTGATGGCCACGTTGGCGCAGGATAGGGGGTTGGACTTGTAGTTGACCCTATCTGTGGAACATGCACGGCATCAGAAGTTGGTGTGTCCAATGCAGGGTTGGGGCCCGAGTTGAGGAAGAGTTGAGGGCAGGATTAAGACAGGGTAGGGTTGGGGTCAAGGATCGGGTGAGGGCCAGGGTAGAGGACACCAGAGCCCGAACAGACGAAAGGGGTTGTGGACGGGGGGAGAGCAACCGGCGGACTTTGATAAACAGATTGGGTGGAAAGGTATGAGCAGCAACGGCTCCATTGGAAGGGATAAGGTATTCGCTCTACAGAGGGGTCTACCGAACATTGCCATCCAGCGCCGCACGCGGGTCAACCCCATCATAAATCCGCCTTTCTTCGCCAATCCCAAGAAAATAACGTTGTAACGGCATTGGTTCAGGACACCCAGCGCCTATCACTTTGGGGCTCATAAGCAATTTCCTCAAACATTGACTGCATGTTACTTGTCGCGCATCCGCCATTATGTTTTCTCAATCCCTCACAAAACGAAAAATCGATGATAATCCTCCTGGAGGACGTGCACAAGAAAACGGCTTGTCCGCACCGGAGCATTCATTTTTCAACCGGTCGTTCGCCCCGTACCTGCCAGCTCCTGCACCTCTGCCTCCACCACGTCGAGCTCCTCAATCTTGTTGTGGATTCCCTTGAATGTCATTGGCTCCACAAGCACCTGACCGCCCGAACCCAGCTCCGCGATGCCGGTCGCAAGACGCAGTAAAGCACCCGTGTACTGCATGCGCCGCGTCACGGGGTGCTCCCGTACAGTGGACGGCACCCCCGTCGCGATTCCCATCCGCACCGAGAGCCCCTTGAACAGCACCAGCAGGGGCGCAGAGGCATATGGGCCGCCTGCCCCGCCCGCGGTCTGCGGCGGCGCCACTGGCATCAGCGGGCGGGGCCGGCACAGCGGGTGCTCCAGCAGCAGGGGCGGCCAGTCCAGCTTCAGCAGGGCCGACTGCAGCAGCAGCGCCCAGCGAACCGCATCCACGGGGTCGTGGAAGGCCACAAGGAAGGCATCACCCTCGGTTGTGATCTGTACGAGTGGGGGCGTATGCGTACATCCCAATGACTGAGGTTGCGAAACATCGGAAAGCGGCAAACATTACGGGGACACACGAGTGAACAAAACATCCGCGATCAATAATTCATCAAGGAAGGATCCTGATTAGTCAAGGTGAGGCCCTTCGCCCGGGGAGGGGAAAAGCAGCGTCAGTCGAGCACGACACATGGCTGCAATATCACCTCAGACGCCGTGGCGAATGGAGGGGTTATAATTGGATACGCTTAATGAGTGGCGCTGCAACATGTAATACGTATCGAAAAGAGGTGCGACGCTGCCTGGTCGTCGAGGAATGGACAACTCCCGACTAAGCGGTAAGAGGGCTCCTTAAAGAAGGCATACCCAACCCTCTATAGAGAGCGCGGATCAGTTGACCCTTGCAGGCCATTTCACGTTGGCCCCAGACACGGTGACGTGACACGTGCGCTGATACCCTGGGTTCACTGCGTAAAGGACCCTGATACATGTTGTGCACCTCACGCACCGCACCTCGTAGCCGCAGCACGCCGAGATCGTTAAGCGTGCTAGACGGTCGTGCAGCGCCAGAGCGTGGTTCATGACGTCCGGGTGCCATTCCCATAGCTCCGTACTGCCCTCCACGTCTATGAAGGGGAGACAAAAAGGAGTGGGAAAAGGGGCGACAAGGCTGTGCGGGTAAGGGAGGGAATGACCTGATGACCTGATGACTGGGACATGATGCAGGGTCTGAGCAACCCCATCGTCGGCTCCCGAACCTCCCATCCCTCTCCCTCTGTCGCGCTCCATATCCCACATCCCGTGCTTCACCGCTACGTGAGCCTCTTCAGAATCCCCGCCGTTCCACTCACCTGTAGCCACTAGTGTCACGGAGTCACCGAACAACGTGGGGTACGACCCTGCAGCGTCATGCAGCCGGGAACGCAGGTAGTTGAGATTTCAGGCAAACCCGGCATCCCCCCTAGCCACCAAGCATGGTAGGGCCCTTGCCCGGGCTGGAGCTGCGCCCATGGTGCTAGGACGTCAAGCTTGACATGACCCATTTGCATGTAGAGAGGTCAACACCGACGAGGAGGTCAACGGACGTAGGTGGAGGGGCCCCAGACTAGAGAAGGGGCACCTGGCCACCGTCAGCCGTGCATGTGTATTACACACATTACACACATAGTCATGTAGGTGAATCAGTATAACTGTAAGTTTCGCTGCCCTTTCAGACCAGTACCATGACAGTCGAAGAACATGATGCTGTTAGATCCGCCATTCACGAAGCCGCCCATCCAGCTACCCACCAGGTGGCTTGGCTCGCTTCGTGGCAGACAATCTCCCGGGAACGGAGTCCTCCATCGCCGTGGACCCGGCTAGGGGGGACACTGCCGCTGCTGCTTTTGTCAAGTCCTGCGATGCGCCCGGTGATACACCCCTCAAGACGCCCAAATTCACATTACACGCGCCCGCCACAGACGGCCCCGATGCCGCATCCGCACGTAGAGGCTCCGGAAATGCCGCCGACAGCAGAGCACCGGGACATAGGTACGGCAACCGAGATGGAAAACACACCCTTCGCATGGCTCCACCGAAGCTGCCACAGCTTCCGATGTCATTGCTAGTAGCGACGACGCGAGTCATGCGACTGCCGCACAGCAGCACGATTAGTACCAGCCAGGCGATAACTGCTGAGGTGCCGATAGGGATGACTACTCCCAGCATGATGCGGAGAGGCACCGAAGGGCCCTGTGGTGAGAGGGCGGTCAAGCGACGGAGACGGGTAGAAGGCAGGCAATCTTAGTAGTTAGGTCGGTTTATAGGTAGCCAGGTCGAAAAAGGTCCGTTGGTCGTTGGCTGTCGGGCACTGAATTGCATCGAAGTCCCTAAAAGCTCATTAAATTCAGCACCGACGCCCTTGAGCTCCCAGCATACCTCTCCCCCATCCCTGATCTGCCCGACGGACGGCGGCAGCGACAGCGGCGGCGGCAACGGCGCCCCGCCAAGTCCATATGAACCTCCGCTGCCGCCATCTTCGATAAGCAAGTATGATGCCGCCGCGGCCACGGCCGCCACCGGCACCGCCGCATCATCACTTCTTGCCGTCAATGCTGCTGTTGATCCTGTCGCGCTGTCACCTTCCACCACCCGCAGGCACACGCAAGGGCCGTAGCCCCAGTAGCTTGGAGATGACCGCAGTAACGTTATGACGGCATTCCCCCGGGCGCGTTGCAGCGCTGCAGCACCAGAATGCCCACCACCGGCGTCGCTACAGCCGGCGACATCCGCCCCTCCGCCCCGTGCAGTGGTGTGTGGGGCCGCCCTGTAAGGGACTGGAGCTGATGTATCCTCGTGAGTCGCGGATTCACTAGCGGCTACGTGCAGAGGTGGGGTGGTCGCGGTGTCCTGTTTTGGCATGGCCCCTGTGGTGTTCGTGTTCTGAACTCCTCGGCGATACAGAAAGGAGCTACAGGCCAGAAGCCTTCCGGGGGATAAAGCTGCCGTGTGACCAGTTGCGGCGATGCGGCAAGCAAGGGGGAGGATAAAATCACCACGATCGATGAGAAAAGGAGACGAGAAAAAACAATCCCTCCGTGAGCTCCCGGAGGTGCTATGATGGTGTGAACACAACATCAATTGGCAAAAATGGTTAAAGTCCCGAACGGTAAACCTTTGGATGTGTCCGTTGTGGACCAATACTCATCATGATCACTCTGGCAATGACGTCAACATGTGCATTTATAAGTCCTCAGATACGAATGACATGGCGCAAGCCGCGCAAGAGTGCCCGTATGCATCACGTGCGTTACCCACCGTTGGCTTTATCAGTTTCTGCCGCGCTGTGCAGCACATACTCGTCCGAGTTAACAAAACCCTCTGGCAGAGTGCAAGGAGGTAGGCGGGCCATCATCATCATCGCATTACCATCTGACCAAGCGGGGACTGCTGATGCTGCTGATGTGGTGCTGCCACTGCTGCTGCTGTAGGACATTCCCGTGCTCCGTACATCCACCTGCACCAAGCAATCACACATTTGACGTGGAGGGCGAGGGCCTCTATCCCCAAACCCACACTCGCAACCTCTACCCCTACCCCTACACTGGCACCTACACACGCACCCACATCCCAGTTTGGCGGGCAACTCGTGCAGGGATGAAGACAACTCGGAGGACAACACAGCAATCAGCGGTCTTTGCTAGATGAGACCCCTCCGCAAAGTGCTCAGTGCTGCCCATCGGCAGCTGGAAAGAAGTCTAGCAGGGGATGCTGGTAAGAATACCTCGGAACACGTTCATGAAGTGGCGCCGAGAGTCGTATCACCGCTGTTGCATCTCCGCTGTGTTGTTGCGGCTTTTGGCGTCTGCCGCTACTAATGCCCACACAGCTGCTCTTAGCGTCGGTCCTCTCTGAAAGAGAGACAGAACAAGCTGCTGCCGGAAACGAGCAGCAGCATGCGGGAGGGCGGCAGCAGCATTCACTCGCCGTACCTCCGTCGTTTCGCTGTCTAAGTCCTTATCCTGCTCGTAACGTTGCTGCTGCTTGCGCACCTCCTTCCACTGCGGGGCTCCGGAACCCTCACCGCAGGCGGCCCACAAAACCTTCCCGTCCTTATCGGGGGTGCGTCCGCGCGGTGTGTACGCCAAACCCTAAACCGTACCACCGCCCTCCCACCCCTCACACCCTTCCTCACCATACCTCTCGAAGGGAAGTTAGGTGGAGCAGCTCCGAGGGCAAGGATCCTTCCAAGCCTACGAGGTTCAACCAAGCGGGGCCGGCAGGAACGAAGGCGTGAAGAGGCGGACTCAATAGTACCAGGATAACCTGGCGGTTATGGCATGGTGTGGGTGTGGGCAATGCTGGGAAGGTTGACCATGGCGTAACGCGTTGTGGCAACGTCGTGGGTGTCGGCTGCGTATTGCTATAGTGCTGGGGTGCCGAAGATGCCGGCGATACATACAGTCGGGTACATAGAACAGTCGGATACGTGAAGCAGTCGGATACGTGAAGCAGTCGGATACGTGAAGCAGTCGGGTCCAGCGGGTTCCCAGGAAAGACATGCATGCTCAGTGGTCAGTGTCCGCCGCGTCATGTCCCCACTTCATTGCATGGACCCCGTGCCAATATGCACGAGCGGTATGTACCAGCAGTCTCATCTCATGCCATGATGTGCACAGTCCGCGACCACACCGGGGGGCCGTTAACCACATGCCGCCGCCGCTAGAGAACCTCACCGGGATTGTCTGCCAGCCGCAGCACTTCAAGACTGCCGAGGTCCGCGACCGCCTCGGGCAGTGTTCCTCGCAGCCCGAAGCCGCTCAGCAGGAGGGCTGCAAAACGGATAGCACATAAAGAAAAGGCAGTACGAAAGATCACGGTGACAAAGAGGAGCGACCAATGAGGGTCAGAAAGGATTGGCGGATTAAGGAGTGGGAGGGAGTCATGGAGCAAGGTGTGTCCACAACACCCTGGCGCTGCCTAAGGGATACATACACATACACATACACATACACATACACATACACCTAAACATACACATACACATACACATACACACACACGAAGCACCGGCCTGTTGGAACAGACCCAGCTTTTGATCCACTCGGTATCAGCCAGTGGGTCCCAGTGGGCCGGCAAAAAATGTCAATGTGTCGTCCCTTGTCTCTTGCGCGGCATTCAGTCAGCTATCGGGGAACGAACATGTTTGCAATGTTTATGTACATATAAATACCACAAAAACTTCATTGGAATGAGTTCCTCGTCTTCCTGCTGATTCGTTGCCTAGCCCGGTGCAATCCCACCTGGCCCTGGTCGGCCACTTCCGCAACGGTGTCGATTCACACATTCGCACTGATCCAAAAATCCGGATCCAGATCCGGATCCAAAGGGAGTTGTCCCTTGGGTATACCCGACATGATAATAAACAGCTATCGCGCACGGCCTGTCCCTCCCTCGGGTGTCATTCGAAACACGGTACCACTCGGCACCCGAGATGGACTCACCGCTCACCACGCCTTCAGTGGTGCACGGCTGTGCCCGCTGCTGAGCAGCAAACCAGCAACGAGGGCCATATATGGCAGCGGAGGGACGCATGGAACGTGCGCGAGCGTGAGCGGAAAGGAATCGGGTGTTGCTTGTGTACATCAAAAGCCATCAAAGGCCATCAGCAGGGGCGCGACTCAGGAAAGCGTGCACGAGCACCAAGGTAATGACGGGCAGTGACCTACATACCCCTATATACTTAGCATCAGGCGATCAGACAGTCAGTTCCACGAGCCGTCAACCGGTAGAAGCAATGCATGCAGCGCTGGAAGGGTGTGCAACTCCAGAGACCCCTGGGCTGGAAGGGGGACCTTGACGCATCCACAGTCTCCGGGCCTGAATGGAGTTTTCTCATGTTCCGGCTGAGGACAGCATTTAGCCCATCGACCGCCCATTTTCGTTACGGTGACCCACTACCGGTTATTCGTGGCAGCGTGTATCTAGCGTCCATACACCAGCAGGTACACCGCATGCGGCACTGCAGTCCCCCGGGTTCGGCTGTGCCAGCGCCATGTGCTGCCGTCGAGCAACACAAGTGTCCCCTCCTCAAAGCATACACCCACCTGGCCTCCATCAACGGTGTTTGGAAGGGAGTATGATAAATTCACGTACCCAAGCCCACGTGACATGCAACAAACAACGCCTGCACAGTTAGGCGATAACCCGGAGTGGGAACTTTGATATGCACCTAAGATTGCATGTTCAGCCAGTTGCGCGATCAAACCTTCCCACTGGCAGTGCGTCCGGACGCCCCAACCAGTCAGTATCTTCCAATGGCTGCCTCCAGTTGTGTTATATAGTTCCAGCAGTATTTCCCTTAAAAATTAAAGGTTTTGAAATGGAAAGAACGTGCAAACATATTGTCAGGCGTAGGAAAACTGGACTATGGCCGGTGACCTTGGTTCCCACACCAACCTCTGCTTCTCCTGGACAACAGGGTCAACTTGACGGACAAGCAATGCAGCGAACCCATTTTGCGCGCATGCAAGGAGGCATATAGATGAAAGGCCGACGAGGGCGACGCCGTAGCGGTAAGCCGTTTCGGTAGGTAATCCCATCCAAGAGTTGATAGGGAGCTCAAAATCGAATAATCCCCTCCATATGACATTGCATAGAGATGCACAAGTGTTGCCAACTGGCCTCTTCCAGGTTATATCATATTTCCATTCCGTGGCGTTATCAATCTTGCACAAATTCACAGGCTGTGTATGAATTGAAAAATAGTCGGTTACGTTGATTTGCACGTCGCATGTTTGTTTGCGACGTACATGCAGGTACTTTACCTGTTTATCAGCTGGTTGTCCGATGGACGGATCTATTAATTACCAATGTACTCTGTTCACATCAAGTCAGGTTTTAATTTAGTTAAACATTTAGTAGAATATTCATAGCATAGTGCATAGCTTGACGACCTCGCGTTGTGGTCACGCGTGCGTGCATCGATGCTTCTTGAAAACTTGCAATTTTAAACGTTTTGTATGGATTTATTTAGCTATATTTCGAAAAACTGCTTGTGAAAGGGACCCTTAGTCATGCACGTTATCAATTTGTTCAGCCTTATCTCAACCCTTGGCAGCATTTAGTCCGTGAATTATTGGCCCGCCCTACAATGGGCCCGCATTACATATCTCAAGCGCCATAGAGCACACAAATTACTTCTATGTGCTTAGGTGAACTATGCATAAGTCATGCGCTTCATCGATCACCGGAGATACTTTACCGGAGCTAAGCCCAATCTTTGAGCGGGCGTGCTTGGGTCCCCAACTATGCCAACCATGTAACCGAAACATGTAACTTTGGGCATGTACTCGGGGGGGGCATTGGGTTTATCATTCCGTAACCTTTGGACCTTACCTACTGTCCCAGCTCCCAGACTTGTTTATGATATCAGGATCAAGTTCCTACGGGCTGTCCCATAAGTGTAGCTAGAAGTTAAATCCTTCAGTTCATGTGTATCAAAAGCACCTGCGTCAATGCCTGAAGGCAAAAACACATTTAGACTAAAATCCTCTTACTGGAGCTAGCAGTGAGCTCACAAGGCTCGCAACTTCCTGTTCCTCCACCTCCTGCTCACGCTGCCTCCGCCAACTTGCCCGCTTTCCTTTCCACCCTTGGCGCCCGTCCGCCAATGCCGGCATGCACCCCGCCAGCCGGCCACTGCGACCAGTGCTCTCCCATCCTTCGTCCCCTTGCCCCTCGCGCGTTCTTGCCCCTTGACCCTCTGACCCGCTGCTCCCACGCCTCTTCTTTCGTCGTCATCCTCCTCCTGCTCATTCTTCCGCAGGCGGCGTGGAGGTGCCCGCGTTCATGATTCCACCGAGCCAGCGGTCGTGTTTTTCCTAAACGGACCTCCCAAGGGTCCCACAACATCTGCGGCTCCCATAACGCCACCTCTGCTGGGCGCATGCTCGGGGTCTGTACTAAGGATGAAAGCACCAGGCAATCAATACTGAATATTGGGAGGCAGTTATACAGTACATTCTTAAAATATATGTGGAAGAACGGCATATTTGAGCTGGTTGAGCTCAATTTATATTGTTAACGTCAGTAGCTGCGGAAACAACATATAGCCATCCCCAATTTCGGTTTTCCCCAACTAACACCCGTGTCTTGACTACCCACGCCCGCAAAGGCAGGCCTCTCGTGTCAGGAGCAGATGCACCTAGGCAGCTTGCCACTGCATGGTGGATGGGTGCGACAACCGCGACTTGCTCCTTCGGTCTGCTGCAATAATGGGCATTTATAGCTATATTGGGGCTATATTGGGGCAATGTCATAAGCCCACCCATTGAAAGTGTTTGTGTGTTCGTAGCGGGCCCTCAGCTCTTCACTGATGAGGTGCTTCCACATCGGGACGACAGCGTCTTAAGCCACAGCCAGAGCTGCAGGCGCCTTAATTGTCAGCCGTCCACAATAACTGGGACGATGCACAGCAGCACCGATCCAGCGGAATTTTCTGTTGGGGCACTCGGTGTCTTACTTCTTCACCTTTCCCAAAAGCTTTAGGGCGCCCAGCCCTGTGCTGCGGCAGCTATATCTACTAGCTGATGGGGAAGTAACCCTCGAGGCATCATTATGCCAGAAGTCGTTGGGTGGGCAGCGCCAATTTGTTTTCTGTCCCGCCCCCAAGGTACGGCGCGTGATCTTTTTCGGCAGCGACATAAGAGCCCGGTGGGTCCTCACTCTATGCAGTATACCAGCGTATACCACAGGGTATACCAGGATACGTTTCTACACACGAGTACGATGCATCCGAGATGACCAGCCAGGTATCCAGACACCGACACAGCACGCTGTTGCATCTGGCTTCCGATTGGGCCTTTGCTGGAGGCGGATATGACAGATCGATAGAGATGCAACACCCCGGCAAAGTTTACGATTAGAGAGAGCCCTGCCTGTTTCAAGGCAGATTGCTGAACTGATTCATAACATTGCCGAACGATTAATGTTTCTTAATGATTTTCTTGAAGGGCATCGGGGAAGACTCCGTCAAGTTGTATGATTGAGCGAGGTGCCGCTGATGCGATTTCCTGTGTCGATAGCTCCCTGGCTGGCGAACCCTTTTCCTTTCAGGCTGGGCCGGAAACCACCCTACTACAGCTCGAAGAATGACCATAATCCTTGAAAATGGAAGCACATGAAAGTTCATGGCTTTTGTGACCCACGGCTCACCCCAGTGCGCCCCTAGCCTGCCGACCGACCTTCGTGCCGCGTACCTACACCAGGTGTACAGATACCAGACCGGTGTTTTATCCCAACCTATAATGCTTTCTTGTAACAAATTTCTCGATAGTTGGAACTTAACGGATTATCCACCCATTCCCAGGTGCTAAGCAAGCATGTCGTCAACGGTTTGTTACCAACCTGCAGAGATTGCTAGTTAAATAAGTACCAATAAAAACATTATTTTTCCTTACAATTTAAGACATGGTGTCAGTCAAGTAAGTTTTGAGTTGCATCTCGACCGACACCCAGGAGCAATTTGCAACTTCGCAAAAATTTACTAGGATGACCTGCTGCTGGAGCAGGGATGCCAAATTAACTAATTCGGTGATCCATGGGACCGCAGCGTATGTGTCGTACTATCACTTGTGTTACATACAAACACTCACATAGATTCACATAGATTCACATTCGCTAACCGTAAGAAACGTAAGATGATGGGTTGCAGCCAGCAGGCCAACGAACTGCAGTCACCGCACAAAGTATATCCGCCAGGGTAAGCACGCCCATGAGTTCCCGGCGGCAGTAGTCTCCCATCCAATCCGGGCGGCATGCACGCACAGCCATGTCGTCTTTCCCAGACTTCTTTTAACATCATATTACCGATTACATCGATTGCATCACGCGCTCCACACCAGCTGGCCCCTTACCGGACTAAAGAAGCTGCACATGGGATGAGGCTGCATTGATGAGCAGCAGGCGCTCACTCGCTCCCCCTGATCACCCGGCATTCAGCCCACACTCCCCATCCCTAGGGGGAGAGTTGAGATGCATGGCAGGTGGTCTTGACCCTTCACAAATGCCATGCGTGTTGTGCGTGAACATAGTAGTCATTTTTTAATCGCCAGCAGTACACCATACCACTACTACATACCACTACTGCCGCATCGACACGACACCATTCATACTTGGCACATCCACCATAAACTTTTATGCATACGACTGAACCGTCCCCACCAATCAAGTCTTTCATAAGGCATGCGTGTTTATTCAAATCATGGTTATTCGGACTGATCTGATCCCACATCACGGCCTTTTGCACCGCCGACGTCGACTCGCAGCGGCCGCCCACGTAAGACAATAATGTGTATACCAGCGGGGACGAGGAAGGCCGCGGCACGTTCATCAACACACAACACACACACACACCACCACCACCATCGCCTACAGACACAAATGGACACACACAAACACAAGGCATGGGACTCCTAGGTACTATATTATTGGCAATCAACAAGTAACAATATTGCATGAAAACCCAATATATCATTTAACGTGCTTAGCAGGTCCTTTATCCAATAATCACTGACGCACGCATGCACTACCACTGGCCCTGCCCCGGGTGGCAACTATGAATGGTCGACTGGCTCCGCCGCCGCCGCCGCCGTACATTCAGTCCAGTGCATCCAGTCTCAGTCAGCTGCAGCCCGCCGTGCACATTGCGCAGCTAGCTAGCAGCCGGCGGTAAGATACACGTTGCTTGCCGCCGTGTACTTATCGGAGGGCTCACTTCGATAACTATTTGCCCCCCGGAGTTCAACAATATGCCCCCCAGCCCCCAGGGAACAGCAAACCGGCTGCTGCCTGCGACACACAAACCTGCGAGGCTCCCCCCGCTTGCTGCCGTACTTGAACGACAACATAGGCCACCACTCGACTCCGTCCCAGACGTCAACCAGACAGGGCTTCAGAGGGTAGATGGAATCTGGGGTACGTCATCATGCAGCAGCCAGTAGCAAGCAGCCGCAGGGACTTGAGGTTTGGACCTTTTTGGACCCTTCTGTAGGTCCAAATCCACCCAAAGATATTATCTCCCACCTTCTCCACAATCGTTGTAAGGAGGGACCTCCTCGCACCTCATCAGCATCAAGCGCTATCGCACCCGGCCCGTGTCACAATCGAGTGCTTCATCAGATGACAATGCAGCACGCAGCACGTGTACATCGCTTCTTCGCGGATGTACCTTACGGATATTTGCACCCGTACAACAGTGAACAGCAAACCAAGCACGGCCACTGCAGCCATCGCTCGCTTAGAATGCTTACAACAGCGAACATGTATATGCATGAAGATAGTAATCCCGAATACTTGCCCGATCAAGCACCAAAACAATAAACGGCGCCCACCTGCATAATAACATCGCGCATGATGCTTATGCTGCTAACGGCTCCACCAGCGGGCGGAGTATGATGAATCGCTTTGCAAAGTGATTCCTGATTGATTGAAAATTTACGTGCGCCAAACCCCTGCCTGCTACGCTATTTTACATCCTCTTGCAGCCCTCAAGACTCCTCCAAGACTTAGGCTCATAAGGCCCGGCCGGGACTTCGGCCGCTGGTGGGGTGTGGTAAGTAGATTGCGGTTTTGCGGAACGAATGGCCCATTCGGGGAGAAGGGTAGAAGGGGAGAAGAGTCCGGCATGGAGGTTGTCCGGGAAATACCTCCATCATTGAGCCATATCTCCTACCTCCCTGGCCATGAGGGGGAGGGAAAGGAATGCGGCTGACCGGAGGCGGCGGCGGCGGCGGCGGCGGGATGCTAGATTCTGCTGTCCGATCTGGCGGCAGGCCCATGATCAGGCCGCCGACCTGCACTGGCTGAAGTTGCAGTTGCTGCAGTTGGCCGCCGCTGCCGCCGTACATACGAGTGGGAGATGCATGTAGGACCGCGCCTCCGCCTCGTCAGTAGCCCCCCGGTTCCCTCCACCTTACCACCTCCCTCTGAGTCCTTTCAAAGCCATCCAACCGGGCCACGTTCCGCTGAGTTCGCTTGAGGAAAACCCAAGCTCCCGGGCCCCGGGGCGCTGCCTCCTGCATTGCTTGTTGGTCACTAGAGCAGCTCAGATCAACTCTGCTCTCCCCCCGCACGATGAACCCGCAGCCGACGGGTCTTCTCCCCCCGACAACATCCATCTATCCATCCAACCCCAAGCAATTAGATGCGATTCGGCATCATGTACGACATCAGACGACATCTGACAGCACAGATGTTTAGGATCCTTGACGTCTCCCCTCCCTCCCCTTTCCCTCCCTCCTCCCCCCACCCCGTGGGTCCAGACCGTGAGGGGCGCTAGGGTGAGAGGGGTGGGGAGGGGCAAGCCATGAGGGCCAGGGCCATGAGACACTAATATACTTGTCCGTTTGAACGTTTGAACGTTCGCGTTGCAAATGCCAACTGCCAACTGCCAACTGCAGGTGGGAGGGGGTCGTGTTCGCGTTCTCACGACACGACGCAGCAGCAATCCCCTAACAGGTCGCTGGCTTGTTGCTGCTTGAGATCCAGCGCCGCCAGTACGCCGCGCTCCTCCATGGTCCAAAGCTCCCTTGCCACTGCCGCCATATCCGGGCGCTGCTCGGGCTCCTGAGCCCAGCACTGCTTGATCACCCGCCGCAGCGGTGCCGGCAGGTCCTCATGAATGGCAGGACGGAAGCCAAGTGACACCTGCGTACGAGCACCACACAAACCCGGAATAAAAGACTTCATCCTCCCCCTCCCCTTTTCCCCCTCCCCCTTTCCCCCTCCCCCTTTCCCCCTCAACGTCTTGGCGGACCGAGATGAACCCCCAACCCACCCCTAGCGCATTCCTGAGTAGGTCATCGTAGTGAGAGATACCTCGAGTTTCACTACTTTCCTCGGCTCTTCGCATTTAGTTGATTAACTAACTAACCACCTACCTGCCGCGCGTACTTCTCCATCTGAGCTGCGTGCTCCAGGGAGCAGGCGGTGATGTAGCGATGGAAAACCTCGTACAATAGCATGGCGAAGGAGAAGCAGTCGCACTGATCCAGATGTGTGTGTGTATGGGAGGAGTGGGGGAGGAGGTACAGGTGGGGCGAAGTTAGCAGCCGGAATAAGCCGGATTGCCATACGGAAAAGAGGTTTTGGAGATAGCTGCCTCAATAGTTACCACCAGGCAGATCCCAAAGCACATATTGTACGAACATATATGTACGAACGCACACCCGATTACCCCTCTCCCCCCCAGCTGGTGGCAGTGTTGTGTGCCCTCAACCCATCAAGTTCATCACCGCAAACAATTATGGCACGAACCATACATCCCCCAGGCCCAGCGGCACGTACCAGCGACCTCACCGACAACATGCCCCTTCCGACCCCAGGAGGGACCTGCATTCGGCCGTACGGTATCTGTCGTATAGTATATACTCCACGGTGCAATTCTCGATTACATCGCAAATACCTTTTCGTCGTACTTCTGACGTTGATATACTTCCGGCGCCATGTACATGTACGTGCCCAGCCTTTCTCGTTTGTGTGATTCAAGCATCTTTGAAAGCTGCGTCGCATCCTTTGCATGACGGAGGTGGGGGGGAGCCATCGTCGCGGCGGTGACGCGCTGCCGTACGGCACATGAGGACCTGCGGGAAATCCACCCCCGGTTGGCGGCGGGGATGGGCGTTGGAACCGGGATGCAGGGACGGAGGAAGAGGCAGAGGGGGGGAGAATTTCCTACTCATGTGCTCCAGGAGGGGTGTGTGTGTGCAGCACCTCCCCCCAATCAGGCCCCCCTTCACTTACTGGGTCAGCAAGCGCCGACCGTTGGCGGCCCGACCTGGCGGACACTCCTCCATTTCAAGATCCGATGCCCCAATCCTGTACGACATGGCAACAGTACAACAAAACAGTGTCGTACATGTCTGGAAAAGAGTGAGAGCAGACGACGACGGACGCACATGGTGTCCGTACCTCCCAGAAGTCGGTTGCCTCCCCGCGGTCGCTCTCGCGCCGTACTGTTGTTTGCCTAATCAGTGCACTTACCCACAAACTTAGGAAGTGATGTTGACACTCTCCTTCTGAAGGCCAACCCTACGAGGGCAACTCCCTGCCTCCTGAGGTGGTGGTACCCGCCCCCCTCGTACGTCCCTCAACCTCTTCCACAACTCCTCCTCGGCCCCACACTCCCCACGAATGTACGACAGTCTAGAATCATACACACGACATGCTTTTCCCTCACCCGCTCGCCCGCCGGTGGTGTGCCAGCAGTGCCGCGAGACCCAGGTCGCCCAGCTTGGCAATAGAGCCCTCGTACGACATATCACTTGAATCTGCAGTACGTAATGTACGGCATCAGGCACGGACGGGGACGGAGGAGAAAGGTGCGATTGCTGCATGCCAAGATAAAAACGTACTAATGAAAGGATTCTTCCTGCAAGGGTGGTTTGCCGTACCGTCTCTTATGTTAATGAACGGCAAATGGTACGATACGGCGGGATCCAACCTGGGCTTGTTCCTTACAGCCCCGAAACCACACATTGGCACGAAACCCACCACCGCTTCCCTCCGCTTTCTTCCCGTGGGCTAACCACCAAGCAAATAAATACCAAAGCATGTCAATATGCCCTCCGCCCCTACGCCCCTCCCGGTGTGACCCGCTGCATGCTCCTCCCTATGTTTAACGCCCCGAACATCCCCGGGCGCTCCGGAACCACCCCTCTTGCTCGTCCCGTCCTGCCTTTTCCTTTGGACCGATGAAGGAGCACATTGTCCAGCTTGATGTCGCGGTGTAGCACCTTGGGCCGGGATGTGTGCATGTACGACAATGCGCTCGCCACCTGTGCCATCCAACGCAGCGCCGTAGCGTTGCTGTACAGCTGCTTCTGCGGCCGAAGCATCTGTTGGTACACGGCGCCCTGGGGGGGAGAAGGGGGTTGGACGGATAGACCCCTCAAAGGGCAAACGAAAATGGCGATGTGAAAACAACGTTCACATACACACAGTAACACACACACACACGTGGCCACCCCCGCTGCGGAATAAGCCCGTACATTCCACCCGTACCAACCTTGAGCGTGCCACCGCCTAGGAATTCTTCCACGATGAAAACTCCGCGGAGGACTGGTGCCGGCAACAATGGATGGGGCCCCGTATCGTCGCTGCCGTACAGTGACTTGTCAACGCTGCGGCCATCACCGCCGAAAACACCACCGCCCGCCGCCAACCGCTTCGCGGACTCCCGCTTGCTAAGCTTTCTTGACGCCGCCCCCAGGCTGTTGCGCTGCTGCCTTGCGGACGGTGCACCCCACGATCGCCGACTTAGCGCCAACAGCTGCTCCGCCCCGAGCAGTTTATCCCCCTCACCACCACCGCCGCCACCGCCGCCGCCGCGTGTCGGGGCTTCCTCAAGCACCACCCCCAGCCCTATGTACTTCACGATGTGTCTGCAGCGCACAGAACGGAGCGACTTCGTCACCATTTGGGTGGACCCTAGCCCGCACCGCCTCGCCCCGCGTTGGGGTCGGGTGGGGAGGGGTGGGGGAATTCACTCGGTTCATTATCCACGCTCGTGACTTCCCTCTTGCATCCCCGGCCCCCCCTCTCCCTTACTGGTCAAACATTTGACATCGCAACAACCCCCGTCATCATGCGCTCCTCTATCGCATAATTTGCTGCTCCGTACATTCCGTACCCCGCCCTCCATCCGCACAACACCTCTCCCCAGTACTGCCTTCCCCGTACACTCCAGTCCCCCTACCTTATACGCCGCACCCCGCCTCACTCACGGGTGGTTAAGTTTCCTGAGCAGCTGTGCCTCTTGGATGAACAGGTGCAGGTCCTCGGAGTCGCGAGTGCTCGACAGCATCTCCGTCTTGATGCGTTTGACCGCCACCTGCCACGACGAGGCACCGAGCAAGAGGAATTAGCAGGAGACACACGGATACACGGACAGACTGACAATTCATGACTCCTGTACACAAGCGATGATGACGTGGACAGCCGAGAAAGACATGTCGGGGAGGGGATCGGGGGAATCATCCACTGCAGTAACGGACGACACAAATGCAACACAACCCCCCCCCCCACACACACACACACAGGCCACAATATTTTCAGACGCATTTGGGTCGGTGGCTGCCTGCACAACATGCGCGTCGACGTATGATCTATCCGCAGCAGCGCATATTGGGATTTAAGCGTAATGGAGGGGGCAGGTGGTGACGGCCCATGGGTCATGGGCGAGTTAGGGTCTGCCTTCTTCCCCCACCCATTCGAGCAAATGTATCCCACTTCCATCCCCCGGCCCGAATCATGCACCCTTCCATTTCTCCCTCCCACCGTCCAACGTCAGTTCTCACCAAGAAAGGCTTCCCGCCATCTGGCGGCTTGTACAGACACTTGCTCACGCGCGCGAACGAGCCCGCGCCAATCTCGCCCACGACCTGCATGGCAGCATCGGGCAGATCACTCGAGACGCATTGGACTGAGTCTAACTGTGCGCCCATGTCCGATGCCGGGGGGATAATGATGTGCGCATCTGAGAAAACACCTGATTCTCGCCACCCACCATCATTGGGATGCACGGATCGATTTGAGCGGGAGCTATGTATATCAAACGTTTCTACGCGTGTATGTTCTAAATCATAAAACATCCACATATTCATATTTATTTGTTCATTGTTAGGATGCATATTGCGTCACTTGCTCATTATGCAAAGTTGATGTCATATTTAAATTGATTTCCTAAATGTTTCAGCTCCATGGGACACATTTCCTGGTCGCTCTTACAGGTGCATCAGGTGAGCTCGGGACCCTCGAGAGGAGAGCATGTTATATAGTTTTATGCAAAGTTAACTTTGTAATGATGAAGAATTATGAATCTGTATTTCTATCACAATTCGCGAAGGCAAACGCGTTCGCGATTGCACGGACCTCTAGCTGGTCCTCTCGCACTAAGTTCTCATCATGCTGGTTTCGGAGCGTGCGGAAACTGCGAGCGATGCTGGCAGTAAGACCCGCAGCCCGCGCAGCTCTCTGCCATCTCGCAAGCGGCATCTCCGCCTCCGGGTCACCGTAGGCAACGGTAGAGGTGACGGTGCCGCCGCCGCCATCCCCCCCTTTACCACACACATCATTTGCCGATAACGGCCGTACGAGAGCCGCTTTTAGGGGAGGCGGCGCCGGAACCGAGCCGTACGCCGCCGCGATGGCAGCAATAGACGTCCCCGCGGACATGTACGCAGAGCCGCCGCTATCTGCACCACCACCGCTTCCGCCCTGGGCTGCGGCTGGGCCCTGTCCGCAGCTACTGCCGCCGCGCTCCTTACTGCCCATGAAGCATCCTCCCGCTCCTGCCGCCTTGTTGTCGTGCATGCTAACGCCACGGCAGTAGCGCCGGGAGGTGCCGCCTAGATCAGCTGACGAGAGCCATCCGCCAGCGAAAGTCGCCATCTGCGTATCGCCCTCCCCCCCGGCGTCATTCAGCCTGGTGCCGCCGCCGCCGCCACCTCCGCAGCTGCTGCCACCGCCGCCACTAGTCCCCACAACAATAAGGCCGCCGCTGGCGCGTGGTGCTGCATCCGCCTCCAACCTACCTGTGGCTGTCTCCAGTTCTAGAGGGACCTGTGCGGCGGTGTGAAACGGCTGCAGCTGCGCCAGAGACACATTGCTGGGTACGGGAACGCAGTCTTCCTGCTGCTGCTGCTGCTGCGCCGTGGCGTTACCATGGACAGCAGCGGAAGCTGCAGGGGCCCCTTCCCCAGTCCCCCCTGAAACCGCTGCTGTCGCAGGGTTGGTGTCCACAGCGACTGGAGTACAGCCGCCCATGCCGTAGGTCCTGTACGACATCAACAACGCCGCGCTGCTGGGCATCGGGCAACGCAGGCGGTTCCCCGCGCTGTCGATGTCGGGGGCGGGGGAGGACGGGGAGGAGGGTGCGTCCCACAGCGACGCGGACTCGTCGCCATCGTTTGAGCGGCAGGGCACCACTGAGGGCACCATGCCGCTGACTTGCTGCCGCGACCTGATGGAGGGCGCAACATGAAGGAACATGGGCCCCGCCAGCGCCCGGGTATTGCCCGTCCGCATGCCGTCCAGACCATCGCCAGTCTCGTGTGCGGAAGAGCCCACGAGCAGTCCTGGCAGGGCTCCCGGACCAAAGAAGATAGTCTGCCTTTCGCCGCCCTCTTGCCCGGGCGCACGCATAAGTAGCGGCGGCAGAAGCACCTGAGAATTGTTGCGAACCTTTCCACCGCTCGGGAACCCGGCTTCGGACCGGTAATCAACCGTTAGGGTCGTTCCCTGCAACGGCGGCGATCCCCCGGTCGGCTCCAATCCCAGTCCCGCCGGCCCCGCCACTGCCGCCGAGGCTGCCGCCACTGCGGCTATCGACAGGACCGCAGCAGGCACGGGCACCGCTTTGGGGAATAGCGGATGGCCGCCGAAGCGGGGCAGAGGGGAGCAGCTCACCGAGTCACATTGCGCCAGGGAGGGATCATCCCGCCAGGTATGTACGTTATTGTCGCAGTCAGCGGCCGCGGCATCGCACGCGGCGGCGGCTCCAGTTTCATAGCAGCTTTCGCTTCGGTTGCCCCCCTCCGATACGCGTCCTAAGAAGCTAGTGCTCTTGGCAGGAATTTGGCTTAGCACTTGGGGGTGCTGCTCCTGCTGCTGCTGACGATTTGCGCTTCTTGCTCTGTGATGCCCGAAGTGCACGTGTGATTGCTGCCCATTGCTGCCCCCGAAGGAGGAGTTGGGTAGCTGCTGCTGGCCGCCATTCTGCTGCCCGAATGCCAACTGGTGCTGGGGTTCCTGCTGCTGTTGCGTATACTGGGAAGTTCCGTCCGGGAGACGGGAGGGGAGGGGAGGGGATCTGACTGAACGCGTACGCGTGGGAGGGCCGCTCGCCGGAGGGCCGCCCTCTTCCCCCCATCCGGGGGGTTTCTGGGGTCGGCTGGCGGAGGGCGGACCCGGTCCAGCCATGGCCCGTGGTGCTATCGTGGCACTGTGGTCCGAGGCAGATATACTTGCGGCGGCGGGGACGCGAACCTAAGGGAGGGGGGGCACGGTGAGACCATCGGGGGTAGCTGGGTAGCTGGCAGCAGAGCTGTGAAACGCGTAAGGTAAACCGAATGTGGATATACCCCTATTGTGGAGCATGGGCACCTTGTAAGGTCGGTTGAGATACAGTGCCTATCTTTGACTGGGCGGCAAGGCCGGCACGCAAAAGCCACAAATGCCGCGAGATTAGCTGTACAGCTGCAATAGGAGGCAAAGGTATCGTGTAGAATCACAGAAGTGCGGAGAAATGAAGATTGACACATCCTCTGCGGTTGCGAATACGCCATCGCAACTACGCCGACACTCACATCCAAATTGTGCGATATCCCAGGTACGTTTAGCATCTGTTCGTTGAAGGATACAGTTGAAGCTAATTCATCAAATTATTGACGCTTCCTGCACAAGAGCATGTAGTAAGAGCTGCTCAGAGCCAAGGCGCTAGCACTTTATAATTACATCACCGCCGGCGTTTCGCAATGATAGATTCAATACTTGGCATTGTCTTACCTTCATAACCTCGACAACGTGGAAACGACGGAGACGGTGACCCAGATAGGTGCACATTCCCGGTTGGTTCGACAGCAACGCCGGATGGAACAGGAGTTGCAGTGCATTGGTTACTAAGTACACGGGTGGTACATTTGGAAGCAATGGGTTGCTCATTTGGGTGCAGCCATCTGTCAAGTCCTCGGTTGTGAGCGCCTGGAGCACAGACGACGCATGATTGCATGAAATGTTATACTTACTGTCACTGAATTTATTTTAGGTAAACCGGAAGAAGATTGCGTGTAATCCATCGTTACCTCACTTTGACCCTAAACGCCTTACGCTCCAATGCCGGGCGAAGGATGTTATCATCTAGGTACGCAGCAGCCATACAACGGCATATACGAAGTGCATTATAAGTGCATCCAAACAAGAACAAGCCAAATTTAATGCAGATGAACGCCTTCGAAAACGTCTCGCACGACAAAAGTTGTGGAGCCAAAATAACAACAGGTTCGGGGGTTATTTCAAATAAATATCTGTTATTGTTACTGTTAATCGTTTGGTGCTGTCAAATAGGCACGTAGGGGTGCGTGGGACAGTAGCTCCGCCAGCCTGCCGCGCGCGGAACCAAATTTTTGCATTGATCTGACTTAAATAATCTTCTTAAGTAAGAATGTTTGATTAATATGAGGAACCGGTGGATTCGACGATAAGTTGACTTCTTGCCTGTTGCCTTGACGGTTAACGCTTCCGAGTAAGTATAACCTTCCGGACGTAATTATGCTTTCAACTTCTTTAATTTATAGTTTCAACTGTATTGAATACTAGGGGAACCATAGCTGTGTGCCGTGGCGCCTCTGTCGTCGGTTCGTCGCAAAGCCCTGCAATAACTACAATAGTAGTGTCCAGGAACATCTCCCAAACTGAAACGTATAAGAAGAAAGACGGTCAGGTTTCAGTTGGGGCATTTCAACACGCTGCTAACCCTGCTGTTAACCTCGTCACGGCGGCCGTAAACATAGCCCAAGGTTGATAATTAAAACCGTATGAACCCAACTAATAATCCAGGACAAAATCAATTTGCTAATTAAAGCAAGAAAAGGTGAGACCCGAAGAAGGTCGCACGTACTCGGTCCATTTGCGTCGTTGAGTTCCCTTGAGGTCCGTTGTAATTGTAGCAGGGTGGCAACCTGAGGCAGCACCCACGTTTTCCATCGCTCCGCTAAAGTTATACGGCAACTGGAAACGTTTTTACATGTAGGTAAAGTTTCTAGCCGGACTCGATTGAATAGTTAGGTGTCGGTTTCTGTGGATGGCAAGAGGCTTTGTCACTACAACAATTTACTGAAGAGTCAGCTTATAAATTTAACTAAGAAAGTGTTTTATTCACCAGGAAGGACAGATGCCAGCGTAAATGCGTACTAACGCGAACCGGACAGGAGCTCATGGCAGCTGTAACAGGGCGAATGGCGCAGAAGCCCCAGAAAGAGCGAAACTGACTTGTCGTAATTTGGCCTTAGTGACAAATAACTTAATTGCATAATAGTAGATTATTTATAATCGATCTAACGCATAAAACTTGGACAAGTCGCATGAGACCACTTGCATGCAAGCATTCGTACAACGGTGTCAGTTGTAGAATGCGCGCCAGTTTCGAATAGACGTAAGGCCCTCTTTTGTACCAGGCAGCGCTATTTAAGGCGCCTGGATAATTGAGGCAGACAATTCTTCTTCTTTCATTGTAAGTTACTAGTGTAATGTAAATAGCAAGTAGTCACATTTGCACTACGTGCCCTACGGCACCATTACTCGGAGCTCGCCAA
This sequence comes from Volvox africanus, assembly GCA_030268105.1. Taxonomy (NCBI): domain Eukaryota; kingdom Viridiplantae; phylum Chlorophyta; class Chlorophyceae; order Chlamydomonadales; family Volvocaceae; genus Volvox; species Volvox africanus. Next base: position 2,422,306 of record BSDZ01000089.1, on the reverse strand, counting down.
TATAGCTATCCCTAACAGCTAGGCGCTCCCTCTGTTACAGCAGCTCACAGTCTACTGGCTGTGCGGTGGCGACTGGGATCACCACTGAACGGGGTTTTCTGTCGGACTAGTCCTCGGTCGGATTTTCCAAATGATACAGAATGATCATTTTCCCAATTTAGAGACAGGCAGGATGACTGTTGTGCCAGTAATGGGATGTGGATGTGTATGGACCAAACATGATGATGCTCCTACGGGGAGAGAGGCACCCTGCTAAGGCCAGGACCCTGCTAAGAAGTCGCAGTTTCGGACTGTGGCTTGGCTTGCTGTGACCACAAGCAAGGGTAACTTATTGTACAGATCACATATCTTACACACTCTATGTCCTGCTGCCGCTGGCTGCTTTCACCTTCACACTTTCAAATTGTTTCCTTGCAATACATTGTAAAGATGACAAACCCATAGGCTTGTGGATCTAGTGGTTTTCATAAGAAACTTCCCATACTAAGTGAATCGTCAAAACAAGTTGTCGATTAAGATCAACGCTTTCAGCGAAGGTGCTGCGACGGCGGAAAAAGGAAGTACGACCTGACAAATACCGTTGGCGATTTACATTGTGTTGGGAGCTTTTTCGGATTCTTGCTATAAATATGGATTCTTCTTGGGGACATTAGAAACAGTAGCCATCGGGATGCCCGTGGTAATGGATACGCAACCGGGTCTCGAAGTGCGTGAAGGACAGCTTGTGCGTAGTGCTACTTGTCACGGGGTTGGCCAGCCACAGCAGCCCTTCCTTTTTGCGCCTTTTCCCGCTGGCTTGCTTGGCTCGAAAAAATACTCATCGATCCACCTCGTCCTATACCTCATCCTCATCCTCATTCGTGGGTCAAGACGCGGTGATGGCAGCCGTTACTGACGCTGTAGTCTTTCTAGACGCACAACGGCTCATGACATCATTCCAGATGCGGTTCCGGACACGGTAGGGGTTCACGACGTGCAGCATTTCTCGATTTCTTAGCGGCTGGGTTGGTGAAAGCTAAGAATCGGATACGCCCAAGCTGCCGTCGTGAGCTGTGCGTGCAGTCCTGGGAGCATGGATACATGCTTTGCAGCGGGCATGCAATACAGCACATATACACTCGTGCTCCCTAATAAGCAGGGCACCAGACACACCGCCTGGGCCTGGACACACCGCTGCCTTGCACGCACTGCCTGAGCGCTGTCCTCACCCTGCCATCCAGAAAATTGCCGAGATAGATATATGAATGCTCTTAACCCATGTTGCATCCAAGAGCCGCACAGCCGGAAAGAGGCAGTGCTGGACACCGACTACCGGTCCATGCCGTCCACCACAATGCGCTGCCGTCGAGATGCACGTTGTTCAGCCGCAGTCCCCACCGGTTCAACACTTGCGTCGCAGTCGGACTCCACCACCGCAGTCATGCCCCTGAAACCGCGGCTTGCTTGAGTGAAGTTGGCCATCAGTGGCGTTTGACTGTTTATATTTAACACTATTGCCCTCGTGCCCAACGCAAAGATGTGCAACATTTCATACAGGGGTGAAACCTTATATTACCCCTCTATTTTTTTACAGATTAACACAGTAGTCTTACCTCTCCTGCGCCGGTCTTCTTTTCGGTTGATCCATGTCGCATTGCTGCATAAATTTCTGTAGCAATTTCATAAAAATGGCAGAGGATTCGGCTGATAGCGACGAAGATAAGGTGACGATGATGATTGGTGATGATGATATTGGTGACGATGGTGGTGATTACAACTTGCACCGTCTTTCACCGTGTTTCATGGACGACAGGCTATCGGACCGCAAAGCACTCAAGACCATAAAACTATTCAGACACAGCACCACACTGCGGCATCAAGGAAGTCCAAAATGAAGTTTACAAACCCGTACACCAACGTTGTTTATCGAACCAGCTAGTCCACATCCAGTCCACATCCAGCTGGTCAAAATGGCAGGCACATCACCCACATGCACAAGCATGGAAACACCTACCCCCCAACTTTTAAGTAGTTTTTTCCCTGGGCGTCCACGATGGCTCACAAACCCCTGACACGTTACCGCCCACACCCATCATCATGACCTCAGTCCGATGATTCACAGCTTGGTTTGAAGCTATATTCATGGGCACAGGCCAGGATTCGGAAGGCATGCCGGGTCACCTGGCAATACACACCGGTAGCAAAACCTTCACAATCGGCGATTGAATTGAATTTGGTTTCCTTCCACATGGTCCACACACACGACGGCCTCATGCGGGTGCGTGGCCTTTCGCATATAGATACCTGAACCAGATACTGCTGTACTTGTTAGCTTACGGCTTTGCGTACGAGTGGCGCTTTACTGCTGCTTTCAGACAGGTCCGCTGTGCGCCGCTCGTACCACGGCAAATACCAGCAGCACCCGCACCAGCCAGCTTCGACAGCGCCAGTACCCCTCCCAGTGAGACAAAGGCAAAAAGGGGGTAGGTAGGTAGCCAGGAAGGAGGTGAGTGACGGATCTCAATGGCAGCGCAATACCGACATAGAGGAGGGCAAAGCGACGTTGGATTACCGAAAACTTCTACTCCACTACGCCTTCTCGGCTTCCTCCGTCCCCGAGTGCTGGAGAAAGTAACCTGGTCATGGGCAATAAAACGCTGTCACAACCTCCGCATCAGCCCCCTCAGGCTGTTACTGCCCGCGAGGTCTCCCGGGTCCAAGTCGAATAGCGCACTGACCGCCACTGAGCCACGCGCGTTGTCGTACACGGTGTTGTGCTCGTAACGCCCGGAACAGTCCTACAATGCGGCGGTCGGGTGGTGGTCGGTACGTGTAGGGTGATAGGCGCTACATGAACCCCTCTCGTCCCTCACCTTGCTTCCCGCGGCACCTTCTGCCCCGTCCGCCCTCACTATGCATACAGGTTCGCTGATTCACGGGAGAGTTCTGAGGCACCCTCTGCTCCCTTCCGACTCCAGCCCTTGAGCTCTTGTTCGCATACATTGTTAATCCCATTCTTTATTAAGACAGGACACACGGAGCTACCAAGGCAAAAATACCTCCGCAGGGGCCACTAAGTGCACTGCGGCAGGCAATTGCATGCGGGTGGGGGGGACCAGGCTCTACTACAGGCAGAGGCGCCCCCCTTTCCTCCTATGCAGACCTAACGCGCGTTCCTTTATAGTTTCGTGTCGCCATGTGCCTTTCGTGGTGTGGCTTGGTATTATCACCGCGGCAGTGATAACTGCCAGTTGCCCCTGGGCCTTCTCCTTTAACCCTCGGAGCCCACCTGCAGATTCGCCCCGAAGCCGGCGTTGTTGTGAATCAGGTTGTCCTGAGGAAAGCCAAGGTGGAGAGCCGAAAAAGGTCACACATACACACTTATTTCAGGTCGTGTATTCCGGCGAGCATCCGTGAGCCCCTCAGTCGAGAAGTGGGGCACCGTGGTATTGTTGCCACGCTTTGTACGACCGATTGTCATATGGGGGGACGGGTGGCGCGAAACAGGAGCTGGAGCTGGAGCTGGCGGCTTCCAAAAGAGGCAACCCAGACGCTCCCTCCCACAGGGCAGACCTCCCCTTGTGAGCCCTTTCCCTTTCCTTCTCACCAACAGATCGGGAGAAGCCCCGCTACGCACCAGCACCCCGTCCAGCTTGTTGCCGTATATATCGCAGTCCTAGGTTTTGCAGACGGGGAGAACGAATTGGATAAGCTGGGTCCTAAAACAGCTGAGGATGTGTGGAGGTAGGGAGGGACCGGGTGGGGACCAAACCGAGTCAGGCACAGCTGGCGTGTTGTTTGTCAGGCGTGTCGTTGGCCCTCGGTGCCGGCCGGCCTCAGCCGGAGTTCAGTGCGCTCATGTGCGCCCAGCGGGGTCGGAGAGGGTTGTGGATCGCAGCGACGGATGGACGTCGCGGGCGTGCGCAGAGGGGGGATGCGGACACTGATTTCGTAACATCGGAAGCAGTATTGCCACTGTGTGCAGTGCGTGAGACATCCGGATATGAGATATGCACAGCATCCACTCGCCATATCGGGCCCACGTCCCTGTGTCTCCATATTATGTTTGTATGTATATTATATTTAACGTGCCGCTTTTCGCATGGAAGACAGCTGCCGCCCGCAGCGAGGATACCGTTGAGACCGTTTGGGCCTTCTCTGCTGTACCCTGTGCAGCTGGAGCTCACTGGTCAGGTACTTAGGATGAAAACAAGGGGGGGACTTTCCGGTTGGAGCACTCTCGGGTAAGCAAGCAGGAAAGAAAGCAGTCGCAAGGCAGCAGCGCAGGTCTGAATGCATTGCTATCGACGGCAAGTTCAGCAGCTACACACCCGTATAAGACCTCCCGTCATGCCGTACATCAGCCCCGGGTCAACGGCAGGATCCAGACCAAAATCGTAGGAGGAGCCGAACACGGCGATGCCTTGCCGGGCGCAATCGTGGATACGGCAGCCAACCAGCTACCGTACAGAAGGGGGACGTGAGGCACGGGTAAGGGACAATTAGTGCACCAGCCGCCCTCGGCCCATTACAGCCATGCCCACAACTCCAAATCATAACATCACCTATCCTGATAACCCTATGATCCATTCAACCCACCCACGTGCTTTCCTTCACCCATATACTGCTCCGCTGTTTCTGTTGCTGTATTTGTACCTCATCGATAACTCGTCGTCACTTCTGAATACGCAAGCGTTAGACTAAGCAGGCAGGTTCCGGTAAAAAGGCAGGTCCCCTCATGTTACGTGAATCAAATGGCCACTCGACAGATTCAGTCGAAAAGCGACTCGTGAACGACGAACGCACAAGCTCACCTGCGGGTTGGCCCCCTCGATCCCAACCCCTGCTCCTGTGGCGCTGCTGATGTCACAATCCACCAACCGGGGGGAGCCGCCCTGCATTACCAGATAGGAGTCATTCCGGGCGATGAGGCAGCCATTAGCATCAGCTGGAGTTGCAGGAGGAGCACTGTCAGGGCACCTTGCACAAGAAACGGGAATCGGGCGGCAGAATAAGAGACAGAGTAACGGAAGCAAAAAGACGCAGGCCACAGACCGGGCCTTGGTGTCCACCTATAAACCTCCTAGGCTAAGACAAATGGTTGTGGGAAAAAAGGGAGAGAGCGCCTTCATCGCCCGGCGCGCGTTTTGCTTTTAGGCAGCACTAGTCTTCTTCACCCCTAATCCCCCCCCCCGGATCATGCAGTATGAGAATTTCAGTCGATTTGACTTAGCCTTCAAAGTGGGCCTCACCCGGATGTATACCCCGTAGTTGTTCGCCACCGATTTGGACGAGTGCCGTATCGAAATGCCCTGTGGGACGCAGCGATGCATATGGCCAGTGGGCGGCAATAGGGTAAGGAGGCGGCCCACGTGGGAGGGGTGGGACTGGAGCGGCTGGAGGGTGCGTAGGGAAATTTAGCCGCATCCTCCTGCCAGGCCTTGCCACAGGCCTCGCCAATAAGAGGCTCTGCAGCGAAGCAGCTCCTTCCTGACCTCGCCTATACTCTTCGGCAAGGAGACCTAACGCACCTCGACCACGACCTCGCCACGACCAGCGGCAGGAGCGTTGACCTCCAAAGTGCTCTGATACGGCTCCGAAGTCTCCCACACCACCTCCACTCGAGCACCCTGCATCCCACAGGGGTGAGGGCAGGTGGCAGCCGACACAATGACGAGGGGCGCCAACCACGAAAGGAACGTGAATTCGCGCAAAGGCAAGAACGTGCAGATGCTGGTTGCGCTTCATGGGGATAGATAGAAGGCACAGGGAACATGTCGCACAACATTTCCCCACCACCCAATTCTCATTTCCAGCCCTTTCCAGGCCTTTCTCACGTTGGGCCATGCTCGCAGGGTCACTGGCTGCGACAGCTGCAACCTCTCTCTGTACCTGAGGGTGGTGGGGTGTGAATTGAAAGCAAGGGGGTGGGGATGGGCCGCACTACAGATTCCGCTTCTACGGCCATCATGTCTAACGCGATCTGTGCCCACCTTCCCGCCACCACCAGCACCACACCTCCCGAGGGACACGTCGCCGCCGCAGCCGCCAGAGTGCGGAAGTGCAGCGGGGAGGGGGCTGGCAATGCAGACCCCATCCCGTCCGGCGGCTCGGCAGACACGTAACAAAAGATCCCTCCTGCACCCAAGGCCCTCGAGCTCTGTGGTTGTTGGACGCACATGCAAACTGGTGGGTGTTTGGGAAGCAAGTGCCGAGGTAGGAAGCAATGAAGGGAACGCCGTATTATGAGCTTCACTGCTGAGGAACCGGGGCGTCAGGGTGATAAAACAATATACGCATCCAACAGACGCCATGAGAATTGTATTAGGGAGTTTAACAGCATCGGGTTCAGTTTGTGAGTTGCCAAGTGCGGGCAGATGGAGGAGAAGACGGAAGGATGGGCGTAGGCATATGGCAGTGTTGGGACATATTCGCACGTGCATATGTAGCGGTATATGTACGTGCATGATATGATGATCCTTAGTAAGGGCGAAGGGACATGGGCAGCAAAACGAGTGCTGCGTTCCTCGGCAGGTGACGCAACCTTTCGGTGACAAGACTGGCCCGCCTACTTACAGCGCATGTCCTGGGCGACGAAACCCTAACCAACCCCTGACCAGTACCACCTCTGCAGGTAACTCCCCCTCCGCCGCGGCTCTCACCGGCTGAGGCTCCACATTGGTCAGTGGTGCCATCGCCGCCGCCGCCGATGGTGCGCCAACCAGGCTCGGCGCCAGGAGCAGGCCCCCCTGGGTCCTGGTCCTGGTGCATGAAGGCTCCGTAACCACCGGGACTGGTAACGGGAGCAAGGTCATGATCAACATAGCGGTGAGATGGAGGGCACGCCTGCGGCTCAGGAATGGCTCTGGCTGGGCGATGGTGGAGTCGCTAGAGGCGACAGCATCTACTGCTGCAGCTCCTGCTGTGGATGATATGGTTGCTCTTCCACCTGATGCTGCCCGGTCATCGGTTAGATCAGTGAGAGCATGGCCTTCACCATGACCAACAGGAGGACCAGCGGCACTATCTAGCGGGTCAGCAGCCAAAGCAGTGCTGACAGCGTCGTCATGTAACTCGGGGGATTTGCCACCTCGCTGCCCGCAGGCGCACCGAGTGTGCAGCCGTTGCTGGCGCTTTGGCCATAGTGAGTTGGACGATGCCGCGGAGCCGGCCAGCTTGAAGTTGTTCAGGCCTTCTGCCTGATCATGCCCATTTCCTATCTTGCCGTAACTCGGGGAGAACTTGCAAAGTACAGGACGAAAGAGCGGCCGCGAACGGGTGTGACGAAGTTGTAGCCTTGAGAAAAAGCATCTAGTATGGCCCGAGGACGAAGACTTTTGAGAGTACATGGGCGGCTCAAGTGCATGAACGAGTTTCGTGCATGGAAAATGAACTTTTGCGCAGTCGTTTGCCGACCATGGTAAAATTGACAGGGCGGACGGTTAAGGTCGCTCCGAAGGCATCACTCATAAAGGTCTTGCTGCATGAGCTGCATCATATTCGTGAACCCGTTTAAAGTTTAGGTGTTTCATTATCTGTAGATTTCGAAGTCAGGTCACGCGCCCCTAAACATTTGGGTAGCTGAGCTTTCCCCCACTCGTACGTCAAATCGTTTGTTCGCCCGTGCGCCTGTTACACCGATTATCGATCCATATGAATGGCAAGATACGACTGCAAACGGCAAGTCATGGCCCGGTGCATCTTGCAGGATTGGGCTGACCACCTTCACCAAATGCAGGTTTTACAGTTCCGTAGGGCCTCTCAATAGGCAATCATATTATATCTATAAACCGTTTGACTGCTTAAGGACCGGAAGCATCTTAATCCCGGAAGCCCGAAGTGGCTGGATCCGGAAACAGCAACCAGCACCAATACCTCGAAGCACCAATACCAGCACGAATACCAATTCGTATTATCAACCACAACCAGCAACAAGTTTTGCGTCTGTTTAATTAGAAGTAATACTGTCAAATGCGACTTAGTGCTAGAAATGCCGTGTCTTCGCATTTGTAAGGATAGGTTTAACAGCAAGTTTTCAGTCAGGCTGCAGGTGCTCTACTAATAATTTCGCTAACACAATTTTGTCTGATTTACTCGTGCGGGGCAAGCTTGATCAAACGGATTGCGAATTGTTTGCTAATAAGTTGGATACTAAGCATTCCCGGGCTACGGGAAGGTGGGGAGGGAGGTACAGCTGATTGACACATCGTGATGATGATGCCGGTCCTGTAGTATATTGAGCATCAAATCTCTCCTCGTGCATGATCACGTGGTAGCGAGGGACGGCGAGGGTGCTAGGGCTACTGCCTCGCTCGTCGTTTTACCTATTAAGGATGACATACGGAGTTGGAGTACCGTTTGGAGTTGGGAGTACCGTTTAGCAAAGGAGGGCTATGGTCTGCGAAGGAAGACTGGGATACCTATCCTCTGATCTGAGGACGTAAGCCCCAAGTGGGGTGGTGGTATTTATTCTGACCATTTGCCTCAATCGGTATCTCTCGATACCATTACCTGGGTATCAAGGGTACAACAAGTGCCACAGCGAACCCTAACTAAAAGGTCCATCCCGGATACTACCTTTGAACACCCAGGATACTACACCAGTGACCCGAGCCACGATAAATTCACCAGATAGAATATATATGAAGAGGCCCCTGTTATACCCCAGTCATGCGTATAACGCATATCCCAAACATCCGGATACCACCCCAGCTGTATCAAAACATCTGAAGCTGCCCCCTTCGCTGCATCTAGAAACTGTCTTAGTGACATCTGGACATGCTGTGTGGTGTCACTGATTTTGGGTTTTGGGGCACGCGGACACGACTTCCACCCAGGCACGAAGTTTCCGACCGTTATGCCCACCGTTGCCTATCAGTACTTGTCAAGGTTGATCCAGGCCTGAGATGCGCCCTCAGCCGTATCTGAATATCCTAGCCACATCTGTCTACCCAGAAGCCGCATTTAGATACCAAAGACACCTCCTCTGCCCCCAAAACGTTTAGCGCCAAACAGCAATATGAGGAATGGCTGCATAGGGTTTGGGGTGTGTGCGGGTATTTGCAGCCTGCCCTTTGTCTCCGTAATTCCCCCCCCCCCTAAGCTAATAGCATTGAGTGCTGAAGGTTAGGCCCCATCTCGGTCCACATGTCAACTGCAGAGACTACGTACACGAGCAACAAATCAACCAGTAGCAGGACGTTTGACATGACACGTCAGCACCTGTAAGATTTTATAGACAGTCAAGTCCAAGTCTTCACGCAAGTCGCCGGTGTATCTGCGTATATATATCCCAAGAGGAAAGGTGGACTTGTGGAGAGAGGAAGCAGAAGGTCATATTGTACGCGACGTTCTCTGGGCCCTGCACCTATAATAATAATGACTCAGGTCTTCGATCGCCATTCAGACCCCTGCATCCGAAGCGTTGGAGGAGGCACGCAGCCAGAAGCGCGCCGTCCATGATGGCCCCCCCGGCGTCCACTGGGTAGAAAGCCAGTACCACGGGTAACGTAGCCAGCAACTGTGTGTCATACATGTGGCGTTAACACACGGTTCCCCCGCATGCTGTGCCAGTTTTTAGATAAACACAGCGAATAATTTAAATGTTACGAAGTTTACCAATTTAAGTCTATGGCGAGTGATGCGCCCACCGTGACGACTACCGAGCGACACCAACCCAATAATTGGCTCGGCTCGGCCCTCGGGTCAGCACCCTCTGAGTTCCGCCCTCTCGCCAGCCGGCTACCAGGCACCACACCGATTTCAGAGGCCTTGGACCCACCATACTGGCCTCAACTAAACGCCCCAACGGCCGTCCTTTTGTGCACATAAAGTGCGCATGCACAGCTCGTGAACCACTTTCAAGGGAAGGGTATGCCCAAGGGAAAACCACAGCTAGTTGGTATCTCCGCATTGGCATACGTACAGCATGACGCATGTCTTGGGTTCTGGGTTGGGACTGGAACTGGGAGAGTTCGGGTGGGTTACTGACACATGATGCCACCCGCACATTACTTATTGTTTGCACTGTAAATGTGCGCTGCGGAGGCTCTACCTTCCCATTACAATTGTTTCTGTATGTGGAGTTTAAGTTGCTTGGATGCACAGTGACTTCACCCATTAGATCGGCTTTCCCCCTCAGCACAATGACCCCAACGACCCAAAGGAATTACTAAAGCTAAATTTCTACCTCGCTTGGCGTATCTGTAAACACATTGTACGTAGCTGCTTCTATCAGCCGGCACGTATATTGGCTGGTTATTACTAAGCCACGCTGGTCTCCTCGCGTGTATTGCTTATGTCTTGCTTATACACAACGCGCATTCGATATTCCCCACCCAACCACCCTACGCCCTACACCCTACAACCCAACCAGTCCAGTCGTTACGGGCACTCACGTGCGCCACCATCACTCGGTCTAGCGTGGAAGGGCGATAAATGGCACATGCAGCAACCACACCGCAGCCCCAGACATCGCCCCCACGCCCACGCCCAGGGTTAGCAGCCGGTTGAGCAGCGACTTGGCGGAAACCCGGTCCTGCAGGGGCAGCAGCAGCGGCAGCAGCAGCATCACAAGCCGGCTAGCAGCAAATGGCCGTAGCAGTGGCACCAGTCCGCTAATACATAGGTGTGTGAGGACTAACTTGACGCAGTAAGTGGGTGTCTCAGAGCTGTAGCTCTCTGGAGTATCATCTGAGCGCGGACGTCCTGATGGATTGATAGCGTGGGCCCACCAGCTTCTGCTGACCCGCTGCCCCTCTGAAACACACGCCCTAAATAGCCCTTTCCCAATACCGTTGCTCCCCTCCCTCGTTCCGAAACCAACACCCAGTCCACTTACCCTGGCCGTCCGCTGGGCGCCTGCTTAGAGTCTGTGCACAATGCCACAATGCTGTCTACGGGATATCCGGATTGATACAAGCTGAGTCCTTCTGGCATGGCTGGGGGAAATGCGTAGCCGTACCTCCTTGCCCAGGTACGAAGCACACAGCGCCTGTGTTGCAACGTCGAGGCACTCAAAGAACTGAATGGCTAGAAGCTAGGTCTGGGGATCAAAAAGGGGGGGACGTCATATGAAGAAACGCACCTACCTGTCGTATCACCTCAAATGATGCCTGGTGGGCAGCTCTCAACCTCGTTAGGAACGCTGATCCATACAGGACCATACCTGTCGTATCACGCACAATAAAATAGGTTTATAATTTAAATAATTGACAAAGGACAAGGTAGCAGCAGAAGGTAGCGTAGGAAAACAAAAACACACACAACAGAAAAGAATCTAAAGTAAGCATAGACGACAACTGCTGATGGGTGGGAAACGAGAGGACAAAGGACGGTATGACAAAGCGGCTTACTTGGTACTGTTGCCGCACGATAGGGAGCGGAAGCACGTGAGCTGGCGGACTGAGGTCGTGGAGTAAGAATGTCCGTGGACATGGTGTCATGTGTGGTGCATGAAAAGGCGGGTTACCAGCGCACCCGACCAGCCCACAGACGTACGTAAGGGTCAGAGAGGCAAACCTAAACAGTGGGGCGTTGCCTCCCATTAATCCCCAAGCCAAACCAGCAGCTGACAGGATCTCGACCCGCACCACTCTAATCCCCGTTTGTCTCTATACGGTTTCCTGGACAAGCAATCACCCTGCTGGCCTACCAGATCAAAGCTTCCGAACAATTATCTGCAGCTCCCATCCCCCCCTTACGTCTTCTTATCATTCACCCCATACACATGGTCACCACAGAAGATCATGTTCCGGGCGCCCAGCACTGCGCCCAGCTTTAGCGTTGACAGTACAGCGGCGAGCGGAGGCGGTCGACTCAGGTGGCGAGGTTGCACCTTACCCCCTCCCAGCAGCGCACCCAGCAGTAGCGCACACGACACGGATTGGGCTACAGTGGTTGCTACAGCGCTGCCCACCACTCCCATGCGGAGAACTGGAGGTGCAGATGGGGGGGGATTGAGGAGGGAACCGAACGAAACTAAAAGAAGGGAGGAGGTTATTCCGCGGAGTGGAAGGTAAAGGGGGGCCCACGAAGGGGAATGGAGGGGACAGGGTGGGCCGTGAAGATATCTTTTAGGAGAGCTGATGACGCGCCACTACTTCCTTCGTTCTCTCCATGCCACCGTGACTCCATTACTACTACTACCCATGCCCCCACGCTAATGCCCCCTATCCCGCAGAAGTATGTGGCTGCACCACCTACCGAGTCCGCTCTTATCCTTCCAACGCACCTTTATCCCGCAGACTGCCCACTCCATTCCGATTACTTCTTCTACCTGCCACCCTAACACGCCCAATCACACAGGAGCCAGCCAGCCAGCCAGCTGAACAGGTTGAAGAGCGAGTTGTGGTTTCGGAGGGCATGTGCCTGAGGGTGTCCGCGCCTCTTCCGTCAGTTACCCTACCCCTCCGCGACCAATCCGCCATCCCCGTACCGTACAGGGAAAGCATATTGAGCCCAGACTAGCCCAGATTAGAAACCGCAGATACTAGCGCCCCGACCAGCGGTGTGCGGATGTCATTGAAGCCGGGGAGAACCGCAATCGCGACAAAGCGCAGTAGCACAGCGGGAAGGCCATGCGACTGGATCTGTGGTCGGATGTTTCGGAATTACAATTTTCGAGTGTGCACCGGAGAAGCCACTGGTGAAAGTACGGACGTAAAATAGCGCAGGGTGCGAGCCTTTATTTAGTCGGGACTGAGTATTTTTTGTGTGCATAAGAATATTTAGGTGCCGACATACAGATGACACTTTGCAGCATGCATGCAGGTACACTTATCGCACCCTGGTTGTGAATGGCATATGACCTTGTACATTCAACTCCCTCCCCAGCAGCCAGCACGGACAAACGCACCTTAATGTAACCAACTGCCAAGGCGGCGACAGACGACTCCCTTGGTTGGAGCACTGCGAGACAGTTCAAACATTTCACAGCCGCGGTTGGGGGACAGCGGTTGGGGGGACAGCGGTTGGGAGGCAGGGTTCGTTGGTTTGATTGGGATAGTGTTGTTCTTCACAGGACTACGGCTCGATCGCGAACGTTGAGTTCTTTCAGTTTTTTGGATTGTATATACTTTTAATTGGATGGTATGCATGCATGCATTGATGCGTGAACGAAGGCCGTAAACAGCATAGCTGTTGTAAGCATACTACACACCTATATGGTGTATATCATATGCCTATGTAAGCGTGCTGTGCAAAGGGTAGACGTTTTCACTCACGCATGGACGGCAACGAAGCAATGCTGCGGATAGACGCAGACACTGCATTCCTAGATGTCGGGGATGTTCTTATCTCGGCGCCCTGCTGGTCTGCCATGCATGGTGTTAGTTTACTCACTTCCCACAATGGCAACTGTGCCCAGGATCATGGCCACCGCACTGCCGAAGCCACAAACGACCGCAATCCATAAGCTCTTGGCCACGATGCACCACACCTGCATAATACGTACGTTGAGACGTCAACCAAGACAGCATCCCATCCGGTTAGTTGTTGGACTCCAATCGAGGTGTGTCAGAACCCAGAAGCCATAGACGACCGGATGCGGCGTCGGGGGATAGTGTGGGCTGTAGCGCCAGAGGTGGAGCGATGGCCCCTGCCGGACCATCTCACCAGCATTTATAATTGCATAGAACAGGCAGGTAGGGAATTGGGTCGATTGGGGAACCGGCGTTGCTATCTCGTCTCGGTTGGTATCTGTCCACACTGCTCATCATGCACGCCCTCGATTTTACAAAACAAGCAAAGCATCATCCTTGAAGAAATTAAAATGTGCGTGGGCATATGTTGTACTGAATGTACTGGTGTACGAGTGATTCGTAAGTCAGCCGCCGGTCCGCACCTCATCATCGTCACTTTTCTGCAATTTCCGGCAAGGTTATGAAAAGCAAAAACTTATAAAAGAACATCCAGAAGGCCACCGCCAGGCGGCCCAGAGACATGGCGGTCAGTTGTGTGGTGTCCAGAAGACCAAGCAAACCTGCCGGGTGGCGGGGGTGGCGGGTGGCGGCGGAGTACTGAGATACCGCGACCGCGACCGCCAGCAGGTACCGCGACCGCCAGCAGGGGATCTGAAGGCCTGATGAAACGGAAAACACTTCTCACACACATTGAGGGGGGCCAGGGAAGGTGTAGGACGGTCAGGTGTGTGTGTGTGTGTGTGTGTGTGTGTGTGTGTATGGTCGTTAGCTTGGATGAGATAGTGTAGTATCCTGGGTACCTACGGTAATATCCGGGATGACCAGTAATCTTGTGGACATCTTATTTTTTTAGCAGGCCTTTGTTGCATGTCGGCGGATATTATTACAGAGATGCAACACACAGGTGTTAAACCATTGGTAGTCCGAAATGTCGTTAAGGAGGGGGTGAGGAGGGGAAACTATTGTTACAAACAGGTCCAAAGCGTAAGCCCCAAGGAATCCAATATGCTTTTACAAATGTAAGGATTTTCCCCAAAGACATAATTTACACATCCTAACGCGACCGTCAGGTGCCATAGCCACTGCTGTATATGCTTTACATGGCCTTACGAACTTCATTGCGCGAAATGCAAATAATTTCTAGAAGGATTCAATATTGAATATTTTATAATCCTCTATCATAAAACTGGAAAGTTTTCGCAGGCCAATAGGAATTATGAAGAACTAGGTAAGCATAGTAAATGTAGAGCTACGATCTTACTTGGATACTGTGCGTCATGATATTTTAGGGTTATAACAGGAGATCGTTATCGAATAATCTAATCCTATTGTAAGTCCCATGGAAACTATTTCGTTTTTTGTCGTATTAATAAGAGGTGCTGTTCCTGTCGAAATTAAATCTTTAGAAATTTCTGGATATTTAAAACAAACTTTATGGCAAATCAGGACTTTCGATCCGTGATATTGTTATATCTTTCTATCATAAGCATCAACTTCCGAACGCTTACGAATATATCATCTACGGATGAGTTGTCAAAGATTTTCTTCGTATTTTGTAAAGGGTTTTTATCAAGATCAACGGTATTTTTCCAAATAAATTAATAATCAGGAAGCGGTTTCCTATCTATCGCAAAATTAATTCCACCCATTTTTTGATTACCTTCCCGGATCTCCGGGAAGGTAATCAAAAAATGGGTGGAATTCATGGGTGGAATTATACACCGCACTGATAAACGCCTTAACAATCGCGCTGAGAATGCGCATTAACATACCTCTAGCATACGGAGAGATTACCGTGCCATCGAAACCATTGAACCTTCGTTCGAACTCCTTCAGCCAAAAGCTTATGTAGCATTTGTGCATTACTTATTACAGGTAAAAAGGACCTGATTTAACCCCATAATAAAATTTGACAAATAATGATAAGAAGGATCATGGATAGCTCAGCAATAACACGTTATGACTGCTCCCTTGGATGGCTTACTGGCAGTAAACGGATCACATTTCAAGTATTACTGGCGATATTAAGGGAAGCTGAAGCCACTTCATAAACGCAAGCGCAACCGCGTTTATGGCGTTCATGACGGGCTCCAGAAGAAAATGCAGGGAGAGCCACCCTCCCATATATCCTTGTCGTACGGAGAGGTTATGAGCCCGGAATTTCAGCCCAAGGGCAAGTTTCCCGTCCTCCGCGGATACAGAGGTAGTCGCCGCAGCCGATGGCGCACGGTACGAGCTGCAACCGCGCGTGTGTCTCAAGCCCTGGATGTGCGGGGTCAGGGAGCCGCACCTTCGACTCCGGAAGCTCCGGGCAGACAGCAAATTTCCATGCACACATGAAGGATGTAAATTAGAATTAAAATACAAATCAAGGTCGATGCCAAGTTTGGCTTGCGGAGCAGCGCACAAGTCGGCATCGGTTGTGTGGCCGGTAATTACATTCTCCTACTGCACAGCTAAACGGATATAAAATCATATGTATGCACGAAACATTATTTATGATAAACGAGTGAGAGAATTCGTATTAGGCTGGAGGGTCTGCATTTCTGTAGGTTGCTAAGTTTAGCATATTAGCAGTGAACGGTGGTCGGTCGATTTACACTGGTAACGAGAGTGGCTGGCGGGGTCGTTTATAATGGTAAGGTCTTGCTTTATTCGTTTAATACTGGCTCAGGTCTCCGGTGCTTGTGCCGGGACTGGCTGTAATTTGTAATTTCTTTGCTTCCTAAAAGATATAACATCATACATATCACCTTATGACCCTAGAGTTTAAGCTGGGTTCAAATAGTTGCCCTAAGTCGTGATAATCCGTGCGTGCGTCATGTGCATCTTTACCATTATTACTTCGGTAAAACCTTGCCGAAGTTGGACATGCTAATGAAGTTCTCTGACTAAGATTAAGATGCTGACGCAATACCGATGGTCCCCAGGGTCACCCCTGCTTCACATATATGCATATACAAAGCATCTCTTACACAAATTGAAATAATATAGAATTGGTATGAAGGAAAGTCATTTCGGGAAATAGAATCCGCCGAATCAAGAGCAACAAGCCATAACGGGCACGGCCGTTAATGCGTCGCGGTGCGTTCATGCAGGGTCCAAAGCAGGCGCCGACATTCTAATGTTTAGCAAATCCATATTTTTATGCGATTGTTGCGATGTTTTACGCTCTCAGTCATGAATTTGACTCTGCGGCGGCAAAGCTTTCACCCTGTGCAAGCGCATTGGCCGCTTTAGTTCCTGCCACCGCAGATTCGGGTACCGAATCCTTTTGCTTATTTACCTCTTTCCGAGCATCAGTCAGTGCGTCGGTCGTATGATGAATGATAAAGACCGGAGCAAGAACGAAGATGTTATTACTTCAAACTTGTTTCAGGTTACCTTGTGTAAAATCATGGATTTTCAAACTTTCATCTTCTTGATTGCAATAAATTTCTCGAGCATATAAACGCGCCCCTGGACATGAAGACAACTTGACGACCCAAACCTCGACAGCTAGATGTGCATGATGCGATCTGGCTACACACCCGGTTACGTGTGGGGGTGGAAGTGAGGGGTTCAGGTTGCTGTCCCTCGCTCGTTGAGTGCTCGTTGCTAACCCGGGAAACGCGGCCAAGGGAAGGGAGGGTGCGTATGTCCGTACTTCCTAACTCAGGTGATACTGCTGCCCTTCGGCAAGGACAAGGGGGATTTGGACAGCTCAAGTACAAAGTCATCAGGTGACACAGTGTTTCGGGGTTTCGGAGCTGGAACGCAGGAGGACGGTGGAGGGGTGGATATGGGAACGCGGGCGGGGGAAGGGCGGGGGAAGAAGCGGGTGAGGAGGGGTCGTAGGCGAGGGCGTGGGGGAAAGGGATTGGGGGAAGGTGGGCGAGGACTCGGGAAAGGTGCGTGTTTTGATGATACGGCACGGTTCGTTCTGCAAAAACCTCGAATCCAAAGACACCTGCATTCCCAACACCTGTCCCTCGACCCGTCATCCCCCATCCTTACAATATTCCCCTGCTTCCTTACTACGACGAGGGGCCCCAGAAGGCAAGGAGCTGCAGCGATGGGTGACGAGGGAGATTCCAAACCTGGTTTTGGAGCTGAACGACATGGCCGCCTCCGAGCTCCTCACGAGGGGCCCATCCGAGTGGACGTTTCCCGTCACACCCCAGGTACGCGTGTGTGTGCGTGTGCGTGTGGAGTTTTACGGCTCAACATATAGAGAGAGAGACACCCATCCACTTTCCCCCTCCATACTCCCACATACACATCAGCAGCAGCCCTTGTTTCCCACTACCCCCACCCCCAGCCCCCCCGCCCACATACACCCCACACACAAACCCCACTCTCATGTGGCACGAAATGGCTCTATATATGTGCATGTATTTGGTGTTTCTTCGGACTCCGTCCGCTGATTCCCCCTTCAGCAGGTTCTCATCACTTGATCTCACCAGGTGAGTTTAAGCGACATGATGGGGTTCCTCAGCAGGAAACGCACGATCATCTGCTGGTTGCCTGACTGAGGCACGCTACACAGGAAGGCATAGGCTGCACCCGACGGTGACAGCGGTGGCGGAAAGCAGCCAGGGGGGGGCAATCTGGCGCTCAATATGAGTCATCTGATTGGCTGGCGTACTGCAGCAGTTGCCGCTGCCGCTGCTGCTGCTCCTGTGCTATGAGGGAAGTCGGGAAGACTGCCCGAGCAGTCCAGGCAGTTGTCCACCAAGTCCAGTAGTTTGGCCTGGGAGCAGCTCCTGGAACAGATAGGTGGTTCTGTGTGAAACCGATGTAGAAAGCGAGCAAGGCGGTGTTTTATGTCATCATCACCCACACATCATGACACACCGTAGCGGGTAGACTATCTAAAATTAACGGTAAAGCACCGTTAGTTTTACACCGTGGGTACGGACATTACAAAAATATAACGGTGTGGAGGTAGCCGATTATGGACGATAACTCACTCACAGCACTTTGAGGGTGAGCAGGTCCCTGTTGTATCTCTGTAATATTATCCGCCTGACAGTTTACATACTGTCAGTATGTAAACGCCCGACTGGTAGATGTCCAGGTCATCCCGGACATAAGCCGTAGATAGACACCCCAGGATACGACACCGCCACCCTCCAGGTGACATCCACAGCAGTATGCACCAGCGCTGTATCTCTCCAGATAACGAGACGGGCAGGATTGATCAGTGCTACGGTATGTGTGGTATTTATGTACAAATATCCCACGCACATCCACTAAACGGTGTGGTGTTTGCTGCAACATACATCCGTAGCACAAACATGCTCTAAAGAGGTGACGTGGGTCTGTACATATGTACATGGCACGTAAACTGCCATAAAATTATATACGTGCACAAACACTGCGTTATGGAAAATGTCGTCAATAATTAACAAACATGAACCAAGCGTGCATGAAGAAGTTTGGCTAACCCTTCATTCTGGTGTGCACCCATTAGGAGAAATGAATGTGACTGTCACATGCATCTTAAGCACGCACTCCATCTTGCTTATCCCTTTGCCTGGGGTCCAAACAAACGTCTGCTGATGACTCCCACCATCGTGGCGTCCTACCTACCTCGGGCTGGTACGTAATGACCCACAAAACAGCTTGCAGAACGTTTCGACAATTATTCATTTGAGCCGAACGGTTGCCACAGTGCGCGCATGTGACATTAAAGCACAGAGAGACAGAGGATTGCAAACCATAAGCTTATGAAGTGGTTGGCACGCAGATGCTACAAGACGCACTTGCAAAGGACGGCAATCAGTATAAGCACAATCAATAGGGTATCCTGTTGTCTGTCGTACGCTCAAAAGCAGCCTTCATTCCTCGCCCCCTGCGAACGTGTGAATGTAGCCGCGCAGTCAGTAGCCAGCCGCCCAGCCCGTAGCCAGCGGTCCCCACAAGTATTACAAGTATCACAAACATGTATAGGAATCCCAAGATGGCAAACGCGCCGCCGGTACCCAGATCTTCACACCAGAGTCTCACTTTGGTCCGCAGTCCAACCTGGACGACAAACGACTGCCAGAACAGCGCCTCGCCAACTAAAACAATGACTTGAGCCTCCTCCTGGCCGCACAGATTGATATTTAGTGGGGTATGTAGACTTATGACAGGAACGGTAAACTAATATGCAAGCACATTGACTAATAAAGCTTTGGCAATGACAAAGTGGCATATTGGGTCAAGTGCAACTGAATGCACCTTGCGGGTGTAGCTATATGCTATCGGGTAAAAGAAGTCCAAGCGGCTCATCCAACCGTATCCCATCCACACTATCCTCACGACCACTGTGCGTGGTTTCGGTCGACTTTCACTGCAAGGGGGCAATGCTGACCCCGCCCATAAATCCCCATCACCCAAATACCCATCGAGCTACATGTCGCATGTTCCCCCTCCCCAATCCAGGTCTACCTCCAACTGGCACTCATTCCAAATAATGAATAATTTGTGACGCAATCAGACAACACTGGACTTCCATTTCATAGAAATTTCAGGTTTATAGTCGCTGGCGTCCATCGCCTCATTCGAAATAGCTTCTAGGCTAGCCTATCTGCCATGCAATCATCATCAAGGCAGTCTGACGCAGCATATGGTTCGTTATGCTACATACCAACAACCTCAACACACAAAGTTGAGGCCTAACCCATGAACCACTTAAACTCCCAAGGTTCGTGCGACATGTATGTGGTGCTGCTGCACGCATTTGCCGGCGCTACGTAGGGTACTAATTGATAGCCCAGCTTTGGCCACCGCCATATACACTATGATTACACAAAGCGATGACGACCCATGGGTCGTTCGTTACGTGTCTTGTCCTTCAGGTCTCACGGACGTTAAGGTCTCAATCGCAGAGCTGTTCTGCAGTCTGGGTGGGTCTCCCATCTATTATTTGCTGGATGTGTGGAGTAGGGTGGCACGTGAATAGGGTGGAGTAGGGAGCAGCGCTGACCTCAGTCCACACCGCCAATCCTTCGCTACTGCCCAATGCTCCAAAAATGTTCATAACGCTGGTCACAGCTATCCACAGACCATGCTGGGTGGGACCGATTTATCCCGTTGGGCCGTTGGCATGGTGTCCCGGACTGCTTAACGCTGGCGTTTCTGTTTCCTAATTAGGAAACTACCTTAGTAGTTTCCATCCAAGCAGGACTTGATAGACGAGGTCTACATGCACCTCCAGGTTGCATAGCGAAGCCTGCGACTCATTCAGCCGCTTTCTTTATTTTCTTTCCCGGCTTACTCCGATTTCCTTGCTTGCCCACTCACACGTCTCCGTCAATGCCGCATCAATCCAGGCCCCCGAAGCTGTGGTATCTGCTTGTGCGGCTACTCCTTGGTTGTCCCGCAAGTTGTTGCTGCTACTCGTGCTGGTGTCGTTGCTTTGTGTACGGTAACGGTAGCCCTTGCTCATCAGCGCAGCCATGCTCCTCCTGCTGCTGCTGCGTCGGTGGGATATCCTCCTGCTGCTGTGGCTCGTGTGGCTGTTGCGGCCATCCTTCCAGCTGTAAGGGCTGCTCATGTGTTTTTGTCGTCAACTGCTGCTGCTGCTGCAGCGTTTGTGCTTGCACCCATTTTCCCCTTCCTGGCGGACAAGGTGCCTGCTGCAGCTGTGCCTGCGCTGCTGCTAGCAATGTCTGGAGGCCGGGGGAATCATTCCAGATCCTCCCCTCCTGTTCGCACAGCTTCCGCAGCTGAGCCTGATATGCCTGGACGGCGTACACTAACTGGCCAATCATAAGCTTATGCCCCGAAACCTTGGACTCCAGCTGCTGGATGCGCTCCTGCGTGTACAGTTCAAACAGTACAGTACAGTATGTGACGTGTACCCATATACATGGGGGTCTGCATGCATGTGCGTGTGCGTATGCGTGTGCGCGTCGTGTGGGCGTGTGCATGAGTATGTAGGGGTGTTCGTATGTGTGTGTGTAGGTGCGTGTGTGTTTATGTGTGTGTGTGTGCGAGGGAATATTTATTATATTTCGTACCAGATGTGGCGCCAGCGAAATGCAGCGCCCGTGCAAACATGTCACACAGCATCCACAACTCACGCGACCATCATACACACCCGCTGTCGGTTGCGATGCATCCGTTGTGCCATCCGATTGCGCACCCGGTTACCCTCCTGCATGAGCGATGTAATCAGTTAATCAGTTAATCAGTTAGCTGGTTGTCAGCGTCTGGAGCTCATGTTGTATTGCATACATGGTGCCAACGCGTGCAGATGACGCGTGATGCATTCCCCCTGAGAGGGTTGAAAAATCCCTCTCCTACCCGGACCACATCCCACGACCGCATCCCACGACCCTTGCTAACAGCTGTCAAGAACCTTCAAAACCACTTACTACCGGGTCGGGAAATTCCTGGCCACGCACCTTTTGTTCCGAAACCACCTCCGCAAGTTTCGTTTCTACACAGGCCACCAGCTGGTGCAGCTCTGTCCTTCCCAGCTGCACACGACCAGTTGCGGCGTCTGCATATATAGAGGCCACAATGGGCGTGGAGGCATGGAAGCATGGGGGGCCCTATGAACCTGGCAAGTATGGAGCCCCGAACAGTGTCTCTTAACAAGTGCTCTTGGTACATAAACGGCACCTCCGATCGCGGTACATGGACAGGATAAGAAGGTGGTATAGCGCACGGGAAAATTAAAGCAAAAAGTGACGGAGTTACGGTTACTGGTGGCAAGAGTTGCCTTGCTGCTTGTCATGCTGCGCCAGTTGGATACCGCACGATTGATGCCCACGAGCCCACCCAACAGGGCATCGTACCGTACACGCACAATCCTCTGAATCCTATTGGGTCTATCGCAGGCTAGGGTATGCAGTTATCCCTTCGGTGCCCCGGCATATGCCAGCAGAACCAACTAGCCGGGGAACGTTCTCTCACCCCGAGCGAATGCCGCTATGGGTCCTAACTGGGCCATTGCCTTGGGGACTCTGCCGGGGCGCGTACGGAAGCGCTCTGCCAGGAGCTGCATCCCCGCGTCCACATCATCAGCCATAGGGTGAATTCCCACAGCGTCGGTCCCCGGGCCGCTGTCCAGTCCCCGGACGTAAGCACTGGGCGAGGATGCTACCGGGGATTCGGCCTGTGAGGAAGTTTTGAAAGGTTGTGCACCAGCGCCAGTAGTGCTGGGCCTGCTATCAATACCGGGCTTAATCTCAGCAGCGGTGACGGCGGCTGGCAGATTGGTCCGGAACTGGTCGGGTGGAGCAGAGCCGCCGTCAAGAGATCCATCACTGACGTCGGGAGCAGAGTCAGCAGCAGTGACCGCCGCCGCTGCCGCCGCCCCAGGCCCCCTGATGTTGCCACTGCCGGCGTACCTAGTGGATGAAGGAGTATCCGGGGCGGCAACTCCAGCAGTTAGCGCTGCATCCACTTTTGCTGTTGAAAGTAGCCCTGGCGCAGCAATCGTCCTTCGAGGCCTCATCGGTATGGATATTCCCAATGGGGTGGGTTCAGCCAGTCGGGCTCCGGCTCCATTCGCATCTGCTGCTGCGGCGGCGGCATAATCTGCGAGCGAAGTATTACTGCCGAATGCGGTGGCTGCGACAGCAGCTGGCCCGTTAATGGGCGTTGGTAGAAAGCCTATTGTAGATTGTGGGTCTCGCTGCGGCAGTAGCCCCATCAACGCAGATGAAGACTCATTACGGTCGTTGCATGCATTGGTGGATGCCATCGCAACCGTCACAACCGTTGCAGCCGTTGTGGCGCTAGCACCCGGGCAAGCCGCTGCTGCTGCTGCTGTTCCGTGATCGTCAGGTCTTTGTACAGTGCATCTAGTGGCGCTGACGTCGCTGCTGGAGCCAGCATTATGGCAAAGGCCAGCCTTGGTCGCGCCGGTGGTTTCGGGGCGATCCGGTGAGCCCTCCATACGGCCCTTTCTACCAGTATTGCAAGCGAACTCCCGTGGGTTGCTTAAGCCGGCGGTGGCACTTGGGCGTTTCCGGATGAGTAATGCCGCCGGTGGGCTCACAGCCCCACAGGAAACGCCCTTAGGGTGAGCCGGCTGCCAGTGCAAGTGCGGGGGATGGTCGTAAACCATTCCGGCCGCCGACCCGGGGCTGCCGTTGAGCCCAGTGTCATGGAGTGGCGAGCTCACGTTAGTGCCGTACTGCGCAGTACTACGGACTCGCAAATCATCTTGCGGTTCCTCTCTGTCGAAATCTGTCGGTAAGGTTTGGTGAACTGCTTTACTGCCGCCTCGGTATCCCGCGAGGCCGTACCTGCCACCGTGACCCATTCCGCGGTCATAATCCACATTAAGGTATCTCACGCTGTCGTACTGTCTTTCACTGAATCCGTCAGCGGTGCTGGCGATGTCATCGCCCAGAATGTTGCTTCCGACCGCCGGCCTGGGAGTCATCGCCGCCGCCATTGGCCTCACCTGTCTCAGATCCCTAAGCCGCAGAGGCGCCTGCGGCACTGGCGGCCGAGACCGGCCCCGTACCACGTGGTTAGGGGGGACTGCCGAATGTAAGCCCACCACTTCTGTGTCCACCCCTGCCGACGCTGCTTCCTCTAGAGCCCTCCGCGGCGACAGTGGCGCCGCAGCTGCCGCCGCCATTCTTGTGATGTGTGCCGGCGTGACCCCAGGGTAACCTAGACTTGTCCCCAAGGAGCTGGTGGCCAACGGCCGCTGTGACATCCAAATACCGGTGAAGCTGCCGTTTTCGATTCCACTGCACGGCCCGAGCCCCTCCGTACGCAGTTGCCTCTCCAGTCTCCATCGATGTGGCGAATGCGTTTGGGTCAGCTGTAAACCCGGGTCACTGTAACTGTCAGCATACCAGTCGCCGTCGACTTTGACGTTGCCGTCGCTGCCATCATCAAACTCCCCGCCGCAATGGTCTCTCGGGGGCGGCGCAGGGCAGCACCGTGATGGGTCCGATGCAGCACCGTGCATCAATGCTCCGTCTTCCTTACTGTGCATAGCCCCCTCAACGGGCAGCTCATGCAAAGCTGCATTGTAACTGTACGCAAATGCCGGATCTGATGTTGTACGTGCAATATGGTTGTACGGCATCGTACGGTAGGGGAGATGGTGGGCATCGAGCTGTGCCCGTGTCAACGCAGTACGCCTTGGCGGATAGACATGCGGCGGCTGATGTTGCTGCGAGAGGTTAAAGGGTGGCCGCCGTGCGGCTTGCTGGAGGAGCAAGTTGGCCACATGAGTGGCAGCGTGGTGGGCTAGGGAGCCATCCATCAATGCTGGTGGGCGGGGAGCCGGAGAAGCACTTGAAGGCCGGCTAAGCGGCACCACAGAGTGTTCAGCCGGTAGGTGTTTTGGCCGCTGCGGTGGCAGCGATGGATGCAGCCGAGGTGATGACTGTTGCCGTTGCTGCTGTGGAGGTGAAGGTGGCGGCGTCAGCCGTAGCCGCATTTGCATGTGCTGCAGCTGCAGTTGTGTTGGCATCAGCGTGCCCGGCAGCGGCGATATCTTAGGTCTTTTAGGTGCCCAAGGTCCCCTGGATGAGGCTCGCAGCGGTCCCCCAGGCCGCGGCCGCGGCAGTGGGAGAGGTAGAGGTAAAGGCAGCGAATGATCCTCCGATTGAGGGGCGTTGCTAGGGGCTCCGTATCCTGCGCGAGGGCCCAGTCGTGGGGCCGCCTGGGATGGGCCCTCCATACTGCAGGGCCGTAAGCCTTGTCCGTCTATCTGTTGGAGGCGCGCACACAACTTCACGAAAGGAATTTTGTTGCTACTCGACACCGACTGGTTCGTGACGCGGTGCTCGTCATGTGGGAGTAGAAGAAGGCCAGTTTCGTTCGCTGAAGCAGCGTTTAGTACTTATGCTGGCATTGAACAGGGGTGCAAGTAGCTGCAAAGAAGCTTAAGATACTTATAAGGGATTTTTCTTTATATGCTATTATAAAATTTAGAACATTAACGCGCCCTTCGGAATTGCAAGGGCGGCGTTCGGTGAGTTTCTGTGCCGCTGTTTCTGGACCGCCACTCGACCTCATTCGACAACCCTTCTAGCCATAACCGGGCCGTACACTTACGCACAAGTAGATCCTTTGGGAACACCAAGCGGGTATCAAACATGTGTTTATAATGATGAGTCATCTCGGCTAGTCCTTGCTAGTTCAGGACTCTTGCTGACCTCGGTGAAGCAAGACCATTCCCAGACTAAATGAGTCTAGGTTTTAATTAAAGCCGCTTTTGACGATGACAACGAGAAATCAGATAAACCGTTTTATTCCAGACAAGGATATTGTGTTTTGATGTGTCGTTTGCCGTGAATATCTGGCCTTCCCTGGCCCCATGCATGTCTCCATATATCAACCCGGGTGGGCACGGCGAAACCTCACCTTAGTCTGAGCTATGTAAATAGAGTCGTAAACACATCAACTTCTGTTGTTTTTCACGCAATTTATGAAGTAGATTCCGCAGATGTTGGTGAGCAGCACTTGGCCACCCCTCCTCCGTCCGCTCCTTCAAGGGATGCCTTCTGAGACCGATATATTACTGTAGAAGCCCTATACGTGCCTCAAGATTTTTATACAACATAATGGCCACCATGAGCCATAAAGCTTTGCGTCTGATGCGGTCGCCACTTTCCCAAAGAGTAATCCGTTTCTTTGTGACGCCCCTTCCTTAGCAGCCGATTAGGCGCAAAGTGCTTTTAAGATATTTGGTAATTAAGGGAACATATCGGCGATTTGATGCCAGTTCGTTACGATATTAAGTTAAGGCACCTGCACCATTACTTTTCCCTAGAGCATCGGCATACAATTTTTTGAAAAACCAAAGTTGCTTACTAGTTACAAATTCTAGAAAAAAATTCTTTGGTTTTTAAAGAAAAATGTAGTCCAGGGTTTCCCTTACGCTGAAGCGCCCGTCAGGAGCCCACCATGTCCGAAGATATCCTATCTTCATGCTATGCATCTTTAAATTAATTCAACAAATTTAATTATTCATTATTTGGTTGAAAGTATAAAAAACGGGGGACCATTGCAACCGCCGCGGTGACGATGTACGGTGGGAAAATGCGACGGAATCAGTGGGCGCGCTCGTGCGCAGATTGGCGCATTGTTGAACAATTGAAAAAATATAGGAAAGTTAAATATATACAACTTCCAAGATTTTCATTTGACCCTTGCTCGCCGGTGCCACAGTGCGTGCCTTGCGTGCATACGTGCGCGGCCATCTTGCCCAAGCTCGCCCTCCCCACACGTTGCACAAAATATTGTCCTAATGTGATAACATTTATTCCTTCACCATTGCTTGTCAAAGGCCACAAACGGTTGGGCAACAATATCATTAACTACATTGGTGCCAGTACTCACCGTAAGGCGGAATGCGGACTCGGGCGATTACGACAACTGTAGGCAGAAACTGAAAGGGCCTTCGCAGTACGTAATAGTTTAAATTAAAGTAGTGATCCCACTTTAGCTCCCCAGAAGACTCCATCAACAAGTAGGGTTTGGTCAGTTGCCCAGGCTTCCAAGCACTTTCCTACACAGCTCGCGGTGGCTACGTGAGCGTGTGTAACGCTATTGGCTCGCTCCCAGTTAACGCCGACATTGACTGACAGCAATACGGCAGTCACCGGCAGACGGTTCCAGATCAATCCGACAACTCCGAAAGCAATCAGGCAACCGTTTTGGAGATGTAACCAAGGCGGCATCAGGCGCGAAGGGTCACACACGAGCCGATAGACTCGCTTCCCTTACACTAATAACGCACGCCATCGGCAGGGTGACCCTGCACTGCCCATTTCCAACCGCTACCAAATACATGACAACCGATCCACTGCTAATCGTCTGCGGCCCTGTTCTTCCTCACATGCACACTCGTTGTGACAGCGCAGAGGTTTCGCGCTCCTTTCCCCCCTGCGGGCCGTTCAAACGGAGGCAGGCCCCTCTTGCCCCTGGCGCTGATAGGCGGGCCTACTCGCGTTCAACTACGAACACGGTGGAGAGAAACTCCAGAAACTCGCCGCAGCTTGATGCGCCGGCGGGTCCTTCGGCATCATACGGCAAGTCCCGTACTACGTCAAGTTCAGTCCCGTACTACGTCAAGTTCAGCCACACGGGAACAGCGGGGAGCGGCATTCCTCCATGAATCATGACCTGCTAGGGATCTCCCTTACGTATAAATAATACTATAAAGAGAAAACCGCCACATTTCGTACGTCCAGTACTGGGCTGCTACGGGCTGTCCAGGTCAGGGTTCCAATCCAGTCCGACAGGATGTAATCGGATCGACCGTCACCGATTACCTTCACGTTTCTGCTCACTTTTTCGACTTTTTTACACTGTATTACAAGCGAACGTAGTGGTGCCTACACGTTACCAACTCTCAGCCGTCTAAGCTATGTTTTGCTTTATAGTTTTGCATTTAAGACAGGGAAAGGACTTGCTTCATGACTGCGATGCTGAACTCAGGTTGCGGCCATATGCTAGGTTTCTTTGGAGTCATCTGAGCTTCTTCATCAAAAGCTTTTGTCCAGTTCACAGACGCAACACCAAAAATATTAACAAGACTATTCCCCCGAGTTTATCTAACAGTCTTGACACAACGCGTCTTGTCTGCGTCGTTGCAGTATGCACCGAACGAAACAAACTACAAACCCAAATGTCCATCCTTGACGATATGGAAGGAGATTTAGTCCCGAGCCACACATCGACTGTCAGCCTCACCGTTCGCTACCCCAACCCCCATCCTCTATCATTCTGCGAAACCCGTACACCCCTAGGCAGGTGGGTGACTTCCGAGCGCGGCAACCACCTAAATCCTCCGTAGCGCCATCCAGCCAGTCCATTTGGATTCCGGCGGCGCGCTTCATGTGCATTCACACCTCCTTAGTCAACGTTGGAAGCTCCCGAGAAACATCAGTGGGAAAAGCGTGGCCACACTACGGCCCAACAACAGAGAGTAACCGATATCAACGCAAATGAACATCAGCTCTCCGGAAGGGTCGAGTGCTTTCACAACGCTGCCAAGGAAGGCCATTGATGCTCCCCGACTTGGCCCCAACCGACAGCTTCACCTATCGCACGCGCTCGTTGCCCTCCCTCCACCGCGATCTGCACTATTGTGCAGGTGGCGGTATCCGTCCCCTCCTGAACGGCAGCCAACAGCCCACACATTCGTCCGCATCTTCCTTCAAGGGTCCCGCAGGATGAAGCAACGTACGATCCCAAGCAAAAAAGAGAGTCTTCCACCCTCCCACCATCTTTGGGGCCTCTCAACTGGATGCCTGGGTTGTAAGGCCGCTTTCAAGACGCGTCCTTAATTTCGCCTCCTGCCTTCTCGGAGGGCTCCATTCAAAAAGGCAACCCTCCCAACCTGACGCATTAGATTACATTTCAGTGCCTGAGCGTGTGACCCATGTCCCAATTGAATCACCACAGCAGCAGGAGGCGGAAGGGGCCGCAGAGGGGGTTCTCCCCACTCGGAGTGGCTTGAGCCTTTCGTGCCTGGTGCCAGCTGGCGCGAATAAAACACCTCTAGCTTCCCAAAATCGCCAGTAACATAATCCAGCATTGCTTACAGCACTTTGCCCCTTACGTCCCCCTCACATCCAGC
Organism: Volvox africanus; assembly: GCA_030268105.1. Classification (NCBI taxonomy): domain Eukaryota; kingdom Viridiplantae; phylum Chlorophyta; class Chlorophyceae; order Chlamydomonadales; family Volvocaceae; genus Volvox; species Volvox africanus. Next base: position 2,393,365 of record BSDZ01000089.1, on the reverse strand, counting down.
GCGACTGGTACCTCCGCGCCTCGAAAAGGAAGCAGTGACCCCAGCGGAGAGGATCGCGACATTTCGTATGCGGCATCACATGGCAGATGGCATCAGAGGGCGGATGTGAACTGGAACGCCTCCACCAGCTGGCCCTCTTTAACCAGGGCACTGATCTCCTTGAAGTGCGGGTGCTTGGAGTCACCCATGAGCTGGAACATGGCCATTTCGCTGTTGGAAACGAAGGAACCTGCGGACGAACGATGCGGGCAACAGACTGTGAACGGCGGACAGACGTGCGGGGGTGGCTACCAGTCCTGTGCTTCACAGCATCGCACGAATTAGCTCGAAAACAATCACCCTGTACTTGCTGCGAAAATCCTTCATCAAGTAGCCGGGGCTCTGTTCATCAGGGGCTCTGTTCTGGCCGCCTTGATCCCCCCTTCATGTCGGGTCCCCTCCACACGGTGCGGATTTACCCAGGCCCCTCCCCATCCAGCCATAAGCCCAAAGCAGCTGATAAACCCCTGCACATGTCCATCTTTGTAGAATATCAACGGCACAGGCCTCTAGGAAGGCGAATGCGAAGGGCCAACGGCACGGCCGGCACTCACCCGCCTGCGCCAATCGCTGCAGTCCGGCCACCCGGTGGTGAGGGCGAGAGGAGGAAATGCCGTCCGCCAGCAGGTGCACCTCGTAGCCCCGCTCCAATAGATCCAGGGAGGTTTGGAAAACACACACGTGGGCCTCAATACCCAGGAGCATCACCTGGGCCGGGCGGGGGCCAGTGCAATCCTGCGATTAACGTGACGGTATGTATACGAGAAGATGTGTACGGCAAATATTCCTATTTATATTCGAAAATTTTCAAGGGCTAAGCGGCAGGCTGCACTTCAAAGGTGGATATGGGCTGGATTCAACGGGACGGACTGCGCCGCCGGAGGAGGCAAGGGTTCAGTGAGGATTGCGCGGGATGAGGAAGGGTCGTCCTCTGGGGATTCGGGCCGGGCATTATCCGGGGCGGATGTCGATAGCGAGGATGGGAAATTGCTCAGGGGGGATATTGCATTACATTAATAGTGACGTAGTTGTGGGGGAGGATAAAGGGAAAGCTTGTATACAAACCAGGCTAGGGAAGTGTAGGAGATAATATACCCGTTATCGACCCCGGCATGATGCAGAAATGCTGTTGCTGTATCCACTACCTGCCGAACATCCGGCTTGGACTTGAGCCATGCGTCCACATCGGGCGTGCACATGGAGAAAAGGGTCTTCGCCACAACGGGACAAGCGGGGGGCAGCACGTTCGCAACTTCGGAGACCGTGGAGCCCAGCGCCTTGGGATACTGCTCGGTGACCATGACCGGGATGTCGAGTACGTTCGCGGCCTGGACCATGCGCCGAGCGGTATCAATGACAATGGGAAAGCCCGCAATGAGTGGTCGGAATTTCTCCTGCACATCGCACACGAAGAGCGCAGTAGTGCTTGGCCGAAGCCGTCCCAAGGCCCGCGATGCCATTTTTAAACTTAGTATAGGCTCGAGTAGTTTTTTATTTTTACTTCAAGATAAGAAATTGTTATTTATAAACTATTAGCAAAACTGCAAAAATATTGCCCGTGGCTCCGTAACCCGCACATGTACGTTGTCAGCTAGCCAGTTGGCCCGGAAAGAATTTTAGACGCTACAGAAACATCTTAAGAGTCTTTTTATCCCTGTAATGTTTTGATTGCATTTTATGATATGCGCTGCCTCAATCCGGAAAAGCTGCGACTATTCGCGTCGCCTTGCATTGCTGTGTCGTTACTATCGCGCCGGGCTCTACGAACATGCCTGCTCGCAACTGCAACTCCAAATTCTTCAATCCTAGCCACAGGCAGCGGTAGGCCTGAAGCCGATGGTGATGGCGGAATCCGTTTCGTTTACGAGCCTCCCCGGCGTTTTGTTCTTGCTGCACTACGGAAACGGCGCCACAGTCCTCCCAATTCCGCCAAGCCGCGGATTGATTTGCTGGTGGAGGGCAACCCGCTGAGCACCTCACCGTAAGGCCCACATGCGGACGCCGCATCCGCCTTCCACGAGCTTGCAATTACGCATTCGAAGATGCTGCGAGTGCTACTAGTTCTTTCGCTATCTCCTGGGTACTCCAAGTGGCCACCACTTTAAAAGTTCCCGACCCTCGTCCCCGTTCCTTCTCCCGAACTTCCAGACATATACACATGTGTACACATATATTGACATCTATGGACAGACACAGACAGTCTGCATCCTACAACATTGCCATCACTACTATGGTCCCAATGACAGGCTTGGACAACGATTGGCGTGCAGTGCCGCAACTCGTTTTCACCCCTCTACCATTTCCAACTCTCTCTGTGTGTACGGCGCACTGAATTGCAGTGCTCGAGTGGAGCCACTGGCGGGGGCAGTTCGGTCTGATGCCGCGGCTGCCTTGCAAGTGGTGCTGCAGCGCAGGGCCCTCAATAGCCCAGGATGGAAAATGCCCCGTGAGTGCGTCCTCAGGCCACCTGATTGGGCTTCTCGATGTTTAGGGTTTTAAATTTCGGTTTCTCCTCTGTCGCATTCGCCCTCCCTCCCTATCGCCCACCTCGGCCCCGCCGTATGGGAGGGAAAGGGAGGAGAGGAGGCAGTATTTAAAGCGAGAGACGAAGGGGATGAATCCAAACAAAGAAGCTACCCATAGCTAGCTGGAAGTGCGGGTAAGGGGCTGAGGTTCTCTGCGCCGCTCACGTCTGCGTCACGGTCCCCCGGCCCCACCTCTCCCCTGGGGGTAGCCACACCCCCCAGGAGTACCTGCCCCGTACCCTAGCTGTCTCCAAATTGGCATAGCCCTTGCCTTTGTCCTCCATGACGAGCACCGAATGAGGCCATAACTTCTTCACCTCCTCTCGACGACGCCGTCTGCACGTCGTTCCACAAGCAGGTCACTCCCTGATCACCCTCCCGCTGTCACGTGTTTCAGCTTTCGTCATATCACCCCCCTGTCCCCATTTCCTGGAGCGGGTCGTGAGAGATGGCAAGCCACGCTCAACCCCTCAACCCTTCAACCCCTTATTTCTCAGGCTGAGGTCCAGGTTTCCCCTCCGCCCTCCTTTTTCGTGGCGTGCTTCGTCCGTTTAAAAAGGGGGGAGAACTCATGTGCTTTCACCACAAAGCTCCAATCTGCATCTTGCCCAGCCCTTCTCCCCCTCCTCTCCCATCCCGCGTCCCCCATTAGGTATTGCACTTCTCTCCCTCGTCCTGTGCGACGATCCGCACATTCGGGACCTTAACAGCCGCCACCGGGGAAGGGATTCCGCCACCGACGTGCTGTCCTTTGAGATGGAAGACGACCTGGACTACCGGGTGGGTGATGGGGGGAAGGAGGAGGAAGGGGGGATTATGAGGGTGATGGGGGGAAGGAGGAGGAAGGGGGGATAATGAGGGTGATGGGGGGAAGGAGGAGGAAGGGGGGGGGATTATGAGGGTGATGGGGGGAAGGAGGAGGAAAGTGGAGAGCAGCTCAAAGTCAAGAAGGTTAAGGATGTTGCAAGTAAGGAATGCAGTACAGGGATTGACGGTGGAAAACATTATTTTTTTACGCCGACAAGGAATTTTTCTTGTCCTCTGTATTTCTGCCTATACCGACATTATAAAGTTGGTGGAACGAATCCTCGCCCCGTACGAGGAGGGGGGATCGAAGAGGTAGTGGTGGTGAAGACGGAGGGAAGGGGGAGGCGTATACACGAGGCTCGGAACTGCTGTAGGGACGCCGCCAAAGAGTGCAATCACTAACCGTGAGGGTTCATGATGGCGGCTGGCCTCGTCCTTCAGGTAGGCAAGGTGAACTTTCCTCAGACATCAGGTAGCCGCCAAGGCCGCGAATAGACGCAGAAAGAAAGAAGAGCAATAGAAACCGAAGTGTCGTATAGTATTTGCCTTGATGATGATGCTGGCGGCGAAGCAGTACCCCATACGGTGTGTCGGCTCCTAGGAGGTGCGACACCTGAGGCGGAAAGCTCCGCTGCAGTCAGGAGCAGCACTGCCTCACTCCCCCCTCTCACGGTTAGTCCTCGTGCTTTAAGTATCCGCACCAGGATTCGTCTTATTCGGCTTCCCCCCTCTCATTCCTGCCTCTCCCCTTCCTTGTCCTTCCCCCCTTCCTCCCCGATCCACAAGCACAGGTGCACTTGCCCCTGAAGCTGATGGGGGACTTGGTGGTGTCGCTGGACACGGCGGAGCGACAGGCGGCCGAGCACGGGTGAGGGCACGGGGAGGTGGATGGGGACAGGAGGAGGTGCGGTGAAGGGGGGGGGTTGGACCCAAGGGCTCCAGCATAGTACTATGAGCTACGGGGGTGTGGCTGGCGTTTGGAGCACAGAAGGAGGCGGATCGGAACGGGGTCCCGGCGCAGTGGCAACGAAGGGGTCGGGTTGGGGTTTCTGTTGAGCAACGGGGGGCTCTAAACCGAGAATCGGGATTCCCGCAGATACATACACTGACACGTACACGGATGAACACATACCCACACATGTACTTCACATGAACTTCGGGGGATTTCTGATCGCCTGATGCCTCCTCAATGCCGTTGTGCACATGTACGACCTTTCCTCTCAGCGGAGGGCGCCACCGCTGCTGTACAGCGCCAAGTGTATGCGCCACGTGTGTTCATTTTGACCTTCCAAGCAGTCCTCCCTTATCGGTCAGGGGAATTGCAAAGCGGCAAAATGATGAATTGACATTGCCTTCCCAAGTCAGCTGGGCACGCGCCCGCGCGCGTGTCCCCACTCACACGCATCTGTCGGCTACCGCCCTCCCCCCCTCCCCTCCTCCTCCGGTAATTACCTTCCCTCGCAACCGCAGCCACTCTTTGCTGGACGAGTGTCGCATCCTGCTGGTTCACGGCTTGCTGCATTTGGCTGGGTACGACCATGAGAGAGGTCGGGAGGCCCACGAGGCAATGGCGGAGGAGGAGCGGGCTGTGCTGGCGGAACTGAAATGGCAGGGGAAGGGTCTGATTGCAGCAGCGGAGGAGGGGTCGGAGGAGCAGAGGGGGATCGATAACCCAGGTGATGATGAGGGGGCAGTGGGCAGTTTGGGAAGAGAGGGTCAGGGGCGGCAAGGGCAGGGCGAGGGAAAGGCGGCAGCACGACGTAGTGGCGGCGGCATTACGGCGGGCGCGGGAGCTGGGTTTCTATGGCAGGAGATGGCAAGGGAGGGAGGCAGCGGAAAGGGGGCAGCGGAGGAGAAGGCGGCGTCGCGAGATCCTCGGGCGGAGGAAAGGAGGAGAGAGAAGGAAGGAGCCAGCGGATCGGCGGCAGAGGTGCGGGGCCCCGATTCAGGGCAGCAGACGCCGTGGTCGTCGCCGTCGCCGTCGTCGTCATTGAGACAGCAGGGAAGGGAGGGCGGCAGAGGATCTGCTGGTGGAGGCGGTGGAGGCAGAGGGGCGAGGGCCCTGCACGGGGCAAAAGGTGGTCAGGGTGCTAGGAGGGCCTTCAATATGGACTCCTCCGTTGGCCTGGCGGGGCCGGCCGCCAGCAGTGGCAGCGCTAGCTTATACGGCCCTGGCAGCTCAGTCCCGCCGATTCCGTACATCGGTGCCTCGCGGTCCCAGCTGCTGGTGTCACCGAGAGGGACAAGCGGAGGTCGCTGGCTCCATGCTGATGGCGGGCGCTACGCCAGTTCTGTAGTGCGATGCTACTGCCGTGCTGGAGGAGATGATGGTGACGGTGGGGCTGGCAGCAGTGTGTCTTTAACTGCAGCCGCGGCAGCGACAGCGGCCGTAGCGGCGGCTTCAAACGGCTCGGCTGATGCGAAGAGGGCGTCAGATGGCGCCGACGGCGACGGGGTCACGAGCACCAGCGCTGCGGCTACAGCCGCCGGAGGAACCGCCAGTGCAGCATTCGTTGCGACGGCAGGGTACGGCACGCAGCGGCCACGACATCGCACACGCGAGGTGGCGATTGTAGCGCTCGATTTGGGTGGGTTGAGTACGGGGGGAGAGCGGGGCGGGGCGGGGGGGAGGTACAACCCCATCATCTCGTGCAGCCATTAGCTACCGCCGGTAAGCGGGAACTCTCTGGGTGCAATCCTCGACGCTGCGGAGGACAAGGCCCCCTTGGAGGAGCCCACCATATCTCTCATTTTAAGTGAAGCGAACGAAACACACGGACATACTACTCACACACATATATTATGTGTGTAGGATAGGGGGGTACATCACCTGTGGCCACTAACCTGGCAGTCCCTACCTTCCCCGGTGTTTCGGGGCACCCTCATCCAGTCTCCCATGCCGACTTCTCCGAAATCAGTGGTTTTCCCAGGTTCAGCACCCACCACCAGCATCCAGCGGAATCTGCCGAATCAACTAAGGCGTCAACCCCGCTACTGGTCAGCTCGCAGGTCACTTTAATTGGGGTCGTCACCGTCCATCGACATGGGGGCACCCTGCCCTTAACATTAGGGTCTTTGGCCCGCTCTCGGTCGGGGTAGAACCTGGAACTCCAGGGGCATATTAGTCGTGCCATAACAGTCGTGCCTGAACACTAATTATGTGTTTGGCTCCTTCCTTCCGATTTTGTGTCAATGCATTTGGTCGAACTCTCATCCATTCCTCCAGACGGCACTCTTTTGGACAGCCGAAGCCGCATCCTGCCCTCCTCCGCGGCGGCCATCCGCGCGGCGGCAGACGCTGGGGTGATAGTGGTGGCGGCCACAGGCAAGGCCCGGCCCGCGGCGCTGGCGGCGGCAGCCTCCGCTGGCCTAGCGGAACCGGGGCTGCTGGTGTGGCCACAGGGCCCGGGCGTATTCTTGCAGGTATTTTGGTGGTTCGTGTGTGTGCGGCTGCCGCTACGCTGGTTGGGTGGTGTCTTCATTGACATCATGCGACACCACCGCGGGCCATACCGCCTCCCCGTAAGGTTTCCCGCAACCAGCAGCGAAGTTGTCCTTCTCTGTTCCGCTCAGTGAGGGCCTTGGCCCCCCACCTCAGGGCTTGGCTGTGCACGGACGTGGCGGGGCGGCGCTATCGGATGCCGCGTTGCCGCACTCAGTTGTGGAGGCTGCGTACAAGTAGGTACTGCGGGACGCTCTCAACACCGCCCACCCGCTGACCCCCCTTGTTAGTGGCGTCATAACTCCACGTGGTAATCCATCGTCTTAAATCATCGCGGTCTTAATGGATCCGCGTGTTTATTCGAAGGTGTAGTTCCGGGGTAGCTGCTGCACAGGAACACAGGTTTTAGGGTTTGTAACATCTGCCTGCAGTGCCGCCTATCAGTTCAGTTGACTCGTCATGCTGTTCGCGATACGACTGATCACGCACCGGTCACACAAGAGTTAACGGACGAGCTGCCGACCCCCCTTCGGGTCAACCAGGTACTCGGCCGCTTCGGGGGTGGCGCTGTGCGTGTTCCTAGGGGACACCTGCGCCACCCCGGACCTAACGGCGGAGATCAGGGAGCTGCACACCACGTACTATGAGCCGCTGGCGGAGGTGGGGAGCGTCCAGGGAAATGCCGGGGGCACTGGATCGGGCAGTGGCGGGCGGTGAATAGCCGCATCTGCTGACCTGGACGGACCGGGGGGCGATGCACTTGGAGGGATGCTCACAGCTCGTAAGGCGCAGTCCTCTCTCTTGTCGGAACCCCTGACCCTGCCCGTCCTTCAATGCCCCCTCCATTCCTGCCCGTTTTGAAGAAATGCCGATCGGCCGTATCCGATCCCTTTCTCACACACCCCACCCCGCCGAAGGTGGTACCCTCGGCTGCTTCGCTGCGGACCGGCCCGCCAGTCCGGAAGATGCTTTTTATGACCGACCCGGGTACAGTAACAAACGAATTATTGCCGTACTGGACAAGACAGCTTGAGGGTTCCGAAGCGCAGGTCATGCAGGTGCGTTGGGACCGGCGCTGGGGCCCGGGCGGGTGCGTAACGTGAGGGAAGTGCCTTTTTGAAGCGACTGAGCGGCTTGAGGTTAGTTGATTGGAGGTTTTGATGAGGCTGTCCGTCGCACCGACGAGTCGGCACTTCGTTGAGTTGGGAGCTGAACCACCAGTCGGGGATCCCCCACCTCCAAGTCTCGTTGGAGGAGGTGCCGACCCTAAGCCTTCTGGGGCTTATTTGTGGTGGCATTAGGTGGTGGTGGTGATGGATAGAATTAGCTTACTGTGGGTGAAGTTGGAGTGCTTGCATGTCCCCAGTCCTGTCGGGTCGGCTTCCTCTGCGGCGGTGCGGGAGGCCTCTCCCTTGGTGTGTCGCGAACCTGCTTTCCTTCTTGGGCGCATGCGTGCTCTCTCAACCAAACATCTCGTCAACTTTTAACCCGACCCAACTGAAAAACGAAAAAGTGAGGTAACCCACCCTCCCGAGATCCAACCCTTTTGCCCGACCACCACTGCGCACACAGGCGGTTCCCAACATGCTCGAGATCGTGCCTTCGGGGGTGAACAAGTGGGCGGGTGTACGGCGACTGTTGAACCACCTGGGCCTCCCGCCCTCGGCCCTTATGGCAGTAGGTGATGGAGGCAACGATTTGGAAATGGTCGCCGGAGCAGGCCTCGGAGTGGCAATGGGCAACGCGGTGCCGGCAGTGCGAGCTGCAGCAGCGGCGGTGGTGGCGGGACACGACGACGGCGGTGTGGCGGAGGCCTTTGAGCGATTCGTGCTGTAGTACTGCAGCTCGGGGGGCGGTACTGTATTCTGCTGCAGGGAGATGGAATTTGAAGCTATGGGTGCGTTGGCGGTGTGTGTTAGCGGTAGGGAGGGGAGGGGCGGGATCGTTTTTGAAACGGACTGGAAGGAATGGGATGAGAACTGTGATTTGCGCGTGCTGGGCGTATCTAGATGATGTTGGTCGGTCACGGGTCGTGTGCATCGCTGGCTTGTCACAGCAGCACACACGCTTGGATTGGGCACAGCCAAGCAGATCATGTGCAGGGTAGGCTTGGATGATGGCTTGGTGGCGCACAAGTACTGTTACTGAGAAAGCGGGTGGTGGACGTGAGGGGGAGGGAAATGGGGGACTGAAAGGCGGAGTAGGGCCAGGTAAGGGCACTTCGGGATGGGTGGAGCCGCAGCAGTGTGTAGCCGGCGCAGCAAGTCGCAATGAAGTGTAATTAGTGAGAAGTACTTAGCGTTTAGCTCAGGAAGGACGTTTCCAGTGGCTGACATGCCACCACTGGGTTCTTGTCGTAGGGAAATCTGCAAACTGCTTGGTGTATCTGACTTCGACTCCTTTTCCCCCAGTAGTCTACAGTTATGGTTCCAGCTACAATCCACTCCGCCCGCAAGCTCGAGGAGGGGCCTGGGCATGAGATTCCGGTCCTCAGATCAGTACGACATGGCAATGAATATAGTGTCTGTTTCGAAGTTGGAATTTCGTTCATTTATTGCCAACGCCACACAGGCACACGCACACAAACACCGCACTGGAACAGAATTGAATTTGGCGGCGCGTCCCACCACCGCCCCCACCGTGCCCACCACAGAGGTCACATCTCGTGTAACGTATATATTACCAGACAGCGCTTTTCCGCGAAGTGGCAACGGACATGGCCAATGGTCTGCAGGTTTGCATAGACGGACTCCGTTGCGCGAACTGAATGGTGTTGGCGAAATTCACTTTCTCATGTCAGCAGGGACATGCAGGAAAAGGCGGCGCATCCCACGGACGTGGGGTTGCCTTGGGAGGGGGGCCGGGTGATGACGATGGCGCTTTCAGGGCAGGCTGAATGGATGTGTGAAAGGAGGACCAGAGTGGTCGTACTCTGAAACTGTCGAACCAGGGTAGGTCAGGGTTAACCAGCTCGCCTGGGTGGGTTGCCGACGCCAGGATTGCTTTGGCTTGGGGCCACAGACCATGTGGGATGTCTGAAAGCGTCGGAGTAGCCATAAGACATAGCCACACAATTAAGTGCCATAAACTAGCTGTGGGCGGTAACACTGCTAACAGCCTGATGCGCCGCTCTAGCATCTGCTTTCGAAGGTGCGGCGTAACAGCCTCTAGAGAAAATGAAATGGACAAGATAGTTGTAACACATTTTCCTAAGGGAAGAGGCGCTGCCTAGGATCAACCTCAAAGTCAAGCTGCTGTCCGCTGCTCCCGGACAGTGAACCCCCCCATCTCGACCCTAAAGGCGCTACCTCCAAGCCATCCGCAACAACTTGTCGTTGCGGCCGCGTGCAAGCGACCTCCGCGTGGCTCACTAGATACAATTACACGTGCCCATTCGCCCACGTTGCAGCACTTTTATTTCGGCGTGCACAGCACCGTGCATATGTATGTGCGCAACACCGGGCGCGGGCGAAGCTACACCACCCACCCGCAGTCTCCTGGGAAAGCGATTTCCCTCACCACTGGTTGTAACCCCCACTCCTTCCCTGTTGACCATACTGGTTGTACGATCCACCACCCTGCGAGGTATATGGCGGTGGCGGCGGTGGGAATCCACCGTGGCTTCCGCTTCCACCAGAATAGTGCGGCCCTCCGCCTCCGTACATTCCCCCGTGACCTGCTCCATACGCCTGCGTCGGCGGGTACTGGCTCCCTCCGCCCGCTCCGCCACCGTAGTACGAGCCACCGTACTGCCCGTAGGACATGCCCCCGCCGTACTGGCTGCCGTTTGGCTGTGGTATCAAGGACAACAGAACAAATACCACGCAGGGAGTGTTCGAACAGGAAAAGGCAACGTTCAGTCCGGAAAAGTCTTGCCCTGGATGCTCTGGAAGTGATGCATTTGACGCCTTCCCGGGGCGGGCTTGCCGGCACTACCGCAACCGCGTACTGGGACCCTAAAAAGGCTATAGCGCCTACATGAACACGAAGCAACACCCTGTCTCACAGCCAGGACCTGACAAACCTCAAACCAATACGAACTCCTGCATCGTTGCATCACTGCTTAACCAATCGGTAATCTCCTAGAGATCCATGCCAGCAGCAGGAGGTTTCCCGACCTGAACATTAAACCCAACAGCCTCTAGGTCCAGTCCCTCAGCCAACCACTGCACTCGCCCACCGCTCCCCACCACTGCACCCGCCCGGCCGTCTCTCAGTTGCGTCGCTCGGCCCGCCCCGCGACCTCACCTGCATACCAGTCCGCATGTGGGGCACGTCCCGGGCGCCACCTGGCCCCGAGTAGCCCATGGCCTCGGCCCGGTGGGCACCGGCACGCTTGCTCCTGAGAGATAGCCATAACACGCGGGTTCACGGACAGGTTCAGGCAAGCTCTGTTGATGGACTCGATGAGAAGCGAGTCGTTGATGCCCATGCAGTAGAGCAAATATTGCGCTAAGCCACGGCGTAGAAGAACGATCCCTTTGCACATGAGAATCAACAAGGTAAAGAACTTCCCGGGACACCGGACAGCTGTTCCTCTCCGTTTGCCCCAGGTGCGGTTTGCCGCGCCGACAGTGTAAGAAGGATTGCGGATGCATCAGATATGCGGAAGGGAAGCCATGTCGACACCGAGCTTCCGCATAGCGCGGAGTTGCCGGAAGCAGTGTGTCCAGATCAGGAGTATGTGGCCGGGAGACGACTACACGGTGCCAGCGACCGGCAGCTACATAACTCGGAATTTCTGCACGTCTCTCTTGACTGACATTCAGCCGCTTCCCTCCAAGACCTCTGATGTTCCCTCTGAACCCGCTCATGACCCTTCGCTTCGACGATTTCGCCTCTGCATGCTTCTCGCACCGAGCATGCGAACCCCTCCTTCCCGCCAAACCCCCTTCCCCTGGGCGCCCCAAGGCGCACTGCCTTGGGGCGCCCAGCTGCCCCTATTCACCCTTTCTCCCCTCCCCCCCCCCACTCGACGGTGCAACTCACGGGTCCACTGGCTGTTTCTTGAAAACCGCAAGCACGTGTTCGATGTCTGAATACGTGCGAGACCGGAAGTAGAAGCCCTTCGGCGTGGCGTGGAAGGACTCCTTGTGAACAGATTGGTTCACGCAAAAGACAATGTGGAATGTGCTGCCCTGCACAGGCCGCAACAGGTGGGGCGCAGGCGAAAGTTTCTGCAACATGACGACAGACAGGAAGGCGACAGGAAAGGACAGCCAGACTAGTACATGTACACAGAGGTCCATGGTCCGGCAGACGCAACACATAAGAATGTACATATGTACATAATACGACGGGGTTGCAAAACATCTCTTTTCCCGTGAGTGAGTGAGTGAGGTCTCACCTTCGCGACCATTACAGCAGTGCGCCTGTGCCAACTCTAAACCCTAAAACCCGTATACGGGCCATACCTTCTGTATTGTGAGGTAGTAGGGATGCACTTTAGGGTTGGCCTGTTTTTCCTGCCGCACCCGCTCCTCCACCACTGCTAGGGCAAGGTCAATGTACTTCCTGCAAGGCCAGCCATCAGGCGGTAGAGGGTAGCAACGCGCTTTCTCAAATACCTGTGGAGGAGCGTTCTGATGGGGTAGTGTGTGCGCATACTAGGTGGTGGCGAAGGGGATATGGGAGGGATGAAAAGGATTCGCCAGCCGCCCTCACCTGTGACTGGTAACTGTCATGCAGTTCTGCGTCAGGGGTTCCACGAACTCCGCAACCACCTGCACGCGATGTGCACGAAGTGAGAACATTGGCAGTCCGGCCGAGAAGGTGACGGGTCGGCTCAGCAGTTCAGGCAACGCAATTGATGCGAACGTGAAGGCGAATCGAGCGGAGGACGGCATCTGGACCGCAACAGCACCACTCATATGCACACCGGGACTCTCGCTCCGCCTTACCGCACCTGGTCCAAGTCCTCATACTGCATCGTTCCTAGGCCGCAGTAGTTAAGGTCGATACTAAAAGGCGGAGCCAGCGTGAGGTGGGCAGCTGCGCGCATAGGACGATCCAGCAGAGGGAGGCAATTTTCCGGCAAGAGTAAGCCACAACATCAAACGCGGGCAACATCGCCCCATCTGCGTTACCATGTGCCCGTTCTTAACACTCACTGGGGTTATCTGCTAGTATCAAAACATAGGCCGGAACCCCTGCGATCTCACTCCTGCACTCCGGCAAACAAGAGACCCAGCGCTAAGGCCCATCCGGGCGGCGACCGATGCGCGTGGAAATTCCCAACCAGATGCCATTGTTCGCCCTTTCCCGCCAAACTTCCTCGCCCCTCACCTCTTCCTTGTGGCTTTTCGCTCTCCTGCAGCTGCACTAACATGACGATGGGAACGTGAGAGGTGGGTCCATGCGCCGTCTTGATGGAAATATCCAATACATTGGGGTTGCCGCGCACGTTTGGCCGGATGATACACGAACCCACAGGTACGGACTCATCGCTCAGCGACGCGTTGGCTTCCATCTGGTTAGGATGAAGGCAAAGGAGTACGCAGGGTTGGTCGGGGACAACCAGCTCGCAGCCCGGGGAACGGGCAAGGGACCCAGCAGAGAGAGAGAAGAAGTACACTACGGCAAACTCGACGGAATGGTTAGTTCAGAAGGCTTTCCCTTTGTAAGGAGACACGGGCCATACCAGGCGGCCCTAGTATCCCTGGATCCAGCGGAATGCAATGGTCAGGCCATGTCGCGAGTTGAGCCTGTTTCACGTTGCAGAAACCCCTTCATACGAAAGTGCGCTGCAAACCAAAAGCCGCAAGCGCACTCGCTACAGGCCGGCATAGAAGAAAGAGACCCTGAGTGCAACGACGTCTCACACTCCCACCCAACTCTGTACCGGTCGTTATGTCCCCCCAAATATCCTACCTGCGACACATTCCTGAACATGGGGTGGCGGATGGGCCGTACGAGCACCTGCTGCTCGCGAGGTCTATGCTGCTCGTCGACGCGGCGCTTGGTAGCATCAGTGCGCTCCCGAGAACTGGTAGCGGAGGCAATGGGATTGATAATCGGGTTAGTTGATAATCGCCGGAGCAGCGCGGGGTGCCGTGCTGCGGCATGACGAGCCCCACGGACACCGGAAAACGAGGAAAAGAGGTGATGGACCAACCCTTCATCGGACTCACTAATAATAAGGCTCACGGTCTCTGCACATGCGGTTCTCGTAGTAGCCGTTCTCGTCGTTCACGACCGTTGACCTGCAAAAACACAATTAAACATGTCTAGGGCTTACACAGTACGCCTGGATTGGCATGTGACTGGAGCATGGGACAGCTGCCAAGTTAGTCTTGGTATGAAGCTCATAAGATATGATGACCTCAGTACTCTCCCTACTTCAGCTCGACGTCGTGCAAATGGTCCAAGCTAGCTACCGGAACCCACAAGAGACACGAAACACGAAACACGAAACACCGGTCATGTCGGTACATCGCACCCGGCCACTACAACTAAAATAACCGATCCCAGGCATGTTCTCACTTTGTGGACAGCATGATCATGAACCGCTTGCCCTCCCCGCTGGGGTCCGGCTGCTCCTCCACCCGTAAGATGCGTGCTCGCGCCACTGTATTGAGTCGCGACTGCATCGCCGCCTGCCATTCAGGCCCGCCCACGCGGCCGTTGTAAGTTCCGGAGCTACTGACGTCCTCGGCCCGCACCATGCCCTCGGTACCACTGTTGATAAGAACCACCTTGAGCGCATCACGGGTGACGTACGTAATCTTTACCTGCCAACCCAAGGCATGGGAACGCATGACGCGGCGGGCAGGCGCAATGCCCCTGTGAGTAAGTTGTGAACACCTTTCAGCAGCATCTCTTGGCCGTACGGTCGCGTTGATTCCTTCCCGGACCAGGCGGCAAACCATGCAAAGTCGTCTTTGACCTCCATGCCACCTAAACCATCACGTCGTGCCAAACTGTGATCTGCATTCAGTCCAGAACATCCCTTCAACCTACGCTATCCCGTCCCACCTTCATAAACTTGAGAGGTGCGCATGGGCTCTCTCCCTGTGCACTGACCAGTAGGGCCACTGCCCGGTTAGACGGCCCGTGCAGCACAAACCTCAGCTACACCCAAGCCACCCACCCGCGCAGTGAACTCACATCCACGAGGCGTCCTTCCCGCAGGCTTTCTTCGCTCTCATTGTTGCAAAGCACGTACACCTACAGATGGATAGTCCAGAAAGATGCAAAAGGTGTGAAGCGAGCCTTAGTGAAAAGACAGAATGAAGGAATCCCGACGGGTCATCACGCATGAGGCTGTATGACACGCATGACCATCAATTGCGTCAGTGATCCAGAGGCCAACAGTACAAGTCCGCAAGCACCGTGCGTGTAACGCGCATCACTGTAAGGAGGAACTATAGCAACAACAATAACGGGACCAGACCGCGTATATGCGCTATACATCCAGCCGCCCAAGGATCCATCCCCCTCCAACGTATCGGTGTTCCTTGTCCTCGTGTCAAGCCGCCTGTGCCTAGCACCCCCATCACTTGTAACTGGAATCCACCCTCCCAGACCCTTCCTGACACTCTTAGCGTGCATGCACTCATGCGCAAAACCCAGCCGCAATCCCACAACCTCAGACATCCAGTTTCGCACCTGTAATGAAGTCAGTTCCGCCCAGTGCGGCCTCAGCTCCAGGTTGGGGCACACCAGCTCTGCCACGATGTCAATGAGAGAAGCTAGACCGGGGCTGGGGCCCGTCATCCCCACATCATTCATGAAGGCCTCCAAATCGTAGCACTCGATCTGGTGCGAAAGATCAAGAGTTTTGGGAGGGGCGCTAGCATCCGTTGGTTTAAGCAGGGACCGGAAGATGCAGGTGGTGGAGGGTGGCGGCTGCGGATCCTTGCAAGGACTCTGTCTAAGGAAAAGGCTTAAGGAAGGCACATCCTCCTTCCTGTTTCATCTATTCGTCCCTGACCACCATCGTACCTTGTCGCGCTTTTCCAGCGCCTCCTCCGCGTCCCCGCCACCGGCGGCTGCCTGCGCGAGCTGGATGGCTAGGCGGTACATCTCGGGGCTAATGCGCGTGTTGTCCAGCGTGCGGAACGACAGGTTCTCCAGATGCCGAATGCCGGGCACCTTGAGCACGCGCAGGTAGGGACCGGCATTCCTAATGCCATCAGGGAGCAGAGAGACGTGGAGGTGGTGAACGACGAGGAAACGCGCCCGCTCGCAGACATATGATGCCGTTAAGGAAAAGGCAGTTCAATACACTTTCTATGATGCTGTCGGTACTAAGGTGAAAGATGTGGCGCAACACGGTTGAGTGTGTGGCCAAGCTAGTCAGCTGCAGCGTGGCCTGCTGGCGGTGATATGAAGTTAGCTCCTTAAAAAGGAGAAGGGTTTCCTGTCGTGCTTCGGCAGTTCTATCCCGTTATCCTGGGAGCCGACAATGCATGCAGCTCGTCTGTGTATGCTTGCACCTCAGGTCAGATCACGGTGTGTGGTACCTCTGACCTGCGCTATGCCATTAGCTGCCCCTGTTGTCTTCCGCCTCCTCATGCGGCATTCAAACCATTGTTACGCCATACGGGTTTGATCCCTAAGGATGACATGGACGAGGAATAGCCGGGTCCTCTCCTAGCCTCTCACCTGAACACCACCTTGCCCAGCACCCCCAGGTCCTTGTACAACATAGACCGGCTCTCCGCCTTGTTACGGTTGCGCGTGAGGGCTGCCAGCAGTGCTCCCGCCTTGCGCGGGCCCAGCCCAGGCACGAACTGCAGCAGCTCCGAGCGCCACGCCACGTTGCACGCCAGGTTCACATCCACGCCAGTCTATGGTAGTGTTGGCAAATCGGGAATAGGGAAGACGCACAGCCGGTCGCACTACTGATGTAATTGAATATATCATACGCGCTGCGGATCCACAGCGACAACATCACCATTTAATTGCCCTAAATTCACCGGCACAAATGAGCCCCGCGGCAGCGGATCCAATCGCTCCGTTGTGGTTTTGTGGGAGCGTACGCGACAATCCAGAACCGTATCAATCCAGGGGCGCCACCGCCTGGCTTCGCAAGTTGGTCCAGATCCCATACGGCTTTGCAATAAGCCTGCTTGAGCGCTTATAAGTGGCACGCCAGCCGGCATATGAAAAACAAAACCAGGCACACATACACACACACACACCTGCGCCGCAGCGGTCACCATGACTCGTGTCACCGCTGCCATGCGCTCATCCTTGCTGAGCGCATCCTGCATGTCGTACACATTCAGCGACAGCACCTGGGCAACAGGGCAGGGTACAGAGGAATGGTGGGGCAGAAGGGAGCGGTGTGATGAACCGACTAAGGACCGGGACCGACGCCAAACGATGCGGGGAGCCGCTGAACAATGTCTGTCAACACACCACCCGGCTTCTTTTCGGGCTCCTCACTCCTGTACCAATATCCGTGTCTTTGGCCTGCAACCCAAACTCCAACACACACGCGGACCCTTATTCTGTTGCCCAGCGGATTCGGTCCTCCTTCAATTACCCGTCTCCAACTGCGGCCGTCCCAATCTCTCACCTCCCTGTCCGGCCCACACAGCGCAGCCAGCAACGATAGCGGGTCCAGCGCGCTACGTCCCAGTCCCACTGCTCGCCGCACAAGCGGAGCGTGCTCGCGCAGCTCCGACCTGGCCGCACTGCTATTTTCCCACAGCTTGGCCAGTTTTTCGTCCACCGGGTAGCAGTAGATACCGCGAGTCTCGTGGTCCTGCAGGGCACTGCATCACACGGTACTCCATAGTTGTAATATGGTGCTCAAGTTGCTGCAACGAGTTCTACATGCGTTTGATAAAGCAGCAGGCAGGCAGACCAAATAAAGCACCCCAAGGTAAACCATCTTGCCAGCGCGCTTACTGCAAGGAAGCATGTCTTACATATCGCGATGGCAAACCACAGAATACGGGGGAAATGTAGGCTGCCAAGTGGGCCGAACTTTTGTGACGAACGGGAGGCCGAGAATCAAATCAGGAGAGATGGTAGCCTCAATATATACCCCGTGTGGCGAACTTGGTCATTCAACGACCAACGAGAAATATAACGCCGCTGAAGTGTACGGCCCGCAAGCGCAGGGAAGCACATGCATTTCCCAATGAGGTACTAAGCATAACAAACGCCATCACCTACACCTAATATCGGCATTTCTGGTTGGCACTTCAGTATGACTGCTCAATGGCATACTTGAGGACAGAGCCGCTGAGCATACATGAGGAAAGGGTGATGACGAGCTCAGGTGTTTCGCGGTGGCCTGCTAGATATGTCGGCATGCCGTCGCTGGTTGTTCGCCAATACACTGAAAGGGACTTACGCCCGCCCTAGCACGGGGACCTTGCGGTAACTAATGTAATTTTGTCCATATAAAAGCACGTGTATAACCTGCCGGTGATTGCTATTTCCAAGGTCTTTGCATAGCTATACAGAAAAGGCGGCACACATATTCGTATGGCGAGCCATGTCCGCAAGGCCTTGCACAGTTATCCAGTCCCGTTCCGGCCCCATGTCCCACTCACTCAGCGCTGTGCTCCAGCAATGAGTCCGCGATGTTACGGATGTCTTCGTGCAGCTGGCGGCATTGCGGGGCGGAAATGCCCACCAGCACCGCGTGGGGCAGGTGCTCCAGCAACTTCTCGCGAATCCGCGTGGCATCTTTGGACTGCGGGTAAGGTGATGAGAGGCGATAAGGGAGCGAGACGTTAACTTTAAGCCACTCCTTTCCACCGCTATTTCATGCCCGTCGAATTCAGGGCGCTTGTAGAGGGCGCAGCTTTCTATAGCCTTTCCATAGCCTCCGGGAACGAATTGCGTCGCGCCTCCACCGCCATGCCTGTCATGCCCAGACATCCCCCACGACGCGCCCACCTTGGCCGGATCAGTGAACACTGCACCCGCTCCCTGTCCGCTGCGCCTAATGTTTCCGGACAGCTGGCCCGCAAAGAAGAAGTCCACCATGTTGCCGAGCTCGTTGAGAAAAACCACCGCCGTGTTGTTAGGCTGGCCCGTGGCGGGGTTCACCTCCTTTAGTAAGGGACCCGAGGTGTGCAAGGACGAGAAGGGATAAGGAAGTACAGAGGGGTAGGAAATGCCATGGAAAGCAAGTAGAGAGCGCGATCACGGACATGCAAAAGCCATGCCAACCAGGACAGTGGCTTCCCGCCCGCCACCACCTGTTCACAGGTCCGATGGTCGGGGCAGCACAGTGCGGGAGCGGATTTGGCATTCGGCACAGGGCTGCCCAGAAAGGTGCAGGTGAAAAGGTATTTGTCACTCTGGACATTATAAATGCCTCCAGCCGGGTTGCTGCTCACACCTGATTGCCATATACGACGATGCACAGGCGCGGGTGGGTCAGGAACTCATCCTCCGCGTCCGCCAATGCGAGGCGCAGCGGCCCCGCTGTGGCCACGTGCCAGAGCGCTTCGGCGTACCTATGAATATTCATATCCACCCAAATGTCAATTGTCAAGTTGCGTTAGCAGCCTGACCTAAACATCCTGTGTGGTGCCAGGTGCAGGACTGAGAGTACCCAAGGTGCAGCTGCGCGCGTGAGAATGCGCGCTGAGGCCCTGCAGGTCGCATGGCGAGGAACTCCCCGTGCATTTGCCTAAACCCTTCACAGCATGAAGGATTCTCTACGGTTGCCGCAGCAGGGCCCGACACAATCCAAGTAAACATTTCCTTTCCCGGCGCACACGCTCAAGGATTCGATGAGGCAACATCCTCACTGATAGCCCCACGCACTCCCGTTTTCTCTGAGCTATATTCACTAAAAGTTCAGATCCCATGGTCAGCAAATCTAGAACTGCCACTAGCTCGCCGCGCGGCGCCCAGCTCACTGGCGCAATGCGCATTCCCTTGCTTCCGCAAGGAGCTTGCCCTGGAAGTGCGTGCGGAAGGCGGGCACCAAATGCCCTTCCAGCACCGACTTGACAATTTCGTGGCGCAATGTGTTCCACTGCTGTGCAATCGCGCTCAGATCGCCTACAGAAAGGACGATGTAGCAAGCAGGTCTCCTCTTGTGCACGAGCTGAAGTGCCGGCATGCATCGCGTGCTGGACTTCTTATTGAACCAGGCATCAGGCAACTAGGTAATCCCCCCAAAGGCGAAATTTTGTGCCTCCGGTCATGCGGCGCTGCGACTCACGTTCCCTGCATTTCAAGCATATTTAGACCTCCCCCCGCCCAGCCACCCGCCTACATACGTCTTCCCGGCCACACCGCCGAAAAGGAAGGAGGGCTAGCTGAGACGGCCCCTTTGACGGTGAAAAGCTTGCATATGCACTCTGTCAGCAGCTGGTGGCGACATAGGACCTTCCCCACTCACTGGACTTGTACGATTCCGCCACTGTCATCACTAGCTTCTCCTGGTTCGCAGGGTCCATGTGTAACCGAAGATGGGCCAGGCGCTCCTTATTGGCCTCCTCTAACCGCAACATCAGATCCGAACCGACAAATGTGTTCAGAGGCTTCTTGCGCAGGCGGGCGGCAAGGGCGTACCTGCCGGGCGGAGCAAGGCGGTACCGGAAACAACCAAACGGTCTTTCCGGTCTGTACATTCAACCTCAAAAGCTGTTAGCAGCTGCGCTTTCATAAGGCTACAGCCGCTTCCCAACGATATCTGCTCAGCAGCTTCCCAGAAAACCACGGTGAGTATGCTTGGTCCAATTTCTCTGCTTTGCTTGCGATGTAAAACGGACAAATGCATGCGGACACGGTCTGCCATTTCATGTCAACTTCTCGTGTGGCGGTTTTCCCGTGGACCCTCTGCCCCATTATCCCAGTTCTAGCCACTTCCCGCTCGACCTACTTGTGAAAGGGGTCCAAGACCGCCTGGCCTGCTTCGGAGGCATCCGATGACACCACCGCGTCCTGGAGGAACTCTTTGCGAAGGAAGTTTCTCAACCCCACGTCATTGACCAGGTTCGCCACTGCGGCAGCTCGGACCTACTCCAGAAGGGAATTGTAAGACGCGGAGACAATAGACGTCGTTTACGGAGTCCAAACGGAGCAGAGCCGTCGGGGTGGAGCAGGGATTCGGGATGTTGTACACGAGGGCAATGTTCTACCTCCGTGTTGCGCACGCGTGGTATGCATATGGTAATGCATTGTCGGTGGGCCGTCAATGGGCGTTGCGGCTTTAAGCTTAAGACGCATTCCCTAACTCACCTCCCACCGTGCAGGTGACCCCACGCAGCCCATCGCCATCACACGGTGAAAAATAGAACACAGTGCATGCACAACGCTACAACCTCCATGAGGGGCAGCGACGTGATCTCACCTGGCTAACGAGGTTGTCCGGCGAAAAGGTTGCGATGGTGGCATTCTGGTGGCGGGAAAGGTTGGCCACAGGTGCGAACGATAACTGTTGGGTTTAAGCCTATGATACTGTATTGAGGTGTGCGGGAGGCGCCCCCGCTGAAAAAAGCTTATTGCGCACGTGCACTTGTTACTGGCCAACTAAACAGGGAGTCTCAAGACAACCGGGTAACCTTCGAAAACCGGACTTCCCAGACCATTATACCCCTGTGGCAACAACCGAAGCAGTATTTCCGAAACCAATCGCTCAGAAACTAATTGTTAAAGGCTTCCTCTCGTTGATTCTTAATGGTGCACTTCCATTGACATACGCGCGTGCGGGCATTCCTACATCGGGGTGTTTCGCCTTGAGGTCTTCCAGCGCCGCTTTGGCCCAGTCCAGAATGGATCCAGCAGGCGTTGGCGGCTCGTAGGCATGAGCCTCATCCGAAAGATTCGCCAGGAACTGCGCAGATGTCAGGCAGAAGTCCGACACCAGATCCTGCATATGGGGACCAGCAAAACAAGGCCACAATACTTGATTCCGCAGGGAAATGCGAAAGCTCAAAGTAACTAAGAGACGGAACCCGGGGACCAGGGGACGCACAGCCGTAGTCATGTTGATTACTGGCCGGGTTTCGGTGTGGCTCCAGGGTCGTCAGTGGCTGCTTTCACCTACGGTTGCAGGACACGGCGCCTTCGACTGGGATGTTGCGAACATGCCCCGTCAAGTGATCTCACGATCACAATCAACGGAGCATTTTCGTTTCAGTACCACGGGGCATCTGGGGATATCGACTGCCCTAGGGATATCTATCAACTGCAACCAAGGGACTGTTAGTCAAACGGTACAGAGCCTCTGATGCCATAAAAGAAAGGGGCTTCACATGCGGCTCCGCACAAAATACGAAACCATCCCTTTCCGCCGTAATATGGCGTAAATTTGGACCTGTATAAGAAACAAAGCCACATTGTGCTTAAGCGTTGGGATCCGGATCCCCACGTCTTGGTTGTTGCCTTTCACTGGGCTGCCAAAATGCTGAGCTACCACGACGCCTTGCCACAACGTGTTTCGAAGTGCAACACCAAGTTCGTCATATTGCTACTGCTAAACTGTTCCAAGACAGTTTACTCCCGCTCCCACGCACTTGCATTCCCAGCAGTCTCGCCGTCTTGTTTCCCATGCCTCGGTTGGGTCGGCGTGTGGCATTGATCCCGTGTGCCGCACCGCTGCTGATCGACAACGCCGCCATCTGCACCTCGGGGTACGCTGTCAGCACCTGGCTCATGCGTTGCTGCACGTCAGCCAGTGCCTCTGCGCTGTTAGCCTCCTGCACGAACACATCGCGATATGGATGTGTTTATCAAAAGGCCATGGCTTGTGCCTGTTTAATCATTAAGTGATCCAGCGCCTTTCAGGAAGCAGCCAGATGAACAGCGTGCGCGCACCAGGCCGTATGTTGGCACGGGGAGCGCTTTAGGCCGGCTACAGTTCCCAGTAGTCTGCCCTGCTCAACACGCCGTTTTTCCCAACCAAGCGGAACAAAGATGGCCAACGCAAGGTAACATGCGCGTCATGAGGCTGACGGTAACGGCATGACCAAGCCGCTGCCACGCCGCCCACCATTCACACCTGCAACGCAATCTCGCACTCATCCAGCGAACGTAGGTCGAAGTCTAGCTGGGCCGCCCGCTCACTGACTGGGTCAATATCCGCCAGTGTCGAGTGCAGCAGGTCACGGGAACGAGACAGGGCGGCAATGGCCCGATCGCGCCGCTGGGTCAGGGCACGGAACTTAAGAGCCAGGTCGAAAACGGCCCAAAGCACGGCCCACCTGAAGATTAAGAGGGACGAAAGGGGCGGGCATCGGTCTCACATAAAGCGACTACCGGGTGCGATTTTACTCGAAATAGATTATGACAGGAGCCGTTTGGATTAAAGCTCGGGACGTAGTCCGGTGCCATCTTATCTTTCCAGATCAACTCCAAAGAACGGATAAGCAGTGTACGGATAAGCTTTCCGGGAGGCCTTAGCGCGGATTTCTGAGATTTCTGAGCTTACATGTCTCTCTGCCGTGCTACCCTACCTTTCATATTGTAAGATTAGAAGTGCCCATCCCCACTTCCTATTCCCACGCGTCCGTTGCCTTCATGCCTAGCTCGCCAAATGTCCTCAGTTCATCAAGCATGCCATCCAACCATCCAAGCCAGCGGGAGCCCTGATAGCATGGCCCTAGCCACCGCTGCATGGCTATCTCCCCGATTGGCCATTTGAACATGCCGTTCCAAGTCTAACCTTCGTATTCGCCGATGGTGCGGCTGCACAAAGCCCTGGTCATAGTGTTTCTTGCTTCGCAGCCCGCTCTGTCGAATGATCTCCTCTTCCGTGGTTACCAGTGGCACATCATCTGCTGCCATCGCCAGCAGCGGCCCCGCAACCTCCTTGCGGTACATGGCTACCACCGGAACTTCCTCGTACCGCTCAAAGAACTGCGTGAGGACCTGCGCGAGTCCAACATGGCCAGGATCGGTGTGAATACGCCTGCTGCATAATTGTTTTGGTTGCATCGGGAGTGCATTTGCAACGATCACAACGCCAGGACTCTATAATGGTTTGCTTGCTGGAGAGGAAGAAATGTATTGAGAAAAGGTAGTACAAGGTTCAGCTGTTATAAAAAGTAAATATATGAGAGCTGGCCAGCACAAAAGAAACTGTCCTTTCCGGAAGGACGCAAAGATTGCGTCCCACCTGGCGAATCGCCTGCCTCACGCGGCCGTGGCGTGATTCATCTTCACTCCAAGTCTTCATGCCCGCCTCTGAGCGTGAAACCAGCACGGCCCGGTGGTAGGAAAGCCGGAGCATTGTTGCCCTGGGCCCGCCTAGCACGTCCTCACCATCCACCTCGCCGCTCTGCTCACCGGCGTGCGGGTCGTCAAGCCGCCCACTCGCAGTTGCCGAATCGTACGTGCCATCAATCTACGGATATGGGAACAGCAATGGTGTAGGTAGCTCCGGCACAACTGAGCCAGGCATCCCGCGCAGCATGCCACAGTCGATGGGGTATGGGACCCGTACTCTTTAAGACATGACCCTTTGGCTCTCACGCCTCTTGCTTCAACCACAACGCTTCCGTCCATCATCACAGCCACACTACGCACCTCTTCCACGCCGCGCGCCAGCAGCTGCCACTCCGGGGTGTTCCCGTTCCGCATGGTGTGGTAAATCCACTCTGCTGCGGCGTCGAGGTCCATCCCGGGTTGGGGCCCCGCGCCGCCACCGCCAGCGCCCCCGTTGGCTTCTGGACCCAAAACCTCCTGCACAAAGGTTGGGAATTTCGGACCGATCTGAAGTGTGAAGCATGAATGGGCATAGAGACGCGACAGAATCTCAGGCCCGATGCATACACAGAGATTTTCCCTGGTGTAATCCACATTAGCACCGCATGGAACACGTAAGGACAAAGTCTGCGAGCACGGAGTACGGATCTCCTGCTACAATCCATCCATGTTCGCAGAAAGCCGCCATCTCCCACCCCCAGTACATAACTCCCTTCTGTTTACCAAAGCCGCAAACTCGCCACGAGGATCGGAACACGAGGTGCTTCCGATGCGCGCCGTATCCAACATAGTGCATTAAGACCACCAACTCGCCGTGTTACGTATGTTTGCTAGCCGAACACGCGGCATCCAAGCAACATGCATACCCTGCATACCTGAAGCCGCTCCGGAATATCCCGATCCTTGATCTCCTGGTCCTCCGGCCGAAGGTGTGCTCGCGCCAGCTGCTCAGGGTCCATCACCTGCACAAACCCAATGTGCACAAACCCAACGCACCGTGTTTATCGAAGCGGCACGGTATGTGAGAATGTTCAGCTCCACCGTGGCTTTCCTCTTGGTCCGGCCATCACTGCATTGCCATTGTGGTCTGGAGCCCACCTGAACACATCCTATCATAAACAGGCAAACGTGCCAAAGCGCCCCAATGGATGCTCCAGCAGGCATGCCTCGGCCGGGCGGCCCGAATTCATACGCCGGCGGATGCGACCCTTTCCATATGTAAATCCCCGGACCGTGGGATCTGTACGTACCCATTCGGCACAAAAGTACTACCCGTACATACAGAGACTTGGTTTGCATTTGCTTGCTGCTTGGGAATTGCCATGCTATACTGCCTGTCCAACCACCCGACGGCGGCAACGTACCCACCTTCATGGCTTGCTTGTACGTCTTGTCCCGCTGGCGCTGCTGCCTCCGCTGCCTTCGCGCCTCCGCTGCTGCTTCGTCATCGTCTTCCATGTACTCATCCTCCTCGTCCTCGCCACCCCCCTCTCCGTCTTGTTCTGCCTCACCAGCCCCAGCCCCCGTGGGCTTTTGCCGCGCCGCTGTGTACATCTCCATGAGCGCGTCCACATCTCCAAAGATATCGAAGGCATCCTGCAATCGCACAAGGTGCGTGTTGCCGCACGCGTGCATATTCAAGAGTCGTCGGGTAGCCGCCGTGAACAATGTGATTATGCGTTTGAAAACACCCCGCAATCACTCACAAGGTTTCCCAGCAAGGATGCATATAGGGGTTACACAGTAGCATGAGCAGCAGTACCAAAGGGCTAGGGATTAGCCCTCACACTTGCAAGCACCCAATCATGTCCGAAGCTCCATCCTGTCCATTCCTCAACATCTCTGCCACGCCCAGCACGACATCATTTCCCAGTTCTCGCAACCCAGACCCTAATCCGTATCCTGCAGCGCTGGGCACGTATTTGCATCAACAAAAATGATGCTTTCGGCCAGCTGCGCCGTACTTCTCTGCCTTCGGGAGAGGCGTTGTCTGTAAGATGTTTAGCTGCTAAACTGGATTGACCGTCCACCAATAATATTGAAGATTGCGTTATAAGTACCTTAGTTGCCCCTCATCAACATCAATAATATGTCTGCGCATCCCCCACCGCTCGCCTGCATAGCTCTGCTGCTAACGCCTGGTATCTCCGCAGCCCGCCGCTTGTGACGCCGCCGCGGCGCTCCGTCGTCGCCCTCCACGATGAAGTCCGCCATCTCGTCCTGCTCGTCCAAATCGTCAAAATCCTCGTCGCCAGCCTGCACGGACTCCATCCGCCAACGTGTCAATGGTTCAGGATAAGATACAACAGCACTACTGTAGGGTAGCCCTGTCCTATGGACAGGTGCCATGTAGGCAAAAGGACCTAGCGAATGCAAACTGCGCTATCCCAACGGGCGCTGCCTTTACAAGCGTAACATCACAGATGCACAATACATATGATTCCTTTAAAGTTACCCCACCCCATTGTTAGGGAGGAGAAAAAATACCCCATCACCTGCGTGACGCAACCGGCTGTTCCCAACCGAACCTAAAACCCTCTCCGACACAACCCATTCCTTGACTCCTCCATTCCGCATGGCTAGCTCTGACGCCCGCTCATGAGGGGGCGTTTCCCAACCGCGCCGCTATACCCAACGGGCCCTTGCCCAAACCAAATGTCTTTGCCCCACCAGCAATAAGCCGCACCTGTTCGTAATTGCTGCGTCTATCGTCGCGGCCATCCACGTCTTCCATTTCATCCTCCAGATACGCTACACGGGTGATAAAGCGGCCCATTCAACAGTTGCAGAAATGCTGGTGGGAAGTTCGCCCGTCACCGTGTGCATATAGCGGACACCAAAACGCGTGGCTGCACTTGCAGCGTCATCCAAGCCACCAGCGCACAAGTGCAAAACAACGGGCGTCATGCTGACACCGTTTGTTGTCCATGGCGTTATGGTCAACATCTTGGTTAGGGAGTGCCGAATGAGAAAACTCGATGCGTAAAGTTCACGGTATTGCTGCAGATCCATGGCTTTATACGAGGGTCGATTGAGTCCGAAGCCTTGCTGTCCGCAACTTTGCTTTCTAACTCCAGTCATACATACTCATATCAGCTGCGCGTGACCTGCTTCCGGGACGCGGCGATTCCGGTTTGTGCCCAGCACAGAGATAACCCGTGGGCAGCACAAGGAAACATGTAGGTACATGCCCGCTGCTGCGCTCTCTCCTCCCCACCTTCCTCAAGCGCTTGGCCGAAAAGCTCCTTCTGAATATCGGCGGCGTCATGTGCCTTCCGCGCATCCTCTGCTTGGCTCTTTAGGCGCTTGCGACCGGTGGGCCGCCGAATCCCCTGCGCACGTCAGCAGTGCAGCACACGTTGCGGCAGCGGCCCGGGGAGGAGTCTCGACAGGCATCGACCAATACACCAGCGTGCCAAAGGTGTTACGCCGCAGCGTAACATGAACCGCCGCAGCGCCAGGGACGCACCTGCACTTGGTTCTCTTCCAGGAGGTCGTAGTCATCGTCGTCTAGCCGGAGCTGACGTTCGCGCTTTTTCTTACGTCGCCTTCTTGGGGCCTCTCGCTTTTCCTCTTCCTCTTCTTCCTCCTCTTCGGCGTCATCGACAATGAATCCGTCGGCCTCATACTCGTTCTGTTCTTCGTCGTCATCCTCCTGAGGACCAGCATTTACCCCTTGAAGACTGTGCACAAGATTGCCCACCTAAGATGCCGTTCTTACATCTGAAGAGTCCTGATACTCTGCTTCGTCCTCTTCATCCGCCTCGCCTTCAACTAGACCAGCCGCCTCGCCCCCTTCGCCCTCAGCAGCTGCCCCTTCGCCATCACCATCAGCGTGCTGGTCAGCAAGCTGATCATCTAAGTCCTCGTTATCCGACATGGTTAAGCTTCCTGAAAAAGAACGACCTTAAGACGTCATCCTACGAGATCCTCAGCGTACCTATCTGGCCAGATAAAGGAACGATACAAACAAGTTTAAAGTAACTACAGCAGCACCAAGCGTTCTTCAAGTTTGGTTACGACAAAACAGCAGAATTGCCGTGATGTATCACTGTGCAGTTAACTGCAAGTTGGTCTTTAAGAGAAATCAGCTTTTGTCATTTCTGCAACTAATTTAACTCTCTACACCATACACACTTTAATCAACTAAGCTTTTGAAGCAAACACCCGTCGCTGGCTTGCAGTTTTAAGCGTGCCCGCGTTCAGTGACGATAAAGGAAGGCCACTTTGTGGCATGTTTCTTTTCATAAGGAAATAAAACACTTGCAGCCTTTGGGCGCCGCCTGTCGGCCGCCCCTTTCGGTCGGCCGACTTGGCCCGGGATCACACAATCACTCGCTTAGCGGCGAATGGACAACCTTACGCGTCTATGGCGTGTTCGGCGAACATGCCTCCAAATGCTTAACGACCGAGGCTATCTTGTCAGCCAGGAGGAAATTAACACTTCAAAAGATCAATTCCGGGACAGGTTTGGCGAAAATCCCAGGAAGGACGACCTTACCATTCTGGTGCCTAAGCAGGATGACCCCACCGAGCAGGTATGCGGGGCAGGGCTAGTTGTGTTGCCGTACGCACCTGTGGACGCAGGCCAGAACGTGTAACGGGCAAGAAAGACACTTGATCAGGATGGCCACCTGCATGGCTTTATACATAATGAAGTTGTGCTCCCGAAGCGCCCAAAGCGGAAGCATTCTGGCTCATTTGTCACGGATTGTTACCTGATAAGAAGTCGCTACACATGCGTGGGAACACGTTGGGTCCATCCAACGTTGGGAACACCGTCCCCCTTGCGCTCCTTGCAGGTTTTCGTTTTCTTCCCGGAAGAGCAAAAGGTCGGCGTTAAAGCGATAAAGGTGTGAGTTATGGGGCGGGGCGTGTGTGCTATACACGCCTACACACGACACCGGGATGGCGCTCGCCAACCGATCCACCCGGTCACTGAACTCTTTTTTTAACGAAAACTATATGTTTACTCTTTGCACAGCTTTGTTGTCGCAACTCGGTGCGTGAGACGGAATCCTCAGGACCACGAGCACACTGATGCACCCAAATCCATAAACATCGCATTGCACATTCACGTCCCCTCCCTCACTATCAAACATCTTACTCAAGCTCACCCTCAAAACAGCAGTGCACAATAGCGTAGGTGAATGCTGATGGGGGTTCCGATGCGCCAGAAGATGCATCTGTATAATGTAAGAATTATGAGGCAAGGTCCAGAAAACGTCTGCACTCCCCCCCTGCAGCTTCTGGCGGAGCGCATGAAGGATGAGAAGGTTAATCGGGCGATTATGGTTACCGCGGTTAAGTTTACTCCCTTTGCCAAAAGCGCGCTGGAGGACATGCGACCAAAGTATCACATCGAGCACTTCCTGGAGTCGGAGCTGTTGATCAATATCACGGAGCATATCCTGGTTCCGGAGCACCGTATCCTCAGCCCCGAGGAGAAGCGCACTCTATTAGATCGGTACAAGATCAAGGAGACGCAGCTGCCGCGCATTCAGGTGGGTCGTGGGCTGGCGAGAAAGTGTAAGGAGTGGAACATGATTCTGCTGAAGTAAGCGCGGCAGTTTGTTGATAGAAAGGAGATCAGGGGCTGGGCCCCCGGTCGTTGCAAGGCCGGTAAAAGAATGGAGGCACTGGCGTAAGGGGCTGGACCTTGGGGTTGGGCGATTGTGGCAACGGCTCTGGGTTGAAATTCGGGCCAGCGATATTGCGGAAGCATGCGACTCTACCAGGTTTTCATGGGAGCCGGATGGAATAGGCAATTCGGTATGGGAGGATCCAAAGAGTGAAGGACAACCGTCACCGCAGCGTTATGCTTGAAAGTGAAGCATTTGGACATGCAGATTCGGTTCCCACACCTTCCCAGTGTGGCCCTTGGCTCCTGACCACTTCTTCGTGCCCGACTCTTGCCGCAGGTCTCTGACGCAGTGGCGCGCTATCTAGGTCTCCAACGCGGCCAGGTGGTCAGGATTGTGCGTCCTAGTGAGACGGCAGGCCGATACGTGACGTATCGTTTTTGCGTGTAACAGATGGACATCTGGGAGACTGGGCCTACCGCAGTGACCCTCTGGCTATGGAGAAGGGCTTCTGGAAGGTCCGGTGGCAACCTTCCTGGTGCGACCCTTGCTTGGAAGGATTGGGTGGGTTAAGAGCTTGGATTTCACTGTTGGACCGCTCCGTTCTTGGACGT
The DNA here is from genome assembly GCA_030268105.1 of Volvox africanus. NCBI lineage: Eukaryota > Viridiplantae > Chlorophyta > Chlorophyceae > Chlamydomonadales > Volvocaceae > Volvox > Volvox africanus. The sequence continues at coordinate 2,363,223 of BSDZ01000089.1, read as the reverse complement.
GGGGAATGAGAATCATTTACATTACAAGTGCGCAGCTTTGACGGTGCCCAGCAGCTGCGCAGCGGCCGCTGTGGGTGTTCAATGCAGCAGATCATTACAAGCCACAGAGGAGGCAGGTTAGGGAACGAAGTTGGAGCCGAGGTTGGCCCAAAACCTGGGTGTTGCAGTTGAAACCGTCTTCCAGCAAAGGCCATTCCTTGGAATATGGTTGACGGGGCGAAGCGTGCGGCACGAACGAGAGGGGTGCACTGCGTTCAGTCCTAGCACGTTCTTGCCTCATGGGTATAGGCGAGTTCAACGCCGAAAGAAGGACTGAGATTACTGGGCGTTTATATGTGCCGAAGAACCTTGCCTTGCGTATTTCACGCACAATGTCCATGGCAGCGCCCAACCATCAGGACAAAAACATATAATGTATCTATCGCTATTTATACAACACATATTCCTTAATTGTCGTCAGGCATCTGATGCACTGAACCACTATCGTGGCTCAACAGCACAGCACCGTACACCTTTCCAATTTATCTCCCGTACAGCCGCGACACAGACGATACAACCGGACAAAGCATTCGTGAGTCTCAAGTGCGGTCGATAGTCGATAGCGCACAGGATAAGTGATGATAATGGAGAGCGACTGGATGGGTGATCAGGTCATCCCCCTGATTCGGCCTGCTGTCCCTGCTATCCATCGTGCTGGGCCCGATGGGCACAGCAAGGCACACGACATCTACCGTACATATAGAGGCACACTTGCGTACGTGTACCTTAGCACACTGGTGCCATCCGCAGCGCACACACCTAGGACCCAAGATAAACAACAAAACCCTAAACTGAAGGTCCGCCAGCTAGACGGGGCCATGCATGCCGGGACCTACGTACTAAGAAGTGGCTAGCGGGGTACATGTAAGGAGTGGCATAGCACATGCGGTTGAGGGGCTGCGAGGGGCGTGCGAGGACGCCGGTTATATGGAGGTCATGCGCACCTATATAGACCTGGTATGTCTCATAAGCATAAGTGTCATTATATATAATATATAATACATATGTTAGATATATATCACAATAAAAGGTGCCCATGGCTGAATGTGAATGGATGTTTCACAGTTTATTCATTCCAGGCTAGCTAGCTGGGACGGCACGCGGGCGCAAATGATATATCTCCAGGGCGGGACGCGATGGGTGGACTGCAAAGCAATATTTGTAGCAGTCGTGTTAACGATGCTAAGTTTCTTCCTGGTTGAAGTCATCTTAGAGGGGCTCGCAAGTATGGTTCTACTTCCCATATAACGACAGAGGTCCCTCCGGAAGCAGCCAGCGAGTCAAATACTGATGCGGATCACCACGAGGTCAACGTAACACTGCCTAGTGTATTAAAGACAGACGAGATGAAGACCGGGGAGGTGCAGGGGACCGGTAATAATGCCAGTGACGTCGAGGCAGACGAGGTGGAGACCCGCACCTGACGGGTGAAGGTTAAGCAAGGAGTTGTGACATCGACGAAAAATAGCGAATGTTACTAAGGATAATATTATTGATCCTTAATAATGAATAAGGACAAAAGAATAACAGCGATGATGATGGGGATAAGCGAAAATTGAAGTTTAAGGGAAACAAAAATGGCTGGAGAAGAAACAGAAAAAAGGAGTGGTAACCAGAAACTTAAATACTTGAAACCGGAAGCTTGATAAGGAATAATAAGGGTAAGGGCCAAGCCTCTTGCCAGATATAAATCCAAATAGCTTATGGCAGCGCGTCCGTACCTGCCGTACATTCGTACACACGATTTTACAAACCATGTGCTCGACCAATATATATATATATATATATATATCCGTGTTGCTTGGTGGTTGCGGACGGACCAAGAAACACGAGATTTGAGATCCTTGGAAGCTTCCTAGGACACTTCTTGTGTTGCTGGATAGGCCTCTGGCCCTCATCCTTTCGACACCACCCTTATTTGGGCTGATCCTAGCACGCATCCCTCGGTAATAAATAACACTATCACGTCGCCATTCTATGTCATATCATTATCTTGCCATGGACACCGGCCATGCAACCAAGCACACCTATACCCACACCCACCCACCCAGCTAAGCAAACTGTCGAGCCACTGTGTAAGCAGAGCCGATATATGCGCATATGACATTACGTTTGCCTATTTGAAGCTGTTTCCAGAGGCGCGCCATGATATAACCAAACCACTGGAGAAGAGGCATGCCATACGAAAAAAAAAAAATCCTCCCTCGATTCATTGCATCGACCTGCACGAGCAGTTCATCTGCCTCCACTGCTACATACGGGGCTGATGGCCCATAAATAAATATCGTATGTGTATGTGTGTACATAGGCCCATTTTTGTAATAGATGTATGCTCTGCGACTTATACACACCAATCAGCTAAGAACGGACCACCGTAGCAACAGGCGAGCGACACATACGGTGTCCTCTGAACCGTGGACGGAGGGGTAGCTGACAAACTCAAACTCACCACCCGGGCGTCAGCGCTCGCTGCTGATCTTGAGCCCCAGTCCCTCCGTCAGGGCCAGCTCATATAGCGTACCCTGGTGGGACAGAAAGGCGGTTCAGTAGGGGCGGGGTATGAGCGTCCTGGGTTATGATGCTTCTCAAGACTCCGCCGGCTGAAACCCCCCTCCCAACAACCCGTCAGCACATCCAAACGCATGCACACACAAGTACATCCTTCTACCCCAAGTGCCGCGAGAGGGAGAGTGTGCATGGACATACACGCGCATTTACACACGCACTCTCTCTCTCTTTATTCCCTCCCCACCTCCCAAGCCCCTTCTACAGCTCCTCAAGGATAAGGCCACGCGGCCGCTTTTAGCAACTATCATCAAGATTTATACCGTCTGGTGGTTAGTTTGCATCCATGGAAGAGGGTTTTCCTGTGACCCATGGGTCAGCTGGATTTCATTACCCTGTTTTTTTTGCACTTTTGGGCCCAACAACATTGCAGCACTTGGAGTCCACGGGCTCGTATATAGCTTAAGCCAAGATAGATAAATAGCCTAAAACCCTAATGTGTAGGAGCACACTTGTCGGAGCGTGCAGCGGAATGCGTGTGGCAGACACAGGTTCAGAGAGAGGCGGTGGTGGAGGGTTTGGGAACTAACGGGGTACGGTGCGGGTACGGTACGGGTGCGGGGACGTCAGCTGGGTCCCATCGGGAAACCAGGTAGCAAGCGGTGGCACGCAGCGCCGCATGAGCAGGAGCGGATAGCTTGGTTGGGTGTTCTCGCTGGGAAATAGAAAGAGTAGAAGTTTACGGGCGGACAGTGGGGGCCCCGTGCGGGGTGTGCATTCCTGGTACGTAGCCATCCTCCCCACCATGGGGCCGAAGGGCCGCAGATGCAGGCCCGAAAAGGTCAGGTTCGGATGCGGATTTGGAACGGCTAATCCATTTGGCGATCCGTTGCAACAAGGCGGTTACAAAAAATATCTTTGCGATGAAAGGTGTGCATGGCTGTGAGTGGATGTTTCACAATTTATTCATTCAAGCCTATCTAGCTAGCGGACGGCGATTGCAAGTGATATATCTCCAGAGCGGGACGTGCCTGTGGATTGCGAAGGAATGGTGAGCCTTATGGCGTTACTATATGAAGTCTCCAAAATCTAGTGTAGGTGTTTTTCATTCCGGGAGGATCCAATTTATGTTAGGGAATCTAAACCTGGGGTCCAGCCTTCTGAATTTCCTGGGAAATTAATTGGGCGACTAGAGGTTGAAATGACGATTCTTCTTCCGAGTGCTGCATCGTGCAAATTCGGCAGTGACTCCGCATACCTTCAGCGTTAGTGCAAACCTTATTTGCAACCCTTCAGATAACTCAAGTGTACAAGTAGTAACTTTTGAGAATTTGAGATTGCCTTATACAGCCGTTGCATTATCAAAGGGGGTTGTGCAAGCTCACTTATGCATCGATGTCACAAATAATCGGGTAATTGAATGGAACCTGGTTGAGGCAAGCTTCAAACGTCTGCTGGATAATGTCTGGCTACGCATCCAGGCGAGCTTACGTTGTGAGATAGTCAGACGCACAGATACAACAAGCATAGATTATATTTCATTATTTTGCGTATCGCTGCAGAGGTGGGCTTAGCGCTCGCCAACAAGCGCAAGACCAGGTTGCGATTAACGTCAAATTTGATTTTGAGTCGGAGGTGGAAGGCCTTAGGGGTCATGTACAAAAGATTAAGCAGGTAAAGTTTCAGAACGTAATTTGTGACTTCGCTTGCGAGTGCATCGTCGAATACCGTGGCTGCCCTGCAGTTGTCACTGGCTATCGAGGATGAACAGAAGAAACAAGGGGAGCTTGTCAACTCCTTGGTACGGTCTTTGGGGAGAAAAAGCGTTCCATCCCGATTTACATGTGCTTGGGAGTGTCACCGGCCTTACCCCCGCCTACGCAGGAGGACACTTTGGAGCGGGCTAAGCTGGTTATGCGGCGGGCAATGGGCCGGCTTAACATCGCATACCGTCAGGCGCACAGCTACCACATGCTTTATCTGGTTCTTTTCACGCTGCTGATGTTCACGATTTTGTACGTTCTGGGCAAGGTAGGGGTGGACAGCTGTAAGAGATTGGCTCAGGCGTGGTTGTTGTCCGCTGCTTGTCATCCACTGAACGCCTGTGGCTCGGCGATTGTTCTTTGGTCCCCCGCAGGTTTACCGAATTGGGCGAGCAGTGATTGGGGGCCATTAAGAACTGCGCATTGTAGCCTTCTTACCTGCGCGAGGAAAGCAGCCGCCTACATAAGGAGAGATACTAGGGGAAGCTCCTTTGTGGGGAAGCCTGGGGGGTATACAGCATCTGCGTGCTACCGGTTGCTCAGCCAAGGCCGATCACCTTCCCCCAAATGTATGGACACGAGGGGTGTTCGCATCTAGGCCCGCAGATGCGAAGTCATTTGGTGCGGTGGACTGTAGTGAAGCGTACCATGACTGTGAACTTCATGTCTTAAGTTATTGCGTATGGGTAGCTGTTTTCAGCTGGATGATAACGCATGGCTTCGCTGGAATGTTGAGCACAATGTTGGTTGCGTTTAGTATTAAATATGTCGTTGCGTTTGATCGGGGCGTCGGAAGCACGGAAGGGTTTCAACACCCGAACCGATCGCCTTCATTTGCAAAACATTTGTCAATACTACATTTACATGTATTCTTTCCTTTTTAATATACTTGGACAGCATCTGTGCTCAGAGGAGCTATCCGATCTTTGTGTGAAGTGAAATTATGCAAAGCACGCGGACACGTGTTCCGCTCTTGCTGAACACCGCAATAGCATTTCAACGTGATCTTGCAATATGGAGCAATGTAATTCGTGCGAGCGAACGTGGCATGGCTACGCAAGGGGTTTTCGGCGGCCTGTCGCGCAACTCACAGCGACAATTAGCACTTATCGGGGAAGTCCTCCGATCTGTTTCGCCTTGTCAGCAGCGTTTTACAAAATCTGCGCTGGCATCTCAAACGCGACTACTCTGGCTCGCCCAGCATCTGACGGTAGGGGACGCCATTGGGCGCTTGGTGCTCTCAACAGCAGGATGACGTCCTCTATCGGGTGCAACGCAGCTGAATGAGGTACCGAGTCTCCAAAACCTACGGCATTACGCGGCTGCGACAAACGCTCAGGAACAGTCCAAGCAGCCGAAGGAACAGGTGTGCTGACCTGGGATGCCCCCTCCCCTATCCAATGAGCATATATCTCACGTTTCATGTTGTGATGTGGGTTGATTGGGTCCAGCCAAGCTAGTTGTTGACGTGTCCCTTCCAGGCCGAGCCGCCTGCTGCGGCAGAGGCGAAGGCTTCCTAGCATCCCCCCTCAGATGGCTGATATGTACTGCGGTTGTGGTCTTCTATCGGTTTTTATTACAACCCTGCCTATGGTTGTGGACGCACTTTTCGTTCCGGACGGTTCCGGAGCAGCGGCCAACAACCGGCAGGCTTCAACACACGCATCCCACCATTGTATCCCGTTCATAGAGTCAAAGGTTTCGGTCAGGCGCGCTCAGCGCCGAGCAGGGGACATGCACTTGGGACAGACGGGGTTTCATACAACTTCCTCATCTGTTGGTTGCCACGAAAGCCAGTTAGTTTGCCACAAGGATACGCCACTCCTCTGTCATTTTGAATTGCTTTAACACGTTCGCAAATTCGTGTTGGGGTTAGGGCCGAATCGGAAATGTAACGGCTGAGGGCGGGGTGCCTGGTTAGCAGACGGGCCAGCCTGTCCGCGGGGCGGTGGGGTTGTCTGCACCGTTGCTGTGCTGCAAGCCCAGTTGGGCGGGGCACTAAAATCTCTGGGCCTTATATCGTAAGTTGAAGCAAAGCTTCCACCGTGCAATTCTAGGAGGGTTAAAGAAGCGGGATAGGTCGCAACCAAACACACTTACATCGTCTGCTGCCCCTTCACCTATTGTCCTCTGCTGTCTAGCAGCTAGCTCTACCTTACGCTCTTAACACTGCATCGATGCACCGCTTGTGTATCTCGGCTACCGCCCCTGACACCGAATTCCCTCTCATTCGTTCGTTCGGGCTTCTAGGTGTATGACTCCCTGGAGTTGACCGAGGAGAAGATCAATGCCATTACGGACAAAATTCCGCAGCGGCCGATGGGGGTGGTGGAGGGCACCAGTTACACGCTCATCATCCTGGCGGCCTTCGGGGTGCGTCAGGGGGTAGCATAACGCAACGGCAGGGTGACCGGGATGGGGATGAACAAGCGGCTGTATAGGGAAGAGTTTAGGAGGAAGGAAGGCTTGCAAGACTGATCGTTTGTAGGATCAGGCCGGGCAGAGAGGGCGGACCTTACGGTTGAGCGACCGTCAGATGCGAACAGGACGGAATGATGGAACTGAGGCAAATGACGGGACTGCTGGCGATGGGCTAGGGCTTGTAGGTCGTCAGCGACTCCCAACCTAGCTATGATGGTGTTGATATTGATGGTTTCACCGTTGGTAAGAGACGCATCGCATCGCCAGTTCTGTGTCGGCAGGCCCAGGGTTTGTTCCTCGTGGATATCATTCACTGCCGCTTCCTCGGTAGGCCATGGAGGGTCGGCTGGGATCGCGACTTGTTTTCACCACTGACGCACAACCCTTTCACGGGGGCCGATGAATTGTACCCCTCCCCCCCGGAGGAAAGTTGGAAAGCGCCGTGTTGACCGCTTCGTACTGGTGATTGGAGTCATTGGCGTCTGACAAACTTCTTAAAACCGGCATTTGAAGAGACAGCGGCGCCAAATGCAAAATCACCTTTTGGCGATTGGTGGTGGCGTGCTCATGTGCGGAGTACTCCGTCGACTTTGCCATGCCAATACCCGAGTCACCGCCCCTACCCCTGTGGACTCAACGCCGTTACTGCTGCTTGATATCGCCGTGTCGACTGTATGCACTATGGATATTCCGCCATCGACTGCCTATTATCGACTCAGCATCGTGTTAACACCGTCCCTGCTGTACTGCTCTTACGCTGTTTCCCAGGTCCTTGCGTTCGTGCTATACCACGTGCTCACATCGCTCATCTTTGAGCCCACAGCTATCACCTGCTTCAATCACACCCTGGAGCGGCTTAAGAACGACCCGCGGATCACGGTGCGCATCGGCGGAGCGGATGACATCCGAGGTAAGGACGTCGTGCGAAGGTGAAGGTGAAGGTGATGACAAGAGACATTAGGCCAGCTGCTTTCCGCACGACCACACTGACGGCCATTCAATGGTGATCAGCCGGCGGTGCTTTCCATGGGGAGCGCACAGCTGTGGACAATGTGATATGATTGCGTGCTGACTGCTCTTGAGAAGGTTCCAGATGCCAGGTCGCTGGTGGCACCCATCTCAGGGAGGTCATGAGGGAACTCGCCCTACACTGTTGCGGTTAGGGTAAAGGGTAGGCACTGTGTTGTTACAGGCTTGGGGTAAATGAAGCTAGCCAGAAACACACCAGAAGCCGGAACTGGGAAGTGTCTACTTGCCGGCAGGATACCGACCCTTGCCCAGGCTAGCCATGCTGCAGCATTAACACGGAACATAACCGGTCCTGCTGTCGGAAATCCAAAGTAAATGCTCGCCACATGCCAAGATCCGCCATCGGCCTAAAACCCCAAGCCACCAGTAATTATCCCCCCGCCGCCTCCGCTGTACATGCAGCCTGGGGTACTAATGCTGAGAGCCGCGTGGCTCGGCAGCAAATCCCGCACCATATTTACAAAGACGCCAACGGGGTGGAGCACGTGCGGGTAAGCTGATGGTGCGGGTATGGCTTGAACACTAAAGCAGACGCATGCTCAGGGCTGGATAGGTTCCATTAAGCCGAGCGTTTTCGGACTTGGCTGGGTTGATCCCCTTGTCCGGAATTAGTGGTTCAATGTCTTGGCTCGCAATACGATGTGCAGATAACCTAAGGGTCCAGGGCAAAGGGGTGATTGCCCCGGGGGAGGCTTCAACGGGGAGGTTGGACACGGAAGATGAGGGAGATGCGTGATCGAGACTAGACCTGGATTAGACCCGGTTGAGCCCTGATGATTTTGGTGACACCGACTGCCCTCCCGGTTCCTTCGCTCGCCATCCTGTGTCCCCTCAGATCCAATTCCATATTAGGGGTCCCAGCGGCAATGGCGTGGTAGGTGGGGTACAGAATATGACGCAGAACGAGACCCGAAGGTCAAGGGGATGCGAAAGGGGATGAAAACACAGTCGCGATGTATCCAGAACCACTTCGCACAAGGTTGGCATGCGGCGCCGGAGCAGACGCTGCACGTTTTGTCGAGGCCCATGCCGTGCCACCTCTGCATTCATGTGCCACGCTATCGCCCATGTGCCTAATGCGCCTTCAATAATCGGTTCTTGTGGCTTGCAGCGTAGTCGCACGACCTATCCCAATCTGCCTTCGTGTGTACACTGCCGTTGCCCATCATTGATTGGTCTTTCTTAGGTAAACGCCGACATGTACAAAGATGCCCAGGGACAGTGGCAGTACACATATTTGGTTGTGGACGCCTACCCGGCCTCGGGATCGGGGACGGTGCCGCAGCGCCTGGTCATTGTCACGCCACGGTAGTGCTGGACTACGGGAGAGCCGAAGCAGGCCTGGCTGGGCTCGGGCTTGGCTTGGCTGACTGCAGTCAGGGCGAAGGGAAGAGCCAAGGCGGCGAGCAAGGGGCCCAGCAAGGGAACGAGCTAAGGCCGTGAGCGGAGAAGCTACCTGGTGGTGGTTGGCTGCCGGTGCTGGTCCTGGTCAGGGGTTCTGCTTAGGCTTGAGACGTGCTTGGTTGCTCGTATGGTGGAGGCGGCATTGCTTGAGCGGATTGTAAACGGTTGGGCGGGAGTTAACGGCGCGTAGCAGAAATCGTCTGCCGGGGCAGGAAGCGGAACAAGCTGCTGGAATGACGCTGGTCAAAATGCCCGGTGCGATGGCGTATGGGATGTAGCTTGATGCTGATTCATACGAAGCATAGTGGACGTTTCCTGCCCAGTGAGAGTGCCTATAGAACTAGGTTCACGACTGTACGACAGCTGCAGTCGGTATGCATTACGTGTGCTGTGGAGGAGGTTAGGACGGCGCAGCTACACGAACGGTTGTCGACAAATGCTTCTGTTACTAGACTGCGCATACTGAGTGTCGGTGCGTACGCAGGCCTCAGTCCAGGAACTTGCACCGTGTATTGGCGATTGACGTTTCGGCCATCGCCGTGGTGGGCAAAAGGTGCATACTCTTTGTTGTTTCTCCATCGTCTCTGGGGCTTGAATCATTTTCGTCGCCGGATTGGGACATGGAACCAAACCAAATGTTAACCACTAAAGTTTCGATGGATAGGAAGGAGTTGGTGACCGTTTCCATTTCGTGGGACGGAACCGTTGGGTGGCTGGAGTATCAGGGTTTTAGGGTGAAGGAGTCGCGGTGCAATAGCATTCAGGAAAGTTGGTAAGTTCTAATTTAATTTGTAACTTGTTATCGTAATCGTCTTTGAAGCACTGTGACACGTTAGCGCTCAATCGTGCAAGACTTCCTTCGCTGCACACATCTTGAACATGGTGCGAAGTCTGGGCTTACAGTTTCTGCAGAATAGACGCTAGCCAGGGAAGCGTTCACAGTTTCCGAAGGAAAATTTGCTGGCCCGTTCACATGCAGCAAACAAGACGAGATCGTAGGAAACATAGTTAATACGATCAAGATTGAAACTTTGAAGAACCCTATAGTGTTGAGCGTTAGATGCGCTTTATTTGGCGCCATGTCGCACAGCTGCCGTTCATTCCTGAGAACCTGCTGAGTATAAATCTCCCGGCACAATAACAGGGTCTATATCTGAGAGGATTTTTCTTAACATCGATATACTACAGTTGGATATCTTACAACCTAACCCTCCCTCCTTCGGAAGTGTCCAAATGGCCGAGGACAGCAAGTTGAAGCGACTCAGCTTTGTTGATACTTACGTGCATAAGATTGCCAATGGTGCAGCTTACGTTGAGGGTGCTTATCAGAAGGTGAAGCCCCTTGTGCCGAAGCCTGTGCAACCTCTTCTTGGAAAGGTGGAGGACGCCGTTCGCACCTATGCGCCCCCTGTGCTGACGAAGGCCTCCGATCAGGCGGAGAAGCTGCTTCGTACCGCTGATGATAAGGTTCGTTTAGCAGTTGTGTAACGCCAGGGCAACCATGGGAAGCTGAGTGGCTGTCCCAGGCTTGCGTGTTCTATATGTCGCATTCAAGCTTATTTTGAGTTTAGTAACTTTGTATGACCGTTATATCTTAGTATGGCCGGCACGTCTTCTGACCGCAACACCCCTATTTGTTGGTACCTAGCGCTAGCCATCTGTGACATGCTTAATGATCCCTCAGGTAGACTACCTTTACCTTGAGACCGCAAAGTTTCTGAGTCAGACTCGCAAGCTGACACAGAACAACATTGAGACTTTCCGTGCCGCTGCCGACGAGTACTACAATATGGTGAAGTCGTCTGCGGTATATTTGGCGGAGAAGTTCCACTACGATGTCTCGGTTCAGGGGGCCCGCGACCGTATTATAATTGCCGTGGATAAGGCCAGGGCACTCGCAGACCCAGATGCTGCCGTGCGGGCTGTGTACGAGGCATGGCAGCAATTCAGCGCACTGCCGCCAGGTGGGACTCTTATCTAGCAGGTATATGTATCTTTGTTGCTATAGATTCTCCTGCAAGACACGGATATCTTTCCCAAATCCTTGCGAGCGTTTTTTAACACGCGCACCTCGCCCCGCCCTTTGATGGTGCTTTCAGTCGCCGATTTGCTAAAGAAGGTTGAGCCGGTTACCCAGAAGGGCTTCGACACATTTGTTGCTGCGCACGACGCGGTGGTGGTGAGTACTGCCGGTCGCGTGTTTATCCTGGGCTTGGGTATTTCTGAACGAAGGCCTTCATTTCATGGCTAAGTTGGAACTTAGGCTACTAATATTGCTCGCAGCTTGGAGTATTGGCACATGTAATAGTATGTGTTAACAGCTAATTTGTGGCCCTGTTAGTGTGCACCAGTGCAGAAGTAACGTGTATTCCGCTAAGGGGGTTTTAATGACAGTCCGAGCTTTCTCTGTCCGCACGAACTCTGGCTGGACCATCTAGCTTGAATGGACCGGACTCCAGCATTTCCATTGGTCCTGGAAACCCGAATGCCTCGTCGTGACAGGGCTCCAACATCTATAAGCGATCCGTCAACCTGGGCGCGAGTACCTTGGACTGGGCCACCACCACCACGCCGTACAAGCTGGGCGCACAGTATCTCTATCCGATTGTTCAGCCGGTGGCTGACCCTGCTCTGGAGAAGGTAAAATGGATATTCAAATTATATCACGACGGTGAACGGATAGGCAGATGCTTGCCAAACGGGTACCGCTGGCCGAAGGAACGCAGGGAGCCATAAGGGGAATGCAGAGTCGGCCTTGGAGGTTATGTCCATTACGAGCGCCTGTAAGGTTGGGTTTATGGCGGTGGAGTGTTTAACTAGTTCGGTGGTACGTTACCAAACTAGCATCTTCCAAGTCAGTAATCTGTGTCTATCCGCGTGCATCTGTAGTTGGGGGTTTCACCTGGTAACCCTGACAGCCCAAACTTGGCAAGTGCAGCTGTTTGGTGTCGCGTTATGTGCGTCAACGCTTGGTGATCTGATCCTGTGCGCTGCCTTCAGGTGACCAAGAGCACCTTCATCAACGCTACCCTGAAGTACTGGTCACCAATTGCGGCAGCATGAACGTGCTGGCAAAACGACTTCTGTATTAGTAAATGTATATGATGGAGCCCCGGCAAGTCCACCGCTTGTCAGAATCTGGCAGCCGGGCCAAGTAGCAATAGTAAATGGGGTGTCAAGGTATTTCTCAATTGTTGCGAGGGACAAGTGATATGCTGTCGCGCGAATTGCGTGATTGGGTATGAGTGGTGCTTGTTGAATGCATTTCATGAAATCTTTCTCTAGTAGTGACGTCAACTTGCCCCTGGGCTATCCTGGAGGTTCTTGTTTTTGGTGAGCATTTCGTGACTTGAAGATATGACATTCTTTCGTTATGTGAACTGTTACCTAATAGGTTGATGAAAATGAATGAACTCTTGAGTCAGCTTGGATGGCTTGTCTACTGCGCAACATACGCTACCAGTTATTGGTCATTGGTCGTGAAAATCCTACAAGCCGACCGGAATGTAAATATACATGCAGAATGCATCGATGCTGAAATACAGACGGTTTATTACATAATTACTGGTCTTGTAACCATACATAAACCCCATCCACACATAGATTTCCTATGTGAAGACCAGCAGAATTATTTCATGGCTTTCAACTACCATACACCTTCAGAATTAAGTCTTCGTCACATCCGGTTCTATAATACACCTCTTACCGACAGGTAAGAGGTGCATTCCATACGCTTGCACAGTTATCACGCCTCCACTACTATGCGCGATATCTCATTGATTGACAGGCGGCTAAGAGCGTATGTCTTAATGCGCATGACCATGACCGTGCCCATGCTCGTCGTCCCAGCCGTTCTTCTGGACGTCCTTTTCGAAAAAGTAAATGTCACCATGCTGCGGGCACACAAGTCCATCAGGGATTTAGTCCATGTCACGTACCGCACCGATATTAACACTGGCAGCTGGTAACGACGTATCAGTAAGTGCGACAACCGTCACAGGACCCAGATCATTGATCCGCGCGTACTAACATACCATGTTTACAAACCATTGTGCAAACAACAGGTTACATCTAAGCGTTTGACACCTACGATGATGCCTTACCCAATGCTCCTCGGCATTCAGGGAGAAGTGATACAGGATGGTGAATCTGGGGGAACAAGGGATATTAAACAACGGAGCGTCAGGGACGTGCATCAGTGGCACAGGCTGCAGGAAACCCGATACTCTCCCTGCCCTTATGAATTCCTCCTGTTTCCACTCCAGCCCATCTCACGTTGTGAGCGCGCCGATGAAACGTGATAGATATGTTTCAAAGGCATGGAACTCCTTCTTAATGGTGACGCCCGCGTACGTGACGTAGTCAGGGCCCTGGAACTCGGCCGGAACTGGCTTGCCGTTGTAAGTGCGGTGGTAAAGGTTAGCGCCACCACCCGCTGCGAGAATAGCAGGTCATACATAAGGACTCGTACGCCTATTATGCTGATCAAATGGGACTCTTGGGCCTCACCCATACGCCGAACTTGTTGCGAGCCAGCCTCCGTCACTTGTGCGCTGATGCTTCGCACAGCGCATGCCGTAAGTTGTGCAGCCTTCCTAAACATGCTGCTGATTAACTAACGAAACGCAGTGTGCGACCGGTCCAGTGATTGCCACGCCCTCTAGTGCCCTCTAGTGCAAGACCTTCACCAACCTGGAATCAGACCATAAACATTTTCATTGTGCAGAAGGGCAATGATGCCACTGGATGCTTCCTGGCGAATGGAGCTGGTAAACTGCCGTACACCTGTACACCAAGCCCCGCTCAAAGCGACGAAAAAAACTGTTTGGAAGGTGGGCATCAGTACGTATGTCTTACGCAAATAGTTTGTTCATGGTCATTACTGTTGGATTGCCCTCGCAGGCCGAATTGTGACCTTCTCGTGTGGCATCTTGTCCTGCGTGTTTGGATTTGGGACTTTCCTTTCGTAAGGGGCTACGCAGTTCGATTATTATCTCTTAGGATTTAGTTGGAACTTACGAGATGGACGAGAACGATGAGCGCGCAGTCCAGGAGTTCAATGAGCTTCAGGATAAAGTCATGATGCAGGCGGAATTGCACCACAAGGTAAGGATTCCTAGTCATTTGGCACAAGGTATGGCAGCGACAGTTTCGCTTCGTGTCTTGCAGGTTCAGCAACAAGAGCGAATGCTTGGTGTTCAACGCCAGCGATGTTCGCTGACAAAACAAGAGTTACAAAATATGCCTGACCAGACAACCATGTATAAGAGCATCGGGCGAGCGTGAGTATCGTGCACGACCAAAGCCATGTGTGTGGATGGTTTAGGTTCCGGAGACACATGCAACCATCACCTGACGATCGTTACCAGGGCTCGGATCGAGCGTGCATTACACGTACAGAGCTGATCGCATGGGGCGGGGCAAAGCAGTTGTGCCCGGTCCCTCCCCTCACCAAGGAAGGAGATTTGTTCGTACTGATACTACTCCTGGAGATGTGAGACCCATTAGTGCTTTATCATGGCTGTCAAGAGCATGGGCCGTATTAAGAGCCTGGAATATGCCCGCACGGGGCACGGAAGCTTTAGGAGTGTCTTTCGTCGATTTTTTTCCTACACGCCACATTCATTCAGGACAAGGTTAGAGCTCCTTACAAATTAGGGCAAGTCGTAATCCATCGTTCTTCGGACACAGCGTTCCAATGCCGTTTGAACAGTTGTAACACACCGTTGTTGCTGCTGGCCGTATTGCTAACTATAACTTCGTACGTTTAGCTCATGACTCGACGACTGCGGTTACGCCGGCCAGCCCTTTTTACTCCAGCTTCCCTACTCTGCCACTACTCGGTGCAGCAAAGCTCGTGGTTCTTAGATCCATGCAATTTGTATATCTGTATCAGGGCCCCCCCTCCTGCAGGTACTTCTGCAGCCCCAAGGCAGAGGTGCTGAAGGAACTGGACGAGAAGGCGGCCCAAATAGATGCCGATTCCAAATCACTGCGTGAGCAACGTGATACTGTTGAGAAGAAGATGAAGGATACGGAGGCGCAACTCCGAGAGCTTCTTGGCCAATCGCCCGCACTGGTCCGGCGGCTGGGGGCGGTGAAGATCCAGTGAGCTACTAAGTATGTGGCTTATTGGTAGGATGCGAAGCCGGAGTAATGAAGACGTCAAGGTTAGGATGTGCATGGATGTAGTTAGGCCATCTAAATACGCAGTAGTATATTATTATGGGGTTGTTTTGCGAGCAACAGGTGGTTCATTCTGTACCTGGGCGCGGCAACGGTGCGGATTCGAGCTCTACCCTTGTCCTTTGCAGTAGTCAGGGGGCCCTAGGACCGACCGGCAGATCTCCCGACGGCTGTATCACAGTCTTTGGGGCGACAATGCTATCCTGTTTGGGCTCCGTCGCTGCATTGGCCTTTTTGCAGCTAACGGATGTGGCCACTACCTGACGGCAAACCTGAGGCAAAACCGAGCAAGATGCTGTGTCTAGGCGTCTTAATGACGGCATCCTGTCGTAATTCGTTTGCCGGGAAATAGGTCTCGTGCGCTTTCTGAAACTGGTGAGAAGGTGTAAGCTGATGAGGTTACGGCTTCGTGTGAGGGGCCAAATTCTGTCTGGAACGTTGCTGTCAATCATTTGTCGTTAACGCCACTTCTGTGTCTAAATGATGTGTATGAAAATAGCCCTTGTAGGGATGTAATTGAATAGCTGTGCCACCGTCTTGCAGACGCAAGGCCCTTTGCAGGCTAAAGCCGCAGCAGTTAGCACCTCTTGGGAAGTGGTAATAGTAGTAAAATTCGATTTGGACTTCGCAACTCAACAAATCTTGTAGGGTTTAGACACGCATAGCGGCGATGTGGCTCAAAAGTTGCGAACGACTGCTTCCGATCCAAACGGTTACGAACTGTCAAACCGAAGCAGTGCGCCAGTGCCAGACCAGAGATATCTCATAGAACTTGCAGCTATCTCTCAACATAGTTTGTAATAATGGAGAGCACTGTGAATGAAGTTACCGCTGTGCCAGCCCTTTTGGACGAACCAGTCCAAGATGCATGGGACGACGCTCCGGCTCGCAGCAGTTCGAGTATGGTTTATGGCAATGACCCTTCCACATCAGTCAGCATTGCGCATGATGCTGCACGTCTGCGTTGGGTGTCGCATGCGCCCGGCGCTCTCCTGCTTGTCGGGGCTGGTTTCCTCGCAGCAAAGCTATTAAAAGCCTTTCGGCGGCAGCAACGGGAATTATCTGAAGCCTGTAGTGAGTTGTTGTTCGAATCCTAACCCAGTAATGCACGCGACACCCGTCGACTTCGTTCCTACTGCTGTACACGGCTACAGAACAACTGAAGTCCGCCCAAGAGCGGCTCACCGCCAAGGAGCAGACAATAGAACAAACAGAAGCAAGGCGGAAAGTTGAGCAGGTGGGAAAGGGGCATGGCGCGACGCCCAGGGTTTGGCAACGGCCTAAGTAGTTTGCTCTCGGTCACGGCATACCTCCGTAATATGTACAGGACGCCCGCGTCGCAGAGCTGAGCCAGCAAGTGACTGACGCACAACGAGAGTTAGCCACTGCACGGGAGATGTGTCGACAGGCCGCTTCAAAGCTGGAGCAAAGCATGTAAGTTGTTCGTGCAGCAGCAGCACGCGTTTATACGTTCCAAACCCGCGCGCATGCTGCCTGAGTGTGCGCCACATGCGCGCTGCTGAACCTTTCAAGTGGGCGCCGAAATATCCGAGTGACGTCAAGTCATACTGTTGACCGTTGAAATTTCTCACTGCATCGCTTTACGGCTGGCTTTGCCACTAGACAGTTGCACCCTTCCTGGTGGCTGCGCTGCAGGTCTGACCTGTCTGTCACAGAGACTGAACTCCGTGCGGCCCGCGCCCAGCTGAACACTGCCAGCCGCGACCTGGCCCTCACGCATGCGCACCTGGAAGCCACGGAGGGCGAGCTGGGCCTGACTCGCAGCCAGAACGAGCTCATGAAGGTCGGTGAAGAGGAAAGGCACAAGGTGTGCTTTGGAGATGAGGGTGGTGCCAAAGTACTTGTCCATCGTCCGGTCACATCATCTCATTGATTGGGAAGGCTCGGCGATATCGATTGCAGGGCGGGGTGGGTGGGTGAGAGCGACACAACGATGGCGGGCTCGGCAGCTTAGCCGGATAGGCCATCTGTATCCCATCTGTATCCTGACCAGCGCAGAATGCATGGTGCACAGGCGTGTTGCGCATTATGCTGCACTCGAGCAGCAGTGTGAAGTTCCACTGGAATGGAAAATAGTTGGGCTGATTTGTGAAAAGCCCACGGTTTATCGGTAATGGGAACAAGGGGGAGGTGCTTCCGATGGGGGAAGTGGTGCAGCAGCGGCACACGGTTCCTTGCACGTGCGACGAGGCGGTTGGTTGCGCTCCAAACATGTAACTTGTTTACAGGCAGGGGTGAGGTGGCAGCATCGCGTCCCCCGTGAAGGGGCCGGAATGAGGCCCCGCCTCTCCACACCCGTCCCGTTGACCCGCCCTCATCTACCCGCCCTCATCTACCCGCCCTGATGGACTAAACCCCTCTGCCCGATTCCTGCAGCGCGAGGTTGACATCCTCCGACGACAGCTCCGAGAGGCCGGGCAGCAGCTGGAGGGATACATCATGGCCAGCCGTAACCGCAAGAACGCCCACCACGATGATGACGACGACACACGCATGGGCCGATCAGGCTACGATGACGACCTGTCCGTGACAGAGGGCTGGGGATATTGAACGGGCCTCTGGCTACGTGCAGCGGACCTGTGGACAGCGGGCTCGTCCATGAATGACATCGGACGGATGATCCGCTGATGGGACCATATGGCTGGCTGTACCCACCCCATGATCATGGAGGTGGATTCATTCCCTGGAATCACCCGGGATCGGTGTAATGCGGCACTGTTAGACTGGTTGAACTTTCCATGCTTTATGGTAATAGAATTTATTAGTATTGCGATCCTCGATTGTGCGTGAAATCGATTTGCAGAACTGCGGTTCCCACCGGTGCTGTTCAGCTGTTTGGGTCAGTGCTGGAGGATCTGGCCGCAGCGGGTGCTGACGTTGCCGACCATGCAAACAATGTCGATGTCAAACAAATTTACTGAGCTCGCCCTTTGTCTCATCGCCCTCCAATACAACTCAAAAGCTGTCCGTGCGGCCCGGTCAGATACTGAGTCAGCAGAAGATTGCGCCGCCGCGGCGCCTTGCGGCAACAAATAGCCTCTCAAATTATCTTGCGGCAACAAACGGCAACTTATGGCAACTTGCGGCAACAAATAGCCTCTCAAACGACCTTGGGTGTGATGTCACTTGATTCCGACCCCGAGTGGTCCTCGCACGCCAGATCCGGTGCTTTGGATTGCCTTAACGGACTGGGTGGAGGCCTTTGGAAGCTTAAAACAGTAAAATACGAATACCAAGGCACCCCAAGCTAGTACCATGATGCAGAAAGTAGACAGTTACCATGCACATTATGGAGACTGCGCCGGGACGCAAACACCGATGGACTTGGCTTTGGACTTGAAATTTGTGACGGCCTGTGTAGTTTGATCGGGATACTTTTTGCAATTTCGTTTGCCCCAGACCGACATCCACATCCTGTGCTAGCAATGTGCGTAGCTCTATAAAGCCATAATGCCTTCGTATTTTACAGTTTTAAAGCTTCCAAAGGCCTCCGCCCAGTCCGCTAAGGCAATCCAAAGCACCGGTGGACCCATCTGGCGTGAGGACCCGTGGGTCGGAATCGAGTGACATCACACCCAAGGTCGTTCTCAACAACCGACAGAGATCCCATTCCGGAACAGATTGTTTCACACAAAAGTATAATAATGCAATTTCTTCCTGCTTGATTGGTCCAAGGCTTTCTATAACACTTCCTTGAACGCCTAGAAAATTGCTATAAAGAACAGGTTGGCCACCCGTTACGTCAGCCAGGATTACGGGAGCTCGGAAAGATGTCCACCAACAGGACGTCGCAGCCGCCGCAGCCGACTCCGAGCAAGATGCCGACAGAGATGGAAATTCCGCGGGACCAAGATGCCTTGAAGCGGGCGTCTGCGCCCATGGCTACGCTGTCGAGCCACGTTGACCCCTATCCGCACTATATTATGTCAGGCGCCTGTAAGTCCTGAAGCTGCACATAGCATGCATGGATTCCTGTGGTCTCTCTTTTGAATTAATGTTTCATACGGGATGGGGGAATCTCGGTGCGTTTGCGCGAGGGGATTGCGGACGCAGCGTCGGACCCGCGCCACCCAGGATGCTTCGGCTCGACTCGGGTCTTTCTAAGAGAAATTGGGACGAGGAGATGCTCGCCGGCGATTAACATGGCATTTATGTGGTGTTCGGCGATGGCGGCGCGTAGTTTAGTTGCAGGCCTTGGGATAGCGTCAGCTGGCGCTGATGTTGTTGACACATGGAAGCTTCTCACAAGCCACCGCGGGAGTTCCGCGATTGGAGTCAACAACGCCAGTGCCAGCCGACTATATCCCAAGGCGTGCAACTGAAAGATAGAATGTTGCTGCATCGTTTGAACACTGAAAAGGAGGTCCCGAGGAGGATGGATAACCAGGCCAGGCTTGACAATATGTACCGCGGATCCACGTCTAGCACCCAGTGGCCCTGATTGCCGACGTTGATGTGCGGTGTTCCTCTGGCCCCTCTGGCTGCGCTCCCGCAGGAGCCCCCGCGTTTGAGGGGAGTTCATTAGCCCTGCCTGACTAAACCTTACTGACTTCTGCTTCGCATCAATGCATCTCTGTCTGCCCCTGACGACAGGTGCCGGCGGAGGCCTCTACGCCTACAACACCATGAAGAATCCCCGAGTGGCGGCTCTGGCAGGAGGATTTTCGCTGGCCTATCTCTTCGCGGGGTGAGCTGCTGCGGGTCGGGGCAGCGGGAGTGGCAGCAGGTAATATGTGAATGCGCATTTTGTTTGCTTTATGGTCGTCTGTCTGTACTTGTAAATGGTCCGCTGAGAGAACTGCGTGTGGCGGTCCCGGCGGCCTGCTGCAGTCCGTCGATCCCGTGCGCCGCGCGCACTTATCACTGACGTCAATCGGGATCTGCTGTTGATTTCAATGTGGAGCCTAGCAGCTGAGATGAATGCGCACAGGCTGTGTGCTCCGCTGCACTGTTATTTACCACAGGCAACAGGCTCGCAAGACCGCGCTAACGTTGCAGTCACCCCAAACAGGCGCCTCCTGATGACGGGGCACCCGCAGCTGGGTTACGACATCGGCACCATCACCTCTGTCGGCCTCCTGGCCACTGCCCTACCCGCTGCTCGCGCCACCGGTGACGGATACTCTGTCGCCATGTCGGCTCTAGGCGGTGAGTTGTGAGCCGGGGGAGGTGGGAGAGCGTATGCAAGACAGAGCCAGGACGAATGCAGAGGCGGAGGGGTGGAGGAAGGGAGGGGCAATTAAATTGAACCGGGAGTTGTGCGGTCGTCTGTCGTTGTAAAAGCTCGGGTGCTGAGGAGTGAAGCACTACTATTGAAGCAACATGCACGTCTTGTGTCTTGCGTTGTACTTTCATTATTTGTACGGCGAAGCCTGACTCGTATCGCCGTGATTAATACATTATTTCGCTGGGTTCCCAGGCATCTCCGGTCTGGCCAACCTTCTGAAGAGCTACCAGCAGCGGACCGGCCTGCCCCACGAGATGCACGAGAAGTGAAAGCGAGTGCCAGATACACGAGGAGCGGAGGAGTTTATTGTCTAAATTGTTGTTGCGGCCGTTGGGGTGCAGGGCTTTTCGGGAAGGTCAGGGGCCAGTTCGGAATGTTGGGATTGGGTGCCGTACCAGCCGTACCAGCAGATTGCGCCACGTGGTAGAAATGTGCGGCGTCACAGTGTCGTTCCGCAGGGTCGTAAATGCATACACATGCCATGGGAGGTTTGGCACAGCACTAGCATGATGCAGTTGGGAAGGATAGGGAGGGGCCAGATGATGAGGGTGTATAGCGCAACGGTAGCTTCTCGCCAGCTGGCAGCCAGTAGGAGCTAACGTAGCCAACACGTGACTATGTGTCCTGTACGGTGCTGCCTTTGTACGGGGATCCTGTTAGCGCGTCGGGATGGAAAGATGTGGAATCAAGTGAGGAATCAAAGATTTGGAAGTGGACTCGATGGTATGCTCTTTTGCAAATTCGTGTTTAGTACCGGTGGGTGGCGACTGTGACTGCGACTGCCTGACATGGTGTGTAACGACGGCTCAGCTTTTTGGCGCATAAGGTGGAGCCTGCTGGCAATCAATTTCAGTTCCCAGTGTACTGGAGGACCACGTTTAAAGTGTGAGATAACTTTTAAAGCCCGTCCTGCAACGGGTAGCCGAATTAACTCCCAGTCACAGCTGCTCACAGAGATTCAGGACTCGGGACCCATCCAATTCCCAAGGTGCCGTACGCTCCGTACCGTTACGCGCGATGGCGATTGATAATGCTTCAATATATGCAAAACAGACGGATGGTCCGTAACCTCTATGAACGTTAATGTTGACATTTTGAAGGAGCGCCTATTGCTGCGGTAATGATGCACAATAATAAGCGCACACCGTCATCACGAAATAATGAATCCAAACCTCATTATTGTCTTTCAGCGCGCAGGCATATCTGGTGGCGCTCATCTCATCAAAGCACCCTCTTCCCCTGTCGCAAGTCCTCATCGCGCAAGGAATCAGGAAATGTACGGGCAGTGGTCGGAAATCGCAGATCAAAAGAAGTCATCAGGTATGTGGAGGCATCAGGCAATGCGGCCGGCTTGCCCGTGCCTGTTATGCGGAGCCTCCTGTCGTCGTGAATCGGCGAATGCTGTTAGGAGCTTAACTATGGACCCGCATGACACCCATCACCCACCTATCCGCGCCTCAGGACATACCGACTTTGGCAGTATATCAAAATACGGCAATACGCGAATACGTCGTATGTATGCATGACGTCATGACATGGAAGTCTCATATATACACATGCAACGGAGCCATGCAAGACACCGTCGACCTTATTCATTTCCATTCGGCGCGACTTTGCTCATCTTGGCATTTGTCGACAGTGCACCCTGGTCACATTACGCGTGGTGATACGCCACGCAGCGGCGTTCCACCACACCCGTTCAATAATATAAATTTCCACAGACCTTTCCCCCAGCCACGCCATCATAACCCGACATATTCCCCCAACCGCCCCAGCATCCTCCTCCCCCTTTTGAAACCTGGGCGTGCTCGCTAGCACTGGTTGTGGAATTGGAGCAGCTGCAAATTCCACAAATAGTAGCCATCGCTCACGCCGCGATATGCATGGAATGCACAGCATCATATACATCGACGTCCGACCTCCGGCCTCCACGTTGCATCGCGTCATTGTCCATAACTTTCATGAATGCGTAGTGCATATATGCACCTTAAAACTCATTACGCACCTGGACTGCACTATCGCTTTTGCCATCCGCGCGATATCAGGGTTCATCAGGGCGTCTCCGCCCGTCTCCGCTAAACCTAGGCCTCTAGAAATCTCTGGTCCCCCCGAGGTCCTACCCCCAGGCTGTCCTTGCTTGCTGTGCTGCCCATGGCGCCTTACTCGGCTGTTGCGCAGGTTGGGCAGGCTGAACCTGTGAGCAAGAGCGAGGAGGGCAAGAAGGATGCGGGCACCCCCCATGGAATGCCACATGGCTTATGTTAGTAACCAGTGAGTGTATAAAAAGGATAACATATTTTTCAACCGCTATTAAGCGCGGTATTGATTTTGCGAACTTTGCGGATGTGCCACCCCTCATCGAGTGTAAAGTTTGCACTGTCTTCGGGTACCTGTGGATTCTGCCATAAGCCGCACGAATTGCTTACCCATGACGGTTGGTTGCCAGCACTCCACTCTTTGTCCTGCGCAGCACCCACTTTGGAGTCATCTTTTGCTTGCTTGCTACGTGGCGGTGGTTGTCGGTCGAACGCACAACCGACGCAGGTGAGGAGTAACGTTATGGCCAATCCGCCCCCGAAGATGGCACCGCCCACGTAGAGGACCGTGTGCACGGAGTTTACAGACGTATCCTCAGTCGAATTCCCCTCAACTGCGAGCAGTGCGGCCACTGAGCAGTCATGGTATGGATTCTCTAAAAAGCTATGTTACAGATAAACTAACCTGTCAAAAGAAGTTGGGCAATACATCCGACGAAGGCAAGCCAGTGCCTCAGCACCATGCCGGTATTCATGGTCCGTCGTCGCAGGTTTTTTCGCAATATATACTAGAAGCTGCAACCAAATATAATTAATCTTTCGAATAAAGCACCGTTGAATATCAAGAGGGCATCAACTATTGAGGTGTCAAGAGTTCTTGAGTTCTCCCGGTAAAGCGGTGTAGACAATCGGTAAGGGCTGACTACATTCACAAAAGAAAATATCGGCACTTAATAAGTAGCTATGCAAGCAAAAGAGAAGCAAAAGCTTGATACCTGATGGTACGGCATGTACAGTCGAGCAGTTTCTCAGGTGTTAATCGAAGATTTTAGGCATTTAATTATCTGAGACAAAATATTAGTAACTGTTATTTTATCAGCGGGCGAATTTTTTTCGCAGTTGATCCCTGAATATGCATTACATGTCTTGTGTCATCAATACACGACTCACTCCGCACTGCGTCACAACCGAAAGCAATAACGTAATTTTGCAGCCGTGTCATTAATCTACAGATTGCGTGTTTTGGTAGAAAGAATGATGAGTGATGTCGGTTGTGGGGCCTTATGTATGCCGGACCTGATAGATGGCCATGTTGCAAGCAGCCGAAAGGCGATTATGTGTACAAGAAATCACTTATGTTTCTTTGATAGTGATAAGTCAGAAACTTACATAACTTAACATGCTTGCTTTAAGGATGTGCAGTATCCTGGGGTGTCTACGGGTAGTAATCAGGATGGAACGTGTACGAGAAAAACAAGCAGGACAGTGACAGGTTGTGGGGTCTGTGGGGTGGGACCAGTCCCTTGGGCGATTTCCAGACAGGTCTCACTGCCTCCCTGAAATGCTACCAGAACTCGGATTTCTAACGACTCCCAGCCCGTCCTTGAGTTATGATTGGATAATAATACGTCATTTGTCATAAGGAAGGTGTTCCCCCAAATAAATCGACTTGGTTGATCCCCAGGTCGATCGGGCCTTCGATTATGCGGATATAACAGAGATACAACAGGATGCACAGTTGTGAGCATGCAGATCTTCAAACAGATCAAAACTACTAAGAATTTTGAGAGATTTCAGCTGAGTTTGTCCATATGTGACGGAATTTCTGCTGTCTCTTCTAAAGACGTTATTAAGATATTGTATTATTAATCCCTTGAACATCTGCTGCCTTAAATCTCCAGCGAGACCTGGGCTCTTGCTACACCTTGAAGCATGCACCCATATTGTATGTAGTAGTTGTGGCATTCAGGCCTTATCAGCATTGCTTGTGCTTGCAATCGCCAACTCCTGCAATGGGTGCTTGTGTTCCCAAGTCACTGTGTGCTGCTCCTAGCATGCACTATAGCAGTGACGTGTTTTTCATGTGCCTGTCCTTAAGCATGGCTGACGAACTATGTTTCCTATATAGTACAGGATCAACAATAGAACAATAGTCCCAGACAGTTTAAGTCTTCTGGAATTGAAGTGGAATCAAGCTCAAGATCTGAACGAATCTGATGGTCACCTTTGCAGGACTTACGTATCACAAAGGCCTCTCAAGATGCTGAGTTGGTGCGTCCTGCACATTACAGTATGGATGTGTATCCGAGGTATGTATGACTACCTACCCCACATATGGGCCACAACCATCTGTGGGTCCTCCTGGGAATTCAGCTGTGGGACCAGCAGGACTAGTTGGATTACGCTCAAGATCTGTGTTGTATCATTCCCAAACTGGTGGTAGTGATGACTACTGGCTGATAGGAAAGTCAGGGCTTAGGTACCTATGCTCAGTATGGCAAGCCACCATAAAGAGCTCCAGTCTCTAAGGAAGAGAATACGTAAATGTGTATTAATGGAATACATATAATCAACCGGTGAGATCCAACTCAAGCGAGTCTACCAGTGACACAGTCACGGTTACATTAGGGCATGCTGTTGTGTCCCTCTTTGCTGCTCATGCACTTATCTGCACGTCTAAGCGTTAAATGCCAAGTGCCCATGCGCTTGCATAACAAGCCAACCAGTTGGGACGAGTTTCAGAAGCAGTGGAAGACTTCAGGAGCAAACAGGTTACAACTTACGGTCCAAAATATGAGATGTGGCGTGTTTGGCTATTGACACGCCTTTTTTGATTCTTTTTAAAGCCTCTGATCATATTGATCTACCTTACGCTACATTTGGCCCGAGCCAAGCCTAAGCATTAATAGCCAAACGTCCGTTCATGCTCGGCTGGCGTTGCTTCTGATAGCCGAACATACTGCATGGCATCTTTTGGACTGTAAATTGTAACCTTTTTGCTCATGAAGTCTTCCGCTGCCCCTGAATCTCATCCCAAATGCTTTTGCCTGTTTTGTGAGCAATCAGCACTTGGCACTTAATGTTTAGGCATGCAGATAAGTGAATGAGCAGTGAAGAGGGATACAACAACTTAACACTCCTGCAGTGGTAGATGGGTCCTGAGACCTGGATCGCAGGAAAGCAGAAGATGTATGATGAGGAGCGTGTGCTGGACTATCACACTCATCAGGTGGGTACGCACAGACGCAAGCGCACAGTGCATGCGTACTTGGTTAAGTGGACCGGGTATCCTAGCGAGCATAACTCTACGAAACCGGCACACAACTTCTCGCCGGACATGAAACCCATTTTGGAAGAGGCTCGTTTGCGCGCCACTCAGTCTAAATGATCCCTACAGTCGTTGCTGCGCAATGCAGCGAGGACGCTGCAAACGGGAGGGGGCATAGTTGTTGTATCACGGATCGATTATCGTCAATGCGTCGGTCGATGCGACCCGACTAGATGGTAAGTGAACGTAATGAATGCAATGTTATCAATAAATATATTTGTTTATATTTATCTAGTTATGCGTTGCGAAATTCGTGAAATCGGGATTCTTTGCATTGCGTCGCCAGCTGTATCAAAAATGCAATAACTGACGAATGCGCGATTTGAGCCGGCATACGTAGTTTATGCGGGCACAAGGTTATGTGGGCGACGACCACAGTGGTTAAGCTACAACCGAATATATATTGATATTCGGCCATTTGCATTGCGTAAATGCCGGGAAGGCTTGATAGATCTATCTATCTTGATAGGTCAGTAGATAGACGAAAAAATTGATTCAATCTGTAGATCTATCTATAAATAGATAGATCTAGTGGAGTGATAGGTGTACTGGCATAGCAGATAAATAAAATCAGGCAGGATCGGTAGATAGTTGGCTTACGTACCACACCGCAGCCAAGCAATAACCAAACCGCCCCGCTAGCTAGCTTGGACGCGAGCCCCAGCTTCAGGTGTCAGCAAACGATGTTAGTCCTAAATTACTATGTACCTATCAGCAGCAGGATTTCATAGCCGTGATTGCTTTGCCTGGAATTGCTTTGCCGTAATTGCTTTGCCTGAAATGCCTGCTGCTGCATGCGTGCTTCTTTCTGATAACCATGCACGCACCCCTGCTAATAACCCTGTCACTGCACAATGTGCACAATAATGCGTGACATTTGAGATATCATATATCAGAACTGCACCATCGCACTTGAACTGGCGGCATTTACCAATTAGAAACCTGCCACACAATGTGTTATGACAAGCACCCTCCTTGGGACAAATAAGGCAATAATGATTGTGGCCACGAAGTTGCTTGTCTCTGTCCTGTCGAGCAACTTATAAATAATTCCTTCCTTACGGTCAGTTAATAATCTTCTTACGCACTGCAATATACGGGTGCAGGGCTCACCTTGCTCATATATATATAACCTACAACTGACAGGCAAGCCTGCTTAGAAAGTTGCAGGATGGCACACTATCCTTTTCCATATACCCTTTACACAAAAAGGGTACATCGTTTAAATTTACAGGCAACTTTGCTTGGCAAAATTCAACAAAGGTTTCTTACAGACAGGAATATTGCTTCTCGGCACAAGGGCGAGAGGCTCTTAGGGGCAAACTGAGACCTCCGAGCCGAATTGCATCACAATTCGTTAGGAAGATTCAAGCTCCTATAAAGGAGGTTCATAAAGTTATAAGACAGAGGCTGTGCGAGGATGCGAGGATGATAACCATGGTTCATGTGTGTATAAAGCAAAGCCTTGCGGCGAAATTTGGCACAATAAGTGTCACAGACAGGCCCTCTTAAGTGAGCGTATTCCTCCGCAATCCAAGAATGCTCCGGAAACGTACGTGTACGAATGGACCGTAACCACCACGGCATATCAGCGCAGGTTCGGTTAGCCAGGAAGAAACCTGATTGAAGGCCGCTGGTTTGTATCAGAACTGCAACTGTATGTAAGGACAGCGCAACATCGCCAAAACAAGCCGCGTGCTTAAGGTCAGCATGGTGAGGACAGCACGGCGTACTCCACCCTCAACCCACTCATTCGCCCCATCTTCTGTCCAACAGCTGGTCACGCATAAGGGCTGACACCTGACCCAACGAGCCCCTTGCCCCTTGCGAAGGCATCCGCTGTAAGAATGCAGCTAGACCACCTGGTGACCAGCCAGCGGTGGTACATTGGATTGAGTCCAGATGGGCCCTTTGGACCTTACTGCACTCACTACATGTAGAGTGGCTGACAAGCGGACAGCTCCGCTTGAGTTCGCACTAGTGGATCCCGGGGACGACCCACAGACCCGCACAGCCGTGTGGGGCAGCTCGCATTAACTCCTACTGCGCACCGTAAGAAGGTACGGCGCACTGCAAGAACGTACGGCGCACAAGAGGACTGTGTTGAAGTCCTGCATCGAGAACAGTCCTTCAAAACCCAGCTGTAGCCCCACACGATCGTGTACCTCACATCCGCTGTCGCTCCAATGCCGATACACGGCCGGTAAACCCTCGCAGGCAAAGGAACACCACCGACTGCCAGCATCACCGTCGTGACGGCGACTGTGATGCTGCCGCAGCTGCTGCTGCCCTCCCAGCCGTGTCCGCCGCCAGGGCCGCGCGCTCCTCCTCGGTCAGCAGGTCCTCAATACCCAGCTGCGGCCGCGCTGCCCCACCTTGCAAGCGGGGACTGGTGCGCAGCCGGAAGGCGTAACGCTCCAAGTTGAGCGGCTCAAAGCCCTGTGTAGGCAGGAGGAGCGAAGGAGAGAGTCCCTTTTCAGTTTCAGCTCCTTTTTCAATACTACTAAGATCAAATTGAGGAACGCCATTCTGGCATTCTTGCAGCAACAAATGAAGGGTGATTGGTACGGGGAAGGAATTACTCTCCTGAAGAACTTGATCATTTAGGGTCATCTAGGGGGACGGACATCCTAACACATCATCATCATCGTCAAGGGGCGTGTAACCTATGGAGATATGTTTATCATCCATACGTTTATCCCAGGTCCTAAGGCCGTTAGCTTTTCAACCGAGCCCTGCGAAGATGGTCGCATGGACCTTGGCTTTGTGCCTACCAGTTTGCGGAAACCGGCATGGAAAGCACATCGATTGACCTAACGATTTGAGTTGCTTTTCGATGTCCTGGTACGACGTGATAAGTGAGGTCTGTGGGGTCGGTTGCCCCAGTTGCGCTATCTCCCCACTTGATTACTAAAATAAAACATTCAGTCGAGTACGCAGACGTGCGGTACAGCTCACGACGGCGCAGTACAGAGCCGGATGCTCATCGCGGGTAAATCACGGCACTGGGCCTTATCCCCCCGGGGCCCGCGAAACCCACCTGGGGCACTGGCCAGCCCAGACCCCGATCCGCAAGCGTCCGCGGTTTGGGAACGTACGGCACCAGCGGGAAGTCCCTGAAGGGGTGCTCCCCCTCAGAGAATATCTTGAGCTTCTCCAGACGAGCCTGATAAGGATCCGATCAATCCGATCAATTACGTATGGACACAAAAGAAGTGGGTAATGCGATGTGATTTGAGGAAGATATAGTAAAGGGTAAAGGACATAGCGGGTGGGGCCTTTCTGGTTGCACCCCGCACACCCCTTAACGCCGACCCCCTACCCGTATCGCCGTCTGCATGCATTCTCATGCGCCGGCACGACCTGGACTGTCAACCAGCAGCTGCACCCTTCCTGCGTGATTACCCGTGTCACGCTGGCCATACCCCGACCTCCATCAACTTCATCCCTGCGGCCCTTCAATTTGGTGAATTCATCAACTGTCCCTCAGGAGGGCCCACCTCACATCCCAGAAGCAATAAGGTAAGGGATTTGAGAACTGTTACCGTGATGAGGTGCAGGTAGGTAAGCATTGCAATCGATCCGTTGGGTTCGCTCGCTTCGCTCAGCCCTGTAATTGAAACAGGAGGGCTCCGCAAAACACAGCCCAAGGACGCACCTCCCTGGTCTTATTTTTGGGCAGCATCCCGTTGACCGCATTCCAAATCAGCTTGCGAGGGTCCTTCTCCCACTGCTCCTGAGCGGTGCGAGCCCGCAAGCCGCCCGGGTACCCTGATGTGGCACGAATGGAGGAGGAATGTGGTTGCGAGTCCACATACAATTCAATCGGAAATAGAGCCCGAGACCCCCGGGGTTGGGTCGGGGACCGTCAACAGGGACCCCGCAGCGGGAAGAGGATGACGGAGATGCGGGCGAAGGAGAAGGGAAGGGGGCAGGGCATGACTCGGCATAGGCCGGGAGGTCGTTGTTGAATAAAGACAGAACACAGCCGTTACACAGTAAGCGAGTGTGCGGATAGCCAGAGAGGGAATGGGTGTCGCGGCGACCGATGGCATCAACAATGCACAGTGCAAAAATGTGAATTGCACGCGGGGTGATAACCAATATTGGGTAAATTCGCACAGGTGGCTGAACCGTGTAGGGAGCCAACCGCAACCCGCTAACGCTTACCCGTGTGCCACCGGTACAGCTTGGTGGCCCATTTGTCGTGCGTGAAATGCACGTGGGAGGCGTTTATTACTATGACCACATCACCCTCCTCCTTCTTGGGGTTGTAGGTGGGCTTGTCTTTACCCTTCAAGATGATACAGAGGCCCAGGATTAATCAGGCATGCAGGGGTGAGGTGGATGAGAATGCAAAACATATTACTGGAGTTTGTGGCACGCGTAAATAACGGGGATCGCAAGCAAAGGTTTATGGCTAACCTGCAAGAGAATGGAGATCTCCTGTGCCAGGCGTCCCACCACCTGCGGCGTTAGCGGCCGGTACGGAGGTTGTTGACACTGCCTTTGGCCAAGCCCCTTGCAGCAGTCCTTATGCACGCACCTGGCCCTGTGCGTCGATCAAACGAAACCGTAAACCAGAAAGGTTGATGCGTTCCAAGTCCTTCAAGTGCCTGATGAACTCATGGGTCGTGGACATCACGGTACCTTGTTGAATGGACACGAAAAAATATTGATAGATATGAATATGATTTGGTATTATTGCATACTACACCCAAGCTATGTCAAGCGGAGCCTTTTAGGCCTTCGGCCACGAGAAAACTAATATTTTGCTGATATTTGATACGATTCGAGCGCACATATTGCGTCAACTGTTAACAAAACGTACGATAAATTATCGAGTTAACCCTTTCTCGCTTTCTACCTTCCCGTCAAGGACATGGGTGTTCCGGAGCTACAAATATACGGATCCAGCGAGATGACTTGACATGCACCAAATAAGTGGCTCGTGTTACTTTAATTTTGAAAGATGCTTGAGCGTAAAGCCGCCTTAAAATTTTCTAGTAAATGGGAACCCGACCTGACTGCTACTCGGTGCTTGCAGAGACAACCAAGAGTGAATTTTGTAGGATTCCTTAATAACAATTTCACATTTATTGAAGCCAGAGGTAGTCGCTCAGCTTCATCGGGTGATGGTGCAGCATCAGCAGGTGGTCGTTGTCACCGTTATCGGTGCTTCCGTCGCATTGTGCCATCGGCAACATCTGCCACTCCGGGGCATGTTTCAAAGGGGCAGAGACGCGGTCCGGAAAGTGGCAGAATAGCTAATGATGATGACGATGATGGCTTCCCGGGGACAGAAGATGGTGTCACGTGGTTGGCCACGGCGCGCCGGCTGAAAATGGTATGCTCAGGCAGGCGCGAGCCAGGTTTTACTCTCGAAGGACGTGTTCTAGGAGTGATAGAAAGCATCGGACTGCACAACTGCAAAGTATGAGTGCGTTGAGAAACGTCGCAGATATTTGGGTTCCGGTGTATTATGATCCCTGCACATGCAAGGGTTGCAAGGGCGAAAATCCCGGACATTTTTTCTTCCGGTTGTATAGCACCTGGATAAATTGCGTAATCTTCAGCTTGAACGAACTGTGCAGTAAAGCGGCAAACGCGTCTGTTCGTGAACTTTTCGTTCCGTCACAAGAAGACGCCGTACGTGCTGACGCATGCACTCAGAAAGACAGGACACCGTCCACGTATCTCTCCTGTACAGACAACTTGCAACAACTTGCCCGCCGAAATGTAGTTCCGCTGCCCCGTATTCCCGAGACGCTTTCCTGCTGGCCTTTACGCATGCATGTACGTCTGTGCCTCCTGCGGTCGAGGTGGTGGCCTACGACGGGTCCGAATTCGCCGGCTTTCAATTCCAGCCGGGGAAAGTACGGACAGTGCAGGTAGGAGGCGCAGCCCAAAGCACTCAAACAACGCTGCTTCTTCACTCCCAACTAGGCTGGGATACCAAACTAACTTGCACAGTAATGTGGCTGTTGAAATTGTAACTCGCTAACACGTGCCTGCGAGTCACCCACAAAATGCATACCGACCATACCGGGTCGGATCAAAACGTACCAAACCGCGTGCTTCTGTTCCCCGATAGTTACCGCTCATGGACATCTCATGGGGGCCTTATCACCCGGACACGAACTGAGTATTGAGACGGGGCTGTTAGGGGCGAATTACCATGTTGAATGGTGATAAACGAACACGTCGGGGTTCTCATCAGCCGTGAGCGATAAGTAATAATACGGTGGCCTCCAGAAAGGGGAGGGAGTGAGAAACTGGGGGGTGCTTTTCTCTCCCCGACATAACGGCGCACAAACTCACATCAGCCGTCGTCTACTACGCACAGCAACGGTGACCTCCTGCCTCCTGGGGTGCGCCGTACGGCCTGTGTGTGCCGGAGGGGCCATGTAGAGGTATTGGTTTGCATATGTTGATGTCCGGGATGATGTCCGGGATTTGTGGGTCGGAGAATCACGGGGAAGACATCGGTGCCTGATGAATCACGCGCGCGCCGAAACGTCACGAGTACTCATCAGGAATTTTCGGCTGATTCATGGGCCTTATTGTCTGCAGGCGGAGCTCGAGCGTTGCGCTAAGCGGCTGTTTCACGGCTGTAGTCGAATGGTGGGCGCTTCACGTACGGATGGTGGCGCGCACGCGTATGGCCAGGTTTGCAAAATTGTGCCGCTATATTATTGAGGTTAGGGAGGAAAAGTGGAGTGGATGTCCAATGGGCCCCCAGAGGCCGTCGATCAGGTCTATCGGTATGTATGAATGTCTACTGATAAGTGGGGGAAATGGCCATCGGGTTCGCCACGGACCAATCTCACCAAGCCGGATACGGGCATGCTGAACGGCAGAGATACCTGCGCATACACACACCCAAACACACGAAAAAATTGTCGGGTGCGGCGTAAGGTGTATGGCAACGGCCAACCGGCAACGGGCAGGAACGATGTCCTATTCACGTCTTCCATCTTCCATGTCCATTTCACATCTTCCATGGCACATACACCAAATAGGGTTAGGGAGACAAAGTCCCTTTATGACGTCATGTGGACCTATCCGCTACTCGTGTGGATCAGGTCGTCCATTTCGATGTGTATGGGAGTCGTGACAGCCTCGAGTCCGACGTGCTGTACTACAACTCCTTCCTGCCACCGGATGCACGGGTTCTCGGTCTATCGTACGCTGAAGATGGTGGGTAACGGTTACCGAGCCCCTTGCCGTACTTATGCCAGGCGGCCTGCGTGCGAGTTCTGCATCTGTCCGTATGTACTAGTTATCGTACAGCGGTACGGTTTCCAAACCGGCACGTGTCGTTAGCATAAATCCCTCGAGTCCGTCGCCCGGTAATGGGATTTGGACTTTTGCACATTTCCCAGCACGCCTGTATGGATTAGATTCATGCCGTACGTAAATAAATAAGAATTCAAATTTCTGTTTTCCCGCGTGCACCCTGCGGTGGCTCCCTCCTTGGGAGTGCACAGGATTCGACAGCCATTTCAGCAGCTGCGGGAAGACCTATCTGTACAAGTTCGCAGCGGGGCTGCCGGATCCCATGCAGGTGGGTTTCGGAGCGCACTTTTCCTTAACGCTGCATCACGGAAGGACGAGTGCGGGATCTCCTGGCGCTCCGAATCCGCCCCATTTCTGGAATCTGAGAGCTACTTGTGAACTGATAACCCCAGGGGCGGGGCCGGTTCGAGATCCTCGCTGAATTGACAAATAGTCCATACGGGTAGGGCCGTCACCGACGTTGCTCAGGAACTGAATGAAATCGGTTCTTAAGCTGAATGAAATGTCATTAAAACACATACCTCCTCCTTTTTCGTTCTCCATCTCCTCTTAGCGCATTCCTTGCCGCCTTCCTCCATGAATGGCGTTCAAATGTGAGCGAAGCCTTATTGACATCTTTTGAACAGGGGACGTCGCTGAGCCTCAACCCGGCACGTGTGGCTTTTGATGGCTGGTCCCGCCCTTGTCCCCCACCCTGTTGAACGTCATATGGGCCGATGCGGCGTCCGGGATGGTACGACGCGCAGTCTAAGTACCGCTGGTGGGTGTACGACAGATGGTGTGAACGCAGTCGTGGCAAACCGAGTCGGTTGTCTGACGTGGAGCTGGATGTGGGCCTTATGCAGCAGGCGGCGAACATGCTGCTTGGCCGTCATGATTTCAGCGCCTTTATGGATAACAAGCGGCCCGCGGGTCAGTGCACAACCCTCCCGCGCGTAACGCTTGTGAGAGCGATTCTGTGACCGGTGTCTGCGTGTTTGTGTGTTTGTGTGTTTGTCGTAAAGGACTCCCTCATAACCTGTTTCCCCGCCCCCCTTCCCCCCTCGCCTGATGGAGCTCCCCCAGGCCTGGGAAGCGCCAAGCGAAAGAACCCCAAGGTGCTTACGTAATGGGGACACCATGGCGGCAGCCACTGCCCCAACTACGGGTCTATCATAGACAGACAGACGTTTGTTGCTGAGGAAGTGGTGCTATGGCTTGGACCCCGCATTGGGGATCGTAGCTAGGGGCTCCTCCTGTCATAGCAGCCGTGACTGCGTGCAGGGGATGCGGTCACGTACGTCTTATCATGTTGCTGGTTGTTGGCAGTAGAAGAAGTGTGACGATGAGGAAGGTTGGCATACCCTTGTCAACTTGTCGTGGGATCTGCTGCCTGGTGTTCTAACTGGAGCTGCTGCATCGGTGTATCTATGTAGCGCTGACAACCAAGTTCACCTCTCTCACATGTTCGCGATCCCCCGCTTGCCCGACTCCTCTCTCGGGTACCTTACAGCTGGCGGAGCGAGGGATCAAGCCCGAGCGCACTGCCGCCAAAAACACACGGTGAGTCCGACACGCACAAGCACCCGTGTTCATGCTGCATGCGTAGGAGGGAGCCGGGACAGGAAAGGGGCGATGTGATCTCGTTCCCAGCACCGTGGGTGCCTCGACAGCTCGTTTGCATCCTAGTCATGTTCCTCAGTTGTGCCAAACGGCCGAGCTCGTGACCACCTCTTCATCGCTCATTGGGATTACAGAACACTAAGACCTCAACAGAGGACCTCAACGGCCCTGCCCTGGGCAACATCGAACTTGACACCCCGGCTACCCTGCCTCAAATGTGGCTGAGGGTGCCGTGTTCATTCTTCCGCGTTTCAGACGCGTATTGTGGGGCTGTGTCCGTTCGTCCATCCATCCATTCGTTCCGTTCGTCCATCCGTACTGTTTCGGTCGCCGCAACGCTCCGGTCGTGAGCTTGCGGCCCCAGAGATATCACGGTCTCTTACCCAAGCCGCCGCCGGCACCTCCCCTTTCATCGCATTGCATGCCTCTGAGCGGCAGTGGCAGCAGGCTCCCATGATGGCACTGGACATCTCCACAGCAAATCATTTTTTCGTTGGTTCACACCCGCGGACCGACATATGTGCCGCCCGGCTCCCTCCTGTACATCCCGCAGGATCCTGAGTCACCTTCAGCTCCGTGAAAGCACCAGTTCGGTCAGCGGGGGTCAGGAAGTGGAGATGGAGGTCACAGGCAATGGCTTCTTGTATAGGTGCGTCCACCGGGGTACCGTGTAGGGGTAGGGTATTAGGTGTTACACTGCGGGCGACCTGCCTTGTGTATATGTATAATACCTATATTATGTACATGTGTGTGTACCCTCGAAGCCACCTTTCCGAGTTGTGGGTCTCCGTCTCCCCTTTTTATGTTCATATACCCATCTCAATCACATGGTACCTGCTTCATTCGTGAATCTGAGGGCCGCTGTACCCCTGCAGCGGCCTTCAGGGGGGCTTGCTCGTGCGTACCGTTGTTCGGGATTCGAGATTCGGGGCGCATACGGCATGGTGACTTAGAGCTTTTTGTGGCCATGACGGTCATGACGGAGATGTTGAAGAATTTTGCTTCTGTCATGAACCTGATTACCGCTTGGTCTTCTCTGGCCCCCCCCCGGCCTTGTCCTTGGGGGTCCTTAAGCCCTCCCTTGGACCACTTTAAGTTAGAGAGATATGTCCTTGCCAAAATGCCCGTGCATATTTCTTGTACTGCTTTTCCCCTGCTATTTTGGGCTTCTTACCTCCACTCCGCCTGGCTCGGGCATCCGCCGTTATCCACGCGGCTCGTTCTATGATTTCTCTGGTGTTGGTTGAAAATGCAATCACACTTCTAAAACACGCACTTGCCGCTGACGGCCAGGATGGTTCGTATGCTGGCGGCTGGGCTGGTGGAGGTGGGGCACCGCCGCCTCACCCCGGCAGGGCTGCGGGAGCTGCTTCAGAGGGCCGACCGCTCCGCCCTGCCCGAGGCCGCACCTCCACATGGCCTCTACCTGGCGCGAGTGCATTACTCTGGCGATGCCGTATTCGAATCCAGGATTCAGAACCTGACACAGCGAATGCGCGAATCGGCTGGATCTAGATCGAGAACTTGTGAGTCCGCAGCACTGATGACTGACACAGCGAGCCCTTGGCTATCGGAGCAGCAGGGGACGGGACAGTGGGCACCGGTAGGTCAGGTTATTGCGTTTGATGACATGGCGGAGGAGGTCGTTCGGGAGCTGCGGCTTACACAGGGCCAGAAGGCAGCGGTGTTAATGCGGTCAGCGGCGATGGAGCGGCAGCACCGCTGCGCTGCCGGTGAGGCTGGTGATGGGCTGAATCCCAGCGTTGAGGCGAAAGGCACCAGCGACGGCCTAGGGTTGAAAGTCCTAGGAGGCGGTCTGGACGTGGCTGCATCGCGGCCACAGCAGGGGCAGCCAGCGGGTCAGTTGGCAGGTGGTTGGGAGCCTGGAGAACTGATCCAACTGCGGGATGTGGATAGGGAGGATGACCAGTGAGAGGTTGTAGCAAACGACGATAGGGATACGGGGTCCCCGAAGCAGGGCTTGCTGGTTACATCGGTGCTACCTACGGCGGGATGGTGCAAGGTAGGGTGGAACTCCTGCGACCGCTATCCTGCGTCGCTTCAACCAGCTACATGCGTCCCTGCGGCAGGCACCGCCTATTCCCCAGGATTGCGTCCTGGGGTATTCTGCTTACCGGGTTGCAGCAACACCCGTTCAGCAGTTCTGTATGTGTCGCTATTCCGACAATAACATGCGTGCGTTCGTGCTGCAGCTGCGGCATCCAGTACTCCTCGGCCCTGCTACGTAGCTGCTACGTCATCCTGACACCGTTGCCGGGTGCCCAACGCAATTTGCCACATAAAACTTCTCTCATACTAAGCGGGATGGACGGTCTACGCGGCCTAAGCGGCCGAGGAAGCTAACAGCGGCCAAGCGAAATGCGGTCATGCATTGGCTGGGGGTACGGGCGGGTGGGCGCGCGATTGCGGTCTCATATGCCTCAAGATTCTGCACCTCCCCATATATATGATGCCAGCTAATGTTTGGAGTCCGACCCAAACCGATATTCCCTCAGTACGTAGGGCCAACATGTATCCTCACCGTGTATGCGCAAAAACAGTATGTAGACATTATATAGTGTGCCATCGATGGTATGTAGGCCTGCGTGCGCTTACCGGGCGAAGATCACGGGCACACCCAGCCGCCCAACTTGACATATATTTAGCAGGGAGGAGACCAGATGCAGCCACAGTCATATCCCGCCACACATACTCACATCTGAGTCGGACTACGTCAGACGGGACCCACCTGTATAGAGGATGGTCGGCACATACCTACTCCTGGGCCCTTGCTAGCTCCAGCAGATGCAGCCCGTTTTCCCCGTTTTGGTGAAAACCCACCCCAGCCTTGGTAAGTACGGGCATGCATACTGCAGCAGTGCTGATGTAATAATACCGGCGTCGGAAATTGTTACGCACAGGCCGTCTCGCGCAGGAGACGAAGCCACGCGGGGTTCGGGCTACACGCCAAGCGGCTCGATATACTCGACAGTAAACTCCCTGCTGGTCTTTGATTTGGACAATCACATCATGACCTTTTTGGCTCCTTGTTGGTGAAAGAGTTGAGAAAGAGAGCGAAAGAAGCAACTTGCCGAGTACCTACAAAGCAATGATGGCAGCGAGCGAAGGCGCCTGTAGCTTTTTTATGCCACATAACGGGCGGCCATGCCTATGCGTTAGTTCCAGGCGGCCGCGGGACCTGCCTGTCATAATAACCTTTACAGAATATAGGGCCACTTTTGGATCTCCGTGCAGAGCCGACAATGTTCGGGCGTTGGTTTACCTTCACGGCTGTTGAGCCTGCATGTTATTGCATGCTATTGAGCATACACGTAAGAGTTGTACAGCCAATACGGCGTCCTGGCGATCCGACAATTTACGCAGGTGTTGGAAGTACGGGGGAGTTGTTGTATCTCTGTTGTAAACGTTGGCCACGCCAACGGTGTTGTCACAGGCCATCGTCAGGTAAGGGATGTTGCGGTGGCATTGGCGGAGGCGAGGGAGGGGAGGGAGCCGTCATTGCCATCATCGGGTTAGCGCTGGCGATGACATGTGCATTTTGTTTAACTAGGGTTTCCTTATGTCGTGTTGCTTTACTTGCTTTCTTGTAAACTCCCGCAGGTATCGACAGATGGACGCATTTGGAGCTGGCGGCGGCTGCTGGAGACGCTGGCCTAGCACTGTTGGAGGCGGCTCGCTGTGGAGGTGGCAACCCCGACGGCGACGACAGTGGTGGCATGGAGCGCTAGGTGTGTGGAGTGCTATACTTTCCTATCTTGCGTGCATTACGCTAAATTGGTTATATATACATATATATGGTATATATATATGATATATATATACCATATATGGTTGTGTGTATATGCTTTCTGTTCACATTCTTAGCGAGTTCAGACAGCGGGAGCTATGTGGAGGGGGAGCTGGCGGAGGAGGAGGGGCTGGCGGGGCGGCGGAGCTGGCAGCGAAGGCGGCGCTAGCAGAAGAGGCAGCGCTGGCGGAAGAGAAGCCGCTGTCGGAGGAGGTGGCGCTGCCCATGGTGACATCGACCGGCCATGAAGGCATGTATTAGGAGGTAGCGATCGCGCCGACTCTGGCAGCGATCATGCAAGTCGACGTCTGCCACATCACTGAGGGCGGGGCCGGAGGGTAGGTTGAATGGAGGTGTTTAGAGCAGGGTCGTTTACAGGGGAACCGTAGATATGTACCGGAGATATCAGGGGGATCACGCAGCCTGGCGGGGCCGAGTGTGAGCCATATATGATCTTGAAGGACACATGGGCATTTGGGGAAACGGTGAGTATGCAGGAGTACAACAGTAGGTCGCCTTGCGCATAAGCCTTATCCTGGACGAGATGTACATGTACGAAAGTATTACAATGTACGTAAACAACACAATCCATTGCCTTCTCCCGTGGAGGGGGGAGGGATGGAGGGCGTGCATACCTCCGGCTCCTTTGCTGTTTGCACAGTCCAGGAACCCCCCCTCGTCGGATTGTAACCTTGGTACCTACATTTGTCGCGCTGCCGTACACGCAGCTCGACTGCAAAACTTGTTCCGGTGGCTCTCTGCTGTACGTGGCTTCTGGCTTCCTGTCACTACAGGTGGTGCTTTGGGTACTGGCAAGGTTGGGGAGTTGTTGGGGAAATTTGTGCATGCAATAACACCGCTGCCAGAAGGCGCGGGAGGGGGGCCGTGCCATCCGTGTTGTGGGCCAGGGCACAAGGGGTCAGGCTTATGGCAAGAGCACCTTTGTCTGCGTAAGGAGAGATGAGGAAAGGAGATCGTCGTCGTGCGCGCTGCATCCTTCTGTGCATTCACACCCAAACAAGGACACGCCCAACCAGCTGTGTCGCGACGGCCCCTCCCCTTGGTGCTTCGCTGTTCCCCAACCCTCCGTATTCTTCCACCCGGCCTTCCCACAGGCGGCTGTAAGTGGCTACGTGTTGGGCTTGGGGACCGAGGGTCACCGAATGCACCGGCACGGTAAAACCCTAAAACCCAACCTACATCAGGTTGGGCTTTAAAAGTCCGGAGGCGACAGCAGACTTTGGCAACTAACGGACTTGAGCTTCACCGAAGCCTGCTTCCGAAGCCACGGGGGATGGAGACGGCTCATCCATGCCAGATCATAACTCGGGAGCCAAAGCTGGTGTGCTTCTGAATCCGTACAGAAGCCGGTTCACGCCAATACCCACCGTGGGGCAGGAGGTGGGTAGGGAAGGCTAAACGAACCCGGTCACATGAATCCATCCAGAGGGCCGCTGCACGTTCCTTGACCCAGGAACGCTGTCTTTTGAAGACTGGCAACGCAGGTGGTGCGGGTTGACTGCGGACGTGGGGAAGCGTGGGGTGGGGATGGGCCGAGGCGCCACTGAGATGCCTGCATAGCATTCCGCAAGCCGTCAACCACACGCCAAGGAATTAACATAGACCAACCTTTCATTCCCTGGTTTTGTGTTGCAGCGCGTCAATGTTACATTGGAATCCTCCTGGCGGGGATGTAGGGTTTCGAGTTACCACTGGACTTCTTGCTGAGCCCCAACACCCGTTGGAAGCGAGGTAGCTTCTACCGGACGACCATGTCCTCCGCCTTGGTACCCCAACTAATTGGGTTTTGGGTAGTAATTATATTAGGGTTATTGAACCCGCCTCCTCTTGCTACTTTCAACACACGCTCTGGGGCACTTCTCCAGATGCCATTGGATTCCTCCCACGCCCAACTGCCCCGATATGCCCCGAATGATTGCTCAGCGGCAGTCAGTCGGCTGTGACCCGCACCTGCTGGAGGTATGGGGCTGTACCGGTAGGTGAGGGTGGCTGCTCGATGGGCTTCTTGCGACCCACTGCCGCTGGCTGCCACCTTCGCTGGTATCGGAAAGGAAAACGGCTGTTTAAAAGTAAACCGGTTAATGGGGGCCGGTCGCCTGTGGAATGGATGGGGACCGCTGCTCATAGCCTGGATGGGGGGGACCCTTTGCAGACAAGGTGCACGTTGCTCGGTCGTCCTTAGTATGGCCTGATTGCCGTGTAGTTAGAATGGGGCCCGGTTGCCCAGAGTTTGGAAAGCAACGGAGGGGCCACAGCGGCATTGAGAGCGTCCGTGGTGATGCCGATGATGGTACGATGATTCTGGAGCTGAATGACATGGCTGACGCACCAGTACGAACACCGATCGTTGGATGGTGTCGGATGCCTTAGCGTCGGTGCAGGCGAGAAAGTTCTGGAGATGTGGCATTCACCGTGTGTGTGTATTCGTGTAGGGTCATACACGTTACCCGGATGGGGCCTGAAGCACCTCCCGGCGTCGCCTGCCCCCCAGGCGAGGGGCTGGTGCTCTTGGGTCACATACCAGGTGTGTGGCAATGTGTGTGGGGTTTATAGGACGCGATGGTAATTACAGCGTGCCCCAACAATATTGAGTAACGAATTGTAGAAAAGACAAACAGAGGAAGCAGAGGAGACGGAGGGTGTGGCTGGGGAGAGGGGTGATGGAAACAGAATAACGAGGACCGTGACATGGATTGCTGGGGGAAATGGGGACGATGATGTTTCGTTTAAGCAGGTATATCCCCTGGCTCTGCTTTCTTGTTGAGAAGGGGCGGGAATGCTTCGCCGGCTCGGTGAGCACTGGGTGATTATTTTGTTGGGGCCGGGCCGGAGGGTCGCTTCTTGCCAGCATCATGGTCAGTGGTGAAGGACATTCCACTACTAAGCCAACCCAACCCGGGCTCCTGCTGATCCATAGAAAGGGAGGAAAGCTTTAGCAGTTAATAAGGCTTGGGGGTTGGTAAGGTTAGCATGGTAAGGTTAATATGTCTCTGTCACTGGACGGGTCCAACGGGCTTGGGGCCCAGGATGTCTCACTGCGAGTCATGACCACATATATGTGTGCGCACCAACGCAATGACAAACAGAAGTGCGGC
This sequence comes from Volvox africanus, assembly GCA_030268105.1. NCBI lineage: Eukaryota > Viridiplantae > Chlorophyta > Chlorophyceae > Chlamydomonadales > Volvocaceae > Volvox > Volvox africanus. The sequence continues at coordinate 2,321,439 of BSDZ01000089.1, read as the reverse complement.
TCATGGCCTCAATGAGATCCCCACATCCTGGATACGATGTGAAAGAAGGGAGAAAGTGCCCAGCGGGAACGAAGACGCAAGGTACTTTGGAGTGCGGAGCCGCCTGTTGCATGCGTGGCGGACTGCTGAGCCAAAGGTTAAAGATTTGGTGATGCCGAAATTACTGATAACTATCTCTCTCTGACCCGACGCTGAAGTGCAGAAGTGACAAGGCCTTTCAGCATGGGTTTCGCAGGGCCTGGGGATGCACAGGGGCATGTGTAGTGCCATCCCTGAGCCACCTGAGCACCTGAGCACCTCCAGATGAGCACCGTTAACTCCCTGAGGTTTTGCTTCTGAGTGTCCGTCAGGCATCCGCTCCATGTATTGCATCATGCCTCCCCGTATGCCGTGCGTCACCTCTGCCTGCCTTCCTTGGTTGTCCGTCTTGGTCTCTTTTGTGGCGGCTTCAGGCCTGGGCACATTGGGGTATCGCCAGGATGATCCCTCAGGCTGTGACGGCTCGGAAATTCCTGCCCTGCTCTGACCAGTTTTGGGAACCAAGCTTCCACTTGCGGGTTGATGAATCTACCGCCGTCTTGATGTGTCTACGGCCGGCGGTTTCACAGGTCAGGGACACTGAATCGTAAATTAAGTATTAATCTTTTGCGGACCAAAAAGGTGCCACAGAACAAAAAAATCACAACACAAACCAAGCAGACGAGGGAAGGTCATAAAGACAGCCCATATACAGTACACGGTTTACGTGCACAGCTTACATATTGCTTCATTGTTGCTTCAGATCGGGAAATTGCTAGGAAGGTGTTACATGCTGTTTTGGGGTTTCGGGTTTCCCGCCGCCCGTGCGTAGTGGTAGTCGAAATTTCGAATAGTCAGTCCGGTTGTACAGCACGACATTCATCGGAGCTAGATTGTCATATGCTTTCCGTACACGCCTTATTAGGTGTCATGTCATATCATTAGGTGTCATGTTATATCAATATATTGATATTCGTTTTAGATTCGTCGAGCACGAATGTACCTCCACTTCCGTCGCTGCAGTCAGCTCCCTCGCTCACATACAAACGCTTCAACGGGTTGTCATCGCCGCCAGCCAGTTTTGAGGGTGAACTTTGGATTGAATGTAGCTCATCGCACAGCAGGTGCGCAGTAACATATAATCCCCCAAATTCTGCCTAGGAATTCGGCCCAGGAAGCTTCACGAGAGCACAGTCTTGTTGATTTCGTTTGTGTGATCGTAGAGAATTTTAATTCCTTAGGGTTTATTTAAGTTTTGAGTTGTTTCCGTAATCATGCTTGTTGCAGAGGAGTATTCCCGGTTGTTGATGTCCACTGGTGACGACTGGACGACGACGTTGGAGCTCATAGCCGAAATCAACGTCCTGCATTTAGAAGTAGAGCCTCTGGCAATTGAAAGCGCTGTTACCTCGCTAGCTAGAGGTACGCACAGACTCGGGCTCGTTTCCTACGTACAGCAATGCTCCCCAGGGGAAAACGGCAACCGCCGACCCTCATCCTCCATGACATCTCATCTCAATTTTGCATCCTCTATGTTCATGGAACAGGTGGTCAGTGGCAGCGCGCGGAAAACCTTTACCGCCAGCTGCAGTCTCGGGGTCACAGCCCCACAATTGACACCACCACAGCATTGGTGGCGGGTCTGGCCAGCAGTCAGCAGAGCCAGCGTGCAGTCTCTCTCCTTGGGGAGTTATCTTCGGGGGACCTTCCCGGTCTCAGTCCCGCGTACAACCTGGTGGTGCGAGCCCTAGCCCGCCAAGGTGAGGGGGGCACAACGCACGCAATACGTCCATAAAATATTTGGCTGATAGCAAGTGAAGCCGTAAGCTTGTTTAAAAATGAAGCAGTTGTGGGAATTCTCAGCCATGGGACCGCGGTGCTTCTGCATGGGTGTGCTACTCGTTGGCGGCGCTGGACGTTGTGTGCAGCAGTTACAGATTAAGGGGACATCAGCCTTACCCAGCGGGTAAGTACAATTCCTCTACGTCTCACGTAACGTACCAATCTTGGGGCCATTTCAGAGTCATTGGGCTCCCGACCTTCCAAGATTTGCAGGCAAGCACAGAGGGTGATTGGATCAAGCCTCATGTTGATTGCGGGGCCTCCCACCCGGGTTCCGAAGATCTTAAACAGGACACATCATATGATCAGCAGCATTACATGGGACCGTCACCGACCTGGCAGCGATTCAGCAAAACTGCATTCCTTTGAATTCTGCGCCTATCATCTCCGTGAACCTCTCGGGAATTCCGAATTCCCCAGGACGTCAATTGATTGGAAGTGATGCCTTCCCCCCTGACGCCATTGGAGCACCCCACTCATCCGGCGCAGGCCAATTGGACGACGCGTACAATAGCCTGACCCGTATGGTGAAGATGGAGGCACCCGTAGAAGGAAGCACGGTAGGTATGGGGCGGGGCGGCATAGGGTTGGGATCAGGTTTAGATTTCAGGGTGTGAGCCCGGACGGCGCAGCATTCGTAATGTCGTGTCGGTGTTTCCGCCGAAGAAACTCACTCCTCCCCGTTCCATCCAATAAATGATGTTCCAGGACATGTTCTTACTGACGTAATTGGGTCCATTTCGCCTTTTCCTCATTATGCCATCGTTAGGACTTGATGCCGCAAGAGTTGCTTTTTGCCTTCCCAACATCTTACAGAAGGAAGCACAGATTTGGTTATCGTAGTTCGTTATTGGTATAAGACAGCATTTTTGGTGCGCTCACTGGAGCGGTCACCCGCCCAGGTCTCCCCTGCTCTGTGAGGTTGTGCCAGTCATGTGAGCACAACATCTGCCTACGCCGTGCCCCCTGCTCTGTTCCAAACTCCTCCCCAGTTCACATGTGTGGCCGCTTGCTGCATGACTGCTGGACGCACGGATTTGGCGGATGAGGTTCTGGAGATGCGGGACTACCTTTGAAAGGGGTAGGATCGCGAGTCAGCGAGTCTGTCGTCGGCGAGGGAGCGGACCCGGAGGAGGTGTGATCTTTGGAAATGCCCGGCCTGGGCTGACGAAAGAGCCGTGAGCCTTCCACATATGGCTACGTATGTTGTGGCACTGTGGTGTTGCGTGCAGAATACGGCACGGGGCCTGTTTGCAAGATGGCCGCAGGGTTGGGAGCTGGGGGAGAGCTAGGTGGCGATATCGCGATGAGAGGAGAATACTCCGATGACGAGTTGCTAGTTAACGAGGGGCATGGTGGGATTGAGCACTACCTGAGGGACTGGAATATCGGGGCTCAGTGCGGGGTGGGGGAGGGGTAAGGGCGGAGTGACACACGGCCATGCATAGCCTGCGCGACTGGCAGCTTCTGTGCTGCGCATATTCATAGAAAGGGCTTCGATTTGCTCAAGGTCCCACGCGACCCACGCAACGTTACTGGCGACCGTTAGAGCATTGAGAGTAAGCCCCGTGTGCAGCTCCTTGCGAGTTCCTTGGAGAATCTAGGTGGTAGGTGATACAGCTTGGCAAATGAACGAGGTTAGGAGCGAAGAGGGTGTGTTCTTAAGCAACTGGGCGTTGTTAAACCTGCAGGTGGCAACTCGGTGGTAACCCACGACACACGATCATGCGCTTTCACGAAAAACCGATAATTGAGATGAGTAGACAGTAGCAGGCGTGTCGCACTACTACTAGCTTGGACCGCCTACGTGCGTGGTGTGCAAAGTGGTCGGTGAAAATGTGACGTCGTGTCATGTGGCGCTTCAGCTAGGGACCAGGGTGGCCAAGAGCTGTGATTGGCAATTTCAGCAACTTTGTCTGCATGTAATGCGCAGGCTAGTAACCTAAGTCCGGAGTACTGGCCTCGCCATCTCCTAGGTTACAACTATATGTAGGTGTCCGGGACACCTTACTAGGAGTCCACCTCTCACAAAAAGCCACACGAGCTCTGATCCAAGTCGTCACAGGCGTGCCTGGCATACTAACGAGGCCCCCCGAACCAGCCTTCTATCGATCCCGGCGTAGGGGAGAGAGACCAAGCTATCATCGTCCCCGACACAGAGGCCTTCACACCCAAATCCACATCTGTCCAACGTGACGCGAAAACTGACACATTCATTGACCGACAGACCCTCCGTGGCCAGGTGTGGCGCAACTCTCCCGCGAATCAATGGGTCAGTGGCGCAGAGGTAAACATAAGGCCTCCAAGTGCGTCATCCCCACGCACCTGCTTTGCCTCATCCTACTCCTGCTTCATGTGGCGTCGCACCCCCCCCCCCCCACACACACACCGGTCACACGGCGAAATGCAATCGTGGCCTGATATCTCACGGGGCTGCATGGGGCAGCCTGTCCCACCAGCAGACCGAATGGCGGCGTTTAAGTCACGTCCCAGTCGTCCAACAGATCAATTTTCGGTCCAACAATACGAACACACACGAGAAACATACCAGTCGTCTGCACCGACTTCCCCAACCAGCCAAGTGGCAGCATAGCCAGTGGCGGGATTTTATAGGGCGTATCGTGTTGCCTGCTTAGGCACCGCGTAGCTTGCTGTGGCGTAGCGGGTAGTCCTGCATGACGAATGTGTAAATATCCCGAATCTGTGAGGGGCAGGGGTGGGAGACGAACAGGGGAGGGGCAACAACGGGGAAGTGAATGAAATGAGCCAGCTGGTGATGGTACTGAAGGAAAGAGGACTAACCACCGCGAAGGTGGAGGAGGATGGCTGACGTCGTCCAAAAGGAGGACAAGTGGAAACGAGCTGCGACGTTATCCAGGTAAGTAAAGCGGTAAAAGGAGCAATATAAACCGTAATGGTGTATACTATCGGCCCTGTTGCTGGCGGCGAAGCGACATCACGAAAGAACGACGTTTTTGGTGCGAGAACGAAGCTGATCTTACTGCTGCCGCGGCCATGCAAGTGTCCCCACCCCCGACCCCGTGTTCTTCACGCGCCTTGACCTGACCAACCCTCCCACCCAACCCGACCAGCTCGAAGCCGCGCGCGCGTAACAACCGAACCAAGCACGGTTCCACGCGGACGCGTTAACTGAGGGGGCTGCAGTGGTGGCGGTAGCAGCCGCAACGGCAAGATTGTGCACATGCGCGAGGAAGAAAAAGAGTAAGCGCAGAGGAAAAGGAGCGGCGAGGAAACCGCGTCCAAGGCAGTGAAAACAAGGCGACGGAAACACGCAACTGAGGTACAGCGCTCAGACGGAAGCGCGTGATCAGTACAGGTAAAGGATGGAATATATAATCTGGGAGAAGAATGAAATGACTTATATGTTTGGGCGTGGAAGTACGGCATAGGCGTACAGAATGGAGAAAAAGCGCATAAAAAGTAGAATAAGAAGTATTCTTGATAATATTTGCACAGATGGGACGCAAGGGTCACGGGGACGTACGAACACACGTGGGGGAACGGGGCGCGGTTTGGGACTACGAATGGCTCCCGCCCATTCGGGGGAAAGGGGGGAGGAGCCAGACGTAGAAGGAAAATGTTGTGACTGCCCAATTGCAAAACATCAAGGACGGAGGGTGTTGCATCGAGATCCGACAAAAGTGTGATGTGTGTGCTACCCTACGCCTTGGTACGTAAAGAATATCACATGCTGGGGTGGGGCGAGATGGCCGTGGGTGGATATGTACATATATATATATATATACCGTGTGTGTGTGTGTACACTCCTCGCCTGTCCCCACCGGCACTACCTGCAGGTGCTCATTGAAGCACACGAGACCCAGGCCTTCAACGGACTGCGCACGCTTGTTGCCGCCCCGCTCCACGGTGTCTGCGCGCCAGTGCTGGAAGGCCAGCTGCGGACATAGGGCCCGGCGGACGGGAGGGCCCCATGGGTCGGTGCGGGTCGGGAGCAGGTGCCGATGCCGTACATGGTGGCGTGTCAGTCAGGCACGAGGAGGAGAGGGGGAGGGAGGGGGATGGTGCGGGCACCACGTCCTCGTCTGCGGTCCTCTACTGGGTCCAGCCATGTCCCCCTCATCATCCTGCCGTGCGCCAGCGTGTATGGATATGTGCCAATTGTCCATTCATCTCATTGCTTCTGAGGACCCTTCTTCCGCGACTAAGCGGAGGACAGAGGACCACCCCCCAGGTGCTGATGCAGCGGGGCCGAGCATCAAGATCAAGGGTAGAGATCCGGAGGTGCGCCCAGTGGGGTTGCGAATCAGAGCATGGACGGCGAACGGCGAAAAGGCCGAGGCTTAAGACAATCACAACAGCGGAAGGGACGGACCTGTTTACGGCTGTTCAATGTACCTTGTGATCGTACGAAACTGCGTACGACAGCAGCTGGTTGCGGTTCTCGTACGTGTTATGTACCACGTTGATAACGTTCCGCGCACCATCCAGGCCCTGCGGTGCCGTAATGCCATATCCGTACATCCGTATTAGCGTTGCACCTTCACACGCTAAGCCCAGCACATCGGCGAATTGGCGCACACACAGACACACCGACAGACAAGCTCCCCCATCCTGAAACACACCTCCGCACTCACCTGCCAAACGATGCCGTTGGGTTTGTTGAAAAGGCCGTACCCGTCGTGATCGCGACAGTTAGGGTCAACCAACTGCCATCCAGGCACGAGGAGGGTGTAGCCGCAGACATCCCAGCGCACCGTAATCGTGTGGTATAGGTGGAGGGAAGGGGAGAGAAGGGATGGGAAAGCTCGTCATGTCATGTAGATGTCATGGCGTGCAGGAAGCGGCGGTACGCGACGTCCCGCCCTGATCGAAAGCACATCGGCGGACCTTCACGGCCTTCCTAACGCGCAGGCTGGTTAAGCCGCCTCTGCCAAGCTGTCAGGTAAACCCACTCGGTCACCCCCAGCCACACACATACACATACGCACAAACACATGTACGTCATCGTACCTTGGGCAGCTCGTCCATCGCGGCCCCGCTGCTCCACATGCCCACCCATTTGGAGATCACCTCGCCCATATACTTATAGTCGTTGGGGCCCTATGACCCATGGGTCGGCGGAGGTGAATATCCAAAGGCCCAACCGAAGGGACGTATCCCCGGGGGGAGGGGAGGGGAAGGGATTGGTGAGGTGGGGTGTTTACTACCGCCACCCATACACATACGGGGGGGCGGGGGTAAAACAGGTGGTTATTGGCTTAATAGAGTCCCGTCGTGGGGTGAGCACATGTCACTGTACGACATTGGTAGAGCGCGGTTAATTAGTCCTTCCACCCTGAACCTTTGACGAATGAACCAACTCGCCAAAACGAAGATGAGGTACACTCCGGAAGGGCTACCGGAAACCCGGTGCAGGATGGCAGTTTGCCAGATCCAAACAGGAGGGACGAGTTATGATATAAATCCTTTAAATATGTCATTTCAGATGTGAATGTAACGTTCTATGAGCATACATGCCATACATTCCGTACATGCCATCATCGAGAAGCGATCGGAAGTGAAGTGATCGTACGGCGAAGGGGGACAATAAACACGCATACGCCAACTCACGGTGCGGCGCTATCCCTCTTATCTGCCACTGCCAAATAATGGGCCCCCTGAACCTCCTCCTCCGTCCGTCCTCCCGTCCCCCTCCCTTACCGCCACAACGTTGGGCACCGCCACCAGCTCCCCCTCCTCCACCACTGCCGGCTGCCAGGCGGTGGGGTCCTCGAGCAGCGAGTCGCGCTCCTCCAGGGTCATCTGACGAGTCACCAAGGAGGAGGTCAGCCGCCCTGGGCAAGAGGAGGAGGCGGCCGGGGCGGGGCGGGGCGGGAAGACGAGTAGACGAGACCTGACAGAGTTCCTGGGTTACGGAAACAACTGAGGCAGATAGGTAAGGGGAGTCCACGTTGATGCCGTAACCCTGTGCCGTAACCATCCACCCCCAATGCAACGTCGAAAACTCAACGTCAGGAGGCGGGCGGTGCAGCGGACGCAGTTGAAAAGCCGCGTGTGCACACCCGGCTATCTCCGGTGGCAGAGGTGACCCCGGGGACCTCGGGGAATATGAAAACTGCAGCAGCTGGACGCAGAGTTGTTACTACCAACCAACAGCAGTACGAAGTTTCAATTATTGGAGCGCGGGATCGCTCGCTAGCTGTGAGCGGCTATTCGAAATGTTCCGCGATGTTGTCACGGCTACTTTGCGGCATCACGGGAAGTAAAGGAGAGACCTTGTACGCAGTGGGTATGTCAGTACGTGAAATGTGTTAACAGTAATGGGACGTAAATGAGAGGGGTTTAGGAAGGAAGGCCCGCAAGCTAGAGGTTGTAAGAGGGAAGAGGGAAGTGAGGGATGGATTTTGGGCCACATAAAAAACACTACCGTATAGTTGGTTACCATGCCGTTCGTCAGTGAACGATCACCCTTCGGTTTCGGACTTCTTGTCCAAGTGCCTCAGAGAAGTGCGCCTACCCGTATTTTTGTCGACTGTCATCTTGTCCAGCAGAAAGCCTTTGCTGATGCTGCACACGGGAAGGTAAACTAACGGAGGTGTAGGAGATAAACAAACAAGGAACGCCTTTTAATGCATCCGAGGAGTGCGTAAGGCCCACGGGAGGCGGGAGGCCCACGGGACACGGTGAAGTGCAAGAAGAAGATGAATCCTAAGGAGTCCTAGGCATCCTGGGCTTCAATTCCGAACTAACATCGGAAACCCCCGTCATATCGGGCGGTATTCACAAACCGGTCTCAACTCCTGAACGGTGCCGTGCTGCCTCAAAACACAATTGTACGGTGTGTCCCTGCTCGCCTTCCCCTTTTCCCGCCGCCTCCCACGAGCCGAGTCGTTCACCGACGAGTGTTGAAGCCCCCATCTGTAACAAGTAAAGGTACGAGTGCTAAACCTAGGAGTGCACAAGATGTAACCGTCCATCCCCCCCCCTGGACGTCGTTCCTACAGTCAGGTCGGGGCTCTCAGGTCCCCTTCCCTCTTTCAGCGGCATGAGGGACGCCACCAAACCTCATGTCGGTTACGGCGCCCAACTCGTACGCGTAATCGGCCCCCCTTCTCACCCTCACGTCCTTCCGCCTCGGTGAAACCGGTTCAGAGATTAAGCTGCGGCAGTCTGCGTCCAGATCTCTTCCAAGTCCCTCCCCGCCCTCCCCGCCTTTCCCTCCAGTCCCTCCTCCCCCTCGGCCCCCACCCCAGCCGCCACGCACCGTCCCGTGGGTTCCGTGGCCTCCATTACCGGCCCCCTGTTCCGCAGCACGTAGTAGATGGCGACGAACACCACCCCCGCCTCCTCGTTCACAGCCGTCACCACGGGTCGGTACAGCAGGTGCTCGTAGGCGGCGTGCTGACGGGCCAGGGAGTCCACCATCTGATCCACAGCTGTGAGGGGAAGCAGGAGGGACGGGGGGAGGGGGCAGGGGGAAGGCGAATAATCAAATCCTGGCGCTGGCACTTAAAAAGCAACTGCTAACCTCGATGTTTGCATGAGGAAGGCAGGCCGCGTCCCGGGTAGAGATTGCGGAAGCAGCTGGAACGTAAACTAGGTGGCGGTTGCCACGGCCGCCTTCGGGCCTTAGGAGGGGAAGAAGGAGATCGCGAGGACCGCGGTTGGGGACACGGGGAGTTAGGTACATGAGTAGCCCTGGTACAGAGGTCGAAGGTTCGCATGGAGGCAATACGTTACGGAATTCGACGAACGAGCCGTACCCTCGTGTGCGGAACGGCGCACGGCCTCCGTCCCCGGACCCTTCGACGTGCCCCCTCGGGTGCCAGTATTGGCCATCGTCACCCAGCCCCCGCCCCCAGCCCCGAGCCCCCCCTCCTCTTCGTATTATGGCTCACTCTTCGTTCTGTTGTGCGGGTAGATGACCCGATCCGCCAGGAAAGAGACGCCGCGGGGCTCCATCAGTGGCTCCAGGCGGGCGGCCACCTCCGCGGGGGGCAGCCGACCGGCCTCGCCTGTCAGGTGGACGTACTCGTGGGCAGTCTGAGGCGGCCAAAGACAACAAAGGGAGGGAGAGAGAGAATGAGATTGTCGATGCAATCAACCGGAAAGGGGGAGAGAAGGGGAAGTCGAAGAAAATGCACGGGGAGAGAGGGGGGAGGGGGAAGGTCAAATCAGCATTGCTTGCGCAAAATGCCCATCACGTGGTGAGCCCAACCCCTATCCCCCTCACGAGCGGGGTATGGGTGATACCGAGAGGGGCCCACAGCGTGGATCAAGAGCAAGCGAGGCCGGCAGTGCACGTGTGCGGAGCGCGGGCATAGCGGTACATGCGGAGTAGCCGGAGACGGAGCCTTCTGCTTTAGCGTGTGTTGATTTGGGACATGTAGCGACGCTCTCGACTTCGCCTCCGAAACCAACTGAAACGCTACCCCTCTGCTGCCGCCCTCGACCACCCCCGCTTGCTGAGATATTGGGTATAACAATATTGCGCTTCAAGCCCCCCTCTCCCCTCCCCCATCTACTTCGGAAATCCCCTCTGCGCCCCAGATCTCCTTATACCTTCAAGAGTTTATCACTCAGGTCCGTACGGTACGACACGACCTGCAGGCGTCAAAGGCATTAACATCGACGGTTCGAGGTGCGTCCGTCAGCAGTAAAACCTTATTACAGAGGGTTATGTCGAAATTAAGGATTTTCAATTGCTGTATCTCGACCAAATTATTCCCTTTCATGAAAGCAAACATCTCAGTGAGGGCGGCACTTTACCACTCGCCCCAAGGCCGCGTGGTAGATGAAGAAAACGTGGTGCGTGGGTATTGCGCAAACCTAGAGAACATGCTCCCAATCCTTTCCCGTCCACGCCCTGTGTCGCCGAGTGAACGCTTCAGAAGGCAAGGCAAGAGTACAACCCCTGGAAATTCGAAGGCCCCAAATAGGGAAGCTGGATTGAGGTATCGTGCGGGCACGGAAGATGGCACGACCCATGGGTCTTAGCTAAGGCTTGGCTTGCGCTTTGACGGTATACTGCTGCATATCTGCACATACACACCTGCAGGGCGGCTCGCCTGGGGCCTCGGATAAGTTTTGAGGGTGCCGCCATGGCGGGCGTCCGACAGCAGCCTTGCATCGTGAGTGCGCGAGTGGAAAGCATTTTGGGACAGAAGAATTCGCTTGGCAATAATCGCCGACGATAAGGGACTGATTGTCAAGAGGTATGATTCTATAATTTGGTGCATATCGTCTATTTTCTGTAATACCAAGCTTACTGATGCCGTATTTCATTTAAAAATGACGCAGACAGCCTTGGGATATATCCAATACCCGGACTGCACGACCACACGAAACGTGTTTTCATTCATGAGTCCTGCAACTTCTATCTGGTGATGCGGCTGGTAGAGTAAGTGGTATGGCTAGTTTGCATGTTTTGAAAGAAGCATGGAGAGGAACTTCTGGATGCTCGAACGCCATCCGAACCACGGGCCACCACGGGGCACTGAACCAAGGGTCAAACCTAGGTCTCCAGCTTCATCAACATGAGCATTTCAATTATGCTTCATGTAACAAAAACTTATAATACTATCTCGTGCTGTACCCGCATCATCTTTTTTCGACGTAACAGGGCCCACGTGCTTATTAACTTTAACTTGCAAAACTTTTCTGGAGGACACAAAAATGTGTTTACAAAACACATAATTAGCGAGTCGATGTGACGGGATGCGCGGCGCATTTTGCATCATCGTCGTCGAAGATGACTAACCGATGCAAACCGCACAAATGAAAACCTAGACCATAAGCCAGCTGCATTTTTAAAGAAAAGGACTGTTTCGATATGGATTTGTTACAGCTCCTCAAGCTCCTTGCCATTCTTTCAATCGTACGTTAGGCATAAAAAAGATGCTTTCGTTATGTTATGATACAACGTGTTAAAATCATATCCAAAGACACTGTGTAACTTATTTACCAAAGACAACGTTGTGTTACAAACTTTATATAAACAGATTTCCCTCTCGGACGGAGAGCGACAGCCGAGACATACGGTAGGCCCCGCAGGCACAAAAATGCCTGAAACTAGTATTCGCCGTACCGACGCAAAAGCTTTTTTCGGTGAGCAAGTTGAAGCACAGGACTGATTGGGCTCCGCCGACCTATTTGTGAGTGCTTCGGGTGCCTCTTTTCCATGCAGCAAATGAGCGTACTTTTCTTCATTGGATGAGTACCTCTGTTACTATTGGTGGCATCGCAGCAGCTCTTTCAGGTTGGTACCTGGGAGCTCTTGTTTGCGCTGCACATAATATTCGTCCATAGGTAAAAGCTTATAATATTCCTGGAAAAGTACAGGCGTCGCGGGACATGCGCACCGACACTGGGGTGACGAGTTTACGGAGCGAGCCATCGTTGTGCGGGTTGTCTCGCTTGTTATGCTATTCATTTCCGTCGCCATTGCCGTGTGGTCAGGCCTTAACTTCCAGAAGCGTGCTATCTTCCTCGAGTAAGGCTGCTTGCACAGGGCCTGGGGATGGGTGGCGGGGTCACCGGGGCTGACCGAGTGACCGAACTTCGATTAGGCCACTCCGGGACAGGGCTAGGTTTTGACGGGACCAGGGACTGGGCAATAGGATCGAGACAGTAATGGTTGGGGCTTGGCGCATTGTTATATTCGCAGGTTTCGCGTCTTTTTTGCAAACCCATGTGCCCTCACCCAATGGCTGCAGGGCCAAGGCCGACGGACCTTACGACAGCAGATTTCTGCCAGTGCTCCTTACAGTTTGCATGGTCCTATCTATGTCTGTGGTATTTGGCGGGGCTGTCTATCGGCTATCGAGCACGTGAGCATGGGACAAGCAGACGGGCTTGTGAACCTCTGTTTTGGTGACTGATACATATCGGCTGCACGCCCTTGGCCAGAGGCTAGCACTGGCAAGGGGGAACTGCTGCTGACGTATGGGAATGCCTACTAGTCAGATTGACGGGATGGCCACAAGCACCCCGTACTCTCGGATTTCGTATGTGGTGCTTGAGATATTGCATTTCATGGTGCTTGTGGATTGCGCATTTGGACGCGGGCACCAGAAAGATCCATCAAGGGCAACGCTGTACGGCTGCGATGCTTTAGCTTGCATGCACATTGATATTGGCACGGGTGGATGTCAATGTGCTCGCAGAGACGTACGTGTGTCTTGGATAGGTTTTTAATGCCCGCAAGCACTGTGCACAGGAATAAGGTGACTGCGCAGGGGATCTTATCTCCCATCACCTTTTCCATGCCTTCCTGCAAGGGGCGAATATTCTGGATGATTGTGGGATACGCGTGATTGCAGTTTAGGAAAACCTAGTTGCCCAACGGTGTCCACCTCATCAACTCACATGCCCCGTATTGTGTTGTCGGAGATGCAAAATATATTTTGTAGCGTGTAACTCGGACATGAAAGGAAGAAGTAGTCAGCATTGTCACCCGACTGTGTATGACTATTGTAACGAACGACAAATGACACAAAAGGATACGAAGCGAAGGCCCTGAACCAGGGGATGCTCACGACATATATCCCCCCTAGGACCGGCCGTCCTCGTGAGGCAGATAGTAACGGGCGATACGAGAACGCGATGGCCCATGATCCAAGCTGCGTAATCCCGTTTCCGGATAGGAATCTCCTAACAAGTCTTTATTGGCAGACAGCTGAGTGGGGACACTTGGGCTTGCGGCTCACGGCGTTAACATATGAAGAAGTGTGTAATGCGATTGGACTTCATTTGTGGGCATTTGTGGGCAAGGGTTTGAGGAGCTCTGGCTGACCATCAACTTCGAAAGCGATTTTCGATATGCACTACTATAATAGATAAAGATTTTATGTCTATAATGGTTGGGCGCTGGCGTACCCTCACGATAGTTTGCATCGCTTCGTTACGTTATTCGACAAAGGCAAGGAGTTAGGATGATGTCGATAGCTGTACAGGGCATACATGAAAAATGACATAGAAATTTCGGCGGACAACATTAGGAAATATGTCTAAAATAATTTCGCTCCGTATAAGAGAGGCTAATGGTTGTATTGGCTAGGTTCACCCATGGTCTGGTGATGGCTGAAATGGCATCTTTCCTGACTGCCGTACTAGGCGCATCATTTCACCACTTGACTTCAGCATATGGAATCTTAACATGCAGTCGATCAAGGGTTTATAACAGTGCGCGTACTTTCAGTGAGTTATAGCGGCATAGCCTTGCGGCGAGGAAACCTTTAGTTACGAAGTGTTAATTCTGTGCTAGAGCGCCAAGGCGAACATGAAGTATGGAAAGTATATTGAAAGCAAGATCAAGGGGGAGTGGGTGGATTATTATATTGATTATAAGGGTCTCAAGGACCTGATTAAAAAATGCCAGAAGGAGGCGGAGACGGCGGGCGAAGCTAGCTTCTCTCCTCGCACGACATCTTTAACTGTGCAGCGATATAGCAACACGAAGGACTCGAGCCAGGAGCTTTTCTTCCGACGCCTGGAGCGCGATGTAAGCTAGTACGGGACTTCCGCTTAGCGAAATCCAGGCGATATCTTGCATCAGAAACATTTACTTGTTTAGGCTAGCAGGGTTCCGGTATCATGGCCGCCACGTTTTGCGCCCAACCCTGACCCTTCGCCTAAACGGAACCACACAGGTGGATAAAGTCAACAAGTTCACGAACAAGCTTGTCGAAGAGATGCGGGCAAGCCTACGAAATCTGAACTCCAAAGCGGAGAAGGAAACCGCGCCGGAAAGGAAAGACGAGCTCCTCCAGGTGCCTGGGTCTGCGCATACCCCCTTTCCCCCCCAGGGGCAGCTTCATCGGGTTTGCATACATGAATCCTTGGTGACGTTAAATAAAGCCCGATCTGACAAAGCTGTCCAGTGCAGTAAATGTTCCCCAATCTGCATGGCTTGGCAACGAATTTTGTGTTTGAGAGCCGGGTGACGCTGCCGCCGTCTTCTCTTCTCTCCGGAATTATTAGCTGCACACATTGCATTGATGAATGTGGCATGCTCGACCATCTTTGGTGGCGTACTGACATATTGCTGTCATGTCCTAGTGCATCTTAAAGCCTGGCGCCCAGCCCCAGGACTTTGCGCCCCTTTTCCCTCCTTCCCTCCACCATGCCCTGCCCTAATTAACCATCTTAACGGATAGGAGGCCCAACGCATTGGTGATGACTTTCTGGCTCTTGAGAAGTTCGTCAACATTAACTATCTGGTGAGGCGTTTGCTTGAGATGTTGTGCGTGGCATATCCGGGGAAGTAAATAAACGATACGAGTTGGGGTCCAAGCTTCATTGATGTGAGGCGTGGGACGTCGGGCGGTCGCTGCGGTCAGCCGCCAGGGGCTGGGTATCATGTCTGCTGCTGCTGCTGCTGCTCCGAGATGACTTTCTCACAGACGAGGCCATTGCGCTCACTCTGCGGCGCGTCCACCTTGACCTGCTCTTTGATCGTCGCGTGCTGGTGGTGTAGAACAGCATGTCACCATCATTTGCGCGTGTGTGGGTGTAAAAGGATACCATACGCCACGTGGTGTTGGAACAAGCGCAAATAGGTGTGTTTTCAGTGCCATGGATACTGAACCAACGCCGTCATGTGGTCCGGCATACGCACACGTATGTTATAGAGCTCTATGCAAGCTGCTGTGACATATCTCGTATCGCTTTGGCTTATGAGCTCGTTCCACACATCGGACACGCCCCCAAACACACACACACACACATTATGATTTTTAATCCGCCATCCGGCCCATGATTCGGTATGATTGGTCTAAGTGTAAGACATAGCTCCCTCCATACACCTGCACGCCGTCCGGTGTACACCGCGGCTGAGGTACTGCGCGCAGCTGCGGCCATGCTAAACAGCAGCAGCAGCACCATTGACTAGTTTAGCGGCGGAGGCTCAAAATCCAGCTTGATGGCCCAGGGCCATTTACATAAGCATATGAATAGTCTCTCCATATCACGACTTGGCACCCCCCTCCCCACTGGGTAACATGCTTGGTTGGTACCATCCTTCGCAAGGATTGGAGGAACCTCCACATGTGCGCACCCGGCGCACGGCCCGAACGCTTCAAAATGTGGTGTGTGCGTTGGCAAGGATGCGTCACACTGCCTGCCCGTCCCCCTGCCCAACTACTGAACAGCCATGATGCCATCCTAGTAGAAGAGGACTTTCCTGCCGAACCCAGCCGGGTCCATTTCACCCCACCCCCCTTCCGTCACGATCCGCAGGGCTTCCACAAGATTCTGAAGAAGCACGACAAGTGTCTGCCTCACGCGCCCTGTCGGCAGTTCTATGTGGCCCACCTGCACCAGCAGCCCTGGGTGCAGGGGAATTACTCGGACCTCCTGGTGTCCCTGTCGAACATCTATTCCAAGCTGCGCGGGGACTCGTCCGGGGAGAAGAACGAGGACGCAGCACAGGTGGGCTCGGGAGGGGACGGGGACGGGGGCAAGGAGGGGGAGGCGCGAGACGGCATCCCTGCAGTTCGATTCAGTGAGATACGTGAGGAACCGAGGTGCGTGTGCGCGGGGATGAGAGGGGCCGCCGTTCCGCCCTCAGACCGGAGAGCTGGAACGAGTGTTCTTAACGAGTACAGGCCGTGGATGGGAGGGAGAGAGCTCGGGGTTCGTGTCTGTGTTGGGCCGTCGGAGATATTTGGGGGGGGAGCATGAGCGGCGGATGAACCGAAACATGAGGGCTATACGCATCTGACGGCAGCGAAGACAGAGAGAAACATTTGGGGGCTTTATTGGATCGGTCTCTTCTCAGATTGGACAGGAGAAGGCACCTATCCAATAAAGTCCCCCGTATGTCACTCATACTTCGCGACGTTGCTGCTTCATCAGCACCTGGACGGCGGGAGGGACAGAGGGAGGGAGGGCAAACGAATGTGAATGCGATATGGGCCTTGCGATAGTTGCATGTGGCATGGCTGCCCCGCGCCATCCCGCCCGTCACTTCTTTCGATGACCGTCACTATCTAATTATTTCCCCTAAAAGCATGTGATCGGTTTCTTTTTCACCTGACACGCGTACTCCGCCCCCGCAGGGCTTTGTCCGGAGCACCACCAAGTATTGGGTCCGCAACGAGGACGTATCCACCGTCAAGCACCACGTCTTGCAGCACTTGCCAGTGTTCCAGTTCGACAAAAACAACTTCACGGGCGACGCGCAGGTGAGTGGAGTCAGTGAGTGAGTCAGTGAGTGCGGCGACTGCCTCTTTGCCGTTAATGGAGTCGTCGGATAACGCTCCGTGAGGCTTGATAACGTTGTCCCGACGATTACATGTGTGCGCAGATATCGGTATGTGACAGCGATAACCAATCCTTTTCTGTTCGTACATAATACAGATTCTCTCCCATCTGGACGGATTGATTAACCTCCGTTTCGTTTTGCCGTTTCCTGAGTCGCCGTTTCTTGTACGTATTCCCAACCCATCCCAGCTCATTAACTCCGTCTACATGGATAACTCCAATCTGGAGCTATATCACGGCCGACTTGACAAGAAGCCGGGAGCCATCGCGCTGCGTATAAGGTGGGTCACCGGCCGTCTGGTCGGGTCGGTTTTTCCGGCCGGGTTTGCTGCTGCTGGGAAACAGTGGCTCGCTGCCCCCGGGAGTTGATCGTTGTCGGTTGGGTGGTTGGGACTGTGGACATTGCGGGTTGCTCATCAAGGCCCGTGATTCTGAATGTGATGGTTGTGCGTGTGCAATGGCTTGGGTGGTTGGGAGTCTGGGTTCGTTAGCTTCTTCGGACGCTTTGCGCTGCGGACCGGGACATGCTATATGCCTTCGGGATCAGTGTCGGTGCTCATAAGCAGCTGGATAACGTTATCCAAGACATACAGTATGCTTACCTTGCCACATTCTGCGGCATGATGGCACTTGGCGATGGGTTGATGGGCAGACTGCTGACTGTGTGTGTGTCATCATGAGATGACCGTGAGGGATTTTCCCGCCTTGTGTGGCCCCTTCCGTTTCCCCGTGAAGACTTGATATTCACCTTCCGGTAGCAGTTGCTGGATCCCAGATTTCCCCCCCCCCCCCGCCTTGGCAGTCACATGTTCACATCCTCGGTATCGCCCATACGCGCCGCCAGTTATCATTTCAATACGGCATCTTTCACTGCATCCTTAACGTCCCTCTGCCACTGGTGCTCGGGGCTCTGAGATAAATTCACACACTGGGATACGACTCGCATGTGATGCATGCTCTTGTAACGAGTCGCATCTGGTCGTACAGGTGGTACGGTAGTAATCCACCAACCATGGTGTTCTTTGAGCGCAAGACTCACAAGGAGAGCTGGAAAGGGGAAGAGTCGGTGAAGGAGCGGTTTACATTGCCATGTGACAAGGTGAGGATCGACCGCCGCATGGTCCTGGTGCATGGCTGCACTAGTGTAGAGCGTGCTGTTGTGGCGGTCCTGCAGGGACTTGCATGGGTCCTGCAGGGACGGGTGGCTGAGTGGTGGGCGAGTGGTGGCTGGGTTACGGCAGTCCACCTCAGGGGCATCACTTCCCCTCCACTACTTGCGGCGTATTAGATCATCCTTTCATCTGGGACAGATGGGACCACTCAGGTTGGCTCACCGGTTAAGGCGTCCAGGCCCCCTTTCCTCTGTTGCTTAGATGCCTAAAACCCGCACTCGACCTTCCTCACAACTTTTCCGCTTCTTCTCTAGTTTCCCTGGATCTCTCAGGCTGTTCTCAGCTTTCCAAGCCGCACACCCATCCCGCTTATGGACATCAGATTTTTCGCCCGCTCACCGCTGTCCGTCCGCTCCCCCGTTCGCCCGCTCTTAGGTGGTGGCCTTCATGGATGGGGAATACACGCTGGAGCACGCGCTTGCGGACCAGGAGGCCGCAGCGGCCCGCAAGGGAAAGACGCTTACTGAGGAGGAAAAGGAGTCGTACAAGTCGTTGTTCATGGAGGTCTACAAGGCCGTGGACTCCAAACAGCTCAAGCCTCTCGTACGAACGCAGTACATGCGTACCGCGTTCCAGGTGCGGGGCCGGATTGGGCTGAAGGGGGGTTGCGGGTGAGAACGGCGCAGGGGCGATGAGGTGGCGCAACATAGGCTACCTTGTGGATAGAGTGTGTGGTGCGCATAGGCGCACCACGAGGGATGCCGGCTCTCCTAAAAGCCATGGGTCCAGGGTAAATCGAGGGCGATGAAGGTGGGCCATTCGCACGTATTTATGAGCAGGTGAGGAGTTCGGGCAGCAGGGCTTGCCCCTCATTACATATTTCGGTTTGGTTTTCATGACCTCAATACTCTGCCGCGTGGATTATCTATCGTCTTGCTCTTTTTTGTACCTTCGTAATCATCGGGTTGGTTATTCCCCTATCATATAGACATAATTCGGAAGACCGGCTTGGCAACCAGCCCTTCCTCGTATTTCACTTCACTGAACATAGAATCAATCCTTGCCACCCGCGCTACACAGTTTCTGCTTGTAAAGGTTTATTTAGCCCTGATAGCACTTAGAAACACACACGAGCGGAAAAAGACGTTAAGACGTGCAGCACATTCAACCCTGCCGTACCGGTACATGACACACCCTGCCCTGCCCTGCAGATTCCCTTCGACGCCACGGTGCGTATCTCGCTCGACACAAACCTTTGTATGATCAAAGAGAACCCCGAGGACGGGCCCTCGTGTGCCGCAACGGGCCGCTGGTACCGCGACCCCGCGCTGCCGGTCATGCGCACTGAGATTACGCGCTTCCCGCACGCCGTGCTGGAGGTCAAGCTATCACTGCAGGAGGGCCAGCATGCGCCGGCGTGGGTGCAGGTGGGGTGAACGGGTTGGGGTGCGAGAAGAGTGGGATATAATATCTGATGTATTGAGATGTCAGGGGCAGGATGTACCGGATGGACAGGGTCAGCCTTACATGGCCTGTGACCGCTGTTTCAGCACCTCTTGGCCCGCTAATATTTTTCCGAGTCCTTTGTCGTTGACGCGTGATAAGTTTCGCCTTGAAGACCGCCGTACGCACCGGCACCAGACATGACCTGCAGCGGCGATCGCAGTATGTGATGTTGCGTCTTGCCTTGTATTTGCGCCCAGCATGCGTTGGGTCTGCACACGTCTTTCTTCAGCCTATACCTCTTTATGCCTTCCATAAGTTTGGCCAGGAGTGGCCATGCCGTATAATAGTTTCCTTTTTTTTAGGATTCTTTTTGATTTTTACTGGCCAACTCTCGGGCTCCCCGCCGCTGCCTGCTGCACGCCCGCTGGTCGAATCTGCCGTGCACTCGCAGGAGCTGCTGGATTCTGGCTATCTGACGGAGGTGCACAAGTTCTCTAAGTTCATCCATGGCAGCGCCACGTTGTTCCCCGGTGACGTGCGTGCGGTGCCCTACTGGGTTGACGATGAGTCGGTGCGTGCATCTATGCTGGCGTCAGCACCATCGCCCCTGGAAGGCAATACACCAACGCCCGAGAGCGCACCGGGCACCAGTGCCCCTCCGCCCGCCGCGGCCCCAGGGGCTACACGCACCAAGCCCCGCACCCGCCGCGCCGGCGCAACCCCCGAGCTAGAGGAGCTGTCGCACCCTTTACTAGGGGAGCAGCCCACGCTGAAGCTAATGCCGGACCCCAACACTGTTCAGGGTAGGGATGTACTTGGGCGGCGGTCATGCTGCGGGCAGGGCCAGGCGGCCAGGCGGTCTCGGGGGTGGGCTTCCCGCATGGAGAAGTGGCGAGTTACGGCACACATGGATGCTTCTGTGTGAGTCGTGTACGTGTTTCTCTTCCAAATTTCACTTGCCCTTCGCGGCACTCACGAGTACGCATGCCATCGCCCGTATTGCCGTCGCAGGTTTCCGGATGCAGGGCCTGAGCGCTGGCTCGGGGGGCCGTGGCGGTGGTCAGCGCCCCCAGCCGGGCTTTTTCTCCCGTTTGTTCGGCCTCGTGCCGCCGGTGCCCGCCGGTGCCGCGCTGCGCACCACCCCTATGCGGATTGAACCCAAGACTTTCTTCGCCAACGAGCGCACTTTCTTGGCCTGGTTGCACATGGCAGTGACCCTTGGGTCCGTCAGTGCCGCATTGCTGGGCTTTGCCGCTGGTGCCGACACCGATGCCACGCCGGAATCTGGAGGTGAGGCGATCAGCCGCCACCTGGTGGAGCTCATCGCGCTCATCCTGCTGCCACTGGCGGTCTCCATGTGCACTTACGCTCTGTATGTCTTCATCTGGCGCGCCACCAATATCGCCCGGAAGCGTGCAGTGCACTTCGATGATCGTGTTGGGCCGCTATGCTTGTGCGGCGCAGTGGTGGTTTCCCTTGTGGCCATCACGCTGCTCAGCATTCTCGACTTTTTTGAGTTGCTCGCGTCGGTGGATTCGAAACTGCCGCCACCTCCGCTTCCGCTGGCCCTGTCCATGTCCATGTCATTTTAAGACCACAACCCGTCCAGATTGTCCTCTTGTAAACGGACTTGCCCTCGCGGCCTTACCCTGGTACCCCGGAGCGATTGCGATCTAATTTGATGTTAGCGTTGATTACCATATTTCAGTTTGGGAATGCAGAAGGAACGGAGGGAGGATTGCGGTTATGTTAACGGAGTTCGTTCATGCCTTCGTATTCGCTTTGCCTTGTCACGATAATTTAGAGCGGCAGAAGTGGTACTGGCACTGGTGGCACAACAGCGGTGGTGGTAATGGGATTGGGTTGGCCTGGTGGGCAGAGAGCGCCGGGTCAGCTCTTTGTCGCACGGCTTGTCCTCCGCACATGGGACTGTGGCGAATGGTTCCAAGTCTTTTAACGTCAGGATAGTTAGGGTTGGAATCCTCTTAGAAAGGGCATGTCTAGAAGCCTTACTGCAGAAGATGGCCCGTCAGAGCCCTGGCTTTGGAAACATGAGCCACCCCAGCTGGCAATGTCGAAAAGTAAGGAGGAGGCGGACGTATCGGGACTTCCTCTTTGTTTTCAGGAGAAACATTTCCGTAAGCGGTTTGCGCAGGTGAGCAATTTGTGTACAACCAAGGCTCTACGGGTCCTACAACGGTGGCGAGCCGCCCAGCGCCTGGCGCCCCCGTTAGTCAACGAGCGTTGTTTTCTGTGCGAGCTGTACGGCTATGGGAATGGGCAGTTTGGGGTCTTGGTGTTGTTACGTTCCAGTTGAAAGTATTAGAAAAAAGTACTGTTCACGCAGTATTGCGGCATATGATTCAACGGAATGTGCGTTCGTAAGCACTTCAGCACCGTACAATTGGCGGGCGGGGTGTGGAAGCACTTTCTGTGGGCTGACCTCCAATCTAGCAGTCGTTTCGGGTTTCACGCTTATATCCTTGCAGACCATACAGATTCAAGGACGCTTCTTGGCTCTACCGTTGGATGTAAATGGGGTGAGGAGCAGCTAATAAACGTGCATGCTGGCATATCGCTCCAGGGAGGGAAGGTGATCATGGTGGCTACAGTCCGCGAAATGGAGCATTTGGCAGACTAGCTGAGTGAGACACCTGACAGTCGACCGATGCCTGCGGAACAGATGCCAAACGCGGCCGTGTCGTGGTGATGCACTCGGAATCCTATCTTCGTGCACATCATGGCCTCTGCGGATAGCGTTAATATGCGCGGGCGTGAGTGACGGAGACCTGGAAGTTTCCCTTACCGCTGGCTGAGGGCCTGGCAAAGTAACCCGACGACACGGCATAGCAACCCTGGCAAGGCACGCGCGCAGATTCGTAAGGTGGACAAGGCAAGTTGTGCGAGCCAAGTAGACATACTTACCCGAACGACTTGCCACAGTGGAACTTTGGATGGGTACATGCTACGGCGGCTTGCGGTTTGTGAGGCGAGATCTGTTATTGATGCCTACCAGATTCCTTCTGGGGCTACTCCAGCAGGTATTGCTTGCATCGGGAGTTGCCTAATGAGGATCGGCATTCTGAATATGCTGAAGGTTCCTGGACATGGGATGGAGGGGCAGAGCATGCAACTTGTGATAATGTTTCCTTAACACTAGGGTCACGTGCTGAACCCCAGAGGCTAGACCGACGGAGTCGGTTGGAACCGAACTCGGATAGCATGTGCCAAGCTCAAGGCCTGCCATCCCTGCCACCCCTGGGGCCGCAAGCTCACGACCGGATCGTTGCGGCGACCGAAACGTTATGGATGCAAACAACGGACACAGCCCCACAATACGTGTCTGAAACGCGGAAGAATGAACACGGCAGCCTCAGCCACATTTGAGGCAGGGTAGCCGGGGTGTCAAGTTCGATGTTGCCCAGGGCAGGGCCGTTGAGGTCCTCTGTTGAGATCTTAGTGTTCTGTAATCCCAATGAGCGATGAAGAGGTGGTCACGAGCTCGGTCGTTTGGCATAACTGAGGAACATGACTAGGATGTAGCGAGCTGTCGAGGCACCCACGGTGCTGGGAACGAGATCACATCGCCCCTTTCCTGTCCCGGCTCCCTCCTACGCATGCAGCATGAACATGGGTGCTTGTGCGTGTCGGACTTGCACGCGAAGCCGTGCGTGGGGATCCCTACGCGGGTCATTCTTTAGATATGGAAGGGAATCATTGTCCATTCAAGGCTGTCCATCACTGTCCGACGTTCCCTGGTTCCCTAGGAGGGTGAGCACGGGACAAACAATCCTCTGTACGATTCCTCAGTGTCAGAGTGGGCTCTGAAAGGCTCCTCTGGCGGAGATATTCAACCGTAAACGTCCGTAAGCAGACAATAGACCTGGATACTTCTGCACTAAAACCAGACGAAATGCTTATCATGAATCGCTTTGCATACTACGTGCTCTTCAAATTCGAATTTAGGAACGTTGATGTATTGTTATACAGACATAGAGAAGGAGATTGAATTAATTTATAGAGGAATAGTGGTTTCCTAAGCAAGTTACGAGCGCATGGAAATGGAACTTGGTTACGACTCGGGCGTCACCAAACCACCCCACTAAGGATAAGGAAGCAATAACATGAAACTCTATGTACAACGCCGTGTATAACTGCCTGTTTACGTATTAAGATATTAAGACTACAGATTTTAGACCTAACAATTGTTTGGCACCTCTTGAAGAAATGTAGCCCGAGGAGCCAAGATTCTTGGTTACAATTTCCGCCTGGAGTTTTTACATATAAAAGTTATGATAAGAACTGAATCGCAAAAAAAGAGCCATTATGTGAATGGTCGAAGGAAGACCATTTGACCCGTACATCCATCGCTCGCCAGAAGGCACAAGGACCACTAACACCAATAGCTTATGTAATAAATAAACTGGAAAATATTAAATAACTACTTCATTCTACATTCTCGGGCGATGCAATATCGTGATGTAGATACCATGTGTACCTTCATGAAAGTCAAAAGAGTGTAGGTGACGTAATAGTATGATATTAAGTCTTCTTAATTAAAATATTGTTGTTAACTGCGATTTGTGACATAACACAGCTGCTACCTTAGTACCGTTTCTGTAACGGTAGGCACGTGTCTTGAGCACATCCCGAGGCCGGCAGGTTTCAGTTACTGTAATAATGTATTATGAGTTACACTGATGCAGGATATTAAATCTGGTACGTTCTCGTCAACACCCTAGTTGTGCAAAATGAGAATGTTATGCTGCAGACAGGATGCTTACCAGAAATCTAATGAGGTAAGCCTCGGTTTACATCTAATTTATCAATATTTCCAGCGTTTTTATTTCTGCGGTGACTGTGGACTGGGGAGGGCTTTTGTGTGAAAGGGACCACGCCAGAATTTTGCTCTTTGAAGCACATTTTCCGGTATTACAGGATGAACGGATTGAGGATCTGAAATGCGAACTTGCAACACTTTCGGGTTTCTGGCCCCCATGCTTCGGACTTGGTGCCGAAAAAGTACTCGAATCATGTGACCGTACAGCTGCGTTCGTCAGGTACGCTTTGGGGGAATTGGTAGAGTTTTCTTCCTTGTTTGGTCTCTCTGAAGTCTCAAGTCCAGCAGTTGCAGCCAATTACACCATCTCTGCCTGACCCACCGAGCGTCAGGTAATGCAAACCTGAACGGGTATTGCCATGTAAAACGTCTCCTATGGTATGATGAGCACAACCCTCCGGCCTCCCGCTGGATAACCAAAAATCCCGGCCGCCGCGATCAGACATTCGGACTGGCATTATTGTTGTACCCTACCGGTACAACCATCGGGGCAACCAGCGCCGGAGAGCGGTATTCGGGATGTAGCCGCGTGTATTGCTTTTGACCCATCTGCATGCTGCGCGCCTCTTTGTCTGCGTGCTGCGACAGAATTAAACGACAGAATTTTCAGCTCTAACTATTGAAGTTGCTTACAGGGCTTTCTGATTGGTTAAATCCTTTATCACTATCCTGCCACCATCCTCTCTGCCCGCCCAGCTTAATCCACGCCAAAGCATGCAACTGAATACCAATATTTAATAATGTTTTGGGGGAGGGCGGTTAATCAGTTATCTGCAGATATATACTCTGCAATATACACGGTACGTCCACAATTGTGCTGAAATGTAGCCAGAAGGGGCTGGGCGCGCTGTTGTTATTGTTCCATCCATCGCCCTCTTTAAAACATGCCTGACGGTTAGATGTGTTGAAGGATTCGACTATGCTTATCTGCGCTCGCCCTTCGCACCCGCCAATTGTGGTCGTCCAAATGTGGTCGTCCGCACCCGTCGGATTATCAAAGATTGTTAGTACCTTCTTGGCGTCGTATACGCTATCCATCTGGGCCCCCTTGTCCCCCAGCATTGCGGGTGCGGCGCCAGACGGCGCGACGCTAACGATTTTGGGAAGCTATGGTCTCGGAGCGTGTGCAGCACCCGTCGGCCGGATCCTACCGTCACCGTGGCCAGCATCCTGGCCCGATAACGAGGGTTCCACAATTCCGAGCAAATTCGAGCATAACTGCAAGGATCCTTCTGATAAAGTATTCCCAAGCCTCTTTTGGAAGGTAAGGCAAGGAAGGAACTTCCATTCTGTAAGACCTCCCGCTGTCGTTAACATACAGCACATCTGGTTAGGGCATATGTGTCATACGGCTCCGGCGTCATCGCACGGAGCCATACCGGTTTTTCTTCTTTTCTTCGTTGTCTTACTCCACATGCCGATAACGCCTTCAGTACGTTAAGCACCGCTGTTCCGCTGTTTCTACACGGGACATTTATTCGGACGTTCCTCCTTTCCATAGAGCGGTTCGCAGCTGTCACTTCCGTACGAGTGGCACCAGCTGCTGGGTCAGGCCCGTTTCTCGGAGACCTTGGTTCTTCGTGCTCACTTGGAGCCGCTCGTGCTGGGCTCCAAGCTCGTGGGCGCGCTGCTGGTGGTGGCTTACGCGGGAAAGCTGCCACACAGCCACGAGAGGCTGCTCGCCCCCGCACCCTTCACATCCGCTGTCACGTGGACCGGGGAAGGCGAGGGCGGGGGCGTGGCCACCACGCCAGCCGCACCGACCCTACTGCAGCGGCTCAAGCTCAAGAAGTCGCAGGCTGCTGCTGGTGCTGCTACATCAGGGACGGGGAAATGCAAGGCGGGCGCCATTTCAACTCCCTCACCCAGGCTGCTGCGGGGCATTGCAGCCGCCGTCGCGCAGTTGGCGTTCGGACCACACCTGCGAGCGGTTTCTCGGGTGAGTGGGTGGGTGGCTGTGACGAAAGCGGTCAAGTAACTGTGGATCTGGGGAGGCAGGAGAGAGAATGAGAAGTGTGAGGCGGCAACAAAGAAGTTGAATAACTATGGGAGTTGTTCCCTCAGGGCCCTATCTCGGAGCAGTGGGTGGGCCGGAGCCGGAGCCGGAGCCGGGGGCTTCTTCGTGCTCTGATAATTTGTATCGGGGTCCTGTAGTTCAGCGCTGACAGCAGGACACGCCATAGCCCCGGCATATAGTTTCGATCTAACATCGAGTGCTCTTGACACCTCTCTGCTTCCAGTAGAGTTTGCCGGGATGGGGGTGACGATGGGGGTGGGGGTAGGGGTAGGGGTAGGGGAATTATCAGGTTTCGCTTCCGCCTTCAGCAACGACCTCTCCACTGCATGTTCCTGGGCACATGTTGCTCCCTCCCAACGCCGCGCCGAGGGGCAAGTCTTGGCGCATACTCACACACGCCCTACGCACACGCATGTACACACACACATTTGCACACATACTCATCTGGCTCAGGCCTCAGAGGTCTAACTCGGCACACTTACATTTCCACCTCGCAGTCGTTGCCGTATAGGTATGGGTTTCCCAGCTGAGTAGTCACAGCGCGCACACTCCGTTTCGTGCGCTCTTCCGCTGACCCGCGTTTCCCCCGGCTTACCCTCCCACTCTTCTGCAGATCTGCTCCGCCTGTCAGACCCTCGCATCCGCTACTTCCCTGTACGTTCTTGGAGCTGTCCTGTCCTCCACCATCTCTGAGGCACTGGCGATGGATCTCCACGTCAATCTCAATGTACGGGTCGCTATCGTACCACCCGTGTACGGTCAAAACGGCTACTTTCTTCCACTGGAATCATCTACAGCTCAGACTGCTTGTGACCCGATTCACTCCCTGCCGGCGGCGGGATCGGGGGGAAATATGCTCCAAGACCTGTTGCACAAGCGCGCCGCGTCCGGGGTCGTGTCCGGATGCACGTCCCTGCGGACCATGGCTATCCCGCGCACCATCAGCGGTCGCGACGATAGCTCCACGGGACTGTCCCCTTGCTCGGCGCCCAACGTCATCCTGTCAGGGCAGGCGGGGTATACGTCACCGTTGCGCTGCAGCGATGGGAAGGTGAGAGTGAACGAAGGTGCTAACGGGGGGGAGGTGCTACTGCCATGGTCCACTGCTACTTCTGCTCCCGCATCTTGGTGCCACACATCTTGGTATCACACATACATGTGCGCCGCATTTTTACAATTCGTGTGCAAATGGGTGCTGCTCTGCACCCTTTCGCAGTATCCCTGTAGGGTGGTTCCTCGGCCCCTTTTCCTTTATGCCCTAACTGCCATACCCGCTCCCATGCTTTCCCCCAGGCCATTTCCTTCGCACTGCCTTCCTCCCTTCTCCTGCAATTGCTGCGACCCGTGGGCCTCCGCCCAGGTAACGCGTCCGCCGCGTCTTCAGTGCACGCCGGCAACTTCCACTGCCAGCCGGCGGCGGCGCCAACCACCGACGAACCCACAGTGCGCAGCATCGTTACCAGGGCATGTGAAAGCATGACGACGCAGTGCTACAGCGACCTCCAGCCCGTTGACTATCTGATGAGTAGCAGCGTCCTGGCGAGTGCGAGAGAGTCAAACCTTCAGGTGCAGCTGAGTGGCGCAAGTGCCAGCTGCATTCCGCAGCGCGTCGGCGTCGGCGTGACTTCCGGTGGTCCTCCTTCCGTCGGTGCGGGGGCCGTGTCCGGTATGGTGGTTGCTAACCTCCACGCGTGGATGCAGGACGTGGAGCGGCCATCGTCCGACGTGGCGTTGCTGATGATGGCGGCCCGGGGCCGGGGTGTACCGGGAGGGGCGGCCCCGGGCAGGCCGTCACAGGGCGGGGCAGGAGGCGCTGCGCTGGGGGTTGGTCCCGCGTGCCTGGTGGCGCTGGCGGGATGTGCACTGCCGCGACCAACGGCGGCGAATACACCGGCCGCAGCAAGCGGCAGCATACATGCAGCTCGGTCGGTCAAGCCTTGCCGGCGATCCGCTGACTGGGTGCAAAACCTCGAGGCGTCCATGCGCGGCGGCGTCACCGTCGACCTATCGATCCGGCATGGCAACGGACACGGCAGTGGTAACGGCAACGGTAACGGCGTCAGCTGCGGTCCGTGCGTTGCATTGTACCTCACGGCCCAGGAGCGG
The DNA here is from genome assembly GCA_030268105.1 of Volvox africanus. NCBI lineage: Eukaryota > Viridiplantae > Chlorophyta > Chlorophyceae > Chlamydomonadales > Volvocaceae > Volvox > Volvox africanus. Next base: position 2,292,812 of record BSDZ01000089.1, on the reverse strand, counting down.
CTGCCTACCTCGTTGCTGAGGGCTGTCAAGGACAGGGCTGCGGGCCTGTTGGAGGTGCGAAATGGGTATACATACGTGGAGTGTGGTGGCGGGCATCCGCTTGGATGGCTTATGGGGCTTCCAGACTATCAGCGGGATGGCGGCAAGAGCAGACAGGTCCAGTCGTGATATGTCCTGTCGGTTTCCAATTCTTTGCTATTGGCAAGTTGTCCGGCATTGTTTGTGTCGAGGGTTTTAGGGTTTAGGGTTTCGAGGGCCTAGGGTTTCACCACACAAAGGAACTCGCATGATGGAAACCATCCAAACATTAAAACATTATCAACGTGCTGATTTTTCACTTTTTCTCATTTCTTCTCACTTTGCATTCTCTTTCGCCCCCGACTGCAGATTCTGCTCCCCGCCTGTTTCAACTCGCTCACATCGGGCCCTCTATGCGCGGAAGTCGAGAACCTCGCAACCGCCAGCGCCGCTGCTGTTGCCGCAGGCGGCTCGCGCAGCAAGCGCTCACTCGCTACAGCGCTGGCCGCCGGACTTCACAGCTCCCCTGGCCCGTGCAGCCCTGCCTCCGGCGCCGGCGGCCTGCCCAGCCCCTCATCCCTCCCTTCCCTTTCCCCCAGCCATCTCCACTTGCACTCCGGTCTGGCAGGCCTGACCGGTGGCAGTCCGGTGGCCAGCGTCATCGGTGGAGGCTCAGATAACGCCGAAACCAGAACGACTCCCCGAGCCGTTGCACTGCTCTGCAGCCTAGGGGCTCGTCTCGGTCCTTCCGGGCCCCTCAGTGCCAGTGGCCATCCCAGCCCAGCAATTCTCCCCTCCGCACACAGTCCCTTGAGGTTGCTGGACATGGCCGCGGTCACTGAAGGCGGCGCCCCTACGCCCGGGGCTCAGGCCAGCGGGGCAGGGGACCGCATGTCTACATCCACTGCGGCGCTGAGTCGGGAGATTCACCTGATTGCTCAGCAACAATGGCCCGAAGGCGTCGGTGCCAGAGGTGGTGATGGAGCCGCTGCTGGGCAAAGAGCTAGCGGAGGACAAAGGAACAGCCCCTATGCACCTCCTGCCGTACCGCCGGCAACAATAGCGTCATCCCAGAGCCGTACCACACGTGGCAGCCCTGGATCTTGTGGTTTCAGAGCAGGTGTCGAGGAGTCCAGTCTGATGGCGTCCATGGATGTGACCGGCGCCATGGACGACGTGAGCAGCATGCGGGACAACCTGGACGTCTGGGTGCACAGCTTCTGGGAGATGCTGCGAGACGCGCCTCCAAACAAAAGTGGGCACACGCATGGCTCGTATGCGGATGACGACTTGCGCTACCTGCGCCTCTACCAGCGGCTGGGATCCGGAGGCGCGGCGTCCGTGTACGCGGGGGTGCTGCTGGGGATGGACGTGGCGGTGAGGAGGGGGGAAAAGGGGAGGGGGGAAGACCCGTGGGTCCGTGTCACCGTGTAACCCTTTTGTCCTTGTACTTTGCGCGCTGCAAAGCTTGGCAGCCGCCTTAAATACTCCTGCACGTGATGCACACGGTGGGCTCGATATGCTGACTTGTGGGCCTAGTTCACCCCCCCTGCCAAAGCCACGTCTTCACTTCTCATTTCCCCACAACAACGGAAGCCCCCTCTCTCCTCCCGGTTGCGTGCTTTCATCACCTGCCTGACCGACCACCTCAGGTCAAGGTGATTGAACCTCCTCCTCACGTTGATGTGGAGGCCCTGGCCAGCACCCAGCCACTGGGGCCCTCGGGGTCGCTAGGGGAGGCGACAGCAAAAGCCGCAGCTGGCGCGGGGCCTGAGGGTCAGGGGGTGGAGGAGACGGAAGAGGGGCGCATGGCGGAGCTAGCGGCGGCTGTACGGCAGGCACAAATGCGGGAGCTCGTCCGTAGTGCACGGGAGTGCGCCGTACTCACCACTGTGAGTCATCCTGCCATAGTCCAGGTGAGTACGTCTAGGAATGGTACGACGGCATGGAAGCTGCGGGTGGAGGATTGGGAGTTCTTACTCGTTTATTGGTGCTCTTCATACGTGCTTGTCATGAGGTGATCACAGCGTCGCCGCTGCCGCTGCTGGGGCTGACCGCTGCTGGCTCAGTGTGTCGCTGTGCATCGTCACCTTCGCCTGCAGCCGTACATCCTGCCTGGTTCCCCGGGCCCTCCCTGCCCCTGGCCCCACCTGCATTACCCAATTGGCACTTTCGCCCCGATAACCCCCGTCTGTCCTCCGCTCTGATCCCTCTCGTGGCTCAGGTGTATTCCTACCACACGCGGGTGCAGGTGGTCCCTGGGGAGGGACCTGACGGGCTGCCCCGCCTGGTACCTGTGCCGCCCGGGGAAGGCAATGAGGCGCAAGGTGAAGGGGAGGAAGACGGAAGGGTGGTGAGGTTTGGGATGGGCTGGTAAGGCAGCCGAGAAGTGGGCCGGAGGTACGACCGACGTGGGACTCGGGGCCAATCGGTTCGGAGGGGGGATGGAGAAAGGATTAGATTGGAGCGCGGAAGGGTGGACGGCTAAGTCGCAAGCGCCTCATGGGTGGTGGTTGCCACAGCATCACCCCACCCACCACCCTTACCGTGATTGAACGCCCTTCCCCCGCCACCCCTTCGCCAGGTCCCCTTCACTCAGTCCTCGTTATGGAGGTAAGGCCTCTACCATCCGCTTATACGGCACCCGGTGGCTGGTGTGGGTTTGAGGTGGCACAGAGTGCAGTAACGGGCCGCATCCGCCCGCGGAGAGGGGTGCGGGGGAGCGGAGACGTGGCAAGCTGACCGTGTACCATACCATACCATTCCATACTATACCATAGACGTAAGGAGCGGGGGAGGGTCGCGGGGGAGGTGCCAGTCCCTCGCATATCCTGCCGCACCTTTCATCTGACGTACCTCGGGGCACGTCTGTCCCGATGCAGATGATGTACCTGATTTGCACCTTGCATGACTGGCTGTATCCCCCACTCATGTCACACTTCTCTCCTTTCCTCTTCCGCCTGTCAGCGTTGCGACCTGGGCTCGCTTGCCGATGCTTTGGACAACGGCATGTTCAAGAAGGCTATCATAGCAGCAGCCAACAACTCTGGGCCGCTGTCTGCATCCCCCCCTACCGTTCCAAGGTCGCCAGGGGGAGGGGTGCGGCATCAGCTGAGCGGGGGGCCGACAAGCAGTAACAGTGGCGGCGGCAGCCCCGGCTTCACGTTTGCCACGTCACACGGTGGCGGCGGCGGCGGCGGCGGCAGCGCCATGCGCGCCATCTACCTGACGCTGCTGGAGGTCGCATTGGCGTTGCGGCACCTGCACTCCATGAACTTGGTGCACTGTGATGTGAGTGTGAGGTGTGAGAGGAGGGGAGGAGGGGAGGAGGGGAGGAGGGGAGGAGGGGAGGAGAGGAGGAAGGGAGGAGAGGAGGGAATTCCTGGGGTCGAAAGCATCCGTCATCGATTCTGCTTCTGCCTTGTTGTCGCACTGCACATTCCCATCCTACCCTTCCCTCCTTGGCCTCCCATCTCACCGCTCGCAGGTGAAAGTGGCCAACGTCCTGCTCAAGTCGTCCTCTAGTGACCCGCGGGGCTTCACGTGCAAGCTGTCCGACTTCGGGCTGGTGAACCTGCTGAGGTCGGAGGAGGAGTCGCCCGAGCAGGAGCAGGAGCAGGAGCAGGAGCAGGGCAGTGACGGGAACGGAAGGGCTGGAGGGGCAGCTTCGCGGCGACAAGGGGAGGCGGAGGGGCGAAGGCCAGTGACTGGGGGATGGGAGGGATGCAAGCCATGGATGAGAAACGCGGACGCGGCGGGCACGGTGAGTGCGGGATTTGGTGAAGCGGGTGGGTGATGGGTACGGGGGCAGGAACCTAGTAGCTGCAGGAACGGAGGAGAAGACTCGCGGCTGGCTGGAGTGTTGACATGGGGATGGGGTCAGGAAGGCACATCGTTGTCTATCTGTAACGGAGGGTGTGTATGTCATCTCTAGAAGTACCAGGCTGCTCCCGCTACTGCGACTGTCCTTGGTAGCCTGGTGGAGGTCGGCCGCAGCAGCTGCTGGACCGGACCATTCACACAACATGTCTGTTTACCCTTTACCTGCCGTGCAAAACCCGTGCCCCGAATTGCGGCCTCCCTTTCCTTCCCCCCGCCCCCATCATCCTTCCCACTTGCCCCCGCCCCCACCAATCGGCACCGCAGGTCACCCACTTGGCACCCGAGTGCTTCGAACCAGGTATGTCGGGCGCCGGCTTTCACAGGACGGAATCGGGCTGGCGTGGAAGGTGTAGCGCCAACGAAAACCAACGACTCGAAGCCGCCTGCATGCCATTGACGAGGATGCGGACGTCATATCGTTGAGCCTCAGTTCTGCCCGGCGGTGGTTGTGCGGCCCTGTCGGCCTGAATGGCACACACGACAACTGACCCCACACCAGCTCACCATGCATGAGTCAATTACAGCACTTGCAGCGTCCGTCTACGGTGGTTGTTGTCGTCTTCCGCATGGCTCAGCCAAACTCATACCCGACACATCCATGTTTACGCCCCCGGCCCCCGCTGTGCCTTTCTTGTGGATTTGCCTCGTCAGATCGCAAGCTGGATCAGTCTGTGGACATCTACGCGTTCGGCATCGTCATGTGGGAGGTCTTCACGCGCAAGCCGCCCTACGCGGAGTTCGCGCCAGATTTCGAGGTAGGGACGAGTGAGCACACCCGCGATATGCCGTGTGAGTACGTTGGCGGTGCTGCATTCGGATTTTTGAGCTTCCATTTCAACGAACCAGCGGCGAATCACATATACCCGTCGGAATTGATGGACTTACACAGACCGTCTGAAGGCACCACATCCAAATCCACATAACCCCACACAATTGGGGCACGTTTCTCATTTCTTTGCAGGACCTTCCGATCCGCGTTATGGAGGGACTACGGCTTCGTTTCCCCTCCCACTGCCCCCCACAATTCAAGTGCGTAAAGTGTACCGCATATGCGGGTTAGGGTGTGCGTAATCCAACTTTTCCCGTGTGGTGGGGAAAGGGAGGAGGTTTAGTAAAGCAGGCACATGTTTACCAGCTAGGTAAACCAGAAGAAAGCCACAGCGTGTAAACATTGACGTTTGTCTCTGTGCTGTCGGCGATTCATGCGGGTCATAGCGATAATGATGACATTGGCGGTGGTGGTGATGGGCAACATGGAGAAAGGTGGAGAGGAGGCCGCAGCAACCACATACCGCACCAAATGAAGTACACATTCACGCCACAATCATCATCCCCCCAAAGTTGAGCCCTGTCCTTTTTGGCAGACATGAAACGTTACAACTGAGCTATTCGTCCTATGTCTTCCTATGTCACCGGTTGAACAGGACTCAATTTCCCGAATGGCGCTAGCCAACCCCGCATTGCTTTTTCCCAATTGATAACACATGATATGCCCTTCCAATCTGCGGCTGTTTGACCGTAGGGCCCTCGCCCAGGCCTGCTGGGTTGCTGACGCGGCGCAGCGACCGACGGCAGCTGCGGTAGTGACATGTCTCCAGAACTTCCTTGACAGCGGATTCATCAACAGTGCACCCGGTACCTATGAGCCGTCTCGGGCACCTCGGTCGGGCGCAGTGCCGGGCCCCAGCCGTCTGCAAGGGTGCTGAGGACGGAGACCGTCTCAACAATCGGCTTTGCAAACCCGGGGCAAGAAACAAATAACTTATATTCAATGATGTCGATAGCTGAGAATGATATATTTAGATATGAAATGGGTAGCTATGGCTCCTGGGCTGGTAATCGCAGATGTGCGCGACAGCTCGCAATTTTCTCTTCGCGCGCGCAGCACGAATAATTAGTAAGCAACACGTGTTCAGCCCCGCTCGTCGTCATATCCCCATGCGCTCACACATGTAACGCCGAGGGACACGGCGACCTGGTGGATTAATGCGTATACGCTTAACGTGCGCTATAGTTATAATTAGCAGTGATGCTCGGAAGCGTTGTTTTGGGAGGGGGCGGGGGGAAGGACTATTCGAGGGCTTGCGAGGGCCTTCATTGTAGCCTGCGCGATGAACGAGCCTGGTGTTCCTGCTGCTGTTCTGATTTCCGAGATTGTCCAGCGACGCTCGGTGCGACGCGGGGAGATGAGATGTACCCGTTAGACTACGCACCGTTTTTCCGTGCGGCATGTTTGGAAGTTACACGCTAATGGCCCGGGCCCCACCTGCTAACTTGATGTGCCTTGTGGTGTAAGGCCCTCCGCTGGTTACTGCCTGTGACATTAATCCTATTTCACCTCACCTGATGGGCTGACACGTAGTTCTCCATGTAGCTGGCCGTTCTGGCATGAGCTTATTATGGTGCCGGAGGTGTCGAATAATGCCCGCGCGAGCCGGTTCGCTGGGCTCCACCATTGCTGGGCAACCTCTCCATGGTATCGATCCCGCCCGCTGGTCCCCCTGCCGCCGCTGTTTGGAAGCTGCAAAGGCCGACGTGGACTGTGTGCGCATTGCACGTAAGGAAATGTGGGCTCATGTGGAGGTATCATCCAATCAAATTTGGTCTGCTGCGGACGGCTGGTGAGCGGCAGTTGCGGTGACCGTTAGGCAGCTAGGTAGCCCGTGTCCTAGCGCCTAGGAGTCTTGTAGTATCACTTATATCACTGTCATTTTAATAATCTGATTGCGAATTATAACTTATTCCTAATTTTTGGTCCTCGGGGTCCGGAGGTGGGTGCGCCCGTTATGTATGAAACGGGAATGGAAATCAGCAGGCCTTGTTGCCTTGCCAAGAAAATTGACGCGTGGGCGTGTTTTACCCATTGAGGAAGGGCAGGCAGTGACTGGAAGGGACTAAGGGAAGGTCAAGCCGCTCTTGGCGTCTATCCCGCTGGATATTTGCGGGCCCGCTTGTCCGTTATGCTAACACAGGCTATGCGTCAGTGATGGCGCTACATAGATTGATCATGTTGAATATTCGCTTCGGCTTATGAGAGATGTCTGCAGGGGCACAGTCGTCGGAGCGCTTTCGGCGCGAACAATACTGTTGGAGGGAGAGTACGAAGGGTGTGATCACCCTATCACACAGCAAGCCGCCCACATATTTTTTATTCACCCGCTGCCGGTTGCGGGTTTATACCTGTTGAGTAAATAATTGCTATACCTCTCCCGGCTAACCCAGTAGCCTGCATTTGGATGGGGGATTTTGACTGTCCGACCGGACTGCTGCAAGTCATGTGGGGAGTGTAACTTAAGTCGCTGCGAAGGTTGACGTCATACACCTGCTGGATGATCAGCTGCAAGCGATGTTTCGGAAGTACGGGTCATGGACAAGGCCTTGTTTTGTTTGTAGAGCGAAAGGCACACGACTGCAGCTATGTGCGGTAGGGTTATAAGAACATGCCTCTATGTCACTGGGGATTGATTGGAGAGCATGAATGGTCTTCATATCCTCAGCACTCTGCAGGAACGATATGCAATGGCGCCGAAGGAGTGCCTTTTCATTTTATCGAAGTTCAATTTGTCTACGAAGGCCGCGCATAGTGGCTTGAGCCCTGTGGATAGGGCGTGCGTGTTTTGTCGCGTCCATTATTGTTGTTCAGTTGTAAAAGGTGATCGCATTACGTGCGTGTTCAATTAAACTGAGATATCCTGAGTAGAGCTCTTCATTCGCACATTTGGTGCGCAGTCATGGCACTGCTTGGAGTGGAGTGGTTGGAGACGCACGAAGACTGGCTTGGTGAAATGGTGTTGCTGATTTTCGGTCATCTCTTGCGGGATGTTGCCGTCCTGTGCACAGAGGTTTATGCTTCACTTGCAAGATGAAAAGTGATCTAAATCTGGCCCTAAACGTCACCAATCTAACTTTTCCCCGGATCACTTAATGGGTAGGTCGTCATGTCCACTCTGCACAGAAGGATCCTGCTGACCTAGCGGCTGGCAATACCCCCAGCCAGGCAGCTGCATACTGCATGCGAAATACGAATGCCACGCTCTGCCCGACGCATAGAGCTTCCATGACCCAATATATGGAAAATCACAGGCACGTCAGCGAGATGGGCGAATGTCGGAATTTTGTGCTGTTTGCAGATAGGGTTTTTCGTACCACATTTTAGCGTTGCAGTGATATTAGCACGGAGTAAGACCACCACGACAGCTGACATGCAGCTACTCTGACGTGTACCTACTTAACCCAATGTATTGTGGGCTGTGCAAACAGAAAACGCAGGACAGACTTTGTGAGACTGTCAAACGCAGCTTTCGTTTCATCTTGCTGCTGGCGCTCAATAATACTGAAGGCAAAGCCTGGGTGCAGGAAATGGAGACAGAACAGAATATGCTTACACACTTCCGGGATACAATAGCAGGGAATCCGAATGTGCTATGTGCTCAGTGCGAAACGTGCAATCTCAAACCGTCCACTGTCCGTGCAAAACGGGACAGGTAGCTTCCATGCCAGGTCGTAATGACGCGTAGAACATTGCGCTGCTACTACCAAGACTTGTATGGCATGTCCCACATCTCAGAGATGTTTTCTTACGGCACCCCACGATGCATTCCGTTGAAGCGGTAGTTAGCTTTGGGCACATTCCGCATGCACACGGCATTAACCCGAACAACGTACTTTGAAGCCATGTCCAATGAAACCCGTGGAGATTACAACATAGCCACCGGAGGAGAAACATGGGCATTCAGAAACCAATTGGACAGCCTGGTCTGGCTGTTACCACCCCTATCGCCAATCGTGGTCTTACCCCCCAGCACGTACTGCTGTAATGCGTCGCCCTGCCGCTCGCCCACTCCAGTGTGAACTATCCCCTCACTTAAGAAGGTTAAGTGCCTCCACGTCTGTAGCCGATCGCATGTGGAAGTATGCCACGCACAGCGCCAGCCCGATGGCCGTTTCGCAGGCGGCAATCGTGGTGATTGTAATGGACATAATTACTCCAGTTATGTCGTTGAGGTATGCCGCCGTGAACAGAAAGTTCATGTTGCACGCCAGCATCACCGTCTCCGCGCTGAGTAGGAGAATAATTAGGTTCCGTCTGAAAGCCACTGCGCCCACAATGCCTGCCCAAAACATCATGTTGGTTGTATACATAAACGTCGTTCCGAAAACTTCTCCTTCCGTGTAAAAGGCTCGAACTGGCGCTGTGGAGCCCATTCCCGGCAGCGGCACCAAAGGGGGCCGCATGCCTCCGAGCACGCCTACGCGTCGCCGGCCTGACGTGAGCAAAGGGGAGAATGCAAAGCCCCCAGCTGAGGCTCCGGTGAAGCCTTGCATCGGCCGGAAGTTTGCAAGCGAAAGGCCAGGGATGCTTGAAATCCCAGCATTTTGCTCATCATCATCCTTTTTGATGCTGAAAACTGGGCTGTTGGTTTGAGCACCTGAGGTAAGCAGGGGGGAGACGTAAACCTCATGAACCTGCGAACCATGACAACCATCATTTGCCACAAGCTAATATTAAGTCTCTTAACATTACCTGTTGGGATTAATGTGCAAGTTTGAGCTAAGAGGCTGGAACTACCATGAAAAGGAAGCAGACGCCTCAGGATCTGCGTCCGCGCCATTTGCTCAAGAATAACCACTGCAAGCAAGAGACCTTGCAATGGAGTAGATTAGGTCATAAGAGGAATATCGGTTTACACACTCATTTTCCTGTGACGATACGGCAAGTACGGCAAATGTCCTCTTTGTATGCTTTATTTGTTAACGGTGAAGTCAACCTGTAGCTTTAGAAATGTATAATCATATTAAACTGAGTGCTGCTTCGAAGTTGTACATTACAGGACCACGCGCGTGAACATGTTTTAAGCATATTTGCTGTGTCGGAAGTAGGGGGGGATAAACAGCAAGCAATATGTGCCGTTAGGCTTATAATTGAAATCAGGTTAGCTCAGAAATTGGCTCCCAAGTGCGACAAGTTTATCAAATCGTGCCGGGAAACCGAGCCTGCCATTAAACCCGACGTGCTTCTCTTTGCACAATCACAGGATTCCCTTAAAGTCCCCTTGAAAGACAACCGATTTCCCTGGTTAATTTTGGACCCTCCCGTACTGAATCCATGTCGCACGGAAAGGAAAAAATAGTTAGGAGGCACTTCACCCCAAATTTCAATTCCAACGTGACCCCGAGCCCTACGACCAGGTGTATTGGGTTCATTTAATGGAAAAATCAGCGGCTTGCCGGTGACGATTTAGGTTTCCGAGCAGGTGAGAGGTTACATACCCTTCCAACTAGCTGAATTTGGCTGGTGACAATGACTCTCTTCTACACCGTTAAATCGACGTACAGAGGAGGTAAGATAACAAACATCGCACATGCGGTACCCTGGATGCATGAGGGCCCCGAAGAAGTTGGGTTGCCATCCCTTTCACCATTATTGGTACTTTGCTGCCTTATTCCTACCCTACCAACAATGGGGTCAACTCCGCGTCCTGCATGGTATTCACCCTTCCCAAGCCGAACCACCACGTCCGGCCGTTATGCGCATGACTTAGAAGCACACAATGCCATGCATATATTCTTGCCTAAATGCACCGTGTATCGTACATGCATACCCCATTTTCACATTCAAAAATTGGTACACATGAAGACACATCATGGCCATCTTTCCAGCCCTACACGAAGTACGGGTATACCTGGACGGACTCACAGACGGGGAGATTGAGCACATCGCTCGAACACGCCTAACGGAAGCTATAACGTGTCCAAGGTTAGAAGCTCCCAATTGCCACAGCGCATCATCCAAAGGAGCTGATGGTCGTTTGGAGTTCCCTGTCGGCAGACCACAGCAGGTCGCAGCTTTGGCGTGCATGAATATTGCAACCGCCAGCTTCAGGAGAATTGCAAGTACAACGAACACCTATCCAACAGTGGAAAGGTGGTTGACACAACCAACCACACAAACTTTTGCATGTCACGCCGCGTTATCCATCATCTTACGGTCAAGGTATTCCTCCCGTCCCCGCAGGCAAGCATGCAAGCGCACCCACACCCAGTGCAATACTGAGGTGCTGGTGTAATTTGTCCATGGACTCAGTAGCAGGAGCCAATGGCGCGCCATGAAACGCACAGCTCCAACAGCAATTCCAATCAAGTCAGCATTAACGCGTGTTGCCTAGGGTGAGAGGGAAGTGTCGTTTACTGATGTCCTCAGATTGGTCGACTCACACAAGGCCCTTGTCGCGCAATATGCCCTTGCTCCTGGGTTACATACACGACTCTGAATGGCGTCCTCCGGGCAGCCAACTTTCAGGATCTCACTCTCACTTAAATATCACTGGAGCAATACCAGAAAAAAGTAAATGCGCACTAAAAAAAGAAGCAAGGCGTCGCAAACGCTGACGACATGCATATAAAGGAACCTCGAGAGGAACCTGAGGCCACACACACGCTTTACACTCCTGCACCCACACCTCTTCCCACCTTAACGTCCACGGCAGCATGCTCATACACATATGCCCACCTCACATCAAGAGACGAGCCACGCCTTGGAGAAAACCGCACAGCACCGGCAAACGCGGAAAAGAAACCGCTTCTAGGCTGTAAACTGCACAGCACATGGGACCCTGCACACTGCGAGCTCCTCTCGTGAAACCAATCATCCGCTAATAAGATGCGTTTATAAGGAATATCATGGTACGCCACGGCACGCACCACATGATGGGGATGGGGGGAAGGCATCTCCACCTGCAGGAGGTACAATAATGCCTAAATTTCTGCCGGGACCTCGACCATAAATTCCTTTAATGCGCATCTTCGGTCCGAATTACGCCACAAGTTGCAGACGATCACGTGAAATAACCAAAATCAAAAGCGGTCACACTAAACAAAATGGTGTGTGATGGTGATAACGGGCATGATGGGGAGATTCTCTGGTGGCTAGTGGCATGTGCGCGGAATATTGACAGGAGGCGTGCCTTGGTCGTTCCCGACACCAGGATGGCATAACGGATGGAATAGGCTGGCGCGTGCTCCTTGCAAGTTATACGTTCCAGGAAGGATAACGCTCAAAGACCGACAACCAACAAGCAAATCAGTTATAGCTCCATTCCATTCCTGCGGCGTTTCCGCGCAGCATCTTTGCATCCTTAACCATCGGGTTCATAGAGAGCTATCCCCCAGCGCTCAAATATTTAAACCCCTTCCATTCTAGCCGTGCTGAGGGAAGTATTCTATCGACAACGACGTTACCAGCTTCGACGCATCTTCAAAACAAACCATCGGCATCAGATCGCCCAATTGCTATCGTGTCCCAGGCCCAAAAGATAGTGGGCAAAACTCAATGATGCTATAGCGTGTCGTAGGATCCAATACTATTTTCCTCGCCCATCTCTCAGACAGAGGTACCAAGTCTTTCCGCTAACCTGCTGTGCCCCCAGGCTTGTTTTTATACCTGACCTTGGTACGGAAGCTGACAGTATCGTCTCGTATGTAAATGGTGGTCGAGGCAATGTTATGACGCAAGGCCTTGCTATCCGCAAACGCGAAAGTTAGCCAGGCACGTGGTTTTGTCCATAATCAGGGCGGGCAGCTAAGCAGGATTGCGCTCTGGCGCATTAATTCCCACATACAGAACGTTTGACCTCATACAAATAAACATGCAATAAACAAGTCCTCCTTTCAGGCAGCCACACAACTGAGCGAGTCTAATGTGAGTCCCCTACTCCCCCCATCTGCACCCGCGCATACACGGACAGACAACATTGCCCTCCAGTAACAAACTCGCGGCGCCAGGTAATAGGTGTACGGGCCGACAAATGCATGGATGGAAGAGCAACGAAAGCTAACAGAAACAGTAAGGCTTTTCAAAAAGGCATATCAATGCCAACTGTCAATGCTTCAACATGGCTACTACTACTACCGCCACCACCACGACCTAGGTCGCCACCATCGCTGCAACCACAATCACCAATAAGGAATTCGATCAGCTCGCTTTCCAGTGTACTGCAACTTAACGAATACACGTGATAATACGAAGAATTATTTGTATTATGACTTCGTTTATAATCATAGCCAGCCCGGTAGGCATACGAAGGCTGGTCAAGAGAACGTATTTAGGACCCATCCCGCAATCGCTACAATCCACCACAGGCACAGAAAACGCGTTTGGTTAGACGCAAGCTCCTTGCCGCGCACAAACGTAGACTTCATCCGCTCATTTCCGCGCCTCCTTACCTGGCGCGCGCACCTGGCGCCATCCAAGACGCTTGGAAAATACCTCAACCGGGGACCTTGATGGAGGTCACCTACATGCAGGAAGGCCCCTGCAGGAAGACCCAGGACCGTGCCGCATTGAAAACTGAAAGGCCGTGATCAGATGAAGATCGCAGCGAATGTCTGCGGGGCATTCGAGGGAGTCATCTGTACTGGAGCCCCGTATAGTATGTGCCATAGACACTGGCACATCCCTCCGGGAATTTTCGTGCTGTAATGGGTGCCGCGACAGCTAGCCACGTGGTGTGTACTGCAAGCGCCGCGGAGGTATGGGAGCACAGCGCTGCACTACTCTCACAAATTGCCGCCCTCAAGCAGATGCTGCAGGCAGTTAACGACAGCTGCCGCGGTGGGGCGGCGCGCGGGGTCACGGCACCAGCACCCCTGGGCCAGGGCCCTGTGCAAGAGACATATATGGGTATGTGAGCGGTTGGAAAAGATAAACGAATATTTATCACATTTATGAGAGGCATTTGAAAATCGCATCTCTGGTCGGATCTACGGACTAGTGCATGCACTATTAGGCCTTCACATACACAAGATCCAATCCGGAGGGCGTGTGGACGGAGCACTGCTCCTCCAACCCCGGCCGGAGAAAGATGGACAAACAACCGCGTGTCTGTGTGGGGAAGGGGTGGCGGGGGCGCACGGTGGCCGTTTAAACAACGCAATGGACAGACGCAGCGCTTGACGGAGGTCACTGCGCTTTGGCAAGGCTCACCTGTAGGCTGCCGGACAGTGCGTTGGGAACCGCGGCCTAAGGCCCTCAATAACCCGGGCCGGTAAACCCTACGAATGGCGATAACAATAGGACAGGATGGAACAGGTTGAATATGAGGAGGATCAAGAAAGGTAGGAAGGAAGCACATGTTCGTGGTGAAGCTCGCAGTTAGGAACTGACTATACGCCAGAATCGTGCTTATGAGGGGCTCGGTTCTCTTCTTACATGGCGTCTGAACCGGGCGGCAAGCAATAACGCCATGCAAAGGACTCGTATCACAGTCGTCCCTACCTCGAAATCTGGCGCGAACTCCGCGTAGGGCGGCTGGCGCGTGAGGACCTCCCACATGACGATGCCGAACGCGTAGATGTCCACAGACTGATCCAGCTTGCGATCTGACGAGGCAAATCCACAAGAAAGCCACAGCGGGGGCCGGGGGCGTAAACATGGATGTGTCGGGTATGAGTTTGGCTGAGCCATGCGGAAGACGACAACAACCACCGTAGACGGACGCTGCAAGTGCTGTAATTGACTCATGCATGGTGAGCTGGTGTGGGGTCAGGAGCCGTGTGTGCCATTCAGGCCGACAGGGCCGCACAACCACCGCCGGGCAGAACTGAGGCTCAACGGTATGACGTCCGCATCCTCGTCAATGGCATGCAGGCGGCTTCGAGTCGTTGGTTTTCGTTGGCGCTACACCTTCCACGCCAGCCCGATTCCGTCCTGTGAAAGCCGGCGCCCGACATACCTGGTTCGAAGCACTCGGGTGCCAAGTGGGTGACCTGCGGTGCCGATTGGTGGGGGCGGGGGCAAGTGGGAAGGATGATGGGGGCGGGGGGAAGGAAAGGGAGGCCGCAATTCGGGGCACGGGTTTTGCACGGCAGGTAAAGGGTAAACAGACATGTTGTGTGAATGGTCCGGTCCAGCAGCTGCTGCGGCCGACCTCCACCAGGCTACCAAGGACAGTCGCAGTAGCGGGAGCAGCCTGGTACTCCTAGAGATGACATACACACCCTCCGTTACAGATAGACAACGATGTGCCTTCCTGACCCCATCCCCATGTCAACACTCCAGCCAGCCGCGAGTCTTCTCCTCCGTTCCTGCAGCTACTAGGTTCCTGCCCCCGTACCCATCACCCACCCGCTTCACCAAATCCCGCACTCACCGTGCCCGCCGCGTCCGCGTTTCTCATCCATGGCTTGCATCCCTCCCATCCCCCAGTCACTGGCCTTCGCCCCTCCGCCTCCCCTTGTCGCCGCGAAGCTGCCCCTCCAGCCCTTCCGTTCCCGTCACTGCCCTGCTCCTGCTCCTGCTCCTGCTCCTGCTCGGGCGACTCCTCCTCCGACCTCAGCAGGTTCACCAGCCCGAAGTCGGACAGCTTGCACGTGAAGCCCCGCGGGTCACTAGAGGACGACTTGAGCAGGACGTTGGCCACTTTCACCTGCGAGCGGTGAGATGGGAGGCCAAGGAGGGAAGGGTAGGATGGGAATGTGCAGTGCGACAACAAGGCAGAAGCAGAATCGATGACGGATGCTTTCGACCCCAGGAATTCCCTCCTCTCCTCCCTTCCTCCTCTCCTCCCCTCCTCCCCTCCTCCCCTCCTCCCCTCCTCCCCTCCTCCCCTCCTCCCCTCCTCTCACACCTCACACTCACATCACAGTGCACCAAGTTCATGGAGTGCAGGTGCCGCAACGCCAATGCGACCTCCAGCAGCGTCAGGTAGATGGCGCGCATGGCGCTGCCGCCGCCGCCGCCGCCGCCACCGTGTGACGTGGCAAACGTGAAGCCGGGGCTGCCGCCGCCACTGTTACTGCTTGTCGGCCCCCCGCTCAGCTGATGCCGCACCCCTCCCCCTGGCGACCTTGGAACGGTAGGGGGGGATGCAGACAGCGGCCCAGAGTTGTTGGCTGCTGCTATGATAGCCTTCTTGAACATGCCGTTGTCCAAAGCATCGGCAAGCGAGCCCAGGTCGCAACGCTGACAGGCGGAAGAGGAAAGGAGAGAAGTGTGACATGAGTGGGGGATACAGCCAGTCATGCAAGGTGCAAATCAGGTACATCATCTGCATCGGGACAGACGTGCCCCGAGGTACGTCAGATGAAAGGTGCGGCAGGATATGCGAGGGACTGGCACCTCCCCCGCGACCCTCCCCCGCTCCTTACGTCTATGGTATAGTATGGAATGGTATGGTATGGTACACGGTCAGCTTGCCACGTCTCCGCTCCCCCGCACCCCTCTCCGCGGGCGGATGCGGCCCGTTACTGCACTCTGTGCCACCTCAAACCCACACCAGCCACCGGGTGCCGTATAAGCGGATGGTAGAGGCCTTACCTCCATAACGAGGACTGAGTGAAGGGGACCTGGCGAAGGGGTGGCGGGGGAAGGGCGTTCAATCACGGTAAGGGTGGTGGGTGGGGTGATGCTGTGGCAACCACCACCCATGAGGCGCTTGCGACTTAGCCGTCCACCCTTCCGCGCTCCAATCTAATCCTTTCTCCATCCCCCCTCCGAACCGATTGGCCCCGAGTCCCACGTCGGTCGTACCTCCGGCCCACTTCTCGGCTGCCTTACCAGCCCATCCCAAACCTCACCACCCTTCCGTCTTCCTCCCCTTCACCTTGCGCCTCATTGCCTTCCCCGGGCGGCACAGGTACCAGGCGGGGCAGCCCGTCAGGTCCCTCCCCAGGGACCACCTGCACCCGCGTGTGGTAGGAATACACCTGAGCCACGAGAGGGATCAGAGCGGAGGACAGACGGGGGTTATCGGGGCGAAAGTGCCAATTGGGTAATGCAGGTGGGGCCAGGGGCAGGGAGGGCCCGGGAAACCAGGCAGGATGTACGGCTGCAGGCGAAGCTGACGATGCACAGCGACACACTAAGCCAGCAGCGGTCAGCCCCAGCAGCGGCAGCGGCGACGCTGTGATCACCTCATGACAAGCACGTATGAAGAGCACCAATAAACGAGTAAGAACTCCCAATCCTCCACCCGCAGCTTCCATGCCGTCGTACCATTCCTAGACGTACTCACCTGGACTATGGCAGGATGACTCACAGTGGTGAGTACGGCGCACTCCCGTGCACTACGGACGAGCTCCCGCATTTGTGCCTGCCGTACAGCCGCCGCTAGCTCCGCCATGCGCCCCTCTTCCGTCTCCTCCACCCCCTGACCCTCAGGCCCCGCGCCAGCTGCGGCTTTTGCTGTCGCCTCCCCTAGCGACCCCGAGGGCCCCAGTGGCTGGGTGCTGGCCAGGGCCTCCACATCAACGTGAGGAGGAGGTTCAATCACCTTGACCTGAGGTGGTCGGTCAGGCAGGTGATGAAAGCACGCAACCGGGAGGAGAGAGGGGGCTTCCGTTGTGGGGAAATGAGAAGTGAAGACGTGGCTTTGGCAGGGGGGGTGAACTAGGCCCACAAGTCAGCATATCGAGCCCACCGTGTGCATCACGTGCAGGAGTATTTAAGGCGGCTCTCAAGCTTTGCAGCCCGCAAAGTACAAGGACAAAAGGGTTACACGGTGACACGGACCCACGGGTCTTCCCCCCTCCCCTTTTCCCCCCTCCTCACCGCCACGTCCATCCCCAGCAGCACCCCCGCGTACACGGACGCCGCGCCTCCGGATCCCAGCCGCTGGTAGAGGCGCAGGTAGCGCAAGTCGTCATCCGCATACGAGCCATGCGTGTGCCCACTTTTGTTTGGAGGCGCGTCTCGCAGCATCTCCCAGAAGCTGTGCACCCAGACGTCCAGGTTGTCCCGCATGCTGCTCACGTCGTCCATGGCGCCGGTCACATCCATGGACGCCATCAGACTGGACTCCTCGACACCTGCTCTGAAACCACAAGATCCAGGGCTGCCACGTGTGGTACGGCTCTGGGATGACGCTATTGTTGCCGGCGTTACGGCAGGAGGTGCACAGGGGCTGTTCCCCCGGCCCGCACCTTCGTTTGCAGCGGGGCCTGGCCCCCCGCCACCTCCTCCGCCGCCTGCACCTTCAGCGTCGGGCCATCGCTGCTGGTCAATAAGGGTAAGATCCCGGCATAAGCCCAAGATTGGAATAAGCCGGCCTGTGCCCCCACCATCACTGCCCCCTGCTCCCCTAGCCCCGCCGCAGCCGGCCTCAAGGCTGGATGTAGTCGCGTTTCCGCCAGCTGCGGATCGAGGTGTCCCTGCGACCTGAGGCAGTCGCATGGGAGAAACGGCGCCGGAGGAAACGGCCGCTACGGCGGATATGCTCGCCGTTTGTGTGGCGGCGGCGCCGAGAGGTGACCGCATCGATACCGCCTCTTCGGCGCCGATGCCAAGCCCACCCCGCCGCGGGCTAGAGCAAACCGCCCCAGCGCTAGCCCGCCCCGCAGCCAACATCTGCATTTGAAGCTGCAACTGCGAGAATTGCACCTGACTGCCCGAAATGTGGGTTGAGGGCAGCGGCGTCACGCTGGCACTGATGCTCGGTGTTGCCACTGCGCCTGGTGTGACAGTTCCAGAATTAGATCCCACAGCAACCAAAATTTGTCGGGTATTAGGGCCAATGAAGCTACCACCACCACCACCACCACCACCACCAGGTGTGGTGGTGCCGGCCCCGCCAACGCTTGCGGCGGCCAGGAGGTCTGCCTCGATCCGCAGGGGACCCGCTTGGAGGGAGCACAAGCAGGCGGGAAGAAGCATCTGCGCACAACAGGAGCACGGGCTGAGAGCGGTGGATGCAAGATGAACTCGGTCGGTTTCTGAGGACTCAAGATTCATACGGTACTGTACGAATGACCACTTAATGTATCCAAAAATAATACCGGACGACTTGCCAATGGCAAAGAATCGGAAACCGACAGGACATATCACGACTGGCCCTGTCTGCTCTTGCCGCCATCCCGCTGATAGTCTGGAAGCCCCATCAGCCATTCAAGCGGATGCCCACCACCACACTCCACGTATGTATATCCATTTCGCACCTCCAACAGGCCCGCCGCCCTGTCCTTGACAGCCCTCAGCAACGAGGTAGGCAGCCGCTCCTGGGCCGTGAGGTACAATGCAACGCACGGATTGTAATTCAGACCGCCGCTGTCAAAACGAACATTGCCGCTGCCGTACCAGTGACCCTGGCCACCGCGAAAGCTGGCCAGGTCCGCAGCCAGGCCGCCAACCGCAACGCCGCAACCGCGACGTTGTGATGAATCCAGGCTCCGAACCCATGCGTCATCCACCGGGTTAGTCAACTTGGAGACGGCCGTGCCGGCATGTATGCTGCCGCTTGCTGCTGCCGGTAAATTCGCCGCCGTTGGTCGCGGCAGTGCACATCCCGCCAGCGCCACCAGGCACGCGGGACCAACCCCCAGCGCAGCGCCTCCTGCCCCGCCCTGTGACGGCCTGCCCGGGGCCGCCCCTCCCGGTACACCCCGGCCCCGGGCCGCCATCATCAGCAACGCCACGTCGGACGATGGCCGCTCCACGTCCTGCATCCACGCGTGGAGGTTAGCAACCACCATACCGGACACGGCCCCCGCACCGACGGAAGGAGGACCACCGGAAGTCACGCCGACGCCGACGCGCTGCGGACCGGCCCCACTGCAGCCAGTGGACCCGGTGGCTGTCGTATAGCCTGCAGGGTCGACAGCAGAAGCTTTGGCGGTGGTGACGATGCTCCGTACGGTGGGCTCCTCTGGATTGTAGCTGAGAATGCCTTTGCCGCTGCTGGCGCCGGCGTGCACGGAGCCATTGCCTAGGCGACTACCGGCGCCCGGCCTCAGCAGTTGCAGCAGCATGGAGGACGGTAGGGAAAAGGGCATGGCCTGCGCATGAACGCGGAGTATGCTCAGATGGATAGAAGCGGAGCGGGGTGATCATTACGACACCATGGGGTGACGATGGCATCTGTGGATGCGGTTAGAGGTAGCACTAGGCTTCAGGCGTCCAAGTCCCATGCAGCGACTTGGACTCTATCGGGGTCCTGAGCAGCCCGCAGCCAAAGTCATGGGAACCAGAGGTTATCTTTTAACGCTTTATATAACAGCGGTACTACTTGGCAGAATGTGAAAGCCACCCAACTCACCCGGCCTGAGTCGGCCTTGCCCAATATGCCGCCCGGTGCCGATGTAAGCGCATTTGGACTGGACTGTGGCGCCTGTCCTGAGAAGCTACCCGCTCGTCCGTTATTCCTTGGAGAACGTCCGGAGATGGACGACGTCGTGCCTGATAGAATGCCTGAAACAGCACGTTTGACAGGCGTCGTACGGTTCAGGCCCAGCTCCGCTATTGATGCTGATACTGCTGCGGCCGTGTTGGGCGAGTCCAGGGGCAGCAGATAGCCGTACTGGGCGTGCAGCGGTGGCACGATGACAACCCAAACATTCAGGTTGATATGAAGCTCCGCTGCGAGCGCCTCAGAGACGGTGCAGGACAGAATGCTGGAGAACTCGTGTAGCGAAGTGGCGGCGATGAGGGATTGAGTAGCGCTGCAGACCTGCGGTTTGAGACGGAATGTAAAGCAGTCTGGGAATAATGCACGGACGGAGACGGAATCTCATGAGATCGTGGCAGTGGGACGCTGAGGCAAGTTGAGGTAAGTGCTGGAAACATCACAGGCGTTGGAGGCAGGCTGAAGGGTGGTTGACAAGGGAAGGTGTACAGAGCCGTGCTACCAAATCAGGGCAGACGTGTCTAGACGACATGGTACACAGGTTTCACACAGGTTTCAAGAAGCAGTTGTTAACCTGTAACCGCTCGGGGAAAGTCCTGAAGCGCGCACAAAACCGTCCATGTTAAGGCTGCAGGGGAATGCCCCGGGGTTGCCAGGCCTGTCCGAAACCCTACTAACCTAACAATAAGCACACACAGAAGGTACGTAAGGCAACTTTATTTTATATAACCCTGCATGGGGCAGTTACTTGACCGCTTTCGTCACAGCCACCCACCCACTCACCCGAGAGACCGCTCGCAGGTGTGGTCCGAACGCCAACTGCGCGACGGCGGCTGCAATGCCCCGCAGCAGCCTGGGTGTGGGAGTTGAAATGGCGCCCGCCTTGCATTTCCCCGTCCCTGATGTAGCAGCACCAGCAGCAGCCTGCGACTTCTTGAGCTTGAGCCGCTGCAGTAGGTTTGGTGCGGCTGGCGTGGTGGCCCCGCCCCCGCCCTCGCCTTCCCCGGTCCACGTGACAGCGGATGTGAAGGGTGCGGGGGCGAGCAGCCTCTCGTGGCTGTGTGGCAGCTTTCCCGCGTAAGCCACCACCAGCAGCGCGCCCACGAGCTTGGAGCCCAGCACGAGCGGCTCCAAGTGAGCACGAAGAACCGAGGTCTCCGAGAAACGGGCCTGACCCAGCAGCTGGTGCCACTCGTACGGAAGCGACAGCTGCGAACCGCTCTGCATCGGGTGTTTAAGGTTTTGGAGACATCACTGCAAGAAGGCTGCACAGGATTAGTACCTAAATTGAGTTTTGGAAAGTCCCGCTCTCGATCAGGATGCATATGCCGCGCGGCCATGACATGGACACGTAAGCAGCATTGACCTCTTGAAATGCGCTGGGTCTGGTTTTGAGAAACCCACCCAGGACGGAGACGAGCATGCGTACCTTCCACGTTAATGCAATGGGCATTTCTGCTGCCTCTTCTCGCGGGGTTGGCTTTCTAGGAGATAGAGAAGAATCCTTATGCTGTCGGGCAGCGGACCCTGACGGCAACTTCCAAGGCGATGGCAAAACGCGCCCCGAGCACAAGGTAGCTGCATCCGGACCCCAGCTTCCAAGCACAGTTAAGGTGCTGCTATTTTGGGACGCTCCAAGGACGCTGCGTTCAAGGGCCACGATCCGGATATGGGTATGGGATCCGGATTTTATGCTTCGATTTGGGTACCTGGCCATGTCAGCCCCGCTCCCAAAACACACATCCTAGGCCGCCATAAATGCACATGTATCCATATGGACCCCAGAACTTGACCAAACCTTTCTATGTGTATGGGGGACCTGTAGCCTCATAAAAAAGAACAGCAACTCTAATTCTGGCTATACCTTTTTACCCTGACGTCGCAGACCCTTTCTTTCTCTACCCATGCATCTCTGATTGCTTCCCCCTTCCTACTGCCCTTCTCCGCTTTGCTGATGTCTCTGCTGTCCCTGATGTCTTTGACCACAGAGTCTTCTAAGCAAGTGACAACAAAATTTCGGGGATGATGTAAACATGACAAAAGTGACGACGATCTGTGCACGTGATCATGGCGCGAAAAAACGAACCAAACTACCCTCGCCTGCCATGTTTCACAGTGTGCATAGGGAGGGCTTGCAAATACAACTATAGATCTTGAAAGCCAAAATCATAAGATAATGTGTTTTATGTGATCCATGACCATGATCTTCACCTGACTAGGGTGCAGTCACAAGTATCCATCACTTCTGCCGCGTACACATTCCAAAGGGATGGCCACGAAGCCGCATTTGCAGCAATTTTACGGCGAAAAGCTTCGACCTTCTCGGCCTGCACAGTTGTAACGTCGCTCTTTGTAACCAGAAGTACAATATGTAACCAGCAACCAAATAATAATTAACAAACCATACCTTACCGTTCCTTACTTCAGCATCACCAAAGCGAATCTTTACATTTAAAAAGGCGTCACGGTATCTCACCTCAAAAAATGCAGAATCCGACGCCGGCCTCCAGCAAAGCATAACCATAGCTTCAAACCACGAAATGAGAAGGCAAAAGAAATCTTAAACCCTGTATGGGTGAGATGAGTTGGTAGCTGTGCACGGTAATTGCTTGTAGAGCATTATGTCTTAGCACAGCTTGTCGAAGTGTGCGCCCATTCCAGCGGAACCTTGCCGGCCAAACCTATGCCTTGCAAACGTTTTCAACAATCGTCTTGAATATGACAGATTGGATGCTTTGCACGAGTTATATAGCTCGTGACATGAAAGTTACTTCGTGCTTATTGCCGTGTTGCTCGATTACACAATCATACATAGTAAAATATACTTAAATATAATCTCTTTCTATTTTCATGATTACGTCCTGCTTAGGAAAAGCTACAATGAAGAGTGTACGTTGTACTGCGTGTATTTCACTGTAAGGCAAGTTGAGCTGCATCATAAATATGTAAAGCAAGATTAAACTCCATGCTCGTTAGCATAAGCTCGGACCCAGAGTAAACTGGAATGGGAACCAGACGGCGAGCATACGGGTTAAAACATGTACTGCATCACCTGTAGGTAATACCATGCTGAACCTCATACATGGCAATACAGCATATGAATTTTCAAAACCAAGTGATCACCGCTTCATATGAGCGGTTACTAACACATCTCAGAAGATGTAAACTGGGCTCAGATTCGACGGACTACCTAGGATACCCGGCCGGGGATACCGGACATCCCACGGCTGATAACGGAAAACCGGTGTGGGTGGGCGGTTCGTATATTTCTGTGGTATGCTGCATAGTGGTATCCAGCTGTGAGCGCGGGAGTAGTACGGGTAGTACCTAGATGCGGTTGCAGGGACTTGCAGGATAACAAGTTATAAAAGTGAGGGGTGAATGGATACCTGGATGCGGTTGCATGAGCGAACGCTACCATTGTACGATGATTATGTAATGCTACATGTTTGGGTGTTGTCACGGATTCCATTCAAACAGATGAGTGTATGGCAGCTGGTACATTTAAGGGCCACCGAAGCGCAAGCCAGATGGAATGGCATCCAATATCACAGAGTCTTTTTCAAGCATGCTGCATATTGTACGGCAGCCAGTAAGGCATGATTGGCCAACCACGTCTAACTGAGGTTCATACCCATCTTTTGTGAAAGCCATGACTTCACGAAATTATGTCGGAAACGAAATTATAATATGTATAATATACTTTCTTCGTAGCACGGGCTACCGACCTGACGAAGCCGAATTTTAGCAATATACCAATGTCCATGCAGTATGTATAAAATGCCCGTGTAGTTAAAACATAACTTCGAATATACTGAAATAAATTTTAACAATGGAATGTTACAATATTCATTTTCAGCCTGCGACATGGCACGTTGGAGCCTTAGCACATGGTATGTTACGTTACGGTTGTATAAAATGTAGGAGAGGTTTTTGGTGAAACGTGAGTTAGAACGTCATCACCTGCGGTCGAGGGGTGGGGTTAATCCTCTGAGACTCCCTACGTTATCACAAAAAAACTGGACGCATGACAACCAAAAGCTGATTGCTCCAGTTATTTTTTCAAACTCATAAAAGTATACTGGGTATATCTTTGCGCGGAAAATCGCAACGCCGGCGATCTGTTAGAAAGGATTGTGGTCAAACTTATAGGAACTTATCCGAAAGCAGCATCCTTGACTTAGAGATTTTGCGTTAGATAGGTAAATATGTATAGTAACATCCAAAGGGTTGTGTCGCATAAGCAAGAATGTTTTCGATATTTGTCATTGCGGTCACCGAACAACAACAAGAAGTGCTGTTGATTAGGACCCGTGTAAATCACTGCAGTGCTTTAGGGCACTAACCAAGTGCTGAGATGCGATGCGATGCGTGCAGCCCAGGACGAGGGCAGAAAGGGAGGAAATATTAGGTCAGCGTCCTGTCACACCGAAAAGTAGGTTCAGGACATGCCTGGCAGGACATATATACCAGCAGGACAAACCGCCACCCATATCCCATGCATATTGTGACATAGATATGCGACTTGCATCTAGCCAGGATGCAAAGAGCCACCAACGTCCACCTGAATACAGCCACGCACAAACGATGAACGCTGTATAGGATCCAACATATATGCTATAGGATCCAACATATACGCAAGAAAGCACGCAGCGATTAGCCCTGGACGGGCTTCCTGGCTTTCCCATGCGCTGCGCACAGCTTGAACATGGAACATGTCAGTTTGCCCATCCGGTGGAGAGATGACAAGAGGAGATCATCACCATCTGGGAATGTACCGTTGTGATAACCGTAAGAAGGCCATGGGCGACTTTTGGAGGTTCTGGTGGCCTACATCATCATTGACATGGATATGCTGATGAATTCTGCCCCGGCAGGCACATGCAAGTACTATAGTAGTCTCAACCATACACAATGCCGAATAGGGATTGGCGGATGATGACTCTGCCAGCACTTTATGAGAAATAAAGTTTTTGGGTTCCGGGGCAGTATGGTCGCAAGGCTGAAACGTCAAGGAGTTGACGGACGGGCACCACCAGGCGTGGAGCCTTTGGGTGCCGCTCTTAGGGTTAAGGCGGCCAGGGATTAAGGCGGGCTCCAACATGTACATCTAACAGTTGGTGGTCTTCAAACTGGCGGTTGCATCATGGGGAACGACATTAAGCTCACCAGCCCTGGTGTTCCTCTCCATGGCGACATGGATTGCAGCTGCAGCAGGTGCACCACCCTCCTGCTGCCGGCACGTCGATCCAGCCAGCTAACAACCGCTTTTCCAAGTATACACAAGACCGCCCAGGTGGAGCAGCACCCAGGCGAGCCTGATCTACCAACTTTGGCATCAATTTCGCGCCCTCTCTAACCGCGTGGATTTAGGTGTGCCTCCGAGCTTGACATCTTGGGATGGCATTACCAGGAACTGCATTCACAGCCGTCCCATGAAATATCTTAGCAGGTCTTGTCTTCCTTTCCTTAGAGAGGGTGTCTGTAGATTTGCTGGCGGATGACATGTCGATGTTGATAGCCCAGTCCTGCTCACCTTGTTCAAGCCCTTTCTGCATTGGCGTTTTTATTACACCAACTATATGGCACATCAAAATGGGCTGATTGGGTGGGTTGATCAGGGTGGGTACCTGTGCTATATGGTGTTATGAGTCTTATGAGCTCGGGATTTTGATTTTAACCTGTTAAGCTGATGCGCTTTGGTTTGGATACGCTGATCTTTTGGGCACGAACACTTAGTGAGCACAGGGGCCTTGACGGGCCGTAGCCGTAGGCGACGACGAACTTCCCTGGGCCGGCCGGACCCCCTCACCCCACATCATGTATCGATGCTTTAACTTCCTTCCCCATCTGGCAGGAATTTAAAGGCATTTAACAACGGTCGCAATTCATAACCCTTAACGCCAAGCCAAATATGACGGGATTATTGCGTTATCGATGTGCCTTCCATCACTAAAGACAACTATATAACAACAATAAAAATATGCGTAATGAAACCCTACGTGGTATTTCTTATGGTGTAATCTCTATTATTTTACGCTAACATTCATTCCGCTTCCCCCGAGGGTCTTCATTTACCCACGGCGTCCCATTATGCTAGACAACAGTTTATCCAATAAAACATGTATACCAAAGAACCACCTGTTGCTTCGAAAAGACTGCTTCCCTTATCCAACGTCAATCCTTTTACATTGGGTTACACCTGCCTTCTATGAACTCCATCTTACTTTCGAAAGGCTATGGTAATTACGAAATTACATGCTGACGAAAGTCACTGAAGTTACTGCCTTTATAACGGCAAGTTCGAATCGTGTTTGTTCCATAATTAACCTTTGACTATATCATTAGACGTCATATTGAACATTGCTTTCTCGATAGGTATATTGGATACGTAATCAGTTACCAAAGTACATGTTCTTAGCCGGGCTAAGGGCTTCTTCCTATGCCTCAGGCGCAATGGGTTCTAGACGCGGCCTGTTCCGCTGAGAACGTCCAATCTTCTCTAAATGGTCCTTGTTCTCCACAAAGGCTTAGGCGTGGGCCGGGCGTCCTGCAGCTTGACTTGCGGGGTGTGCCTGCAGTTCCCGGAAGGGGCGCATCCTCACAGGCCGTGGCTCCCACCGCACAATGGAAGCCTGCACACAGCTACAAAACATCCATCGCTGCAGACAGTCACGGGAGCAGCGTTCACCAGCCCTATTCCGCTTTGCTGCTGTCGGTGTGCACCGCTGGAAATGCATCCCCGACGTTGCCGACAAACTGCTCGGCAGGCGGTCGCGTGACCGCGAGCACCGCCAGTAACGCCATGATTGTGTTATCCCCCGGTTGCTCTCGCGCGCCAGTCCAGTCGCCAACCGACTCCGTGGTGCCTTCCCAACTGGATCAGCGCAATCGCCCACTCGCAACCCGCCCTGCGGCCGCAGGCGGCTTAACTCGGATGGCAGCGGGTCAGACCCCAAGTCAGGCGGCCGCATCCTCACCCTCCGCTGGCGGACCCGGCGCCACCTCCGCTTTGGTATCACGGTCAATTACGTACAACCCACTGCTGCCGCGACAGCGCAGTCCTTCTGCTGGGCGGCGGCGACCACCCGTCGAGCTCGGGCCACAGGAACAACCGCAGCCCAGCAGCACTGGCATTGCTCCAAAGCCCAAGAACTCAGCAGGGAACAGGCGGGTCACATCGAATGGTAATGCAGCGGCAGCCTTACAATGTTCCTCGCCTCTTGTAGGCACCGACGCCGCCGACTCTGTATGCCCACGCGCAGTTGAAACGACCAAGCTTGCAAATATGGCGCTCGGGCAGCGGCAATCGAGCATGGCGGCGGCTGCAGCGGTGCCGCCGCCACTGGTCTCGTTGTATGGCTGTCATCCAGAGGAGCTCGTGACGCCAATCACCACGGCCTTGGACGGAGCTGCCGCAGCGACGGTGATGGCAATGGCAGCGGAGGTACGGTCACCCCAGTCGCCAGGGGTGAACGGCACTGACGGCAGCGCTGGAAGCAGGAGCGGCAGCGGCAGTGGCGGCATGCCCAACGCTGCGTCGCAAGGCGTTGATTTTGCATCTAGCCACGCATCCACTGCGGGCATTGGAGCCGGGCCTGAGCTCCCCCGCAACCGCAGTGGCTTCGGAGAATACCGCGACGGCGGTGACAGCAGCGGATGGTGGACTAGCAGTAGCGCGCGCGCAAGGGCTGATTCATCTGATCTGCGGCCATCGTCCGCCCAGAGACCTAGGCACGAGGGGGTTTGCGCTACTTCGCCGTCGCAGCATTCCTCGCCCTCGCTGATGTCAGCCACCATGCAGACTGCGTTGGCGGTGTTGGGTGCAGGGCTCCCTCTACCGCCCTCTCCTTTGGGGGGACACCCTGGACATGGCCGCGAGGGGGGCGCAGCCCGCCCACAGCCCCTTACACCGCCGCCGGCCTCGGTATCATCCACCTCGTCCAGCGGGTTGCCCCCGCGGCTGTCTTCCCCCGTTCCCCGCCGCGCCGCGCACTCCTCCGCCAGCGGCACAGAGGATTCTGCCCTGGAATATTTTGGTGTGTACGAGGGCGATGCGCTGAGTGCGGAGGATAGAGAGAGCGACGAAGAGGATGGCGAGGAGGACGAAGCGGCCGAGGATGTGGATGGGAAAGAGTGCAGGGATGAGCACTTCCCGTGGCACGTCGGATCGGCTCGTGGCGTTCGCAGCACGGCTAATGTGCATGCAGTTCGGCGAGCCGCGGCAGTGACGGCCGCAGCGGCGGCGACGGGACAGAGGGCCAGGCCTGGTCCGCCGTCGCCGCAACGCCAGCAGCAGCAGCGCCAGCAGCAGGCTCTACCATGGTCGCTACAGCGGCCACCTAGCGGCCGGCCGCCCCCGCCGCCGCATCCCCCAGGCGTGCCCGTGCTGCGTCGTCAGAGCAGCCTCGATGTTGCCGCTGCAGCGGCGGCGGCGACTTCTAGCATTTACGGCAGCGCCAGTGCTGGCTCCAAGGAGGGTTCCGCATCGGAAGCGGGATCGAGGCCGGGTACGGCGTCGTCCGCCTGGTCAGGGTATGACTTGCTACAGCCGCCGGAGTTGAAGTTGCGGTCTGGCCGCGGACGAAGCTTTGATAACATGCCCGCAGTGGGCGATCCTCGGGACACCGGCGCCGGCGGCAACGGTGGAAAGGCGAGTGGCGTCGACGGCGTCACCGTGACGTCGTCTTCGCTGGGTGCAGGAGCCGCGCGTCGTCGAGCTGCCAGCAACCCACGGGACGCGGTAGCACTGGAGGTTTGCTATCGCGGTGGCAAAGCCCACGGTTCGAGCTTGAGCCGATGTAGCAGCGCCGTGAGCCATCGTGGCCCTGCTGCTTCCGAACGAACAGCCGTACAGACCCTGGCGCTACTAGCGACGCTGGTGATGGCCTCTCCAGAGTCTCCTAGTGCCGCGTCAGTCTCCTCCAGCGGTGGTGGTGTGTGCGCGGCCCGTCGGAAGCGCGCCGAAGTGTCAACCGGTCGCAATCGAAAGACGGCCGGCGGCAGCGGCACCACTACACCGCATCGAGCGCTGCACCCTGCGGTACTCGCTCTAACAGACCTGACCCCCACTCTGCCTTCGGACCAGATGCGGACGGATCGGATCCTCACGGATGAGAAGGGAAGGCCGTTTCCATACATTCAACCCCCTGCGTTTCCCGGCACCTGCCCCACCATCGCCTTCGCGGGATCCGCAGTAGAAAAACACCAGCGGGGGCTGCAGCCGCTACTCAGTCTGACGCTTTACGTCAAATACGGCGGAGTTGCCAACACGCCCGTACGTACCGCGTTTAAGGAGGGGGGCCTACGGCCTACGCGCAAGGGCAAGCGCTGGGTGGTGCAATGGGGCGGCATCCTGGACGCATCGGCGCTCGCCAAGTTGCACAGCTTTCAAAGAGTGAACCACTTCCCAGGTGAGTGGAGGCGGCGGGGGGGGGCCGGGGGCCGACAATGGGACCCTGGGAACTGTCCGGAAGGCCAGTATCTGAGGCTACGTTGAGTGGCAGTTGGCGTTTTTGCAGAGGGTTTGGGAGTAATAATGGACCTCGCCACATGAAGCCGTGCACTCACAAAGAGGGACTGGGAGGAGGTGACACCGGACAAGGGGGCGGGGGGAACTCAACAGCGTATGTTGGGGTGTGTGGTGGGATGGTTTGTCGTCCTCCAGGGTGTGGGCAGTTTTGATATGAACGATTGTGGGATGACGGTTAGGGGGGCGTTAGGGGGCGGGGCACGAATTGGTGCGGGACCAGGTTAGGGCGGGGATCAGATTCTCCCTGTGGCAGCAGCAGGGGATGTGGTGGGTTGAGGTTCCAAGCCAAACCAAAGCTCAGCCAAACCAAATACCAGGCTGTCTTGTTGGGTGGTGAAGGTGGTGTCGGGTGGAGAGGACAGGGGCCCACATTGTGCATCCAGTGTTCCGCTGCACGCTGACGAAGTTTGAGCGGTCGGGTATAGAGATGCTTGCCGTACTGATTCCTGTGCCTTACTCTTTGGGCCATCTTCTTGCATCTTTTTGCACGTAAGATTACTGGTGGTGCTTGAGCTGCATATCGCCCCATTCTGGTATTCGCGTCTTCGTTTTGGGTTTGGTTACCTGTTTCCTCTGTCTCCTTTCCTTTCCACTCTCATTTCCCCCGGCCCTCTTCATTCATCTGCAGCTACCCCTCCCTCCCTACCTTTCCTTCCTTCCACCGAGTTCGCTCCTCTGTCCACATGCACATACAACACCGCACAGGAACATGGGAGCTGGGTCACAAGGGTCACCTGTACCGGAACGTGTACAATGCACGCCGCCGCGCGCGCAGCCCTGCCGCTGAGGCGTTCGATATCGTGCCTCGCTTCTACATCATGCCCCGGGACTACGAGGAGTTCCGTGCCGATGTGGAGCGTTTCCCCGACCGCCTGTATATCCAGAAGGTGGCCTGCAGGGACGAAGTGGGGTAAAGGGGACACGGGTGCAATAAAGCCCATCTCCACCCCTGTGGGGCAGTCTGCGGTGGAAGAAGAAAGGATTTGGACCTCTGAGCCCTCCTTAGCGTCCCGCTCTTCCCTGGCTCCGAACCCAGCCGCACTTTCATATCACAAGGGCGTTTCCTGAAGTGATGAACTCCTGCGGCCCCCTCCCAACCCATTGCATCTATGTTCCAACTTTAAGAGATCAAAGTTCAATGGCAGCCTCCCTCTTAAGCCATTGCGTCGGAGGCTTCTTGTGGTTCCACTCCATTCCATTCTTCCCCTTCCCTCCTTCCCTTCCTGGCCGCTCCAGCCCACCAACTCTTCCCGGGGTCGGGGCATCCGAATGGTCACCCGCCCCGAGGCTATCTCCCGGGACGCGAAGGACGTGCTGGTGCAACACTACATCTCCAACCCCCTGTTACTGAATGGGTAGGTGCAACACAGGGGGCTGTTGGGAGCCGAATACACAGGACACGATAAAGCAAGTGGGGAGGGCCAGGTGGCGGGCTGTCTCAGGTGCGGGTGAGTAACCAAAGCAGCTGGGCGAATGCGTTTGGCGGCTGAGATCGGGGTAAGCAAATGACCAAGGCCCGAGGGCCCTATGGTGGGCGTGTAGTACTTATCAAAAGCTATTACCTTCCTGCAGGAGGTGGGTAGCAGCGGCACAAGTATGGTCGAATGCAAAGAGTTATAGGCAAGCGCGAATTGGGGCGAGGGTACCAGCCATCATCCAGTCCCTCATTCGGTACCTAACGCCGTTCGTAACTGTTCTCTCCCCTCCCCCTCCCCTTGCTCGCACCACCCGAAGCTTTAAATTCGACATGCGGGTGTATGCGGCCGCCACGTGCCTGGACCCGCTGCGACTGTACGTCTTTCCGGATGGCCTCGCCCGCCTCGCCACAGAGCCCTACTCGGCCGATAAGGCGAACCTGACGTGAGCAGGACTTGGGGGAAGGGAAGCGGCGGTGGGGGTGGGGGTGGGGGAGAGGAGAAATGGGGCCGGGGAAAGGCTAAATGGGGCCGGAAGGAGGAAGGTTAGACGGCGAAGAATCTACCTCATGAGGATGAAGTCAAATCTTTGGCGCTACCGAGTGCCATGGTGCAAAGGGAACCCAGCCGCCCCGAGTGGCGATACCAAAGACCGAGCCCCGATGGCGGAAGCAGAGGCGGATGGATACGAGGCATGGTGCAACACTCTTTCCCGAGTTCGCCCTTTCCGGGGGAGGAAGAAGGGTTTGGGAGAGGTCGGCGGTATCTGTCATGGTCCGCGGTCTGCACATGGATGAAAGTGGGCCCAGGCGGCGAATTAGGCGGATTAGGCGGACGGGTGGTGTGTCCATCCCGCCATCCATGCGATGGTTCTTTCCTGCTCTGGCTGGCTGGGGGCTTCTCGTCGTCGGTGAGGGGAACGGTACGCTGCTCAAGATTGATGCGTTTGAATTATATTCCACAGCAGTATGCAGTATAACATTTGCTCACATGTTCTTAGGTGGCGTGTTTTCATCCCTCCTATTATTTAAACCCTTAAGAAACCCTAAAACCCTATTATTTATAATATCCCTCTCCCCCGCAACCCCTCCCCGCGTGCTCCCACAGCAAGCGCTGCGTTCACTTGACTAACTACTCGGTTAATAAGAAGTCGGCCAAATTCCTCAAAGCTCAACCGCTGATACCGCAACTGCAAACGCAAACGCAAGGGCAACAGCCGGGTGGAGTCGGTGAGGGCGGCGGCGGAGGCACATTGTCAAGTACGTCTTCGGCGCTGCCGTCAGCGCTGCCTTCGTCCTCGTCCTCATCATACAGCCACCAGCCCTCGGACCCCTCGAGCGAGTGCGACGGGAGTAAATGGAGTCTCGCCGGATTGCGGTACTACCTGGAGTCTAAGGGCATGGGGCCCGGCTGGAACGTAGTGTGGAGGCAGGTCAGGCGGATGGGGCGTGGGAGGGTACGGTGCAGTGAAGTACTTCATTGATTGACCAGTTAAGCATTCGCAAGCAAATTGAGACGAGCGAGTGGGGGGATGGGGGTTTGGGGGGGTTGCACTGGCGTTGACATCAGGCCCGGCAGTTGTGGTAGAGGCGTAAGTCAGCCGCCGCCCATTGCATGAGAGGCATGAAAGCCAACTATGTATTATAGTTACAAATAGAACTACTAGGATGTTTGGCTTATGTAACGGTCGTGCCGAGGCTCGTGATGATTCCTCCTGTCGGTGTGAAAGCACTGGCGGTAGCCGGGAGTTTGTGTGTGCGTGTGTAAAGTATGACACGGTGAGACACGATGGGTACGGGGACGGTTGGAGCTGCGAGGCGACTGAGGAGGGTTTGGGTATTGGGACACGGTGCGCGAAATGATGCTTGCCGAGCCTCGTGAAGATATGAAGTCTTATGAGAGCATTTGATTTATTCACGCACATAATCACATTTAGACATATACACACATCTATCTATCTATCTATCTAACTATCTATCTATCTATCTATCTGTCTGTCTATCTACGTACATGTATGTGTATATGTATGTGTGTGCGTGTCTATATGTGTGTCTGTATATGGAGAAAAAAAGTGCGTATTGAGAACTCAGTGACCTTCCTCCCCCCCCGTAGCGCAGCGCACTTACGTCTTTCACCCTCCATTGTCGCGAAGATCTCCATCTTTCCGCTCATCTACTTTCAGGTATGCGATATCGTGGTCGCTGCCGTCATTGCCGCTGAGCCCCGAATGAACACCGAGTTCAAGATGAAGGTGCCGCACCGAAATAACTGCTTCGAGGTGCGGATGGGGAGGAGAGGCGATTGGGAAGGGGCCTGGTTGGGGGGATTTAAGTAATGATGGGTAATGATGTGAGCGTTGTAAAACCATCATCGGTTCGGACTTCAGACTGCGTAATCCCCGGAAAGGAGGAGGGGCCGGCAGCAGCAGCGCGCACTGCAGCAGGGCTGTGGTGTTCTGGGCGTGAGGATGAGGAGGCGTTGGGGGAAGTTCGTCAGCAGGTGTGAGTCCTGCTTTGGGGGGGGGGGAGGGGGCTTCTGCAGGCCCGCACCTGTATACATGCGATTTCTCACATCGGAAGCCACCGCCACTGCCGTCGCCGCTGGCATCTTTGCAAACCGGCAAAACCATTCGCACAACGGTGTTTATCATCTCAATTCCAGGAGCTCAAGAGCTAAGTGCGGGGCCATGAAGCAGCACGATGTACGGGGCGTGACCTCGCTCCCCGTTACCTGATATCGCCTTTTGTGCCCCCGCCTCGCTTTTATGCCTGCACCCTCCCACAAAACCCCACCTCCGCCCAAGCTCCAGGGAGCTTAGGGTTCGTTGGTTCTAAGCTCGATGGACCCTTTTCCCCCTTTCTGGTACCCGTCCCGCAGGTGTGGGGTTTTGACATCATGCTGACGGACACTTTCCGTGCCTGGCTCATCGAGGCCAACACCTGCCCCTCTCTTGCAGCCGACAGTAAATTGGACATGAGGGTCAAGTGCTCCATGGTTTCGGAGCTGATGCATCTCCTAGGTCCAGTGCCATATGATGTGGAGGTGCGCATGGCACATGGGGAGGATAAAGGGAGGATGAAACTGGCGGGACAGGAACTGGGGGAGGAGGCAGGATGGGCTGGGAGCAATTGTATGAATATCATGACACCAATAACCCAACCTAGGGACAGGTACCTCCTCGTACCGGAGGGAGAGGTACAATAAGTCATGGAAAAGCAGAGCGAGTTGGAGACGGGGCCTCATGGAGAAGTTGGAGGCGGGGCCACATAGCGCAGGGAGCTTGTCATGGCACATCCTCACACAGCGACACGGATAACTCTGCGTTCGGATTTATAGCCCCTGGTAATCGCCAAAGCACATCCCCACAACCCTCTCCCCCCACTCAACTCATATTGCTGGGATGCTAATGTCGCTGGGACACTACAAATATAGGTTTACGAAAAGGCGGTGGAGGCGAAGCGCCAGGCACGGCTAACGGGCCTGCCCGTATCGAACGCCGCCGTGGCTCGGCAGGCGGCGTCCAGCGGGGGAGGAGGAGGTGGAGGGGACGACGAGGCGCCCCCGACGCCGACGCTGGGGGCCCAGCAATCGTTTGGGCAATCGGTTGGGGGCGGTGCCAGCTCCGGCGGCAGTGGCGGCGGCCCTGGCAGTGCAGTGGTGCAACCCAAATCGCTGCACGAGCTCGATGCCATAGACTTCACAAGTGAGTGTAAGCAGAGTGGGCCGTGGGTAAGCGTGAGGCTGTACCTTTGCACATGGCGATGGGAACGCCATGCAGAACACAACTGTGCCTCCCAGTGCCAACCCTCGCCATATCTCCCCCGTGCCGCTTGCTTCTGGACCGCTGTTGTCATTGTCTCCGCAGCCTTGTCGCCGGCTGAGCTGCCGGACGTGGTCCTGGAGGCGGAGGCGGAGATGGCCCGGAGGTGCAGCTGGCAGCGGGTGTTCCCGTGCGAGTATGAGCCCACCAGGTAAGTGCGGAAAAAAGTGAAGAGGGGACTGTAGTGTGAGGTTGGAGGTGGATATGGGGGTAGAAAAGCAAAGTGCTTCATGAGGTACTTGGTGGGGTGCGTCAGGTCGGTGCCGCAAAGGAAAACTGGAAGAGGGTGGAAAGGGGCTGGGGCAGTAGAGGGGGTGGGGGCTGGGGGAGATGTGGTTCCTGCAGGTCGTGAGGTGGTGGCGACCCCATTAGGTACATGATCTTGCACAATCCAAGAAATGTCTTTATCTGGGCCTGTCATGCTCCCACATACCTTATGCCTTGTGTTCCGCTCCACCCGAGTTCTGCCTGCCCCTCCAGCGGGTTCTTAACGTCTTCCTTTTATAACTGTTTCGGCGCGGCTTTTGGATTCTCAGCTTAACCTGAGGGGAAATTCGCCGTCCGTCTGGGGAGTGGATTGGTTTCCACAGTTTGCGTCCACACCCATACCCTTGCCTTTCGCCGTCCGGAATACCTCCCTCCTCACGTGCGTGATACAGGTACCTGAACCTCTTCGAAACACCTCGCCTGAATAACCTGCTGCTCTGCAAGTACTATGCGCAGACCAGCGGCAATTGCGGGGACTTGTTCCGCCGACCCGGGAGTGTCAGTAGGGGAGGCCCGAGAGTGGTTCCGGGGGGAGTCAGTGGCGGCGGCGCCCCGGGAATAAGCTGGGGAGGTGGCCGGCCCGTGTCGCGGGAGTGGCGCCCCGGCGGAGGGGGTTGATGGCGACACGGATGGATGTAGGTGGGAGTGTTTCTCTTGGTGCTTAAGGATAATAATTATCATAATGGGAGCGCGGTGCCACCCAGCCAGAAGCAGCGAGCTGAGCTGCCGGCTGCTGGAAAAGCTGTTCGTGCGCACTGTGCTGTGCCGCACTGGCTTCCTGATTCTTGGTGTTCATCCATTCAATTCGGACGGCAGGAGAGTGAGAGATGGTGCGCCTCGAGTCCCGGTCAGGTTGCCCCGGGCCACTTGCAGTACCTGGTCGGGAGATTTTCCAAGATGAAGTACGTTACACTTTTGCCCTCCCCGTCCCAGCAGCGGATCGGATGGCCAATAAGGAAAGTGAGAGTGTGGGTACTGGTGGACACATC
This sequence comes from Volvox africanus, assembly GCA_030268105.1. Taxonomy (NCBI): domain Eukaryota; kingdom Viridiplantae; phylum Chlorophyta; class Chlorophyceae; order Chlamydomonadales; family Volvocaceae; genus Volvox; species Volvox africanus. Next base: position 2,256,777 of record BSDZ01000089.1, on the reverse strand, counting down.
GTAACTTTTTGTGCACCGAAGGCTGTAATGTGCACCGAAGGCTGTAATCGATCGTGCTGCATGATGTATATGCGGTTTGGGGGAACGATGTGTATGGGCATGAGGGGGGTGGTGACATGATGGTTTGTGTGGGGGGGTTGAGTTTGTATATCTGTGTGTGTGGGGGGGGGTATTTATTTGTTTGAGGGGAGCAGTTGCGATTAGGACCCGTATCTGGTTTCGGGACGTGTATACGTTGAGGCCCCTTCGAACACAAGGCCCATTGCTCTTCATGTTTACCATGCTTGCAGTTGTTTTGTCTATTATTGTTCGCTGTTTTGACCCTATTTGGTCAAAGCACCTGGTGTCCAAGCCGTGGTGTGCACTGAACTGATGGCGCAACCATTTCGGCATTAAATTGTGCCGATAGAAAATCCTAAGGATCCAGCAGGAGGTACTTACTGCGAATTACAGCAGCAGGTGGTTGAGCGGGTACTAAGCAGCTGTTAAAGACAAGCTGATGATAGCGATGCAGCTACAGATACAGATACAGATACAGACGAATGTGGAATGGGGATGGTTAGCTAGAGACAAAGAGTCGTATAGAGGTGCCTGGCTTGGGGTTTGTCATTGGCCACGTTCTCTGGGTGGCATGTTAGCTTGCCTCATGTTAATGCGATGATGCTAGCTGGCAGTATTAGGGAGGCTGAGGTTTGATGCGTGACATATTCACGATGATTGGGCGCGTTGGAAAGAGGACGGGTAAGACGGGTACGTAATACACGCCTACAGCACGTGTCCCGTTTGTCAAGCACGCCTGTACGCATGTTGGCTGGTGCATTCGTCGGAAGACTGGTGCATTCGTCGAGGTAGACGCCCGTGGGGTTCCTTGTCGCCTTCGGAGGTACACGCTTCCCGGTTGTATACATTATTACTACGGGAAATTGTAAAGAAAGTATTCCTGCCTTTGGAATGCCACAGAGAAACCAGCCGGTTCTTTGTCACCCGGAACAATACAGCCCTCCAAAAAGACAACCGCACCACTGCCGCACCAAGGGCCGTACGCCTGACTAACCCGGCATCCTAACGCAAGCTCTAAATATTATGTGTCTATGTAGCATCTACTGATTATCGAATTATCCATCTCGGCATAAACTTCGCTTAAATTTATAGGCTTACCAGTAACATGCAAGCTGCGGTTGGCAGGTCCTTCCAAAACATTTCTGCAAATTGTCAAGACTTAAGGATTTCTTCCCTTGCTAAATTTGTACCCATCAATTGTGGATTCGTTGCAAACGCGATGACTACTGATGTGCGACAACTGAAGCAGCAGACGCGAAAGCACATCAAACAAGGACTGCAGTCACTCACTGCGGAACAGATGGCACATGAAAGTAGGTTGATATAATAATCATATGATACATGTCCGACATTGCCGGGCAATAAAACTCGCCGCTTTTACTCAAGGTGCCCGCATCACCGCACACGTGCTCGGGCTGCGCCCTTACGTGGGCTCCAAGATGATTGGCATATACCTCCATTGTAAAAAGCTTCGGGAGGTGGACACGACACAGATCCTGGAAGATGCCATGCGGCAAGGTAGGTAGGTAAGCATTCATTCGTACCGATGAGCTGATTCGTACGGGATCTCAACGTACATTTCGAATTGCTAGCAGCATGTCAGTCCAATTTGCGAACTTCTCATGTATCCCTTAAACGTGGTGGGATATGAGCTGCCCTACTGTTTTACGCAGGCAAGAAGTGTTATGTGCCTGTGGTGGAGGACAGCAAGAGCAACATGAAGTTCCTACACCTGGGTGAGTGAGAGGGTTATTGAAATGGAGGACAGATGGAATCATAATTAATCAGGAAACGAATCTTCAGGGGAGATGGCATTCCAGAAATCCAGGTTGGGGATGAATACAAATCACGCTGCGGCAAAGCGTAGGTCACATTGCGAGAGAAAATTTATGGCTTCGGAGCGAAGAGGAGACATTCTGGCCCATGGCCTAGCCATAGATTGCGGCACTCCTTTCCAGGCGATCCGCGCCACATTGCTTCATCCTGACCTGACACCACCTCGCTTTCCTCCGGCCGGTAACCAAGTCCACGAAACACACAGCGGCGGTAATATCAAGCAGTCAGCCGCAAAATGTGCTCCCTGCTAAGAACTTCTCCGTGTGTGTTATGTGACGTGATGGTCGTACAATATGGCATGTGCACAGCCTTGGCCACGCTCTACTTTCACCTAACTAATGCCTGCAGAACCCAAACCCATTCCATACCATCTCTTGTTTTTGTAATTCACACACTTCCGTGTGTCCGTTCAACGTCATGACAGATGAGCTCTCCTGCCTCAGGAGGGTGCCGCCATTCAACATCCAGGAGCCCCCAGACACCTATGTCGACGGCTCACCCCGGCAGGATGGTATGCCGTGCATGGTGCAGTACAGTGCACGATGAATGGTTGGGTTTTGCCACAGACTGTACGTTCTGGATGTAATTTTGGTTTTGTCTCTACAAAATTTGTACTTCTACCGGGCAGGATTCGGAGCAGGCTTTTGCAGCTGCATCCGCGTGATCCTCAGTCTCTTCTGCCGGTCCTCACATATAAACGCAGTACTACATGGGTCAGCCATCACACTGCTGTGTTCGTGTTTCCGAATGCAGCAAGGGAGGATCCTGTCGCTTGAAGCAATCACGGCCTTTCCGGCGCTCCTCTTCGAACACATATGGTCATTCATGGCCACTCCTTTTATTAACGCAATTATCTATTTCCGGTGCCTATCCCACTCCATAGTCCTTCAGTGCCGTACCTGCCTCGACGTCCTCCTAGTTCCGGGGCTGGGCTTCGACCGGGCCGGGAGGAGACTGGGACGAGGGGGCGGGTGAGATACACGAGAGGAAAAGGCACGCCGTACATGTCGGAGGGATGGCGTTGCCCGTTGTCCGTTGTCCGTTGGCAGTGGCAGTTGATGTGAACACTACACCATTTGGGGAGTACGGGGGTCTTATTGTGGACGTCGAAGGTTTGCCGCTCAAAGGGGGTGAAGCACATTCCACGTGACGCCTGATGTGAACTTGACTTCGAAACCACCAGTCTTTGTAATCGAGATGTACTGTGGCTTGCGGATCTCCTCGGCAACCATGTCACCCACCCTCACCTATGCCGCTTCCCACCGCCACCGCTTTACAACCCTCGCAAAGGATCATCCCGCAGCTCGTCACCACCACTCGTTACTGCGGGCACTTGGGCTTTCACGGTTCACACGACGCATGCTTACGTCCCTCTCCGCTTCCACGATATGTCTACTCTTGACCACCCCGCTGCCCACTTCCTTAGATACTACGACAAGATGATCTCTCAACTTCAACACCTTGCCATTGAAGAGGGTCGGCAGCCGCCGTTGATAGGTAGGTGAGGATTCCCTGCCTGCACCTCCCCTGCTTGCACTTGTGGTATTCCTGCGGCGCTACCCGGGTTATAGTTGTTGCGGCCACAAAGCTATTTCCACGACATATGAGAAATGACCATACTGCCATTGCATTAATTATTAGGGTATTTCTGTCCCCGTTGTTCCACCCCGGCGTACTCTCTCTCTCTGTGCGAGAACCTGAGCGCTCATCCCTGGCTTCGACTTCCCGCTGCAGTGGCCCTGTCATATGAAGCACAGTTGGTTTCTGCCGTACCAATGGACAAACATGACCAACCAGTGGACCTGGTGGTGACGGCAAGCGACGTGGTTCAGTGTACCAAGCGGGGGGCAGATGCCGTTATGGAGATGCGATGATTACTATTATGATTGGCGTAACAAACCATTCCTTCGATGTCTCGCCCTCGCTGTAGTAGTTGAGAGCCGGGAACCGGGTTGGACGCGGAGGCAGAGGAAGGGCAGGGGGAGGAGCGTGCGACTCGGCAACGGGTTGCCAACGCTCCGGATGGCAAGCCCGTCGCGGTGTTTCGTGGACAGAGGCCCCGGCCTCGGGCAGCATCAGTCATGAAGGTGTGGGCTTGTGGGATTATGGCATGGGCAGTGCCGGTGGTAGCAGCGGCCGCGGTTGCAACGGGGGGATTCGGCTTGGGCGAAGCAGTCTGTGAGGTTCTGCTGGCTGAAGGGATGGCGGGCTGGGAGTAGGTGTAGGCGGATTATCCTCCCGGCTATCTGGTTGATAAATAAAAACACGAGTTGTGACCCCGTTGTGACCCCGTTTGTTGTGTGTTTTGCGGGGTATGGTCTCGGGGGAGGCGGGGATCTAGCGGTTAGGCTCCCAAACAAGATACTGCGTGTCGAACAGCTGCCCTGTTGGGTGTCTGGAGGGCCGCGCATGTGGTGGCTGCTTAGTGCGCAGCGTGCAAGCCTGCCGTGTCAAGGCAGCTTGCGAACATTGCTGCAAACCCAAAGGATGGCGCTGCTTGCACCTTTGGGGATAGAGGTGTGGTGGCTGATGGCGCGGCAGTCCGTGTGGGGTGATCGATGGGTCATGCAAGTAATAAGGCTTTAGGAAAGCCGAGGCCGAGGACGTACGACACACGACGTTTCCTTCATTTGTCGCGGGGTCCATGTATGCGACCTCCTGCACCCTGTGCCTTTCTGAAAAAGGAAAGTGGTTCGGTGTGAAAATAAGTCTATGCTAGGGAGTGTGTTACGGGTGGGGGTCGTTTTCAAAAGCGTGGGGTGTGTTTTCTGAAGCGTGTCATTATGGAGGGGGGGACTTGATTTGATAGGCGGACTTCACTGCGGGTTGGACACAGGTGGATATCGGCTTGGCCCCGGGCGGAACCGATGGGCATGTGCGTGGATTGTGGGACTGTGCATACCGTGCTAGTGATCCTCATGCAAAACTGAGGTGACTCAACGTAATACGTATCACCTAGTATCGCGGTGCTAATTACAACATGCTAGGTGAAAGAAGATGTGGGCACGTGGGCCGTGAACCTACTCGCACTGTGTAAGGTCGGCAACAATGAGCCAAATAGCTTAACATGATGTGCCTCAAGTGCCCGTGGTCATGTGATAGTGGTGGTTGCTTATCGGCTGTGGGAGACACTCATCCAAGTCATTCTGCGCAACCTGAACCCTTACCAAGGCTGCGGGCCTGAAGCCCCTCGCGGCATGCTAGCTACAGCTGGCGGAGACAGCAACTCTCCGTCTGGCCTTTGCCTGGCACTCGCAGCTCCCCGAGCTGATACAGCAATAGGTCCGACGTCATCTGTAGCGATGTTAGTAGTGTACGTGGCCCCCCCTCCGCCAACTCTTTTCTTTCAGACGGGCCTCCTTAACTAGCATCTCTCGGCCGCGCCGTCCTGCATCCCCCTGATTCCCCCTCGCCGGAACCAAGCAGCCGCCCTCCCCGTTCATTAGAGCAGCGGCTTGCAACAAGAATATGAGGAGCCGCAGCCTTGGCATTGTCAAATATTGGCCTGGGTTTTCTGTTCCGATGCAGACTGGCAGCACCACAACGAAGGCGGCGCATCCGGGTACATCCCCGGATGCACATCCCATCCGGAGTTGGCCTTCTCCGGATGTACAACGGACCATCGGCGGTGTGCGTGCGTAAGGGTGTGGAAGAGGGGCGGACGTTTCCCGTGTGAATGCGTGCGGGGGTTTTCGCGACGACCCAAACACCCGGCCGCCAGTTGACACTTCACCGCTGTGGCTGGGGGGTATTCATTCGTCCAACGGGAAGTGTTGACAGGGCTTGAAAGTCATGGCCGTCATTGGTGACGCAGATTCCGGGGTTTTACAAGGGGTGCCCGGCCTAGTGGCATGGTAAGTACGGCGATTAGTAAAGCATCTTTAACTGGTCATAGTGGTTGGGCTTGAAATGGCCGCTGTAAACTTGTAATCTAATCCTAGTAGTCCTCGTTGGCCAAGAAATGTATCGATACGCGAAGGTTCCTGGCATGGCAGATAACACACTGCGCCTGAAATTATCTAATGCCCTTACTAATCGGGTTGCGTGCGGTGTCACTACCGAGTTATTATAATGAATACCAACAAACATGTTGTTAAGGAGATATCTTGATATCCCTAACATCATGTCGCATGGCGCCGGTGGTCTGTGGGCTGAATCGCGGGAAAACTGCAAAGCGCATCCGTGGATCAAGAACCCAGAAATGCTGAGCTGTGGTTACGCTAGGAAATCTGCTCCGGTAAGCACCGGCGATGTGGTGATAGCTCAAACGCAGCCCGTTTGCTTTCGAACAACGCATCACCAGAACTGAACAAATGTATGTTTTGGTCATATGATAATCCGGTCATCATTTCCTATGCCTCCGTACTGCTGCCTGTAGCGTGTGGGGGGTGGGGGGGGTGGGGACTGCGCGCGGTGGGCCCAGAGCTCTGGGTGGGCCGTTGTTTTGCCCTTGGCAGGTATAAGATATCCGACTCGTGCACAGCCTTCCCTTCTGAAGTAACCCAAACCAACCCAACTATTTACTGCAAAGCTTTCCAACACTCTACGTTACGCTTTCTTCAACGGACTGCTGCGGCGATCGACCGATTTAAGCTCGAAGCTGACGCTGTCCCTTCATTCACCACCAATTCACCCGGCATTACGCTCCAAGGCACTCAGGAAACCTTTCCACGAGGTGCGTGGCCTTCAGGGGCTGGGCGCTCCGCCTTGGCCGAAGCTGATGAACTCAGCGCCGATGCCAGGATGGAGTCGGTCTTCATATGACACACAGCCTTGCATCCCTCCAACATGTTTCCTGCCATACGTAACAATATCTGGCGCTTTCCGTTTTATGAAGCCTCTAAGGGAAACGACGGAGTAGGCAAAAGGGTCCATGACATCTCATTCCACTTCTTACTCGCCCTGGCATTTGCACTGCTACCCTTGCAGGAACCGATTCTTATCAACGGTTGTTGACATTTTCACCAGTCTTGGTCCAAAACAAGCAATGTCGATGTCGATGCCAACGATGCCATTGTCGATGTACTCTCCGCGTATCATATTGCGCACCTCGGAGCGCAAGTGGCGCGGCAAGGTGCGTGCGCCAAATGACGACGACTAAGATTGACGAGTCATCTTAGGGTGATATAGGGACAGATATAGCATTCACGAGGACGCATTCACGAGCTTTGGAGCGTGTATCCTCGGCGGCAGCGTGTCACCTGTTGGGTTGCGCCGGTCTACGAACAATGTCCCTCCCTCCGCGTAAACCCTGTCGGTCCGTCCGTCCCACCCCACGCACCCCACGGCTTGGATTGAATCCACCCATCGACTGCACACATGCAGCTCACTGCCTATCACCGTATAAGAGGTTATACCTCGATCACAGGACCCTGTATTGTTCCTAGCTAGTTCTCGTGGTCGGTGTGGCTGCATGGAGTAATATGTTGATGTACGGATTGAACCACCCGCAGGCCTGCGTCATTGATTGCTTGGGCCGTGACGAGCCCATGGAGATGTGGTTGGACCTGCCCGAGCGCATTACCACACGCGCCCAGGTTCTCCCACAAGTGGTTCAAGCGATGAAGTCCCAGTTCGATCCCGAGACTGAGCTCTTGCACATAGCGGACTTTTCATGGGGTTTTGATTCCGAGACGTTCAAGATCGTGACCACTGAGGTATGTATGCGCGTGTGTTTACACGTGAAGATGCCAGCACAAAGCCGGTAATACCACGCATACACCGCAAGTACCTGACGTAATCTTTTCACTTCTGCGCATCATTACATGCAGGAGATTTATTGCCGTCCATACATGGCAAACGAGGTGCCGTATTTCATCATTTTCCGGACCGAGCACCATCCCGGGTGAGTGGCGCTGGTTCAATCTGCGGGTGGCTGCACACGATACCCCAAATTCTCATGCACGTTCTGTTGTTGTACTTCGCTGGTGTACGCCGGAGCGCTCATTACCTTTGCCCTTCATCCGTCCGGCAGGGTGAAGCGGCCAGCAATGGTATACGGCGTCCCTGAGTACCAACAGCCCAACGGTAGCGGCGGCTCCTTCCCCACCTGGGCCGTCATGCAAATGTGGCAGATGAAGGCACCGTCGCCAATTTGTTCCTTGCCGTTCCACAAGCTCGTTGGATTGCCGATGATGGTGCCCCTGACGGTTGGGGACAAGAACTGCCACGCAGTGCTTACAGCTCTGCAGCGCGGAATTGAGGTGTGTCACGTTTGACACACGTTGCGCCCAGATGCATGTGTACAAGTGTCTTTGGAGCAGCTCACCTCATGCAAACTACTTCGCCTGCATGACATATATACATACATCTCCGGCTTCAAATCCTGTCGTCGTGCGTGCTTGCCGTATTTTAATGTGTCTGTACAACAAACGTCGTCGGCTAGCTTGGCGCACCCATGGTACACTTACACCTTGACTTCTGCGGAACACGCTGCACCTCTCCCTCCCTCGTGCAGCCGTACTTGAAGGAGCTGCCCGATCGGCGCTCCTTGCCCGCCGTCGTCAGGATGCCCATTCATCCTTACGGGCTGGACCCTCATGGGCCCATCCGGGAGCGCGCCGTCTCATTGCCGCTACCTGAGGTCATGAGGCCCGAGTGGGCGCTCACCTGGCCCAACCAGGGCCCTGTGCCCTTGCTCACGGCCATAACGGCGCCGGTAAGGAGAGGCTTCGTGTGGATCGACGGTGGGTGTGTATGTGTGTGTCTCGACAAGGATTCTTATGTGTTACAGACCCCTCGTCACCGTGTCTTCCACGTTCCTTGGCGTGCGCATGGTAATGGTGGTTAGATACATGCAGCGAGGTCTTATCTCGTTGCTTGCCTAACGATCAATCATGATGCTTGTCTTGTAACGTGTGTCTGTGGACTGTTCCGCATGCAGATCCCGATGAAAATGATTCCGCTGGAGGCCTTCTGCTATGATGCTTACGGGCTGTACGACCATAGGCCGTGGACTCCGGCGGAAACTGAAGACGTGGGGTTGGCCGTGGCGTCGACCGCCCGCGGCTGCAATGAGCCCGGCCCTATCAAGACCGTCAAGACGAGCGCAAGCATGGAGGCCGTTCACGACCCCTGCACCAGCACGCAGCTGGCAGACGTGCAGCACAGGAACGGGCCTTTGTCAAGGAAGCGCCGATTTGAGGAGATGGCAGCAGAGCAGCAGGGGCTGGCGGGACGGGAGGGGGTAGTAGCGGCGGAGGTGGCGGTGGCGACGGAGGTGGCGGTAGTGGCAGTGGATGGGGCGGCGGGTGCGGTGGGGGATGCAGCGGCGGTGGCGGCGGGGGTGGAGACAGGTGTGGAAGCGGGGTTGGACGCGGAGGCAGAGGAAGGGCAGGGGGAGGAGCGTGCGACTCGGCAACGGGTTGCCAACGCTCCGGATGGCAAGCCCGTCGCGGTGTTTCGTGGACAGAGGCCCCGGCCTCGGGCAGCATCAGTCATGAAGGTGTGGGCTTGTGGGATTATGGCATGGGCAGTGCCGGTGGTAGCAGCGGCCGCGGTTGCAACGGGGGGATTCGGCTTGGGCGAAGCAGTCTGTGAGGTTCTGCTGGCTGAAGGGATGGCGGGCTGGGAGTAGGTGTAGGCGGATTATCCTCCCGGCTATCTGGTTGATAAATAAAAACACGAGTTGTGACCCCGTTGTGACCCCGTTTGTTGTGTGTTTTGCGGGGTATGGTCTCGGGGGAGGCGGGGATCTAGCGGTTAGGCTCCCAAACAAGATACTGCGTGTCGAACAGCTGCCCTGTTGGGTGTCTGGAGGGCCGCGCATGTGGTGGCTGCTTAGTGCGCAGCGTGCAAGCCTGCCGTGTCAAGGCAGCTTGCGAACATTGCTGCAAACCCAAAGGATGGCGCTGCTTGCACCTTTGGGGATAGAGGTGTGGTGGCTGATGGCGCGGCAGTCCGTGTGGGGTGATCGATGGGTCATGCAAGTAATAAGGCTTTAGGAAAGCCGAGGCCGAGGACGTACGACACACGACGTTTCCTTCATTTGTCGCGGGGTCCATGTATGCGACCTCCTGCACCCTGTGCCTTTCTGAAAAAGGAAAGTGGTTCGGTGTGAAAATAAGTCTATGCTAGGGAGTGTGTTACGGGTGGGGGTCGTTTTCAAAAGCGTGGGGTGTGTTTTCTGAAGCGTGTCATTATGGAGGGGGGGACTTGATTTGATAGGCGGACTTCACTGCGGGTTGGACACAGGTGGATATCGGCTTGGCCCCGGGCGGAACCGATGGGCATGTGCGTGGATTGTGGGACTGTGCATACCGTGCTAGTGATCCTCATGCAAAACTGAGGTGACTCAACGTAATACGTATCACCTAGTATCGCGGTGCTAATTACAACATGCTAGGTGAAAGAAGATGTGGGCACGTGGGCCGTGAACCTACTCGCACTGTGTAAGGTCGGCAACAATGAGCCAAATAGCTTAACATGATGTGCCTCAAGTGCCCGTGGTCATGTGATAGTGGTGGTTGCTTATCGGCTGTGGGAGACACTCATCCAAGTCATTCTGCGCAACCTGAACCCTTACCAAGGCTGCGGGCCTGAAGCCCCTCGCGGCATGCTAGCTACAGCTGGCGGAGACAGCAACTCTCCGTCTGGCCTTTGCCTGGCACTCGCAGCTCCCCGAGCTGATACAGCAATAGGTCCGACGTCATCTGTAGCGATGTTAGTAGTGTACGTGGCCCCCCCTCCGCCAACTCTTTTCTTTCAGACGGGCCTCCTTAACTAGCATCTCTCGGCCGCGCCGTCCTGCATCCCCCTGATTCCCCCTCGCCGGAACCAAGCAGCCGCCCTCCCCGTTCATTAGAGCAGCGGCTTGCAACAAGAATATGAGGAGCCGCAGCCTTGGCATTGTCAAATATTGGCCTGGGTTTTCTGTTCCGATGCAGACTGGCAGCACCACAACGAAGGCGGCGCATCCGGGTACATCCCCGGATGCACATCCCATCCGGAGTTGGCCTTCTCCGGATGTACAACGGACCATCGGCGGTGTGCGTGCGTAAGGGTGTGGAAGAGGGGCGGACGTTTCCCGTGTGAATGCGTGCGGGGGTTTTCGCGACGACCCAAACACCCGGCCGCCAGTTGACACTTCACCGCTGTGGCTGGGGGGTATTCATTCGTCCAACGGGAAGTGTTGACAGGGCTTGAAAGTCATGGCCGTCATTGGTGACGCAGATTCCGGGGTTTTACAAGGGGTGCCCGGCCTAGTGGCATGGTAAGTACGGCGATTAGTAAAGCATCTTTAACTGGTCATAGTGGTTGGGCTTGAAATGGCCGCTGTAAACTTGTAATCTAATCCTAGTAGTCCTCGTTGGCCAAGAAATGTATCGATACGCGAAGGTTCCTGGCATGGCAGATAACACACTGCGCCTGAAATTATCTAATGCCCTTACTAATCGGGTTGCGTGCGGTGTCACTACCGAGTTATTATAATGAATACCAACAAACATGTTGTTAAGGAGATATCTTGATATCCCTAACATCATGTCGCATGGCGCCGGTGGTCTGTGGGCTGAATCGCGGGAAAACTGCAAAGCGCATCCGTGGATCAAGAACCCAGAAATGCTGAGCTGTGGTTACGCTAGGAAATCTGCTCCGGTAAGCACCGGCGATGTGGTGATAGCTCAAACGCAGCCCGTTTGCTTTCGAACAACGCATCACCAGAACTGAACAAATGTATGTTTTGGTCATATGATAATCCGGTCATCATTTCCTATGCCTCCGTACTGCTGCCTGTAGCGTGTGGGGGGTGGGGGGGGTGGGGACTGCGCGCGGTGGGCCCAGAGCTCTGGGTGGGCCGTTGTTTTGCCCTTGGCAGGTATAAGATATCCGACTCGTGCACAGCCTTCCCTTCTGAAGTAACCCAAACCAACCCAACTATTTACTGCAAAGCTTTCCAACACTCTACGTTACGCTTTCTTCAACGGACTGCTGCGGCGATCGACCGATTTAAGCTCGAAGCTGACGCTGTCCCTTCATTCACCACCAATTCACCCGGCATTACGCTCCAAGGCACTCAGGAAACCTTTCCACGAGGTGCGTGGCCTTCAGGGGCTGGGCGCTCCGCCTTGGCCGAAGCTGATGAACTCAGCGCCGATGCCAGGATGGAGTCGGTCTTCATATGACACACAGCCTTGCATCCCTCCAACATGTTTCCTGCCATACGTAACAATATCTGGCGCTTTCCGTTTTATGAAGCCTCTAAGGGAAACGACGGAGTAGGCAAAAGGGTCCATGACATCTCATTCCACTTCTTACTCGCCCTGGCATTTGCACTGCTACCCTTGCAGGAACCGATTCTTATCAACGGTTGTTGACATTTTCACCAGTCTTGGTCCAAAACAAGCAATGTCGATGTCGATGCCAACGATGCCATTGTCGATGTACTCTCCGCGTATCATATTGCGCACCTCGGAGCGCAAGTGGCGCGGCAAGGTGCGTGCGCCAAATGACGACGACTAAGATTGACGAGTCATCTTAGGGTGATATAGGGACAGATATAGCATTCACGAGGACGCATTCACGAGCTTTGGAGCGTGTATCCTCGGCGGCAGCGTGTCACCTGTTGGGTTGCGCCGGTCTACGAACAATGTCCCTCCCTCCGCGTAAACCCTGTCGGTCCGTCCGTCCCACCCCACGCACCCCACGGCTTGGATTGAATCCACCCATCGACTGCACACATGCAGCTCACTGCCTATCACCGTATAAGAGGTTATACCTCGATCACAGGACCCTGTATTGTTCCTAGCTAGTTCTCGTGGTCGGTGTGGCTGCATGGAGTAATATGTTGATGTACGGATTGAACCACCCGCAGGCCTGCGTCATTGATTGCTTGGGCCGTGACGAGCCCATGGAGATGTGGTTGGACCTGCCCGAGCGCATTACCACACGCGCCCAGGTTCTCCCACAAGTGGTTCAAGCGATGAAGTCCCAGTTCGATCCCGAGACTGAGCTCTTGCACATAGCGGACTTTTCATGGGGTTTTGATTCCGAGACGTTCAAGATCGTGACCACTGAGGTATGTATGCGCGTGTGTTTACACGTGAAGATGCCAGCACAAAGCCGGTAATACCACGCATACACCGCAAGTACCTGACGTAATCTTTTCACTTCTGCGCATCATTACATGCAGGAGATTTATTGCCGTCCATACATGGCAAACGAGGTGCCGTATTTCATCATTTTCCGGACCGAGCACCATCCCGGGTGAGTGGCGCTGGTTCAATCTGCGGGTGGCTGCACACGATACCCCAAATTCTCATGCACGTTCTGTTGTTGTACTTCGCTGGTGTACGCCGGAGCGCTCATTACCTTTGCCCTTCATCCGTCCGGCAGGGTGAAGCGGCCAGCAATGGTATACGGCGTCCCTGAGTACCAACAGCCCAACGGTAGCGGCGGCTCCTTCCCCACCTGGGCCGTCATGCAAATGTGGCAGATGAAGGCACCGTCGCCAATTTGTTCCTTGCCGTTCCACAAGCTCGTTGGATTGCCGATGATGGTGCCCCTGACGGTTGGGGACAAGAACTGCCACGCAGTGCTTACAGCTCTGCAGCGCGGAATTGAGGTGTGTCACGTTTGACACACGTTGCGCCCAGATGCATGTGTACAAGTGTCTTTGGAGCAGCTCACCTCATGCAAACTACTTCGCCTGCATGACATATATACATACATCTCCGGCTTCAAATCCTGTCGTCGTGCGTGCTTGCCGTATTTTAATGTGTCTGTACAACAAACGTCGTCGGCTAGCTTGGCGCACCCATGGTACACTTACACCTTGACTTCTGCGGAACACGCTGCACCTCTCCCTCCCTCGTGCAGCCGTACTTGAAGGAGCTGCCCGATCGGCGCTCCTTGCCCGCCGTCGTCAGGATGCCCATTCATCCTTACGGGCTGGACCCTCATGGGCCCATCCGGGAGCGCGCCGTCTCATTGCCGCTACCTGAGGTCATGAGGCCCGAGTGGGCGCTCACCTGGCCCAACCAGGGCCCTGTGCCCTTGCTCACGGCCATAACGGCGCCGGTAAGGAGAGGCTTCGTGTGGATCGACGGTGGGTGTGTATGTGTGTGTCTCGACAAGGATTCTTATGTGTTACAGACCCCTCGTCACCGTGTCTTCCACGTTCCTTGGCGTGCGCATGGTAATGGTGGTTAGATACATGCAGCGAGGTCTTATCTCGTTGCTTGCCTAACGATCAATCATGATGCTTGTCTTGTAACGTGTGTCTGTGGACTGTTCCGCATGCAGATCCCGATGAAAATGATTCCGCTGGAGGCCTTCTGCTATGATGCTTACGGGCTGTACGACCATAGGCCGTGGACTCCGGCGGAAACTGAAGACGTGGGGTTGGCCGTGGCGTCGACCGCCCGCGGCTGCAATGAGCCCGGCCCTATCAAGACCGTCAAGACGAGCGCAAGCATGGAGGCCGTTCACGACCCCTGCACCAGCACGCAGCTGGCAGACGTGCAGCACAGGAACGGGCCTTTGTCAAGGAAGCGCCGATTTGAGGAGATGGCAGCAGAGCAGCAGGGGCTGGCGGGACGGGAGGGGGTAGTAGCGGCGGAGGTGGCGGTGGCGACGGAGGTGGCGGTAGTGGCAGTGGATGGGGCGGCGGGTGCGGTGGGGGATGCAGCGGCGGTGGCGGCGGGGGTGGAGACAGGTGTGGAAGCGGGGTTGGACGCGGAGGCAGAGGAAGGGCAGGGGGAGGAGCGTGCGACTCGGCAACGGGTTGCCAACGCTCCGGATGGCAAGCCCGTCGCGGTGTTTCGTGGACAGAGGCCCCGGCCTCGGGCAGCATCAGTCATGAAGGTGTGGGCTTGTGGGATTATGGCATGGGCAGTGCCGGTGGTAGCAGCGGCCGCGGTTGCAACGGGGGGATTCGGCTTGGGCGAAGCAGTCTGTGAGGTTCTGCTGGCTGAAGGGATGGCGGGCTGGGAGTAGGTGTAGGCGGATTATCCTCCCGGCTATCTGGTTGATAAATAAAAACACGAGTTGTGACCCCGTTGTGACCCCGTTTGTTGTGTGTTTTGCGGGGTATGGTCTCGGGGGAGGCGGGGATCTAGCGGTTAGGCTCCCAAACAAGATACTGCGTGTCGAACAGCTGCCCTGTTGGGTGTCTGGAGGGCCGCGCATGTGGTGGCTGCTTAGTGCGCAGCGTGCAAGCCTGCCGTGTCAAGGCAGCTTGCGAACATTGCTGCAAACCCAAAGGATGGCGCTGCTTGCACCTTTGGGGATAGAGGTGTGGTGGCTGATGGCGCGGCAGTCCGTGTGGGGTGATCGATGGGTCATGCAAGTAATAAGGCTTTAGGAAAGCCGAGGCCGAGGACGTACGACACACGACGTTTCCTTCATTTGTCGCGGGGTCCATGTATGCGACCTCCTGCACCCTGTGCCTTTCTGAAAAAGGAAAGTGGTTCGGTGTGAAAATAAGTCTATGCTAGGGAGTGTGTTACGGGTGGGGGTCGTTTTCAAAAGCGTGGGGTGTGTTTTCTGAAGCGTGTCATTATGGAGGGGGGGACTTGATTTGATAGGCGGACTTCACTGCGGGTTGGACACAGGTGGATATCGGCTTGGCCCCGGGCGGAACCGATGGGCATGTGCGTGGATTGTGGGACTGTGCATACCGTGCTAGTGATCCTCATGCAAAACTGAGGTGACTCAACGTAATACGTATCACCTAGTATCGCGGTGCTAATTACAACATGCTAGGTGAAAGAAGATGTGGGCACGTGGGCCGTGAACCTACTCGCACTGTGTAAGGTCGGCAACAATGAGCCAAATAGCTTAACATGATGTGCCTCAAGTGCCCGTGGTCATGTGATAGTGGTGGTTGCTTATCGGCTGTGGGAGACACTCATCCAAGTCATTCTGCGCAACCTGAACCCTTACCAAGGCTGCGGGCCTGAAGCCCCTCGCGGCATGCTAGCTACAGCTGGCGGAGACAGCAACTCTCCGTCTGGCCTTTGCCTGGCACTCGCAGCTCCCCGAGCTGATACAGCAATAGGTCCGACGTCATCTGTAGCGATGTTAGTAGTGTACGTGGCCCCCCCTCCGCCAACTCTTTTCTTTCAGACGGGCCTCCTTAACTAGCATCTCTCGGCCGCGCCGTCCTGCATCCCCCTGATTCCCCCTCGCCGGAACCAAGCAGCCGCCCTCCCCGTTCATTAGAGCAGCGGCTTGCAACAAGAATATGAGGAGCCGCAGCCTTGGCATTGTCAAATATTGGCCTGGGTTTTCTGTTCCGATGCAGACTGGCAGCACCACAACGAAGGCGGCGCATCCGGGTACATCCCCGGATGCACATCCCATCCGGAGTTGGCCTTCTCCGGATGTACAACGGACCATCGGCGGTGTGCGTGCGTAAGGGTGTGGAAGAGGGGCGGACGTTTCCCGTGTGAATGCGTGCGGGGGTTTTCGCGACGACCCAAACACCCGGCCGCCAGTTGACACTTCACCGCTGTGGCTGGGGGGTATTCATTCGTCCAACGGGAAGTGTTGACAGGGCTTGAAAGTCATGGCCGTCATTGGTGACGCAGATTCCGGGGTTTTACAAGGGGTGCCCGGCCTAGTGGCATGGTAAGTACGGCGATTAGTAAAGCATCTTTAACTGGTCATAGTGGTTGGGCTTGAAATGGCCGCTGTAAACTTGTAATCTAATCCTAGTAGTCCTCGTTGGCCAAGAAATGTATCGATACGCGAAGGTTCCTGGCATGGCAGATAACACACTGCGCCTGAAATTATCTAATGCCCTTACTAATCGGGTTGCGTGCGGTGTCACTACCGAGTTATTATAATGAATACCAACAAACATGTTGTTAAGGAGATATCTTGATATCCCTAACATCATGTCGCATGGCGCCGGTGGTCTGTGGGCTGAATCGCGGGAAAACTGCAAAGCGCATCCGTGGATCAAGAACCCAGAAATGCTGAGCTGTGGTTACGCTAGGAAATCTGCTCCGGTAAGCACCGGCGATGTGGTGATAGCTCAAACGCAGCCCGTTTGCTTTCGAACAACGCATCACCAGAACTGAACAAATGTATGTTTTGGTCATATGATAATCCGGTCATCATTTCCTATGCCTCCGTACTGCTGCCTGTAGCGTGTGGGGGGTGGGGGGGGTGGGGACTGCGCGCGGTGGGCCCAGAGCTCTGGGTGGGCCGTTGTTTTGCCCTTGGCAGGTATAAGATATCCGACTCGTGCACAGCCTTCCCTTCTGAAGTAACCCAAACCAACCCAACTATTTACTGCAAAGCTTTCCAACACTCTACGTTACGCTTTCTTCAACGGACTGCTGCGGCGATCGACCGATTTAAGCTCGAAGCTGACGCTGTCCCTTCATTCACCACCAATTCACCCGGCATTACGCTCCAAGGCACTCAGGAAACCTTTCCACGAGGTGCGTGGCCTTCAGGGGCTGGGCGCTCCGCCTTGGCCGAAGCTGATGAACTCAGCGCCGATGCCAGGATGGAGTCGGTCTTCATATGACACACAGCCTTGCATCCCTCCAACATGTTTCCTGCCATACGTAACAATATCTGGCGCTTTCCGTTTTATGAAGCCTCTAAGGGAAACGACGGAGTAGGCAAAAGGGTCCATGACATCTCATTCCACTTCTTACTCGCCCTGGCATTTGCACTGCTACCCTTGCAGGAACCGATTCTTATCAACGGTTGTTGACATTTTCACCAGTCTTGGTCCAAAACAAGCAATGTCGATGTCGATGCCAACGATGCCATTGTCGATGTACTCTCCGCGTATCATATTGCGCACCTCGGAGCGCAAGTGGCGCGGCAAGGTGCGTGCGCCAAATGACGACGACTAAGATTGACGAGTCATCTTAGGGTGATATAGGGACAGATATAGCATTCACGAGGACGCATTCACGAGCTTTGGAGCGTGTATCCTCGGCGGCAGCGTGTCACCTGTTGGGTTGCGCCGGTCTACGAACAATGTCCCTCCCTCCGCGTAAACCCTGTCGGTCCGTCCGTCCCACCCCACGCACCCCACGGCTTGGATTGAATCCACCCATCGACTGCACACATGCAGCTCACTGCCTATCACCGTATAAGAGGTTATACCTCGATCACAGGACCCTGTATTGTTCCTAGCTAGTTCTCGTGGTCGGTGTGGCTGCATGGAGTAATATGTTGATGTACGGATTGAACCACCCGCAGGCCTGCGTCATTGATTGCTTGGGCCGTGACGAGCCCATGGAGATGTGGTTGGACCTGCCCGAGCGCATTACCACACGCGCCCAGGTTCTCCCACAAGTGGTTCAAGCGATGAAGTCCCAGTTCGATCCCGAGACTGAGCTCTTGCACATAGCGGACTTTTCATGGGGTTTTGATTCCGAGACGTTCAAGATCGTGACCACTGAGGTATGTATGCGCGTGTGTTTACACGTGAAGATGCCAGCACAAAGCCGGTAATACCACGCATACACCGCAAGTACCTGACGTAATCTTTTCACTTCTGCGCATCATTACATGCAGGAGATTTATTGCCGTCCATACATGGCAAACGAGGTGCCGTATTTCATCATTTTCCGGACCGAGCACCATCCCGGGTGAGTGGCGCTGGTTCAATCTGCGGGTGGCTGCACACGATACCCCAAATTCTCATGCACGTTCTGTTGTTGTACTTCGCTGGTGTACGCCGGAGCGCTCATTACCTTTGCCCTTCATCCGTCCGGCAGGGTGAAGCGGCCAGCAATGGTATACGGCGTCCCTGAGTACCAACAGCCCAACGGTAGCGGCGGCTCCTTCCCCACCTGGGCCGTCATGCAAATGTGGCAGATGAAGGCACCGTCGCCAATTTGTTCCTTGCCGTTCCACAAGCTCGTTGGATTGCCGATGATGGTGCCCCTGACGGTTGGGGACAAGAACTGCCACGCAGTGCTTACAGCTCTGCAGCGCGGAATTGAGGTGTGTCACGTTTGACACACGTTGCGCCCAGATGCATGTGTACAAGTGTCTTTGGAGCAGCTCACCTCATGCAAACTACTTCGCCTGCATGACATATATACATACATCTCCGGCTTCAAATCCTGTCGTCGTGCGTGCTTGCCGTATTTTAATGTGTCTGTACAACAAACGTCGTCGGCTAGCTTGGCGCACCCATGGTACACTTACACCTTGACTTCTGCGGAACACGCTGCACCTCTCCCTCCCTCGTGCAGCCGTACTTGAAGGAGCTGCCCGATCGGCGCTCCTTGCCCGCCGTCGTCAGGATGCCCATTCATCCTTACGGGCTGGACCCTCATGGGCCCATCCGGGAGCGCGCCGTCTCATTGCCGCTACCTGAGGTCATGAGGCCCGAGTGGGCGCTCACCTGGCCCAACCAGGGCCCTGTGCCCTTGCTCACGGCCATAACGGCGCCGGTAAGGAGAGGCTTCGTGTGGATCGACGGTGGGTGTGTATGTGTGTGTCTCGACAAGGATTCTTATGTGTTACAGACCCCTCGTCACCGTGTCTTCCACGTTCCTTGGCGTGCGCATGGTAATGGTGGTTAGATACATGCAGCGAGGTCTTATCTCGTTGCTTGCCTAACGATCAATCATGATGCTTGTCTTGTAACGTGTGTCTGTGGACTGTTCCGCATGCAGATCCCGATGAAAATGATTCCGCTGGAGGCCTTCTGCTATGATGCTTACGGGCTGTACGACCATAGGCCGTGGACTCCGGCGGAAACTGAAGACGTGGGGTTGGCCGTGGCGTCGACCGCCCGCGGCTGCAATGAGCCCGGCCCTATCAAGACCGTCAAGACGAGCGCAAGCATGGAGGCCGTTCACGACCCCTGCACCAGCACGCAGCTGGCAGACGTGCAGCACAGGAACGGGCCTTTGTCAAGGAAGCGCCGATTTGAGGAGATGGCAGCAGAGCAGCAGGGGCTGGCGGGACGGGAGGGGGTAGTAGCGGCGGAGGTGGCGGTGGCGACGGAGGTGGCGGTAGTGGCAGTGGATGGGGCGGCGGGTGCGGTGGGGGATGCAGCGGCGGTGGCGGCGGGGGTGGAGACAGGTGTGGAAGCGGGGTTGGACGCGGAGGCAGAGGAAGGGCAGGGGGAGGAGCGTGCGACTCGGCAACGGGTTGCCAACGCTCCGGATGGCAAGCCCGTCGCGGTGTTTCGTGGACAGAGGCCCCGGCCTCGGGCAGCATCAGTCATGAAGGTGTGGGCTTGTGGGATTATGGCATGGGCAGTGCCGGTGGTAGCAGCGGCCGCGGTTGCAACGGGGGGATTCGGCTTGGGCGAAGCAGTCTGTGAGGTTCTGCTGGCTGAAGGGATGGCGGGCTGGGAGTAGGTGTAGGCGGATTATCCTCCCGGCTATCTGGTTGATAAATAAAAACACGAGTTGTGACCCCGTTGTGACCCCGTTTGTTGTGTGTTTTGCGGGGTATGGTCTCGGGGGAGGCGGGGATCTAGCGGTTAGGCTCCCAAACAAGATACTGCGTGTCGAACAGCTGCCCTGTTGGGTGTCTGGAGGGCCGCGCATGTGGTGGCTGCTTAGTGCGCAGCGTGCAAGCCTGCCGTGTCAAGGCAGCTTGCGAACATTGCTGCAAACCCAAAGGATGGCGCTGCTTGCACCTTTGGGGATAGAGGTGTGGTGGCTGATGGCGCGGCAGTCCGTGTGGGGTGATCGATGGGTCATGCAAGTAATAAGGCTTTAGGAAAGCCGAGGCCGAGGACGTACGACACACGACGTTTCCTTCATTTGTCGCGGGGTCCATGTATGCGACCTCCTGCACCCTGTGCCTTTCTGAAAAAGGAAAGTGGTTCGGTGTGAAAATAAGTCTATGCTAGGGAGTGTGTTACGGGTGGGGGTCGTTTTCAAAAGCGTGGGGTGTGTTTTCTGAAGCGTGTCATTATGGAGGGGGGGACTTGATTTGATAGGCGGACTTCACTGCGGGTTGGACACAGGTGGATATCGGCTTGGCCCCGGGCGGAACCGATGGGCATGTGCGTGGATTGTGGGACTGTGCATACCGTGCTAGTGATCCTCATGCAAAACTGAGGTGACTCAACGTAATACGTATCACCTAGTATCGCGGTGCTAATTACAACATGCTAGGTGAAAGAAGATGTGGGCACGTGGGCCGTGAACCTACTCGCACTGTGTAAGGTCGGCAACAATGAGCCAAATAGCTTAACATGATGTGCCTCAAGTGCCCGTGGTCATGTGATAGTGGTCGTTGCTTATCGGCTGTGGGAGACACTCATCCAAGTCATTCTGCGCAACCTGAACCCTTACCAAGGCTGCGGGCCTGAAGCCCCTCGCGGCATGCTAGCTACAGCTGGCGGAGACAGCAACTCTCCGTCTGGCCTTTGCCTGGCACTCGCAGCTCCCCGAGCTGATACAGCAATAGGTCCGACGTCATCTGTAGCGATGTTAGTAGTGTACGTGGCCCCCCCTCCGCCAACTCTTTTCTTTCAGACGGGCCTCCTTAACTAGCATCTCTCGGCCGCGCCGTCCTGCATCCCCCTGATTCCCCCTCGCCGGAACCAAGCAGCCGCCCTCCCCGTTCATTAGAGCAGCGGCTTGCAACAAGAATATGAGGAGCCGCAGCCTTGGCATTGTCAAATATTGGCCTGGGTTTTCTGTTCCGATGCAGACTGGCAGCACCACAACGAAGGCGGCGCATCCGGGTACATCCCCGGATGCACATCCCATCCGGAGTTGGCCTTCTCCGGATGTACAACGGACCATCGGCGGTGTGCGTGCGTAAGGGTGTGGAAGAGGGGCGGACGTTTCCCGTGTGAATGCGTGCGGGGGTTTTCGCGACGACCCAAACACCCGGCCGCCAGTTGACACTTCACCGCTGTGGCTGGGGGGTATTCATTCGTCCAACGGGAAGTGTTGACAGGGCTTGAAAGTCATGGCCGTCATTGGTGACGCAGATTCCGGGGTTTTACAAGGGGTGCCCGGCCTAGTGGCATGGTAAGTACGGCGATTAGTAAAGCATCTTTAACTGGTCATAGTGGTTGGGCTTGAAATGGCCGCTGTAAACTTGTAATCTAATCCTAGTAGTCCTCGTTGGCCAAGAAATGTATCGATACGCGAAGGTTCCTGGCATGGCAGATAACACACTGCGCCTGAAATTATCTAATGCCCTTACTAATCGGGTTGCGTGCGGTGTCACTACCGAGTTATTATAATGAATACCAACAAACATGTTGTTAAGGAGATATCTTGATATCCCTAACATCATGTCGCATGGCGCCGGTGGTCTGTGGGCTGAATCGCGGGAAAACTGCAAAGCGCATCCGTGGATCAAGAACCCAGAAATGCTGAGCTGTGGTTACGCTAGGAAATCTGCTCCGGTAAGCACCGGCGATGTGGTGATAGCTCAAACGCAGCCCGTTTGCTTTCGAACAACGCATCACCAGAACTGAACAAATGTATGTTTTGGTCATATGATAATCCGGTCATCATTTCCTATGCCTCCGTACTGCTGCCTGTAGCGTGTGGGGGGTGGGGGGGGTGGGGACTGCGCGCGGTGGGCCCAGAGCTCTGGGTGGGCCGTTGTTTTGCCCTTGGCAGGTATAAGATATCCGACTCGTGCACAGCCTTCCCTTCTGAAGTAACCCAAACCAACCCAACTATTTACTGCAAAGCTTTCCAACACTCTACGTTACGCTTTCTTCAACGGACTGCTGCGGCGATCGACCGATTTAAGCTCGAAGCTGACGCTGTCCCTTCATTCACCACCAATTCACCCGGCATTACGCTCCAAGGCACTCAGGAAACCTTTCCACGAGGTGCGTGGCCTTCAGGGGCTGGGCGCTCCGCCTTGGCCGAAGCTGATGAACTCAGCGCCGATGCCAGGATGGAGTCGGTCTTCATATGACACACAGCCTTGCATCCCTCCAACATGTTTCCTGCCATACGTAACAATATCTGGCGCTTTCCGTTTTATGAAGCCTCTAAGGGAAACGACGGAGTAGGCAAAAGGGTCCATGACATCTCATTCCACTTCTTACTCGCCCTGGCATTTGCACTGCTACCCTTGCAGGAACCGATTCTTATCAACGGTTGTTGACATTTTCACCAGTCTTGGTCCAAAACAAGCAATGTCGATGTCGATGCCAACGATGCCATTGTCGATGTACTCTCCGCGTATCATATTGCGCACCTCGGAGCGCAAGTGGCGCGGCAAGGTGCGTGCGCCAAATGACGACGACTAAGATTGACGAGTCATCTTAGGGTGATATAGGGACAGATATAGCATTCACGAGGACGCATTCACGAGCTTTGGAGCGTGTATCCTCGGCGGCAGCGTGTCACCTGTTGGGTTGCGCCGGTCTACGAACAATGTCCCTCCCTCTGCGTAAACCCTGTCGGTCCGTCCGTCCCACCCCACGCACCCCACGGCTTGGATTGAATCCACCCATCGACTGCACACATGCAGCTCACTGCCTATCACCGTATAAGAGGTTATACCTCGATCACAGGACCCTGTATTGTTCCTAGCTAGTTCTCGTGGTCGGTGTGGCTGCATGGAGTAATATGTTGATGTACGGATTGAACCACCCGCAGGCCTGCGTCATTGATTGCTTGGGCCGTGACGAGCCCATGGAGATGTGGTTGGACCTGCCCGAGCGCATTACCACACGCGCCCAGGTTCTCCCACAAGTGGTTCAAGCGATGAAGTCCCAGTTCGATCCCGAGACTGAGCTCTTGCACATAGCGGACTTTTCATGGGGTTTTGATTCCGAGACGTTCAAGATCGTGACCACTGAGGTATGTATGCGCGTGTGTTTACACGTGAAGATGCCAGCACAAAGCCGGTAATACCACGCATACACCGCAAGTACCTGACGTAATCTTTTCACTTCTGCGCATCATTACATGCAGGAGATTTATTGCCGTCCATACATGGCAAACGAGGTGCCGTATTTCATCATTTTCCGGACCGAGCACCATCCCGGGTGAGTGGCGCTGGTTCAATCTGCGGGTGGCTGCACACGATACCCCAAATTCTCATGCACGTTCTGTTGTTGTACTTCGCTGGTGTACGCCGGAGCGCTCATTACCTTTGCCCTTCATCCGTCCGGCAGGGTGAAGCGGCCAGCAATGGTATACGGCGTCCCTGAGTACCAACAGCCCAACGGTAGCGGCGGCTCCTTCCCCACCTGGGCCGTCATGCAAATGTGGCAGATGAAGGCACCGTCGCCAATTTGTTCCTTGCCGTTCCACAAGCTCGTTGGATTGCCGATGATGGTGCCCCTGACGGTTGGGGACAAGAACTGCCACGCAGTGCTTACAGCTCTGCAGCGCGGAATTGAGGTGTGTCACGTTTGACACACGTTGCGCCCAGATGCATGTGTACAAGTGTCTTTGGAGCAGCTCACCTCATGCAAACTACTTCGCCTGCATGACATATATACATACATCTCCGGCTTCAAATCCTGTCGTCGTGCGTGCTTGCCGTATTTTAATGTGTCTGTACAACAAACGTCGTCGGCTAGCTTGGCGCACCCATGGTACACTTACACCTTGACTTCTGCGGAACACGCTGCACCTCTCCCTCCCTCGTGCAGCCGTACTTGAAGGAGCTGCCCGATCGGCGCTCCTTGCCCGCCGTCGTCAGGATGCCCATTCATCCTTACGGGCTGGACCCTCATGGGCCCATCCGGGAGCGCGCCGTCTCATTGCCGCTACCTGAGGTCATGAGGCCCGAGTGGGCGCTCACCTGGCCCAACCAGGGCCCTGTGCCCTTGCTCACGGCCATAACGGCGCCGGTAAGGAGAGGCTTCGTGTGGATCGACGGTGGGTGTGTATGTGTGTGTCTCGACAAGGATTCTTATGTGTTACAGACCCCTCGTCACCGTGTCTTCCACGTTCCTTGGCGTGCGCATGGTAATGGTGGTTAGATACATGCAGCGAGGTCTTATCTCGTTGCTTGCCTAACGATCAATCATGATGCTTGTCTTGTAACGTGTGTCTGTGGACTGTTCCGCATGCAGATCCCGATGAAAATGATTCCGCTGGAGGCCTTCTGCTATGATGCTTACGGGCTGTACGACCATAGGCCGTGGACTCCGGCGGAAACTGAAGACGTGGGGTTGGCCGTGGCGTCGACCGCCCGCGGCTGCAATGAGCCCGGCCCTATCAAGACCGTCAAGACGAGCGCAAGCATGGAGGCCGTTCACGACCCCTGCACCAGCACGCAGCTGGCAGACGTGCAGCACAGGAACGGGCCTTTGTCAAGGAAGCGCCGATTTGAGGAGATGGCAGCAGAGCAGCAGGGGCTGGCGGGACGGGAGGGGGTAGTAGCGGCGGAGGTGGCGGTGGCGACGGAGGTGGCGGTAGTGGCAGTGGATGGGGCGGCGGGTGCGGTGGGGGATGCAGCGGCGGTGGCGGCGGGGGTGGAGACAGGTGTGGAAGCGGGGTTGGACGCGGAGGCAGAGGAAGGGCAGGGGGAGGAGCGTGCGACTCGGCAACGGGTTGCCAACGCTCCGGATGGCAAGCCCGTCGCGGTGTTTCGTGGACAGAGGCCCCGGCCTCGGGCAGCATCAGTCATGAAGGTGTGGGCTTGTGGGATTATGGCATGGGCAGTGCCGGTGGTAGCAGCGGCCGCGGTTGCAACGGGGGGATTCGGCTTGGGCGAAGCAGTCTGTGAGGTTCTGCTGGCTGAAGGGATGGCGGGCTGGGAGTAGGTGTAGGCGGATTATCCTCCCGGCTATCTGGTTGATAAATAAAAACACGAGTTGTGACCCCGTTGTGACCCCGTTTGTTGTGTGTTTTGCGGGGTATGGTCTCGGGGGAGGCGGGGATCTAGCGGTTAGGCTCCCAAACAAGATACTGCGTGTCGAACAGCTGCCCTGTTGGGTGTCTGGAGGGCCGCGCATGTGGTGGCTGCTTAGTGCGCAGCGTGCAAGCCTGCCGTGTCAAGGCAGCTTGCGAACATTGCTGCAAACCCAAAGGATGGCGCTGCTTGCACCTTTGGGGATAGAGGTGTGGTGGCTGATGGCGCGGCAGTCCGTGTGGGGTGATCGATGGGTCATGCAAGTAATAAGGCTTTAGGAAAGCCGAGGCCGAGGACGTACGACACACGACGTTTCCTTCATTTGTCGCGGGGTCCATGTATGCGACCTCCTGCACCCTGTGCCTTTCTGAAAAAGGAAAGTGGTTCGGTGTGAAAATAAGTCTATGCTAGGGAGTGTGTTACGGGTGGGGGTCGTTTTCAAAAGCGTGGGGTGTGTTTTCTGAAGCGTGTCATTATGGAGGGGGGGACTTGATTTGATAGGCGGACTTCACTGCGGGTTGGACACAGGTGGATATCGGCTTGGCCCCGGGCGGAACCGATGGGCATGTGCGTGGATTGTGGGACTGTGCATACCGTGCTAGTGATCCTCATGCAAAACTGAGGTGACTCAACGTAATACGTATCACCTAGTATCGCGGTGCTAATTACAACATGCTAGGTGAAAGAAGATGTGGGCACGTGGGCCGTGAACCTACTCGCACTGTGTAAGGTCGGCAACAATGAGCCAAATAGCTTAACATGATGTGCCTCAAGTGCCCGTGGTCATGTGATAGTGGTCGTTGCTTATCGGCTGTGGGAGACACTCATCCAAGTCATTCTGCGCAACCTGAACCCTTACCAAGGCTGCGGGCCTGAAGCCCCTCGCGGCATGCTAGCTACAGCTGGCGGAGACAGCAACTCTCCGTCTGGCCTTTGCCTGGCACTCGCAGCTCCCCGAGCTGATACAGCAATAGGTCCGACGTCATCTGTAGCGATGTTAGTAGTGTACGTGGCCCCCCCTCCGCCAACTCTTTTCTTTCAGACGGGCCTCCTTAACTAGCATCTCTCGGCCGCGCCGTCCTGCATCCCCCTGATTCCCCCTCGCCGGAACCAAGCAGCCGCCCTCCCCGTTCATTAGAGCAGCGGCTTGCAACAAGAATATGAGGAGCCGCAGCCTTGGCATTGTCAAATATTGGCCTGGGTTTTCTGTTCCGATGCAGACTGGCAGCACCACAACGAAGGCGGCGCATCCGGGTACATCCCCGGATGCACATCCCATCCGGAGTTGGCCTTCTCCGGATGTACAACGGACCATCGGCGGTGTGCGTGCGTAAGGGTGTGGAAGAGGGGCGGACGTTTCCCGTGTGAATGCGTGCGGGGGTTTTCGCGACGACCCAAACACCCGGCCGCCAGT
Organism: Volvox africanus; assembly: GCA_030268105.1. Classification (NCBI taxonomy): domain Eukaryota; kingdom Viridiplantae; phylum Chlorophyta; class Chlorophyceae; order Chlamydomonadales; family Volvocaceae; genus Volvox; species Volvox africanus. Next base: position 2,229,731 of record BSDZ01000089.1, on the reverse strand, counting down.
TGACACTTCACCGCTGTGGCTGGGGGGTATTCATTCGTCCAACGGGAAGTGTTGACAGGGCTTGAAAGTCATGGCCGTCATTGGTGACGCAGATTCCGGGGTTTTACAAGGGGTGCCCGGCCTAGTGGCATGGTAAGTACGGCGATTAGTAAAGCATCTTTAACTGGTCATAGTGGTTGGGCTTGAAATGGCCGCTGTAAACTTGTAATCTAATCCTAGTAGTCCTCGTTGGCCAAGAAATGTATCGATACGCGAAGGTTCCTGGCATGGCAGATAACACACTGCGCCTGAAATTATCTAATGCCCTTACTAATCGGGTTGCGTGCGGTGTCACTACCGAGTTATTATAATGAATACCAACAAACATGTTGTTAAGGAGATATCTTGATATCCCTAACATCATGTCGCATGGCGCCGGTGGTCTGTGGGCTGAATCGCGGGAAAACTGCAAAGCGCATCCGTGGATCAAGAACCCAGAAATGCTGAGCTGTGGTTACGCTAGGAAATCTGCTCCGGTAAGCACCGGCGATGTGGTGATAGCTCAAACGCAGCCCGTTTGCTTTCGAACAACGCATCACCAGAACTGAACAAATGTATGTTTTGGTCATATGATAATCCGGTCATCATTTCCTATGCCTCCGTACTGCTGCCTGTAGCGTGTGGGGGGTGGGGGGGGTGGGGACTGCGCGCGGTGGGCCCAGAGCTCTGGGTGGGCCGTTGTTTTGCCCTTGGCAGGTATAAGATATCCGACTCGTGCACAGCCTTCCCTTCTGAAGTAACCCAAACCAACCCAACTATTTACTGCAAAGCTTTCCAACACTCTACGTTACGCTTTCTTCAACGGACTGCTGCGGCGATCGACCGATTTAAGCTCGAAGCTGACGCTGTCCCTTCATTCACCACCAATTCACCCGGCATTACGCTCCAAGGCACTCAGGAAACCTTTCCACGAGGTGCGTGGCCTTCAGGGGCTGGGCGCTCCGCCTTGGCCGAAGCTGATGAACTCAGCGCCGATGCCAGGATGGAGTCGGTCTTCATATGACACACAGCCTTGCATCCCTCCAACATGTTTCCTGCCATACGTAACAATATCTGGCGCTTTCCGTTTTATGAAGCCTCTAAGGGAAACGACGGAGTAGGCAAAAGGGTCCATGACATCTCATTCCACTTCTTACTCGCCCTGGCATTTGCACTGCTACCCTTGCAGGAACCGATTCTTATCAACGGTTGTTGACATTTTCACCAGTCTTGGTCCAAAACAAGCAATGTCGATGTCGATGCCAACGATGCCATTGTCGATGTACTCTCCGCGTATCATATTGCGCACCTCGGAGCGCAAGTGGCGCGGCAAGGTGCGTGCGCCAAATGACGACGACTAAGATTGACGAGTCATCTTAGGGTGATATAGGGACAGATATAGCATTCACGAGGACGCATTCACGAGCTTTGGAGCGTGTATCCTCGGCGGCAGCGTGTCACCTGTTGGGTTGCGCCGGTCTACGAACAATGTCCCTCCCTCCGCGTAAACCCTGTCGGTCCGTCCGTCCCACCCCACGCACCCCACGGCTTGGATTGAATCCACCCATCGACTGCACACATGCAGCTCACTGCCTATCACCGTATAAGAGGTTATACCTCGATCACAGGACCCTGTATTGTTCCTAGCTAGTTCTCGTGGTCGGTGTGGCTGCATGGAGTAATATGTTGATGTACGGATTGAACCACCCGCAGGCCTGCGTCATTGATTGCTTGGGCCGTGACGAGCCCATGGAGATGTGGTTGGACCTGCCCGAGCGCATTACCACACGCGCCCAGGTTCTCCCACAAGTGGTTCAAGCGATGAAGTCCCAGTTCGATCCCGAGACTGAGCTCTTGCACATAGCGGACTTTTCATGGGGTTTTGATTCCGAGACGTTCAAGATCGTGACCACTGAGGTATGTATGCGCGTGTGTTTACACGTGAAGATGCCAGCACAAAGCCGGTAATACCACGCATACACCGCAAGTACCTGACGTAATCTTTTCACTTCTGCGCATCATTACATGCAGGAGATTTATTGCCGTCCATACATGGCAAACGAGGTGCCGTATTTCATCATTTTCCGGACCGAGCACCATCCCGGGTGAGTGGCGCTGGTTCAATCTGCGGGTGGCTGCACACGATACCCCAAATTCTCATGCACGTTCTGTTGTTGTACTTCGCTGGTGTACGCCGGAGCGCTCATTACCTTTGCCCTTCATCCGTCCGGCAGGGTGAAGCGGCCAGCAATGGTATACGGCGTCCCTGAGTACCAACAGCCCAACGGTAGCGGCGGCTCCTTCCCCACCTGGGCCGTCATGCAAATGTGGCAGATGAAGGCACCGTCGCCAATTTGTTCCTTGCCGTTCCACAAGCTCGTTGGATTGCCGATGATGGTGCCCCTGACGGTTGGGGACAAGAACTGCCACGCAGTGCTTACAGCTCTGCAGCGCGGAATTGAGGTGTGTCACGTTTGACACACGTTGCGCCCAGATGCATGTGTACAAGTGTCTTTGGAGCAGCTCACCTCATGCAAACTACTTCGCCTGCATGACATATATACATACATCTCCGGCTTCAAATCCTGTCGTCGTGCGTGCTTGCCGTATTTTAATGTGTCTGTACAACAAACGTCGTCGGCTAGCTTGGCGCACCCATGGTACACTTACACCTTGACTTCTGCGGAACACGCTGCACCTCTCCCTCCCTCGTGCAGCCGTACTTGAAGGAGCTGCCCGATCGGCGCTCCTTGCCCGCCGTCGTCAGGATGCCCATTCATCCTTACGGGCTGGACCCTCATGGGCCCATCCGGGAGCGCGCCGTCTCATTGCCGCTACCTGAGGTCATGAGGCCCGAGTGGGCGCTCACCTGGCCCAACCAGGGCCCTGTGCCCTTGCTCACGGCCATAACGGCGCCGGTAAGGAGAGGCTTCGTGTGGATCGACGGTGGGTGTGTATGTGTGTGTCTCGACAAGGATTCTTATGTGTTACAGACCCCTCGTCACCGTGTCTTCCACGTTCCTTGGCGTGCGCATGGTAATGGTGGTTAGATACATGCAGCGAGGTCTTATCTCGTTGCTTGCCTAACGATCAATCATGATGCTTGTCTTGTAACGTGTGTCTGTGGACTGTTCCGCATGCAGATCCCGATGAAAATGATTCCGCTGGAGGCCTTCTGCTATGATGCTTACGGGCTGTACGACCATAGGCCGTGGACTCCGGCGGAAACTGAAGACGTGGGGTTGGCCGTGGCGTCGACCGCCCGCGGCTGCAATGAGCCCGGCCCTATCAAGACCGTCAAGACGAGCGCAAGCATGGAGGCCGTTCACGACCCCTGCACCAGCACGCAGCTGGCAGACGTGCAGCACAGGAACGGGCCTTTGTCAAGGAAGCGCCGATTTGAGGAGATGGCAGCAGAGCAGCAGGGGCTGGCGGGACGGGAGGGGGTAGTAGCGGCGGAGGTGGCGGTGGCGACGGAGGTGGCGGTAGTGGCAGTGGATGGGGCGGCGGGTGCGGTGGGGGATGCAGCGGCGGTGGCGGCGGGGGTGGAGACAGGTGTGGAAGCGGGGTTGGACGCGGAGGCAGAGGAAGGGCAGGGGGAGGAGCGTGCGACTCGGCAACGGGTTGCCAACGCTCCGGATGGCAAGCCCGTCGCGGTGTTTCGTGGACAGAGGCCCCGGCCTCGGGCAGCATCAGTCATGAAGGTGTGGGCTTGTGGGATTATGGCATGGGCAGTGCCGGTGGTAGCAGCGGCCGCGGTTGCAACGGGGGGATTCGGCTTGGGCGAAGCAGTCTGTGAGGTTCTGCTGGCTGAAGGGATGGCGGGCTGGGAGTAGGTGTAGGCGGATTATCCTCCCGGCTATCTGGTTGATAAATAAAAACACGAGTTGTGACCCCGTTGTGACCCCGTTTGTTGTGTGTTTTGCGGGGTATGGTCTCGGGGGAGGCGGGGATCTAGCGGTTAGGCTCCCAAACAAGATACTGCGTGTCGAACAGCTGCCCTGTTGGGTGTCTGGAGGGCCGCGCATGTGGTGGCTGCTTAGTGCGCAGCGTGCAAGCCTGCCGTGTCAAGGCAGCTTGCGAACATTGCTGCAAACCCAAAGGATGGCGCTGCTTGCACCTTTGGGGATAGAGGTGTGGTGGCTGATGGCGCGGCAGTCCGTGTGGGGTGATCGATGGGTCATGCAAGTAATAAGGCTTTAGGAAAGCCGAGGCCGAGGACGTACGACACACGACGTTTCCTTCATTTGTCGCGGGGTCCATGTATGCGACCTCCTGCACCCTGTGCCTTTCTGAAAAAGGAAAGTGGTTCGGTGTGAAAATAAGTCTATGCTAGGGAGTGTGTTACGGGTGGGGGTCGTTTTCAAAAGCGTGGGGTGTGTTTTCTGAAGCGTGTCATTATGGAGGGGGGGACTTGATTTGATAGGCGGACTTCACTGCGGGTTGGACACAGGTGGATATCGGCTTGGCCCCGGGCGGAACCGATGGGCATGTGCGTGGATTGTGGGACTGTGCATACCGTGCTAGTGATCCTCATGCAAAACTGAGGTGACTCAACGTAATACGTATCACCTAGTATCGCGGTGCTAATTACAACATGCTAGGTGAAAGAAGATGTGGGCACGTGGGCCGTGAACCTACTCGCACTGTGTAAGGTCGGCAACAATGAGCCAAATAGCTTAACATGATGTGCCTCAAGTGCCCGTGGTCATGTGATAGTGGTCGTTGCTTATCGGCTGTGGGAGACACTCATCCAAGTCATTCTGCGCAACCTGAACCCTTACCAAGGCTGCGGGCCTGAAGCCCCTCGCGGCATGCTAGCTACAGCTGGCGGAGACAGCAACTCTCCGTCTGGCCTTTGCCTGGCACTCGCAGCTCCCCGAGCTGATACAGCAATAGGTCCGACGTCATCTGTAGCGATGTTAGTAGTGTACGTGGGCCCCCCCTCCGCCAACTCTTTTCTTTCAGACGGGCCTCCTTAACTAGCATCTCTCGGCCGCGCCGTCCTGCATCCCCCTGATTCCCCCTCGCCGGAACCAAGCAGCCGCCCTCCCCGTTCATTAGAGCAGCGGCTTGCAACAAGAATATGAGGAGCCGCAGCCTTGGCATTGTCAAATATTGGCCTGGGTTTTCTGTTCCGATGCAGACTGGCAGCACCACAACGAAGGCGGCGCATCCGGGTACATCCCCGGATGCACATCCCATCCGGAGTTGGCCTTCTCCGGATGTACAACGGACCATCGGCGGTGTGCGTGCGTAAGGGTGTGGAAGAGGGGCGGACGTTTCCCGTGTGAATGCGTGCGGGGGTTTTCGCGACGACCCAAACACCCGGCCGCCAGTTGACACTTCACCGCTGTGGCTGGGGGGTATTCATTCGTCCAACGGGAAGTGTTGACAGGGCTTGAAAGTCATGGCCGTCATTGGTGACGCAGATTCCGGGGTTTTACAAGGGGTGCCCGGCCTAGTGGCATGGTAAGTACGGCGATTAGTAAAGCATCTTTAACTGGTCATAGTGGTTGGGCTTGAAATGGCCGCTGTAAACTTGTAATCTAATCCTAGTAGTCCTCGTTGGCCAAGAAATGTATCGATACGCGAAGGTTCCTGGCATGGCAGATAACACACTGCGCCTGAAATTATCTAATGTCCCTTACTAATCGGGTTGCGTGCGGTGTCACTACCGAGTTATTATAATGAATACCAACAAACATGTTGTTAAGGAGATATCTTGATATCCCTAACATCATGTCGCATGGCGCCGGTGGTCTGTGGGCTGAATCGCGGGAAAACTGCAAAGCGCATCCGTGGATCAAGAACCCAGAAATGCTGAGCTGTGGTTACGCTAGGAAATCTGCTCCGGTAAGCACCGGCGATGTGGTGATAGCTCAAACGCAGCCCGTTTGCTTTCGAACAACGCATCACCAGAACTGAACAAATGTATGTTTTGGTCATATGATAATCCGGTCATCATTTCCTATGCCTCCGTACTGCTGCCTGTAGCGTGTGGGGGGTGGGGGGGGTGGGGACTGCGCGCGGTGGGCCCAGAGCTCTGGGTGGGCCGTTGTTTTGCCCTTGGCAGGTATAAGATATCCGACTCGTGCACAGCCTTCCCTTCTGAAGTAACCCAAACCAACCCAACTATTTACTGCAAAGCTTTCCAACACTCTACGTTACGCTTTCTTCAACGGACTGCTGCGGCGATCGACCGATTTAAGCTCGAAGCTGACGCTGTCCCTTCATTCACCACCAATTCACCCGGCATTACGCTCCAAGGCACTCAGGAAACCTTTCCACGAGGTGCGTGGCCTTCAGGGGCTGGGCGCTCCGCCTTGGCCGAAGCTGATGAACTCAGCGCCGATGCCAGGATGGAGTCGGTCTTCATATGACACACAGCCTTGCATCCCTCCAACATGTTTCCTGCCATACGTAACAATATCTGGCGCTTTCCGTTTTATGAAGCCTCTAAGGGAAACGACGGAGTAGGCAAAAGGGTCCATGACATCTCATTCCACTTCTTACTCGCCCTGGCATTTGCACTGCTACCCTTGCAGGAACCGATTCTTATCAACGGTTGTTGACATTTTCACCAGTCTTGGTCCAAAACAAGCAATGTCGATGTCGATGCCAACGATGCCATTGTCGATGTACTCTCCGCGTATCATATTGCGCACCTCGGAGCGCAAGTGGCGCGGCAAGGTGCGTGCGCCAAATGACGACGACTAAGATTGACGAGTCATCTTAGGGTGATATAGGGACAGATATAGCATTCACGAGGACGCATTCACGAGCTTTGGAGCGTGTATCCTCGGCGGCAGCGTGTCACCTGTTGGGTTGCGCCGGTCTACGAACAATGTCCCTCCCTCCGCGTAAACCCTGTCGGTCCGTCCGTCCCACCCCACGCACCCCACGGCTTGGATTGAATCCACCCATCGACTGCACACATGCAGCTCACTGCCTATCACCGTATAAGAGGTTATACCTCGATCACAGGACCCTGTATTGTTCCTAGCTAGTTCTCGTGGTCGGTGTGGCTGCATGGAGTAATATGTTGATGTACGGATTGAACCACCCGCAGGCCTGCGTCATTGATTGCTTGGGCCGTGACGAGCCCATGGAGATGTGGTTGGACCTGCCCGAGCGCATTACCACACGCGCCCAGGTTCTCCCACAAGTGGTTCAAGCGATGAAGTCCCAGTTCGATCCCGAGACTGAGCTCTTGCACATAGCGGACTTTTCATGGGGTTTTGATTCCGAGACGTTCAAGATCGTGACCACTGAGGTATGTATGCGCGTGTGTTTACACGTGAAGATGCCAGCACAAAGCCGGTAATACCACGCATACACCGCAAGTACCTGACGTAATCTTTTCACTTCTGCGCATCATTACATGCAGGAGATTTATTGCCGTCCATACATGGCAAACGAGGTGCCGTATTTCATCATTTTCCGGACCGAGCACCATCCCGGGTGAGTGGCGCTGGTTCAATCTGCGGGTGGCTGCACACGATACCCCAAATTCTCATGCACGTTCTGTTGTTGTACTTCGCTGGTGTACGCCGGAGCGCTCATTACCTTTGCCCTTCATCCGTCCGGCAGGGTGAAGCGGCCAGCAATGGTATACGGCGTCCCTGAGTACCAACAGCCCAACGGTAGCGGCGGCTCCTTCCCCACCTGGGCCGTCATGCAAATGTGGCAGATGAAGGCACCGTCGCCAATTTGTTCCTTGCCGTTCCACAAGCTCGTTGGATTGCCGATGATGGTGCCCCTGACGGTTGGGGACAAGAACTGCCACGCAGTGCTTACAGCTCTGCAGCGCGGAATTGAGGTGTGTCACGTTTGACACACGTTGCGCCCAGATGCATGTGTACAAGTGTCTTTGGAGCAGCTCACCTCATGCAAACTACTTCGCCTGCATGACATATATACATACATCTCCGGCTTCAAATCCTGTCGTCGTGCGTGCTTGCCGTATTTTAATGTGTCTGTACAACAAACGTCGTCGGCTAGCTTGGCGCACCCATGGTACACTTACACCTTGACTTCTGCGGAACACGCTGCACCTCTCCCTCCCTCGTGCAGCCGTACTTGAAGGAGCTGCCCGATCGGCGCTCCTTGCCCGCCGTCGTCAGGATGCCCATTCATCCTTACGGGCTGGACCCTCATGGGCCCATCCGGGAGCGCGCCGTCTCATTGCCGCTACCTGAGGTCATGAGGCCCGAGTGGGCGCTCACCTGGCCCAACCAGGGCCCTGTGCCCTTGCTCACGGCCATAACGGCGCCGGTAAGGAGAGGCTTCGTGTGGATCGACGGTGGGTGTGTATGTGTGTGTCTCGACAAGGATTCTTATGTGTTACAGACCCCTCGTCACCGTGTCTTCCACGTTCCTTGGCGTGCGCATGGTAATGGTGGTTAGATACATGCAGCGAGGTCTTATCTCGTTGCTTGCCTAACGATCAATCATGATGCTTGTCTTGTAACGTGTGTCTGTGGACTGTTCCGCATGCAGATCCCGATGAAAATGATTCCGCTGGAGGCCTTCTGCTATGATGCTTACGGGCTGTACGACCATAGGCCGTGGACTCCGGCGGAAACTGAAGACGTGGGGTTGGCCGTGGCGTCGACCGCCCGCGGCTGCAATGAGCCCGGCCCTATCAAGACCGTCAAGACGAGCGCAAGCATGGAGGCCGTTCACGACCCCTGCACCAGCACGCAGCTGGCAGACGTGCAGCACAGGAACGGGCCTTTGTCAAGGAAGCGCCGATTTGAGGAGATGGCAGCAGAGCAGCAGGGGCTGGCGGGACGGGAGGGGGTAGTAGCGGCGGAGGTGGCGGTGGCGACGGAGGTGGCGGTAGTGGCAGTGGATGGGGCGGCGGGTGCGGTGGGGGATGCAGCGGCGGTGGCGGCGGGGGTGGAGACAGGTGTGGAAGCGGGGTTGGACGCGGAGGCAGAGGAAGGGCAGGGGGAGGAGCGTGCGACTCGGCAACGGGTTGCCAACGCTCCGGATGGCAAGCCCGTCGCGGTGTTTCGTGGACAGAGGCCCCGGCCTCGGGCAGCATCAGTCATGAAGGTGTGGGCTTGTGGGATTATGGCATGGGCAGTGCCGGTGGTAGCAGCGGCCGCGGTTGCAACGGGGGGATTCGGCTTGGGCGAAGCAGTCTGTGAGGTTCTGCTGGCTGAAGGGATGGCGGGCTGGGAGTAGGTGTAGGCGGATTATCCTCCCGGCTATCTGGTTGATAAATAAAAACACGAGTTGTGACCCCGTTGTGACCCCGTTTGTTGTGTGTTTTGCGGGGTATGGTCTCGGGGGAGGCGGGGATCTAGCGGTTAGGCTCCCAAACAAGATACTGCGTGTCGAACAGCTGCCCTGTTGGGTGTCTGGAGGGCCGCGCATGTGGTGGCTGCTTAGTGCGCAGCGTGCAAGCCTGCCGTGTCAAGGCAGCTTGCGAACATTGCTGCAAACCCAAAGGATGGCGCTGCTTGCACCTTTGGGCATAGAGGTGTGGTGGCTGATGGCGCGGCAGTCCGTGTGGGGTGATCGATGGGTCATGCAAGTAATAAGGCTTTAGGAAAGCCGAGGCCGAGGACGTACGACACACGACGTTTCCTTCATTTGTCGCGGGGTCCATGTATGCGACCTCCTGCACCCTGTGCCTTTCTGAAAAAGGAAAGTGGTTCGGTGTGAAAATAAGTCTATGCTAGGGAGTGTGTTACGGGTGGGGGTCGTTTTCAAAAGCGTGGGGTGTGTTTTCTGAAGCGTGTCATTATGGAGGGGGGGACTTGATTTGATAGGCGGACTTCACTGCGGGTTGGACACAGGTGGATATCGGCTTGGCCCCGGGCGGAACCGATGGGCATGTGCGTGGATTGTGGGACTGTGCATACCGTGCTAGTGATCCTCATGCAAAACTGAGGTGACTCAACGTAATACGTATCACCTAGTATCGCGGTGCTAATTACAACATGCTAGGTGAAAGAAGATGTGGGCACGTGGGCCGTGAACCTACTCGCACTGTGTAAGGTCGGCAACAATGAGCCAAATAGCTTAACATGATGTGCCTCAAGTGCCCGTGGTCATGTGATAGTGGTCGTTGCTTATCGGCTGTGGGAGACACTCATCCAAGTCATTCTGCGCAACCTGAACCCTTACCAAGGCTGCGGGCCTGAAGCCCCTCGCGGCATGCTAGCTACAGCTGGCGGAGACAGCAACTCTCCGTCTGGCCTTTGCCTGGCACTCGCAGCTCCCCGAGCTGATACAGCAATAGGTCCGACGTCATCTGTAGCGATGTTAGTAGTGTACGTGGCCCCCCCTCCGCCAACTCTTTTCTTTCAGACGGGCCTCCTTAACTAGCATCTCTCGGCCGCGCCGTCCTGCATCCCCCTGATTCCCCCTCGCCGGAACCAAGCAGCCGCCCTCCCCGTTCATTAGAGCAGCGGCTTGCAACAAGAATATGAGGAGCCGCAGCCTTGGCATTGTCAAATATTGGCCTGGGTTTTCTGTTCCGATGCAGACTGGCAGCACCACAACGAAGGCGGCGCATCCGGGTACATCCCCGGATGCACATCCCATCCGGAGTTGGCCTTCTCCGGATGTACAACGGACCATCGGCGGTGTGCGTGCGTAAGGGTGTGGAAGAGGGGCGGACGTTTCCCGTGTGAATGCGTGCGGGGGTTTTCGCGACGACCCAAACACCCGGCCGCCAGTTGACACTTCACCGCTGTGGCTGGGGGGTATTCATTCGTCCAACGGGAAGTGTTGACAGGGCTTGAAAGTCATGGCCGTCATTGGTGACGCAGATTCCGGGGTTTTACAAGGGGTGCCCGGCCTAGTGGCATGGTAAGTACGGCGATTAGTAAAGCATCTTTAACTGGTCATAGTGGTTGGGCTTGAAATGGCCGCTGTAAACTTGTAATCTAATCCTAGTAGTCCTCGTTGGCCAAGAAATGTATCGATACGCGAAGGTTCCTGGCATGGCAGATAACACACTGCGCCTGAAATTATCTAATGCCCTTACTAATCGGGTTGCGTGCGGTGTCACTACCGAGTTATTATAATGAATACCAACAAACATGTTGTTAAGGAGATATCTTGATATCCCTAACATCATGTCGCATGGCGCCGGTGGTCTGTGGGCTGAATCGCGGGAAAACTGCAAAGCGCATCCGTGGATCAAGAACCCAGAAATGCTGAGCTGTGGTTACGCTAGGAAATCTGCTCCGGTAAGCACCGGCGATGTGGTGATAGCTCAAACGCAGCCCGTTTGCTTTCGAACAACGCATCACCAGAACTGAACAAATGTATGTTTTGGTCATATGATAATCCGGTCATCATTTCCTATGCCTCCGTACTGCTGCCTGTAGCGTGTGGGGGGTGGGGGGGGTGGGGACTGCGCGCGGTGGGCCCAGAGCTCTGGGTGGGCCGTTGTTTTGCCCTTGGCAGGTATAAGATATCCGACTCGTGCACAGCCTTCCCTTCTGAAGTAACCCAAACCAACCCAACTATTTACTGCAAAGCTTTCCAACACTCTACGTTACGCTTTCTTCAACGGACTGCTGCGGCGATCGACCGATTTAAGCTCGAAGCTGACGCTGTCCCTTCATTCACCACCAATTCACCCGGCATTACGCTCCAAGGCACTCAGGAAACCTTTCCACGAGGTGCGTGGCCTTCAGGGGCTGGGCGCTCCGCCTTGGCCGAAGCTGATGAACTCAGCGCCGATGCCAGGATGGAGTCGGTCTTCATATGACACACAGCCTTGCATCCCTCCAACATGTTTCCTGCCATACGTAACAATATCTGGCGCTTTCCGTTTTATGAAGCCTCTAAGGGAAACGACGGAGTAGGCAAAAGGGTCCATGACATCTCATTCCACTTCTTACTCGCCCTGGCATTTGCACTGCTACCCTTGCAGGAACCGATTCTTATCAACGGTTGTTGACATTTTCACCAGTCTTGGTCCAAAACAAGCAATGTCGATGTCGATGCCAACGATGCCATTGTCGATGTACTCTCCGCGTATCATATTGCGCACCTCGGAGCGCAAGTGGCGCGGCAAGGTGCGTGCGCCAAATGACGACGACTAAGATTGACGAGTCATCTTAGGGTGATATAGGGACAGATATAGCATTCACGAGGACGCATTCACGAGCTTTGGAGCGTGTATCCTCGGCGGCAGCGTGTCACCTGTTGGGTTGCGCCGGTCTACGAACAATGTCCCTCCCTCCGCGTAAACCCTGTCGGTCCGTCCGTCCCACCCCACGCACCCCACGGCTTGGATTGAATCCACCCATCGACTGCACACATGCAGCTCACTGCCTATCACCGTATAACCTCGATCACAGGACCCTGTATTGTTCCTAGCTAGTTCTCGTGGTCGGTGTGGCTGCATGGAGTAATATGTTGATGTACGGATTGAACCACCCGCAGGCCTGCGTCATTGATTGCTTGGGCCGTGACGAGCCCATGGAGATGTGGTTGGACCTGCCCGAGCGCATTACCACACGCGCCCAGGTTCTCCCACAAGTGGTTCAAGCGATGAAGTCCCAGTTCGATCCCGAGACTGAGCTCTTGCACATAGCGGACTTTTCATGGGGTTTTGATTCCGAGACGTTCAAGATCGTGACCACTGAGGTATGTATGCGCGTGTGTTTACACGTGAAGATGCCAGCACAAAGCCGGTAATACCACGCATACACCGCAAGTACCTGACGTAATCTTTTCACTTCTGCGCATCATTACATGCAGGAGATTTATTGCCGTCCATACATGGCAAACGAGGTGCCGTATTTCATCATTTTCCGGACCGAGCACCATCCCGGGTGAGTGGCGCTGGTTCAATCTGCGGGTGGCTGCACACGATACCCCAAATTCTCATGCACGTTCTGTTGTTGTACTTCGCTGGTGTACGCCGGAGCGCTCATTACCTTTGCCCTTCATCCGTCCGGCAGGGTGAAGCGGCCAGCAATGGTATACGGCGTCCCTGAGTACCAACAGCCCAACGGTAGCGGCGGCTCCTTCCCCACCTGGGCCGTCATGCAAATGTGGCAGATGAAGGCACCGTCGCCAATTTGTTCCTTGCCGTTCCACAAGCTCGTTGGATTGCCGATGATGGTGCCCCTGACGGTTGGGGACAAGAACTGCCACGCAGTGCTTACAGCTCTGCAGCGCGGAATTGAGGTGTGTCACGTTTGACACACGTTGCGCCCAGATGCATGTGTACAAGTGTCTTTGGAGCAGCTCACCTCATGCAAACTACTTCGCCTGCATGACATATATACATACATCTCCGGCTTCAAATCCTGTCGTCGTGCGTGCTTGCCGTATTTTAATGTGTCTGTACAACAAACGTCGTCGGCTAGCTTGGCGCACCCATGGTACACTTACACCTTGACTTCTGCGGAACACGCTGCACCTCTCCCTCCCTCGTGCAGCCGTACTTGAAGGAGCTGCCCGATCGGCGCTCCTTGCCCGCCGTCGTCAGGATGCCCATTCATCCTTACGGGCTGGACCCTCATGGGCCCATCCGGGAGCGCGCCGTCTCATTGCCGCTACCTGAGGTCATGAGGCCCGAGTGGGCGCTCACCTGGCCCAACCAGGGCCCTGTGCCCTTGCTCACGGCCATAACGGCGCCGGTAAGGAGAGGCTTCGTGTGGATCGACGGTGGGTGTGTATGTGTGTGTCTCGACAAGGATTCTTATGTGTTACAGACCCCTCGTCACCGTGTCTTCCACGTTCCTTGGCGTGCGCATGGTAATGGTGGTTAGATACATGCAGCGAGGTCTTATCTCGTTGCTTGCCTAACGATCAATCATGATGCTTGTCTTGTAACGTGTGTCTGTGGACTGTTCCGCATGCAGATCCCGATGAAAATGATTCCGCTGGAGGCCTTCTGCTATGATGCTTACGGGCTGTACGACCATAGGCCGTGGACTCCGGCGGAAACTGAAGACGTGGGGTTGGCCGTGGCGTCGACCGCCCGCGGCTGCAATGAGCCCGGCCCTATCAAGACCGTCAAGACGAGCGCAAGCATGGAGGCCGTTCACGACCCCTGCACCAGCACGCAGCTGGCAGACGTGCAGCACAGGAACGGGCCTTTGTCAAGGAAGCGCCGATTTGAGGAGATGGCAGCAGAGCAGCAGGGGCTGGCGGGACGGGAGGGGGTAGTAGCGGCGGAGGTGGCGGTGGCGACGGAGGTGGCGGTAGTGGCAGTGGATGGGGCGGCGGGTGCGGTGGGGGATGCAGCGGCGGTGGCGGCGGGGGTGGAGACAGGTGTGGAAGCGGGGTTGGACGCGGAGGCAGAGGAAGGGCAGGGGGAGGAGCGTGCGACTCGGCAACGGGTTGCCAACGCTCCGGATGGCAAGCCCGTCGCGGTGTTTCGTGGACAGAGGCCCCGGCCTCGGGCAGCATCAGTCATGAAGGTGTGGGCTTGTGGGATTATGGCATGGGCAGTGCCGGTGGTAGCAGCGGCCGCGGTTGCAACGGGGGGATTCGGCTTGGGCGAAGCAGTCTGTGAGGTTCTGCTGGCTGAAGGGATGGCGGGCTGGGAGTAGGTGTAGGCGGATTATCCTCCCGGCTATCTGGTTGATAAATAAAAACACGAGTTGTGACCCCGTTGTGACCCCGTTTGTTGTGTGTTTTGCGGGGTATGGTCTCGGGGGAGGCGGGGATCTAGCGGTTAGGCTCCCAAACAAGATACTGCGTGTCGAACAGCTGCCCTGTTGGGTGTCTGGAGGGCCGCGCATGTGGTGGCTGCTTAGTGCGCAGCGTGCAAGCCTGCCGTGTCAAGGCAGCTTGCGAACATTGCTGCAAACCCAAAGGATGGCGCTGCTTGCACCTTTGGGGATAGAGGTGTGGTGGCTGATGGCGCGGCAGTCCGTGTGGGGTGATCGATGGGTCATGCAAGTAATAAGGCTTTAGGAAAGCCGAGGCCGAGGACGTACGACACACGACGTTTCCTTCATTTGTCGCGGGGTCCATGTATGCGACCTCCTGCACCCTGTGCCTTTCTGAAAAAGGAAAGTGGTTCGGTGTGAAAATAAGTCTATGCTAGGGAGTGTGTTACGGGTGGGGGTCGTTTTCAAAAGCGTGGGGTGTGTTTTCTGAAGCGTGTCATTATGGAGGGGGGGACTTGATTTGATAGGCGGACTTCACTGCGGGTTGGACACAGGTGGATATCGGCTTGGCCCCGGGCGGAACCGATGGGCATGTGCGTGGATTGTGGGACTGTGCATACCGTGCTAGTGATCCTCATGCAAAACTGAGGTGACTCAACGTAATACGTATCACCTAGTATCGCGGTGCTAATTACAACATGCTAGGTGAAAGAAGATGTGGGCACGTGGGCCGTGAACCTACTCGCACTGTGTAAGGTCGGCAACAATGAGCCAAATAGCTTAACATGATGTGCCTCAAGTGCCCGTGGTCATGTGATAGTGGTCGTTGCTTATCGGCTGTGGGAGACACTCATCCAAGTCATTCTGCGCAACCTGAACCCTTACCAAGGCTGCGGGCCTGAAGCCCCTCGCGGCATGCTAGCTACAGCTGGCGGAGACAGCAACTCTCCGTCTGGCCTTTGCCTGGCACTCGCAGCTCCCCGAGCTGATACAGCAATAGGTCCGACGTCATCTGTAGCGATGTTAGTAGTGTACGTGGGCCCCCCTCCGCCAACTCTTTTCTTTCAGACGGGCCTCCTTAACTAGCATCTCTCGGCCGCGCCGTCCTGCATCCCCCTGATTCCCCCTCGCCGGAACCAAGCAGCCGCCCTCCCCGTTCATTAGAGCAGCGGCTTGCAACAAGAATATGAGGAGCCGCAGCCTTGGCATTGTCAAATATTGGCCTGGGTTTTCTGTTCCGATGCAGACTGGCAGCACCACAACGAAGGCGGCGCATCCGGGTACATCCCCGGATGCACATCCCATCCGGAGTTGGCCTTCTCCGGATGTACAACGGACCATCGGCGGTGTGCGTGCGTAAGGGTGTGGAAGAGGGGCGGACGTTTCCCGTGTGAATGCGTGCGGGGGTTTTCGCGACGACCCAAACACCCGGCCGCCAGTTGACACTTCACCGCTGTGGCTGGGGGGTATTCATTCGTCCAACGGGAAGTGTTGACAGGGCTTGAAAGTCATGGCCGTCATTGGTGACGCAGATTCCGGGGTTTTACAAGGGGTGCCCGGCCTAGTGGCATGGTAAGTACGGCGATTAGTAAAGCATCTTTAACTGGTCATAGTGGTTGGGCTTGAAATGGCCGCTGTAAACTTGTAATCTAATCCTAGTAGTCCTCGTTGGCCAAGAAATGTATCGATACGCGAAGGTTCCTGGCATGGCAGATAACACACTGCGCCTGAAATTATCTAATGCCCTTACTAATCGGGTTGCGTGCGGTGTCACTACCGAGTTATTATAATGAATACCAACAAACATGTTGTTAAGGAGATATCTTGATATCCCTAACATCATGTCGCATGGCGCCGGTGGTCTGTGGGCTGAATCGCGGGAAAACTGCAAAGCGCATCCGTGGATCAAGAACCCAGAAATGCTGAGCTGTGGTTACGCTAGGAAATCTGCTCCGGTAAGCACCGGCGATGTGGTGATAGCTCAAACGCAGCCCGTTTGCTTTCGAACAACGCATCACCAGAACTGAACAAATGTATGTTTTGGTCATATGATAATCCGTTCATCATTTCCTATGCCTCCGTACTGCTGCCTGTAGCGTGTGGGGGGTGGGGGGGGTGGGGACTGCGCGCGGTGGGCCCAGAGCTCTGGGTGGGCCGTTGTTTTGCCCTTGGCAGGTATAAGATATCCGACTCGTGCACAGCCTTCCCTTCTGAAGTAACCCAAACCAACCCAACTATTTACTGCAAAGCTTTCCAACACTCTACGTTACGCTTTCTTCAACGGACTGCTGCGGCGATCGACCGATTTAAGCTCGAAGCTGACGCTGTCCCTTCATTCACCACCAATTCACCCGGCATTACGCTCCAAGGCACTCAGGAAACCTTTCCACGAGGTGCGTGGCCTTCAGGGGCTGGGCGCTCCGCCTTGGCCGAAGCTGATGAACTCAGCGCCGATGCCAGGATGGAGTCGGTCTTCATATGACACACAGCCTTGCATCCCTCCAACATGTTTCCTGCCATACGTAACAATATCTGGCGCTTTCCGTTTTATGAAGCCTCTAAGGGAAACGACGGAGTAGGCAAAAGGGTCCATGACATCTCATTCCACTTCTTACTCGCCCTGGCATTTGCACTGCTACCCTTGCAGGAACCGATTCTTATCAACGGTTGTTGACATTTTCACCAGTCTTGGTCCAAAACAAGCAATGTCGATGTCGATGCCAACGATGCCATTGTCGATGTACTCTCCGCGTATCATATTGCGCACCTCGGAGCGCAAGTGGCGCGGCAAGGTGCGTGCGCCAAATGACGACGACTAAGATTGACGAGTCATCTTAGGGTGATATAGGGACAGATATAGCATTCACGAGGACGCATTCACGAGCTTTGGAGCGTGTATCCTCGGCGGCAGCGTGTCACCTGTTGGGTTGCGCCGGTCTACGAACAATGTCCCTCCCTCCGCGTAAACCCTGTCGGTCCGTCCGTCCCACCCCACGCACCCCACGGCTTGGATTGAATCCACCCATCGACTGCACACATGCAGCTCACTGCCTATCACCGTATAAGAGGTTATACCTCGATCACAGGACCCTGTATTGTTCCTAGCTAGTTCTCGTGGTCGGTGTGGCTGCATGGAGTAATATGTTGATGTACGGATTGAACCACCCGCAGGCCTGCGTCATTGATTGCTTGGGCCGTGACGAGCCCATGGAGATGTGGTTGGACCTGCCCGAGCGCATTACCACACGCGCCCAGGTTCTCCCACAAGTGGTTCAAGCGATGAAGTCCCAGTTCGATCCCGAGACTGAGCTCTTGCACATAGCGGACTTTTCATGGGGTTTTGATTCCGAGACGTTCAAGATCGTGACCACTGAGGTATGTATGCGCGTGTGTTTACACGTGAAGATGCCAGCACAAAGCCGGTAATACCACGCATACACCGCAAGTACCTGACGTAATCTTTTCACTTCTGCGCATCATTACATGCAGGAGATTTATTGCCGTCCATACATGGCAAACGAGGTGCCGTATTTCATCATTTTCCGGACCGAGCACCATCCCGGGTGAGTGGCGCTGGTTCAATCTGCGGGTGGCTGCACACGATACCCCAAATTCTCATGCACGTTCTGTTGTTGTACTTCGCTGGTGTACGCCGGAGCGCTCATTACCTTTGCCCTTCATCCGTCCGGCAGGGTGAAGCGGCCAGCAATGGTATACGGCGTCCCTGAGTACCAACAGCCCAACGGTAGCGGCGGCTCCTTCCCCACCTGGGCCGTCATGCAAATGTGGCAGATGAAGGCACCGTCGCCAATTTGTTCCTTGCCGTTCCACAAGCTCGTTGGATTGCCGATGATGGTGCCCCTGACGGTTGGGGACAAGAACTGCCACGCAGTGCTTACAGCTCTGCAGCGCGGAATTGAGGTGTGTCACGTTTGACACACGTTGCGCCCAGATGCATGTGTACAAGTGTCTTTGGAGCAGCTCACCTCATGCAAACTACTTCGCCTGCATGACATATATACATACATCTCCGGCTTCAAATCCTGTCGTCGTGCGTGCTTGCCGTATTTTAATGTGTCTGTACAACAAACGTCGTCGGCTAGCTTGGCGCACCCATGGTACACTTACACCTTGACTTCTGCGGAACACGCTGCACCTCTCCCTCCCTCGTGCAGCCGTACTTGAAGGAGCTGCCCGATCGGCGCTCCTTGCCCGCCGTCGTCAGGATGCCCATTCATCCTTACGGGCTGGACCCTCATGGGCCCATCCGGGAGCGCGCCGTCTCATTGCCGCTACCTGAGGTCATGAGGCCCGAGTGGGCGCTCACCTGGCCCAACCAGGGCCCTGTGCCCTTGCTCACGGCCATAACGGCGCCGGTAAGGAGAGGCTTCGTGTGGATCGACGGTGGGTGTGTATGTGTGTGTCTCGACAAGGATTCTTATGTGTTACAGACCCCTCGTCACCGTGTCTTCCACGTTCCTTGGCGTGCGCATGGTAATGGTGGTTAGATACATGCAGCGAGGTCTTATCTCGTTGCTTGCCTAACGATCAATCATGATGCTTGTCTTGTAACGTGTGTCTGTGGACTGTTCCGCATGCAGATCCCGATGAAAATGATTCCGCTGGAGGCCTTCTGCTATGATGCTTACGGGCTGTACGACCATAGGCCGTGGACTCCGGCGGAAACTGAAGACGTGGGGTTGGCCGTGGCGTCGACCGCCCGCGGCTGCAATGAGCCCGGCCCTATCAAGACCGTCAAGACGAGCGCAAGCATGGAGGCCGTTCACGACCCCTGCACCAGCACGCAGCTGGCAGACGTGCAGCACAGGAACGGGCCTTTGTCAAGGAAGCGCCGATTTGAGGAGATGGCAGCAGAGCAGCAGGGGCTGGCGGGACGGGAGGGGGTAGTAGCGGCGGAGGTGGCGGTGGCGACGGAGGTGGCGGTAGTGGCAGTGGATGGGGCGGCGGGTGCGGTGGGGGATGCAGCGGCGGTGGCGGCGGGGGTGGAGACAGGTGTGGAAGCGGGGTTGGACGCGGAGGCAGAGGAAGGGCAGGGGGAGGAGCGTGCGACTCGGCAACGGGTTGCCAACGCTCCGGATGGCAAGCCCGTCGCGGTGTTTCGTGGACAGAGGCCCCGGCCTCGGGCAGCATCAGTCATGAAGGTGTGGGCTTGTGGGATTATGGCATGGGCAGTGCCGGTGGTAGCAGCGGCCGCGGTTGCAACGGGGGGATTCGGCTTGGGCGAAGCAGTCTGTGAGGTTCTGCTGGCTGAAGGGATGGCGGGCTGGGAGTAGGTGTAGGCGGATTATCCTCCCGGCTATCTGGTTGATAAATAAAAACACGAGTTGTGACCCCGTTGTGACCCCGTTTGTTGTGTGTTTTGCGGGGTATGGTCTCGGGGGAGGCGGGGATCTAGCGGTTAGGCTCCCAAACAAGATACTGCGTGTCGAACAGCTGCCCTGTTGGGTGTCTGGAGGGCCGCGCATGTGGTGGCTGCTTAGTGCGCAGCGTGCAAGCCTGCCGTGTCAAGGCAGCTTGCGAACATTGCTGCAAACCCAAAGGATGGCGCTGCTTGCACCTTTGGGGATAGAGGTGTGGTGGCTGATGGCGCGGCAGTCCGTGTGGGGTGATCGATGGGTCATGCAAGTAATAAGGCTTTAGGAAAGCCGAGGCCGAGGACGTACGACACACGACGTTTCCTTCATTTGTCGCGGGGTCCATGTATGCGACCTCCTGCACCCTGTGCCTTTCTGAAAAAGGAAAGTGGTTCGGTGTGAAAATAAGTCTATGCTAGGGAGTGTGTTACGGGTGGGGGTCGTTTTCAAAAGCGTGGGGTGTGTTTTCTGAAGCGTGTCATTATGGAGGGGGGGACTTGATTTGATAGGCGGACTTCACTGCGGGTTGGACACAGGTGGATATCGGCTTGGCCCCGGGCGGAACCGATGGGCATGTGCGTGGATTGTGGGACTGTGCATACCGTGCTAGTGATCCTCATGCAAAACTGAGGTGACTCAACGTAATACGTATCACCTAGTATCGCGGTGCTAATTACAACATGCTAGGTGAAAGAAGATGTGGGCACGTGGGCCGTGAACCTACTCGCACTGTGTAAGGTCGGCAACAATGAGCCAAATAGCTTAACATGATGTGCCTCAAGTGCCCGTGGTCATGTGATAGTGGTCGTTGCTTATCGGCTGTGGGAGACACTCATCCAAGTCATTCTGCGCAACCTGAACCCTTACCAAGGCTGCGGGCCTGAAGCCCCTCGCGGCATGCTAGCTACAGCTGGCGGAGACAGCAACTCTCCGTCTGGCCTTTGCCTGGCACTCGCAGCTCCCCGAGCTGATACAGCAATAGGTCCGACGTCATCTGTAGCGATGTTAGTAGTGTACGTGGCCCCCCCTCCGCCAACTCTTTTCTTTCAGACGGGCCTCCTTAACTAGCATCTCTCGGCCGCGCCGTCCTGCATCCCCCTGATTCCCCCTCGCCGGAACCAAGCAGCCGCCCTCCCCGTTCATTAGAGCAGCGGCTTGCAACAAGAATATGAGGAGCCGCAGCCTTGGCATTGTCAAATATTGGCCTGGGTTTTCTGTTCCGATGCAGACTGGCAGCACCACAACGAAGGCGGCGCATCCGGGTACATCCCCGGATGCACATCCCATCCGGAGTTGGCCTTCTCCGGATGTACAACGGACCATCGGCGGTGTGCGTGCGTAAGGGTGTGGAAGAGGGGCGGACGTTTCCCGTGTGAATGCGTGCGGGGGTTTTCGCGACGACCCAAACACCCGGCCGCCAGTTGACACTTCACCGCTGTGGCTGGGGGGTATTCATTCGTCCAACGGGAAGTGTTGACAGGGCTTGAAAGTCATGGCCGTCATTGGTGACGCAGATTCCGGGGTTTTACAAGGGGTGCCCGGCCTAGTGGCATGGTAAGTACGGCGATTAGTAAAGCATCTTTAACTGGTCATAGTGGTTGGGCTTGAAATGGCCGCTGTAAACTTGTAATCTAATCCTAGTAGTCCTCGTTGGCCAAGAAATGTATCGATACGCGAAGGTTCCTGGCATGGCAGATAACACACTGCGCCTGAAATTATCTAATGCCCTTACTAATCGGGTTGCGTGCGGTGTCACTACCGAGTTATTATAATGAATACCAACAAACATGTTGTTAAGGAGATATCTTGATATCCCTAACATCATGTCGCATGGCGCCGGTGGTCTGTGGGCTGAATCGCGGGAAAACTGCAAAGCGCATCCGTGGATCAAGAACCCAGAAATGCTGAGCTGTGGTTACGCTAGGAAATCTGCTCCGGTAAGCACCGGCGATGTGGTGATAGCTCAAACGCAGCCCGTTTGCTTTCGAACAACGCATCACCAGAACTGAACAAATGTATGTTTTGGTCATATGATAATCCGTTCATCATTTCCTATGCCTCCGTACTGCTGCCTGTAGCGTGTGGGGGGTGGGGGGGGTGGGGACTGCGCGCGGTGGGCCCAGAGCTCTGGGTGGGCCGTTGTTTTGCCCTTGGCAGGTATAAGATATCCGACTCGTGCACAGCCTTCCCTTCTGAAGTAACCCAAACCAACCCAACTATTTACTGCAAAGCTTTCCAACACTCTACGTTACGCTTTCTTCAACGGACTGCTGCGGCGATCGACCGATTTAAGCTCGAAGCTGACGCTGTCCCTTCATTCACCACCAATTCACCCGGCATTACGCTCCAAGGCACTCAGGAAACCTTTCCACGAGGTGCGTGGCCTTCAGGGGCTGGGCGCTCCGCCTTGGCCGAAGCTGATGAACTCAGCGCCGATGCCAGGATGGAGTCGGTCTTCATATGACACACAGCCTTGCATCCCTCCAACATGTTTCCTGCCATACGTAACAATATCTGGCGCTTTCCGTTTTATGAAGCCTCTAAGGGAAACGACGGAGTAGGCAAAAGGGTCCATGACATCTCATTCCACTTCTTACTCGCCCTGGCATTTGCACTGCTACCCTTGCAGGAACCGATTCTTATCAACGGTTGTTGACATTTTCACCAGTCTTGGTCCAAAACAAGCAATGTCGATGTCGATGCCAACGATGCCATTGTCGATGTACTCTCCGCGTATCATATTGCGCACCTCGGAGCGCAAGTGGCGCGGCAAGGTGCGTGCGCCAAATGACGACGACTAAGATTGACGAGTCATCTTAGGGTGATATAGGGACAGATATAGCATTCACGAGGACGCATTCACGAGCTTTGGAGCGTGTATCCTCGGCGGCAGCGTGTCACCTGTTGGGTTGCGCCGGTCTACGAACAATGTCCCTCCCTCCGCGTAAACCCTGTCGGTCCGTCCGTCCCACCCCACGCACCCCACGGCTTGGATTGAATCCACCCATCGACTGCACACATGCAGCTCACTGCCTATCACCGTATAAGAGGTTATACCTCGATCACAGGACCCTGTATTGTTCCTAGCTAGTTCTCGTGGTCGGTGTGGCTGCATGGAGTAATATGTTGATGTACGGATTGAACCACCCGCAGGCCTGCGTCATTGATTGCTTGGGCCGTGACGAGCCCATGGAGATGTGGTTGGACCTGCCCGAGCGCATTACCACACGCGCCCAGGTTCTCCCACAAGTGGTTCAAGCGATGAAGTCCCAGTTCGATCCCGAGACTGAGCTCTTGCACATAGCGGACTTTTCATGGGGTTTTGATTCCGAGACGTTCAAGATCGTGACCACTGAGGTATGTATGCGCGTGTGTTTACACGTGAAGATGCCAGCACAAAGCCGGTAATACCACGCATACACCGCAAGTACCTGACGTAATCTTTTCACTTCTGCGCATCATTACATGCAGGAGATTTATTGCCGTCCATACATGGCAAACGAGGTGCCGTATTTCATCATTTTCCGGACCGAGCACCATCCCGGGTGAGTGGCGCTGGTTCAATCTGCGGGTGGCTGCACACGATACCCCAAATTCTCATGCACGTTCTGTTGTTGTACTTCGCTGGTGTACGCCGGAGCGCTCATTACCTTTGCCCTTCATCCGTCCGGCAGGGTGAAGCGGCCAGCAATGGTATACGGCGTCCCTGAGTACCAACAGCCCAACGGTAGCGGCGGCTCCTTCCCCACCTGGGCCGTCATGCAAATGTGGCAGATGAAGGCACCGTCGCCAATTTGTTCCTTGCCGTTCCACAAGCTCGTTGGATTGCCGATGATGGTGCCCCTGACGGTTGGGGACAAGAACTGCCACGCAGTGCTTACAGCTCTGCAGCGCGGAATTGAGGTGTGTCACGTTTGACACACGTTGCGCCCAGATGCATGTGTACAAGTGTCTTTGGAGCAGCTCACCTCATGCAAACTACTTCGCCTGCATGACATATATACATACATCTCCGGCTTCAAATCC
The DNA here is from genome assembly GCA_030268105.1 of Volvox africanus. Classification (NCBI taxonomy): domain Eukaryota; kingdom Viridiplantae; phylum Chlorophyta; class Chlorophyceae; order Chlamydomonadales; family Volvocaceae; genus Volvox; species Volvox africanus. The sequence goes on along the minus strand of BSDZ01000089.1, from coordinate 2,205,706 downwards.
TGTCGTCGTGCGTGCTTGCCGTATTTTAATGTGTCTGTACAACAAACGTCGTCGGCTAGCTTGGCGCACCCATGGTACACTTACACCTTGACTTCTGCGGAACACGCTGCACCTCTCCCTCCCTCGTGCAGCCGTACTTGAAGGAGCTGCCCGATCGGCGCTCCTTGCCCGCCGTCGTCAGGATGCCCATTCATCCTTACGGGCTGGACCCTCATGGGCCCATCCGGGAGCGCGCCGTCTCATTGCCGCTACCTGAGGTCATGAGGCCCGAGTGGGCGCTCACCTGGCCCAACCAGGGCCCTGTGCCCTTGCTCACGGCCATAACGGCGCCGGTAAGGAGAGGCTTCGTGTGGATCGACGGTGGGTGTGTATGTGTGTGTCTCGACAAGGATTCTTATGTGTTACAGACCCCTCGTCACCGTGTCTTCCACGTTCCTTGGCGTGCGCATGGTAATGGTGGTTAGATACATGCAGCGAGGTCTTATCTCGTTGCTTGCCTAACGATCAATCATGATGCTTGTCTTGTAACGTGTGTCTGTGGACTGTTCCGCATGCAGATCCCGATGAAAATGATTCCGCTGGAGGCCTTCTGCTATGATGCTTACGGGCTGTACGACCATAGGCCGTGGACTCCGGCGGAAACTGAAGACGTGGGGTTGGCCGTGGCGTCGACCGCCCGCGGCTGCAATGAGCCCGGCCCTATCAAGACCGTCAAGACGAGCGCAAGCATGGAGGCCGTTCACGACCCCTGCACCAGCACGCAGCTGGCAGACGTGCAGCACAGGAACGGGCCTTTGTCAAGGAAGCGCCGATTTGAGGAGATGGCAGCAGAGCAGCAGGGGCTGGCGGGACGGGAGGGGGTAGTAGCGGCGGAGGTGGCGGTGGCGACGGAGGTGGCGGTAGTGGCAGTGGATGGGGCGGCGGGTGCGGTGGGGGATGCAGCGGCGGTGGCGGCGGGGGTGGAGACAGGTGTGGAAGCGGGGTTGGACGCGGAGGCAGAGGAAGGGCAGGGGGAGGAGCGTGCGACTCGGCAACGGGTTGCCAACGCTCCGGATGGCAAGCCCGTCGCGGTGTTTCGTGGACAGAGGCCCCGGCCTCGGGCAGCATCAGTCATGAAGGTGTGGGCTTGTGGGATTATGGCATGGGCAGTGCCGGTGGTAGCAGCGGCCGCGGTTGCAACGGGGGGATTCGGCTTGGGCGAAGCAGTCTGTGAGGTTCTGCTGGCTGAAGGGATGGCGGGCTGGGAGTAGGTGTAGGCGGATTATCCTCCCGGCTATCTGGTTGATAAATAAAAACACGAGTTGTGACCCCGTTGTGACCCCGTTTGTTGTGTGTTTTGCGGGGTATGGTCTCGGGGGAGGCGGGGATCTAGCGGTTAGGCTCCCAAACAAGATACTGCGTGTCGAACAGCTGCCCTGTTGGGTGTCTGGAGGGCCGCGCATGTGGTGGCTGCTTAGTGCGCAGCGTGCAAGCCTGCCGTGTCAAGGCAGCTTGCGAACATTGCTGCAAACCCAAAGGATGGCGCTGCTTGCACCTTTGGGGATAGAGGTGTGGTGGCTGATGGCGCGGCAGTCCGTGTGGGGTGATCGATGGGTCATGCAAGTAATAAGGCTTTAGGAAAGCCGAGGCCGAGGACGTACGACACACGACGTTTCCTTCATTTGTCGCGGGGTCCATGTATGCGACCTCCTGCACCCTGTGCCTTTCTGAAAAAGGAAAGTGGTTCGGTGTGAAAATAAGTCTATGCTAGGGAGTGTGTTACGGGTGGGGGTCGTTTTCAAAAGCGTGGGGTGTGTTTTCTGAAGCGTGTCATTATGGAGGGGGGGACTTGATTTGATAGGCGGACTTCACTGCGGGTTGGACACAGGTGGATATCGGCTTGGCCCCGGGCGGAACCGATGGGCATGTGCGTGGATTGTGGGACTGTGCATACCGTGCTAGTGATCCTCATGCAAAACTGAGGTGACTCAACGTAATACGTATCACCTAGTATCGCGGTGCTAATTACAACATGCTAGGTGAAAGAAGATGTGGGCACGTGGGCCGTGAACCTACTCGCACTGTGTAAGGTCGGCAACAATGAGCCAAATAGCTTAACATGATGTGCCTCAAGTGCCCGTGGTCATGTGATAGTGGTCGTTGCTTATCGGCTGTGGGAGACACTCATCCAAGTCATTCTGCGCAACCTGAACCCTTACCAAGGCTGCGGGCCTGAAGCCCCTCGCGGCATGCTAGCTACAGCTGGCGGAGACAGCAACTCTCCGTCTGGCCTTTGCCTGGCACTCGCAGCTCCCCGAGCTGATACAGCAATAGGTCCGACGTCATCTGTAGCGATGTTAGTAGTGTACGTGGCCCCCCCTCCGCCAACTCTTTTCTTTCAGACGGGCCTCCTTAACTAGCATCTCTCGGCCGCGCCGTCCTGCATCCCCCTGATTCCCCCTCGCCGGAACCAAGCAGCCGCCCTCCCCGTTCATTAGAGCAGCGGCTTGCAACAAGAATATGAGGAGCCGCAGCCTTGGCATTGTCAAATATTGGCCTGGGTTTTCTGTTCCGATGCAGACTGGCAGCACCACAACGAAGGCGGCGCATCCGGGTACATCCCCGGATGCACATCCCATCCGGAGTTGGCCTTCTCCGGATGTACAACGGACCATCGGCGGTGTGCGTGCGTAAGGGTGTGGAAGAGGGGCGGACGTTTCCCGTGTGAATGCGTGCGGGGGTTTTCGCGACGACCCAAACACCCGGCCGCCAGTTGACACTTCACCGCTGTGGCTGGGGGGTATTCATTCGTCCAACGGGAAGTGTTGACAGGGCTTGAAAGTCATGGCCGTCATTGGTGACGCAGATTTCGGGGTTTTACAAGGGGTGCCCGGCCTAGTGGCATGGTAAGTACGGCGATTAGTAAAGCATCTTTAACTGGTCATAGTGGTTGGGCTTGAAATGGCCGCTGTAAACTTGTAATCTAATCCTAGTAGTCCTCGTTGGCCAAGAAATGTATCGATACGCGAAGGTTCCTGGCATGGCAGATAACACACTGCGCCTGAAATTATCTAATGCCCTTACTAATCGGGTTGCGTGCGGTGTCACTACCGAGTTATTATAATGAATACCAACAAACATGTTGTTAAGGAGATATCTTGATATCCCTAACATCATGTCGCATGGCGCCGGTGGTCTGTGGGCTGAATCGCGGGAAAACTGCAAAGCGCATCCGTGGATCAAGAACCCAGAAATGCTGAGCTGTGGTTACGCTAGGAAATCTGCTCCGGTAAGCACCGGCGATGTGGTGATAGCTCAAACGCAGCCCGTTTGCTTTCGAACAACGCATCACCAGAACTGAACAAATGTATGTTTTGGTCATATGATAATCCGGTCATCATTTCCTATGCCTCCGTACTGCTGCCTGTAGCGTGTGGGGGGTGGGGGGGGTGGGGACTGCGCGCGGTGGGCCCAGAGCTCTGGGTGGGCCGTTGTTTTGCCCTTGGCAGGTATAAGATATCCGACTCGTGCACAGCCTTCCCTTCTGAAGTAACCCAAACCAACCCAACTATTTACTGCAAAGCTTTCCAACACTCTACGTTACGCTTTCTTCAACGGACTGCTGCGGCGATCGACCGATTTAAGCTCGAAGCTGACGCTGTCCCTTCATTCACCACCAATTCACCCGGCATTACGCTCCAAGGCACTCAGGAAACCTTTCCACGAGGTGCGTGGCCTTCAGGGGCTGGGCGCTCCGCCTTGGCCGAAGCTGATGAACTCAGCGCCGATGCCAGGATGGAGTCGGTCTTCATATGACACACAGCCTTGCATCCCTCCAACATGTTTCCTGCCATACGTAACAATATCTGGCGCTTTCCGTTTTATGAAGCCTCTAAGGGAAACGACGGAGTAGGCAAAAGGGTCCATGACATCTCATTCCACTTCTTACTCGCCCTGGCATTTGCACTGCTACCCTTGCAGGAACCGATTCTTATCAACGGTTGTTGACATTTTCACCAGTCTTGGTCCAAAACAAGCAATGTCGATGTCGATGCCAACGATGCCATTGTCGATGTACTCTCCGCGTATCATATTGCGCACCTCGGAGCGCAAGTGGCGCGGCAAGGTGCGTGCGCCAAATGACGACGACTAAGATTGACGAGTCATCTTAGGGTGATATAGGGACAGATATAGCATTCACGAGGACGCATTCACGAGCTTTGGAGCGTGTATCCTCGGCGGCAGCGTGTCACCTGTTGGGTTGCGCCGGTCTACGAACAATGTCCCTCCCTCCGCGTAAACCCTGTCGGTCCGTCCGTCCCACCCCACGCACCCCACGGCTTGGATTGAATCCACCCATCGACTGCACACATGCAGCTCACTGCCTATCACCGTATAAGAGGTTATACCTCGATCACAGGACCCTGTATTGTTCCTAGCTAGTTCTCGTGGTCGGTGTGGCTGCATGGAGTAATATGTTGATGTACGGATTGAACCACCCGCAGGCCTGCGTCATTGATTGCTTGGGCCGTGACGAGCCCATGGAGATGTGGTTGGACCTGCCCGAGCGCATTACCACACGCGCCCAGGTTCTCCCACAAGTGGTTCAAGCGATGAAGTCCCAGTTCGATCCCGAGACTGAGCTCTTGCACATAGCGGACTTTTCATGGGGTTTTGATTCCGAGACGTTCAAGATCGTGACCACTGAGGTATGTATGCGCGTGTGTTTACACGTGAAGATGCCAGCACAAAGCCGGTAATACCACGCATACACCGCAAGTACCTGACGTAATCTTTTCACTTCTGCGCATCATTACATGCAGGAGATTTATTGCCGTCCATACATGGCAAACGAGGTGCCGTATTTCATCATTTTCCGGACCGAGCACCATCCCGGGTGAGTGGCGCTGGTTCAATCTGCGGGTGGCTGCACACGATACCCCAAATTCTCATGCACGTTCTGTTGTTGTACTTCGCTGGTGTACGCCGGAGCGCTCATTACCTTTGCCCTTCATCCGTCCGGCAGGGTGAAGCGGCCAGCAATGGTATACGGCGTCCCTGAGTACCAACAGCCCAACGGTAGCGGCGGCTCCTTCCCCACCTGGGCCGTCATGCAAATGTGGCAGATGAAGGCACCGTCGCCAATTTGTTCCTTGCCGTTCCACAAGCTCGTTGGATTGCCGATGATGGTGCCCCTGACGGTTGGGGACAAGAACTGCCACGCAGTGCTTACAGCTCTGCAGCGCGGAATTGAGGTGTGTCACGTTTGACACACGTTGCGCCCAGATGCATGTGTACAAGTGTCTTTGGAGCAGCTCACCTCATGCAAACTACTTCGCCTGCATGACATATATACATACATCTCCGGCTTCAAATCCTGTCGTCGTGCGTGCTTGCCGTATTTTAATGTGTCTGTACAACAAACGTCGTCGGCTAGCTTGGCGCACCCATGGTACACTTACACCTTGACTTCTGCGGAACACGCTGCACCTCTCCCTCCCTCGTGCAGCCGTACTTGAAGGAGCTGCCCGATCGGCGCTCCTTGCCCGCCGTCGTCAGGATGCCCATTCATCCTTACGGGCTGGACCCTCATGGGCCCATCCGGGAGCGCGCCGTCTCATTGCCGCTACCTGAGGTCATGAGGCCCGAGTGGGCGCTCACCTGGCCCAACCAGGGCCCTGTGCCCTTGCTCACGGCCATAACGGCGCCGGTAAGGAGAGGCTTCGTGTGGATCGACGGTGGGTGTGTATGTGTGTGTCTCGACAAGGATTCTTATGTGTTACAGACCCCTCGTCACCGTGTCTTCCACGTTCCTTGGCGTGCGCATGGTAATGGTGGTTAGATACATGCAGCGAGGTCTTATCTCGTTGCTTGCCTAACGATCAATCATGATGCTTGTCTTGTAACGTGTGTCTGTGGACTGTTCCGCATGCAGATCCCGATGAAAATGATTCCGCTGGAGGCCTTCTGCTATGATGCTTACGGGCTGTACGACCATAGGCCGTGGACTCCGGCGGAAACTGAAGACGTGGGGTTGGCCGTGGCGTCGACCGCCCGCGGCTGCAATGAGCCCGGCCCTATCAAGACCGTCAAGACGAGCGCAAGCATGGAGGCCGTTCACGACCCCTGCACCAGCACGCAGCTGGCAGACGTGCAGCACAGGAACGGGCCTTTGTCAAGGAAGCGCCGATTTGAGGAGATGGCAGCAGAGCAGCAGGGGCTGGCGGGACGGGAGGGGGTAGTAGCGGCGGAGGTGGCGGTGGCGACGGAGGTGGCGGTAGTGGCAGTGGATGGGGCGGCGGGTGCGGTGGGGGATGCAGCGGCGGTGGCGGCGGGGGTGGAGACAGGTGTGGAAGCGGGGTTGGACGCGGAGGCAGAGGAAGGGCAGGGGGAGGAGCGTGCGACTCGGCAACGGGTTGCCAACGCTCCGGATGGCAAGCCCGTCGCGGTGTTTCGTGGACAGAGGCCCCGGCCTCGGGCAGCATCAGTCATGAAGGTGTGGGCTTGTGGGATTATGGCATGGGCAGTGCCGGTGGTAGCAGCGGCCGCGGTTGCAACGGGGGGATTCGGCTTGGGCGAAGCAGTCTGTGAGGTTCTGCTGGCTGAAGGGATGGCGGGCTGGGAGTAGGTGTAGGCGGATTATCCTCCCGGCTATCTGGTTGATAAATAAAAACACGAGTTGTGACCCCGTTGTGACCCCGTTTGTTGTGTGTTTTGCGGGGTATGGTCTCGGGGGAGGCGGGGATCTAGCGGTTAGGCTCCCAAACAAGATACTGCGTGTCGAACAGCTGCCCTGTTGGGTGTCTGGAGGGCCGCGCATGTGGTGGCTGCTTAGTGCGCAGCGTGCAAGCCTGCCGTGTCAAGGCAGCTTGCGAACATTGCTGCAAACCCAAAGGATGGCGCTGCTTGCACCTTTGGGGATAGAGGTGTGGTGGCTGATGGCGCGGCAGTCCGTGTGGGGTGATCGATGGGTCATGCAAGTAATAAGGCTTTAGGAAAGCCGAGGCCGAGGACGTACGACACACGACGTTTCCTTCATTTGTCGCGGGGTCCATGTATGCGACCTCCTGCACCCTGTGCCTTTCTGAAAAAGGAAAGTGGTTCGGTGTGAAAATAAGTCTATGCTAGGGAGTGTGTTACGGGTGGGGGTCGTTTTCAAAAGCGTGGGGTGTGTTTTCTGAAGCGTGTCATTATGGAGGGGGGGACTTGATTTGATAGGCGGACTTCACTGCGGGTTGGACACAGGTGGATATCGGCTTGGCCCCGGGCGGAACCGATGGGCATGTGCGTGGATTGTGGGACTGTGCATACCGTGCTAGTGATCCTCATGCAAAACTGAGGTGACTCAACGTAATACGTATCACCTAGTATCGCGGTGCTAATTACAACATGCTAGGTGAAAGAAGATGTGGGCACGTGGGCCGTGAACCTACTCGCACTGTGTAAGGTCGGCAACAATGAGCCAAATAGCTTAACATGATGTGCCTCAAGTGCCCGTGGTCATGTGATAGTGGTCGTTGCTTATCGGCTGTGGGAGACACTCATCCAAGTCATTCTGCGCAACCTGAACCCTTACCAAGGCTGCGGGCCTGAAGCCCCTCGCGGCATGCTAGCTACAGCTGGCGGAGACAGCAACTCTCCGTCTGGCCTTTGCCTGGCACTCGCAGCTCCCCGAGCTGATACAGCAATAGGTCCGACGTCATCTGTAGCGATGTTAGTAGTGTACGTGGCCCCCCCTCCGCCAACTCTTTTCTTTCAGACGGGCCTCCTTAACTAGCATCTCTCGGCCGCGCCGTCCTGCATCCCCCTGATTCCCCCTCGCCGGAACCAAGCAGCCGCCCTCCCCGTTCATTAGAGCAGCGGCTTGCAACAAGAATATGAGGAGCCGCAGCCTTGGCATTGTCAAATATTGGCCTGGGTTTTCTGTTCCGATGCAGACTGGCAGCACCACAACGAAGGCGGCGCATCCGGGTACATCCCCGGATGCACATCCCATCCGGAGTTGGCCTTCTCCGGATGTACAACGGACCATCGGCGGTGTGCGTGCGTAAGGGTGTGGAAGAGGGGCGGACGTTTCCCGTGTGAATGCGTGCGGGGGTTTTCGCGACGACCCAAACACCCGGCCGCCAGTTGACACTTCACCGCTGTGGCTGGGGGGTATTCATTCGTCCAACGGGAAGTGTTGACAGGGCTTGAAAGTCATGGCCGTCATTGGTGACGCAGATTCCGGGGTTTTACAAGGGGTGCCCGGCCTAGTGGCATGGTAAGTACGGCATGGAGGTTCATGACACCAGCCTAGTCGCTCCAAGAGGATGTTAAGTAGCTATCTATTTGGATCCGCCAACGAACGCATTTGACAAGCCCCTATGGGTTTGGATCCACTAACGAATGGCGGATAAGAAAATAGCAGGTCAGTATAAAATTATGTGAGGCCTATCACACAGCTTAGTAACTAAATGCTAGGCATGAATACCATGAACGCAGTTAGGAGTCCCACAGTTTATGAATATCACATGCGGTGAAGCCTGGCTGCCATCCCGCTGAAACCCTCCACATCCCCTGACTGCACGAAGCCTTAGGCACGACAAAACGAAACAGAATACCAAAAAAATGGGGGTGCCCAAAGCCATCATATCACGGAAGTCACGATATCACATCTATATCCTTGTCGCCTAGCTGCAGGAAAAAAGAAATGAAAATGTACGGGAGAAAGCTAAGAGAGAATCCTGCGAACCCCAGGCTAACATCACGCCTAAGGGAGCCTGACACATAGATACATACACATATAGCTGCAGCAGCCACCTGAAAGCCACCGCACTGACATCTCTTACGGGAGCCCTAATATACGTAATGTAAAGTGTTGCGCTATTCAGCCCTTCGCCACCCCTTGGTGCTACGGCCATGGCTACGGTCACCATTAGGCCTCAGCCTTTACTTCCGCTCGCTCCAAGCATGGGACCTTTAACCCCACTTCTCTTTATAACCACGTCAAGACGATGAATCATACAGCCTTTTAACAGCAATAAGCATCATGACTCGGCAAACAAAACCGATGCTCAACATAACCATCTAGCAATCCGGCTAGCTAGCGCAGGAGAATAAGTATATAGCATCGGGTGCACGTCCTGCAAAACCACCCCAGCTGGATCAGAGCCGAATGCCCCCACGCTGAACACACGGCTCTGTGATTCCCTTGGCAGCCATTAGGAAGTCCGCCAAGAAAGGGCGCCTCTTGCGAGGCCCCTCAAGCGAGGCGGCCTGGATGGACGCCGTCCCCCACCGATTGGAGCCACAGAGCTCCATCAGCTTGAGCTGCATGTACGATATTGCTGGAGCTGCAGCCTGCTCCTTCCCAAACGCAACAACTGGATTGTGCTCGAGGCCTAAAGGGGGCAGCGTGTGCGGTGGGGTCGGGTAGGGCAGAGCACATGTTTTAGTGCCAAAATTAGTGCAACGGGGACTGTGCTTAGATATGCAGACACGTTGGCCATCTGCAGTACCGTGCACCTAGCTAGCTAGCAAGAAATGCAGCACGTCCGCACCAAACTTCCTTCCTTCCTAGCGAACAGTTTCTGCCAGCAAGTTGTTACTGCACGTTCTGCAGGCGGGCCAATAACCCCCCTCTCAGGAACCTTACTTTTTGGGGTAATTGTTCTTGGCATAACATTCTTTAGAAAATGTTATGTTTAATTTAGTGAAATATGTATCATTACCTTTGACTTTAGGCACTCAATGGTTCAACCTCCGAAGCCAACTCCAGTCATTTGCCTGGTACCTTGCTTTCCAAGCAGTAAAAATTCCTAATTGTGGGATGGACCGCCCTGGTTAACTGTATATATCTAACAAGATGGATTTACATGATGACTTAACAACAGATGTTGACATCGTTAAGCTGAGGACGATGTATTCAGTGCTCCAAGCGCAAAACATAAAGCTTCAGCATGAATTGGCCGCTTATAATGAGCAGGTTACAGCCATGAAGCTCGAGCTTTCGGGGCGGAGCAGAGTTGTCGGGTCCGGTATCGGAGCGGATGATGTCGGGTCGTCAGAGGAGGACCGGGTAAAGGTTAACCTCGCAATCTTACTTGTTTCTGTAACAGACGGTTGAAATGTCCAGAATTCTATGATGTAAGGCACCGTGCCTATTTTATGCCAAGCGATGAAGACCAATTTCCCTGCCATAACCAAGTAGCTACTACAGTACACCGTCCTTACCCCTCCTGACTGCATCCACATCCCATTTTAGCTATCCCATGACATCACCATCCGCATCAATTCCCTGTTTTTCTCCAGCTGACCAACTCCTTCAGTGGCCCCGTTCCCCAGGCATCCGGCATCACAACAACCGATGCGACTCTTACCAGGGGGGCTCCCACCACCACCGCTGCACCCAGCATGCAATTCCCTCCTTGCCTCGCAACCTCTCCGTCCTCCTGCACGCCTCCATCATCGTGCAGTTGGCAGCAGCAGCAGCAGGAGCAGGGTCCTGGCGATCATGAGGGGACCCTCCGGCCCCAGCCACCCCGCGCTGCACCACGACATTACCTCAGCCGCGCGCAGGTGGAGCGCTATAGCCGCCACCTGCTTTTGCCGGGCTTTGGCGTGGCGGCGCAAGAGAGACTATGTGGCGGCTCAGTTTTGGTGGTGGGTTGCGGTGGACTGGGTTCCCCCGTGGCGATGTACCTGGCGGCGGCAGGTGTAGGTGAGCACCGAGTAGGGGCTCAATACCGTATTCCATATGCCTTTGGTTATGACATGCACGTTTTGGTTTTATCCGTGGGCGGGTGATTGTGTGCTTTGTGGATGCGGTGCGGGTGGAGCGAGAATAGAATTCTTGAACATAGCTGCGTTTATAGTGTGTTGGTTCGTTCAGATGCTAGTAAGCAAGAAGTGTAAAGTGTAAAAGAAGTGTGAAGCAAACACATGAAGTGACGAGGATATGATACGGAATAGTGTGGTAAAATAGCCTTGAGAAAACAATATGCATGGACGTTTGCCAAAACCAAAAGCAGCTCTCGTTTGGCGCAGCGCTCTGCAGCTTCCTTGGTTTCCAGCTTCCATTATCGGTGAAGGTTGCAAAGTACATTTTTTGTACATTTTTTGTTGACCACTCGTTGTCCGTATCAATCTGCGCTGCCTTGCGCCTTGAAGCCATCATAACACCCATACGGGTTACGGGTTCCAATATTCGCAAGCTGATGTAAGATGTATGCGATCTTGCACAACTACTCATTCCTCGCTGTACAGGTCGCCTGGGTCTTGTGGACCACGATGTAGTGGATGTTACAAACCTGCACCGGCAGGTGGGCAGGCTAGGCGGGATGGGGTTAATACACCCGGCTGAAACCCTAGAGGCGGATTGGCACCTGGGGTACACGGATGTAGCTGGAGGGTTAGATGGATGGACATAGCGCAATAGCATCAGCCCAAGCATCAGCACGAACACGTGTCCCATGTGTTTGTGATTTTGGTTGGAGTTTAGGATTCTTGCTCCCTTCGCTACGGCTTGAGTTGTCTGAGTTGACGGTCTGTTGGGAGCGAGAACCCTTTACCTCCCTCTTCCCCAATCGGTGAGCACATTCCTTGGACCGATTCCTTCCACCACAATGGAAACCTGCCTGGGGACTGCTGTATAACACACGCACGTCCGGCATCAATATGATGGCAGAAAGGTACGGACAGAACGCACATGGCTGTAGCTGGGATCGTCACGGGAGGCTGCGACACGCCATGATGAACCTTTCTTTTCCAGGTGTTAGGTGACCATCTCTTCTCACGACCAGCCCAGTAGCCACGAGCTTATTGCTTTCCATTACGTTTCTCTCTGGGTCTATAACCACCCCACCCGACATCCAAGCTCCCAACGGCATTTCAGTGTTCCTCTTGCCAACCTGACCATCTCTCCCTGGCCAGGTGATGCATACCACCAGCCGGGTGGGACTCAACAAGGCGGCATCGGGCCGCATCACCTGCGCAGCCATTAACCCCGCCATCCAGGTGCGCCAGAGGGGATGGCGGGCGAGGGACGGCTGGGCTGGAGAGATTGTCTTTCTTCGGCGCGGTCGTAGTTGTTGCGATCGAGGGTAGTTCTAAAACGAAGAGTTTCTGGATGTGGCATCTTCTCCATCACCCCTGCAGTTTGTCGGTCTTGTGGCCGGATACTGTTCCGCTCTTGACGCATTGACATACACCTTGACCAGGTCGAGGCTCAGACGAGGGGTTTTACTCCAGCCAACGCTTTGGAGCTGGTGGAGCGGTATGACGTGGTGGTCGACGCCACAGATAACCCTGCCACTCGCTACCTGGTCAGGTAAGGGGGGGAGAAGACGAATGATCGAGACATGATACCGCTGTAGATGCTGCTGCTGTTAAGCATGACCAACCGCGATGTTGGAGGACGACGTCTAGCTCCGTCCAAGGTAGAGAAGGTGAAAATGTTTGAGCGTAAACTAGGTCGAAATAGAAGCCGGAAATAAGGCAATAGTATCCGTTAAAAATTTACTCTTGGCCTTGCTGCTGGTGGCGGCGAAGAGGCACCGCGTAAAAATTGTGTGTGTTGGGGTCTGTGAATGTATTTACGGCGTATTTACGCTAATCCCGATTTACATGTATGAACAGGAGCCAGAACAAGAATGCTGCTTGTTGATATGAAATGTTGTGGTCATGGCTGTGGCGTTTCCACTGCCCATCCAGCTAACACCCCCAAGCTCGCCGTCTAACACTCTCCAACTACCTGCCCGCTCGTCCCACTTTTTGCATAATCCGTTGCGCCGTACCTTTCGGGACCTCTCAAATGCCATACAGTGACGCCTGCGTGGTATCCAACAAACCGTTGGTTTCTGCGGCGGCGGTCGGTACAGATGGCCAATTGACGGTGTACAACTATGGAAGTGATGGTGAGAGAAGATGTTCAATAATTGGCTTGTACGGTAATTGTATTAAACGCTATCCGGTTGGGCTGTATGGCTGCGTCCTGTGTCAAGATGCACGGCGCTATGATTGTTGCAGAACCCCATTCACTGCACCTCAATTCCTCATCCCATAGCCTTCTGTACCGCAAGTCTTGGCTTCCTCCTTTCGTCTTGTTAGGTGTTCAGTCTTTCTCTGTTCCTTTCAAGCGCTTCTCCCCGCCGCTACAGGTCCCTGCTATCGCTGCTTGTTTCCGGAGGCCCCCGCTCCGGAAAACTGCAGCCGCTGCGGGGAGGCCGGTGTGCTAGGGGTGGTGCCTGGCATCATGGGTTGCCTGCAGGTAAGAGGGGAGGGAGTGGGGGTGGGCTGGGCGGAAGTGAGGGGACGAATGTGTAATTAAGTCCGCCAGGCAGAGAGGGTTTGGTAGTCGTAGTTATGTGCGTTGCAGGGTGTTCACAAACGTAGCTCGTAACGTGCCTTGAGAAATACACTAAATTAGGGTTTTAGGGTTTTAGTAAATTAACTAAACCCCCAAAAAGCTGACCGTATTTTCTTCAAACATACAAGGTGATAAGTTTCGTTTGTAAAGGGGTGTGGAGGGCTTGTAGAAGCCCTCTGCGCTCTGCATTTGCGTCAACTAATGGCAATAAGCCCTCTGTATCCTGACGTGAGGCGTGATAGAGCCTGGTGCGTGGCGTCTCGGTTGAGAACCCAGCAGTAAGTGGCAAACCAGTGACACTCCGTCCCGGATCCATTAGCACCTTCAAAACCTGAGGTGAGCAACAGCAACCGCGGCTGGGTTGTCAGTTCGTCTGTCACTTACTCAGCCAGCCTGGCAGTCATCCAGCTAGTAAGAACATTTGTCTGTCTGCCTGCCTGTCTGTCTGTGCGACGTGCGATGTCGAGGTGGGCATTGCTAGTTGCTGCATCGCTTCTTAGCCCGGCAAAACCCATCCATCCCCGCCGCCGTGGGGAGTCGCACCTTGTCTTCTCTGTGCGCATGGCACTATTCCGTTTGATGTGTTATTCCGTACTACACGCCCCGCGTCTTTCTGTGTCGGGTCAGTAACCTTCTCTACTCTCCATTGCTATCGTGAAGAATTTTTTACTACATCCCACGCAGGCGCTCGAGGCCATCAAGATTTTGTCGGGCGTGGGTGACGTCAGCAGCAAGAAGTTAACCATCTTCGACGCTCTAGCGGGTGAGGAGGGTGCTGGGGCGCATTGCAGACGTAGACATCGCGTATCAGGGGTGAGAGATGCCTAAAATCTTGAATCTAAAATGAATCCAAATGGATTCAGGAAGATGAATCCTCTCATGTTGGGTAACTGAGACCGCGTACAGCTGAAGGCGGTCTCGGAGCGAGTAGAACCAGCGATCGCATTGGTTCCGGCTCGTTGCCCGATCTCACTGTGACGGTTCCACTGAAAGGCTGTTGTGCTCCGAAGGGTATTGACCATGTGGATGAGGTTGATACGCTGCTGATTTCATTTAAATCGCGAATGCTCAACTGTAGTCCTGAAGTCCAATGTTCACAAAGACAGATACAGCATTTTTAACAAAGTTCGTTCGTCCGCCACCCGTCCTCGCCCACAGGCCGCTTCACCACAGTGCGGCTCCGAAACCGAAACCCCACCTGTATGGCGTGTGGCAGCTCCCCCGTTATCACCCGCATCACTCTGCCCTCGTACGACTACGTGTTATTCACCGGTCAGCCGCCTGATGACGGGCCGCCAGCGGATCTGGAGTTGATCGACCCACGGTTCAGATTGAAGCCCCCACAGGTGGCTCGTCTATTAGCGGCTCAGATGGAGATGGACGTGGAGGCGACAGCCTGGCAGCGCAGGGAGGCTGTTATGGCGGAGCCAGAGGCCGCGATAGGCAAAGCGGGACCTGGGCTCGTCGACAGCTTCAGTCCATGGGAACGGGAGGTGGAGCAGCAAGGTAGAGCGCTTCAGGGAGATCAGCAGGGCCAGCAGGAAGAGATGCATGACACCGTCAATGAGATTGTAGACAGTGGCAGCTGTTGTGATAGTCGTGTCGGCCGTCAGCAGACGCTGTTTCTTGACGTCCGCCCGACGCCGCAATACAACATCATGGCATTGCCTGGTGTCGTGCATGTGCCGTACGAGCGTTTCGAAGAAAGGCTGCCAGAGCTGCTAGCGATGCTGGGAATGGGAACACCCGTGTTACACAGTGCTGCTGCCTCTGGCCCCTCCGCTCTGGCAGCTGATATGGCCGCTACTGTTAAAGAAAGCCCTCATTCGGGTAGTGTAGCAACGGCTGCTATTACTACTGCAACATCGTGTGAAGCTGTAGCTTCTGCCGCCGAACCCTTGGAAAGGGGGCTTGCTATCGGCGGCACTGGGAATACCGCGGGTGGCGAGGCGGAAGCAGGGGGGTCGCAGCCGCGAGTGGTGGTGCTGTGTCGTCGTGGAAATAACTCGCAGCGGGTAGTGGCACGATTGGCGGGCCTGGGCGTGAAGGGCGTGACCGACATGCAGGGCGGGTACATGGCCTGGGCGAAGCAGGTGGACCCCGACATGCCGCTGCTCTAATAGTTTTCCGCAGCAGCTTATCATAAATCAGTCATGGTTTTGGCTGGAGGTAAGGACAGAGGGACCAACTGCATGCGAGTTTCTATACGAATAATTACTGCACGCATACTCACGTACCACTCCCTCGCCCAGTACACTGTTCAACATTGCTACGTCTCAAATCAAGAGACCAAGGTCTCAAACCCAGGCGCGAAAGACACCGACTTACCAGTGCTTAAATCCACATCTTGTCAGCTTGCAGATACGTGGGTTCTATTTGTTACTTGAACCAGAAGTGTTATTACGAAGGATGTCGGTAACCTTCTGGACACCATCCCAAAGACAACCAAAGTATCAATACGATGCCTCATTGAGGTGAAGTCCCAAACAAGAACGCTGTAAGGGCCTCAATAACGCGCCATCACGAGGCTAGCCCGGCCATTGGGCTATTATTCCCTAGTGCGTCGCAATCATTGGTCTCTATGGGCCTACGACTGCTGCAAGTCTCAAGTTTGTGTCTTAGCACATTGCATCGCGCAAACATTCACAACAGACCGCCACAAGGACATCTGCATGCAGATAGTCTCAATCCAGACAGTCATAAACGAGCTTCTGACCTTCACCCGCCCAAGAACAGAGCAGTGCAACCCCACCTGCATTGCCAGAACGCCGCAAATAATGTCCCCAACAACCCAGCAAGCGTTACAAACCACCTCTCCAACCGTGGTACATCATGCAAAATCTGAGCCGCAAGGAGCGGAGTGCAGTGCTGCCCAGCATAGCCCTGCGCATGTGTACGTGCCGTTGATTCGAGTGCACGACGCATTAACAAAAGACGTGTGTAATTTGTAAGCTGTACATGTGTTTGACAGCTTGTAGCTACGTTTTGCGGGCACGTGACTCGTGTTGGCATGGCCGGGTACTCAAATGCCACCAAGGGTGCGATATTATTTGCTGGCCCGGCCAAACAGCTATTTGAGCTCTCCAACAAACACCCTTGGCGCGTGAGAACGTGCGAACACACAAGATTGCGTTGGTCCATTTGGAACACTCAACAGGGTGTTGCAGTTGCGGTATTCACGTCCCCAGGGCCAAGTCAGGGTTCAAGAAAGACCCTGACCATGCAAGACAGGGCCAACGACACGGATGATTAATGGGTGGATTCTCATCATCATGGGGCGGGGCAAACCCTTGTTGTATCCTGATCAGGTCCCAGGTGAAATTACCTGGCATGCTCCTGGGCGACCACCCTTAGCCGACCCGCCCGATAGATAGACTCAACCCCTATGGACCCCAAACGTTGACTTTGGGAAGTGAAGTGAGTAGGCGTCCCTTTCTGATATCAGTTCGTCGTGATTACAATTGCTTGAGCGCTTGTTGTCATGGTGGCTTACATAAGCTGAACAAAAGAATTGATTGAGGCGGATGGACCCAGGATGCACCCTACAGGGTGCAAGGGAACCCTCACAAACATCACGGAAGACGAACATGATGGTTGGTAAGGTCGTCCGCACCTCAGACGAGAAGTGCTGTCCCACGAACGGGCAAGCGTACCTGCCCCGGCCAGCATCAGGCCCGGTGAGACATGAAACACAGATGTAAATTCGTATAAAACATATACGTAGGGGGTAGCGATGAATGCGTAGGGGTAGAACATAGGGGTAGAACACATCATCCGCCGGACGTGCGGTAAGATGCGACCCTAATGGAATTAGGTAACGTTGAATGAGGATGAAAGGAAGGTTGACTCCTCCGGCAGCTTTCACTTCGAGAGGTATCGAATACTGTCGTGTCACGCTTTAAAAGTTTCTTTGCATTCACTAGTGCACGCTTGCACGCGAGTCTTGGCATCAGAGCCGGCCCTCTGACGCGTGTTGCTTACGGAACTGCTCTCGCTGTCACTGCTCTCGCTGCTGTCGGAGGACGACGAACTGCTGTCGCTGCTGCTGCCAGTGTCACATTCAAGATCTTCACGGTTGGTAAGGTCATGCGCTTTGGCAGCCAATTCTGGACGCTCCTGCTCCAATGCTCCCAGCCATCTCTGCGACATCTTGGGCCGGCCTTTTCGAGTGTGCTTCCACACCTTCAAATCATGAACACGGAGACATGGAACAGATTAACCGTTTTCTCGGGACGCACGTCCATACGAGGTGGCCCACAGCGGTGTATCCGCTGTGTGCTCAAATTACGCTTAAGTAATGCACAAGGCACGAGAGGACTATCCGTGAAAGCAACGGCAGGTCCGACTCACCCGCTCAAAGTTGGCTCCACTGACATAGTTTTGAGTGACCGCCAGTGTGTCGTCGAGGTTTAGGACTGCGTGCCACCAGCCGCCCGGTATGAACACCGTCTCTCCAGGAGCTTGAAGCAGGTCTACCACCTGTGCTGTCGGCCAGTCTGCCTTTTTTGCTCGAAGATAAACCTACAGTTACGTGTGGCCAGAACAACTTGCTTAAGTTGTAAGCCATTCGGCGCTCCGATAAAAATTAAGACGTTTCAGAGGCTTGCCCATGATTGGAGCTTACATCAGCAGCCCAAACACTTGCGTACGTGCACATGAAATGAATATGCTCAGGGTGTCGATGCTCAGCCTGAACGCAGGTGCATGCACAAGTGCACGTACGCACCGTGCTGAACCAGCTGACGGCCTCCCGCTCAACACCCTGCTCCCGAGGCAGCACGTGGCACCGTGGCGTACCCGGTGGAAGCAAAGCCCAGCGCTTGTGGCCTGAGTGATACGTAAGGCAACGGGCACCAGGAAGGAGGTGGGGCCGTGCTCTGCTGAGAGGCCACGTGCGGCCTGCCTCGACTCCGACATCACAAAATAATGACCGGCAAGCGTCGCAAATGAAATAGCTGCCGCAATGAGTAGGCAAGCTTGCCTGCTAAGAGTGTGTTCCAAGCACTCGTTGCCAAGGGGTCGATGTGTAGCCCACTGCCACTCCGGGCCGGTCCCATCACAAGCCATCTTCACAAGCGGAGAGCAGCGACATCATAAATAGGCAACAACGGGATGACTCAGCTCGATGCGAAGGATCCTCACATGCTTGTCGAGATCGACAGCGAGGTACAGCTGGTTAAGCAGGCATCGCTTTATAGTTTTCACAAATCCCAGTGCGTGTTATGTATAGGTGTTACACTGTGGGCGTCTTGCCCTAAAAAGGCAAGCACCAAGGGCCCTGACCGAGCCGAACCACAGCGCAGGGGGAAACATCCGGCTTAGTCTGTTTGACCTGCCGTGCGCTCCTCCCCTCGCTCGAGCCAGCAAGGGCACACAAAGCTCACGGACATGTTATATTCCACGTGCATCGTGATTGTACCAAATCTGTCTTGACCAAATACACTGTCCTTTACTGGTCCTGGCTCCCTGGTAGCCTGGATCACCTGTATGGGGGTCTTCTTTTCTCACCCACGTAGCGGAAAAGGTCCTCTTGAAAGTAGAAAGGCACCTATACATGTCGTCAACAAACATGTGTAAGCGTAAGGATCCACTGAGGATCCACGAACTGAAAAGCCATCTGGGACTGAAAAAGCAGATATGCAGCAGTACATCGTAGCAAAAAACAGTACATCGTGCTGAGACGATCGCATGCACCTCCAATGTTGAACGTCGCACAAAGGAGGAGTACCCACCTGCCAACCCACCAACCACCTACCCAATCACCTACCTTCCTTCATAGTTCCCTGCCGGTCGCGTACCACTGTACAACCGGACAATGTGGGTAGCCTAACGGTGCATGCTCAATGCGGGCGTGCCATCAGCTGGTTATCACGACTTCATATATGCACCTACTGACCCATCGCACTCACAAACTTGCTTCTGGCACGATATGTCTGAGCGCGTTCTCCCCACCTGTCTTTTCACGCCTAGCACCACATTAATACAACTAACACGAGCAGCCCCAAACACACTGTGGCCGGCCTCGGTTCCTCCAGGAGTTCCCCCCAAGAGCGAGCGAGTGCGCACCTCGTAATCCTTGCGCATTGATTTGCTGCCCTCCCGGTCCGCGAACGTGCCGTCAAAGATATAGAGTGGAGAGTCGTCCCGGCCGCCGTGCAGAGGGTCGGACATGTAGTCAAAATACCATGCCATCGGCAGCCGCACAGCGTAGCCCTCGTCATCAGAGCCCACCTGACATCAAAACAACGCACAATCGTATCCTCGGAGCGGGCGATAATGCAGCACACCAGTTCTCATTAGGAATTTCACTCAAGGTCGCGGTGACAGTCTATCTACATATTGTAACGGGGGAATACGCACCCCGGCATCACGAGCTATTGCACCCTGTGTTACACATATAGTAACTATATGGCTACAGGGGACACTGGTTTTCCAGATCCAGGTCAGCCTCTTTCCGACATCGTTGTCATCCCGAATTCTCACGAGATACAAGCTTTCCGCAAGCCTACCACACAGTAGATGGAGCTACCTGCGGCCGGTCTTACAGACAGCCAGAAGACCATGTATATGTGTGTGGGATAGGGGGGGCTTTGCTTCACCCGTGGCCACTATCTGGCACTCCCTACCTTCCCTGTATACCATGTATGTATGCAGCACAACCATTTCATCCGGAAAGTTCCCGGAGCAGGATGCGTAGTTGCCATTGCGACTATCAAAACAGTTGACGAAGTTCCTGCCACAGGACGTATGTCATGCGTTCCAATCTCCTTTCCCATAACGACACGCGTCCTTAACACTTGCCAGCGGGTCCATATGTCAGGTCTGTGCGCGAGGTTGCTTGGTCAACATCCTGGGCATTCATCTCGCCATAAAATGCTTTCATTGCTAACACTCCATTGTAAATCGCAGCAAGTAGTCCCGGGAGAGATGCAAATCGGAAGTAAACCGCCTTAACGCTCCCTTTCCCTTTCCCGCCCTGAAGTGAACCTCCTCCGTCACAGCAGGCCATCCTGTAGGATTTAAACTCCACGTTACGCAATTCACCCACCCTGATCTGGTGGGACGGACGAACGGATGGAGCACCCGGACCAAATAGAGGTCCTGATGGATAGGGTCCCCTCAAGTTTAAGCTCTACTCATATACACAGCCCTTGGGCGATTCCCTACCCAGCCAGGCTTGCAATATCTGTTTCTGCATGTGTCCTGCCTCCAGCTAAGGTATGGGATTGCATACTGGACCCTATAAAATGCAGACATGAGATCCCCAGACCAAGACTTTCCTTACGTTGTCATGTTTTGTTTCATTAAATAGATGGCAGCCAATGTTCACACGACTGTGCATGCCACATACAAGCATACAGTTCATCCTCCGTCGTCAGGCGTTCCAAAAACACCTCCAGACTGGTTATTATTGATGTGCTGCCCACCTCCAGCATCGACCGCGTTTGGGCAGGAGTTCGCATCGATTGTTGCAACAGCAGGTCGCGCGTTCGTTATTGGAGTCCACCAGGGAACTTCCCGCATCCTACCACACAGTCAGCATAATCCAGTGCTCCAGCCCCAAGGGGATGCCAAGATACATCCAATACTTTTGATTTATCGTTCATACCTTGAACTTGTGTTCCCCGTACAGATGCCTCAGGCGGTCTGGTGTCCAATTTTTTGAAGCCGGCCAGTCGTCGGCGAGGCCTGTGATAACAACTGGAATGCGAGGGCGCTCAAATCGCTCCACAAATTCCTCCCGAGAAAGATCCTGTAATATATATCGATGTAAAGCCGGAGTGGAGTCAAATTAAGAAGGCATTACTGCCATATGGGTCACAGGGTATTGACAACAGCATCTGCCCCGGTAAATGCTCCTGTCTTATTGACCTAGATGGGCGCTATCGCACCTGGGAACGCAAACTACAAGTGCACAAGCCAGCAGCAAGCGAAGCTCAACGTGAAGGCGACGCATCAATAACGAAACCTGGGGGCTGGGCAGCTATAATATCCGAGAGCGCTACTGCTCATTTTTGCGATAGCTTGCTATCGTGTGGGGTTTCGCAAACCCCGCTCCGGGTTACATAGGGAAGGTGAGCCACGAGAATAGACGGGTTTTTGGCCCTATGTGTAATTTTACAATGATATCACCACTTACTATATTAGTAACCAGTTGAATCTAATACATATGTACCTTCCAGTAAATGCGCGGAATGTGATCCTCAATGCCGGCGGTGTTGCAGATATCCGATTGTGCGTATCCATGCTTGTACCTGCTCGCAAAGAGCATAAACGTATTAATCGACCAGATCCGTCTTTTAAGAGAATCCAACCGTCGCCGCTGGGAAGTCGTACCAGTCTCCCTTGCTATTGCTTAGTTCGCTTCGCGCTGCGCGCTTGACCTTCCTCAGCTTTCTTTCGCGATCATTATCCCTACATAATTACAGCAGGGAAACCCACCATGCTTCGTGATTAAGTGACCACAATCGGTACTAAAAGTTATTCCAGATAATCTAATTACCCGTAACAACAAGCCGTAGAGCTCATGATTCCAAGTATCAAAAACGTCGTAATCTTTTGACTTTTGCATGCAAAGATGAATTAAGTCATGGTCTGGTCTAGACACTACACCTGGCTTTGACGCTTAGGAAATTCCTCATCAAAGCAGGGCAGCGATTATGGATGTATATGTATATGTATGATACGACAACACTTGCCTCGTTGCTTGAGCAGCTGATGTACGGCTTTGTAAGAGCCAACTGACAGGGATGCAAATTTGTGTAATTTCTGTGTAAGCTTACTTTAATCTTATCATTGGAAGCTTGTTTGTGATAAAGATATTTCGTACTGCACTGGAGGAAGCCACGGGACAACGCCGGTTGCGTAGAGGTCAACTCGGCTTTTCACTCAGTGCATTTGCGTCGCTTACATCATATGATGCTCCATTCGGGATGAACGGGTTGGCCCTACAATGGCGGTGAGACCTTTCCGTTGGGGCCAGAAATGAATGCACGAGGAATTCTTGCGACTGCTTTATATGATCACCGTAGGGCGCTGAGGTGGGCCAGCCGCCAGGAGAGCACGGTGGGTTGGGTGAGTATTGTGCCTTTGAGCGAAGACCGAGCCGCAATCCGCCTCATGGACCTCGCTTAGCACGACGTTCCTCGCTTACCACAGCAGGCCAGCAGCCGGGCATTGCAACCTTAAAGTATAGCGATGGATCCGAGTACAAGGGGACTCTCAAGCACGGAACACCGCACGGCATCGGAACTTGCGTCTGGACAGATGGTAACCGTTACGACGGAGAATGGCGGAACGGGGTCATGCATGGATTTGGCACGTATCTATGGACGTCGGGGCAACGCTATGACGGGGAGTGGAAGGTGCGTCGTTGTCACGGTCGAGGAGTAACGGCCTTGGTCACCGTTGAGACGAGCTTTATTGTTTGCCGGCTACAGGATGGTAAACGCGACGGTGTTGGCGTTAAGCTCTACGCTGATGGATCCACCTTTCATGGCATTTGGCGTGACGGCAAGAAGCACGGCGTCGGTGTGTTCAAACCTGCAGCGAAGGACAAAGAAAGGGACCGCGCTAAGATGGTGGTTAAGTCAAACAGCGCCAAGCAGATGGGGTCTCCAACGGATGCCGAGTCCGTATCCAACCTCCGTACCTTCGAATCCGTTCAGCCGGTAGATGCGACACCTCTTCAAGCCGGTGGGTGGGTTCACGATAGGGCGGGTGCAGCATTAGCATGCGTGTTGGTCCTGACTGACTGATCTCCTTGGATGGGTCCGCTTGCGGGAAAGGGCAGTCGAGATTAGTCCCTAGGCCTGAAGCTCTGACAGTATCAATTCTACCCATTCTAGCTCATGGGGTTAGCTGCACGGAGATGCCCGCCAGCCGCGGCCTCTACCATCGTTCCGTTGCGGAATTAGCGCCATGGAAAATTCTTCCTCGACCGGCCAACTTGTCACTGTGCAACATAATTTCGTACGTTAAGGGATGGCACCACGTCCAGCCTGCGACTACATATATATGCTGTATAAATGCGTGATCCTAACCGGCATTGCTGCAATATGTCTTGGCGTTTAATCAATCGTAGATTCGTGCAGCAAGGAGTCAATGCATAGGGGGGCAGTCGAGTCTGCCGTAGCGACAGCATCACCGGGTGTGCTAGCCGAAACCGACCGGGACCATGAGCGGGGCAGGGAGAGGGAGGGGTACCGGGATCGGAGCCGGGAGAGGGAGAAGGAGCGCGACAAGGAGGGCAAGGCCGTGTTCATCCGGGCATTTGATGACGGCACCCTGCGGCGAGAAGACAAGCTTAGCAGCGAGGACGCTAAGATAATCTTTGGTCAGGTGAGGTGAGGGTGGCCTTCGTTGGCATGCAGCCAGAGCGGCACACGGTTGCTCATAGTTGAGGTGGACTCGGGGTAGCCCATACGGGCTTTTAGTGGATGGCAGGGTTATTGCGAGAGCTGAAGTTGTCGATCACAGCCTGTCCCAGCTGAAGCTTCCCTTGTTATCTCGGGGATTAATGAAGATCTTTGTCCTCATGTTTTGTAGCTAAAACCGCAAGCTCCGGAGGAAAAGAGACGAGCTAGCAACGCTAGGAAAAAGGTCAAGAGGGCGCTTGGCTTAGGGAAGAAGCTGCAACAGAAGCATGGACAGCTGCTGTACAAGGGGATGCCAGGGTAAGGCTCGGAGAGAGAGAGAGAGAGAGAGAGAGAGAGAGAGAGAGAGAGAGAGAGTGTTTGGGGGTTGCTAATTGATAGTGCAGTGCCGGGAACCTGCGCACTTGTGGGGGCGTCCGAGGGGATGTTGCGGTCCGCCTAGAAAAGATTGAACAGCAGTCGCTCAGTTATACTGTTCATATGTCGGATTTGACATACCTGTTCGTGCTTAACCCTGTTAAGTCCTGCAATGTTAAGGGGTACAGCGCCGTGGTCTGTAGGTACAATCTTATGCTGCGTCTACAACATGGCATTCGGTGGAGTGTCGGTCGCGGCTCGTACGGAAGGGCGTCGTCGGAGCAGGGCCCGCTACAGCCACCCCAGCACGTGAATAGCCTGGGTGAGGCCACAGGGCCAATGCCGCTGAGCCATACACTGCAGCCGTCAGATTTTACAGAGAAAGTCAAGGTCTTCTTTCCCAGCGCGGGCAGGTGGGTGGATTTTGGTTTTAGTTACTGCAAATCAGCCACTACTGGAAAGAAAACGGTTGCTACAATAGGGTTGAGTTGGGGAGGAAGCCCCTCGCCCAACGCCAACAGAAGGGATGCATGGTCTCCTGAGTTTCATACTTTCCCACCTAGCTGGTTGGACCTCATGCGCCGCAACACGGATCTTGTTAGTTTGCGAGGGTGTGGTGTCTGCTTATACAACCCCCACCTGCTGACCGCCCGCACAGTAAGGAGACTCCGGCGCACCCCGCTGGGGACTTTAAGTGGAAGGACTACTCGCCGCGTGTGTTCCGCAACCTGCGAAACATGTACGGCATCGCGGATGCTGACTACATGTTGTCGTTGGGTGGCAGCAGCGCTCTTTGGCAACTTAACTCGCCGGGGAAATCGGGATGCATGTTCTTCCTTTCGGACGATGAGCGGTTCCTGGTGAAGACCATGCGTAAAACGGAGATCCGGACGCTGATTCAAATGTTACCCGAGTACTACAAGTAGGTCCTCAGCGCCTGCAACTTAGCAATTGCTTTGGGCTAGCTGAAAAAACCACTCTTTCCAAACTGGCAGACATGAACCAGCAAGCCATCAGTCAGGCATGGACATGGCTGGGTAGGGTGATCCCTCCGTCACGCCTTCGTGTGTCCGTGGCCATGAATTCACTGCATACGGCTAAGCGGCTGGAGCCTGCCGCCACTGAAGGACTTGATAGAGAGCTCCGGAAGCAAACCAACCATATCTGATATTACTGAGCGCAGTTATATATTGTTTCAAATCCGCACATCGTTCGAGATTTACCTATTCTCCCTGTTGGTAATGTATTGGTATTGGATGGGCCCAATTTAGGGAACTGGGGTAAGTTCGCTTCAATCAGGGATCTTGCAGCCACCCTGCCATTACCTGGCCTGTCCGTGTGACACCTAGGTACATGGAGATGCAACCCCAGAACCTGGTCATCCGCTTCTTCGGGGTGCACGGTGTGAAACAGGTGCATGGCCGCACTGTCAGATTTGTGGTCATGCACAACATGTTCAACACTGACCTGCAGGTATGCAGCCTCTGCCAAACCTGCCCATGGGGAGAAGGGCACGAATAGAATAATGGGAGAGGCTGCGGGGTCAGCAGCTGAGATAACTGCACTCGATTTCCTTGCTCACAGATCCACAAGAAGTTTGATCTGAAGGGGAGCACGGACGGGCGCACAACGGGGCCCAAGGTCCCCCCTAGCGATCCTAAAACCATCTTCAAAGACTTGGATCTGGATCTGCAGGTGAGGGGGGTTGGGGCAGGTGCGTGTGTGCTGCCAAGGGGCCAGTTGGGCTTCAGTGTTCGTGCGCTGGTCACCGATACACATGTTGCGCACTGGTTAGCCTTGCCTGCCAGCTCGAAATTAGGAGGTCTGTCTTCAACCTCCTGGCAGTTGCCCCCACTTACAATCAAATTGCTATCTTGCAAGGCTGGGTCTACCCTGAATGGGCTATCCTCACTCTTCCACGCGCATAGCTACATCCCGGCAACCCGGCCGTAAGCGCTTCTATGCCGATAATGCCCTGCAGTTCCTACTGGAACCCGCGGCACACGCGGCGGTCATTCGCCAAATCGCATCTGACTCGGAATTTCTTCGTAAGGTAGACGTCATGGATTACAGCCTCCTGCTCGGGATACACTTCTGCAACCGCGTTCGAGCTGCGCAAGACAACGAGACTTCGATTACGCATCAGCATCAGCCTGAGCAGCATCCGCTTCAATCCGAACAGCAGCAGCGACAGACAACTAGCACGGTCTCACCTTCAGAAGGGACAGGCGGCCAAAACATCAGTCAGGCCGGCAATGGTAGCAGTCCTGCTTCAGGTGCAGGCGCAGGAGGCTCCCAGCAGCTTCCAGTGGCACTTCAGTCAGTAAGCTCCCACGAGTCGACGGATGGAGAAGAAACAGCAGGTAATTGACAGTTAGATAGCGTTTCCCCTGGCCTGCGCGTGCAAGGATCACGCAAATTATATTTCCCGGCACCCGCCACGCCAAACACCACCCCTTCCTTATAAGAAACCCATGTAACACCGCGCGAGCGTGTGATAAAGGATTATGGGTGCTAGCAATTCCGTCAACAGAGCCAACCCGGCAGTCAGTCACCAAGGCCAGTCAGTCACAGCCGGGAAGTACATGACATGACGGCCCTATGAACCCGACTAGGAAATGGTGCTGCATCTAGTCCCATCGGCATCTGACAATGCCTCCCTGTCCCAAGCCCTGAATATCATCACAGATGAACATGTGTCACACTTGCGTGCTCTTGAAGGCGGCCAACCACACTCGCCTGGAGCCTTGGGCGGCTTAAGGCTTGGCAGCGGTGATGATTATGACGGCGAGCATGTGCGCAATTTTGATCTTTTTTCGGACCGCCCGGGTACGTTAACAGCTTTTTATTTAGGGCCCTGGCCATGGCGGGCGGGGTGTAGAATGGGAATGGGAATGCTTACATGTTGCTGGTTGATCCTCGAACTCAGAGTTGGACAAGCAGCTGCGACTGATAGATGAACGCATGCGAGGCCTGGGGTACAGCGATCAGCGTGTTCAGGACATTCTCAGCCTGGTCCGGCTGCGTATCCTTGGCGATCAGATGAAGATGCGTTCCAAGAAGGCATACAAGGTGAGGAGTGCTGGATTTTAATGAAAATTATGAATGCGTTGTTGAAGGCGATTACATGGCTGCAGGTATATGATGGGCCCAGCGCTGTGTTGATGGCTTTGGCATCTCGCCGACACGGATTAGAATTGGGGCGCTTGGATGAAGCTGAGGAGCAGCCAGGGTCGGATGACGACTTGGAAGATGGGCAACCGATTGGGAAGCAGCCGCCCTATCTGGGTTACCAAATGCGGGCCCTTGCGGTCCATACGGTAGGTACGGGATATAATCATAATGTCATCATAATGTTGCCGTGTTGGCACTGATAATATTGCTCGCACATTCTCAGGATTGGATGCCCTTTGAGTGGGCCTACACCCTCCGGATTGCAAAAAATGTTGCTAACCTTAATGTTTCATGTACATGTTTTGGTTCTGGTATCCATATCCTTATAGAGTGGTGACCAGCCGCCAGAAGAGGTGGTGCTGTGTTTCGGTATCATCGACATCCTACAGGAGTGGAATGCACGGAAGGTGAGTCAGGGTGCTTAAGAAAAAAAGATGCACTTTAGGCGTCTAAAATGTCTCTGCTGCTCATTCGTTAACCTGCTGGTCAACCTCGCCCCATCTTCTGCTTGACTGAGGTTCAGGTGTTGGAGCGGACGGTCAAGAGTTTCATGCACGACTCGTACGCAATCTCCGTCGCTCCACCCAAGTTATACAGCTCCCGGTTTGCGGATTTCCTTATTCGAACGGTCTTCCTAGACCCTGATACTGCTGCATCGCATGGACTGCGGTCGCTGCCATCAGTTGCTGGCACCTTTGGTATGCACACTACCAGGGTGCATACCATTGAGGAGGAACGGGATTCTGACCAGCGCACGTGAGGACACTAAAACATGTAGAGATAATGAGTGTTGCAGGCCTTAAGATTAGTGGGATGATGATGAGGCAGGTTAATGGACATGCCGAACGCAGGAGTTTAGCCTTCTTTACCGCACGTAGTCATTATCTCGGAGGCACGTCGGTCAGACGTTGCCCATCAATTGGGACAGATGACGGATTATGCTGACCCTTTTTTCTCGAATCCATGAATTTAGATGTTTATTACGAAGAGACAATTTAGATGTAGACGTGGGTTTCTATTTAACAGAACAGATTCGGGGCCTTGTGCCCACTAATGTATTACACAATCATTAATGTATATTTGAATCTCAAAAGTATTGCCTTGCTACTCTCCCGCCTCACGAACATCTGTCAATCGACCATGAGTAAATTGGCGCATGATGACCTGGAAAATTAACACTGTCCAGTAAAGATGGAGAACAAACAAGATCAGCAGGAGGCCGTTGAAAATCTCCCAATGTGGCCGGGGCTCAATCCCCAAGTATGCGGCCACTAGTACAACTGGTTCAAAAAGCGTCGAACGGATGACAAAGACAGGGAAGATAATAACACGACACACAACCCACGAGACAAAGAAGACAATGAATGCAAGTACACCAATGTCACCTCTGTCCGCATAGCGGCAAAGCTTGGCTAATTCCAAGAATATATCGGACACATCATGGATTAAGATCACCACGACTCCAACACGCGTGAAATTGACGGCATAAGAGTAGAAGAGGAGGCCAGAAGTCACGACGTGATGAATCATGCTCTCGTGCCAATCTTTCCGTCGTTCCTGCAGCAAAATTCGCGGTGGTTTATTGCCGAAACCATGAGAAGCTGTTGAGTACCAAAGCATTTTTCCGTATTGGATCCCTACTTTAAACAACAGGCTTCCAGGAAGCATGGTATCAAACCAACCAACAGCTGAACCCACCTCGTGCACGGCCAGGAAATGAATCGCTTGAAGATAGAAACCGGCCTCAGCGCAGTAGAAAAGCAGGACACCGCGAGACACAGGTAGGTTGCACGGGGGAAACCGTGTGCAACCTAGCCACCAGTAACGGCTGTCGGTAAACCATACCTGCAATTTAAGAGGTTTCAAAACAATTAACCAGGTGCCTCTTAGGCTAAAATAGAATGCGGACTGGATCCTAAGGTAATTCTACTGCGTACCTCGCCCCAGGAGACTGCAGTGGCTAAAACGGTAAAGGCAATGTAAACCGTCATTTTCCAGCAGGACTCGTTCCATTTTCGCAGCTTATTTGCACGTTCCTTCTCATCCACAGCTACGTCGGTCTTTTTAGGGTCACGACCAGAAAGTGCCCTCCTGCCCAGGGGCTTCGGCAAAGGTAAGAGAGGCAGACGATGCACGGACCAGCATCAATGTAAGGAACAGCGATAGTTAGAGCATTCATTAAGGATTATTTTTCCCCTAGACCAAATCAAGGATAACAACAAGGAATGTTATACGACTGGGCGAAAGCACGGGTACCTGTGGCGACAACAGTGCCCCTAATCAGGCCCTCACCAAACACACGTGAGGGTAGCGTCACGAATATCCCCTCTTACCAGACATGCACCTGCAGACGATGAGCTCACCTCAAACACAAACCGCGTAAGGACGCTCCTGATGACTGGAAACAGGAGGGCAAAGACGATGCACAGTGAAAAGTCTAAGTATCTGTCACCCAAAAGGTACGCCACATCAGGCTCCGGCTGCACATTCACGGCTGTGAGGGTTGTATTAACCAAATTAAATTTCAAACCGCATTTGTAAATCCACTGTCCCAACTGAGAAAGCTTGTCGAGCTGCAGCGAGCCGTGAGTCTCAGCTGCACTCATAATCAGAATGTTTTTTCTCTTATAGTTGACAAATGATGTGTACGGTGTGAACAAACAACACAGAATATGAAGGAGAACGCTTGATTCACGCTGGCCTACTTATTAGCTTTCCATAGCGCAATACTAATGATATCTATAGCTCAAAAATATTCACGTCTTTAGGATATTTAAAGGAAACGCCGCCGCTATTGAGGTCGATCATGCGGCAAGACGGACTAGCTGCAAAGCTTGATTGTAAAAGATACTTATGTTAAATGTGGGCTGCTTATATAAACTTCAAGTTTAGCTACCGCCAGATGTAATTATGTCGTACACCTGTTCTCGGTGTCCAAATGTGCTGGATCAAGCAAGCCCTGTGGTCTGGACATGGGGCAATAAACTACATATCGGTAGATGTGTTCTAGCCTTACCGTATAACTTCAGTCACAGAAACCCAACAATTGTTTGCTGAGCAGAGAGACCAGTATTGTGGATGATCCCAGCATCATGCTGATATGTGCTGTAGCATCCAGTGGTTCGTTACCAAGGGTTCGTTACCAAGAACGAGGTAATGGAAACATCGATTGCGACGAAGAACAGAAAGAGAAAACAGCTGAGGAAGCCCTAGCTGGCTTTTGTCCTGCTGAGCTGCCTCACATTGCAACGTGTGACCTGAAGCGTGACTTCTCCAAGTACCCAATGTGCACATTTAAGTCGCTTTGACGGCTACTTTTATTTGAAACAACAACGTGCATTTTGTTTTCCAAAGTATAATGAGATTACAAAAGAGACGTACGTCATGGGAGACACCCGAAAGAAAACTTAATGGTCTACGGAGAACCTTGTTTAAGGCCGGGAAAAGCAGCTAGCATACTGTTGTAACATAGCGTATATACAAAAATTTCCGCCATGTGTTGCCCCTTATAAAATGACAAAGCTGTAACTAAGCAAGCCAGCTAGCTGCATCTTCTCCACGTCCAGGCTCCCCTAGCTCACCGCATACGGTGCTACCAAGTATCTTCTCTTCCAGACCGTTCAGCCCATTGCCTAGTTGATAGCTAACATGCGCATCACACCGGCAAAACACCTGACTTCGTGACATGGGTACCAAATCAAGCCACCGATACAAGAACAAGCCACCGTAAATGTAACCAAGAAACTCAAGGCGGCATGCCCCATGCCGCGTCCCAACGAAGCTCGACATCAAAAATATTCACACCGCAAGCAAAACCAGGCAAACGTTCCTATGAGGTTATGTTTTGGTAGGATAACCCAACGGCTGGACCGCCGCCAGAATGACAACACGACCTGCAGCCGCTCTGAAGTCGACATCTCTGCACGTCAACTCGGTGGCGAGAACCTGTATTCATGTTGCTATCGAATCTATACCATGGGCGCTGGAACATAGCATAACTGCTGTCTAGATAGCAGACCTATCATCCGGTAACTAGACTGTCCGTGACTACCAAAAGGGACACCATCCAATGTAAGACTGGCACAGGTTTTCATGGTTGACCGCCATGTGAATCAGCCGCTGTACCTGTGCCGCCACACTGTCCGGCTCCAAACCCCCGGCAGCGCTCCCCACTGACAGGTCCGTTGAGTAGTCTCGGCCCATCAGCTTGTCAGACATGCGCTTCATAACCTCCACGGCACGCGTATTGAGAACCTGCAGTGCGGACCAAAGTTGTCGTGTAATGCGCCCGGGCATCAGGTCGGCAGCGAAATGGCAGTCATATTCACACTGCACGGTGTGCCCGCATTGCTGGCTTCATCGAAGATGCATCTCGCCTTACGTCTTCATGTAGTAAGATGCTCTGGTATTTATAATGTACTGGTATTTCGGCGCCTGCCATTGGTATAAACCCGCTATCTCAGGTTCAGTAATCTATTCGAAATATCCTGCAAATCGTTCGACAGGATACGGCTCTCTGCTGCTGAACTCGCTCGTCGTTCGTTCGGCCCTCACTCACTCCTCACTCGCTCGTCCAGCAGCAGAAAGCCGTACCATGTCTCTCTCACTCTTGGCAGTATATTTCTCATATCCCTGTCTGACCCGTGAAATAACTACTCCCTATCCTAACAGCTTTGCCAGCAGCCCCAAACAACGCATATACACGTTCATGCATTCCGCCTGTTCCCATGGGGCACCCCCCTGCGCACCTCGTTAGCGTCCCCCAACTGTCCCAGAGCATCCTTGAGCTCCTTCTCAATGGCCCCGCGGCGGGGTGGGCTTGGCATGACCGCCGTGTCTACAATCATCCCAGTAGTCCTCCCACCACCGCCCAATGCATCGCGGGTCCCGTGGCCCTCTGTAGTATCGGAGGGGTGGTAAGCTGTTATCAGTTTGGAATGGCACTAAGTTGTTTAGCAAGGCAACGCACGAACACCGTGCGAAGCATACCTACCGCCGTCTAGGTGCGCGTCCCCTGTCCGCGCCAGGGCCGCCTCGGTTGCAGCTTCCGTCGTGTTGAGCAGGCGCCAGTTGATAAGCGGGTCGTGCACGAAGGCCTCCAGCATGGCAGTCACCGACTCCTTGTTTGATCGTAGCACTCGCATAACGTTTTCGCACTGTCCATATTACATCAATTCAGCATAGGTGGGACGAGAGGGCCAATATTGGGTGCTGGAAGATACTGTGCTGCCAAACGCCTGGGAGCTGCACCAGGGCAGCGGGGTGCCAAAACACGAAGCCACAGTGCGTGGACAGGCGACACGCACAACTGAAACTTAAGCCGGCTTTTAAACCCTGTGCATCTTACCGTTGTTCGGAAATTGCCCTCAATGCCGCTGACCTCCATAGCCTTTATCATCATGCGCGTCAACCGGAAAGGCACCTGCGGGTTGTGCAATGAAGGAAGACCGGGCCCGTAAAACCGGGGTATTCAGCATCCGCAGCTTTCAGCGTGTCTGGAGTTAAACATACAAGGGCTAGTGTTCTTGCTAGATATTAAAATGTTAATTATGCTTTTTCAAATTTCGCCTCACTGAGAGCCATTCCGACCGGCTTCCTATGCCCAACCCCATCCCGTCCTACCTTCTCAGGGAACTTTTCTCGGTTCATAGACGCCTCGAAACAGTCACCGAAATCGATGTGCAACAACTTGCCGCTGTAGCGGTCCAACATCAGGTTGGAGGGGTGGCGGTCGCCCAGGCCAAGAATGTAACCCACCATGGACATGACAGCAGCGGAGCGAGTGTAGTTGGTGCGCCGGTCTAACCATACTTCACTATTGCGGCTCTTAAGCCACAACACCTGCGCAGCAAGCGATGGGGCTAATGCATGAACGACGCAGACGGGAAAGGGGACCCAACCGTGGCGCATAAACCGCCTCAACCACAGTTGCCGCAACCTTAGTAGAGGCCCGGCTCCAAACAAGACATGAAATTCTTTCATGAATACCAATAAGATCGTGACCAATCAGCACCTAATGATGTAACCCTTCCAGGCTTCCAAGTTTGTCCCAGTTGCTCACCTTATGGAGATCCTCCCCGCTGGTAGAGTCTAGCGCATACTCAAAAACCTCCACTTTCTGGATGACAGTCAGGTGGTCGAAATCCGGGGCCATGCCCAACATCAGCCGGTGCTCCCAGTTAAGCGGAACCTTCCGCAGATCCCTGCAGTCCACAGAAATTGGCACCGGGGAAGATCTCGGCATCGATGTGCGTGATATACGAGCCGGCCAAGCAGTCCGTCTACGCAGGGGGACATCTCTTTCCATTTTCCTGCTCCGCAGGCTACAGCGGCTGCTCCCTCGACCCGTCTCCCCGCTTCCAAGCCTCATTCCACAGCCCACGGGGAGCAGACCTTCTCACCGCCCTACCCAACGCCATCCACCCACACACCTGTACTCGCGAATGAGGGCGTGCAACGTGTCGCAGTTGGGTACCCAGCCGATGAGGCCGCTGTTGGGGCTGAGGGGGATGACGGCATAGCGCGCAATAGACAAGTCACGCTCGGCTGTGATACGGTCGTGGGACAGCATAGTGTTGACCAGGCCAAACAGCTGCATCACGCGCTCGTCCTGCCGGAGATCCTCGTGGCCCTGAGCATGTAAAAGGGCAGGAAGAGGAGACATGGAAAAAAACGAACCACACGGACGTTACAACAACAAACTTCCACACAGCGCATATGCATTTCGGCACGTAACGGTAGGTCCATTTTGTCAATGATGTCTTATAATCATGGCCGGCCCACCTTGAGAAGGAACATGTACTCGGAACCATCGCCGCCATGGATGGTCAGCTTGCGGGGCCGCTGCTTGGAGGAGATGACATGCAGCTGAGGCGCGAAGGCTGCAATGGTTACCAACGGCTCACCCGCGATGTAGGTGCCCGGCACCGCCAGCTCCAAGCCCTATGCGGTAAACAAGAGCGGCGGCGGCAGCAGCAGCAGCAGGTAAACTCTTGCCAGGAAAGCCTTCACGCTGATGAACATGCAACTCGCTGCTGTGTCAGCAATATCCGTGCATTGCCCGTGCAACAGCCGCTCCAGTTATGCTCTCCGATCCCCACCAAAGCGCACCTGAGCGCGCACGAGCGCCGGGCTTATGTATTGAAGCTCTAACGTGGTCAGGGAGTGGAGCTGCTTGTTGATGCGCTTGAACACGTGGTAATATAGATCCCAGGCCTACAATGGACAGACGGAAATAGGGGATCGTGAAGATGAAGATAACGGCGCGGGCCTGTGTTCTTGTGTGTTGTGTGGGAGGTGAAGTAGCAAGTAATGTTATCCTGTGCGGCTTTGCTCCATAATACCGTCCTTGCTGTTGCCACTCACCTGGTGTAACTCTGCCTCCTTCCGACTCGCCTTGTACTTCATGAGCCATTCGTACGCTTCCGACAACTGCATGCGTGGTACCATATGTCAGGGCGCGGCACATCACATCACATCACATCAGCATTTGGCACCACGTTCCCGAAGAGGGACACGTCGCACGACAAACACGATATTTGCAGGCAGCTTCGAAGCAAAGGCAGTATATCCAAACATATCACATATCCACCGCATAGTGCGGTCCACTCTACTCCTGGCTAATTCCGCCACTGCCGTTCTGACTATTTGCTAGTCTGAGGTTTGCATATATGCAGAAGGCACCACGACGAGCGAATGCCCAGAGAATGATCCAGGATGCCAAACTCCTCACGCCCACCTCTCTCCCGTAGGACTGCACAAACGCAATCTCCTTGAGCGTCGTCGGTCCTGCCTTCTCCAGCATTTCGTGCAGTGGCAGCAGCGTGTTAAGCATCCCCTCCACATTACTTTCACCGAAGTACAGCCGGCTAGCCTCCTCCAAGCCTGCAAAGTAGAAACCATGGGAGGTCACGAGGGAAGGAGATGAACGCACGGAAACCTCAACGCAACCTTTTTTAAGGCGGTCTGACACAGAGCTAAACAACGGACACGCATCCCACATAACAGAAGACCCTAGAGAAGATCAACATATCCTCAATACCTCGAGCTGCTACCAGACCCGCACCTTGGAGTAGGTAGCAGCATGTCTTAGGGACCCCGATAGCCCCGGAGCACATTTACACCATCACCGCCGCTGGATAGACGTTTCAAAAAACCTTGAATCGCTAATTCGCCTTCCAGTCCTGCAGCTTTGGATCTGCATCGCGGCCCTCATACCCACCTTCGTGCCACATCTCGTGCCACAGGATGGCCATGCGAATGAGCTCTCCACTGACAAGCTGAGCTTGCTCTACCAGTGCCGCGCTATGCTGCCGAATGTACTCGAGCACAGAAAAGGCTGCCTGCCGCCGTGCGTGGCTCTGCGACTTGGTCGCCACCAGCAGAGGATACATGAGGGCCTGTCAAAAGGGAGGAGAGGGCGAGTTAGGGCAGCAGGCTTGCTTAGGAAAGGGATAATAGGAAGGAACTGAAAAATCCATCTATCTATCTATCTATCACGCCAAGGGTCGAAATTCTGTGTGCGGGTCGAAGCTGGCTCATGGGCAAAGTGCTGCTTTGGTGCTGCCACCACAGTCCCAAACGTGTGATGTAAAACAGGACGGACCATGACCAGAGCGTTTACACTCAATATACCTTCAATTCATAAAGCATCCGCAGTTCTGCAAACGTGTTTATTGCTCATTACGCACCTGTGGATGGTGGCGACCGATTTTTACAAGCAATTGATGGATAAGCTGGCGGACATCAGTGTTCTGTGTGTGGATGCGAGCAATGATTTGCGGAATGACGACCAGCCATGTGTCGATGGAAACCAGCTGGAAGCCCTCCTGCAGAGCAACCCGAACCTCCTCATAGGCACCGTGGTTGAACCACAGCGTTAGCAGTCGGAGGATGTCCTGTAGCAAAGCAAAATACGCAAAGAGTGTCACCACGGAAAATTGGACATAAAACTCGATTTGACATTTGACATTTGGGGGCATGGCGAAATTGGTGAGAACAATCGGGCACTCAGTAGAGTCCCCATGATCAGCTTTCTAAGCACAAAAGACCCCAACACCATAGCCCGAACAAAATCAACGCTATCTCCTGTGTAAACCCAAATGTGATATATACCTGCAGGTTACCAGTGC
The DNA here is from genome assembly GCA_030268105.1 of Volvox africanus. Classification (NCBI taxonomy): domain Eukaryota; kingdom Viridiplantae; phylum Chlorophyta; class Chlorophyceae; order Chlamydomonadales; family Volvocaceae; genus Volvox; species Volvox africanus. The sequence goes on along the minus strand of BSDZ01000089.1, from coordinate 2,169,341 downwards.
GGTCTCCTGCTGCCTGGCCAAGCGCTACACTACGGAAGAAGCCTTGCACGGCGGGAGGCACGTGTGACACCGCGAGCGCTTCGTTGTGCCGAATAAGGCTGCAGCCAAATACAGGAAATGAGATGCAAGAGGTGCAGACAGGACAACAGGAGGGGAGCCAAGGAGGGTATACTCGCTAGGAGTGAAATGCGCAATAGGTAATTGGAGCTGGCGCGGACATGGTCCAAAGATCATCTCGCACTTGAGAAGGACCGCAGGCCGACCCTACCCTAATCCACCTTAAATCCAAATGCTATAAAACTGATATGGCCTCCCTAAGCATACCAGCACTCCAACGCCAGTAATCAAGAGAATGGGGCAAGCGCATGCTCAAGAATGAGCGATAAAAACAGCAAGCGTAAGGACGAAGATAAACCTATTGCCGGCAAAGCACGGAGCAGGTTCTTACCTATAGTGCACCGACACGGCCACGTTGAACAACGCCCACTGATGCCACGCCTTAGCCCAGTGGGGCGCATGGTCAGTTGCCGCTCGGAAGGACGCCAAGTTCTCTTCAATAACCGACGGGTTGTCCATCTTCTACAAATGCCGAGTGGGCCCCGCAAGGGAAGGATGGAGGATTCAAAGCGCTCCAGGGAATCACATGAATGCTTTTGACCGTTTCACTTTACCTGACAGTGTCGCTGCTGCATGCAATTGTAGACTCCGACACCAAAGCCTAACTGAAGGTGCCGTCATCCGGCAAACCCTTTGTCCATTAACTCGCCCAACTACGTATTTCCAGCAGAAGCACTCTGCGTCTAAAGGTGTACGATTGTGGCCCATTTCGCTCACAGCGCTACACATCATGCAGCCATGCAGCCATGCAGGTGTGCGGTGGCATCCCCCAGCCACTCAAGCCGACACCTATGCCGTACAGACCCCCGCTCGTACGGACTTCGCCCATCATACCAGCTCCTTGGAAGTTGACACCCTACATCCTGGGAGCCACCCCGAAGAAACTTCGGAGGGCTGCGGAGAGCCCGCCACGAAGAAACAAATAGCGTATTGTCGGACCCAGCCCGCGACACCCTCGCCCGAACGCCCCGACGGCGTCTTATGCTACCCACGTCATTTATAGCCCACAGCCAGATGCCCATGCGGAGGCATGCCCGGCCCTTGAGGGAAGCCTGCGCCTTTTCCTGCCAGCGTGGACCTCCACCGGGCACAGTGGCGGTCATATTGCCGCCGCAAGCACCTAGGACAGGCGGCGTCTTCACTACGACAGCTCCGGTTGGGCCGGGCGTGCTGGCCGCCGCCGTGATGGCTGCGGCCGCTGTCATAGCTCCCGCCGCGGCTGCTGGTGGTCCCGCGCTCGTTGTGAGCTCGTTGACCTACGTAATTGGTCACGCAAGATGCACAAGTCATGCAGCCATGGAGTTTTGGCAATTAATGCAAACCTACCGCAGAACACTTGGCAGGTAATGTCCAGCCAGCGACGATGGGACTGTTTGGAAGACCCGCACCTGATGCCTTCAATGTAGTCTTAACCAGGTGCGGGTCTTCCAAATAGTCCCATTCTTCCAGACGTGATGCGGGGTAAAACCAACACTGCACTTTAGGAGAGACTACCCAGTTCGGAAGCTCTGCGCAAATACGTTGTCCAATGGGTCGTGTCGCAGTTCCCCGCCATTAACCCTTCTCCAACCGTTTCCCATGATGCCGCACCAATTCCTTTATCCTTTTATAGGCCTCCGTCCGTTGGCCTTGCGTCCACAGATGTTTCAGGAATGCTAGCATCACATGCGGCGCTCCGCTACCGGCGCCATACCCGGGCTGGCCGGGATGCAAGGACATAGGGTTGTACCTGAGCAGCTGCGGGAAGCGGCGGCAATAGAAAGTCAGCAGCACGGAGCATCCTGATTGGCTTAAGACGCTGTAAAAGCACTGCCCCAGCCAGACGGCACCGGGGTTTCCCATCATGAAATGATAATGACCAAGTTGGCAGCTTGATCCCTGGCGATACCCTCGTAGGATGCATGTCTAAGAATTTCCAATGACATTACTTATGCCAGGGCTATGTAAGCCATACCCCATCGCAAATGCGCACCTGTAATAGCATGCGATAAGCTTGCCTCTGTCGACCGCTCTTCCGACAGAGGCTCGCGAACTTGAGCCAGTTGTCAACATCCTATGCACGAATCAGGATGACCATATGATTGTAATTTTCAACCATTCGAAATGCCACTGAAAGGCGGCTTCTGCGAAAACCTTAGCCACGAGCAAGAGCACCGTGCTAGGTGCCATAGACAATGCGAGTTGGCTTATGCTCGATGGATGCGCAATCATGGAAAAAGGCGTACTTAACGCAATGCAGACATAATCAGGCAAGGACATGTTAGAGATCTCCAAGCCTAAGAGTACCTAGCTCGTGTCTGTACAGACCCACGCTGCCTCCTTTCAACCGCCCCGTACCTGTGCCATAGGCACCACGAGGCTGCGGATCGAGAACAGGCTTTGCCACACCTCCACATGCCGCTGCACACCCCGCAGCCGATCGCGCCACAGCTGTTGGATGAAAGTAATGCGTGAGTCCGAACCCACCGGATCGACTGCAGAGAGAGGTTCAGGAACAGCATACACCGACCGCAAGTGAGAGCAGAGAGGGACACATAGCATGTGAGCACCAACACGTGTGCGAGGGCAAGGTCATGATTGCGGTATCTACCGTGTCGGGCGGCTCAGTCACCGTTTGGATGCGACACCCAATCCCTGACGACCTCTTGATGGGTCTCCATGTCATCGACGATCTGCCCGCTCGCCGGAGGCAGGAGCGTCCAGCTGCTTCAGGTGCAACACAATACTCCTGTTCCGCGAGACGAAAATCACTCACCTGTTCTCCGCTCCAAAGCCTGTTTATACGCAATAACCTCCTCCAACTCCGCCAGCTGCTGTACCCGAACCATGTCCGTGTAGGCTCGCTCGTAGCTCTCGCCCACAAGCGCTGCGAGATCCGTCACCATCAGCTCACGTGTCCGCTCAACGTGGACCCTGGCGGCATCGAACTGGATACGTTGGGGCAGAAGGACGAAAGGGGGGCTTGGTCAACGAAACCAATGGAAAAGCGATTACGATCCCCGGTCCACAGGAGATGGAAAGTATGCGGGGGGCCACCGGGGCTCAGCTACATTCATTTATGAGCCAGAAGGTAAGCGGAGCACAGCAAGCACCCGCAGCGGCAATACTAGGGGGAGCAAGACCAACAGGACCGCTGGGCACGCCATCTGGAAACAATGCCTCCCGGTTTGAAGGTAAATACAGAATAAGATTGCCATATTGCCTCGCTAGATGACAAAAACGTTTACACTGAAAAGGTCCCCAACGCTCCACTTGAAGCAAACCACCAGACTAAAACAGAGCATATATCCCTTCGTGATTACCCTTTCCAGCGTTACCTGGTTGCCCCGCACGCACAACACAGCACGCAGAAACGCCCCCGCAGCGCTCTGGCTCTGCGGCCCTGCGTCCGGGTTGTCAATGGTGTCCACGTAGGACGCCATCTCATCCCAAGCGCCCATGTGCCAGGCCGCATGAGCGGCTATCATAGCCATCTCACGCCGCACGTGAGGCTCCGATTTGCGCCACTCGCTGCGGCATAAATTGGATAGATTCTCCCACTCCGCCAAGTTTGCAAGACAGCGCATCTTTCCAAGAAGTGCCTGGAACGTACACACGATATCCCGCAAAGTAAGAGGATGCATACGAGCATTAGAAAGAGCCACAAAATGAAGCAGCTGGTAGGGTTTAATTGCAACGCAACGGCATGACAACAAAATCGCCCCCCAGCAGCAAGCGGGCACTTCAGTATACACGCGGATCGCCTCGGGAGGTTATCCAATATGCGGAAAAGACAGGCCGGCACGCGTCTGCAGAAGGCAACAATTAACGGGACGCACTTCGGCTCTTATAAGGAAAGATATGTGCAATAGCACGTGGACTTCCTATCTTTGCCATTCCCGCCCCGCAGCTCCACTTGTCTTTTGTGCTCACAGTGTGGTACTCGACGCTTCCCTGAGTTACTGCCATCAGACGCTTCTCGTAAGCATCCAGAGCTTCGTCCCAACGACACAGCTTCTCGTACCTGCACGCGTCATGGGCCATCGTCTTGCAAACGAGACGCGCAAGGCGTACAAGCCTCACCTATATCAGCAATAGCCTAGAAATCCGGGACAGGCACTGGTTCATGCGTGAGCGTACATACTAAACCCAAAGTTCAATTGCACCACAAGATCCTCATCACACTGTAACTCCACACAACCATGGTCCTACCGCAGCAATCGTAGGACCCTAGACGTCCCGTTACGACGTACTTCAGACACTCAGTATGCATATAATCTCTCCTTCAACACACCAGCTCTCTTTAAGCTCCATGTGTAGGTGCTTTTGCGCGTACGTAAGGACACCCACAGCCGCCTCGGGCTGCCGGAGCTGATTATTGATGTGAATCAGCGCCTCAATAGCCGTTTGGGGACTGGTCTGGAACTCTAGCTCCTGCAGCGCGAATACATGTGTAGGTGGTGAAACACACCAGTCATCGCGCATAGGCGCAAAAGGTCTCGGGCAGGGTGCAATGGCCGCAACAGGGAACAGCGCGACGGACAGATTTGAACATTGCTGGGAGCTCCGGCGCAATGACGTGTAGGACACGCTACGCCACAGAGTTTTTGCCGTCTCGTTTAGAGCTGGACACGTCCATTACCATGTTGTAGCAGGCTAAATGGCAGCAATTTTCCCAATCCTTATTTCCATTATGTAAAATTAATCAATCATGATTCTTTCGCCGGGCGCAGGGCGCACCTTGTAGTGCAGCGCCTTCGCAAAGGCATGGCACTTCTCCGCGAGTGCTCCCAGTGTCCTCGTGTCCAGCGGCAACCGTTTGTCGTCATGCTCCATGAACTCCGCCAGGTTCAATAGGGCAGTCACAGTTTCGGGCGGTATTGTGGGGGAAGCCAGCGCAGCCTACAAGTCGGGTAAAGGACCAGTAAATCCCTCCTCGATACTGTCCTCATGCTCTGCACGCGGATGCTATTGTACAGCCTAGGAATACGGTAAAGCATCACAAGGATACACGGTTCCAAAACCTCCCAGAATGGGATTCACACATTTCCTCCGTGATGAACCATGAACCCTCAACCCTCCAACCCTCTTTAACACCGATACATTGGGACAACAGCCGTCATTTCATGCCGCTCAGTGTGCTCACGAGATTCGCCTGGGGCCAGGAAGCCGAGTTTGGAACGGTTCATATCGCCTTGCTCGTCTGCTCGGAGTACAGTGATGCTGTAATGTGCATACGAAGTCGCCCCAATACGCACCTCCAAACTCCGCACGAGCTGCTCTTGCAGGGCGGGCTCCAAATCTGCCCAGCAGCTGACGAAGCCTGCCGCGAAGAGTTCGCGAGCCATTGTGGGGTGCACCTGAAGGAGTCAAGGTCCAGAGAAGAGGGGTGGTTAAAATCTTGCCTTCTCGCAGAGCAGGGCTGCATCTGCAAAGTACTTGGCAAGGACAATGTGCATGTTGATGTCACAAATAGTTGAGCCATAAAAATGAATCTTCTCGCCCAAGTACTCCAACCAGATTGCGTTCGCGGGAAAACTATTTGAAGCCCTTGCGGGAGTCCAATTGTGTGAAAATACATAGGTAACCAATCAAATTATTTATCTGTCGTTGAATGCCACAGGGTGTGAATGCAGTCTGCTAAGTTGTGTCCGTCCCAGCCACCTGTGCAAGGCCATAGCATGCCCTCAATGATGGTGAAGGGCTCTCCTTGAGCAGTTCCACGCTGAAGTTCCGCATCCACTCCGCCCAGTCCTCCTTCGTGACGCGGTGACTGCTCTCCCAGGCGCGCCGAAGCACTGTTGCGTTCACCGTCAACTTGGATGACGGCCCTGCTATGGGCAAGACGGCGGCGTTGCGAGGGTTTGACCGGGCCGCAGGGCAACAGTGGAATAAGTACGTAGCTGCCCCAGCTGGGGTTTCAACTCATAACTTGAAATCCAACTCCAACACATCATGACTGCTTATTTCCTCTTACCCCTAGCCCCTTATCCATCATGCACCCACGCAGCTCCCACCTGCGTCCGGCTGGTGTGGTTGATGGCTACCACCACCCTCCGCCTGCATGCGCGCCAGCAGGTCGATTTCCATAGCCCAGCTGCCACCGACTCCAACTGCAGCCCCCTCCCAGTCCTCCGCGTCACTCATACAGGGCGGCGAAACGCAGCAGACCTTGTGCGCCAGCCTCTCAAACCATTCGTGGTGCAACCGATGGCGTTGGCAGATCTGCAAAGGGTTAACAAAGCTAGCAATGGGTCACAACGATTACACATCGGGAGATTCAGGTTGCCTTGTTTGCTTGCAACAAGCTTCGCAGTCAAGAGCACGTAACAGCTCTCGTCCGAGCTGAAGCATCAAATACACTCCGTGCCTGCTCAGTGCAGCACATGGCCGCCCAACAAACAGCACGAATATGTCCGGTCCTGTCTCCCATAACTCGTGTGCACTTAAAGAGTGAGAAACCGTTGCCTGCCTGCTTACCTTGCGAATTGTGGGCACGAAAATGGCGAAGTCAGGGCCTAGACAAACCGCCATTGCGCATATCGTATCGAGTGCGTCCCGTCGCAGTTGCTCGTCGCTCTGCCCGTCCAGTACCTGCGTGGTTGCCAAGGTAGGTGCTGCCTAGGTAGGTGCCGGAGCAGGAGTAACCAGTACGCGGACCTGGCCACACGATAATCGCTCGGTAGCTGTCAAGCCTAACACCACGACAATAACTGATACCACCCACATACTTGGAATGGTGCATGAAGAAGAGTATAAGCGACACGTACCAGCAGCCACACATACACGCACCTTAATGAGAGGATGCAGCACGGCCGACGCATAGCCTCCCAACTGCATTCGTGGAATGAGCTTGCGCATAGACCTGAGCCACGGGTGTGGGCAAGTATTGAGACCAAGGCATTCGTTACATTGATGTGCCGATTCACCAGCTGCAGTTGCGGGCAAGACATAATCCATCCCAGCGAATAGGCGAGCCACCTCACGCCTCCGTTGGCCAGAGCTAAATTATGTTAATCATGTAATAAGCCCTCGACCTCGTACCTTAGAGCCGATCGCCGTATTTCCACCGGCGTAGAGCTTGATGATGGGCTAATGAGGCGCACCATGGAGGGCAGCAACAAGTGCAGTGAGTCATCCACCGCGGAACCCAGCGCCTCCAGCGCTCCCAAAGCAGGCCGAACCAGGTCCCAGCTTCCTGAACGCTCCGCCTCACCAAATATCGCAACGAACTTGGGCAGAATCTCAGGCACATACTGCCTGCAGGTCAAGGCATGCGACAGCTTGTGGCTTCCTAGCACACCAAAATGAGGGATAGACGCAACGGGTGGCGTGCTCTGATATCTTGACAGCCAACGTTGAAGCCCTCCTCAACACGGAGTCCAGTGCATGTGGCAACTCAGATCGAGCCCAGTTCCTGGGTGCATAACGCGTCCTGGAAGCTCTTGCAACCCCAACTTGCCAGCACCGCCGGACAAGCTCTCTCGCCAACCCTGCACCTCCGTTCCAGGCCAAATTGTTACCGCTCATTCTCCTACCGCGCTTATGTACATTTGAGCTCACTGCCGCACCTGGTGTCGTCTCGCAACGCGATGCCTAGGTCCGCAATAAGCGCCAGGCAGGTACGCGGAGCGGTGGCCCAGAACTCGTGGATTAACTGAAGCAGCTCCGGCAGGAAGCGGCGCATGTGCTGCCGCACGTAGCCCACCAGCGCCCGCAGCGAGGAAAGGATCTCCTCGCGCAGCGCCTCATCGCTGCCGCGCAGTACGCTAAACAAAATGGGAAGCACCTGACATGGGGTAGTGGGCAAACCAGGGGAGAAGCAGGTTGGAATACTCCCAACGGGGTCCACCCAAACGCCTGACCTCTAACTCTCATTTGGAAGCCGCCCATGACGCCGACAACAGCCCTCTTAAACCAGAACGTTCCAACGAAACGTAGCGCCATCCCAGCTATCTCCTGCCGGATTACCAGCCCCGAAGATTGATCTACCTTTGGCAGATACGGCACAACGTTAAGCTGGAGGGCCTTAAAGATAGACGCCAGCGCCCGGATGACTGCCAGGTGTTGAGACGCCAGCGCAGGGTCGCGCAGGACCCGAATCAGCGCGTTGATGGCCACAGTCGGGTAATAGTCCTCGGATGAGGTCACCAGGCCGGAGGAAGGCAGCAGGTCGCCGCTGGCACCACCTTCGTCGCCCGGGGCTAGCAATGTGACAAGGATGGGGTAGGGACAAGCAGCGCCAGGGGGAGGAGAGCAAGGGCAAAATGCAAGATGCTGTCGTCAGTAATTGACACAGGTAAGAAATCCGAAACTGTCAAATGCGGTGCACGGGACGGGCATGAGTGGGATTAGAAGTCTCGTAGCAAATAAAATCCTCAACGAATCGTTCACAGGGCTCGCTCACGCTCACGTGTGCCGTCCAGTTACATGGCATGCTTATTGATCGTCCTTGCTCAGGTACAAACGCGCTACCCAAACCTTGCCCATTACGAGCTTCATAAGTGTAAACAGGACTTGATCCTCACCCATTCCTGTGTCTCCACTGGCGCCAACGAGACCAGCCCCGACGCCAGCTGCGGCTGCTGCCCCTCCGTGTCGCAATGGCCGCACGCCCTCCTTTTCCAGCTTGCCCTCTCCGCTAAGGCTCGCCTGGTTGACCTTATGCGTGTGTGGGTCTAGCGCTCCGATAATGCCCAGCACCTAGATTTAGTTAGCACATACGTGCAAGGGGTGCACCACAGGGATTGGAATACAAAGAATGCGTTGTCAAGCAGGGAACACGACGGCGATGTGACACTCACACTTGCAGGCCATTTTGGAAATCGGGGCTCTGCTGCTTTAGCCAGCGTTGGGAAGTTGCGAAAAGCCCGGGTCAGACGAAGAAGTGATGGGAACAGCTGTGCACATAGCGTACACGATTACCATAGTAGCACAACCCGTGCGCCACACAGCGATGGATGCCCTTCCTTGACAGGTAATCGACGCCAGTACATCAACAAGCCACACAAGAAAAACGACCATCTTTTCCAAGAGCTTCAACAGCAAGACCTGAGACGCATCGGACTGCCATTAGATGTTTGCTGGTACCTTGATGACCTCCTTCCTCTGAGCGGCGTGCCCTTCGTGCAACATGCGCAGAAGCACCGATAGGAGTTGAGGGTACTCCAGGTACGGCCCCATAACGTTGCCGCAGCTGGACACGATGAAACCCAGCGTCTTCACTGCCACCACCCGCCGCCGGGCGTCCGCATTGTCCTACGCAGCGAATCAGGCAAGTAGGACGTACCAATTGCTAGGTAAGCACGGAAGGTTACAAATACCCGGGACGAACTGCCTTGGCACAAAGTGTAATAAGCATAGCCAACGCTGTTTTGAGGCCACATCAGCATATCACAGCTTGGAAGGACGGCCAGCAGTACCTGTCAAAAGCCACCTGCATGCCAGCACGTGTATCACGCCTTCCCCAAGCACCTGTATAGCCTCGATGACCAGCGGCATGACCTCGCTGATGAACGGCCGGAAGTTGGTGCCGCTCACCTCCGCCAGAGCCCCCAGCGTCGATAAAACCGTCTGTGAAAAGGCCACGGAAAACACGAGGTGCAGGTCAGGGCGTTCTTCTTGTCAGGGCCTGATGGCAAGACTACACAGCATAGTGCCGTGCGCAATATCCACACACACCGCACTGTGCAGGTGAGGATTATACCAAAGCACTTCGCGGAATGGCCCTAATTACAGCCACGTTTAGGGTCGCACTCGCCGCCAGCAGCGTTATGCCTAAACAGGTCACATTTAAGCGCTGCGCCTGATGCACCGTAAGCATGCATGTCCTCAACGCAAAACAGTTCTCCATTCCTTAAGCTTGAAGGTCCGTGGCGTCTTTCGCCTTCAAAACCATTTGAAAGTGAAGTCCCTTCGGGTCACCCTGACGAGCCGCGTCAAAACGTAACCAAACCTCATTCTTGGCCAAGCGTTGAAAAGGTCGCACCTTTATGACATTGATTTCGTTCACCACGTCACGGTGCAAGGGGCTCTTGGTCTTACTGACCGCGCCCGACACGCCCCCAGTCGTCCCCGTGCCCGGTGCAACATCCTTGCTACTGCCCAACAGGGTAGTGCCCAGGACCGACGACGAATTGGGTACACTGCCTAGAGGAGCTGCAAGGAGCGGTCACAAGGCGTCGGCTGGTGTGTGTTCGGGTGATGAGTAAGGGGTGATATACATGATGTATATTTTTTATACAGTATTTCGGAGTCTCTGCTAATTTTTTAACCTCGGGGTTTATATATGTATATATATGTGTATATATGTATATGTGTGTGTGCCTTGAACGGCATGGGCTGGCTTGGCAGTGAGATATTCGAAAATACCGCCGCATCCATCACACAGACTGGCCACAGCGGCATAGGTACGCAAATAAATCACGCTCAGGCGATGAAAGGAGGTAGAGAAGCATTAACGGCAACGGCGATTCTGTGCATGGTTGTATAATAAGTGGTTCCAGCGACGCATTGAAGCCTGCACATGCGAAGGCGACCGGGGTGCTAATTCCGTTTTTCTGGCGTCCTGAAAAGCACTCTTTGCGTACCCCACCTTGCACAGGACCAGAGGTGGAGCTTAAAGGAATGGCGCCCCCAAGGCCAGCGGGCAGGGTGCCAGGACCAGTGCCGCGCAGCTTGCCCACCAGGGCCTTTTGGATGGGTGAAACATACGGCATGATGAGCTTGGCGGCGCTGACGATGAGGATCTCCAGCAGGTACGCACTCTCTGCATCGACCAAAAGAGGTGCAGAGTCGGCACAAGCCACCACATCACCGGCTCACCGCACGCAATCGACATGGAAAGCCTCGGGAGATTCGTGCACATCTTAACAGCCTCCTCCCGTAGCAAGTGCATCAACTAACAAGGCCCTGGGCGTAGTCCCTAGGTCCCATCGCTTATCAGCCCAGTTCGCCAATCGCGCACTGCACTTGCAACCGAAAGCATCTTGTCCTGAAAAGAGCATGCTACATGCAGGACTGCGATCCAGCCCTACCCCACGACGTACCCTCCCTCGCCCGATTGTCGGGGCTGAACTCCATGTCATGCAGCAGGTGCAACAGGTGCTTCCGCAACGCGGGGTTGACATGCGCAGGGTTGCGGTCCGCCAGGCGCCCCACCAGGCGGATTGCCAGCGAGCGGACCGTGCAACTTTCGTCGTTCATACCCACAAATAGCGCCCGCAGACAATCGGCCTGCGCACAACGTATGGCCGTGTCCGGAAACGGCCAAAAATGGGAAGAAGTCAGCATCGGCAATCGGTGAATTTGTAGTCCATCTACTCAGACTGAGGCACAACCCACAATCCTAAATGTAAACATCACTGCTCTGGGCATGTGTGCATATTACGATTCATTGTTCCATTCTTGTTGATCCATATGACAGGATGCAACAAGTGCAACGATTAGAGCCAGACATACACCGGCCTTCCATTTTTACCGTCTGAGGCTTGTCCGTCTTCGTCGGCACGTCCCTCCACAGTCAAAATTTGCACGCCCATTTACCCCTCCCAACGGTCTCCGTTCTTCCCCACCCCTCAGATATTCTCGACCTGTCATTTCCAAAACGCATACCTGGGCCAGGAAGTCGTCCAGCGCTGTCGTTGCCACCAGCGCCCGCAGCACTTCTTTCCGCACCCGCTCCGACGAGTCCGCAACAGCCACCACCAGCAAGCGGTTCACACACCGCTCAACAACGCGAGTGTGCCACACGGCGGTGGCGGCGCCTCCTGATGGCATACGACGGGAAAACAAAATCCTTAAGAAATTTCACGACTGGAAAGGCGCTTGCAGCTGTGGTAAGTGAAGCGCGTGAGCATTGCTTGTTCATCGAGGCTCAACTTTGTCCAAATTCATGACAATATGTTACTAACCTAACTCGACCAGTCCGCAATTCCACACAGTCTAGCGCGTCCCCTTAGTGCCCCCCCCAACCTTCCTTGCCATTCATACCTTGGCTAGCAAGTTGCGCTGCCCGGCTGCTACCCGTTGCCATCGCTAACGTGGATGTAGCAGCGTGTCTTTCCAGAACCCGACACGCTGCCAGCACAGCCACCTGGCGGATCTCTTTGTCGGGGTCCTCTGTGTAGAGTAGAATGTGGTCGCGCATAAACTCCAGCAGCTGGATACCTCCAAAATCAAATGTGCCTACGCGGGACCGCAGGAACACGTGCAGTGAGCACGTGAGTTGCTCCGTAATTATACAAGTGTCCCCGCTAAGCAGGATCCTGCCGGGTACAAGTGATGTCTTCCAGAACTTCTAACCGTAAGGGCACGAATTCAAGTTGCGTTCGTGGCTCGCTGGAGTTACAACCTGCGTGTTGGCTTGCACCCAAACTAGTTCTGGACAACCACCGATAGCACCGTGGAGGACGTGTTAATTCACGAGTGTCCCGTACACTTCAGTGTCTGATGCTCAATTGTCCGCTTCCATTACCATGTTAAGGCCTTCGTAAACCCACAAGTAGGCACATGCAGGCCTTAATGCGCCGCCATCACCCTGCCTTCGCAACTTGCGGCACGCATAATGACTCAAGATATAAATCCCCGTGAGCTCCTGCTGCTTACCAAGGGTTTGCAGCGCTAGCTTAATGAGGGCGTTACCCTGCAGCTCGCCCGCCGCGATGGCGGCACTAAGCGCGGCAAACTTGGGCTGCAGGGAGGACAAGAAATAAGCGTGGGTGCGCCGAGAAACAAGAAAGGCAGGCGATTCAACGTAAATGCTCTGTATCGGCGCACCAAAGCAACCAAAGCATGATAGTGGGGATCGTATCGGTACTGAGCGCGATTGGTGGCGCATTGCGTTCAACAGCATATCCGCTTTTATGGCACTGCCTACCCCGACATCGCTCACGTTCATCTTAACATGGCGCAGCGCTCTGGCGTATCGGCGTGCCACCGAACAGGCCATCGTAGAAAACCTCCATCCCCTCCCATGTACCCCTTCTCCCCACCTGCGTAGTTGAGCTGTTGAAGGGCCTCTTGGACAGGACAAGTGATAACAGGTCCAGAAGCTGATACTGTATATCCTCAAGCAGCTCGGGGAGCGAGTTCGCCACCTGGGGCAACGGGAGAACGGAGATGGAGGGTTAAGCAAGGCTACCATGCCAAGGACCTCACGACTATTCATCCTGTTCAACAGCCATAATAGGAAATCATGCGAGATAATTCTGCACAAGAGCCTGTCATACAGGCTTTGGCCCGGAAAACAGCAGCCTCTTGCCAGTTCAGCCCTGAACATTAGCCGTAGGAACAACTGGGGATGAAGACGGCGACCAGGTTCAGGCAGGAAAGGTAATTATTCCAGCCGCCAGCAGAATCGTCTCTTCCCCCTGAGATGAGGCACCGCGGCTGGGAGGCTTGTTCTCAGACGCTCCCGCAGTGCCATGTGGCGTTCCTACCTGTGTCAGCGACGAGACCAGCACTTCGCTGATGCCAGTAAGCACCATGGGCTCTATCAGCGCTGCCGCGTAAGGGCGGCACAACGGGCCCAACGCCACTGCCAGCATGCCCACGCATTGCAGCGCCTCGGGGCAGGTGGCAGGGCGCGGACGCGCGGCAGCTCGGGCAGCAGGTGGCACTGATAGCGCCTCACGAATGGCAGCGTAGATATTTTGAAGGCAGCCTTCAAAACCTTGGATTATTGCGGCAATGGAGAGGGCAACGCGCGCGAACATACGAAATCGATGCATGGTTTGAAGGGACAAGCCCAATTACGTTTTTATCAAGTTTAAAAGCAGCCCCCGTAGGTCTTCGCCCAGCAGTCCTATCAAGACTTGCACGATATCACTTGCACGGCTTTCACCCCCGCTGCGAATCCCAACGCCCCTTGCCAATCCTGATAGGCCCCGTGCGATCTCCAGAGCGCCTTTCAGGAGATCCCTAAAGAAAGTTATGCTTCGCGCAGTGTGATATGATCATCAGAACACCGCCACCTCCTACCCGTATTCCACTCATACGCCATGCCTCACCCGCTGCGCAGTTGACTCGGGCTAATGCTGCCGCCATGTCCGCAAGCGCTGCGAATGCCGCACCCCGCTCAGGCGGGTTCTTGAGCACATTCAGCAAAAATGTAATTGCCCGGGAAAGGTACTCTGCAGGAAGGATAATTAAAGCTTAGACAATGTGGGATACGATAACCACACTCAAAGGTGTTATCGGCGCAAATCTACTCTGGGCAAAACAAGACGAGCACCGTGGCAGGTGGCAGAAGCCCCAACAAATTTTGCGAGAAGGAACAGAGCAAGCCGGCAAGACGTTACTTGTGTGAATCTGTAGTAAATACGTCACTCTGAACGCCTTATTTGTACCTGCGATTATGTCAACTTGCGATATGCTCCATCGCCCGCCGTACCTAACAAAGCAAGCGCCGCTGCGCAACAACAGTATAGATGCCCCACGACACAGCATCTTGGTGTTCATCACCACCACGTACACCAACCCTAAGTGGTTAAGCACACAATCCTTTCCCCTACCAGGGGGGGGCCAAACTTCTTATGTATTTATCCATTGCACAATGCAATCCACCAGTTCTTTCCCCAAACCCCCACCACGCACCGCACACTGAACTGCGATCGGTGGCTTACCCGAGGCGAAGCGCTCTGGGGAGAACGCCGCAATCCGTGGTAGTAAGTTGATAACAGCTCTACGGATATTCTTCTCCTTGCTTTCTCTGTACCGGAACACGTTCTCTACCACCTCCTTGTACCTGCATTGACGGGCGACACAGCCGCAGGAGCCGCGTGCGTCCGTCACACAGCCGATGCCTCCAGTCGGCTTTGCAAGCGGATTACGTGTGCAGGATACCAGGCAGACCAACTACCGTTCGTTGAAACCCCCTCCTGAACCTCGGGTTCGTTGCATTCGCACCCTTATCCCTCTCCGACGCTAGCCTGCTCTGCTGCTTAAGAAATATCTCTTCGTCTCTGCTGCGAAATATATGCGCCCGATCCCCAGTCCCAGCCATCGCCACCAGCAAGCCGCTGCACTGCGACCTTAAGTTTCATGGTCAGCCTCAGGACCTGTCCCTCCGACCGGCCCCGACAACACAAACCTCCGCATGCATCCCGACGCCCGTTACCCTGGCGCAAGCGCAAATCCAAACCTTTTTCCACGTCTGATGTCCCTGCCCAATCACAACACCGGCATGCCAAGGTCTTTACCAGTACTTGGTCCGTCCGTGCCCTCCGCCTACTTTCTTCCTTTGGGTTTGGGCACCTCTCCCACCTCGCCAACATGAACTCTCCCGTGTGCTGTAGGAGCTCCGCTAAAGCTAGCAGCGATCCGTGGATGGACTCGGCCGACGGCATAGTGCCGGTGCGGTGGTCGCGCTTCATGCCACGCATTGTCTGCTCAAACAATTTATAGTACCACTGCACGCGATAACGCGTCTCGCGCTTCTCCACTAAACACAGGCAAGCCTGAGGGTGCAAAGGTGAGCGTGGGCGCGCTGATTTCGGTATCAACAAGGTCCTTACGCCACTCGTAACGTCCACATGCCAGTAGCGAGTCCAGTTTGCAGCAGAAGACAAGCCCGATAGCTTCCCAGCTCGACCACATCAATGTTCGACACCAGTTTCCGTGATGGACATGATCGATGAGCCAGCCCAGTTTGTACAACGTATCCCACGCCTGCAATTTCCCAAGGTTCAAACTGTTCACGCGGCCCTACCTTGAGGGCCCGCACTGCTGCTTCTCGCAAGTGCTGTTTGGGATCGCGCAGAGGAAACCACACGGAATCAATGAAGCTCTTAACGTGCACATTGAAAACGGCAGGCGCAGACTCCGCCGCCTCGTGCAGCACCAGGAGCGCGGTGAGCCGCCTCGACTCGGAAGGCTCGACCCGGGGATCGCACCAGAGCAGAGCACGGCGGATCTGGAAACGAGGACAGATTGCATTATGGAGGAGTTTTCACAACGGTACTGGTTGCCAGTAATTGTTTCACCGCAGCATAGATTTCGTGATGAATGCTGACTCGTGTCAAAACATTCTTTAGGGCGCGGAGGCAGCCTGCAACATGGGCCTAAATTCCCTCCCAGTAACCCTCAGCATCACTCTCAGAATTGGCATACTTCGCCCCTTTCCGCCGTCTCAGGACTGTACAGCAACTCCCGCTAACTATTATATTACCTGGTATTTCCCATAATAATCGCGGACATTACCGGGCTAACACGTTAACTAATAACAGTTAGCCTTCTTCAATTACGGTTTAACCTGCGCCAGCAGCGGCTTAAGCACCACGGCTGCTACCAGCTCGTGGCCGCATGCGACTCCTGCACGGACGCCAGCCACGGTCCCCTGCACGACGCCAAGTCTAACAGCCCCGCTCACCTCCTTCTCCACGATGTCCGAAGTCATTGCCCCGCCACTCCGCACCAGGTGGCCTAGCGTGTGAGCTGCCGCCTCGCTGAGCGTGGCGTCCTCGCTGTCCTCCAGAACGCGGGATAGCATACTAGCCAGCCGGGAGGTCTTGGCAGCATCATCACCGGACAACTGCACGTGCCGATTGCAAAATAGTAACGGACATAAGTCTCAAGCCCTAAAGCCTAAGCAAGCTCCTAAACAACCCCAACAAAGCGTGAGTAGAAGAACGTAAGGTGGAAACGGTGCATCAAATCACGGCCTCCAGATAGCGCATCTGCCACGTGCCTTGGCCTGGCCTGCCATGACCAATGAGGCATCGAAAGTGCGACTCATGTCTCAAGCCACAATTCAACCCACATAGCGGGAATCGTGGAGTGCGCCGATAATAATGCCAAATAGGGAGTATCTCTGCAAAACCTCTGCGATTTTCATCGTGAAGCCTTCTGGGCCCCATGCGGGTGTTCATGGCCCACCTTTACGTCCGTCAGCTCATCTACTGCCAGCACACCGCCCATACGTCGCGTTATGTCGTTCCTGCACGTAGGGTTAGGAATATCACGTGCCGATAGGAGGCATCTCGTGAGACGACCCATGTTTACGGCTGGATGCGGTGACCCAGGCTAGAGACATGCGTTAAGCCCCCTTTGTATGTGATCATGTATTCCACACAATAGGAAAGAGGCATGTTACACGGTTTGCATGTATAGCTGCACCTTTTGCCTTGCCGCGTGCCCATCACAGACATAAGCACACTCCCTGAGCTAAAACGATTAACACCCCTTTCTGGATACCCAAAACATACCCATGACATTTGACCATACACCACAAAGATGCCACACAACACGCTCCAACATGCTGAGCCGTAAGTGTAGGAACATGAAGCTACTGCGCCGCACAAAGCATACTCCCATGGCCCAATGAAATATCCCACGCGCACCCTTTGAACAGCATGCCGCCGATGCGCGTATAAACATCGGACATCAACCGTCCGAAAGCCTCCAGAGAGAGATCCCGAGCTTCTGCTTCAATATAATCCAAGAGACCTTTGTCCCCATCCTTTGTGCGTCGTTCCCATGCGCCCGGACGACATAGCTCCTCAAGATGCCGTGAGAGTGTGTCGGCAGCCTTGAACGCCGGTTTAGCCGGCACTGGACCCACAACCGAAAGCATAATGATGTCGAGCTGCTTATTCCAGGCAACAGTGCAGCCCCGAGCCCTGAGCGACCGCCATCGCAGGAAAGTTTTGTTTTGCTGTCCTCTATTTATCTGGGTGACAAAATGATCTTAATCCCTATATTGATACGTAACTATTTAGTGCTATATCAATGACCACATGAACCTATCCGTAGGCGGACCAAACAAACAGGGTTTTCCCACAGTCAAAAACATGCAACTCAGTACTTATGGGAGAGTTCTATCACATGAAGGATAGCAACAGCAAAGCGTAAGCATCGGTAATCGTCGATGGCTGTCACGGTGAATAGCAAGCGTGCCTGCCATCAGCTTTCAGTCAGCGGCTGTAAGATGTCTGTACCGATGGAATCCTCATTGGACATCTGCTTGACAGTATATGGTCCCACTTGAGGCAATTGCCCTCGTCACATCTGTACTGGCCTAATTCCTTGTACTGGACGGTACGAACATGCGCATGAACGCGCAATCAACACCAAAATCATCATCATACGTAGTTATGGCATCAACCACCGGTATGGGAATCCTCTCTCCTAGCTGGAGATTCGAGTCGTCTTGACGCGTCCTTGCTAAAGAAGGGTTAACATCACGCATGCACACAAGGAGAAGATGGGCATGCACAAATCTTGCTAAGAGAACGCCATGTGAGGCCGCCACGGTGGCCATGTTGCGGTGACCATGTTTAGCTTCGTCCGGGCGGGTTCCAACTTGGGACAGTAGGGGCCGCATAACTAGTCACAGTGCATCAACAGTCTTCGGTGATTTGGAGGATGCCTAGGCCAATGCATGCAACTGGATGGTCATCTGAAATCAACCCAACGCCTTTGAGGCGAGATCCGTGTCCAAAGCATAAGTCTGTGGCCCGCGAGCACATCGTTCGCTCTGATTTTATGCACGGTGCCCAGTACGCATAAGCAGGCACCTATCATCATTTCATCTCGCATGGGGCCGGGATATCATTAGCTTCGCTCTACCAAAATTGCAGCAGCCATGGCAAGGAACGACGGGGCCTTTGCCTTGAGGATCAATGTTAACCTTTAGGGTTGATGTGAATGACGATGCAAGTGGTTACAGCATGTCTTGATGGCCACCCCAGCGCACGTGTGCGAACCATCGTGATCCACAGGCCGCTTGCTTGGCCCTCACATAGTTCACATTACAAATACAAATATAAAGGCCCTCTCCTGGTAAGATTTCAAGGACAGGAAAGGACAGAACCCTACTGAACCAAACCTTGCAACGTTGGGTTGGAACGGATTCTCTGCCCCTGGGCCAAGATCCTGAGCATATACAACATACTGGGCGGATCACCTAACATGGATTTCAGGAAGTCAGTAGCGATGCCTGGCTAGCCGCAGCTAAGCATTCGACGCATTGCGCACTATAGCCAACCTAATCACGATGTACAACAGCCCTACTCCGTTGGGCTTTTTTGTCGGGAGAGGCATGCGTCCTGCCATGTTGTCTCTTAAACGCCTGCCATCAACGTATTTCGCCTCTTTCCCCAGTCATTCCCATGGGGCAGATGGGGGCTTCATAACTACACATTGCGAACATTGAATCAGATCGTGTACCCAACGTGCGTGATGCCGCGTCAGGCCTTGGACAATGAACAAGTTTCCGTTCTTCGAGGTTGCTTGACCCTAAGGCACCACACAGTGTCCCACCCGCGGAATATGGAATACAGGAAATCGGGAACAGATATGTACGATTTGACGAAATCCATACGAACGAAAATGTGGCCCTTCCTGGGATCTTGTGGGTCCCTAGAGCATGTCTTGTTACGTAGTGGCATCGTGAAAAAATACTTTTCACGTTGTACTTCAGCTAATGGCGACGTGGTGGACCCTGGCGTCAGAACCGGGGCAAACCTTGCCTTTGCACAGGGGCTTTCGCAGGCTGGCCAGCCGCGTTATGACAACGTTGATTTAGGATGATGACGGGGACAAGGCCAGATGCATCGATGTGAGCGCCGACGAGGTCTTTTGGACTTGGGCCGAACGCAATCGCTCCGCGTCCGCCTGTGCGGCATTCAGTTGAGCCACACACTCCTCCAGCTGCTTCCAGAAGATGTCCTTCATTTCTTTGATATCCTCCTAAGGACCGGATAGCATGCCAAAACAATGCATCCACATTACACAATAGATAATCATTCGAGTGGTGACATGGCACGAGGATATGAAAGCGTCATACACGGCATGTGAGGTACGAAACCCACACATCTGCATTCATATGGGAACGCGCCATCGTTAGCGCCATTAGCTGCTGTAAATGTTGCCCATAGCCGAAAATGTGAATCCGCCGAATGGAATAATAAAAAAAGGCTTATAGGCTTTGGCTCGGTCAGGTATGGTGCCGCTGCCTTCCATGCTGCTTCGTCTGGCGAAGATGACAACATCTGGGCAAAATTATGTCCCATTCAGTGACTGCGAAAACACTAGAGCGCTCCTAGTAGTGCTATCTTCTCGCGTTGCCATAGAGCCTCTTCCACATGGCAAATGAATTGCAAAACATGCTAGACGGACTGCATCAGTCCCACACTACTACAACAAACTCCTCTCACACACTCCGCTTACAGACCCGCCAGCCGTAAACATACATACCTGTAGCTGTTCAATGAGCTCGTTCCTCTCCCCTGGCAATCAACAGTGTGGAAAGGCCAGGAACCGCTTTAATGAGAGACAAAAGCAAGATAGACATTCGCGACTGCCATTATCCAGCCATAAGCGCAGCCGATCCCCCGATCGGAAGCCTGACAAATACCCCATTCCACCCCAGACATAGCGCGAATAGCGACGCACGCAGATATGTGGCGATCTGCAGAGGTCAAGGTCCGACCAGCGATTTCATCCTTCCTTGGACACCTACCCCCTGCCCTTCCCTTGTGAGCTGATCCGTTGTTTTACTTTCCTATCCCCGAGACCCCTTTCGGTTTATTTGTGAGGCCCCAACCTACCCAATAACTCCAGCAAGAAGTCAACCTTGGCGGTGGTCTCCCCCAACTGCTGACGAAGCAAGTCGGCCTCCGCGGCGCCACTTGCGGCCGCGTCCGCCCGTTGCATGGCCGTACACAGAGCCTCAGCAGCACCCTCTCGCGCTGCCTCTGCAGCCAACAACCGTGACTGCAGCAGCTCCAGCGCCCGAGCCACCGCTGTAGGGTCGCTTAGCAAGGCCGCCACCCCGCCGCTAACAACACCGTTCAAGATCAGCTTCCCTGAAGCTATCATCTTGTCGTTGCCGCTGCCATCGCCTTCATGTGCGGTGCCACCCATCGCCACTGGTGCTTGCCGCATAAGCCCATTGAGCATCTCGTCCAGCTCCTCCTCTTGTTCCAACGCCAGCCATCCGTTTCTCCCGTCCCCACTGCCAACAGCAGCCCCCCTTTCTGGCCCTGGGTCAGGGGTGACCCAATGGCCACCCTGCGATGCGGCCTTGCCTGGCCCCTCGTCAGAGCCAGTCATGTCCGTGGGCACGCCAAACGATTGGCCATTCGCCGTCCCCCCGCCCGCAACTGTCAGGCATACCATAGATCCCTTATGCTTTGGACCTTGGCTACTGGCACTTGCCCGAACCGCCATTTCTAGTCGGATCATGAGCTCGTCCCGCTCCTCTTTCATTGAGCGTACCTGGAAGGACAGGTGAACGGGAGAAGGGGATGGTAAAGAACATAGGAGGTTGGAAACGAAAATACTATCCTGCTTTACCTAGCAAGGTGTACAGGTAGCAATATAAAAGTAGCAACGGTAAGCCAATACAGTGCCGTACATCATACGACCCCTTCCTGCTTTTCCTTGTCCTAGCATCGCATCTCCCTTATCCGCCTCACCCGCTCCTCCGCATCCCACAGCTTCTCCTGCAGTTCCTGCTGAGAGTTCTCCAGCTGACGACGCAGTTGGGCTTCCCGAGTCAGAGCCGCCGACAGCCGCTCTTCCGCACTCGACTGGGGAAAGGCGAAAGGGGGTATATAATGTGGGTACCTAAATAGGCGCACAGCAGGGCTGATAGACACGCCGGTGCAGCTATGCAACGAGTACCTCCCTTATTTAAGGCTATCAACAGCATAGCAGTGTCTGTCAGTAAACTAAGATAAACCTGGCAACCGTCACCCCATTTCAGAGCAAGGGCTTTCTGCGTTGGTACGCGCCCGTGATCGACCTGCCAGCCTACTGGGCAAACTGTTGCTATCACGACAGACCCTGGGCTCCAAAGAGACAAGAAAGCCTGAAAAGAACAACCTGGCACCTGCTATGTTTGCCTACAGTTAGACTAACAACACTGGCATCATTTGACACATAAGCACCCCATTACATCCTCCGGTTTTTCGACTGCTCTCAAGGCGCTTGCCGCTTAATAATGCCCAGGTTCCGCACATCCCGTTTGGAAAGCGGAACAGCACTTCCCGCACGCAGAGAGTCCATTGCGAATATACTAAGTGCATCGAATGTAAGTCCTGTGTGTACTGTCTTAACCAACGAATTACGTGTCTCCCTTCTGCCCTCCACGCAACCCAAAGTGCTAACCTTTTCCGCCTCCAGCGCCATGGCATGCCGTTGCAGCGCCTCAAACCGTGACCTGGTCTCCGCCCCGGATGCCCCCGCAGCAGCAGCAGCATCCTTTGCAGCCGCGGCCGCCGCCTCAGCCGCTGCTGCGCGCGCCGCAGCTGCCCGCTCCATCTCCCCAGCCTCAGCCGCTGCCGCCTCGGCGGCCCGCAACCGGGCAATAAGTTTCGCCTCTGCCTCTTGCGCCATGGCCGATGCCGCTGCCGCGGCTGCTGCCATGCTCTCAATCTGTTTGAGCAGTGGTCTGGAGGCCTCTGTTGTGGAGGCTGCCAGGTCGTCCTTCTCGGCCTGTTATGTGAAGGGGATCCCAGGGAGGAAATAGCAGCAGTAGTCAGGCAATCACGACCGCTGGGCTGTGAGCGGGAAAGGGCGTTTTGTGGCCCAAGTCAAGGCCCTATATGCGAAGACACAGCGCTACAAAGACATCTTGCCCAGTCGGCAGATGATCATGCAGCTGGAATGAACATTCAAACCGCAGAGGACATCACAATCGCTGCAACATTGTGCAGCGGGTTTTACGGCCTTCGTCGTCACATAACCGTCCAGAGCTCGTGTCATATAAGGCTAACAGCGCTAAAATCGGGTATTGCAATACTTACAACCCAGAGCAACTGCCTACCATCGCAACTCGGCGGCGCTTCGACCAACCGGTCTTTCCCCACCTTACTGTTCATCTGATCGGACCCTCAGACTGCGCGCCGTTGGCGTAATGGCGAAGGTTCAAGAAAACAGCAGCTGTTACCGTATGCCCGATGAGTCCCCACACTCCGCCTGGCAACTGTTGGTGCCTCACCTTCGGAAAAGACTGCTATCCTCTTTTTTTTTCACACTGCACTGTTTCCACACCCGCTTCCCTGTCAACTACTGTCCCAGTCTTTCACTGAACCGGTCGCCGCAAGCCCCCGTCCCTGGCATATCCTCTTCTCGGAAACATCGTAGATTCAATGTCCGGTGGGTGGTTTTTTGTGGTAGCAGCCGAAGTAATCAGTGTCGGTAACAATAAAATAAGCTTGCCTGGCATTGGATCGTACATATCACTAGCCCTTGAACAAGAAAACATATCATCTATTATAAATGCTGTAACTGCTATGATATTAGTCATAATAATTTATGATCAACTAATATTAAGGACTCTTGTTGCCTGGTCTGATAAATTTCGTTACGAAACCACTGGAGGTAACAGCTCTGCAAAGTCGTGGGTTTTAACCTTGTTTACTATTTCACCTCCAGTTGACGTATCCGCTCCTCCAGTCGACCACATTGCCTCCTCAGCGCCTCCTCCCGGTCTGCTGCCGCCGCTTCCAAGCCGCTCAACGCCGTCCTCAAATCCGCAATGGTGGCAGCCAGAGTTGACTCCCGTTCTCGTGCCGCAGCAACCACCTCTGCACCCCCGCGAGCTGCCTGAGGCAGCCGTGTCAACAGGGTTGGATCCATTGATGAAGTTCATTATACTGAGGCTGACAGGCCAAAGCTTCCAAGGCAATCACAAAGACTGAGGGTGCACAAAGCATGGCCCCTCCCTAAGGGCGCATACGCATCCCAGACCATCCGAAAGAAATAACATCACGTGCACGATCTGGCAGAACCCTGCCCACTGATGATCTCGTGACCCTGGTTTAATTCCCCGCTGTCCATTGTCATATCGCACCTCGCTCTCCGCCCGGGCTTGTGCCTCTGCTGCCTCTCTCCTCGCCTCCGCCACCATTCGTTTGGACTCCATGCGTATGGCGGCTATCTCTCGCTCAGCCTCTTCGGCCTGAAGGTGGCAGCAAGTGCGACACTGATCCACCACATTCGTCGTGTTCCATCATACACCCGTACAACAAGCTTCCGCACTTGCGGACACGAACTCGTGTACGTATGACGCCAGCTTACGAAACTCAAAGCATCCAGTGTTGAAAACTGCTTGATGAACAAGGTAACCATCCTGGGCTGTTCACACCCTCTTCCGTGGCCATGGCCCCAGCATGTTCAGGCAGAGAGTGCTATGGATACTGGGCTGTCATGAGTCCGTTAGCACTGCTTACGGGTTTACTGTTCATCAGTCCACCCCACCGCTCTGCAACCTAGTCAGCCACCACAGGCGGAAGTCCAAAGCTCGCTGCCTAAGAACCTCGCCACCCCGCTCTACCGCAACCTCAGAACTCCCTCCTAGACACGGCTGAGGAGCTTTGCCTAGCACCCACCTGTGCTGCTGCTGTTGCCGCCATTGCTGCTGCCCGTTCCTGCGACTCCATCAGCTGCGCTTCCAATCCCTAAAACGAGCGGTGCAAACGGCAATGGCACAGGGCAAGTCGCTCACGCATAGCTCTTTTCTCTACCAAAGCCTGTTCAGCCTGAACTGCATACTCCACGCCGCAACCATTCACGCTTACATGCAACTTACTATATAACCAATAAAACCCATAATAATTATCCTGAAACCTTAATAATAACCCATAAAACGCATAATACGACATTCATACGAATTTATTGATCCATAGGTGATCTGCAGATTCACCTAACCTGGGTGGCCAGTGGTCCAAAGCTCCGCTATCACACAAACCATCCATCCAAGACAGCTCGCACATCCTCATTTCTGAACGCAATTAAGGTGCTTACCATGATGGATAGTCATCTTCCCTGTAAAAGGCCCCCAGATATCCAAGATACAGCTTACACGAGCAAGCCCCTAAATCCCCAACCCCAATCTCTAAGCCCCCGCACCTACATGCCCTGTTATACCTTGAGTCGGCCTGTCAGCTTCTCACGCTCTGCCTCCACGTCTTTCAGCATTGCCCGAGTCTGAGAACGGGTTGTGCACGGCATCAATGAAGCATTGGGGGAGGGGGGTACGCCCCAACAAGGTTACGGATAATGAAGGGGAAAATCGGGAAATCAATAAGGAAAAAAACAACGGGTTGCTGTGAAGGTACGGGCTGCGGTCTTCTAGTTGCAGGCAGGACTCCGTGTACTGAGTGCTTCTCAAGCCCAGGTGCATGCCACATGGACTGACACCTACGTAGGATAAAGGAAGATGTGCAGTCACAAGCATCGGTATACTCACTTTATCCCTGGGTAAGGCTCTTTACCATCGCCATCACACTCTTAGGATGAATTCTGGTCAGAAACATATCCCAGTGAGCAGCCCAGTCCCTTACCGACGCACAATCTGCAAGGCCTCCCCGTGCATGACAGAAAACATGTGTATCCCACACCAGCACAATGCACAATCCACACCGCTGCCAACACACTCGATCTCCGCACCTTCCGCAGTGCTGCTTCCTGTTCTCCCGTCTTCTTGGCCAGTGCCTCTCCTTCCGCCCGAAGTTGGTTAATGGTATTGGACATCTCAGCTAGCCGGGCCTCACTAGCAGAGCCGCCTGCAGCCACCTGGTTAAGCTGCGCCTGCAGCCGCGCCTTGTCCTCCTGCAGAAATCGGTCACAATTGCGGAAGCAGTGACACAGGATTGGGGGAAGCTTCAAGAAGGTGGATCGTACACTGGCCGTTCCTACGCAGGGACGTCGTGTGGTGCAGGGATACATCAAACACCGTTCATGTGCCGGCAAGCCTGCGCACGTTGAGTGGCCACATTCATACCATAGCCGCGTCGGAAAGCTATGTCGTAATAATTAGGTCTCGTTTTCCATTGTAAGCCCCTCCCAGCGTGCCTCTCCATAATATTATCCCAACCTAAGCCGCTAAGCGATGGAAGAAACGCCTCTTTAACCGTACCTTTAAAGACTGGATGGTGGCATCTGCCATCCCAAGCCGCTTCGCAAACTCCTCCTTAAGTTCCAGCAACTCCTCCTCTGTGGACATACAAGAACGGGCGACATGCTGTTCATTTTGTTTAAAAGAAGTATGACTATATGAGGGCTCCTATCACTCGGGTAATAGACTGGACTAGACCTACCGCGCATGGATGAGTATTATTTGCGTCACAATAAGTGGCAGTGAATGCCAGACTGTTCACATTTGGTACAATTGAGCATCCGGCAACTTCTTGATCACCCCAAGCTCCCCCCTTCCCATAATCTGTTGCCTACCCAAACTCCCACCCCGAACACGATTTCGCTGAAACCTCACCAGCATCGGTCGTGGGATCCTGTGCCAAAGCCAACTCCTCGCGCAGCTTATCATTCTCCTTTTGAAGTGCACTATTAATAGCGTTGAGGGCTGCAAGCTTGCTCTCATACTGCTTGATCCTGAACCCCACGGCACAGCCGGAAATATATCCATAACTTAAACGAAGACGGTTCACAAATCACTGGTTCACGCGAACGACTGGGACCCAGCTTACACTCAAGATCAGATATAACTGCAACTGTTCCTGGAGGTTTGTGTCGACACAGTTTATCATTACCTGTCCACGACCTGCACTTTCGATGCAGCAATTTCTTCACCACCCATTGTTGGACAAATTTTAGTCCTAACCCTTGCAGCATGTAATCCTCAGTTTTGGATAAGTCCGCCGTTACAGCCCTCACTTCCATCGTATATATGGTTCTGAGTGTAAACCATCCTTTAAGACCAAAATTGGATGCACGAAAGGATTAAAACGGACCTCCGCTGTTTGGAGCTTGTTTTCCTGCGGCTGTCAAGGCCAGAGGTAAATCTACATGCAAGAATCAAACTTATAGTTTTAATTGTAGTTGCGACGTGTATTTAGATTCTGACAGGATCCCAATAAAATTGGTTTTTCGCTCAAGCGACGTAGTACAATTTCATTACATATTGCTGACCTGAAGCCCAAATCGTAAAGCGAAGTGCACGAAGTCTGTATTCATTGAGCCCAGAGTTAGGAATTTCAGTTCTTCTATAGACCAGACGTTTGTTTCGAGACATTGGAGGCCGTCCTGCCTGCCCATGAAGGCTACCCTTAGTTGCTTGGCAGAAGCCTTGAAGGAAGTGACGCGCACTTCGAGGGCAAGGAAGTCGGCGTTGGAGCTGACAGAGGCAGCGGCAGGTACGTCGGCTTTGTCGATGGCCTATTGCTTCATCATCCCTTAATTGGCATGTAACTACAGTAATATATTATAACTATATTCTGTAGACCGCGTCCGGGAGCTCCTGAGTAAACGACATAAGGTGGGAATTGCTAGGGCGTGCTTTTGAGACGTCCCAACTTGTAATGGATGTAATGTGTGCCCGTATAGGAGTATTTAAAGCTTGGAGTAAAGACGCGCGGCTGCAGCGGCTTGAGCTATACGTTAAACTACGCAGGTATGTGTGTATGTCATACACCTGCTTATTGAAGGTATGCATCCATGTATTTATGTCTTATTGCTTTTCCTCATCGCCAAATGTTAACTATGTTTACAGATACCAAGGGGAAATTTGATGAGCTTGTTGAGGATAAAGGTGTCCGCATCCTTATCGAACCGGCCGCACTCATGCATGTACTGGGTACGAAGATGGACTATATCGAGGACCAATTGAGGTGCGTCTTTCCTTGCATATCTGCACAGGACAGAGCCCCTATGGCTGCCTCTCAGGTCACCGGCCCGCGCTGCATACGGTGATGCTATCTACAGGCAAGAGTTCGTATTCGTGAACCCGAACGCCAAAGGGACATGTGGCTGTGGGGAGTCCTTTACGACATGACGGGCAGTGGCGTGGCGACTGGCAGCAATGCCTTTATGTACCGCGTAGCGTCTACAGCATTGCTTTAGCAGGGCTGTTGTACCATTTGGGGATCGATCGCTTGCTATGACCTTGGCGGGCTCTTCCAAGGAGATGCGGGAATGATGAAGCGTAAATGCACATGTCATTAACCTTGCAGAGTTACGAAAGGTGCAAATGTATCTTGTGAAGTGTCAATCATTTATTTAGCAATGGACTGGAAACCAAGTATTCCAATTTTATGTCATGCTTAAGCCGACCCAGTTGCGGGGCCGCCCATTTTTTAACAATAATGTTAAGCCCCCACCGCCACCTGTCAGCATTCTCATGGGAATCGGGAAGCTATTATCCGTGGCACTGTCGAAACGGCACAACATTCAGCCAGCGAAAACAAAACAAACAAACCAGTACAAACTAGTATCGAATAGAACAGCTCCTGTAATAATGCACGCCGCACGACTGACACAAAGGAAAACTCACAAAGTAATCCCTGCTATCCTATACCCCGCCCCCTTGGAATGCAAGGCCAACAAACAATGGGCAGAAATAAACTTTTCTTTGTGACCAAACCACACCACGATAATTTCCTTTACATAACCGATTGTAACAAGCCTAACATTTTCTGTTTTAACTCGCACAATTGCCAGGCAACTCGATGGCATGTAGCTCCCGGCATTTGTATCATACACGCAACTGGCCATGTCCCCGGTCCTGGTCACGCAGCTGCATCCGCCATACGTATCGCCGACCTGGGGCTTCAAATGCACCCGTGCGCAGCATCGCTTCGTATTGTTCACGCCTGGCCTGGCGGGCGGCAATTCTCATAACGGTATACAGCGGGATGCCAATAAGGAAGGCCTGCGTGGGTCGTAAAACACAAAATCGCAAAACACGCACAATAAGGAGCGAGGAGCACAATCTGCCTAAACGCTCACTAGGTACATAGCCCGGGTACCCTCATCCAATACATGGACAACCTGCGGGCTTCATGAAGCCAAGCCTATTAGTTCTGTTATTTACAAATTGCTCTGTAATCCGAACGTGATTTGCGCGACGGCTTCATGTTCCACACCTACTCTCGCTAGCGTACCTTAGTTCCAATCCAGAACAAGAAAAGGGTCAATGAGGTTGCGTAGTCTTCGGACTCATCGCCGGATGCAGTAGAACCGTCCATACCGTCCGCCACAATCATCGTGTGATGCAGTACCACCTGTCATAAAGTCGTAATCAGCGGATAGGATTTGGCGTGGCCTGAGCGCATATGAAGGACTACTAGTCTATCTTCTAGAAGGATGCGTCCTGGTGACCAACCTTATCTGTTCCCCATACGTGCATACCCAAAATCCTTTTCAGGGCTTGCCAAAGATGGGGATTTTGTCTTCTCCTCGCTAATCTTTCAGTGACCTCAGTCGCTCAGCACTCTTCGCAAGGGCGTAATGGCCCTTAGTCATCACGCTTACAGGCATAGCTGAACCATAGTCCTCCGGGATGTTTCTCCTTTGGATATCTCTTTTAAGCAATACCCATGCGTATTCACACATAACCCTTGCCCACACTCCCCGCGCTCCTAAAAGCTCATTACACCATAGAGCGCATACAAATCCCATGTATATTCCAGGGTGACTCATCTGAAATAAAGCTATACTGCATCCCAGAAGTGCCAGTGAACTGGACACGCATTCGAACCCTGCTACAGCACGCACACGAGCCAGAATCATATGATCCTGACTCGTGTGCGTGCTGTACCATACGCATACCAGGAACATGACGAAGATAACGAACGTGAAGCACCAGGACGCAAGCGGGTTGCGCTGGTAGTAGTGGTCGGATTCATCCAGAAAGTCTAGCGCTGCACGATCATGTTGAGCTCCTAGCGGCTCCCCGCCTTGGTCCACGCGAATGGCAAACATGGACGAAAGCATGTTGCCAGCATCCTCCGTACCCGCAGCACCCTGTGGCGGCAACGAGAAGTTCCCCCGGTACTGCTGGTCGCAGATCTCACAGCGAAGGTGGCCTTTCTCATTCACCCAGCGCTGAAGGAGAGGAAAGCGTGCAGTAAAGACGCACATGCAGATGAGCAAAAAGGGAAAGAGGATACGAAGGATTAAAACACAGGTAAACGTCACCAAACGCAAATTAAGTGCGCTAGGTTTGATTTCTCAGGCACAACATCGCATGTTGCGTTGGCAAAACAACTGAATGATACCATGATACCTTTTAACATGGTTTGACATGGTACGCTTTTGGACCGTAGTTGCCCCAAGAGACAGCTTAGCACAAGAACAGGCACGGAAAAGGGCCGCTCCTATGTGCATGCTGGTCTCACCTGAATGCATTCGTGATGCGCGTACTTCTGTGTTCCCGCGCAAGCACAAGGTTGTTCAAGGTTGTTAAGGGAATCTTCCTCGAGGCAAATGCGGCATAGGCCTGACTCGCCCTTTGGTGCCACGGTTGCGCTGGAGGGCCCACTGCCACTGCTGCTACTCTTTAAGCTGTCCATGGAAGCTGTTCGGGCATGCCCAGAAGCTCTAGGGCTATTGCCACTAGCCCCGTTACGCCCGCTTGTAGACGCGGGTTGTTGCACTGCCGCTGGAATAAACAGCACGCATTGTTGTCCACGCTTCTCATCAGTGTCCTGATGGCCATGTTGTTGTTCCTCTGACGTTGGCAAAGCTGGAACTGCTGCTGACCCATTGGAAGCGTCTCGCTCAAGCCTTTCGTTCGTCCGGCTACCCAGCAAGCGTTCGGTCTCTTCCGCAATCCCGGAATTGGATACTGCAGGGTTCCTCATTACGAGATGCGGGTGTTTTTTCAAGGCGCACGGAGGACCTATGCAGCGCAGAAGGGAACATCAGGTCCCGAGAATTCGACGTTGAAACACCCATTTTGGAAGCGCAGATGAATGAGTTGAATAAGTCCCACGCACCACTTATTAGCACCCGCTGCGAAGGTGCTCCTTCAGAAACGAGCGGTCTTCCGAAAGCGCTGAGCGACTTCCTGAGTTATGCAGTCCCAAGGCTATTTGAAATTACCCTATAAACCTGGGAAAGCTCCTACTGTGGCACAGGCATTTGAAACACGTGCTGCATTTACTAACTGAAATACATTTCCGCAAACGACATAAAGCTATACGACATATTTATTACGCATTGCATATATTTGTAATCACATTAATTGTTTTGTGGTAGGCAGGCGTACGACAACCAACAAGCACTGTCACTGCAAAGTAAAAATCACACGTGCAGTACCACTGATCGATGAACACGAGCAATGCCATTTTACCTTTGACAATAGGCTTGATTGACAGGCTTCCTTTTCGATGCATTGCACATTTTGGTTGTATAATTACCTCAACACTGTTGTGATGCCATTAGCAAAGAATCTTAACATCCGTACACTGATTGGTGCATTTTAAACTCTGGTAAAGGCCTTGTAAGCGAACGCCCGTACACAATATTTTGCGTTATTTTGGGGTTGCAAGGATGTGGGACGCTCCAAATGTTTCCTCCTATGCCCTTCAAACTTCACATACTTTAATGAAATGAATTAAATTACCTATGAGCACTGGTTCTATGGCAAGGGAGCTTGATTTACAAAGTTCAGCAATTGATTGTTATGGGCCCCGTGCTTAGCTCAGCCTGCGGCCTGGATGTGCATTACATAGCCGCACATCGGCCCTAGCACCTGGCCACATGTTCCAAAAACTGTAATTGTGCGGTCCTCCCTGGCTGACGGGGTACGGCATCGACGGGTTTCCATATTTGATAGGCCAGTTCTACCGATTCCAAGGGCAATGCCGGACACACTGAGCAAAGGAAACACACAACCCAATGTGGTTTGCGGCCAGTTTCAGGCAATTTCCCTTTCACGATCATCGTTGTTGCTGCCGTGCTGGGCGAGGGTGCTGATAGCAAATATCCTATACATTCCTTGCAACCTTGCATTACACGGTTCGTAATCCTAAAAAAGAAATTTTACATGTATTTGCGCTAGCAAAACGGTTGCACGACGCCGATTATATCCTGATTTGGGATGGGATTACGAGCTGGTTGCAAACATTTAAAGTGGTTCAGTCGGGGGCGGCTGAGAGGGAGAAGGGCCCCCAGAGTCAAAATTCTCGCGAGAGGTTTCATCGTGATAGCGCCAGCACGTGCGCTTGCCCCCAGCATTGTCACAATCTCACAAAGTCAAAGCGTTCGGGCGGTTGGGAAGCGATTGGGAAGAAAGGAAAGTGCCCCGCCCTCTGTTCGTGCTCCTGTGGTAACTCATGATATGTCTTTCCCATTCCTGAGGTATATTCTTGTCGATCATACTCAACAGGGCATCGTCAAGCATACCTTATCCCCGGATTTCTTGTTGACGTCATGGTACAGCTTCTACCCCTTGAACCCCTTGAGCCTGCTTCAGAATCTAAACATGATTTTGGATTTCGTACCATATGTTCATGGACCAGGAGACCATCCCGTGCTGGTCATGTCATTTCTTCGCTTTTCTTTTGCATTAAATTTCCAAAACTTAATTTCTCTGAGACACTGGCTGTCCGATGGCTGATGATGTAGACATCCAGTTCTTATCCGTGCATACGGCAGGTTAGAGTGTTGCCGATTTAGCTGCGGTTGTGTGGGAGGCGGGTCTGGCGGCGCTGGAGGACCTTGGGATGGAGCGGGTGAGGAAGCTGGGTTTCAGCTTGTTTGACGATTTCAACTTAGCCTGTGCAAGAGGGCAAAGTACACTAGTGTGTCATCAAAACGAACATTATGCCGACACGCACATATATAATAGTGCAGGCCTCGTTACATGGAGGGACTTGAAATTGGTCTCACGTGTAACCGCCTAATTCAGCACCAAGTCGCCAGTACCAGAGTCCACCATTCTTCCACTTCCCAGTTTTCTGTTTCTCTCCTTTTTGTTAAGCTTCTCCGTATTGCCTCATTCTCTGTGTTGCCTCTTTCCACCCCTTTTTCGCTGTTCGGATGTTCGTAATAGCCCTCTTCTCCATTTGTCCCTCCTTTCCGCCGCAGGTGGCGATGCGGCATTTTGAATCAGCCCTGCTGCTGGTTCAGCCCAGCGTGTGGTCCTCGCCTAACCTGACGGCCATGTACGGCAGCGTGCAGAGAGCGGTGGTGTCGGTTGTGTGATAAAGAAGGGGCAGGGAGAATGGGAGGACGTGGAGTGAGTGGCCAAGCACCCAGTCGCCTTCCGTGGCCGGTCTGTGTTTCGGGACTCTGTCTAGTTGGTGGCCGTGTTACTGTGTCGCCGTGTCACCGTGTGACCGTCGGGCCGGTTGGATGAGACACTTCTCAAATCCATGGATATGGCTCAGCACAGGCAATGTGTGTGGTTCGTAGGTGGTTCTGGATCAGCAGCACTGCATCTCAGATTGCCGACCGAAGTTTTACTAAACCTGCAGGCCACAATGAGTACAAGCGATCATCTATCTACAGCCCCATGTATGTGCAGCCCATACGCAGTTCACATGCATACATGCACGAGAATGACACGCTATGAAATTGTGCAAATAGGGGGCGGAGGTACATACCATCTAGACCCACCAAGGTAATGCATAATCGTTGAAATCAAGGGGTATTGTATTGTGGCTCTTAGCTTGTTTAGCCGCGGTTTCGGAAAATACGGCTTGCATGGTGCCGGCTATGTGCTGGGCGCCGAGCGAGCGGCTCAAATTGGATCAGCTTACCGTCTGCACAGTGAGTACGCCATGTACCCCCTGCTGCACGTAGGGCAGCAGGCTCCATCCAGTAAGAGGATGGGAACCAAGGGACTTAGAAGTTACAGCAGTCCCCGGGGTGCGGGAGTAAGCAGGGGATTACATACTCGCCAACCATTACAACCACAGCAATGTAGTCCAGCCTCACCAGACCGAAACATCAGTCTGCGCGTTCGCAAGCCATCGTCGCCGGTTTATGTGTTCGTGAATTGTAAGAATTGCGTTATTGTAGCTCGGTTATGCTGACGAGTAGTTGCCGGAACTGTGGTTGCAGATCCGTACGGTTGCAGTTAGCTGCGACGTGCGAAATCTCAGTTGTTACGCGTTGTGCAGGCTACGTGTTGTGTTGCGACACCGCCGCCACCTGCGTTTGCTTTTATTATAGGTTACCAACACCCATGTCTGGACATAATATAAGGAGTTTATGCGGTTTTGTAAAAGAGATATGTATGCACAAATGCTAGACACGCTTCTGGCATTCCGTGACATTGCGGACACGGCCGCGTACCACAGGATGGTGAACGATCATCATCAGGTGATGATAGTCGTTTAGGACGTGGTTTCACCCCAGTGACCCTCATCATCACGTTCCCTCCGAGCATGTCCATTATTCTGCCACGGGCTTGCTGGTAGCCGGCCATGGCTTTCTCTTCGGCTGGTTGGGGTTGCTGGAGTCAGTCAATCCGTGCCACCTTTATCCATGCTACTGCGCACCAGTCATCCTGATGCAGCACATGTATGCACCCACCAGATGCATGTCCACCGTTTGGGACATGCGTGCGGGGGACAACAGGTATGCGCGCGGTTACACGCAGATTACCAGGTTTCGGTTACGAGGCGAACTCAGACGGCGCACAGTCGGATGCTTGCTTGTTGTTTCTCTAGTCGGATGTTTTAACGAGCTGGAACGGCAAACGCATATGCGCACGTGAATGGGGGCTATATGGCCGTGGTGACAGCTGTATGTGCACATCATGGCAGCCCGCGCCCAGGGTCACAATTTACACCGTACCAACTTGTCATTACATACAATGTCACAAAATTGGATTCCCACCATCCACCAAAGTTCAGCCATTTCACACAGGTCATCGCCAAGCATAATGTCGGGCAGTGGTCTGCACACGCGCCAGCAGAAAAAGTGAGGTCAAAGACGTGAATGGAAACCTGCTCGCTCGGCCATCACGCACGTTCTGAGGCTGATATTACAACAAAAAAACGAGCAGGAGCGCTCGACCAGGCAGCTGCCATCCAGCTGGGTGACCTCCATCGACGATATCAATTACTAGGTCGGTGTCATCCAGTGAACAAAGCAATGTTATGGAATTGTGCATAGGGATACGAAAAACTCCGCCCCATTCGTCACCCGGCCCGCGGATCGCGCCAAGACAACAGCCATGCAAAAGAACGTCGGCGGGGAAGTATTACGGTGCATGTCGCCGCTCCTCCCACGACGCCTCGCAAACAACACACATGATGAAAGACGCAAAGTCAGTTAACTTTGCCTACACACACGGATGACGTACAGAGCTAGGTCAGCTATACCACGAACGATATGTGCATTCATGTACATATCGCCAAGGCCGCCACCTCGCACACTTGGTGGTGGTGGTCATGATAGTGGTGGTGGTGGTGGCACTGCTTCACAACGTATTCATCAGCAGCGTGTCCTCATCCTTGAGCCACCATTCGCAGGCACATGAACACAGAGCCCTTGACCAAAATGTACGTGCCCTCTGTTACCCTAACATTTCAGGCAACCTATCCCACCCAACCTGCTCCACGGCTATGTGTGTGACAATCCTCCCATGCTGGCTCCGTCCGTGCGGGCGCCGAGGCCCCCCGGCAGGGCAGACATACTCGTGCGGCGCGAGAAGGTGCCATCAGAGGCACGCAATTGGTTATGGCTGTGACTGTGGCCCTGGCTATCGCTATGGCTTCGGGGGAACTGCTGCGGCTGGTCACTATACTGAGAGTTACGCTGCTGCGAAAGGCTTCTCTGCGACGGCAACCCGTCATCAGCCTCGTGGGGGAGTTGGTTCAGAGACTGGCGAGACCTCTGCGTCTGCAGCTGCGGCTGCGGCTGGGGCTGTGCATGCGGGTAGGGGTAAGGCGGGCCCCCGACATAGCGATCCGAAACCCGATGGAAGCGCTCAAGTTCGTGTTCGTGGGGCCGCTTGGGACTCATTATGTGCTGCTGAGACGCAATGGAGCTCATGCGCTGAGGGCTGTGCAGAGCTGACGCATACAGGTCGGAATTGGACCGTTGGGGTGAGGGTACACCAGCAGCGCTGGGCGGCGACGCAGATGTAATAGAGCGGCCGCGGGGAACGCCGCTTCCAGCAGGCGTAGTGACGTGTCCTCCGGGGCTAAACCTGCCGGGTGCAGCTCCTTCAATTGTGTGGCTGTAGCGTTGCTCGAGATCCTGTAGGGAGCGCCGCAGAGTGTAGTTCTCTTCCACCGCCCTGAATGAATATGAGGGTGATGAAGATGAACACAAAGGCGAGGTAGGGAACGACAACGAGGGACCTTTGAGATTTGTGCGACAGGGAGATGTGAAGTTAAGGCTACGAATAGGCGCACTTTCTACAGCTGCTGGCCAAACCAAGCTTCTTCGACCACGCAACCATTGGGTAAGAGCTCCATTCCGTCGTCGAGTGCGGGATATCGCCCTTATTGCCTGATCCGCTTCTAGCGCATCCGTAACCATCCATGCTAACCCCTGAATTCCTGTGATTGGGCCCGTTCTTTTCCTCACCGGTCCAGTTGGTAACCGAGGTGATAGTCCTTCATCGCCATCTGACGTAGAGACTGCTCCCCCTGCAGGGCGTGTCGGAGGTAAGGAGGTAAGGAGCTTCAAGCGGGGTGCGAGCCTGGAGCCCTCTACAGGGCGTGTCAGCGGCGGTGGGTGGACAGGTGCTTATTCGGACAGCGCCCGGGGACCCAGTCCCGGTCCAGATTTGAGTATTGCAATTGCAGTCCCATGGCTCGAGTTGGCTGCAGAGAGGGCCATTCCACCTTCCCATCACAGCGGATTGTGGGCTACGTGGTGGAAACGATACCGGGATGAAACATACATGAACCACCACGCACACTGGTGGAAAATAAGCTCAGGTCTCAACAGTCGAGAAGAATGGCGAGA
Organism: Volvox africanus; assembly: GCA_030268105.1. NCBI lineage: Eukaryota > Viridiplantae > Chlorophyta > Chlorophyceae > Chlamydomonadales > Volvocaceae > Volvox > Volvox africanus. Next base: position 2,132,624 of record BSDZ01000089.1, on the reverse strand, counting down.
TAGGAGGAGAGGCCGTAAGCAAGTAGGGTTCGGCGATGGTAGCTGGGCGGATGTGAACGGGACCCCACCCTTACCCAATCTCGTCAACCATCTCGTCTTCTCGTTATCATAACTAAACTCAACTAACCCTCCAAATTATTAATCGTGTACCAAGCTGCCAACTGCATAAGCTCCAGCCCAACTTCAGCTCATGCACCCCACTGCACACCTTCCGGTCGCTCCACGCAAGGATCTTGCGTGCGCTTTTCAGCTGCCGTTGAAGGTGGTTGATTTTTCCATTTGCCACAGCGCTGGGGTACCCCAAAGCTGCACGAACTTGCCGCTTGATCGCCTGCAGGAAGACCAAGACAGGTCACGAGCCAACACGATGCCCGTTTAGCAATGCCATATTCACAAAATCTCAGCAAGTATGCCAGTGCATGTGCGCTGGTGGCCATCCGGAGAATCGAGAAGTTGGGGAGGTACCAGAGTGCTGCTACGTGGTGGCGGCCAGCTCTTCATATAGCGGCACAGAGTTTCCTATCAGCTTGAGCTACCTCGTTACTATCGTGGGGGCGGATGGAAGGGGTTTCCATTGCGGCGGTAGTGGGTGCCGCTGTCAACCTTCCCACGCCCCTGGATACCGATATCCGACAATTCCGTCCAAAGCAGATAGGCAGACAGGAGAAAAGGAATACCATGAAAGGGGCCCCACACGGCCTTTACAACATCCGCCTTCCTTTAGTCTTTCTTTATCCAACCAACCTTGAGCTTCTCCTGCTGTGCCGCCTTCATGGCAGCTAAAGTGCTATCCGCCCGGTTGCGGTATACCTCATCAATCATGAGGACCAGAGGCTCCCAGAACCGCCACTCTAGGCTCAAGCCGTAGCTGTGCCGGAAGGCCTGTGAAAAGGAAAAGAGCGAGGGAGCGGAGGCAGGAAATCAAGCCCAGGAGTTGTGTTGATTACGGGGATTCAAAGGAAGGCCGGACCGAAAATGTGGCAAGATATTACGGGGCCGACATTCCGACTTCCTTATTGTGCGATGCCATAGATCAACTTCAGTAACCCACGATACGATTATCGGTGCGGTTCAGCAGAGCTCCACGTAATGGATGGAGGCATTATATGTGTCTGAGGTACGGTAAAACGTCGTGACATCGCCTAGGCTCTCCCAGGCGACTAAGCCAGTCCATGCAACCGGGCTCTCGAACACTATAATTCCCTTGAAGAGATGAAATAAAGCAAAGGAAGAGGCATAGATCTGTTGCCAGACGGGGTTTCCTAAGGCCATGTTAAGACCGAAAGCAGTAACGAGTATCGACTACTCGTGAGGGCGCCGCAATAAAGCGCGCTCTGAGCGACATGCATAGTTTAGACAGGAGGGGGAGAAATAAGGAGAAGGCGAAGCAATAGGGCTAGGCTTTATGCAGCAGCTGACGCAGCTGTGGCCAGGGCAAAATTGGAGTGGAAGAGGCGATGGTGCTGTACACATACGCTCCCTCCAACTGCCGTCTGCGGCAATCTTTCTCCAGGTGCTCGAAACCCACAAAGGCCATGACGATATCCCCGTTAGTCACCACGGTTCAAACACGAACCTGAATTAGCCGAACGACATCCTTGGGCACCCAGCCGCTTGCTCGGGGTTGCGGATTGGTTGGCTGAGTGGGGTTCTAGGGAATTGCATTGGTAGCATCCAGGGAGGGGGGGGGGGGGGAAACGTGACCGCGAGTGCTAAGTAAGGGAAGGGTGGAGAATCGGGAAAGAGTGGAGAGCAGAAGATTAGGGCAGGTTGGAGCAATAGTACACTGTCTCAATGGGAGAACCTATTTCCTATGATGTCACTTCCTCCGACGTAAGTTGGAATCTCCAAGGCCCCTGAGCGCAGCTTCCCTCTTCGCCTTTGTGCACAGATTCAACCATGAAGGGCACCCTTCCATATCGTCACATCATTCAAGGGTCAAGGAAGTCTGAGCTGAGGTCTCAGTGAATACCCGTAGCCATCGCAAATCCAAAGCGCCTCCTCTCCGACAGTACTACAACACTCTGTCGGGGTGCGATGACACACATGCATTACAGCCCAAGATCGAGCTCATCCCGTTCAATCCACCGCGTTACTATTATTATCGACCTGGATAGTTGCTTTCCCACCGCATACCATTCCTCACTTACCACCTTCGGCTCATAGCCCCCTCCTACTCGGTAGAAAAGGTAGTTCTCGGGGTCTGGCGGGTAGGCGGCGGAAGGCGGCCCCAGGAAGGCCATTTCACTGACGGGATCCTCCAGGGAGGGAGACTGAGAATTGGATTGGAAGTGAGAGAGAGAATGCGCGCGCGAGGCTGCACGTGGGGAGGACACCTGTAGCCTCCCGGCGGGGGATGGGGGCCCAGAAATGGATCCTGCGGTTGGGCGGGGAAGCAAGGGCCCGGGGCGGTTCAGAAGGATAATGCAATGCCATGAATGAAGAGGCACGCGGCGTTAAATTGGCGCTTGGGGCAGGGAAACGAACGATGGAGGGTGGAATGAAGCACAGCATCAGCGGTAGAGGGCTGAAGAATAGTGCCCCCCGCCTAGCCACTTTCCGGGGGCTGTAGTGTGAAAACCTAAGAAACCGAAGCTTACCCATTCAACGAGCTAGAGGAACTGAGAAGCCAAGGTAACGCTGGTCGCATGTCGCTGAGCAGGCCTAACAAAATTCCTGAGGCCCTCAATAATGAGGTATTATACCACCATCGTAGCGCCAACGTGACCCAATACATACGCCGTCCAGTCGGGACTAGCGCTCAGTTAGAACCACGTCCTCAAAACATCATAATAATGAAGCAAATGAGAGCCTATCCAACCTGGCCAAGTTTTGCAAGAGATCCTACTAGGCCTTCCTAGGCATACTGATACCCACGTCAAAACCCATGGCCTCACCGGACGGTAGTGATGTTCCCCGCCGCGACCGTGGCGCACTGCGGCTCCGATCGCTGCCCAGCCGGAGGCCTCCCGCTGCCAGCCCTACCGATCCAGGAGACCCCCCGTAGCTCATAATTGCCGTCGTCGCGCCTGGTGTGCCAGGCCGGCTTCTGCGCGTGCGTGGCGTTGCCGTCGACCGCTCTGTGGCGGGTTTGTCGGGAATGCCCAGCGCTTCCAGGATGCGGCTGCGTCCCAGCTGCACGGCCCCGGCTGCCACCATGTCCTTGAGTTCCAGGTTCTCTTTATCCAGACGTTGGAGCTCGTCCCGCGCGGCGCCGTACAGTGTCTCCAGTGCGGACATGTCGGCCAGGCGGCCCTTGGTGACCACCAGCTCGCCTTCGTCGGGATGTATTGGAAGTGATGTGCTTTGGATTGGGACGTGCTAATTGTTGAGATGAGCGAAACATGCAGGGCGTTGCACGTTTCTTTATAACTACCATGAATCTATAACATATCCCGTCATGTGTATATGCCTGGGTGTGCATAGCATCTCCGTGAGATACAGCTGCCCCGAAGATGCGTTTCCTACAGGCAGAATCATTCGTGGATCTCCCCGGGAGCATTGGCAGACGCTGCCCATACTCAAATCAATGTCGAGGTCAGGATCACCCCTTTAGGCTGTAATTTCTCCCTGCCCTGCACCCTTCATCCGCATACACGAAATCGGAGCTGCGCAGTTGCGGCCTATTTTCCCGATAGCATGGACCCACTCCAGGCTTCCACCACCCCCTACTCCTCACCTAGTAGGCGATTGTGCTCGCCCTGCACCTCTGCCACGCGGCCCTCTGACTCCTGCGGATGGACGGGTGGACAGATGGATAGACATCACGCAGATTGACAAAGAGAACGAGCGAGCGTCTGCAAGCACGGTGTGAGGACAAATCGGCGGTTAGCAGGATTGGCACATTTGTAGGGATGGCGGTGCGCAACTTCCGCGCTCGGTTACATAATGTGCACTGACGGGGAACTTTGCATGATACGATCAGAGATACCGGTCACACGAACATGGCGCTGGCGGACAAACTGCCCGTGGTTGCATTGACCTCCCCATGCCCCAACATTATGCGAATTACTCCCCTCTTATCCTTTTCCTATCCCGTCTAGCCAGGCCAGCCCCTGTTCCTCCAGAAGGGGATATCGGCCCTCCTTTCCTCGTTCCCCTGTGCTTGGTTTCCTATCCCCTGACCCTCTCGGTAAGTTATACCTTCCCCGCTCGCTCGCGCCCTGCCCCCACACCTCGAGCAGCTTAGTCATCCGCTCCAGGTGCCGCAACGCATCATTGCGCTCCACCATGGTCACCCGCCTGAATTTATGGACATCGTACGGTGAATGTTAACATAAGGGGCCGCGGTACCAGGCGACAGGCCATACACCACAACACCCACAACAACGGTTTCTAAAGTCGTGATATATGAAACACAAGGAACACCTCTGTGCATCGCAGAAGGACTTTCCCCCCAACTCCCCCCCCCTACTGGGCCCCAGCCAACAGGGTCCGATTATCATACAAGATCCCCCTCGCCCTTTCTCTATAATCCGCGTGCCCCCCTTGCCACGCAACCCCCCAACCTTCCAAAGTGAAAATGCCGGTCAGCATAACGCCTAACTACCTGCCGCACTGATTACACAGACACATACCCGTTACTATTGAACAAGCTAAAACTCCGACGCCCAGCGACCAAACACTCAATGCCTCCCTCATCAGGCACCCTCAGCACCCCGGACTGCGGACGTACCGACCGTAAGCAAATCCTGAAACGCCCACCCAAAAATATACCAGGATAAAACAAGCAGTGTCCAAACACCGCCACCCCCTATCCTACCAACCTGTCCTCCTCAGATCGCTACGGCCGCAGCATGGGTAAGGAGTTGCATGAGGAGTGCATGTTTCCACAAGGTGGGTGAAGCCCACGGTTTGGAACACGGACGTGCCCATGTCCAGCCAAGCAGGTCCGGAGAGCGGGGATGGAAAGGGGGACGCGGAATCAGGACGGTGCAGTGCGACGGAAGGGAGAAGACGGACGCAGACTGCAGCAAGGTAGACCGGCAAACGAAGAACAACTTTGGGAAAGAACTTAGCGCCCAACAGAAGTGAAATCAAATTGTTGGGTCGGACGACCCTGGCGTAGATGAGAGTCCACTCCCTCACCGGCTATGCCGTGGCCTGCTGAGCGCCCAACCGCCCAGCCGGCTTTCCTGCCAGCCAATCGCTAGTCAGCCACCCAGCATGGCGCCATGTTCCCTGGAAGCGGAGCGCCTGTCAACATCGCATCCCCGGGCACACACATTGCCGATCCCTTGCCCGAAGACCGCGAAATTCGGTATATTTGTCACAAGTAGTGCCACAAACCCAAAACCCTGCAACTGCAGGATCGCACCTGCAGCTGTCTCTCGAGCGCAGCGATGTGCCGCCGCAGCTGGTCGTTCTCCGCGGCCTGCAAGGGCGCATGAGACATGACTGGGAACAATACGTGACTGCGACCTTGCGTTAGCCTAGGCTTACCGCCTCCCACATTCAGCAATACATGCACAGTGCTGTATCGGAAGCGACCTTCGATCGCCTGCAGGTGCCACCGTTACCACGATCCCTTAGCGGCCTTTACCCACCTGTGACTGCGAGACCGTCTCACGAGCAGCGAGAGTGGTGCCCTGGGCTTGGACCTAACAAAGGGGCAAACGGGAGAGGGAACTCGATGGAAACATGTATTGGAGGGTGAACAACAGAAAGTTTGAAAAATGCGGGATCCAGCTGGTCGTGGCAGATCCAGGAGCGGGCCAAATTCCAAATTTTTGCATATTGCGTAATGTGTGTGTGAACGTGATAGAACACCTCAATCTCCCCAACCCCCGTAGCACTCACCGCGCCTGCCAGCCGCGCCACCTCAGTCTCCAGCTCCTGCAGCCTGGCCATGGCCTCATGGCGCTCCGAGCGGGTAGCCGCGACCGTGACAGAGAGCTCTTGCTTCAGGCCCCGGAGCCGGCCCTGACTGCGAAGCCAACGAAGAAAGAAAGGGTAGTCTTACTGTCAGGCCGCCGCTAGGGACATGCCAAGAACATACCAAGATTTGATGAGATAGGCATCTAGAACTGGGTAGCCGGGTTGAACATACAGCTTGAAAACAGCTCAACTGCGTTTTCGAGCTTCCTATGTATTGGGCTGCTGCGAAGGCATGGCTGAATGGTAATGCACCGAGAGGAGGTAGCACTATGGGCATGCCATAACTTGCGCGCACAATGCCGGGAAAGAAAGCAAAGGCGGTAAGGGTATCGGATTTCTTCCGGTATGTGGTTATAGCAAACGGTCAGGAAAGATATATCCCATGTCTGCCAAGGTCTTGTTGTAGTACAGTTAAAGTTGGATATCAGACAGAGATGAAAGATGCACCGGTGCCTATGCAGATACCCAGCCAACGGGCGTTACTCGTCCTAGCCAGATAGAGTCGGCCAAAATTTAACGACCGAGGCAATAGAGATAGCCCTTTGGCAGCAAAATCATTAATGAATACCCCCTGTTTATGTTAAGTTTTCGCGTGAATTTAATTTCTTGCAGAAGGAACACCCTGGTTGCCGGGTTGGCTTCAGCTTCATATAGGCAGGAGCTGAAGGGAACCCTTATGTGCTTGAATATTGGCAAAGGCGGTCGCAATCAATTGTTATCGAGAGCATGCCCTGTGAATGCTTACGGAAATCAAAGCAACGCGAGTCCCGATGTCTTTAATCCGATTTGCTTACAACTATGCTGACATTCTTCCTAAAACAGCCAACATTATTAAAGTAATTTTTAACTTTTAATGCAAGACGCCTTCAACGCCCACCACACACGCCATCTAACCTGTAACGTAGCCTTTCCCGTAGCTCCACGGCGATATTGTAGAGTTGATCCAAAGCGCCGTCGTCTCTTCGCCCACCAACAGCAAGGATACCAGCTACGCTGGCTAATGCCCGGTTCCAAGCGTCCCACTTCACGCCCTCAACCTGCAACAAATTTTTCGATCTTAGAATTATTATTTTTTAACATTTCAGACATGTAGAATCATGCCTCCAACAAACCCATATCTAACCTCATCGCGGTCCATATCACTTATAGAGGTTTCGAACTAGGTTACAAGGAAAAATAGAATGTTGAGTGATATCTCTCTATACTTGCAATATAACTGGATTGCAATTCGGAATGTTGGCCGGCAGAATACCAAGGAATGCTTAAGATGGATTAAAAAGATTATACCTACAAGGACTTAAGCGTGAGGATCCATATGTGTTAAAGCGATGGTTTTCAACGGGGGAATTGGGGCTGGCTGAAAATCGGTTTTACGCATCATGGGCCCTTCGAGTACGGCACATGGCAGTCCTTGCTAGCTGTTGGAGTCCTAAGAGCTTACGCCCCCGAGCTTTCTTTGCGATTTCGTTGTTTGTTATTAAGCAATCTATTTTCAATAATCTTGCCTTCAATCGTTGTCGTGTCACAGCTGTGTCTATTTCAATAAAACTATCTTAATCTATTACATACTTCTAGGATAATGATTAAGATGCATAGACACAGCCGGCATTAAACGTTTCTGCTAGAGCGGGTCAACGGGTCCAACCGTCGGGGCGCCGTCACCAGATTCTTGCAGAATCCGAATGGACGACAAGGAGCAATGGCGCAACTACCATCCATTCCTAATTAGCATCTATCCCAGATGCGAGCGTACCCTTTTGGCAAGCTTTATCCGGAACATAGTTTCGACTATTAGACCACAGCCCCGCACCGACACCGTGTGCGGTTGGCCCGCAACTCGCAGAAGCGACAATGGCCCCGGACCCCATCACCATCGCGGAAGATGCCGCCAACGTACAACCGTCGTCTGAAATGCCACGATGTCCTCTATTAACCATCCCATACCAAATGGCCTGCTTAATGTAACCAATAGGAAAAGTTTTCTCCTGCTTGGGTGCTTTTGCGCTTGGCCGCTTCTGAGGCCCATTTGTGTGCAGGGGATTCGGCTTGTTACACATGGAGACGGGTCAGGGCTTGGACAGCCTTCCTCGTGTTGACAGATGTGTACAGCACCGGGTAAACTCTTGCCTCAACTTGGTGGGTGCGGGACCCAGGACTGATGCGATGGGGTGAGGTAAGCAGGCACCAGGCTTGGGTCTGTGGGCGAGGTCTGTTCTGGAGCAGGCAAATTCCTCCTCGTGGTAGTGCCCACCGGGGCCCAGCTGGGAGGCTAACTGTGGTGCTTGCATTGTCAGAGGCGGGGTCACCCCAGGGACAGCAGGTGGGCTTACCCAAGAGCCAGCAGGGTTGAACGCGCAGGTGGCTGGAAGCGGGTTAGTCTACATCTAGGCTGAGACCTACAAGTTGCACCGATGGCACCTCTTGGCTATTGGAATTGAGGTGTTGGGCCTTCCAGCTGAGGATGTTCTTCCCTGGATCACACATCGCTGGCAACTCCCTATGGAGGGAGCTTTGCTGGGCTTGGTGGGATGACATATTTCAAGGCGCATGCAAACGGCTGCCACCTTTCATCGGGACCTCTTAATACAACTGTTTTTGATGCAGTGTTATTGAGGTGGGCCAAGGCAGTACGTAGCCCCGCCGCTCCGCACTCCGGCTGGTGCTGGCGGTGTCAGGGTTCAGCGCGGCAGCAGAAGGACCCCGATGACTGCGGCAGAGGATTGCAAGTTGCTTCCTGGCATGTGATGGGCCTTTTTTGTTCAGCGCGTCCATTTGTTTCACCCATCTGGGTGTGGTTTTCGTCGATTCCGTCCCACCAGGGTACGCTATATGAGCTGGCCCTGACGGAGGGACTGGGGCTCAAGATCAGCAGCGAGCGCTGACGCCCGGGTGGTGAGTTTGAGTTTGTCAGCTACCCCTCCGTCCACGGTTCAGAGGACACTGTATGTGTCGCTCGCCTGTTGCTACGGTGGTCCGTTCTTAGCTGATTGGTGTGTATAAGTCGCAGAGCATACATCTATTACAAAAATGGGCCTATGTACACACAGACACATACAGCACCACTTCTCACATACAACAATTGTCCCCTGCATCTTGCCCTGCTCGCCTTACGTACATATTGTAGGGGGTACTTTGTGATGAAGGAGCCCCTGACGGCTGCGGGCGAGGGTGAAGAGGAGGACAAATATGTGGAGATACCGCAATACGATTTTCCCATCACAGGCACTAGATATGCAGAAGTGAATAAATAACTAAGAATTCGTGTTATTGCTGCAAGTTTAATTCCTCCTGTTTTGTCCTGGAGTGGCAGGGCCAGCTCCTGGTGTGGATCTGGTGTGCATGGGGCATCCTCGGGGCTGCTAGATAATATTAACCACATCGACACATGGATGGTGATGTACTATTTTTGAGTTTCTATAACTGTTAGATGGAAGGTACAGGGTTGCTGAACTTGCTTGCCGTTGTTTGTGCATTGGCAAGAGGGAGGGTGGATTGGGAGTTCAAATGAAAATGGGTTGAAGATATGAAAATGAGTCGGGGATGCCTAGGATGGCGGTACACGAGCGTAGGGTGTGTATGCGACATACCTAAATTATCTGAGAGTTTTAGCTCGGCTGTTAGGGCATGCGAGTAATACTACTCAGGAGAGATGACATGTTGGGCCTTTCCTCAATGCGGTTAAGGGTAGCAGAAGGACCTCTCGGAAGTGGGTCGCCGTACTTTGGGTTTCGGAATCAGTTTGGTTTTAAGTCCCAACTTTCTACATGTAGGCTACAGCTTAGGTGCCAAAGGCATTTGTGAAAAAAGGCGGCATCTCAACCGTAATGGAGGCCAGGTCGGTTTCCCCTTACTCCAGTTGGCGCTTCTCCAGGGACAGTGTGATATTTGAGTTTCGAATGCAGCTTTGGAGGCTTGAGGGTTTCGGCTTGTTAAGACTCTTAAGTCTTAACGGCTTTACTACTTTTTTGTGTACCTGTATGCGCAAGGCGTCCGTTTTGTCCTAAGCAACGAGGTTTCATTCGGCCTATCTATGAGGGCCCTGCGAACCAATAAGTTGCGTGTTCGTTACCTTTTTGTTAGGTGAAGAAGTCAAGAGCTGTGTACTGCATACGACGCTTGCTTCATACGTGGGGCAACATGTCAATATGTTTGCCTAAATCGACCTATGGTTCTCTCTCCATATGCAGCAGCCCTTATATCAATCATTCCCCACCAAATATCGGAATTCTCACTCTGTGTTCAAACTCGATTGCTTGGATCTAGGTATCATAGGCCCGCCGTAGCTAAAAGACTTTTGGGCTGTCCATACGTGTCCATAATGCCATCATGCTATCGTTCCAAGAGAGCCGCAGTTGAGTTATAGGTGCCGACATTATAGGCCTTATGAAATTGGGATTCCCTCACGACGTGCAAAATTCTGACACTGTGGTTTGCAAATTTGTCCGTTTTACTGGCCTTTCCGTCTTATGCTTACTGGTAGTAAATGTCCATATGAGAAATTTTTTTAACCAGCCTACTGGGAACCACTGGTGAGGGACCTTGGACTAGCGAATTACATATGATATTTCCAAAATTTAATATTTTGAAACTTGATGGACAGTGGGCGGCTCGTCAAGGGCACGCAACTTGGAACCTTGTGGCCACGGTCATCACGAGTAAATTGCCGTGTTAGGTAATTTTATACGCTGCTAAAGTATTTATTTATCATGATCACCAGTTGGGCCCTAACAGGCGATGTCCTCACCTCAGACCTTGCACAAGAGTGGCATAATTGTTATTGGCAGTGACTAATTTCATTCTCATCGGTCATCCTTAGCCCCGCTTGTGGAATGCATATAAACTTGATAGGTTCGGAATCGCTCGAATACCCACCCGGCTGACAGCTTATCCTGTCAACCGCAAAGGTTTTAGTCGACGGATTGGAATATGCCTGATTTATTTTTTCGCAAATGTTCTGTCTGCGTGAAGGTACAGATAATTGGAATTGAAGCCAGGGCTGTATACTAATTTGGAGTTGCCAGCCGCAAGGCGGCAGAGCTGCGGAAGGTTGCAGGATGAGCGACCTTTGGGATTACGACGATGATGATCACCAAGATAACGGGGGAGCCTGGGGGGTCCCCTCTCCAGGAAAAGTAGACGTACAGGTGAACGACACTGGCAGGAAGCGCAAAGGCCGGAATCATGCCAACGGGAGCAAGCGCAGGGCAGTTTTACCAGCTGCCAACCTGGGGGCCTTGCCTGCCCCATTGCAAACAACCATCCTGTTTGATGACACTGATGATGACGATGACCTCGTCTTGATGACATCGCCAGTGGTACATACCCACCAGGGGGACGTGGGGTCCGCCAGGGGAGCCCCTCAGAATCTGGCACCCAGGACGGCACCCACGACAACGTCCGCGGTTGGAAATCTTAACCCCACAACACAAGATTCCTTGGCCAAGGAGCAGGAGCTGCTTCACGCTCTGCAGCAAGTCACCGAGTGGGAGAACCAGCTGGATGCTGATGAAGAGCTATCCCCTATGCCCAGTGTGTCGGGGCTGCAGGGTCTGGGCCTGTCGCACCTGGCCAGCCGGTTGCCTTTGGCCGGCAATGTGCACAGGACCGCTTTTGCCGTCGATGTGCAGGAACTGAGCGATCACGAGGTGGTGATCGCAGATGTTTCGGCCCACGATGATCGCAGCATACAGGAGTCCGCGGGTGTCAGGCCAGGCATCGCTCGGACAAGCAGCAGGGTGGAAAAGGAATTACTCACCGAGGAGCGTGTACAACTCAAGCTTATTTGGGGCCGTAACAAGGACGAGTGCATTAAGATGCGAGTTGTTAAGACGGAACCCTTCGAGAAGATGATACAAAAATTCAGAGCAATTGCGAAGGAGCGCTCCCTTTGCAGCGACCCAAACAGGATTAAGTGAGTTTGGTGTGACGGGACCCCTGGGCGATGCCTGCGAAGGCTGGTAATATCAGTTAGGGTTATGTTCTTGGCGGACCCCAGGAAGTAAACGAGCTAAGCGGCAGGGAAGTGCCTCGTGCAATGTTGCAGCTCCATCCATAATGGGACGTGAAGGGCTTAAGAGGTATCACGATACCATATGTTGCCTGCATCTCCTGTTTGAAATCCTGTTTACAGAAGCAGCATCAGGTACTGAATGCTTTAACTCATGGTCATAGCTTGCGGTCGCCCTTGCCATGTTATGAATCATGCTTGCAGGTTTTTGTTTGATGGAGACGACCTGGCCAAAATGTCTACAGAGACGCCGACATCCCTGGATATGGAGGACGATATGATAATCGACGTCAAGCTTTAAAGAAGCTTAAGTCCGAATACAGCCTGTGTGGGGGGCGTGCAATAGTATTTGGCAATCAGCGGGCTTGTTATGCCTATGCCAGGTTTTATCCATGTTAGCGTCTTAAATACCCATAAAACGGCCAGCTTTATACACAAATGCTGGTAATCATGCTCTCCCTATAACAACTGGGTTATTATACCTCCCCTGAAGAGCAAGGCCGTCAGGCAAGCCGAGCCAGAGGATAACCAGAGGAACCATCAGGCTTTGGGCTCGTTGCACATTGTAACTGCGATCCTTAGTTCATTTGATTAAACATGATGGGGTTTCAGAGTTTCGTACCTGACGCCTTAGTACTTATAAAGGACTTACAGTGGAGCCCGAACTTCTTCCACACAACACTGTGGGATTTATGCGGACATTCATACCTGCTTTACTAACTTGTAGCCCTCAGCTTGTCCACATTATACGAGTAGACAGGACGCGTAACGTTTGTTAGTACTTGTGAATTTGTAGTAACATCCGTACAGTCGTTATGTCACTCGCGCAAACCTTAGTGGCATCACGCGTCGGATACCTCTAGATGGAAGCCCATCACAACAGATGTTATGACGCGCTGCATGGAAAAACTTGAAGACTCCATGATTCTATAGTACTCAATAAATCTCTATTGAATTGTGATCCAAGCCGAGCGCAACACAGTTTGGTCTTAATTGCAAAAGAGCTTGTGGCTGAAATACTTATAACGGAAGTTCTGTATTTATGTGCAACCGAGCAGCGCTGTGGATCGTCGACGCTGCCGATAGCTATGGGACTAGCGCAGTCCTGCTTAGGCGTGCCAAAAACAGTAATTTGTAAGGTAATGCGCTAATGGTGGCTCACATAATCTGACTGGACTGTGGGTCGGGTGTATCCTGAACATATCTTAGCCAAAATGTGACTACCAAGACCAGCAGGACTTTTGAAACAAGCTTTAATTTTTTTGAGCAGGCACGTAATAAAGCAGCGGTGAACGGTGCCAGTAATCGATTGCAGCTTGAGAGCGGTGTCAGTGACGTCAATGATTCCCCTGTATGCAAGGAACGGGACCCGGCTGTCCTCGTCATCAAGCCAATCAACAAGCAGAATGTTCCTGCCAGCGTTGCGGTTGGCAGTGTCGGCGATGCTGTTCTTAAACTAGAACCGCTCAGCTATGTGCTCACTGAAACAGTGACGACCAGCAGTCTGCAATCAGCATTTACGAGTTCCGATGGTTACCCGCATTCTTCGTGGGACTTAGGGCCGCCCTCAACGGACGACGAACAGTCTCGCGTGCAATCGCTCCGAGCCCTGGATATCCTGGACTCAGTATCACATGGCCGCCGCTTGCGTATCGACGAGGAGGCCGACATTATACTGGGGGCATTGATGCGGATGTTCAATGCGATTACGGCTATGTTAGTGCTGTTCGACGATACACGGATTATCATCCGAAACGCTAAGGGTGTTTTGAAACCCGGAGAGTTTCCATATCGGTAAGGGAAGCGGGCGAAGGCTGGGTGGATTGACCGCTTTGTGGCAGGGGTGCTCACTGTTCTCCTAACCCCGCGTGGGGCCATTGAGTCTAGATTCCGGCAAGGGGGGCAGTCGGGTCAGGTGCCTCTTTGCCAGCGAATGGGTTTGGGTCTTGAATCCAGGATGCCGTTATAGGCATCTGCGCATGAGGACTGAAATTTGAATTTTTCGAAGCAGGGCCGTCACAACAATATCAATATTGGCTGCTTAAGGCCATATCTTAGGAATCTCCACGCGTGGCGAAGATCCGCGCCGCGTTCCTAACCGTGTGTCGAACGTTTTGCGACTGCGGGTGTAATTTCTTGCTACGCAGTTGGTCCTTTTGTGCATATACCCTCACCAAGGCCAGGCCGCAGACTCTGATCATCCCGGACGCAACTAAAGACATCAGGTACGGACTATAGGCGATGTGGCTGCATTAATTGTAAAATCAAATCCTCAAAGGATTGATTCTCTCACATCATTCCTTGTTTTAATATATGTTCTTGACATATGTGTGGTTTTGCTGTGTGTCGTGGGTACCATGAGTGCTTCCTGGGTTTCATGTGTTTTCATGGGTACCATGAGTGTATCTCGCTTTCTTTCCATGCCTTTCCAGCTGTGAACTTACCAGCTCTGTATTCGTCGTCCTAAATGTAGCCGTTAATGCCTTCTGACATGTACGCTTGACGTGCACATGATCAGGTTTTCGGAGAATCCCTTCGTCCGCGGTGAGCCCTCTGTGCGATTCTACTGCGGGGCGCCTCTGGTGTCAGCGTCGGGTCACATCTTCGGCACCGTCTGCTTTGCGGACAATAAGTCACGGCCTGACTTTGATGTGTCGCAATGCTACATTGTAAACAACATGGCGGAGCTGTTGGTCAGGCACATAGAGCGCTACTGCCCAAATGCGGGTCCCACCGGACGAATTGGTGTGTGTCGGCTGGAAGCAGTAGGGGGACGTCGGAGGGAAGTGGGACATGAAGGGCCCATGCCATCGCTGACAAAACGCCTACTCGCCGTTGTGCGTGATTACTGTGTAAAAAATTTGCCTTGCTTGTGGCCTTCGGAAATGGCTCGTTAATGGGCGGTAGTCAAGTGGGCGGAAGGGGTATGCTTCTCCTGAATGCGCACGGCCCGTGGCTTGGACAAATCTGCAAATGCACACTCCCTAAGTATTGAGCTGACTTGCACTGGATCGTTTCTTTATGTACAGACCCGGAGACTACTGCCCTGGCGCGTGTAGCACGGACTATGGAATGCTATGATGCCGTCACTGGCCTGGTGGACATCAGCCTACCGGAGGGGTGGATGCTGATGTATGTCAATGAGGTGCGACACGTGCAGTCTGGGATCCCATGTGTTGACACGGGAGAATTGCAGAGGGAAATGGTAGCAAGGAAACGGCTACGACGGTGAACCCTAGGATGTCTGGATCTGGAGCACGGAGGCACCTAAGAGATGCTTAGACACCTCATATGTACCCTTACCTGTGCTGGTAGGCCTGGGAGACCGTGTGCTCCCCTTGGACCCGCAAGCAGCTGGTTGGCAGGCTGCTGCAGCGCGTGCTGCTGCTGGAGGAGGAGCCCAATGAGGAAATAAAGCAGCCTGCCACGCAAGAGCCTCTGTCGTCCACAGACGCGACAACAGTGCCCTCGCCCGCGGCCAAAGTGGCCGCGAGGAATGGGGAGGAGAAATTGTGCCTGTCCAACGAAGCGAACGTCAGGACTTCCCCCAAAATGCTAGGTCTGTCGTTGGGCCAGTCCATGTCGATTGGGACGGGTTTGGAGGGCATGCCGGAGCAAACCTGTAGCAGCATCAGGGGCGCGTGCCATGCAAGCCAAAATTCAAATGCAATTTCGAGCAGCGGCGGTAACGTGCAAGGAATCATGCTTCGCGGGGACGGAGTTAACGATCTGAAGCTCATGGCCATGCCGGGAGAGCAGCGGTTGCAGTGTTTGCAGCAACATAACCGGCGGCCGACATCGTGGCATGAGGCGTGGGATCGCTGGGAGCAGGAGCTGCGAGCGGGAAAGGAGGTCGAGCTGGGCAGGGCAAGAGTATTGCTGGAGGATGGCCAACCATCGACGATGGTTGTGCGTGTGTCCGCCAGGTGGGTGCAATGCGACAATCAAAGCAGGATAACGATATTTGTAGGCGGTACAAAGGGGCTAAGGTAAAAGGCGCTGGTGGCTTTTCGGCTTCTCAAGCGCTCCCAGAACTTGTTGTATTCACGTGTGAACGAGTTTGGTTTTTGCTGGGTCATTGCACCGTGGATTGTATGCTTAGCTTGAGACCGACAGGCTTGGGAAATTCGTTGACGTCTTTGGTTGTGAATGTCGTTACCGCAGCTATGGTCGTTGCGGAAACACGTGATGGATGCCCTTTACGGCTGAGACCTTTACGCTTGCTACCCTTGTTGTGTCTGTGGATTTTGAGTATTATGAAAACGTGGAGTACTTCCTGCTTTCCTCTGCCACACCAGATCCGCAAATTGCCACGTGCTGGATGCAGCAGTTCGGATGCCTGTGGGCGTCCCCCATCATGAAGGTCTGCCGGCATCCATCCTGGCAGTCGAAGTCAAACCAACCGTACTATCTCCTGGACATTCTGGTGCGATCAACAGCAGCGTCGATAAGGCACAGAATGGCGCGACTCCCGCCGAGGGGACGATCGAGGCCACCGAAGCCAGGTCCGAGCCGCATTACTGCATTATTACGCTTAGCAGGATTGGGGCGGATGTGGATGTTAACGAGGACAAGGACGAGTGCCAGCCGCGGTACCTTGTGCCGATGGAGGCGCTGCCGGAGGCGACATACGACGGATCGGTCAGCAAAGGCGGCAGTGGCGCCGCACCCGCATCCCCGCGCGCTCACACGGACCTATCTCCGCCAGCAACACGTCCCGTCCCTGGGTTGCCGGCGATTACATTTTGTGGCCGGCCCTCTCTGGACAGCGCCGTTCATGTTAGTGCCAGTCACCGTAGCCGAAACCTGATCCCGGTGGGCGCGTCCTTCAGAGGTTCCACGAGATCGTGTGCATCGCAGGGCCTCAGCGGCTGGACTTACGGCATGGAGCCCTTTCCAGGACTCAAACTTGGACACTTGCTGGGGAAAGGGGGCTATGGCAAGGTTTTTGCGGCGTCATACAAGGGCCAGAAGGTTGCGGCTAAGGTGCGCGATCGATGACCCATCTTTGCTTATGCACTTCTTGAGGAATCGTATAGCTTCAGGCAAAGCTTTGTCAGGGTTTCGGGCCTGGAAGGCGGAAATGTGATTATATCTGGAGGTTGGGACTCTCGTTCCTATGCAACAGCCTCGCGTCCGTCTCACCGCACCCTCCGACAGGTGATCAGTAACGAGATGGTCAAGTCTGCAACCTGCGTCAATGGCGTTACGCTGGAGGCCCTGCTTACGCAGGAGGTCGAGCACCCGTATATTGTCCGAACTTACAAGTGCGTAGTACGTTCGTACGGGCCATGCGAGCAGCACTCGATGGCGGGTGTGGGCGCGCGTAGCAGTGCGCACGGCGGTTCCTCGTACAGGATGCCGTCAATGCGCGGAGGCGGCACACCGTGCCGTAGCATGGTGCCTTCACCCATGCCCTCGGCAGCGTCGACGTTGCCAACCGGTCTTGGCAACGGCATAGACTCGACATGTGGAGTGTCGAGGCTGGGACGCCCGTCAGAAACTGAGCCGCCTGCTGTCGCCATGGATCCCCGTACGAGATCCCACAGTGTCTCCCCAGTAATGGATGGCAGTGCTGCCCCTTCTGCGCATACTCCCTTAAAGGCGGTCACCGCGGCAGCGCCTTCAGCCTGCGATGTTGCGAGTTTGATGTCCCCCTCAGCTTCAAGACAGACGTCAGCGACCATGCCAGAGTCAGCAGCCGCCCAAGTTGTGCCGCAGGAGGACGATTTCGACTCTTTTGACGACTGCAGTGACAAGGTGCGGTGGTTCGGCTTGATGTGGGAACATAAGCAATGAAGAGTTCATGTGAGGGACGCTTGGTGGAAGCGCTTGACGGATCCTTGATGCTTACCTTCTCTGCAGCTGACCATTTACTCAGGAACGCCGGGAGTGCGCTGTCTGGAGGTGATTCCTAGCGCCGGCGTTGACTCCTATCCGATTCCTATAACCGCTTAACGACGCATCTTTATCATGGAGGACCTTCCGGGGACCTTCAGGTGACGAGAACCCAGCGGCATGTCCTAAGGCTGTCTGTGCCTTCACCTACTTGCAGGTTGCAGGCGGCATGATCGACCAGCTTGTGTCAGGCGGGGCCCCAGTGTACGTGCCCAAGCCCGCCACGGCGCAAGCTGTGCCTCTATCGGTCGCTGGAGACCTACAGCAGCAGCCGTGTACAGTGAAGCCCGAAAGTGAGTCTGTCACTGCAACAAGCACCGTCATACCCACAACCCAGGGGTCGATGTCAACTCTCAAGACCAAGGTGGACCCGATGGCGGCGGCGCTAACGGTGACTGGCCAGGTGCCGCCCAGCGTCATTAGCCCAGCGGACCTCTTCAGCCCCGGCAATGGGCCCGCCGAAGTGTTCAGTACGCGAGCGGTGGCGGCCGCTGCTGGCCATGGTGCAGACGCGGCTTTCCAAAACACCGGTCTTCCGCAGATTGACTCCCTACAGGACGGGGAGACCTGGATATTGCAAGAGTACTGTGGCTGTGGCACGCTGCAGGATGCGATTGACACAGGACGACTGCGGACGGAGCCCTCCCGGCTGCGAGGCAAGCCACATATGCTGCATATCCTGCTGACAGCACAAGAGATTGCATCGGCCATGGCCTGCGTGCATAGCAGGTGCGTATGACAGGTTGCGCGCACATGTATGTGTTACAGGTATGCATGCTGTTCCCAGGAAACGTCCGTGGATCGTGTCTTATTGCCGCCTGCGCTGAAAGCAGTGACTTGCGGCGTCATCTTCCCTTTGCTTGATTTTCTCTCAAGGTTTGCGGCGGTGCATGCATCTTCCATTCAAATCGCAGGGGCTACATGCATGGCGATCTATCTGCCGTCAACATACTGCTCACCGACGACCCTGGTGGCTCTGAGGCAGGGAGCGCTGGGCGCGGCTGGATTGCCAAGGTATGCCCAGTTTGTGGATGATCTTATTGGGAGATGTTTACTGAAGGAAAGCAACGGTGGTTTGCCGTTTTAACTGTTAACGTACTTGTTGTGGTACTATAGTACGTTGTTGTGTCGCTGTATCGAGTGTTTCCGACCTCTTTTCGACTGGGGCTATGGACAATATGCTTTCTTGCACACTTTGTTAAGGTGTATGGGATAGAGAGAGCCTTTGCTTCACGCGTGGCCATTACCTGGCAGTCGCTACTTTCCCCTGTATTTCGGGCATTCGTTCACCCATGTTGACGTCTCCAATATCGTTGATTTTCCCGGGTTCAGCACCCACACAAGCATCCAGTGGAAAATGCCGGATTAACGGCGGCCTTAACTCCAGTCCTGGTCGACAAGCAAGTCACTTTAACCGTCCATCCGTGTTGCACGGGGATAAAAGTCCGTCATGTCTCCCTCACCCCCTTGCTATACTGCCTCAGGTGGCTGACTTCGGGCTGGCCAAGCACCTGCCCGACCGCAATCAGCCCCATGTCAGCTCTTCGTACGGCGTTATTACGCATTGTGCACCGGAGGTGCTGAAGTCACACATGCAGACGCAGGTATGCACATGCATTCATCCCGGTAGCTGCAAGCGGGCATGCAACACCCTGTCTTTCATACTGTTTCGCCGAGGTGGCATTTTTGTCACGTTGCATCGTGAGACTGGATTTACAGGTCAACAACTCCCTACCGGTCTAGGAAATGTCCGCTTGAACCTAACCCAACTACGCCCGCTGACTACGCCACCCCGCAGAACGCGGATTGCTACTCGTTCGGGGTGCTCCTGTGGCAGATGTTCACCGGGTCGCGCCCCTGGGCAAACATGAACCGCTTCCAGGTGGGTGCGCAACATGCTAGACCTAATGAGCGCACGGATGCTGCATCCTATACCTCCCTGAGTTGCACACGATGTGTTTGAGACTCATACGCAAAAATGGAGGGGTAACCCCTCATGTTGAGTGGCTGCGTGCATTTACCCCGGATGTCATTCCTTGTTCCCGCGATCACCGCCCATCGGGCACTCGCAGATTTTTGGCACGATGACGAGTGCAACGTCTCCGGGACTTCGTTTTCTGCCTACCCAGCTGCCGCCGCCGCGCTACAACGACCTCACCATGCGGTGTTTGTCGTACGACCACGCGTCCCGGCCGACCTTTGCGGAGATCTGCGAGGAGCTGCGACTCATCACCTATGAGTCCATAGCAACCGGGGAGATAGCGGTATAATTTCCGCGATATGCTGCGAAATGACGGATATGGGTTGCCAGGGCTGGGGCGTGCCCACCACAGCAGTGGGGCCGTGGATACGCGGTAGTTTGCAACAGTTTGCACACCACCTTGAATAAACTCCGGATGTTATAGACAGCGCCAGCGTAGTGAAGTGACTGACGCGCGGTCGGTTACGTGCGTCTTTCCTGTCTTGAAGGTGTAAGGAAGCAGTGATGACAGTATATGAGTGTGTGCCTTTAGGAGAGATGATTGCCAACAAGACTGTGCTTCGACAAACGGAGCCCTGGGAGTATTAGTCCTGCGTATCATTATGCCCGAGTGTGCCGGGCAAAGCATGTACGTTGGGTTGGCAATACGGCGCGCTCATTGCGGCCTTGCGTGGATAATTAAGAAAAGTTGGTACGTATTCCGAAGGCCCCTATTCGTGTCTGACCGTGTTAATACGATCCCACGGCAATGTGCACGGTGTGTTGCGTAGCGCGGCCATGCTGTTACGCCATTGAGGCTACATAATGCCTCGCAATCCAAATGTGCTTGCTGGTGAAGTGGAGGGGACTCGGGTCTAACGAATAGTTACTCTGTCAGCTTTCGGGGGGTGATGGGTCCCAACGCGCAGCTGCAGCAACAGTCGGCGTTGGTTGCTTCGCCGTCTCACCTGTTTTCTTCCAGATTGACCGCGAGGGCATTGAGAATTTGCGTTGCGAGAACTGCGAGAGGGGGTGAGAGATGTCTGTGTCAGATGCGTGCGAGTCTGTCCCTGGGGCCGGAACCTCGCACTTACGTGATGGCTGATAGCAGCGGGCTCAGGGTAGTGTGAAACCCTTATATGAGCGGCGCATACCGGGGGGCCGGGGTAATAGCTGCATGCTATCATATCATAGCTACCAGGCAGCACTGAAAGAGGGGTTGGAGGCGGGGCTCGCACAGTTATTACGCACTAGTAACTCATTAAATGTCATCTGGCTTTTATTGACGCAGGGGCTCCGCATTTTGTTGTGGTTGGCTTTCACATGCGGGTCACGTTTCTGTCCTGTCATATAACAACCTCACCTCCTCCCAGGGATGGACTGATTGGACACCTGACTCATTCTATGTCAGGTTGGGTCCTTGGGGGCGTGACCACCCAGGTTCCTGCCCTTCCATGTTCACCCAAGATGCTATTCCATTTTCACAGGTTCTGCATTATGGCCAATATTCAGTCCAGTCGAGTCGTATTTGGGGGCCATGCACACCTTGGTGAACTAAGTACACGGTGCATGTCGATTTGTATAATGCATGAAGCTTAGGTCCGTACCATGTGTTTAGTCCGTTTGTTTGATATAGCTGTTTAACAAATTTGTGGTTTATGTCCTGTATGGCGGCTTCGTCGTGTGATAATGATATGCCGGATTTAAGCTTTGGCTTTGCATGAATTCGGTGGGTATGGTGATGGCCACCAGGCTGCACTTAAATGGCTAAACTTTATAATGATTACGGCAGGATACTGAAGCTTCTCCATGCTGGTGGTGGATATATGGCATTGCGGTGCTATTGCACACATGCATGTCAGAGGTGGGCATTGCTCTTTCATAGCAGGACGTGTTCAAACCACCTTCACGTTGCTCAGCATTCGTATTTACTTTTGGGCGGGGTGGGCATGTTAGTATTTACTTTTGCGCGTGTGGGGTTTTAGATGCACCCGCTCCTTATGCGACGTTTAATTTATGTCCACATCTTTGTAGGTCTTCACCTCGTCTGTGCATCCTACCTATGATGTGCAACTGTAAGGTGTAACCAAACTGGTTGCACATTTAGGCGTTGTTGTTCCCGGTTGCCACAATGGCCTGTTGCCTATGTCTTAAATAACTTTCCTAGACTAGCCAAAATTCTGGTGTCACAGTCAAATGCTGCTGTCATTGAACAGTTGGAAAAGCTCAGGGTGCCGGAGTGCAGGTCATTAACATTCGTTTACTATTTTGCGTACCTTCTAAGGAGTAGTTACCGCACGGGTCAGGCAGTATACGAGAGAGATTGTATATATATGAAAGATACTGCCAAGGGTGAGACAGGGTACGGCGCTCTGCTACTGGACGAGCAAGCGACGAATGAGTGACGGCCGAAGGCCCGAACGAACGACGAGCGAGCGACTTCAGCAGCAGAGCGCCGTATCCTGTCGAACAATTTGCAGGATTTTTCGAGTATATGACGGTACCGTCAGATAGCGGGTTTATACAAATGGCAGGCGCCGAAGTACCAGTGCAATATTACTGCACATTGCAGATATACTAAAGTGCACCTCACTCTCACTCATTACACGTCTCACACCGTTTGATAAGCGATATACTTGCATCGAATATCCGGGTACTGATGCCCAATGGAATAAAGCTGCATATCTTACGCGCAACATGTTCGTGTGGGGTCCTGCGTAGGGGAGGCCCTGTCATTCTACAATCGATTCTACTAACTCCGTCAGCAAAAGGTTCCGCCTATTCCCTCGATTTGCACACGATTGATCCATGCACACGACAGCCCTTGGCCCTGCGTAAGCAAGGGTGCGCAAGGCGCGCCGCAAGCAGTGGAAACTGAGGGTACTGAGGCCCTTTGGTTCAGAGAACACGAATCCAGGAGGAGAGTGTCCTAAGCCACGCTTGGGCAGGAGCTCCCATATCACTTAATTACTGCTGTGCGTAACGCTGCGCCATTGCGCCGAATAGTGCCAGACTATCTGCACAGGGTAGTTATCTGTAGGTTTCAGTAATCAGGGATCCCCTGGTCTTTATCGCGTGTTGCTCGTGCAGCTGTCATCCCGGGTCGGCATAGCCGGTTTAAGGAAACGACTCTGTGT
Organism: Volvox africanus; assembly: GCA_030268105.1. Lineage (NCBI taxonomy): Eukaryota > Viridiplantae > Chlorophyta > Chlorophyceae > Chlamydomonadales > Volvocaceae > Volvox > Volvox africanus. The sequence continues at coordinate 2,109,745 of BSDZ01000089.1, read as the reverse complement.
TCGGCAGCTATCTAAATGGGAATAGCCTGTAAAAGACAGCATGTATCGGCTACTTAAGGCGCAAATGAGTGCGGTGGCTTCAGATATGCGGATGCATTCAATTTAAGAGGCTAAACATCCAATAAGGGAAGAGTTCAAGTGCCGTGTATGGCGGCCGAATTCGCCTGGGGTCTTTACAAATGCCAATGCCAAGGCTTGTCAACGGTGTCGCTATTCGGGTTACGCCGACTTGAGATTTACCAAGCGCCTAGGGAATCGGTGCTCGGGCGAAAATAACACCATCCCGTGCCGTGCCTCCGTAGCACGCTGGCTCTTTGTACGGTGTGCGGGGCCGTACCATATGTACTGCATGCCATCTTCCCGACGAACCTTACAGTCGCCCTTAAGGCAGCCTTCCCAGGTTTCCAGGTAGCTTCTCGCGAGTTCCCTGTGCCTACCTATCAATGCAGAGGCGGCAGTTATCAAGCACGGAAAGTGCTTGAAACGAACACCTGTTACCGAGTAAATGGAGGCTCCATAAGTATTGCGTCATTATATTCGGTCAAGTCACTTTGTGGAGTCCTGTCCCACGGGTCCCCTGTATTTGGGGAAAATGCTGGAACTCATAATGCGATCGAGACATCTGTTCCTAGACCACGTATATTATTTGGTTAAACTCAAACTTTTGCTGAAAACTCTGATGTACCACGTGTGAAGCTGCGAACCTCGAGTGGGTCAGGAAACTTCGGTTGGCCGACCCCCTTACAAACCGTCTCACGATGCCTGTTTCCGTCGCGCACGAATATTTAAGCATTTTGTAGGCCACTCCACTATACGAAGCTTTTATACCAACGACATATCAGTAAGGTTTATGGCAAGCTCATAGGACTATCGCCCAGCTTCGGCAACTTGCCCAGGGATTTAACGGCACCAAGTTGACGAATACGAATTATTCGGGTGTTGAATTATATAATATAGACTGCGCAGCTTGCTTCGTCGCTGGAGACACTGATTACGCGATCGTCACGCGAACATGATAAGACAAAGTTGGAGGCCACCAGGGTGAGAAATTGATGCCCTTCTATTTAACGTACATGGCTGCTAATTTGAGCTGTGTCAGCTTTAAGCGCAATGTGGTCTGCAGGGAGGGCGAGGTGGAGCTTGCAGATGTCCAGCTCTCCGATAGGCGTGCAGGAGATCTTAGGTAATGTTGGTAATGTTTAATGTACGGTGGGGCTCTCGGTGTACCTGTTATGACGAAGGGTTTGAAGTTTTGCGGCTGGGAAGAGCTCACTTACTCCTAGTCCCGCTGTCTAACTCCCCTAAGCCATCTCCAACTTTCCTTCCATGCCTTTTTATCATTCTGGAAGCAACATATCTAGCCATGTGTGTTATTATTGAGATCCTCATTTTATTTCAGGATAACATGATGACATGAACCAAGCACTATCATATGTTTTGCCAGCAGGGGGCCATGCAATACTCCATAGTCCTTCCCCCAGTTCTTTTGTAACATATACACGACCCAAACCATCACCCGTCGAAATCCATGTGTATGGCACAAGACCCACTACTCTGGGCAGATTGGAGATGAATGTGATGTCACACCTGATATTGCCGATTTTCAAACGCGACCTTGACGTACAATGCAACATGCCCCTGCCTTGGAGCAGTACCCATGGAGGGTACGAACCGATTGGCTGGGGAACTTCGTCGGCGGGAGGTACAACAGGCGGTGCGATGTCATCCTCTGGGATGGGCCCATACGACTCTATGGCAGGTGGAGGTATCCATGGTGACGGTTATGACGTACACCACGATGCTGGTGCGGAAAAATACGGCGACATATCCAAGACGCGGTTACTAGGCAACGCTGAGTTTCCCGAGCCCTTTAGGTAAGTTGGAACGCTAGCTACGGTTGATCGATGCAGGATAGACAGGCTAGGGGTGCGAATGGAGGGGACAATTCTTGATTTGCCTAGCCAGCTCCCATTAGGCGAATTGAAGCCGTCCCATCCTCTTTGCACATTTCACGACTGCGTCCTTGCGTTAGCTGTCTGGTGCTGGTCTTGTATTTGCTGTTCGTTGTTACATCTGTTGTCGTTGTCGCTGCTGCTGTTGGTTTCAGTAAAACTGGGCGTGGTGGTCCGATGGAGCGGCTGTCCAACTGCTTGGCAGCCCGGTGGAAAATCATTTTGCTATCATGGCTGGCGATAGCCGTGGTGGGCATAGGTGAGTGTTAAGGAAGCAGTAGAGGACTTGGGGGCACAATTGAGTTAGTGGAACACGGCTGCCGGTTTGGCTGTGAAAGCAAGGCGGCGTGTTAAGACGGGCAAACCGGCCACCACAGAGGGCATGTGTGCATGTACCGGGTAGCCAGGCAGAAAATTTAGGGATTCACATGCACATTTACGTAAATGCAATGTTGTGCAGCGATTATGTGTTCACGATAAAACGAAGTCATTAAGGAAGACAGCGTGGCACATGACGTCAGGACGCGGAAGCGGAACACCCGCCCAGACCTGATTCCCTGACAAGAGGGGTCCAGTGCAAGCAGCAGCAGTCATTCATCCTGCGTGCACGCACATGCATGCAAAGTGGGTTGCACCGCGTCATTTCGGTGGGGCGGTAGTGGGGTCTTTTGGGCGGGCCGTATACGGCGCTGCATGACGGTCCTCGTGTTCTCGATTGAAGGCGTCAACCGCAAAACGTCTAACTTTCCACCGAGATTCCTGCTGGTTGTGAGATTGCTGAGCGCACCCTGCCGCGGGCCCCGACCCTGCAGTGATTGCGCTTGTTGTGTCGCTGACGGTGAGCCCAAAGAGCAGCCCCTCTTCAGCGGCGCCGCCATTTCCACCGCCACTGCCCCCAATATCTTCTCCACTTCCATTCTCACCTGCCCCAACATCTTCACTAATGGTGTTGCCGCCTTCACCGCCGCCACTGTCTTCACCACCCTTACCGCCGCTACCTCCGGCCTACCTCTTCAGCCTCTGTAATTATAACGTAAGCTTGGGATGAGGGACCATCTGACAGAGTCCTGCAATGCTGCAAGGTTGGTAGTGCCGGAGCACGGATTTACACTCCGTACGGACGTATTGTACAGCACAGACTTGGACAAAGTGTTTTCGTCATTTTCGACATTCGTCGTTTTCGTGCCTTCCTTTCAGGAAATGAAGAGGACTTACATCCCGAGTTTCCAAAACGGAAGCTCGCGAAGGGGAAAGCAGATCGGAACAAAAAGGGGATTATACATTTTATTAGGCTTCTTCAATATATGCAAGCGCAGCCTAGGGAGAAGGACATCTGCCGCCGGTGATGGAACATGCTACCCAGGTGCCCTCGCACGTACCGGGTTTACCCCGGCCGCGCGCAGGGACGTTTGTCACCTGTACTCCTTCCCTCTCCAGTGCTCGTTGTCTTCCAGCCGTTCATAGTCTTCTGGGTCCCTAATGCCTCAATCCCCATACGTTCCCCACTGCAGTCTTCCGCGCTGCCTGAAGATATCCGTGCCGTGCCGCTGAGCTACAACCTGAGTCTGTCTCTGCCCGACTACGAGGCATTCAAGGTTATGGCTGTCAGCTCCACTCAGCAGCTACTCGCCCGGTCCTTTAACGCCACTGTTTCCCTGTTGCTCAATGTGACGGGGTCCAGCACCGCCTGCCTGGTACTGAATGCAGCAGGGCTGGTCATTAAGCGAGTGGATGTGGTGAAGCTATTAAGCAGTGGGAATGGCGGCACTGTTGCTGGGAACACCAGCTCTAGTAACAACAGCAGCAGTGGCGGTGGTGAAGGCGCCTTGGGCGGGAAGCGGCTACTACTGGGGCTGCAGCCGCAGCAGCAGGATCCTCTGGAGCCGCAGTGCCTCTGTGGCTGCAATAGCACCAGCATTCCATGCTCGGCCTCCACCATTAAACCAGGCAGGTTCTGCGTTGATTCTCCGGATCTTAGCAGGGCAGGGCGGATGCCCTGGGGTACGCAATCTACCGCTTTAACCACTTCACGGGAGATAGAGAATAACATAGGGTCCTGCGTGCAGATGTGGGACGGGCACACGGCGATGGACGCGTAGGCGTGACAATATTTGATATATGAAGCTCATGGGGCATTACAAGGTCATGGAGACCCGAATTGGTTGGGTAAAGTTTTGGTGGTAAAGTGGGGCAATTGCAGCTACGGGAGCAAGAGGCAAGATCTTATACATATTGCGGTATGTGGTGGGATGGTGCGGTGATGCGGAAAGGTGCCATGTGCCCTGAGCCCTTACTTTTGATCAACAGACATCCACCCAACCCCCCCTCTCACAGCTGGCAGCGAGTCCATCATTGTTGACCTGGCCGGACTGGTCATGGCAACTGGCGATCTGTGGCGTATCAGTTTCGACTACACGAGCAGTATACGCGCTGTGTCAGACGGCATCGGGCTGTTCGTGTCCGACCCATGGGTAGCGGACGGGCCATCGACTGATGTATTGCTGACAACGCAGTTCGAAGACAACTACGCGCGATACCTCATGCCCTGCTTCGACCACCCCTTGTATAAGGTACGGGATAATCGCTTGCAGCATCGATTGAGACCGCCGATGAGCAATGGCTTGTGAATGCCTCCTACCAAGAGGTTATTTCCTACGGCTGGGTTCGCCGTTGCATGTTTGGGCTACTGGAATCCCTTCGGGTTCGAAGCGGGAACTTGTAGAGATTGTGTGGATTGTGTGGATTCCCGGAACAATTGACCCTTGCATGCAACCTCTAATGTATTGGAAAACGGCCAACTTACAGGCTAATTTCACGGTGGGTGTAGAGCTCCCAGCCAACCTTACCGCTTTATCCAACGGATTACAGCTTGTCTCAACACCAACCACACCGAACCGCAAGCTGGTCAAATTCGAGGTGGGCCAAACATACGGACTCGGTTATGGACACCCGCGGTGTGGTGCGGGTTTCGGAGGGGGATTGGCGGATCTGTGTAGTCTTTTTGATGTATTCGCGTAGTTCAATTGAATGTCTCGATCTGGGATGCGGGATGCGGGATCTATGCGGGATAGAGGTGGCGGAGCCGACCGGGGCCTCTCCGTCTATCTTTCCTCATCCACCTAAGCCGTTTGCAAATACCAGCGGTCTGCGAATACCGTTCAGTCCACGCCATCGAATTGCTTATTGTTGCGCTTGTAGCTGCCCGTTGCGATTGTAACTGCGACTGGCGTACATGATATGTGCATGGCATTTTTGCATGCGGGCATGCAATATGGCGGCCACACATCGGGCCCTGACAGGGGCAGAAACGCGTTGGTTATCTCTCTTTTTCTCTCTTCCTTGCCCTCTTCACTGCTCCGGCCGCGCTTTGAAGCCTTAACAATCCGTGTCTTGAATCTCAATATATCTGAACGCACCGCACCACGATTTTTCCTTTCCGCCTTTCCCTGCACCACGATCACGGTTTCAGACCACCCCGATAATGCCTGTTTACTCACTCGCCATCGCCGCCGGAAACCTGACCAGCCAGGAGAGCACAAGATCGCCGTAAGTAAACCAGTTCGTTGTTCCGTTCCGTTGCCTGTTTGCCAGCGTTTGGTGCATGTGGCCTCCTGTAAGTGAATCTGTGGTTTTAATTGACCAGTAGGATGTTGTTGTGCGCATGTTGCTGTGCACGTGTATGTGTTGTTCGGAAAACCACAACCAATTAACGGGGTGATTTGCAGACCGGCTGATAAGTGTACCTTTCTTGACGGCAATCAGCCCCCTTCGGCCTGTGCCGCTGGTGGGGACTGTTCCCGGACTAGAAGTTGGACGGTTATTGTGGCAGGAGGCGGGTGGTTTGTATTTTGGATAGGGAGGATGCGGAGGTGTGCCCTGCTGGTTGAAACCTTGTTGTGTTCTCCGTCCACTCATCATCTTGTGACCCCTATCGCTTACCTCGGCCGCAATTTCATTCTCCAAGGATGCGGTTGCGCGTGTGGGGGCCCAGTTCCATGAACGTGTCCGGAAGGCTGCAGTCGGCGCTGCGCATTGCAGAAGCATCGTACAGGTGAGCAGGACTGTGTGTAGGGTAAGTAATGGGTGGATGTCATTGCGCACACAGTTGCATCTCCCGGATCACTTGTATTCTTTCACGTACTATGAGTGAGGGGGCTGTTTCGTCTAGCTTATAGACTCCATGGCGAAACATGTCCTCGCATGTTTCCACAGAACCGGTATACTCGTCCCTTTTCAGGTTTTGCTGCTCTCACCCTTCATCTGATAGGATGAATCCTGGTTCGTATCTGGATCGCATCCCCTCAGCAGCATAGATCTGTTGCCAAGCTTGTCAGCCGCTTCCAGGTCCTCTGGCCGGCCTCTGTACACTCTTACCCTGTCGGCAGCTATCCTCTCGCCGCCACCCCATTTTGCCTGTTTGCTGCTGCTGTCCAGCTTCTATTCTAATTACACCGGCAAGCCTCTCCCTCTAAACAAGCTGGATTTGGTTGCGGTGCCCGGGAAGGGTTACGCCATGGAGAACTGGGGGCTATTGATGTTTGACACGGAGAGGTGTGTACGGGGACCTGGGAGGAGGACGGCTGAGAAAGGTATTGGATTTAAAAGCGAATGTCCGGGGGGATACTGCGACATACCAGGAAATACCGTTCGATAGGTCAGCATCAAGGTCCAGGTCTAAGGGGCGAGGGGTGAAGAGATCTGAACGAGTGAATCAGTAACGGGGACGAGACAGGAGAGGGCATGGGGTTAGGCTCGGGCATGGGGCCGAGGGTAGGATGGACGACCAGGGACGGGGCCTATCTCGGGCTATGCACAGACGGGGAGGATTCCGAAAATTGAAATAGCCATTCTTACTCGCCCGGACATCATGGGTGCTTAATGAAATGCCGATAATCAACAGCTTCGAGTACAAGAATCTGATGAAGCCCCCTATTCGACACATCGCCGTCCTGCCCGTTCACTCCGTCGTTGCATGTTGCGCAGGCGCACTGCCGAGGATGTTGGGAATTGCTATCCTCATCTTACACTGTTGCCCTTACCGCCGCCCCAACGCGACCGCAGGTTCACGTGTCCTTCCGGCAACCCGTCAGCCTGGGACCTGTTCCAGGCCGCTGACGTCATCTGTCATGAAATGGCGCACCAGTGGTTTGGGAACTGGGTCACATGCAAGGACTGGGTGAGTCGGCCAGGATGACCCGGGGGTCCGTGAGGCCAAGGATCCGCAGTCCTTGGGTGCTGGGAACCGAGCGCGCAGAGCATTTCATAGCAAAGGGTACTAATGGGCTACTGATGGGCATATTTATAATCCAGGGAGAGTGCAAGGTGCGCAACGGACAAGCCATCAGCGGGCCTTATTGAGGATCCGGTGGCAAAGTGCGATAACCAGGGTGGACCAGCAGAAAAGCAGTCACGTCTTTGAATCCATGCATTCGCTCCCACCTTGGAACAGCTTTGCAAAGCCAATTAATAAGATGTATCCAGGTTAAGTACATTGTATAAGCTATGGTGAAAGAGTTAGGTTGGTAAGGATGTGTTTGTTACCAATCAAAATCAACGAGTCGGGGATGTGCTGCCTGGACTTGTTACCGATTGGAAGTCTACTGATTGGCGGCTGCTTCATTCGAACCATCCTGTTGTTCAACCCTTTTGCGCCCTGTTATCATGTTCCAGGATAACCTTGCCCTAAATGAGGGCGTGACATCGTACGCCGAGTATGACTGTGCTGCCGCCGTCCTGGATTACATTCTCTCGTTCAATGGCAGTACGCCGACGGCACCGCTGCCGGTATACTCTCCAGGGCTGCCGCTGGCGGAGCCGTTGCGGCGCCTGGTGGTGCCGCCGCTGGGAATGCTACCGGGCGTGCACGAAGGGGTAGTGGGGAGAGCGCGGTGGGCTGACGAAAACCCTCTGGTCGGTGTTCCGCTGGATAAGGATGCCAATGCTGTGCTGGTCTACTCCAAAGCTGCCACCATCCTGGACGCAGCTGCGGGGCTTGTTGGCCAGGACGGGCTTCGCAGCGCCCTCCAGAATCTGCTGACGGCGTACGCGTATCAAAATGCGGATGTGTGGGGCCTAGCGAAACTTCTTGGAAAGCAGGCTGCTCTTAAGTGGAACGGGAGCGAGCTAGGTGACCAGGATGCATTCGCTTCGGGCATCATGGGCTGGTTCACGACCCCCGGTATTCCGTTGGTGACGGCCACAGATGTGACGCCAGCGCCACCACCGCGTCCACCGGCTGTGGCGCCAATCCAGCCGTCTTTGTCTCAGTCACCTCCCGTGCCGTCGCCGCCGCTGCCACCATCACCATCCCCGCCTCCGCTGCCACCGGCCCCGCCGCAGACCCCGCCTTCGCCGCTGCCACCATCACCATCCCCGCCTCCGCTACCACCGGCCCCCCTTCCATCGCCACTGCCTCCATCACCATCCCCGCCGCCGTCATTGCTGTCACCGCCGCAGACCCCTTCGCTGCCGTTTCCTCCATCGCCTCCTTCGTCTGTGACCCCACCATCTTCTTCCCCGCCGCTGCCCCAGCCTTCGAACCCTCAGTCTGGTGCGTGCTTGCCTGAGGTGCTGGCGTTGGTGACGAGAGGTCCGCGATGAAAACATCGCACCAGCAATATCGCAACATGTTTGTGCAGTTGGCACACGTCTTGGTTCAAGTTGGCCATGGCGGAGCTCGACGCCCTGACCATGCGTCCCTGAGCGCTTCGTCTAATGTCATTTAGGAGTATGTTCATATATTTACCCAAAACTTATTTTTTTGTGCAATTTACTAGGGTTCCACGACCTGACGCTGGAAGGCCTACCCCGGGCTAATTAATACCTCGTTTCACTCCCAGGCATCCACAGAATCGACCATCCTGCAACCCACCCATCACCGCCGCCTATCATTCGCCTCCGCTGCTTATCCATCTGGCGCCTGTCGGGCGGTGCATGAGCTGTTTTGCGCTATAGTTACTGCGCTCCTACTCCCGCTTTGTTTTGCACCCTGCAGGGGTCCCGTTCCCTCCCCCACCCTCACCTCCACCAACCCTTTCTCCTTCCGGTGAGCTGTCACCACCCCTCTCCGCACCATTGCAGCCACCTGCTAGCCCTGTGCGGAATCTCGCCGGCGGCAGCAGGCGCCAACTTCTGGCCAACAATGAGCCCCTGCAGCTAGCGCAAGCACTCCCACCGCCACTACCTTCACCGTCAGTGTCTTCACCACCACCATTGACCCCGCTGCCACTTCCAACCGTTCCCCAGACCACTACCTTGCAGTTGTCACAGCAGAGGTTGTGTGGCTGGGGCCTGCTGCCGCCTGAGGTCGTCTGCGCAGCGGGTGGGTGATTGACGTAGATGCGTGAAATATAGCGTGTGATTAGGCAGTCGGTGCTTCTTGGTAATGGACCTCCGATAGAGCATAGATCCCGGTCAGTATTTGTGGGCTGGTCCGTTGTTTTCCGACTACTACCCAATGCGGCGTTTTCTGTATTAGCACATACTATACACCGCCTCCGGCTTATTGTGTCACCAGCTCATCAGCCAAAGTCGCTCGACACAGCTGGGCGTAGCCCCAGGCGTCTGTATCTCCTAGCCAGCCAAGCACTGCACCATTTGCTTACCCTGGAAGCTCTTCACGGCCCCTCATCATGACAGCACGCCCTCTGTGATGATTCTTGCCCCGGCCCCTCCTCCCACATGCACGGGCTCTGGGTTCCTGCTGCTGTTCCTCTGCCGCCATGACCAGGTGGTACCTACACCGCCCAGGCATCTAAGCTTCAGTGCCCGGGCGCCACAGCCGCGGGGACAGACCAGGCTAACCTGACGCGCTGGTGGCTTCCCGTGGCCACTTACGCTGCCTTTTCTGGGGGCGGAGGAACGGCCATCAGCAACATGTTATTGCTGTCCAACGCCAGCGGGGGCCTGGCGCAGCGTAATGTAGGTCGTTTGGAGCACTGGGATGGGAGCGCGAGATGTGGAAGGAAGTTGATCCTGTATCCATTGCCCTTGGAAGAGTGCTATACTAGTGTACTAGTGCTGTACAAGAGATGCCCACTACTCTTGTGTGAAAGGAGGAACTCATATGAAAAGCCTTAAGCTACTGAAATAATTGTTTAGGTTTATTGTTACCGCACACATACACATATACATGATTCCTTGAACCTCGGCTCTATTCCACAAACCACACAATCTGCAGCGGCCCTGAAGTGGCATTGCTCATATTCCCGGAAAAGAAATTGGCCACCCTTTTTCCATGCATGTCAGTGACTTTTCACGACCGCTCCCCTCCCCTCCCCTCCCCTCCCCTCCCCTCCCCTCCCCTCCCCTCCCCTCCCCTCCCCTCCCCTCCCCTCCCCTCCCCTCCCCTCCCCTCCCCTCCCCTCCCCTCCCCTCCAGCTGACATACGGACTACCATCGAACAAGTGGATCCTGCGGCGACCAGGCTTCACGGGGATGTACGTCAGCGCGTACGGCGCGGCCACACCAGGAACGAGCGGCTCTAGCAAAGGCAAGTCCCCGGCGGAGTGCGAAAAGTGCCGCATTCAGCCTGGCAAATGCGCTAAGCCCGCCCTTTTTTAACTGGCTTGGTGCTCCAAATTTCCCTATATATCGCCCCTCTTTCCCACCTAGTCCTCACAAATAAGGGCTGATGGCGCCAACTTCAATGTGCCCCGTCTACGGTATTCCTCGGCTGCGTCTCAATAACGGACCCCCTCGCCGTCCCTTACACAGCTCATCTGGCGGACCTGCTATCCATGATCCGCTCTGCCAGTTTGGACGCAACAATGAGCGCCTCCGACAGGTTGGCCGCCATCCTAGACGCCCAGGCGGTGCTCCAGGACGTCCTGACCACTGCCTTCTCACTCCCCGCCTCCGCGAACTCCTCCATTTCATCCGGCCCTGTCGTGGAGGATTCAATGCTGCTGCTGCCGCCTGGCAGTGTGCCCGGCGCGGCGGCGATGAGCAATGGCGCCCGGTTGCCAGCTGTGTTGGTAGCCATTGACGCGGCGTTGAAGAGCCCGATGGCTATGACAGGTTGGGGTGGCGTGTGGTGCGAAGGGCGGGATCGGTGGTCGTCAACAAAGCGCCGAACCTGAACTGATGGGATTGCAGAACTGTGCGTACTGTTGAGGATTCCTTCTAGCCTAGAGGCTCGGATCTCACGCCGCGTCAACCCTTAAGAGGAATATCATAGGTTTTGAGCATGACGGGTGCAGGAGGGTGAGTCACAGGGACACGCACCTCGCGTAGATCTCGTTTCCGCAGTTGCCGGCAACACAGCACTTGTGCTGTGCCATTGTGAGCACATCCTGTGATGCGTGCGTCCTGCTGTCCTCCGTCTTCTTTGCCAGCCGATGACCTCTTCGCATGAATCCACTCCGTGCTGTCTCGTCTCCCCCCTCTGTGCCCACCGTTTCGTTCGGCAGGCGCTGGCTTGTACACCCTCGTTCAGCCTGCGCTTATGGCGCTGGAGTACCTGCAGGTGCGGAAAGTGCCAGGGGCTATGTTCGTGCGTTCAAGCGCGAGTGCAGCAGGTGCTGGGAGGAGATCAGAATTACACGTGCTGTGCGGTGTTTGTTATGGAAGTGTGTTTAACAACGAATGCCACAAGTTTGCACTTCCTATGGTATGTTAATTTGTTTGGAGTGAGCGTAGCGCGGGGTTGAGCAGCTGGGGTGAACCATCTAAGACGCATTGAGACTGACTTGGCTTCCCTGTGCGTACCCGCTCTGCTGCTGCAGAGTTTGCTTGCCACTGCGGGTACGGCCTCAACTGCAACGGCTACCTGCAACGCTGACCTGCAGAGCTGGGTACTTGCCCGCCTGGGACCAGTGGCTAACGCTATAACAAACGGTACCATCCAAGCGACCTCAAACAAAGCCGGTGAGGCAAACGGGCGTCCTATGACTGAGGCGGCGCCGCGCTCAATTTTGAATGATAGGATGGTTCTGTAATGCGGAAATAGAAAATTGCTGTTCCGCATACTTTCTGCGTTCTTCGCCTGAGCTCACAACGCTCTGAGGTCATGTCATAGCTCTATTTTTACGTTTCTGCCGACGATTCCCAGCCCTGCCATCACATCCACCAAAAAGGGAAACATTCAGCTTCCTTAGGTTCTGTTTTGGCATGTTTCAGCTTCCCCGCGCATTCATTCTGATTCTCTCCCTTGCCTTTATTCCCTCCGTCATCTTTCAGGCTCCAGCACCGACAGATTCCTGCTGCGTTTGGCTCAGTCCAACGTCGTGACGGAGGCGGCCCTCTGGGGCGACCCCGGTGCCCGCAATTTCTCCTGCTCTCTGGCTGCATCCATTGCTGCGGTGTCGCCCGACTGGCTGCCAGCAGCTCTGGCTGTACCTCTAGGGGCTCCTGGGGGCTGCAGCCTCGCGACCACGCCGGGAGCACCGTCGCCAGGTAGGCGAGTAGCGGCCTTCGGCCCGTGGGTGGGATTGTGTGGAGGCTATGAGAAGGAATATGAGGGCCTTGAACGGCGACTGGGGTACCCGGATGAGGCGCTGACCACTGTCAAGTCCTTTCCGCGCGTGTGCCGGTGGCGCCATGCCACGGCGGCGTGAAGGCCGTGCGGCGTTACGGGCCGTTTCCTTCCTTCTCCTTTTCCAGTGGGAGGCGGACAGAAACCTTTTTGAAGCTTTAGGCTCAGGTTTATGACCTGCGTTGTATTCTACGGGAAAAAAGAATCTCGAGGGTCCAGGATTTGTATCCCGGCTCCTCAAATGCAACTTATAAGCCTCCTTTTGCGGATAGAATATTAGCGAATGGAGAGAAACCCGCGCTTTTCACCTTCGACATCGCCCCCGTCCCTTCCATCAATGCTTCCACCTTCCTTTCCACCCCTCTCGCCTTCCCCTGCATCCGCAACACACCTCAGCCCCCCGAGTCTGCCTTTGTGAGCCTGATGCGCAGTCGTCCCTATGCCTTACTTAGTCGCGTCCTGAGCCAAGAGCAACGGGTGGTTGCAGGCATGCATCCCTCCCACGTTTTCCGGTGCCATGTCGCGCGCCCTCCGCAGGGGATGCGTTTAATGCGAGTCTGGCACAGGTGTTTAGCGCAACCGACACGGAGGTTCGTGCAACTCACCTCTTTGCGCTGTCTTACGCTGGTGGGGTTGAACAGAGGAGCAGGATGCTCACAGTGCTTCAGGACGGGGTCAGCCCACCGAACGGCACTGTCCAGCTGAGCAAGTTCATGGTGCAGGAAATCTTGGTGGGTGGACAACACGGCCAATTAAGGGTTGGCCGTGTCTGCCGTATCCTTGTGATTCTTGAAGTGCTGCTTCTTGAAGCGCCGCTCCTTGTGATCGGGCCGCTTCCGGTGGCCCTCCTGACCTTAACACGCACATGACATGTATGCTTTGCTTGCTACGCCTTGTCCATAGGACTTATATGTGCCATACGAGGTAACGGCTCTCTCTTTCTTGAAATCAGCGCGTTCGTACTCGTCCACAGCTATTTACAGACACAGAAACACTCATACATGGGTTTCGGATTTCCAAGCTGCCCCCAAAATCTTTGAGATGTGAAGTTGCATTCATCTACCTCCTCTGGAATGAGGCAGACCATCACGGCAAAATATGACGATAGCGGCCACACTGGTGGCGAATTTGCGTTGCAGGGGCGGCTGGTGAGCAGTGCACAGAGGTATGCATTTCTAAAGGCAAACGACACGATGACAAGCCCCCAGAGTTCAGCGCCCGTCAACGAGTTGCTGACGGCGGCGCTATCCGGCCCATCAGTTAGCAACGGCGTCCTGACCCTGATCAGCGCCATCGCAGGAAACCGGTGAGGTGTCATGGCACGACGCGTTTTTCCAACACAGTTAATCGCGTCGCATTTTTGTAAATACGAAGGCACCATGAGACCAGCACGGGCAGGACAAAGCCAGTTAAGCCCACGGCTGACATAACAGCTATCATTTAAGAGGAGGATATATAAGTTTGGATACCATGTTCGTGGGGTGAAATGTCTACCACAGGAGATTTGTATGGGAGGTGGGCGATGGGATTCATGCATGCATTCATGCATTCAAGCTAGGAAGGAATGTCATGCGTGATTACAAATGGCACCCCCCTCTCTGCCCCTCTCTCTTTCTGCCGGTGGCCAAACGACCCGATCCCTTAGCACCTCACTGTCACTCTCGATGCTGGAGCAAATTGTGGGCCGCTCCTTGACCACTGAGGACCAGATGAACACGCTGGGGGCCCTGTTGTGTAGCAATACGACCGCAAGCAACAGCTACATCGCCAACGTGGCACCAGGTGGGACTGGGACTTGGTAGGCTGAGGCTGATAAGGGACCTATAGGATTTTATAAACTTAAAGGAAGCAAGCGTGCTGTAGGTGACTGAGGGGCCGCGGCCGCACCACTAGCGAGGGTTACTGATACCATACTGATAACATGATTGGCAGGGTCAGCAGAGGCGGCCGTTGCTTTACCTTCCGGCTTTACCATCGAGCGGATGCAGGGAACAAGGAGTGGTGTAAGGGCGGTTGATCCACTGGCATACCAGCGCCGTTATGACCGGGACATTCTGGCCACCGCGGAGCTATCTTTATATATGGTTGCACAATGATAATTTATTAAGAACTGGGTTTTAGGGCCACTGGGCTTAAGCGCCACTGTATTTTAGCGCCACTTCTGTTCTGTTTGTTTATGCAGCTTCAATCCTCGTTGTGGCCCCGTTATCATAACCATCAGATCAAGGTCAGCCCGCTTCCCGCGCCCCATACCTGCGCGCAGAGGACTTGAGTGCGGCCCGGTCGCGTATATTAGGCCGCGCGCAGTCACGGCTGCGGTGGATCGCCAAATTTCTGCAGCCAGTCTGCGCTTTCCTCAAGGCCGAAGCTCTTGGTCGGTGACCTCTTAAACAACGGCAGCTATAAGGGAGCTATCTCCTGGTGCGCTGGAATGCGAGACTGGATCGGCCTGGCTGTAGTCCTATGACTGGACGCCCCTTTTTCCAGTCAGGAGGCTGCTAGGTGCGACTGGAGAGTCCCATAGCATTTATGAAAGTCGCATCGGGCGTTATATCCGTATTATTTCGTTTGCAGCGTCGGAGCATATAGAGCTGACCGCAAGCAGGGGAGCGGAGCTGCAGAGGACTCCGTAGGGGCGACTTTCCGGCGTGTTTATATATGTGTGCGCATATGCATGTAACACGGTGTATGAAATTACATGTATCATATCTGATTTGTTTCCTACGGGAACCGAAGGTGGCGGCGGCACAGGCTCGGACGGGGCAAGCTGGTGTTTCGTGATTACACTGTTCTCCAGATAGGCTCCTTAAACTCAGCCGTAGTTCTGTTTTTATATTTTTTTTTCGTTCTCTCTTCGTTCCAGGAGTATGGACTACGGGTATAGTTGCACGCAGTAGCGCTGGCTGGTTTTTGCAATGCTGTCCGATGGACCTGACCTGACCATGAACTTTGGGGGTCTGTGTCAGCGTGCACCGCCAGGGGGCTAGCGTGGTAAGCGCCCGTAGCAACAGGTGGGAACGGCTGGGCTTGGCCCAGTTGTTTTCTTAGGGTTTCTTTTATAGGTCGCGCTTCTTGTTATGGCGTTATGTGTCAACGGACGTTTTCACGGTCGTGGCTGAGGCATAAGGTCCTTGGACCAACGCGCAAAGAATGACGACGTATCCGCATTCACGTCGCTGCGTCGTGGTACCAGTCACACCAGATGGAGGGACAGATGAACTCCATTGATCTTGGTCGCCTTGGTGCAAGATGGCCCGGGCGACACTGAAAGAGTATAAGGTGCAGGTCACAGAACCGTGCATAAGGCCATGTTGCAATCTTGCATGGATCTAGACGAAGTTGGAGTTAGCTGAACACCTTTGTTGCATCAAACGCTTCTCGAATTGATTGGAACTTGATAGAAATTTCACGCATGTGCGTTGAACGAGCGTCTGTACTGCCGAGTATACAGCGACACGGTTACAGGTAGGTGAGGGGCTGAGCCCGTATCATAATCCAATACAAACCAGTGAACTGGGAAAATTTGGCAGACGTCGTCAGGCAAACCAGTTACAGGCACCAGGATACGTACAATTGTACTAAAATTTAGTCAACAAATTACCTTCCAGCAGAGTCCATGCTGCGTGCCGAACCATCATACTTTGCTCATTTACACAGTATACATATATTCTTGGGCCACATCGCTATCTTTATGTCTTCACGCGCTCACGAAGCAAGCGACTGTGCCGGACGCTTGCTCTCGACTCTGACACGACACACTTTGGCGGAAGCACCAGTGCTCTGGTCACAGGTCAATATACATTAACCTCAGCCCTGGAAAAGATTGCTCCGTAGAACGTGCATGGCCATTCGTACCGACGGGGTTTCGTACATACAACAGTGAAATAGCCGTGGAAGTCTACTATCTTGCTGTCACCTCATCGTCGTGTCAAGGTTCACCAGCCAGAACACCTGCAGCTGGTAAGTTGAACGCATTGCTGTAATAACAGGTGCATGGAGGTCACCTACGGAATGCTATTTCACTATTGGCCCTCGCATTTCCGGCACGAATCACTCGAGTGTAATCAAGACGGTGGCCCAGCCACCAACAGGGTTGTTAACGGAAACCATACAGCTAGCAGAGCCATGCACAGGATCAGATCCGTGAGAACAAATGCAACGTCACTGCCACCGCAGTATCGGGCCGAACATTTCCTCAAATAACACGGCACCCTAGGCGCTGCAGGCGCCTGCAGGCCACTGCACTGCCACTGCAAGGAAGATACGGGATTTCTCCGCCATAAAACCAGCGCTCCTCGTGTGCATCGTCTCTTCAGGCCTTCAAGAGGTGGCAGCAGGCTCCGCTGGATTCGGGACCCCCAGCTCCATCAGTTTCCCAAAAGCCACAGCGAAGTCCTGAAATGTCAGGGAATATGTGCAGATGCGTTCACGTACAATCGTACATCGTCTCTAGATCATCGTGGCATTACTGCGTTGATGGACATTGTCGCTGACGGATGCAAATTCGGGCAGCCAGCAGAATGGGTCGGACACAAGACATGCAAATGGGAACAAGGGGGATATCGGCTGCTGCCCGATCCCCCCAAGAGTATCTTGCCATCGCAAGCCGTCCATACGCTCAGAAGACCAAAGTTTAGATACTATATCATAAACTGAATACTAGAGTCCGGTTAACGTGACATGGATAGACTTTCTTGGCGCTGTTTTCAGTCGTGGCAATGCAGCCGAGGCAGACGTAACCATGCAACTCCTAAAGACTATTAGGGCCGCCACAGATCTACAAATCCAATTCCCGCAACAATCGAAATCACTCCCACTTCTGCCCCTCAAATTACCTTAAAGAATGCCTGTTCGTCCTTGGCGTACAGGCCGACCCACTTCTGCGGTCGCAAAACGAGGGACAGCGCAGTGTTATAGAGGCTGTTTATAGTCCCTGCCATGGTTTTGGCCATAGCCCGCTTCCCAATATCTACCTGTATATCCCACATGACCAAAATCTCTTTCATCTCTCACACGCACCTTAAATGTCCTATCCGACAGTAACGCAAGGTCGGTGGGCAGCATCATAAGGGTGTGGGTCTTGGCGTCCTCGTACTGTAGAGGGCCGTCCCACTTCTTAGGGCACCTTTGGTGCGGGAGGAGGGGGCAGCACGTCACGTTTGCATGTTAAATAAGGTTATTTCTGTGTTTCAGCGGGGGAAAGAGGACCATAAACAAATACGTAAGCACAAGAACCTGGTGGACTGAGCAAGATGCTGAATGAGGCAGTTATAAAGTTAGGTTATTGTCAGAATGGTTACGGACAGGCCTGCATCTATCAGGCCCTTCAACGAAAGCAAGCGCCATAGCATTCTTCATTCGCTTCGCAACCGCACATGTGTTATGCACGTATAATCGGAACCACACGTCGCACTCGTAATGATAATTCGTAGCGCCGGTGGGCAGCTTGGCGAGTTGCACCGCAGGCGCCGACGGTAACCACAACAGCGGTTCTCCCTCACCAAGTATTGTTGACCAACTCCTGAAAGTACAAGTTCGAAAAGGTGGTCGGCGCGTTGGTCCAGGGCCCAGAGAAACCGCTGCGGTCGGGATGGCAGCGGCCCAGCGTGTGCGCGCCGCTGAGCGCCACAATATCGCGGTCGTCAAATCCCATGCGATGGAAGATGTTGCGCAAGTGTTTGGCGCCCTGTATGCAGTGGCGGGATGCGGTCATGTTGAGGCAGTGCTGGGACATAATCAACGCCAGGGGAGGTAAACTGATGGGCCGCATGAGAGA
Source organism: Volvox africanus (assembly GCA_030268105.1). Classification (NCBI taxonomy): domain Eukaryota; kingdom Viridiplantae; phylum Chlorophyta; class Chlorophyceae; order Chlamydomonadales; family Volvocaceae; genus Volvox; species Volvox africanus. Next base: position 2,091,543 of record BSDZ01000089.1, on the reverse strand, counting down.
TCAGTTTTAAGTGTTTTTCAAGTCCCCAGTTCACGATGAACTGCAATCCTCAGGGGCGCGTCTGCATGCATGGTGTGTAACCTGTTGCAGCTTAAGATCGTGGAGCGTTAGTTTCAAGGCGGCGGGTGTCGAACGACACCCGATATGCCAACAGGCGGCGGCCTTCCACCTTGACTTTACGGACCATTTTCCCCTTGTCTCAATGCACCATCACCTGCGGCAAGCGACCCACCTGCGTGGCGTCCGGCAGGCGGCCATCTGGGACAATTTTGGAGCCGTCAGGGTAATCCACCCGACCGGGGCGCCACACCACCGCGGGACCTACCGATGGAATATGCGTTGGGGATCGTAATTGGACCACTCACGAATGTGCGTGCACAGAAAGTGAGTGCCTCAAGACGCCGTCACTCTGAACCAATGGCACAATACGGTACAATATCAGCGCGAGAACAAACAATAACCATAATCAGGTCCTAGATGTAAGAATGTGGAAGATGTTGGAACCATCAACGCATCTTAATTTTGTAAATATGCAAAACCGCTGGCTGGCAATGAGGACAAGCGAAGGCTATAGCCATGCAGGTATGTGGACGATGCAGACAACACACCATCCAGACTTAAATGGATTGCCAATCCTTCAAGGTACCAACATCGCTTCAAAGCCCATTGGCGCGGCCATGATTGTGGCAGCGGAATGGTCAAACCTCCGCCAACCACAAGTTCATTGCCATTCCAAAAGGTCAGCTTCCTTGCATCATATGCGCCTCCCTCGCTACACTTATGAACGTCGTGCCCTGAAATCCTTGCACACCCTGCAGCCCATCCTTACTGGCACGGACACGACATCCCTGCTCCTCTTTTCCCCCTTCCAACTCACTCTTACCTCCCATATCCTCAATGGCTACTACCCCCGCCAGCGTCCACAGGTCTGCGTAGCTGATCCAAGGATGGGCCGCCTTGACCGGCTCCAGAAGATCCCGGGCAATAGCCAGGCCCCGGTTGGCCGCCCAATTGCACTCGGGCGGGAACCTGTAGGCCGAAATGGCAGCCAACAGCAGCCGATTGGCTCAAGAATGATTAAGCGGGAGTTTTGGTATCCTATGGAGGGAAAGGACCAAGAAAACTGCGTTTCGAGCGAAGTGCATCGGTACTTGGCACGGAAGCAAGAGACAGTACAGCAAGGGCTACGACAAACGAAAAGGTTCGGCAATCGCAACCGCCCTCATACCATACATGTGGTGTGTCGGGATAAAGGGCCCCAACAATATGTTTTAAGGTCTGCATGCGCCAGGACTCGTGAAGCACCAGGGCTAGCAACTAGAAGATCGATGCTCCTAATGCCAGCTGTAAAAGATTCCTGACAACGGCCTCCATGTTACTCATCCCTTCGCAGACCAGCCCATTCTAGCAACTGCCACATGCCGCACGACGTGGCCGTATATCCGCCTCCCTACAATGAAAGGAGATTTTCACACCCACACCTCATGGTAGCGCCATTGGAGCCTCCCGTGCAGGAAGCCTTGTCATAGGTGCCGGAAGCGTGCCACGCAAGCCGCACTAGCAGGGGTCCATACGAGCCATCGTCGTAGTCCGCGTCCAGCAGGGACGAAATGGACGCGCGAACAGCGGCATAGTCCCCAGGCGTTGACGTCTGGGAGGATAGGGTTGATACGGTTTTCGCTGTGCACGTAAATGCCTCCAGGGCTTTACTTGAAGGGAAAACGTGAACCCCAGACAGTGCACAAGTGGAAAAGTTACGTCTCCAGGGCATTGGCTTGAGGACGAATTTACGACATCACAGCACCATCTCTTAAGGAAAGGGATGCGAGCCTGGATATCATATAACACAATGGAGCTGTGAATGTGCTCGACAGGGCAACGTAGCCTGGTAACCAATATGTGAAATGGCTGTCTCGTGCTATGGGTTTCTGCGGTGACAGGTCATCAAGCGTGCAGTTGGCGGCGATAAGCGAAAACATCACCATTTCCCCTGAAAGCACGCACGCGTCCGATGGGCATGAGACCTGCATAGTACCTTGGTAACGGACTTAGAAACTGAATTATCGAAAACAAATTTGACTCTGGGACTCTGAGCACATGATCTACAATGGATCACACGGAAAAAAACTCCCGGCCCTATGTTGCATGAGTTGGCAGTTGGCAGTATAATATGCCGGACTTGTTTTCCCCAAGATACATGATACGACATCAGTATCATTCCTCTTATTAGTACAGACCGGAGAATTCCATACCTTCGGAGCTGGTGCTGTAGGCGGTACAAGGGGGCCTGTTTGGGGAACCTGTGACGTGAAGAGTGAGTACCCGTACAGAAAGCCAGCGCCAAGGCCGCCGAAGATCAGCATCTGAACTCCCTGTGTGACAAAAAATCAGTGATATCAAGTAAGATTAATGAAGGTGATCCGATTGGAATAGCCGAAAAAAAGGGACGGTACAAGTACGCAATTTTGACAGAGACAAAAACTTGGATGAAATCATGCATCACCTATTCAAAGCAAGCGCCTTCTTTCAAGGCATCGCGCCTTCCGATAGTCCTGGCCGTTCACCAAGTTGATAACACCCCTAACACATATCCGAACGCCTTCATCCACCAAAGTACACACCCGAATCTTAGATTTTGATCCAGGATCCGACTTAACAACCTCTGGAGCTGCTTTGGATGCCTCTGCAGCGGCATTGTCGGAGAACATCCGGAACTGCTGCTGTAAAAGAAACGAAGGAGCTGCCTGTCGGGCTAATGCGGAGCCCAGCCAGAGGATCCGCGGAGTCGACAACGCCATTTCCCCGCTTGAAAGCGACTTGTGAATTTGCTAGGAAGCACAACTACCGGAGTACCGGTACAGCGCTTACGCTGGCAACGGGAAATATAGAGCTTATCTTCGCTTCAATATGAGGCAGTGGTCGAATTGGTGAGCATGATGACCTTTACATGCTTCCCAGTTACCAATGCATGTTGTACAACACTACCCCCGATTGTTCGTCTGCCGTCGTACTCGCAAGACCTAGACATATTATTTCTAGTTGTTTGCACAGCTGTGAACCTGCAACGTGGCCAGCAACTCTGGGGTTTGGGGTTCGTAAAGAGTTAAATCCCGAACGCCTTGATATCTAGGAACACGAAAACTGGCATGCGGACTCAATCATTACATGAGGCACATTTTTAACGAGAGCCACGGACGCCGGGAAAGAAGGTCCCCCTTTTTCCGGGATCTCATTATTGCTAGGACTCAATCCAAGCAACCGACTAGAGAGGGCAATCGTGATAAGGAGAATATTGTTATTAATCTACAAAGAGAAATTTAGAAATTACGTTGGGGCAGACGTGCATGACAAGGTCACCATTGTCAATTGTCGACTTCCCTACGAGCTCGCGCGTCATGTATACAATTCGTATTATTATACAACAAACTAGTCAAAGTTCCTATACATCAGCTCCAGCGCTTTTAATTTTCACATCACAACAGCGCGCAATAGTTTGCAATCCGGACGCTTCCGCCCTTGGTGGCCTCTCATTTAAGTGAGCACAGTTGAAAATAGTTTTAAAATAGTTGAAAACGTTGCCTTTTTTCCCAAAAATGACGAGGACGACCCTAGGGTCGCCCGCAGCGGGAGCTCGAGTACAGCTGACGCAAGCCTAATTATATTACTTCGATTCCTTCAAGCAAATTGCGAGGTTGAAGGCCATCACTCATTCTCAACCGCCATATATCTAAATGTTAAAAAAATTAGCTCGAGGAAGAACATTAACAGCGAGTATATGACGAGGCCGACGAGGCTGCCAGCAACACAGCCCCATGCTCTGTTGGGCGTGTGTCAAGCGAGCTGAGCCCCCGATGTAGTCAAAAATAGATGAAGAAGTCACGTCCGCGCGGCGCAGATGTATCCGTGTCGATGCAGGCCCAGGTGCAGGCCAAAACATGAACCCGCTCGCGCAGAGTCCCTCGGCTGAGGCATTTAAAAACGAGATCAGGCAATTTCGGCGGTACCGAATCCATGTCTAATGGCGGGCTATGGCAGCGTTGGTTGGCCACATGTATAACGCATCAACAAAACATACGCATAAATGCACACACACACACACACACACACACAAACACGCACACGCATACACACACACACACACACCATCCCACCCGCAGATTCACGTGCTGTTCAGCAGGGAGCTAGTCGCGGTGAAGGTGCAGAGTCCTGGATTGAAGCAACTGTTCGACACTGACCTCAACAATCTGTGCATCTTAGCGGAGCAGCTAGGCAAGAGGGGAAAACAGGCAGGGATGTGGGGTGTGTAACCCGCGCACGTGTTTTGTGCGCGCCGTGGTGGAGGTGGATTCTGGTATGGTTGCGGGAGGGTAATTATCGTGTTTAACGCTTTTACATGACGTATCCACATAATTACACATATATGCATGTATATGTAATTATGATACATGCCTACTATATTGCGACATGGTCAAGCTTCGGCACCCGCAGATGTGGTGCGCCCCTGGTAGTAGGTCAGCGATGGAATGGTGGAGAAGACGATATCGTCCTGCGTCCCTGGGTCTATGTGGCCAACCCGTTTGTTGCTGCAGCGCTAGAGGTCACGGAGGAGGTGAAGGCGACGGTGCTGCATCCATTGGACAGGACACGGCGACGCGAGGTGCGAAATGCGGGGTTTGTTGGTTAGCCGTATCGATGGGGTAGCCCTGGAACCGAATGCAGGATGGGATGGGGGAAGGGCAGTTTTAGAGTCGTGCGGGCCTTGACTGAGCATGTCGCATCTGATTACTGCTTCGCTTCGACGGCGTGACGGACGACTCCATCACAGTTGAGGGCACGTTTGATGGAGCTTGCGCGCTTGAACACGACTAGTGGGTGGACCGCAGAAGTGGCTGCAAAAGTGCGTCTCGGAAGGGCCCAAGTAAGCGCGTGCTTGGTTGGTCCCAAATAGAAGCAAGGTGCTTCCTTTTACCTCTATTGTCATCGGCCTGTAGTTTATTCACCGTTTCTTCGTTCGACTCGGACGGTCTGCATCTGGGACGCAGCACATGGAAGGAGGGCGGAGGTGCTCGACCCAACAAACGGCCACAACGTCAACCATCGTGGGATCGTGGCGGGGACTCTGCAGTGGCAGATGCGCTGAATGGGGCTGCGAAGGAGCTCTATCACCACGTGTGCCAAAGCCCTTTGTCGCAACACCCTTCGTTACGCCGTTGTTGTTTTCCTTGTTCTTCACAGCCCCATGTTACCTGCGTGGTTTCATCCACGTCATAAAATACCCATACCGTACACATATACACCGACAGACACAGACACGGACACAGACACAGACACAGACACAGACACAGACACAGACACAGACACAGACACAGACACAGACACAGGCCCAGCAGCAGCCCCAGGCGCAGACGCAGACGCAGACGCATACACGTACTCATACTCATACGCATATTCATACACACATCCTCTTCACCCAGGTCGCCCCGCTCGCTTCCTTATAACCCCCTTGCTCGCAGTTTGCCTGACGCTGCCGTCATTGAGAAGCTGCTGGCTCACAACCTCTTCGTGCCTGTGAGTAGCTTTGGGACATCTGTGATCTGCACGGATGACGTTAGCAAGCGGCCGTATGTGCTGTAGGTGGAAGAGAGGGCTTGGGTCAAGATCGCGGTACTATTGAGCCTGTTGAATGTTGATGAGCTTGTTGAGTGGGTTATTGGTCTTAAACCCTACGGCAGGGAAAGCAGGCATTTCCATAAGAGTCATGTAACACGTGAATAATATTTATCGCCTCCAGACAACTCCCACCCGGGCTTCACTACGCATTACGCAGTACATATAACTCAGGGCGCTCCAACACCATGCATGTGACAGCAAACCAGCGGTCACGCCGGTGCATGGTGGCGGCGCTGCATCGTCAAGACTGCAGATGTGTCCCGCAACATGGTCTTACACATTGGCGACAATGTGCTGCGGAAGAATGTAGAGCGCCTACCGTTTAAGGGGAAACCATCGGCATTCTGCACACATGCGGCCCTACTTAATTGCCGCACGCAGGCCATGGGTGAGAGTGAGGCTGAATACAAATTGGGTTAGAACTAGATACCTGAAACGCTCCTTATCTGGCATTTTGCTTGACAATGCCCGAGGAGGTTCGCTCCTATAGCTTCACCATCGGGTCGCATGCATGTGTGCTGCAGCTTACTTACATGGGACTGATTTTGTTATTGAATCGGTACATATAATGAGCCGACCAGGGGTGGAGTTGAGGCCGTTAATACGGCAGATTCCACTGCACGCTAGTGGTGGGTGCTGAACTACCGGGAAATCACTGATTTGGGAGAAGTCAACATCCCTAGGGGTGAACGGATGACGGTGTCCCGAGCGTTTTTCCTTTGATGGGCCGCGCATGTGAGTAAATGGAGGAAATAGGTCTCAGGTATCTCAAGGCGTAACGTACGTATAATGTATGCAGGTGGATGCTGAAGCTGAATGAAAGCAGTAAGGATTACAGTGGGAATTCCACAGGCTGTGTTACTCTGACAGCAATTGGTGCTGGCTTGCATATCACAGCCGCTGCATTGGCAGGCAGTCGCTTACCCCTCTCATTTGACAGCTTTTGTGTTACATGGGCGCCTCAGAATGGAGGGGCCCCTCAATGGTCAGGCTATTGATTCAACGCCTGCAACATGCAACGTGCAACATTCCACGTTAGTTCAATCGGATTTGACCTGCTGCAGGGAAACATGGCGCTGACCCGGTGGCGATCCAACCAGAAACTCGCCCATCCAAGACCTAGCTGGGGAACGGGGCTTGTCATAGTGCTGGATGTGCCCTGTCACAGATGTGTCTGTCGGGCAGCTACAATCCTTTCGGTTTCCAGCCAAAGCAGGCATTGGGTATAGTGGAGGGCGACGGTATCATCGCTTAAGTGCTCGCAACGGATAAGGAGGACTTCTGTCCCCGGCAGATGCACGGCGCAAGAGGTGGGTGGAGGCGCTGGGCGTAGATTTGAAGACAACACGCAGTCTATGCCACGCCTGTTGGATGCGGTGGTATGCTTCCTGTGCTCCCTTCACTGGATAGAGAAACACTTCAAACGTTTGCCAAAAGTTTTTCCAACACAGCTTAGCGTGCCAGTGGTGCACTGGTGGTGCCCGGTGGCTGCTGCTGAGGGATGCTGCAGCTGATCCTGTCCACAGCAACTACCCTACGGCTATAGCAGTGTCACATTTGTCACTGCGTTGTTACTGGTTTCCTTGGCAACACCAATTAGCTCAGAGCAGGACCGATACTCTCCGGCCAGCTGCTTCACGAAGCTTATCAAACGACGTATAACCAGGGTGCAGCTTCTCAGATGCCAAGCTCGGCTCCTGCCAGGCCAGTGCCTTGCGTGCCCGGGCAGATACAGTGCAAGTATGCAGACATTTGGCCTAAGATGCAGGTAGAAAATAACGTGCTTAGGGCTGACTGTTGCAATGGGGATACAGAGGAGCGCGGAACCATGCTCTCACATCATATAATTACGGGCGGAATCAATTATAACTCCCGCTGTGACTCTGCGAAGGATGTACGGCGAGGATCAATACAGACAATCTATTGTCATCTTTTATTGCTTATCAAGACCAAGCCTTCCCTAATTACAGGTGTGTGTTCCAAGCGAAGCTAATTTTGAGAAAAGTGGGAAAGACCAGAAGTGAGTCATTTTGCGCCAAGACGCACATTATACATGGGAAACAAATCCCTGTATATTTATACTTCACAATCTGCACATTGGAGCACATATGTGCGTCGTGGAGCCAAAAGGCATCCTACGTGGTGGTCCTCACCCCAATCGGGCCTTGTGTGCGATCTCATCGCGGCATGAAATAGCGCGATAGCCCCGTGGGTGACTTGTCACAGGAGCTGATCACAACATCTGCAACTTACTACTGTATCTTCCCTAATCTGCAAGATGATTGCCGCTCGTGTCCAGGCTAAGCCCATCGCTGCCGCTAAGCCGGCTCGCGCTGCCGTCGTAGTGCGCGCTCAGAAGGCCGAGGCTCAGGTAGGCAACATCTCCGGGCATGGTTTTCATGGAGCTTGATACGTTTTGGACGGGTGGACCACATTGAAGTTATTTGCCAGCGTTGTGCCTCTATTAGGATTAGGTCAAGTATTCAGTACTTTGGCATTTGCGACTTATAATTATTATGCAAAGCTACTTGTGTGCGATTGCACGGTGGTTTTCCTATCTATCGCAACGGGGTTCTTTAGGGCTTGCATCTAGTGACGGCAATGAATGCGAAAGAACGTAATTGGGGGTGCACAAATTGTTTTGCTAAACCTGCAGAAGCCCAAGGTAGCCCAGGCTGTGATGGCTATCCTGGCGTCCACTGTGATCGCCCTGTCGTCCTCGTCGGCTGCCAATGCTGAGGTAGGAATTTGACACCTAGCCTATGTACGAACTAGTTATTTTGGGAGGGTATGAGTTCTGAAGGATGGTTGTCAACAATGTGATGCCCCCCTTCGCTCTGCCTGTCCAGGCGACCGTCAAGCAGGTTGTGTGCGCGTCGAACCCGACCGCCAAGGTCTGCCTGAAGAACAGTGCTAAGTAAATCCAACGCCTGTTGCAGTTGGGATTCTCGGGACCATGGCGCTTATGTGTATGTCTGCACTCGGCAGCCCGTTAGTAGGTTCGGCTTGGAAATGGAGGGAACACGTTGCGTATCCAATTTTGGTATGGGTATGCGAGGCTCGCAATTGTGGCGGCAAACTTTTGATCTTACGGAAGTGTGACAATCCAAAGACCATGTAACTTGTTCGGATATCGGCAGTCTTTACAGATCTGGTCGACAACGAGCATCGTCATACTCCACGGTGTGAACAAGTATCTAATACAGTCACAATCACGTCGAAATTGAGTGTGCAATCCTGTTCTCGTCAGTGTCAGCCAGTCTAGCAGCATGCACCTACAGCCACCACTGCATACAGATACGTAGTCGAGAAATTAAAATTTTCCATCCGCTTAGAACCAAGCAGACTTCTACGTCAATTACTGCTGCAAATGCTGTTGCAAATGCAATTGTTGCCATCGGCGACGCACACTTCCAGCTAGCGCACCGATTGCCGCATCACTGCAAACTACAATATCCCCACCACATCCTGCACCAGCTTCAGACCTTGTAGATCCCCCTACTGACCTCGCTCCGGCAGCAACCCTACTACCCAGCACGATCCGCGCGGCCCAGGGTGCCAGTTCCGGGACAAGTAAGCCGCACTCCTGTCCAATTGCAGTTTGTAACAGCTCGCCAGGACAGCGGGGCCACGACCCAAGGCGGCTGGTGGCGAGCTCTATGAACTGCTGCGACTCCGAATCCGGGCATGTGGAAGCTAGGTCTTGCAATGCGGCTCGGCCTGCATCCAGCGCCGCGAAGGAGTAGGGGGACGCACAGCGCATGTCAGTTGTAGGTCGAACGACAAGCCTAGTGGCAGCCGAGTGCACAGCTGGTATGTACTGGACTTAATGATGCAGAAGCCGAAGGACGCACTGGCAAGGGGTGTGGGTTCGGATATTGAAATCTAACCACAGAACGGATTATTGATTGCATTTGGGTAGCTATGTGGAAAAACGCAGTAATTGTTTTGCAACAGATAGATGTTTGGATAGATGTTTTGCAAAACGACGAGACCCATCTACCCATATAGTATGCAGGGATGAGCAGAGACCTTAAGCGGCCTGACACTGCCTCCCACTTGCATGGCAGGACTTTTATCCTTACTTATCCTTACAACTCCATTTCGGACACTCTAGGCGCACCCTTGCTGCATGTTCGGTGGATTGTGCCTGGGCAAACTGGATCCAATACCCTGATAATTCTGCGCCAAAACAGGAATTTCCTTGGTAGCAGGTATAACCGGCCGTACCTTCCAGCTGCAGCTTTCGTCTCCCCGTCCGACCCTCGCCTCTCATGTCTCAGCAACTTAACCACTTACGCGTACCCTTGCTGGCGCCCGTCAGTAGCTCCTTGAGCAGAACCAGCGCCTCCTGCGCGACGCGAAGCCGCTGCATGGCAGCACCAGAGCAAAACGCCCCCACAACACCATGACACATCACGAACGTGTGCACGGACCACCGGGAGAACGGGGAGGTGTGGTAAGGTGTACTCATGCTCCCTTCGATCTATCGTGAATGACTGCCTAAATTGGCAACCAAGCGCATGACAGCAACACTCAGCTGATGCTGATCGCCCGGCGAAGTTCAGGACGAACTGACGAATATGTTCGCGCACGCAGCACAATGCAAGATCACAAGACCAAAGGCGAACAATTGCGAAAGGCCACCTGCTGGTGTGGCTATCACAGGAGTACCGCGGTTGGCGACTGAGGATCATGCGTACAGATGCTCCTAAGCACGGTCATGCTTAACGGGCTAGCCGTGCGCGCCTCGCCCTGCTCTGTAAATCCGTAACTTAATCCGTTAGTGTAATTGTTGCTTTTTATATTTGCGTCGGTGCTTATCTAAGGCTTCCGACGTGGGCGGGACGTGGCGTTACAATTCACGTTCCGCAAGCAGAAACTGTTCCGGTGCTTGTTAGGAGCTGTATCATCCGGGCAAGCCCGTGAGCAAGCACCGCATATGTTCCCACAATCCAAACCCCACCAGTCTTACCTGTAGCCACTCCCCGGACGGCACGCACGCCTTGGCCACAATCTTGAAGGCGGGATTTGATGGAGTGGGGTAAACCGGCTCCAGGGTATCTTTGGATCCTGGTAAAGCGTAATATGCAAGACAAGAGGAAAAGAGGTTTGGGCAGGGATTTGGGGTTTGGAATGAGATATACAGGAGCAGCTAATCCCTCGGTCGAACCCTGAAACCCTTGATCACCGTGACCGTTTAAAACTCAGAAGCTTGAGGCTCCTCTTCCACGTTGGGGTCCACAGGACCAACCCGCTGGTCCATCGGTTAGGCCTAGACGACCTTAGCAAGCCTGCAATGCCCTAAATCATCAATCTCCTGCACCGCACTCAATTGCTTACCCGGAGGGGCACAGGCTGAGTCTGCGAGTGCCAGCAGCCGTAATGGCAGGCCGCCCCCCTGATAGCAACCGAAACGGGACGGACGGGCGTGGTCAGGCCACGGGAAGCGTGGACGGTCGGGCCGGCTTAATTACGTTCCAGTGGCTGATCCGCAAGGATATGAATGTTCGTCTGCTTCTGCCTGATTTTGGAAGTTAAGACTACAGAAATCAGCGCGCCGCATCTCAAACAGTAAACAGTGTGTTTACTGATTACTGCTTCACTCCCTAGGGATGGGATGCATGATTTCCGGACGAATGCAAAGGCGAGGATGCGCAGCAAACCAAGCTGCCTTTCAACTGATTCATCAAGGGGTAACCCACACTGCGTCAGCAATGTCAAAACATATTCATCAGACTTCACGTGCAGCTCTCCAGGATTTTATCCATCCGGGCAGCGGACTATGTTGCCACTTCCAATCCGGTTCTGCCCGACCAAAGTGCTTCCTGGGCACTGTGAATCCATACTGGCCCCGGATATGTCGTTATCATGCCCCTCGGACCACCTCCAAGTGGCGTGCCCCAACTCTTTTGACGCGACCCACCCACCTCAAGCCACGGTGGACAGCACAGCGCCCCGATCACCGCATCGTGCCCCGTATCTAGGAGCATCGCAAGCAACGCCAACACGAGGCGAGGCAGCTTGTACGGAGAGCTACTGTCGCCCCAGCAGCCGCTGCCGACATCATTGCCATCACCACCGTGGCGCCGCCGTCCGGCAGTGCATTCTTGTCCCCAGTCGTCGAGCTCCAACCCATCCAGAAATGCTATAAACAACTGTCTGGCGGCCGTCGGGTTAAGCACCTTGCCATGCGGCGACGATTGGCATCGGTCACCATGGGGTTCATGCTCCTTGCAGCGGCTGCTGCTGCCGTAGCCAGGGACGCCGAGAGCAGTGGCAGCAGCAGCGACGCAAGAAGGGTTCTCTAGCAAGATATGAAGCAGGGAGGCGCCGGCCAAGCGGGACGGCGTTGCGCGGCGGGACAGCAGCGGAACCAGAAGGTGCTGGGGCTCCATCAGGACAGGCAGGAGCGCCTGTGGTAGGTAGGCAGTTGAATGGGTATGGAAGGAATGGGTGCTGTGCGAAGGGTGTTGGCGGTATGTCAGCCATCGTGGTATGCAACGGGAGAAGGGCAATGTGGAACGAGACATTTCTGACCTCATAAAACGTTGACGTCGGCACCGCGCGACATATCTCCGCATGAGAAGACGCAATTTAACAACGTCCCAACGTTACTGTCCCCCGATATGTCCTCACATACTTCGCGACTAGACGCCGCCGGGAGCATTGTTCCAATCGCTTTCAGAGCAGCAGCAACGCAGTGCAACACATCCAACGGCGCAGCTGTCTGCACTGCCGCCGCCATGCCGCCGCCACAACTACCGCGGGCGGTGGGCGTCATGCTGACTGCGGCATCATGGTATTGGTGACTGCACGATGCCACCGCCATCAGCAACTGCACTAGCTTCCCTGGACTGCAAGCAGCTCCGCAAGCCACTCCGGAGGTGGCTGCATCGCCACTGGTGCCGCCGGCTTCCTGAAATGCAGCGTCAGTAACAGCACCTGCGGTTGTCGGCATTTCGGCACTATGCCGCTGTTCCTCCATCCGCGAACTCCGTGCTGCATCAACCATGGACGAGCCGCCGGTATCGAAAGCCCAGTGACCATCCTTACTGCTACCATATATGAAGCTGCGCAGCTGCCTACGCCGCTCAGCAAGTGCTGCTTCAGCAGCTGCGGCAACAGCGTTGGTGCCGCAGCTGACGAGATCTGCGCGTGCTGGAAGCAAGTACGGAAGGCCGCCTCGGCGCAGTTCCCTGTTGCATCGTCCGCTAGGTCCGAGCGGTGTGGCTGCCGTGGACGAAGCTGGCACCATCGCCACCTCGGCGGTCTCGGGCATGGAAAGCAATGACGACGAAGTGAGTTCTGCGCTGCTGCGCGCCATCGCGGAACTTACAGCCAACCTACAGGCAAGTAAGGCACGCAGTGCATGAGGCTGTCCGAATATTACGTGGAGCCAAAAGGTTTGACGATAAAGCAAGACGTAAGAATTCGCCCGACGCTATAGCGGCATCCTTGCCCCAAAACCACGTTGCTAAATGCACATCGTCCCTGGCCCCCATGGTTGCACAAGGTTTCACCGAAGAGCGGGCAGTCGTACGCATCTTGTAACCTTTAGGCCCCAAATACCCCAAAAGTTTTTCCTATGACAACTGAAAAAATACTGACACCTAGGTCGCGAAATGGCAAATAACGCCATCATGACCCTCAATTGGTCCATCAGGTCTTCAAACCCCAGCAGCGCCGCGCAGGCGGGTCCAACAATCCCGCTCAACCCTAATCTAGAGCATATTGCATTTGTCCCGTGGATTCCTATGACTGGGTCCGTTGCTTCCCCTCCTGACCACACCTGCACGCCTCTGAGTGCACCAAAAGCCCTGCCAGTAAGTCCACGCATGGCCCCACCAGCGGCCACAGCGCCATCCGTTGCTGCATGAGCTCCTGATCCAGATCCAGATCCTGCTGTGCCGTCTGCAGGTCCTGCTCTTGATGGGGTTGCGAGTCCTCACCGGCCCTTCCTCCGAGACTCTGTCCCTCCCCGTTTCCGTCGTCTGTTGAGTTGACTGCATGCTCATCACCTGAATGACCTGTCGCTGTCTGCGTGATCGGAAGAGCAAGGTGCACCTTTTCGTTTTCGCTATAATCCCTGCCAGGCTGCCAGTTATGAACCCCAAATATACACCGATTGATTGACCTGGCTGACTGTTTTATCAGGCCCTCTACCGTTCGGTAGGTAGTATGGGAAGCGTCTGGAAAGCGTACATCCAGGGCGATCTGCGGCCCTCACCCTCACACGCAAATGCCATGCCACGAACGCACCTGCAGCAATGTCAGCAGCTCCAGCAGCACAGCCGTGCCGTCTCCCAGACCCGCTGATAACGCCCTCAGCTGTGTTCGGACTACCTCCACAAGCGGTACACAGTGATGCCGTACACCCACCCCGACGACGCTGCCGCCATCCGCAGCACCATTACCAGAGCGCAACGGGCATCCCGCCTGCGTGAAGCCCGTCTGACTTTGCTGGTTCAGCTGGCTACCGGTATAATGGGACTCGGCAGAGGCGGCTGCCGCCGTCTTCAGGTCAGGATGCCCCTCGTGCCCGTAGGCTGCTGCCGGAGCCGCAGCAGCCGCAGCCGTCGCGGTGGGTTGAAGCAGGACAGTGAGAGAATCGGGACAGGCGCACCAGAGGCGTTGCCACAATGGTACTCGAGCGTCCCGAAGGCCGCCCAGGGCCGTCAAAAGCAATGGTGATAGCGATGCCAAGGAGGCAGTTGCGACAGTTGCATTTTCGCCGTCTGCGGCCCTGCCATCGGCACCGCGTTGCCAGTGCTGCTACACGAGGATGCGATGACGTACAGCAAAACGATAAAGGATAAGAGATCTCGTACATGCACGATTTGGATTTCATGGGCTTCAAGGTCAGCGCGAAGCGAGCTAGGGAAAGCCACGATGTGAAAAATGAAAATAGAATTTCCACCGGGATGCAATCCTTGAGAACTGAGATAACCCTTGACTCACATGAACCGACATTGACGTAACTGGTCCCATTTCTGATGGGGGCAGAACCTCCCCTGTCGGTTGTTTATCGTTCATCTGCTGCTGTTGCGCAAAGTGATGACCTTGCTGCTGTTGTAGTTCTTGCAACTGACTGGGATGGCAATGATGATTAGCATATGGCTCGGGCCCCTGGCGCGGCCGATTCGCGGTCCCGCTGTTGGGGCTCATTCCCTTCTTGGGAGGTGGCGTGCGCACCGTGCCGGTGGCCGAGCCCGAAGCCCTTGCCTTATGCAGCTCCGCCTCTAGCATAAGGCACTTGTCCTGGGTCTGACCCGAGGGTGCGAAAAGAGAGGCAAAGAATGTGTGCTTTTGGCAAGGGGATCAGGCAGCCTCTTCATGGCCGAAGCAAAATTGAGTGCTGAACGATGCCGCTGGTTAGCTCCCATGCGGGTTAGCACCTCAGGGCTAGATGTGTTCGTCGCGCGCGCACACTCTGCCGAGTAGTTCCTCCCTGCCTCCAATGAATGAGTGGATCTCAAACAGCATCCGGATCTCTCTGCACCAATCCTGTGCAACATCCCGAATCCCGGAGGAGCCCGCTTCCGATGGGCTCCTTGCTGCTCCTCACCCTTCCCTGTTTCGCACCTCTTTCCTCTCCCGCTCCGCAGCCTCTCCTTTCGAACGCTCCTCCTGCGGTGATACGTGCATGCCACACGGTGTGTCATGTCGGAACCAGACCCCGCTGTGTAAGTCGGGTCTCGCTCCTCAAGGCCATGCTCATAAACGGAGTGCTCATGTGCTATCCACCATAAAGACTGGCATTATGAGCGGAGCAGGATTCCCCTAGACATGTGGGACGCTGGGGACTGCGGAAGGAAGAAGGCAAGTGTGGGAGACCATAAAAGCAATAAAGTCTTTTCAACAGATTTGCTTGAGCACTGTACCCTAAAAACTACATCTACTTCAGCAAACCGTTTTGCAGCTTCGCACCGAGGAACAAATAGCTTTCTATGCCCAGCTTTCGTGTATTATCGCTGTGCAATCCCAGACTTCACAGGCGCTCCATAACCCACCTGCAGCCGGATAGATGCTTCCCGATGCTTCCGCTGCAGGTCTTGGGCCTGCACGGTCACGATGGGTCAGTCATCTCGTTACGGAGCAGCGCATATCGGGTAACTTGCAATGCAGCGGCAGCAGCAGCAGGAGCCAAAACATCCAGCTTCCATCGAAAATTGCCCCCATAGCATTAAGTACGTATTAAGTATCAACACACGTGAGGATCGGAAGGTTGCATTTCTCACCTCCGCTTGCACGTGTTGCAGCTGCTCCTGGAGCTGTGGGCAGCAAAACAGTGTCGAGCGGATCGCACCAGCACGAGGGGGTTTAGAGCAGGCATCGTGAGGTAAACAATAATAAGATTGCAGGCTAGCAACTCGTAGACGAAATATTCGCTAGCCCTGCGTCGCCTTTACGTCAACATGCTGCTATTGAATTTGGCTCCAGTTCGGCACGGCGCTTGGTCCCTTCGGACCTGACATCATGACGTAAAGGGCGCACCGCCTCGCGTGCTTCGAGGACCAAACATGCGCAAGGTCAAACTGATGCGCTGCAACGGGGTCCTGGTGCATGGCGGGCGGCCAAGTTGCCTTCTAGTCGCTGAGGACCTAAGCACCCATCAACAAGGCAAGCCTCACCCCCCCCCTCTCTCTCTCTCTTACGTCGCCAGATGTCGAAAAGACACCGGGCGGCATCGCCTGCCTGTGGACACCAACGGACCCAAGTGCTGCACGCCACCACCCCAGAATGCTTGATTCCCCCCAGCCCTGTCGACTGCATAGGTTTATCCACTCATGAACGTACCCTCGATGCAGGGCTGAGGACGGCTCGGGCCCGAGATTACGGACTAAGAGGCATTTGCATTAGCATTTGCGCCTATTTTCCCTGGTTTCACAACCCTCTCCAGTTTACCGATTGCGCGCTTTTGGCCAGCTTGGCGCTCTCCTGCAGCTGCCGCTTCAGTGTCTCTACCTGTGCCCTGCGGTACAACCGAAGAATGACCTTAAGCTCCCCATCCACATCGTCGCGAACCAGACGACAAGTAGCGGCATTACTTGGAGCCCAATATTGTCCGTTCAGTTTATTCCCTCGGTTGAAATGAAATTCCACATTGCCTATAGTAATGCCATAGAGGCCGGCGTTTGCCGAAATGTTCAGGGGCCTTGGATGCCGCAGCTTCCATAAAGCCAAAACTTACACCCATTCCCTATTCTTTTCTAAACCGGGTTCCAGACGTGTGGGTTTTCAAACGTCGCTGCAACACCAGCGGAGAAATGGTCTTATGGCCACTCACTCAAGCGTGGTGTTGTATGCCCGAAGCGCGTTCATATCGTGACCTTGTGCATGCAACGCCGCAACTCCACTGCTTCCTCCAAAGCAGCTACCACCTCCCGGATACAGCCCGCTGCCACTGGCAGCGCCAGTTCCGACGCAACCCGCTAACCCCGGAGGCGGTTGACCCGGTCCAGATGGTATCTGGGATCCGTAACCTCCCAGACCGTGCGCATTTGCCGGGGGGGGCGGGTCGGCACCGCCAGCATTTCCCCCAGGCCAGTAGGAAGGCCTCGTCGGCTGCGGCGCCGCTGCTACTCCACTTCTTGTACTTCCGGACGGATGATTTGGCAGGTGCGGATTGGGTCCGGCTGTGGCTCCGTTAGACGGCACGGCCAACGCTGCACCGCTGTGGCCCCCCTGACCCGTCAGGACAGAGGTGGCGCTCGGACCAGCCGTGACCGCTGGTGCCGTTGATGCTGGAGGACATGCTGCGAGGGGTGCGGGGCGGTCAGTTCTTCGTTGCCTGGCCGGACGGACGCGTCCCAGAAACTTCTGGTATGCATCCATGTTTCAGCTGTCCAAACATATATGGCAAGCATATTCTCCGCAGGGTTCACAGTCCCCCGTATGCTATGCATACGCAGCCATACAACTTAAATTCAGGTTCACCGTTGAACCTAACCACTTTCCGGGTCCCAGCATGCAACTTCCGCGAATGCACTCGCCACCTACCCGTCTTCCCAAGTTCCGTTCCCATTTCCATACCCCAGCAGTGGCAGACACTCCACCAATGAGGTTGTAACCGTCATCACGTCACTCGTACCTGGTTCACGAAGACCTTTCGTGTTGACTTGCACTGGGTTGTGGCTACTGTTAAATGTCCCGTAGCCGCCATACGGTGCACCCTGCGTACCCTGACCTGCGCCAGGCGCTCCGAAACCCAGTTGTTGACCCAGGTTGCGGGGCTTATTCGAAGGCTGGGCGCCGACAGAGGTGGTGGACGGATTTTGCGGATGCTGGTACATGCTGCTTAGGGCAGGAATGTGGGCACCGGGCGGCATGGCTGCCGGACCGCCGCTCGGAGGGGTAGCCGTCGTGCCGTTACCGCAGGTGCTTGTCGTTGCAGCTGCATTTGCTGCATTACTTTGCCTAACAGAGTGAGTGTTGCCAGTAGCACCCATGCGGCTTGCAGGGTTCATGCGTTGGAAAGGTGATCCAGCGGGCCCTTGCTGCGATTGCTGCTGTTGAGGGGGCCTCGGAGGGGGCCCGCCGTATGAGACATACGGCAACATCGTGGATGCCGTCGTTCCCAATGTAGGTTCATTTGTATTGGATTGGTAAATGTTTGAGTAGGAGGGCAAGAGGACCCCCGTGCTGCCAGGCAAAGATGATGCCCCCATCAGCATGGGCAGGGAATCCACACATCCAACCTGACTGGATCCAGGTTGTGCTCTGTCCTGCGTGGGCAGAGTAACAGGGGCAACACAAGTGGCAGGTGGCCTCTTGGTCTCAATTCCCGCTAGGATGCGCTAAACCCCACCTGCCCAGAGCCACGGGAAGTATGCCCCTGAACTATTTGGTCGATGTCAACTTCCAGAAAATCATCGTCGTCGTCCATGCAGTTCCAGTTCAGACCATCGTTCAGCACCTTGAGTGTCGCTGACGGCGTACGCCCAACGAAGTCATATTCGTAATAATAAAAACTCCATATAAGAACTTCTGTAATGAATGCTAAAGTATTCAGGAAATGAGCTTAAATCAGGA
The DNA here is from genome assembly GCA_030268105.1 of Volvox africanus. Lineage (NCBI taxonomy): Eukaryota > Viridiplantae > Chlorophyta > Chlorophyceae > Chlamydomonadales > Volvocaceae > Volvox > Volvox africanus. Next base: position 2,072,838 of record BSDZ01000089.1, on the reverse strand, counting down.
TTGTAAATCCTCTATCGGCAAGGGATCGATTGCCGCGCATAGGTCTGCATTAATCTAATATCTTTTTACTTTTTAAGAAGGATCGCAAGGCGGTACTGTACAATCGATGGACAAGTGAGCAGTTGCATCATGAGTTCCTGACATTCCGGTGCCGTACCGGAATTTCCGTTTTGCGCGGGATGGATAAAAACCATCGCTTGCTCACCTGCGTTACATTCATATAAAATTAAATAGTTGCTCTAACATTTCGAAACATCTATATTAATGATGTCCCATTGGCTGGACACGGGCTGTGGTGTTCAACCGTGGGTCATTATGTCCTGTGCTTCCGACACACCTGCCGATGTGTCATGATGAGACATCAAACATTTACGCTGTCTGACCATTTCTCTATTCCCAACCCCAGATCCCGAGCCGGTGGTAGCCAGGGCCGAAGAATAAACAGCCCACAACAACTAACGGCCCAGCCAGGCCCAGCCCGAACCTTACCTGTGTGTTTGTATCTTGATTGAACATAGGGATGCATGGTAGCGGGCCCTCAAAGACCTGGGGGGATAAACAAGGCATTAAATACACGGTGCAAGTATATACGGGGGTGGCGTTTCATCTTTCCGCCGCGAGGTGTAATTGCGCGTCTATGGCTTTCCTGTAGAGTCCTCATTGCAGATATCGCCCACATTTCATCCAAGTTTGGTCTCCCGGTCGGAGAGGGCGAATGAGGTTGCCAGAGGAAGTGGTGGGGCCAGCGGGCCTCGGGCGGCGAGGCGGCAGTGGCTGTGCAGAGCAGCTTCGGTACGACGATCAAGGCCGTGTTACGATGGATCAAGTTCGGTCTGGAGCAGGCTGCAATGGCCAAGGTGCGCTTCGGAGATGGAGAAAGGAGTGGGCGCCGACGGCCGTTGCTTGAGTGTCGGCCTGTCGGTCGCTTTGGTGAGCGCTAGCGGCGTATCACCCGACCGTGTGCTTATCCGTGCTTAGAAGGGAGTGCCCCGCCAATCGATAGTTTCGTGCGTGTACGGAGGGATTTAATTGACAGCATGACAGGCAAGAACTTTCCATGTTGCCCAGTCACCTGAGCAGAGCGCAAGCAGGCTCGGTAGCAAGTACTGTTCTGTAGGGCAAGCGACAAGGCGGCGACCCCGAAAATTGGGATGGCGTGGTAATCTGCTGACGTTCCCCAAGCCTTTTCGGAAGTTCGGTCAATCGGAACCTGACGTCCGGTCAAGTCCATGATGCATTCTCTGGCTGGTCATGAACACCATATTGACGTATTCGGTCTTGGCAAATCTGCTGTATCTTGGGCATGGATTTCGTCGGCAACAGGTTCTGTTGTTTAGCGGCTGCGTGGATCTTTTGGAGCTGGTGGCGGCGGCGCTCGCGGCCAATGCGGTGCCGCACGTGCTGGCATGGGGCTGGCACGCGGCTCAAGATCCCGTCCCCACATGCACTGGATAATGGACAACCACACAGACGAACCATCGAAATTGCTAGGGTGAGGGGAAGTAGAACTCACCGGCATCGAACCCATAGAGCTTATGTGGTGCCAGGCAACGAAGGGGAAAGGGGACGCTGGAGATCCGGGTGTGCAAAAGGGGAAAGGGGACGAGTCTGGATGAAGAGTTGGTGGTGGCAGGTATCGACGGCGGTTCCCACATGACAAGGAACGAACAGGCTTAGAGAGACCCGGGGCTCTCGGGTGCAGCACGGGTTATGTGGCCGGGCAGACGGCAGCTTCCTCGGTGATGAGGAAGCGGCCCTCTGCCCGGCCAGCTGGTGTGTTCCTTCCTTGCGCTAAGTAACTTGCTTCGTCGTGTATCGGTCTCCTCTCTCTGAGCAGGCGATGGTGGCAGTCGGCAAGGCGCCAATGTGGCGGTGGCGCCGGAGCGGGGCGGAGACGGTAGGTGACGAGGTGCCATAGCAGGCCGGGCATAGGAGCTTCCGGGCTTTGCACGTTCTACACAAGGAGACAAAACACCGTATGGACGGTGTGTCGTGTGTATGTGTGTATGTATCAGGCTTTACGGGGTGTAAGGTTTTAGGATTCGCGATCGGCCCTGATATGTCTCGATATGGTCAGGTGTTAAGCCCTCAACTCCACATCCATCAGCTCCGTCTTCCTTAAGCCCTCATGTTTGCGTGTGATGCGCTTTAGAGATGCGGCCCTGTTTGTGGACTTGCAGAGCACCCCATTCTGGCTTCGCTTCGATCCCCATCTCCAATCCTAAGTTTTACGACGGCTGGTGGTCCTGCTGCGGCAGCACTTCAAGCACGATGCCGATGAGCGACACGGGGGAATTATGTGTGAGGCAAGGTAATAAGGTACGGTGGAGGGGCGCCTGAAGAGCGCATATAGGAGTGATCTGGGTTTGCAAGCTCAATCCAGCAGCCGCAAGAGGATTGCTGTCTCATGGGGCGCCCGCTTGTCCATTGCATTGGCCTGTTGCCATGCACATGAGCTGCCCCTCACTCGGCGTGATTAATTGTTGTAGCATCTAAGACGAAATAAATAGAAATAAACGGAAGTGTTCGAGATGTTACATTAAGATAGTCTAAATAAGAGCTATAACGTGAAACGACCAGGCGTAGTGGTGAAGCGCTTGGATACTAGGAGGACTCTTTGGCTTTTGAGGGTAACCTTCGAAGCGAGGAGACACCGAACCGTACAGAAGTCGTTTCAGCCTCCTGTGCAACAAGAGCATTTAATGCCCTTGGGAGGAAGCAAGGAGGACATTATAATTATAAGACCGAAACCTATGCTTGACGGGTCGTAACCGTCCTGAGACTTTGCATTACGTCAGTCAACCTTTTCCTACGAATTCTAGAGCTCGACGCTCTAACATTCATACAGCAGGCTAGCCTGTAGGATAATCACCTCCTGCATGAACGCAGCTGCAGCCGTAGAGTGTTGAGCCAGGGAGTCCAGTCTCCCATAAGAACACAAGCATATATCATAACTACTCATGTCCCAGCCCATGTCTTAGCTGGCCCCTTCCCGGCTGGTGCCTCGTGCACCCAACCATGTCAATGTTCATCTGACCCCCGGGGCCTTCCAAACATTAACACGTCTTCGTCCCAGGTCTTGCTTCCCGCTCACTCCTCGCTTAGGCCCACTGAACCGCCTGGAGGCCCAGCGGCCCCTGCTGGTGATGGCCCGATCCACCAGCCTGGCGAAACGCGTGTTGCTGTGTACGCATATGATGAACTGGCACATGGCCACTATGCGCACGAGACTGGCCAGGGAAGGTAAGGCGGGAAAGAGAGCAAAGTTGGGTGCTACGGATATCGTCTCCACGATACGGAGGGTGTCTGGTTGCCCAATGGCCCACGGCGAGCGCTGACGTGCAGTTTGCCCAGAAGTGTGTAGGTGATCCGTTCCTCTCGCTCCCATGGATTCGCAGTCTCCATTCCCTTCTAGCAACAGCAAGATTCCCTTCCATCTGGAGCAGTGTCATTCCTTGATAGCTCAACACCGCTGACTTCCCGACAGCTGCAACATAACGTTGTTCCCCTGCTGGTGCCGCCCCTTCATGCCTCCGCGGCCCCATTCGTCTCTCCCTCGCGACAGGAGAGCCCGCCTCTGCGAGACGAGGTCAACCTCAAGCTGCATCCCACCGCTGTGCCTTCCTCGCTACAGTAGGTCGCGTTGCGGTGGTCAGGAGGACGTTGGGGAGGAGGTAGAGGAAGAGCGATGCAGCGCTGCCTGGAAAGCCCTGCCACGGCATGGCGCTGTATCCCATGCAGAGGGGGCCCTTCAGGCACGGGCTGCCGACGTGGGCATGGGCCAGCAGCTGCAGCTACCGTCCCGCGGACCAGTCCGCCTGCTCTCATTCGCGATCCACGGTTGGCAGAGAGAGCACGAGCAATCCTGAGTGAGTCAGCAGCCGCACGGAAATAGCTGTTCAATGTGGTCGAAGCATAATTATTTCAGGTGCTGGCTCCAACCACTGGATGACGAACGCGTTGAGAGTTAGAAAGCTTGAGGCCTTCTAGCCCATAACTCATTTCTCTCTACCGCACACCCCTGCTGTTGCCCCCGTCGTATATAAGAACTCATATAAGCTTGCGGCAGCCAGGGTTTGCAGCATGGGCATGGCGGCGGCTGTGCCTGGCGCCCGGGCGGGGGCCAAGGTGACGGTAACGCGCACCCGAGTGTCGGGGGTGTGGACATCCTGCTGGATACCCGGTGGGGGGTCCATACACTTCCATCACATCCGCAACCACGCCGGGGGCTAATTTTATGGAAGCAGACCCGCCAATGCTGTGTGTGTCGGGCGAGAGGGGCCACGGGAATTTCGGGATGAAAAGGCACGTGTTTACGATGGCAGTGGTGAGAGCCGTAGCGGTGCAAGATAAGCATAAGATACTTGAGTAGGAGTGGCTTGGTAGTTCTATCTGTAACATGGACTTCGAGCTCGGAGTGGAGGGTTCCGGGCCGCAACTCGGGCACGCTGCAAGAGTGTGTGGCGGCCCCAGCTGGTGGACTTCCCCCCACATGGGTTGTAATGGCGCATTTCAGTCTGAGGCACTTGTATGTAACGAGTGCACGTACATGGGAGCTCCTTTGTAGACAGATTGACGTCAGACTGCACGTTCGTGGTGATAGTACCCACACCAATGACCCGGCCTGGGTGGTCTCAGGCCACCGTGTTTGTTTTGAAATGGGGGGTGCTTGACTTCAACTGAGTACCATATATAATAGGGGTCTATACGGCAGAACTCTCAAGTTTTTTGTGTGTAGCATGGTGTGTGACGTGTGTGGGGCATTGCATTGATGGGGCACCGTGCACTGTAGCAGAGACTTGAGGTAGGGCTGACGTGTATTGGAGTTTGGATAGGTCTCTCAAACTGGCACAGGAAGGTTGTAGAAGCCGGACGATGCTGCCAGCCGTACAGGTGTTTGCTTACTTTGTTGGGTTGGGTTGAACCTATTGACGGAACTGAGCACACAAACCTGGGGACACTTGATTCTTGGACGCGGAGGGTCTATTATGTGCGTACCTGTTGTGATGCCAGATATTGACGGGGTCATGCATCCATATCAGGTACATAAGGCCCGCAGGCATCAGAGTTGGACTTCCCTTACACATACACACCGCATTGAGTAAAATGTGAAGAATGGGGTCTGTTTTTGTGCAACCCAGCTGACCAACTTTCACGTGTAATCTCTCAACGTTTCCTCGGTTCAGTAACTCACTGCTGTCGTGGCATGGCACATGACCTGGCGTATGCCGGTACGGTGATATGGGTAATAGCCATCATGGCATTCCGCTTCGGCAGCAGTTCATTTTAACAGTGCGATGCAATTCAGGGACGTTTACAGCGACACCTTCTTCCAATGTCTCCTGCTGTTAGTTGCATATATACCTGATGTATAGCTGTTTGAGCTGTACATGATGAGCGAGCCGCTTCTCATGGGCGGCTCAAGACCCCGTCCCCACCCGCCAGTTTACATACGCCCGCCCACCCGACCCTTGCAATAATCCCCTCGCAGGCCGGCCAGTGCGGACTCTGTCGCTCCGGTCACATCCGCGCTCTGTGTGTGCGAGCACGGTCGCCTGGACGAGCGCTTCATCCAGTGGGAGGTGCGCCTCTTCGCGCTGTACTTACGGACGCTCAGCGGAGGAGCCGGCGAGGCGAGCTCAGGCGGCGCAAATGCGCTGGGCGGGGCATGGAGGTCTGCACGAGGAGCACGCGGAGGACCAGCTGGAGGGAGGAGGGTGGGCCATCCCTGGGTGGGGAGGGGCAATGATAAACAACACCCCGGGGCGCAGGAGCTCCAATTATTGTTTCCAGTGGGTGGAAGCGCAAGCTTGCGGTATTACTGTGTACTGAAAATGACTAACGCAGCAAGGATGGAGTATACAAACGAAACCGAACATCTGCCTTAGGATGATAAGATCTGTACATTCGGAAACTGTATACACAGACTGCAGTTGGTTTCGGGTTAAATGTGGTTTGCAGGCGGTACAGTGGGTCGCCCGAGAAGTTGAATGTTTGGAGGAGAAGTGCTCTATGTGCCCAGGCAGTTGTTTAGGGTGTTGTAACTAAGTGAGGGCATCCAGGGTATGGGTGGATCCGAGCGGTGGCACGCACGACCTGTGCATGGGTCGGCACATCCACGTCCGACCGGGGAACTTGCATCAACGTGTATATTTATTATTGGTAATCGGCCACCGCAGTGGCGGTTGAGATTTTTGCGCCGTCACAAGGCGGGCGCGGACGTGTGCTCATATATGTCTGATTCAAGAGCAGAGCCAGGACGATAACAGAACCGAATGCACAGCAGTGCCATTAGCCCGCTGATGATACACCGTTATGTGTGTGTGTATCAGATGCACCGGTGTGGATTTGGGCTACGGATGGCTGCAGTGCAACCCGAATCGCTCGGTGTCGCTTTGTTTTCAATGCTGTTCTGTGATGCCGCTCTGCGATGCCGGTACTATGTCGTGATACAGCCCTGCACCGTTTCCCTTTTCCCCTTGTGCCAGCCTTAGTCCTCTCGGCAGCAGGTCTACGGCTAACATCATACAATTATAGGATTTAAGCCTAAAAATAACAACCACCATTTTATCCTTCAAACCAACTTAGATTGGCAGTGCAAAGATGTATGCAGCGTAACTTTTAAGATCCACCATGGTTGAGCGGCTTGATAAGTTGCTAATGCGTTATGGCATATGAGTTCTAATCGAGGCGCGACTATTGCTGGTTGAAAGCTTATTCCTTCCCCGCCGGTCGTGTCCTTCGGGACCTTCCGCAATATTTGGCGTCCTTTCTTGGGACCACGCATTTGAAAAGACTGAATATTGGAATTATCATGTAAATGTGATAATTTATGACATGTTCTATGTAGGTATTAAATCTCAATCTCCAGTCTCCGCTGCCAAATTGGGTGATCTTACCAGGAAAAGGTGGCACTCCTGTAAAGAGGCAAGAATCAGATGAACTAAGCACATGTGCTATTCCTGTAACTAACCACATGCGCAACTTCACGAGGCATATGGTAGTAAAACATGCATGCAAGCGTTGCCAACCGGCGCCGTAGCTAAGGGACAGTGTAATAGCACACGCGTTTCTCGAGGCACGGGTTCAAGGGTTCCTGGAGCATGCTGGTGCGGAGGCCGATGTTTTCATAGCATGGTAGGAGGTTATAACTATCCGTATTGGTACTCCATTGGTATTATTGCGTATGCGGCTCTCTGAAAGATTCCCGAGAGCGCTAAACGCGATGCTGATAGAGTAGTAACTGCGTGGCGTCTGTACCCAGATACCCCCCTGGCCTGTGCGTGTTGTCACACACAGGAAGGGAGGGGCTCGTAGCGGACAATTTCGCCTCTCAGGGTGGTAGAATCGGTGCAGAGTAGGAGAGGGTTTTCTTGCTGGCCGCGACTTCAGCCCTCTGGCCCCTGCCCCTGAAGGCCACGCACCTCGTAGAAAGGTTTCCTGAGTGCCTTGGAGCGTAATGCCGGGTGAATTGGTGGTGAATGAAGGGACAGCGGCAGCTTCGAGCAATCGGTCGATCGCCGCAGCAGTCCGTTGAAGAAAGCGTAACGTAGAGTGTTGGAAAGCTTTGCAGTAAATAGTTGGGTTGGTTTGGGTTGCTTCAGAAGGGAAGGCTGTGCACGAGTCGGATATCTTATACCTGCCAAGGGCAAAACAACGGCCCACCCAGAGCTCTGGGCCCACCGCGCGCAGTCCCCACCCCACCCCATCCCCCACACGCTACAGGCAGCAGTACGGAGGCATAGGAAATGATGACCGGATTATCATATGACCAAAACATACATTTGTTCAGTTCTGGTGATGCGTTGTTCGAAAGCAAACGGGCTGCGTTTGAGCTATCACCATATCGCCGGTGCTTACCGGAGCAGATTTCCTAGCGTAACCACAGCTCGGCATTTCTGGGTTCTTGATCCATGGATGCGCTTTGCAGTTTTCCCGCGATTCAACCCACAGACCAACGGCGCCATGCGACATGATGTTAGGGATATTAAGATATCTCCTTAACAACATGTTTGTTGGTATTCATTATAATAACTCGGTAGTGACACCGCACGCAACCCGATTAGTAAGGGCATTAGATAATTTCAGGCGCAGTGTGTTATCTGCCATGCCAGGAACCTTCGCGTATCGATACATTTCTTGGCCAACGAGGACTACTAGGATTAGAATACAAGTTTACAGCGGCCATTTCAAGCCCAACTACTATGACCAGTTAAAGATGCTTTACTAATCGCCGTACTTACCAAGCCACTAGGCCGGGCACCCCTTGTAAAACCCCGGAATCTGCGTCACCAATGACGGCCCTGACTTTCAAGCCCTGTTAACACTTCCTGTTGGACGAATGAATACCCCCCAGCCACAGCGGTGAAGTGTCAACTGGCGGGCGGGTGTTTGGGTCGTCGCGAAAACCCCCGCACGCATTCACACGGAAAACGTCCGCCCCTCTTCCACACCCTCACGCACGCACACCGCCGATGGTCCGTTGTACATCCGGAGAAGGCCAACCCCGGATGGGATGTACCCGGATGCGCCGCCTTCGTTGTGGTGCTGCCAGTCTGCATCGGGACAGAAAACCCAGGCCAATATTTGACAATGCCAAGGCTGCGGCTCCTCATTTTTATGCACTTTACGACATGGTACAACCAACCAGCTGTCCTCCCGCATGGACTTGAAAGTCGATGACTGCACCGCTTCGAAGCCGGCTCTCCTGTGAAAATTTTCGAAACTTTCAATGTATGTGATTTATCCTTGTTGCATTAACTTTGCTTGCCATAGCCTAACCTTCACATTAACTACGGAGCGTTCGGCGTATATTTGCAGGATGTGACGATCTGTTCTGCGTGTTATTTTTGCTGTTCGTATATTTATATACATGAACACTTTTGAGGAGGTTACCCGGGATAGTTTTCAAAGTGCTTCGATTTATTGGAATCACACTGCCTCCGAGTACAATCTTATTAGTTACCTTTACAAGTTATCTCAATATGGAGAGCTTGCAACGACAGCTTCAATTTGTGAGCCAGGTGCTCAGTTGCTCAGCGACACTCGAGCATGCCTCGCAAAATATGTGGATCTGCCATCTGGAGATTCCATGGTGTGGGCGACAGCTTTATTGGCAGGTGCGGAATGCATCCGGAATAGCCGGGTTACATCCGTTTCGGTCCCCTTATGCCCACTATTCTAGCAACCCAGCGGACGAGCGATCCAGATAGTAGCGTAGGCGTTCAGCTACTTCCAACCCCCGCCACACGCTAGAGCTGTCGTATGCCGCCGTAACCACACTCCCGTTCGCCTGTGCTGTCCTCACCAGTTGCATCCCCCCTCGTTTTGTTGCCGCTGGCAAACCCTCATCCACCTCTGCAGGTCCTACTCCCCGCCCAACTGCACTCTGCCCCAGACCTGCTCTTTGACGATGAGACATTTCTTCCCCTTTGCGGGCCCCCATTCCGCCCCGATTACCACTTTCAACTGCTGGAGCCTGGTCAACCTGGACGCAGCAGCAACAGTAGCCAAGCTGCCCTTCGTGCGCTGCTACGTAGCTGGTCAGGGGGTTCACCCGCTGCCACTGACGCCGCCGCCACGATGGCCGCGACGGCAGTGTCGGCTCTGCCACCTGCACCGCCACAACTCCATCAACAGCATTACGGAGCCGCCGACAGCCCCTCCTGTACAGAGGCCAGTGCTAGTTTCGGAGCTACAGTAAATCAGCGGCTGCTTCGACTAGTTTCGGTGCTGCTTGAGGCGTACCGGGAACATCAACTTGGAAAGCTGGAGAGGGTGGCAGCGGCCGTTCCGCGGCTGCAGTTCGAACTGAGCACGTTGGAGCTGGGAATGGGGGTGCAGTTAGAGCTGCAGCCGCCGCAGCAGCAGCCACAGCAGGTGTGTGTATGTGTGTTTGTATTTGTGTTCGTGTGTGTTTGTCATCGTGCAGAATCAATCGCGTGGGGCCGGTGGTCTTACCGGCTGAGTACGGGAACAAGGGTTGAGCACGCAAACAAGCACCGGTACACCAGTGAGTCATTGTTCCTTTCCGCATTTCGCATTTAGTACGGCGTTCGCAGCTGCGTTGAAGAGGGGAAGAAGTCGGGTCCGTGTAGTCAGGGAACGTGGTGTGTGTGTGTGTATGCATGTTGCCCGGATGTGAGATGTGAGATATGAGATGGTGAGTCCAACAGGAGCCGGTCCCAACTGGGCCCCGTGATCCCCTGGGTTTGTGATCTGGCATGGGACTGAGATCGGCATGGGAACGGGCATCGGGATAGGGGACGGGAACGGGGATCGGGGATCGGGGGAGGGGGCAAAGAGAGGCGATGTACGAAAAACGTTGCATGCAATTTCGATATCGATTGCCGTTTATGTGACAGTCATCGTGTTAAGCGTCCGCTGAGTCAGTCGGCTGTCCACGTGTCGGCTATCAGCTGTCAGGGGATATACCGCTTCCGGTAGGTAAGGTACCAAGCACTCGTGAAAGAGAGTTCCTGCAGCTCGGGGTCGGTTGGTTTTTATCATCCCCGGCCACACATACGGCTGCCAGCGACCGGCGCCTTGGAGCTTGGATCCGCCCCACCTTCAGACCTGAGCCCCTCAAGCTGTCTTCGAAGAGGGCTGCTTCCTCGATCCTATACGGATGACAATCGCCCCCTCCTCATCCTGTCCATGCGCCTGGGTCCGGTGTTTATCCCAATCCCCGGCCGCACAGGTGTGCTTTGCCCTACGCTTGCCGCCCCTGAACCTACGCCGCCTTCTTGAGCTGGCGGACATTTACGGCGCCCGCCTATCCTCCTGGCCGCAGCCGCTGAACGCAGATCAAGACAACTCCGAACAGCTGTCCCCACCTACCGCCCTCCAGCAGCAACACCAGCAGCAGCAACAGCAATCTTCTAATAGCCCGTTGGCCTCAGCCTCGCCGGCTGTGGAGGGACGCAGCATCGGCACCAATCTCCCGCATGACCAGGACCACGGACCGAGGCGGGGCCCGGGGGATAATGCGGCTATGGGATGCGCGGGGCTGCAGCAGCGGCCGTCGCCGCCGTCACCGTCGCCGTCGCAGCTACAGCTACAGCTACAGCCGGCCGGCACGGAATTCACGCTGCTTGCGACCTTCCGCTTGCCGGTGGTTGCGGGGTCCGATCTGGCGGATCCAGATATGACGTTGCAGGTGCGGTGGCACTGGGGGGCCTCTTCGCAGCCTGAGCTGAACCTTCTTAAACGCGGCAGGTTAGCGTTGGCAGAGTAAGTTGCGGTGCTTGGCTCTTGACTTGAGCTTTGCGCGGCCGCCGTCCTCTTTCTCCCTGAACCCTAGGCGCATGTCGATTCGTCGCCAGCGTGTCGGGGGTACTTGAAACGCCTGAGCAGAAGGTTAGACCCAGGTGGGGCCCGAAGTGCTGGAAGCAAGCGCGTGGCTGCTCACCTGTGCTCCTCTCCGATGGCGTGCCGCTCACGCGGGCTCCTGTATTGGGGCTGATGGAAGAGGGGACCGCGAAGAGCGAACGAGTGCCGCCTGGTAGTGGTAGGGTGGCGGATAGGGTGGAGGGAAGCGCCTAGGACTCCTGGAACACTGTTTCAATAAATGTGCACACACGCACAAGCGTGTGCGCACATATAACAATAAAACAATTTTCTTGGAGAGAAAACACTGTTTGGAGAGGGTTTGGGTGGGAGGGTGGGTGTGGAAACGTGTATGCGTGTTTCAAACAGCTCCTTATGACCACCCCGGAGGCGCTCTTGGGTATGCCCAGAACCCGCCTTCAACCCCAAGCCAGCCACTCTCCGAGACCCCGAACCTCTTCCACCAAATCCAAGTTTCTGACTTAACGTCCCCCCACCCGTCTCATCACCTCAGCTGCCACGGGTACTGATGGACCTCAAGGCGCAGGAGGGGGGGACCGCCGTTGCGGTAGGTGCCGGCGGAGGCGGAGGAGCTGCCAGCGCCACCAGCGGGTCAGACACCGTCGGCAGTGGCGGTGGCACTGCTGGCGTCAGCGGACCCGGTCTGGTCCCCTCCTTCCTTCTGCCTCTGTGGTCCCCTCAGATGTGCCTGGCGGAGTTCGTGCCGTTGGCGGTGGAGAGGCTGCAGGCACAGGTGGACACCCATTGCCATGTGCTGGCCACTCGGCAACAGGTGGGGAGGGGACCCGGGCGAGTGGCCGCGGGCGTTAGGGAGCACGTTGAATGAGGGAAATCCATGACAGATATGATGTGAAGTGGGAAATGATGTGTGGAAGACCCCGAGAGGCTGTTTTGCACAGCGGGCGAAGTTGTTCTTCGATGTGGAAGAAGTCGCCGTGCCGTCGGGGAAATACTAGACGGCGAGGCGGCAGCCAGTGGGAACTGCAAAGGGCGTCGAGGGCCCCACTCACGGCCGGCTGGGAACAGGGCCGAGTCGTAAGCTACGTAAGGGGAGAGTACGGGGACCTTGCAGGGGTGATGGAGGGACAGGGGGATGGTTTCCCATCCCTTTGCGCTAGAGCATGTCAAATCTTGAGCTCTGTAATAAATTATGCATTGTAATAAACAATCTTATAATATATTGTATTATGGGTGTTACACTGTGGGCGACTCGCCCTTCAAAGACGAGCACCGGGGGTCCTGACCGGACCGAGCCACAGCGCAGGGGAGGAGCACGTGGCTTTGTCTGTCTGTCCTGCCACGTGCTCCCCCTCTCACTAGGGCCAGCGAACCATCAGAGGCTCTCGCCTGGCCACTTACAGAGCACTCAGGGCCACCAAGAAACCACGGAAGGGCCCAACAGAAAACGGGGAACATCTAGCTGCTCAAAGGACGGGGAAACCTCTCCTCTAACCCGAAACTGACCTGGCAAGAGCCTGACAGACACACACAGATCCCCTCGGAGGAGAAACACCAGCAGGAAAGCACACTCTTACACAGCCAAGCCGAAAGAACCCAACAAGAGGCGGAGGGGGGGATGACAAGCCGATCTGGCGCCCCCCTAGAAAGCCTTCCGGCCCCACCCAAAGCTGGCCCCGCAGACACCTGCACTGCACAAAAAGGAAAGACCTCTCTCGCTGACCCCCCCTAAAACCCTAAGGACCCAAAGCCTATATTACGTAATATTGTATATTACGTTATATTATATTACATTACATTATATTATGTTATGTTATATTATATTACATTGTATTATATTACATTATATTATATTATATTACGTTATATTATATTACATTACATTATATTATGTTATGTTATATTACATTGTATTATATTACATTATATTATATTATATTACGTTATATTATATTACGTTATATTATATTACATTACATTATATTATGTTATATTATATTATGTTATATTATATTATATTATATTATATTATATTATATTATATTATATTATATTATATTATATTATATTATATTATATTATATTATATTATATTATATTATATTATATTATATTATATTATATTATATTATATTATATTATATTATATTATATTATATTATATTATATTATATATGTTAACCTTTCCCACGTCGCTGTCGTTACGACCCTCTCCCCACGTTTCCCGCTTCTGCTTCGCGCCCTGGTAGCTCTTGCACCAGATTGGCAACCTGCTGGGCTTTCCCCTGGAGGTCAACCTGGCTATCGGCTGCGCCCTGTACGCGGTGGCTTGGGAGGGCAGTCCGGTGCTGGTGTCCGTGGAGCTGGGGAGCAGGTTCCCGGCGGATAAGCCCACGGTGGTGCTGCAGTGCGTCAGGTGTGTTCGGGGAAACGCAGCTAGAGGGGGGGGGCGAGGGGGAGGAAAACCTCTCCACCCGCTCGCGGGCCTATCCCCGAGGTGACGGGTGAGAGGGTTCAGGGGCGTGGCCAGGTTCAGCGGACAAAAGCTTCCAGGATTATAGCCCCGCAGACCGCCAGGCACTCCGTAGAGGCTGTGCGCAGAGCCGTGCCGCATGCCCCTCCCATGAACTGCCAGGTGCTGCCCCATGACTATGCTGAACTGTACGAGTATCTGTATGGGCCGTACATGCGGGGGCCGTGCTGTGGCGACCGTACAGGCCTTGATGCAGTAAACGACCTGTACATGAGAGAGTACTGTTGTCCCTCCCAGACAGGCTGGACGGAAACGGTTTTTATTTGTTCGAACGTACGGGATGTGTACCTCTGTGGTGCCCATTGTGGGTAGGAACGAGGATGGGTAGTCCGTCCAGCCAGTACATCTAGTGACCTGTGTGAGAGAGCTGGTCCTCGTCTCGTCGGGTGGTAGGGGATGTATAGGGTGGTGCTCGCTTACAGGCATAACCCGATCGTGACTGGGGACCCAACGTGTTTTGTAGAAGGTTCCATACGGCATATACCGCGATGAGATGCCCTGCTGTCTCTTACATGGACGTTTGTCTTCTTGTCCTCGCCTGAGGCCGGGATCTCCACATTCCTTGCTACCCTCCTGGTGACATGCTAACCAACCCTCCATCAGGCAATCGGTTCACCTGACTCGCATATTTATTGGGGCTGGTTGGGCCTTGCGTCGTTGCGACCTCGACAACCCACCCAACACAACTTAACCGTCAAAAGCCATATCGTACCCCACACTATCAGATAGCTGCGCAGGTTTGCAGCTCTGCTTTCCTGGTATTTCTGTTGAATTTCGGTTGCTGCTTCCGTTGCGCAGAGTGCTTCCGGGCGCTGACGCATCCCGCACGTACCGGGACTATCCCTGGAGCCCTCGATGGGCCCCAGGGGAGATGGCTGCCCGCATACACAGCTGGCTGCAGGTGCGTCTTCAGAGGGGCAAGAGAGCGTGTGTTTACGAGCGTGCGTATACGTATGTTGAATTTTTTTATTTATTATTATGTTCTTACGTATTTGTAAATATAACTATTATATTTAATTTAGTTGGGCCTGAGGCTGGCGGCGGGGCAGCTCTCTAACCGCGACAGCAAAACCGCCAACGCTGTCACCACCCGCCCAGGGACGGCCTCTAGTGAGGGCAGGGGACCTCATCAAGCCCCTCGCGATCGGCCAATTAAGGGCGTAGAAGCTCTGGATATATCTCTAAAGCAACGAAAAGCAAAAAAGACATCCTTCGGGGTGGCTAGGCCATTAAAGGCGTCCACCCCGAGGGGGGCTGCTCTTACTCCACTCCACTCCTCCCGGCACCAGTTGCTACATCCCTTCAGTCTGGGGTATGTTCCACGGCATATGTTAAAACTAGTCTGGGCCAAGCTAGGTGCTCCCCTCACTTGATGTGATACCTTCTCGAAGGAAAATGGATACCTTCCCCAAGAGCAGCTTCGTAGGGGGCACGCGTGTAGCTGGGCACCATTTGGGACACCATGAGGGTTCAGGGGTTTAAGGCTTGAAACCCTGAAACAACCAATAACCGCAACCATCACCCGCTTCCTGGGCCCGATACTGGTAGATTGATTCCCCACCCAACCCTCTACTCCATATCTCCATCGCTCTCTGATTTTATCGCATTAAAATGTGCACCTTTCTCCCTTCGTAGGAAGAGCTGCCAATCTTCACTCGGGGGCGAGTCCTGGCGTAATCGGCATGTGAACCATGGGTCGGTAACGACATGGCATGCTCGCAGATTGAACGAAGATGGCATCTGGGATCAGAGGTTGCACCTCTGTAACTGCCCTGGCAGTAGCCATGGTCGGTGCAGTATAGTGATGCAGATGTTCGCTGCTCTAGCTGGCGCGCCGGGTGGAGCGCCAGTGTTCCCTAGTTGTTGCGATAATAGTTGTTGGGGCGGTGAGACCGGTCTGTACGCGGTCATGGACGAGGCTTATTTGCGGAAGTTGGAGTACATTGGGGTGGGATGTACGAGGCCACCATTTGTTGTTGAGTACTGAGTATTGCAGCGGAGCCTGACCGGTTGGGCGCAAGTGCACCTGCACACAGTGGGGCCTTATCCTTTTCCGGATACGGCAGGACGAGCACACTGCAATGCGCTGTGATGTATGCAATCACAGAAATGTGACGTGTGATACCATAATGACCTGGTGGATAAGTAGTCAGGTGTGAAATGTGCCGTGGTACGAAGTGCCCTGACACGGGGGAAGAAGGAGCCGATCTTCATCTCCACGTCAGCATTGTGCAGCAGGGATGTGTGAAGGCGCAGTCCTATTTCCAAACTTGACTTGGCATTTATGCAATCTCAAAGTCGTATATTCTGTTGTTACGTTGGCGTCGTTTCTTCCATTTCAAGATGAGGGTTGATGCAGTACTGCCAACGGGGCGCGGGGTTGATTCTGTACGTTTGGTTAGTTTGTGGTATCAAAGTGGAATCTGAGGGCCAAGTAGTTTTCAGATGTGCAAGGTGTGCGATACTTGCGATGACGCCTCCCTTGTTAACCCCAACCCTCGTTGCGCCCGAATTTCTCTGCATCTTGAGCAGCCGCAGCCCGGCCATGGCAGTACGCAGAACTGTGATCGCAGTCACAGGAGTGCTCACTGATCTTACATAAACATAACCTGGAAGTGCGCGACATGATCTGTCTCAACAAGAGACCGACCATTGAGACTATCTTGTTGGGAGCTATTACTTGAAGGGCGCTATAAGAGCCCCCAGTCGCGACCTCGCAAGCTTCGCCATGACCTCATCCCAGCCACGGTAATAGACACACGTCATTAGGCAAACAAGTCGTGACAAGGTGTATCCTTTCTTCGTTGTGAGTGAGAAATCGTATGATATGGTGAGGAAGCTCGCGCGCATCTGCATCCGCTACCTTATCCCATCCCACACCGTCGCACGCGACGGGAGGACGGGGTATGGGAGACGGCGACCGCGCACGTTCTACGGCATTGTTCAACGCATACCCCGTCCTCCCACACGCAACATTACATATCTTCCAAAGGTTAATGAAAAACATGGTGCAGTGCGACAGAATAGAAAACCTATTGTTGTAAGTGCTCGCTGCTTGGAGAACCCCTCGGGACCAGCATCGTCCGGGGGGAGCCCTGCATTGATACCGACCGACTCTCAAGGCACGCCGTGATTACTCCCACTGCTGTCTGTTTAAAAACGCCAGGTTACCTTTCACCCCAAACGATAACCCTAAACATACACACACGTACGCAAACGTTGAGAATGGTAAAAAGTGTTGAGAATGAGCGATACATCTACAAGAGGGAGAATGAGAAGAAGTAATACCGCGAGGTCAGGGCGCTTTCTTTCTTACAAAAGGCAGCAGCATGTGAGGTAAGCGACAACCTTCCGAGGCCTAATAGGGGGCTGTAGTAGAGGTGCTGGCAATTGACTGCTACAACCGGCACGCCCTGAGCAGGCCCACGGCGGTGGATTGCAAGGAATGCTGCACCCCCAACTGCGCTTGGTGATAGCCCGTGCTCCTCCATACACTTATGCGAGAAGAATAGCAATGCACCACGCACTGCGTGGGAACACAACCGGGAGTAAGAAGAAAGATGCCCGAGATAAAGATTGTGGATGTCCGGTGGAAGACGGGCATGCCCCAGCATACCTATCCTAGATAGGTAGTGCGTCCAGCAGCGATATATCAGTAGATGTACATTTACGTAAAAATGGATTGTGTCCGTCGGCAAGGGGGGCCAGCAGCACTGTGAGGCAGGGGGACGGTCATTTGCATCGGCCAGAAACTTGAAGAAGGAACGGAAAGGCAAGATAGCGGGCGTCAAACAGAAGTGTTCCAAGACCACGGTCTCATGTCCAGCGTGGGAATAATGCACTGGTTCTACTTGGCGGGAGTTTCTTCCATGTTTCCTGAGTCATCCATGAGCCACCACGTAGGTTTCCGGCTTCGCTGACCAGCCGTGAGCAGCCAGACCACGTAATCGTGAGCCATAATCTTGATCCATGCCACTTACGAAGAGGTCCACGCTTGCGTCCGTCGCCAGCAACGTCGCCTTGCGTAGGCCTCTATCAAGTGTCACATGTTGCTTCGGTCCTTAATTTCCAGATGAAGAATTAGGCGTGGACGATTTTCCAGCCTCGCTTAGTTGGGAGCCGATCGGGCCCTTCACACAACATGTCGTACAGAACCGTGCGAAGTGCGGACGTAATAGGAATATTCATTCCACTGGCGGGCCCATAACCCTCCTAGAGAGGCGTAGCGCAGAGCAGCGCAATCATGAAACGGAGGACAGGAAGAGGGGCAGCTGTGAAGATGAGGACAAGGATCCGGGTTTAAAAGATAAACTGGGCTCGACAGAGTCCGGACCAACAGATGGAACCATCGAACAGCTTGTTATCACCCGATTTTTCTCCGGTCTCGGCCTCTTCACGCCTGACCTGCCTGCGGTTACTGGCACATCCTGGCACTCAGGTCCATCACCATCCAGGGTTCGTCGAAGGTAGGCAGCACGGGCAGTTCCAGCAGCTCCACCACTATTGCCTCAGGGCCGTCCATGATGATAACGGAAATGACATAGTTCGTGAAAGCTGCGGTAGCGTCACGGGTTAGGTGAGGAAGAGTGATAGGAAGAGGATTGGAGACCGGAGCGCATATCCAGCGGGCCCAAATTGTGGCTGGAATTGCTGCGCATTCAACCAAGACGGCTGCATCGCCGCCCTTCATGGCCGAGATTCGCACACCAAACAGGTCATATGTGAACGTTGTGTACAGCGCCGTGCATGATGCCAGGCAGTGTGCTCCTGCGGGTCATGTTAACGTGTGGCTGTATTCGGGAGCTGTCAGAAGTCGTGGGAGGGGAACACAGTACTGCGAAGGCCTTGCAGGATAGGGCGGCGCTTGTCCTGGAGGCCAGTATGGGTAGGCTTCGGAGCTCTCCTGTACTTACCGATTAAGTGGTGCTGGAGTACGACTGGCATGACCTCCCGGTGCTCAGTGCATGACAGGACCACGACAACCAGCAGCGCGGCAGAAAAAAGGAGAGGAGGAACCTGTAACAGGTTTGATGCCATATGAACAACAGCGTCATGGTTACGACGTGCTGCTTCCCGGGAATGAAGCAGGGGGATGAAGTTGAAACAATAAGTTGGTGCGGGATGGGGCCAGTGGGTAGAGGGCGCCAGTGAGTAAGGGCCGATGTGTTCTGGTGCTAGGCCCTACAAGAACGTGGAGGCAGATAAATTGGAGCCACTAGCCGCGCGTCCTAGATAATACGTTGTCAGACCAGACAATGTCTATCTCATTATACGTGAATGTTTGGTAGAGCCCCGCCATCAAGCCTTGGACGCCATTTAAAAGGCTCATGTATTCAACTGACGCCCCAGCAGAATTCTTCCAGCCAACAGGCAGGGCGGTGGGCCCTCATGGACATGTGACCTGCACCATTATAACCAGCAAAAGACGCGGCTGTTTCCCGAGGCTGTTTGCAGTTGATACCTTTTCAAGACCGTCGCAACATCTGTTGCATTTGTGTCCGCCATACTAAGCTTGCGTCATTAGTTACAAGGCGCATCGCACGACATTTACCTGTGTGCATGACAGTCTGTCATACAGTAAGCATATCCACATGAAGTGTATCTTTTCCATATGCCATGTTCAACTGAAACAGAATTGGACGCCCTTGAGCAACAGAAGTGACTTTGGGCTTGGACTTTACAGGTGCAAACACATTTCAGCAATTTGAGGAAGACTGGAAACTAATAGCTGCACGGTTATCGACCGGGGTAGTCCTTAATGTACCGCCACCGTTCAACATCACGGTAGTCTACGGGAGCAAGATGCCGCGAGTTAACCCACTCCCCCCAGTTATGCACTCATATTACCAACTTAGGAGGACCGCCTCACTTCATCACCAGTCCGCTTGCTTTTCCTCCCAAACACATCCCTGCAACCAAACCGCACCTGCTCTTGCTCTAACCCATCAAGGCACTAGGGTGCACTATTCGGCTTTTGTCGGCGGCACGAGTTGTGCCGTCGCTACATCATTTATACGCGGATACATCGCCCGCTCGTCCAACTGCGCTTGAGCCCAGAGCAGCAGTTTCAACAAAAGAGGCAGGCGGGGCTCCTTTTCCTGCGCCTGGCTCTGTAGGATGGCTGCATTGAGCTCGCTGGCGGTCTTCTGACGCTGTGCCACGTCCATGAGGTCACCCAACGGGCTGGACTTGCTGTCCTCGAACGCCAGCAACGCCACAGTTCGTTCTGGATGAAACGGGACGTGGATCAAGACATGCCTCAATACGACAAGGCACGAGGAACGGCGGGGGGTTCAGTGAGGGCGAGGCAATGATAAAAGACGCGGCAGGACGGAGTGCCGCCCTGGTTATCGGTATGAGGCCAAGTGCTGGACCTTCATAACCCTGCTAACTGATTAACATTTTGCATTTGTAGTGTAGCTGTAGTGCATTTGCTGAAAGCAACGAGGGCGCTTGCCAATAGGGAGAACGTCTAGTCAGATGAGTAAATGTTCCTATCGCTCCGTTTTTTGCTCCGCTTTTTGCTCCATGATAGCCGCGTAACTGGCGTATTCGGCCATACAATTACGCCGCCGAAGTTGCAGGTTCATGGTCCGAGGGGTCATGAGATACCCACCCAGTTCTTCCAGAAACTCCACATTCTCCTCAGCCAGCGGTGCTAAGTTCTGCTGTGCGAAATCTAGGGCAGACTCCACGTTTCCAGCACGGATGAGTTCTATGAGTCGTTGCTGTTGAAGATGGAAGAAAAGCTTGGGCTGAGATTCCAAAATCTGTAGGGTTGAGGCCCACACGCCCACATATGGGCAGCCACACGATGACTATATCAGCGGTATCGTGCCGGAGGCGGATGGTAAGCACAAGTAGCACAACAGGTTCATGCCTTCACCAGGAAGAGATGTTGCGCTTCCGACCATAGCAGCTGCCTATTACAGAGACCTTGGATTGCCCTGTCCTCACTCGCTCTTCTTCCCCCCCAACACACAACAATACATCATCCGTGCAGGCCCTCTAAAACAGGTGGCATAGTAGTCACGGTCCCAATAGGCACACCTCCGGGTCCAGATCATTGACGCGCTCCATGGCCGCCTCTACGTCGCCGCCCTGCAGGGCTCTTCGAACCTCCATGCGGTCTGTGATAGCATCCAAATTTACACCGGGTGCCGTGCCGCTCTCTTTCTCAAACATACGCGCCGCTTCAACGTATCCCTGTCAGAATGTATTCCCAATACCATACATTTCAAAAGGGGAGCCTTAGAAGTTGTGTTTATGTGGAAAACATAAACCCGACACCCTAACTGACACACGCATGGATTCACAGCCTCTGACTGATACCCAATTCCCCTTCCACATAGCCTCACCTCCGTCACAAGGAAGTTCATGATAAGTTTATTCAAATCAGCCTTGGGAACCTTAACTGTAGCAAGCTTCTGCTCCCATACGTCCATAGGAATATTCTTCTTACTTCCAGCCTGTCAATGTTATAGGACGATATGAGTTGGCTCCAACTGTATTGTAAAAGATGTGCCATAAATGAACTTCCTCACCTCGCCCCGGCCCATGCTGGCCAATGTTTTTTGTAGATATTTGAGTTAATATTGTTTTTACAAGCACACTGAGTATCTGAGTTGTAAGCAATTACAGAACAATAACTCAAGGTCTCTAGCCAACAATCTGATGCATTAATAACCAATAACTTTGGTACGTTACCCGAAGGATTAAAATGTCTGTGTGGAATGTAACTTCTATTTGTTTAATAACTAGGTTTTCGTACTTTGGCTCCGAAGCCATTTGGCGGTAATGGCAGCCCCAATATCGGACTGCCAAACATGTTCTGACTGTAAGCCAAAGCAACTTAACTTGCGATACTATCCTCTGACAAATAAATCAAACCTAGGGATGGCACGATTTAGCAAAAGTTGCCATCCTCAAGTACACGAGCAGTGACCGAGGATATACACTTACGAGCGGCAGTTTCATCTGCTATAGCTTATAGAAATTTCCCGTAACGCACGCGGGAGGCCCGTCTCTGCTTAAGGAGTCCATAAGGGATGCCCACGGCATCCCTGTTCGAGTATGTGGCGGCGAATCTAGAGAATCCGCCCCTTACGCCGGAAGAGGTGGGGGCGACATGGTGAATGAGCGCTGGATGGTCGCACCCAGCATAACCGAACGCGGCAATCTCCACGGTGTATGTGCAGCTCGAGTTCTTTGCCGAGCACGAGAAGATTGAGATTATTCCTAACTTCACTCTCAACCTTCCAAATGGCATGCTAACATGCATAGAGGTGTGTGCGGAAGATTTTTGCTGCTTTTAGGAGGATGGGATTTACTTGTGGGCCCGTTGCGCTCGCAGGGCACTTACGGCCCCTTTCGGTCCAACATACCCATCAAGGTGCCACTGTACCTAGCACTGTCATTGTACCGGCGAGGAAAATGCCGCATTCAGCTGCCGTCTTGGATGGCCAAAGAGGAACTGAAAGGTGCGGAACTGTAACAACGTATGAGATAGGCCACTCCTGGAGTGATAATAGTTATGGTTGCGGAATAGGCAGCAACTGAAAGTGGCGGGCGATCGTGTTCTTCACTAGCACAATGACTACAATGTATGCACTCGTAATGGTCATGAAAGGTACATTCTGCGAATGACAGGTGTTCTTGAAGAGGAACGGACGCATCCTCAGTACTTCCAGCCCGTGCCACAGTACTACGTGGAAATCAGCAAATTGCTGTTTACAGAAGCGAGAGCGATCTTTGGAAGCAATAGCGAGCTGTGCGAGGTGGGTGACGCCCTAAATCCTATTGCTGTGTAGTCTGCATGCTTGCTGCATCGCTTCTGGAACCCTTGATGCAGATCTACGACATGATCGAGGAGCTTAAAAAAGTGCGAAACAGCAAGATCCTGGACGGCCTCCGCAAGGTGTCTGGACCAATAACCGTTAAGCTCAACCACCTCAGCCATGCGGAGAGCAACAAGATCCGTCTTCTGTTCGAAAACTCACTCAACATGTGGCACCAGCTCTCAAAGGCAAGTCCCGTTCACTCTCTTTCCAACTTCCGATCAACCGTCTCTATCTTGTGCTTCTCGCTCTACCTGCCCTGCAGAATGACAAGGTCTGGCAAGAAAACCAACTGGCAGGCAACGATGCTTCGATGACGCTGTAGAATTGACGCCCAGGAACCTGTCTTATCCAAATTACTTCCTTCGTACTGGGTGAAACGTGCGTGCATCAAAATGTTTCGATGCGTTAGTAGGTTGAATGCGGCAGCAAGTAGTATGTACACTTCACGTGACGGCACTCAATGTAGGCTGTGTGCTATGCCTGCAATGTGCGCCGGTGGACAAGCGCTCAGAGTGTAATGCATGTTCAACCACAGAGCGTCCCTAGTACGTCGCTCGTTCCTTGACGACATGTCCTTCATCCTGAAAACACGTCGGAATATTTCAGCCACACTCTCAAGCTAGGTTGCTGTGATAGGCTAGTCAAGCTCATTCAAATCGACAGCTGTTGCTCCATCAGTTTGCTCACATGAAGCAGCAGCCGTGGCAACCCCAGAGCCGTGCTCAACTTCGGACCGCCCAGCGTCATTCACTCCCAGTGTACCCAGCCCTGAGCTCTTGGGTTGCACTAATGGCATGGCCGACCTGTTCAGCTCTGCCTGCGCCGCTTTCACTGACTCCAGGTACGCGCAGCCATCATCCTCGGGTCTGTGGCACCATTGCCCCTCCAGAATCACCTTGCTATCACTTGCAAACTTCTGACGTTGGCTTGACAGCTCTGCATACAGTTGTATTCCGTCAAATCGGTCGGAGGATGGCTTAGGAACACAGCCTTACTTTACCTTAAGGTTTTCCTATGCATCCAAGAGCATCCAAGGCTTCCAAACAATTACTGCTAATAAAATCTTCACTCATTTCAAACCCTTACTATCGACGGGCGTTGCAAAGATTCAAGATTTTTTTTACTATCCGTTCATGCTTACCATCGGGCTCCTCCTCGCCAGGTCGTGCTGTGTACGTTGCGAGTCGCTGACGCGCCTCAATCAGCTCCTGCGGATCTTCTTCAAACTCGTATTCGCCGTCACTGAGTTCATCGAACGCTGGGTCAGTGTCTCCTTCGGGGAGCCCTAGCTGTTTTCGTCGCTGGTAATTGACCAGGGAGGGTAAAGAAACAACACGAGAGAAACAGAGAACGTGACGGACTTTCAATGACACAAAACGTAGACACAGTGATATGATCAGTTATCCAACAAGCTCAGTCAATCTGGTCCGCCCCAGTTAGGTGGGCAGTTGCTTCAAATTGTGTGGATTGGGTTAATATGCGCGGACACATTCAATTACTTGGTCACACGCGTTTTGCGATGCTTTTACCTCACGCCAGCCTTGGGCCCGCATCTGCATCATAAATTCGTGGTTTTGGCGGTTGCGATTGTCCTCCTCCTCCTTTAACTTGTTGCGCATGGCCCTTTCCGCTTCCAATCCGCCTTCCAGCCTAACATGGGCAGAAGCAATCAGACATAATTAAGAGGACGTCTTAGCTGATAACGGGCCTGACATGCACTTTCCAGTTCACGCTGCAGCGCGGTCACCAGAAACCACTCCGGCAGGACTGTTCTTTACAACCACGGCAGTTAGTGTTTTCGTGTAGAAAGTATTCTGAACTGGGACAGGATCTTATTTTGCCGTTGTGTACGACCACGCCACTGCTTACCATGCCTCTGCGATTTTACGTTCGTTGTCAAAGACAGGCCGGTCGTCAAGGTAGGTCAGCGTCGGAATGCTCGTGATGACTATCTTGCGATAATTCCGGATATTGGAAACAACGGGATTACCCTTCAAGTAAAGGCAGCGCAGGTCACAAATCTGTTTGAGTACGTCAAGGATGGCCGGATCAGACAGCTGGTTACTTTGTAGGTCCAACGTCTGCAAGGACTTGCATTCCGCCAGGTGCTCCACTGACTCCAGGGTAGTTAGATGGTTGTGCGTTGCTATCAGGGTGCGGAGGTTCTTACAGCAGGAAAGCCCCTCCAGGTGGGTTAGCTGGTTGTTGCTGATGTTGAGAGTATCCAGGTTCTCAACCTCCTCCAGGTTGCTTATCTTGTAAATGCAGTTTTGTTGCACATACCTAAATCATCAGCAGCAAAGCAGCATTTTGTCTTGTCAAAGGGGAGACCTTCCTATGACGTACGGTCGTGCTGTGTACAGCACGACGCGTTCCGTCATGCACTTACAGGCATTTCAGCTCTTTCAATGGTGGCAGCCCCTCCAAGCTCTCCAACACGTTCCCCTCAAGGAATAGGGCTTTCAGGTTCACATATTCTTCCAAGCAGGCAATTTGTGAAAAACCCTTGAAGTTGAGGTAAAGCTTGTCATTCAGGGACGGTGTCCTATAAAGTTGATTTTGCTTACATATCTCTAGCAAGGCTTCTTTCGTCATGCAGGCGCACATGGTCGCGTTTCTGGCCCCGCGGCCCGTCACCTAGGTCACAGTGAAAATAATCACGGGATTAAACGAATTAATTTTACCATTCTATATTGTAACGAATAATTCGTGATGTAAACTGTTTTTTCAATATTGCCTCCTGGTGCGTACGGGGACGGATCCAGGTGAATAGAGCGTCCCCGACAACATAAACGTATTTGATTGCAAGTTGGGGTATTAAGTAACAGATTTTACATCACTAGTAATGAATCAAAAGTAATGGTGCAATCGTAAGACATTCCTGGCGGGGCGGCAACCTGTGACAGCCCCACAGCATGGCAGACGCCCAAGCCCTCTTGGTAACCCTAGATGGAGAAGTAGACATAGAGAAGCTTAGGATAGCTTTGCATGACATCACAACTATTTTGCAGCCGCTGCTTGAGTTTGGCCGCTCAGGGAAAGTGGACGGCGATGCTTTGCGACCGATCGCGCGCATACACGGGCCCGTCGTGACGTCCCTGATTAAATCCATGGGTGCCCGCCTTTCCCCTGACTTGGAGCACAATCCTGAGCAGCTTGTGGTGTTCGGTGAAGCGGTGTGTCTTGGTCTCAATGCCCTTGACGTCCTACGGCCTGTCCTTAAGGCATCCCAACATGAGTTGGATGTCCAGAGATACAATTTTGTGCGGAAGCTGGCAGGATATGGATTACATGAGCATGCATTGGTGCAAGGAAAGGTGCTGCTTGCGTCGGCTGCTGCAAGTCCAGGCACGGTGGCCGGTCCCGGTGACCTCCATATTGCGGCCGTCGCTAACCTCCTTGTCTGCTACTCGGCACTTGTAAAGCAAGGAGCCAGCCGTGCCGAGATTTTATGGAGGGACATCCATTGTCCCTTGGACAGCTTACTCTCCTTGGCCAGGTTTGAAAGGGTGTTCGTAGAGCCTTGCATTCCTCGGATAACCGATGGATGGCCTTCATCCGTCAACCACAGGGATGCGGCAGAACCCCACGAAGCAGCGAAGCGGCTAGGCTTGGTGCTGAAATGTCTCAGCAAGGTAGGGGAAATGAGTAATGTAAACGGTGGCCTGAACGTGCAGCTCACCTTCCTGGTTATCAGGGTTTTCCTTCCCCATGTGCCCCATGTGTCCTGTAATGGCAGGTGGTGGAGACGTTGCAATACGCATGTGTCGTCTGTAACTTGAGCCCGAGGGCAGTGGCGCAGCAGTTGACCGCACTAATAGCCTGTGGAGTGCTGTGCCGGCAGGAGCAAGCGGTCCAACAAGTGGGTTATGCTAGGGCCGTTCTATGTAAAGGCAAGATTTATTTCTCGAATATAGATGCATGACGGCAAAAAACATAATTGCAGATGCTGGTTGACGATGCAGCGGCGGCCGCAGACACAGTGAAGCTTGCCTTGGCGGAGGCTTTGCTGCAAGAAATAGCATCCCAAGGTGGGCTACATGAGTACCAAATAGAGTTGAGGGAATTGAGCAATAAACGCAAATGCCAATTCGGTGCGTAGGATCTCTACCGGAGCACCTGCTACCCATGTTGCATCAACTCGTTGTGAGCCTGGGGCAGAAGCGAACAGGACCTGTAACAGCGATGGAAGATCGGTAAGCAAAGTATGCCGCTTCCAAGCGCTGTCGAATATACAAGGCGACCTCCTTGATTCTTAACGTTTGGCCTCCTTGCAGGTTGCCTGATCGCCAGCCCTTGGCAACAATCGTGCACGCGGCGCTGGCCTTGCCGCATTGCAAGCTCAGTGATGTGCCCGATGAACAGCTTCTTGCACTGCTTCATTCATTAGCTGCTGCGGTTACTAGTCTTTCGGCTAATTCTTTACCATCAGGTCTATTGCAATACCGGCTCTGTTGGACCTGCTTGGACGGTCTGCGGGTCTCCGTAGCCAGTATTCTGACACAGTTGCTGAGTTTGCCTCAAGCAGCAGGTAAGGAGCTGTACGGTTGAAGGGTGCCGAACTTCAGGATTTCGTCGTTGAATACACAGCTGTAGCTAGAAAGCTCTTTGTCACTGTATATATCACTGCTTTGATGTGATGGGTTGGCGATAATTTGCGCAGGCGGATACTTATGTGTCCTTGCGCAGTGTATGGAACTCTTGTGCGGCGCAAATTTGGCCCTGCTGGAAGCTAGCGACACTGCAGACGCTGCTGTGGTGAGTTCCTGTCGTGGGCAGATGAATATTACAGCATTGGCCGTTATAAGCCTTCACGTTGACGCAGGCGTTATCAAGCGGTACCTCAGCGGTATCAATTGCCGTTCGCCTGCAAGTGGCACATGCCTTTTGCACAGGCCAGGTATCGGCGCTCCAGGAGGACATGTCACGGTATGTGGAGCTGCTTAAACGGCTTCTTACATGCCCGAAGCAGCGTCAGCGGGCGGGTTCATCTGGCGGTGTCGAGATGGCTGTTTTCCACAGCTTGTCTGCATCGCTCTCAAACGCAGGTATGCTTTCGCCGAGATCCCGTCCTTGCTTTTTATTAACACGTTTAATAAACCGCAAGTTTATTACCTATTTTCCAATCGCTTACAGGTCTTGACCTCCTTCAGGCGCAACACGCAGCGCCTGCGACAGTCTTGTTGCAGGCAGCAGCAGACCTGGCTTTTGAGCGTCTTCGGCAGCTCCGGGCGTTGGGATGTCTGGTTCCCGAAGCGGATGTACTGCAGCTGATCAAGAAGTGCAAGGCACATGTAACCGCACTTCAGCAGCTTGCGTTGCATGGGGAGGCAATGGCAGCGGCGGCAGCTTGCGTGGCCCAGCTGCATACGGTGGGCCAAATGCTCCATGATCTCATTACATTGTCTATGCAGTTTCAGCTCGCAAACTCCTAACGTAAAGGCTTGTTACTGTTAATTGTTATCTTGTATGAAATTTCGCAGTGCGCAGGGGGCAAGGTCTACCTTCTAAGGCCAATCATTAAACAGTTCTTGCTGTCAAGCATGGCGAATTTTGATGCTGCTGTAGCAGCCGGGGCGTTGTCCAGTGCGCCTCAAATGAAGGCGCCTTCCAGAGCGGAGAGCACAGCTGCACCGGCGGCTCCCTGCAAAGTACAAAGACGCCGCGGCCGTTTCCAGCGGATGCAAACCAGCATGCAGCTGCTAGGCTCCCCTTCAGCAGAGCAATATTCCGACCAAATCGGACCCCAAGATAATTTAGGTTGGGAAGCGGCCCTTGTTGGGCAGTCAGCTGTTCCGAAAGCCGCATCAGCCGTACCGCGCGCGCTGGTGCAGTCCCTGGCAGCAGCAGCCGTGCGTGAGAAAGGAGGTCGACCGGGCCTGCTTAACGCTCTGGACATGTACGCTGTCCAAGAGCTTGAGATTCTGAGGGAAGAGAGCAAACGCCGTGACGAGGGTGACAACATCCAGTTACTTTACAGCAGTGCAGTGTTAGGTAAGATCGTATTAATTGACACCATGAAAACCCTGCCTGTCGCCCGTCCTTCCGGTGTTCGCTTCCGCCCAACGTAATCCTGGTTACTGGCCATCGCTGCTGCTCAGGAGCATTGCGTGCATGCGCCAATGCCGCTGCAAACAGCCAGATCCTGCGTGCGCGGGAGCTCCTGGTGAAGGCGTTAACTTCCACGGCAGCTCTTGAAGCCCAGGTCTGCGATCTAAGCGCCAGTTGTGAGCTACTGGACGCGCTCGTGAGCGAGATGCAGAACGACGCCGGGGCTTTGCATGCTGCTGATCTTGGTCTGCTGGACTCGGCCGCGCTGGCGCACGCACAGCTGGGCCTGTGCCTTGCACAGTGTCAAATTAAAGGACGCATGGTGGGTGGGTTGCGAAAGGTTCCTGGGCACAAAGAATAAATACATGTATGATGTGTATTGCAAATCACGTGCCAGCGGACCTGCATGACGGTTACGCAGGCCCCGGTCTGTTGCCATTTGTTGGCTAGGTTTATGCTTCCTTTCGCCAGTATTTTGTTAGCACGCCAAATTTCCTAAGAACGTCATTAAGCGTGCCTCTAATTCGGTCCGTGTAAACTATCCTGACAATCTTCTGCCCATAGGCCGACACGTCTGCGATTGGCCATATCGACCAGGCTATATCTTTGTGGCGCCGCATGCTAGCAGCGTGGGTCGGGGACGGTGCGACTTTGCTGCCGCGAATGCCCCAGGCCACGCTTCACGCCGCCCTGCAAGTCCAGCAGTATATGCATCTTCACGGTATTCAGCATCCCGAAGCAGCTCGCTACAGTCATGAAATCATTTGGCAGCTTATGCGCGGCCTAAAGGCTAAGGTGAGTCTCACCACCTTGGCCAAACACAATTATGCGCTTTTGCCGTTGTCGTTGAATTGAGCCAACATAAGTCCGTTGGCAGGTGTATCGGTGCCTTTCCATACTAGCATCCCCGCTGCCCGCAGGTCAAGCTTCGTGAGCAGCACACGTATCTGATGTCCTCAACAATGCCGTTTACGAATTGCACGACATGGTTGCTTGCGGTTCAGCTGACTGCCCCCCTCGCCGAAATCTTTAAGGACACGCAGCCGGACAAGAAGCTGGCCGAGATCCTGAAGGTCACAGAAGCATTGAGGTGTGATGGGTACTGGCGGGTTGGCATTACAGTTACGTATGCGATATGTTTGGCCTCATGCATCTGCAGGAACGCCTATGCAACAGACGCAGTCGACCATACCGCAGTTGCTGCGATTGCTGACTCCTGTGCCACGGAGCTCGAACTGCGCGGTTTCCTGCGCCATGGTTCAACGTCAATGCTACTGCGGAGTCAGTGCCACCAGCTTGCAGCTGCCGCCTACCTGCGTGCGGGAAAAACGTCGCTTGCCTACACCCAGGCGCAAGAGTCGCTGCGCATCACATGTAGCATGTTCATGTCCATAGAGTGCACAAGCTTGGCGTGCAAGGGTGGATCAGCCGGGAGCACGGGGAACCCCGCGCCAAGTGTGCGCGACATGACGCCAGCGGAAGCAGCTGCCGCAGTTGTCAAGTCGGGTACGTTGGCTAGCGCGTTGGACTATGCCCCGGACGATCTTGGCATGAATGTGGATCAGCAGTCAGGTGGAGAAGCGGCACCTTCCTCAGATACCCTTGCAGCGATTGGTTCATCGGAAATGCGCTCTGGCCGTGGACTTACTGTTGGGCTGGCGTGGGCAGTGACGGCTGCGCACCTTGCATCTCTCCATTATGCGGCTCGCATATTTGAGGCCGCAGGCTGTGTTGAAGATGCCAGTTGCCTGTGGAGAGAGTGCAGTCGTACAGCGGAGCTGTTCGGTGCTGCCGGCGTACAGTCCCTCTGCAACAGTTACTTGGCGGAGCTGTCCTGTCGGCGAGGTGATGGTGAGGCCGCAGCCGCGCATATTGAGACAGCTGGCACAGGCGTATGTGTAGATTGCAAAGATTCCGTCGCACAGCCCAGCTTGAGTGCTGCCGAAGCGGCATTGCTGACCACTCATGTGTACTCAGCCCGCGCGCGCCTCGCACTGCTGCATGAAAACCTTCAAATGGTAGACGAGGCCAGCCAGAAGGGCATTAGCACCCTCGGCATTCCGGTGACGACAGTCCATCTGAGTGACGCCTGCGGACTGAACTGTACAGAGATTCCACCGATGCGCCTTGACTCGCTGGTCTGGCATAATGTCTGCGTACGCGCCCAGCTTGAAAGAATCCGTGCTGAGGGATTGTTGCGGCTTGGGCATGGCCAAGAAGCCGCTCAGCTCTTGGAGGGCACATTGGGGCAGTTGCAGCATGCAGCAAAAGCATACTTCGTCCGCACAGCAGCGGAAGTTTGGCCAGTTGACTACGGCCTTCTGTTGGCCCATCAGGCGTTTGCGAGGTTACAGGCCACCCCGTACAGCTGTGGCAGTGCATC
Source organism: Volvox africanus (assembly GCA_030268105.1). NCBI lineage: Eukaryota > Viridiplantae > Chlorophyta > Chlorophyceae > Chlamydomonadales > Volvocaceae > Volvox > Volvox africanus. The sequence continues at coordinate 2,041,724 of BSDZ01000089.1, read as the reverse complement.
TGTCGTAGGCCTTGGCGAATCCGATAGCCGCAGCGCAAAACTTGGCGAAGAGGAGGTATCCAGCAGCATTCCGTCTGACACCACCGCTGGGTCAAATGGCACTGATCAGTCAGGAAAGCGGGGTAAGCACTCTTTTTTTCCGAATGGGATCGTTTGGCCTTAATGCATCAACTCATGAGTTGCACGCTGTGATTGCAGGTGGAAAGGGAAAAGCCAGCAGCGGCTCGTCCAAAGGCCGCTCAAAGCAACAGAGGATTCCAGAATCCCCAGATGGCAAGCAACTGGAAGGCATATCTCTTTCTGCCAGGCCTGGTTTGCAAGCTTTTTCCTGCAGCATCCCAGCATTGCTTCAGTCCTTGGAGCTCTGTTGGCAATTGCCGCTTGCCGCCGTGTATGCGTGCCGCCAACTGCTACATGCGTCAATAGCACTGGGCCTTCCTTACGCAGCTACTATGTTCTTGCACCTAGGGCAGGGTATGTCGTACGCTCAGGAGCAGGCGCTGCAGCGAGAGTCCAGGCGCTATGCATGCAGAAGTGTACGACAGCCTCCACATGCGGTCGTCTCGGACATCTGCACAGGGAGTATCTCCGATTTCAACTGTACGGCTGAAGCCGTCACGGAGGACTGCAACTCAGGGCAGAAGGAATGCATCATAGCGGCGGATGTATGTGATTCTGCTCTCACGATGCTCTCCGGACTTCGTGAAGATGGCACGAGCAGCACAAACGCCTTCCTAAGGCTAGAAACTGGTGCGGAAAGGTGGCTGCACTGTGTGTTTGACCGCCTGCCCGAGGGCGCCGTGGTCTCTTGTGTCATCCAGGACCCCCAAGGTGAGATAGACTTGGTGCTGGTAGTTCCGTAACTTCTGGACTGTTGCGCCGCCTGATGTGTGTGCCAAGTTTCTTGCTCGTGCTCATCCGTTCGTCCCTCGTCCCCGGCTCTTTGTACAGCTCGCCAGCTACTATTGGGACGCGCTGCACGTGGCGCTGTGCCCTTGCTGGCGGTCTTGCCGGGGGCCTACCCTAACTCTTCACGCCATCGGCTGTCGGTGCCCTCCGCTGTGGAAAGTCCGGCCAGTCAAGTCCTTGATCGCTGCGTGGCACGGCTGTGCCAGCTGCTGGAGGAGAGTGGGGACAGCATGCAGATGGACCAGGACGCAGCGTCATCACAGAGCCACAAAGTCAAGTGGTGGAAGGTGAGTGCAGGGTAGGACCTTCAGCCCGATACGTTGTTCTGCTACAAGGTATGGTCCATGATTGCTATGTGTGTACTGCTATTGCCATGGCGCGCTATCTATCTTGGTGTTAAATGTGTGGTCGCGTAGTTGACGTTTTATCTCGTGTCGTATGCATGTTGTGCAGACACGTGTCTCACTCAACGAGGCCGTCAAAGGGCTGTTGCAGGAGCTTGATGAGCAATGCCTGGGCCCATGGCGGTGCTTGCTGCTGCCAGTGCCTGCCGCGCACCTCGACATATGGCGAGCCGCTGTTGACGCTTTCATCAAAGAGCACTTCACCTCTGATCATGGACAGCACGGCGGCATTGGCGAGGAGTTATGCCGCCGCCATGCGGAAGTCCTGCGCGAGCTACTAGTGGTTGCCTTATCGGGTATGCGCCATCTACACGGAAGCGATGTAACTGCCCTAGTGAACGTCATCTGCAGTCAGCTTGGGATTTCTGGAGCTAGCAATCTGGCGGTGGAGCTCTCAGCGGTCGAGGCCGCCGTACGAGTCCAGCTTCTCAAGCTGCGCACCGGCTCAACGTCAGTGGTTGCCTGTGACGGTCGTGATGATAAGGGATCACCGGGAGGTGTTCCAGCCGGCCGAGGTATAGGCCACGCAGCAGCACGCAGTAATGCAGCCGGCACACCAGCCGCACCAATGACCCGGGCGCGGACGAATCCATGTACTCAACTTCAAGGCACAGCGTCTACAGTACGCCTGGGAAGTCGGGACTCCTGTAGGCGATTAGGCATTACATCCCCTTGTGCGGCCAACGAGCACATGGATGCCGATAACACGCAACCGCAATCGGTTGGCATGCTGGATGCGCATGGACGGGCTAGGCGCGCATCACGCCGGCCGACAGCACAAGCTGAGCCAGCAAGGTATGTGTCGCGATTGCTGCATCCTTCGCCAGTAATGTGCGTGGACGTGTAGGATTAATCCATAAATGAGCTTGTCCGGCCATTACACATTTTTTGACGGAGAAACAAGGAACAGTTGCCTTTCCAATATGACGTATTTGTCGACGCTTACCCGTCCCTGTTTCATTTTCGGCAATTGATACAAATCAGCAGCCAGGCCGTCGCGTGCAAGGGGCCGGCACGTGCGACGTGCATGCAGCTGGCAACGCAAAGATGCTCGGGCGCGATGGTCATAAGCGAGGATTTGCATTCGGAATGCAGCGGGCCGGACGCTGCTCGCTGTGCATCCAAGCCACATAAGACGCCAGTGGTCAGTACTAACACGGCCGGGGGACCAAGCTTGGAGCTGGGTGGATCAGTGCTGCCAATTGCTAGCACAGTACTCCTCGTGCTCAGCCCTGCGCTGCACGCTCTTCCTTGGGAAAGCATTCCGTGCTGCCACGGCAACGATCTTTATCGGATTCTGAACCTAACAACGGCCTGTGCGACAGCAGCACAGCTTACAGAGAGGGCCTGTGCTTCGGGTAATTTTGTCGGACAAGGTGAAGGCCTAGGGGCGACTGGCAGATGTGGCTCAACCTCCGCTTCCGACAACAATGCCGCTCCCGCATACACACCCTCGGCCTTCTATGTACTAAACCCAAGTGGTGACCTTCTCGACACCCAGCGCTTCTTCAAGCCCATCCTTGAGGCGCAGCCCCTCTGGGAGGTACGGTTTAGTGCTAATCATTCCTTCAGTGGGTGTAGGTGCACAAGCCGTAGAGGGCGCCAACACGCTAACCCGTCTGTCATTAGGCGCTGGTAGTAGGGGGCCTTACATTCATAGGTTCACGTATACGGCGGCACGGTTTCATGCTGTTGGTCCCCTCTCCGTAATACCCTATAGGGTATTACGGGCGAGCGACCCTGCGCCAAGACGCTGCTGGCGGCGCTACAGTCCTATGAACTGTTCCTCTATTTCGGGCACGGTAGCGGGGAGCAGTTCCTGCCCCGACCCGCGCTGCGCAAGTTGCAACGTTGCGCGAGCTGCCTATTGATGGGCTGCAGTAGCGGCCGCCTGCGCCTGCATGGAGCTTACGACCCAACGGGTGCCGCCGTGGCGTACTTACTTGCAGGTGCGCATTATATAAGGTATATTTTGTTACGATACCCTTTTTTACCAAATGGTAGTAAACCGGTGGGCAGGTACACGTCTCACTGTCTTGCGGTGCTGCGTTGGTTTTCTGACATGTTCAAGTGCATTCCTGCAGGTTGCCCTGCGCTGGTTGCCAACCTGTGGGATGTCACGGATCGGGACATTGATCGCTTTAGCCAGGCATTAATGCACGCATGGCTTGGCTGCACTGGAGCAATGCCCACTACGTCCAGCACCAGCTGCAGCGGCGCTTCTACCGCTGCCAAGCCTGAGCGCGCGTGCATGGTTAGGGGGAACTGTGAGCCGCTCGGCCTGGCAGTCGCCCACAGCCGGAGCGCCTGCAAGCTACCATACTTGATTGGCGCGGCACCTGTTTGCTATGGTCTGCCCCAACATAATGAACATTTTCCTTACTAAATCACAAGTGAGGGGTAGGGTCGACGTTGTTTTTGTTACCTGTTTACCACGGCTGCAGCGATAAGTACGGTGGCGTGGGATTTTTCACTTGGCCACCTGTAGCGGCACTTCCGATTTTGACGGGAGGATAAACATTTAGCGTCGCACTGATGACGGTGCTGGCGGTATGCTGTAGGACAACGTTTTCTCCATGGCTGTTATGGCGTTTCTGTAAGGTGCCGTACGCACAGAATTGACGCTGAACGGTATATGTATGCCTTGGATATCCGTTCTGTAACTTGCGCTCAAAGGCAGCAGGAGCATTCTAGGTAGACGGCTTCGGCAAGAGTGTAATAATAGTTTTTATCTCATAGTACCCTCGCACACTGTCGCATGATTGTGTTATAAACAGCTACCCAGCACATCGTGTTTTTGTATTTCTTGTAACATTAGCTTTCATAATCACGTACCTAGTCAACCGCACGTGCGCGACCAGTTCCAACGCCGTTATAATTGGAAGGGTGGAACGCCACAATGTCTTCCTATGCATTACATAATTCTTGCCGTTTGCTGTCGGAGACCCGCCACGTCAGCGGTGTTTCCGCTCGACCTGGCGCGCAAGGGTTACGCACTCATCGCAGTCAGCCTAGGCAGCTAGCGCTTAGTCGGAGTCCTAGGGCAGGTAGGTATCCAGCGTTGCTGATGTCGATTGTGGTCTTTGACAGCTCACTGCATAACTTCCTACGGGACGCAGGCAAATGCAAACAACAGGCAGGCAAACAGCAAGCTGTCGACGAGGTACCATTGATACGCAGTATCTACGATGTTGATAATGGTCAGGTGCGTAGCAGTCATCGGCTAGGATACAGACACACATCGCCGCGACGACTGTTTGTCTTCTAAAGCGCGAATTCTGTGACGAACAGATATTGGGCTTCGGTGCGGACCTTTCTGAGGATCATCCGGGCTACCATGATGAGGCATATAAACTCCGGCGGACGATGTTGGCAGAGGCAGCGAAGGAGCACGCCGTGTGAGTTTAAAATGTGTATACAACACGGTGCTGATTGTTTTGCCATGCGCTCTTTTGCCTTTAAAGTTTCTTGGGACATCACAGCTTACATGTTTGAGCTAGGGCCAATAGTGCCTCATCGTGTGGACCGCCCGGCGGTTGCAGTGGCGCTCCCATTCCAGACGTGGACTATACCCCGGAGGAAGTGGCCACCTGGAACACTGTGCTGGAGCAACTTCAGGATCTCCTGCCTCGCCACGCCTGCAAGGAGTACTTGCGCTGCCTACCGCTTTTCAACTTTCAGCACGATAGGGTGAGTAGGGACGGAGAAGGGCGCCTTGTAGCGCCTTGTGCACGTCGTTCAAGCCACGCCAAGGGTAGAAACCTTTGATTAATCTGTGAATTTAGACCCTCCAGGACTCGTACGTAAGGCATCTGTGTTTGGGTTCAACGCCGTGTTTTCCCGACCTATCTCCTCCATGCGAATGTCCATGCGGAATGGAATTCTTAGTTTGCTTTCATCGTCGATGCTGGAATGCTTAGCTTGTGGGTTTACACTGTGAGAAGCATTGCTCAGAATCCGCGCGCTTATGAAGCTAGGCCTACTGCGTGTCCGACAGGTTCCCCAGCTTCAAGCGATGAACCAGGTGCTCCAGGCCACCACGGGCTGGACTATTAGGCCAGTGGCGGGCCTGATGCACCCACGTCATTTCCTGGCGGGGCTGGCTTTCAAGTGAGTGGGACACGTATCGTATTCAGCGGGGGCGTTCCTGCCAGTGGGGGAGGAGGGACGCTGTTTCAGGCCTTCAGGCTCACGTAACGGAAGGCCGCCGCTGTCTTGAATAAGAGCTATGCAGTAGGGGAAGTACCCGTTCTGTGGCTGCACAACGGATTGTGCATTTCCAGGTAATGCGCTAAGCATGCGCTTGTGTTTATCGGGGCCCACCGGTGAATGGGCAACATGACATTACTGTGCAGCCGTGACATCAAGATGTTACTCCCCTAATCTGCTTTTGCCCTGCTTCGCAGGCATTTTCATTCGACACAGGTGCGCATAATTGCGGGGTTTGGGACAAATGAGCATGCTGCACTTTTGTGCAACACTTTTGTTTGGGCTTCGTTGCCGCTTGTCATGTAGTTTGCTTGTGTCAGCTCGTCAGGCCACAACATCGTGCGGTTTGTGTTGTGGGCGGCTGGGCTATGATCGGTATAGATTGCAGGCAGTTTTACACGCATGGCGCTTTTTTCCGCTGCCTCGAAGAGGTGCTGTAAAAGCCAGGAGAGAGGACCGGACGATCAGCGACTGGATGATCTTGGCGCCCGCTACAGTTGCTGACGCCCAGTTTGCTGTATGTAATGTGTCCTGGTCGCAGTACATGCGTCACCCCAGCAACCCTAGCTATACGCCGGAGCCTGACGTAGTGCACGAGCTTATAGGTAAGTCTCTGCAAAACCACGTGGCGCATTGAATTGACCTTGTTACTTTTCCGGGTATTATGTAGCGGGGTAAAGACGTGATCGAGAGGTCAAGGTTGTCTCTTATACTAGCTTGCATGCTTTCCCCCGCGACTTACACTATCGTCTGCGATGTCCTGACTGTCACACGCGATAGTTACTCAGCCGCGTCCACAGAGCCCCTCGGTTCAGTCCAGTGGTTCAGTTAGCCCCTCCAGCAAGTAGCTCCTTGAAGAGTGGCCATGTGAAATGGCACAGCGTGGGCTCGCTCCACGAAGCACTCCCGAGCAGCAAGGCAACGTGTGGCCACCACTTGCCGTTGATCCGACTTCTGTGCTTTCGATTGCTGTGCCCCTCCTATTGACCGTGTTTGGTAGGCCATGTGCCACTGCTAGCCGACCCCGCGTACTGTCGGCTGGTGCAAGCCATCGGCGCAGCCTCCTTGGGCGCCGATGAGAAAACCATCTGGCACCTGACGAAGGTGTACTGGTACACGGTGGAGTTTGGGGTCGTGCGAGAGTCCGACAGCGTCAAGGCCTTTGGCGCAGGTGAGGGGGAATGCTTGCAAATGAGGAACGCGGTCGGGTGGGCCTTACGCCTGAGGTTTTTGAGAACGCGAAGGAAGAATCATTGTACACAAATCTATAACGTGCAACGCAGGTTGAGGGTGCAGGTCTGGCAGAGGGCAAAGGGATAGTCGGAAACGAGGATACAGGGACAGCCCTGATACCAGAAACGTTTGCCGCCCTCCCCCCCCCGAAAGGATTCTTCACTGGACGTTTGGTTGGGACATGCGGTCCAGCGGCTGTCTGCTGCCTATTAGCCAGTGTTCCTTGTGGGACGAAGTAACGCACACCTCTATGACGAGCAAGTGAGGGCGTCGTTTCGCCTTAGGCTATGGAAACTGCCGCTTCTAATAGTGCGTTTCCGGCACGGAATGTTGGGAGGGGGGGGAAAGGTAACACACCCCACAGGTGCAATGGCTCTACTGGAGGTAAAGCGACGGTTTCCGCCTTTCTCGCCCGCCAGTGTTGGGAGGATGCCACTTGGGGCGCCCTCTCGAAAGTTTGGTGCTGCTGCGCTTACTAAAGGCGCCCTCCCTGGTAACCAATCCACTCAAAAATCATGAAATAGAGAACAAAATCTAATATCAAATAGTATAATTATAATATAAAAATGTGTAATACATGAAAGATTAAAAATATTTCATGAAATGACCCCCCATTAAACCCCATGAAATACCCCCAAAACATATATGAAACACAATAAAATCATGAAACCCACTCTAAAATCATACTGCGGCATTGTGACTCGGTCACACAGGCATCCTGTCCAGCTTTGGTGAGCTGAAGCATATGGCCTCAGGCGCGGCGGAACTGCAGCAGCTGGACCCCTCCAAGCCTTTGCCCCGCATGTCCTACAAGGACGGCTACCAAACCCGCTACTTCCTGCTGGACAGCTTTAAGTCTGGCGCCGAGTTGCTGCAGAGCTATGCGGCGACTCTCACGCTGTCCGAGTAGTCCTACAGAACTCATCGACGGCGTGAGCTGTTGGGCGCCGGCACCGCTGGGTGGCGTAAGTCCCCAGGGGCCCATCGGAGGAGTGAACCTGGAAAGAAGGATGAAGGAGGGACACACTCTAAGGATGCATTTTGCAGGTATTAAGAGGGAGCAGTTTGTGAACCCGGATACGACAGTGTGAGTTCTCTCGCCGGTACCCCCCTCCCCCTTAGGTTGGGTTGTTGGGAGTCATATTTTCATGCGAATGACGTCAGCACACCTAGGCTTGTATACGAGAAGGGCTAAGCATTGCGTACCTATTCAGCTAATTGTGAGAAGGATTGAAAATACTTAGGTCTAAGCGCTGCCGGCATTGGCAACGCTCAAGGACAGCGTAACCTGGTAAGCAGCAAGGGTGATAGTGCCCCAAGGTCATTGGTGGTGACCTTCGCATTCCAGCTGATGCTGCGGGTTATCCACCTTTCCCGTGGTGTATTTCACACCAAATTGTATTGTATGGTTCTAAGGATTTTCGTGGGAACTATATACACGGTTTGCTTGCTGTATTGCTTGCTTGTACCTTCATCATTGTGTAGAGTTCCCCCGCAGCATGTACCATAATGTGGTGTGTATCAGTAATTGCGTTGCTACTTGTATTATTATAACGGCGCTGAGCCTCAACCAACGTTTTGTGCACAGCTGGTCGCGGATTGACGATTTCATACCCCGGCGCGGCCTGTTTGCGATATCCCTGCAGTACGAACTCATTTAATTCTTTTAAGCGGTTTTAGAGGGTAGCTGTATGTGCGCATTCCATCCATTAATGTTTGATGAAATGTGTGAAAGAACGTGTGAAGTCGTGGAAGGGGACACCATTTGCTTGGTTGACAGCGAAGGACGGACCTCCAGAGCTCGGGACCAGGGAGCTTGTTCCTCGGGGTCGGTGCTACACATCTCTGGGGAACAGGACTGAGCTATGACGGCGAACAACATGAACTATGTTGTTCGCCGTCTTTGCACGGCTGCTAGCAGTGTGCGGTCGGCAAGGCAGAAGCAACAACAGCAACAGCGACCGCGACAGCAAAAGACTTACACGGTACGATGCCCGTGGAGGACCGCGCACTGATGAACCCGTTATTGTGGGTGCACCCCAAGTCATGACGTATCTCCCGGGCCGTGTCGCCGAGTGAAAGTGATATGTTTCGTTTCGCTGTGTTTATGCTTGATGCCGATGGAGATTACTCGTACGAAGGCCTTACCTGGGTGGGAGGTTTATGAAGCTCGGTACTTGATAATTTCGGGGTTGCTGTGCATAGGCGTGGAAAGATACGCATAAGATCAGTAAGAGGCCCAGCAATGGGATGTTGCTGGTTTGTAATGACTAGAAGATTGGTATGATGGTCACCGAACGGAGGGGAAGATTCGCAATATTCTCAACATGTGGTGGCATCTTGAGATCTTCTCAAATGCCACCGCATCTCTCCCATTTAAGGATGGCCCTCAGGGATCTCTGTTCCAGAAGATGTGCCTCGATAGATGTTCCAGGGTGAAGAGGTAAAGATGCTGTTGAGCACTGTCGTTAAACACTACAGCGACTTCACCACATCATTATGACCTACGTCATGCTGACTGTCAGGGATTAGAACGTATGTATGCACTGAATTGAGGCAAGTTGTTTGCGGAAGTGCCGTCCAGTCGGACAAGTATGGCTAAAATCACAAGCGTGTCGATCTCGGCTTCAACGATGGAGGTGAAACGTTGGGAAGAGAACAGTAGCATCGTCAGCGTTATGTCATATGTATACATATGTCAGCGTTATGAGAAGTTACCGCAGTATTCTAACGAGTTGGGAGAGTGTGGAGAAAGGCACATGTCTTGTCCCCTCCTCTTTCCAAATCGCTCGAAGGGGAGTCGTGGGACCGTCAAGGAACGGTTGTGTGACCGTTGCACACATGGACCTCCGAAAGTACAACCCACGTGCAACTGAGCAGTGACCTCAGCGGGCTCTCAACGACCAACAAACAATGCACCAACAACGATGCATGTTTCAACCAACAGATTAACCAACAACCAGCGCATAACCAACTGACCTGACAATCATGCGCGGTCAAAACATGCTTAATCCAGTGACCCTCCCTTCCATCCCACACATCCACCCCTCTTTTAGCCCATTCTAACGAGTACTTTATATTCATCCTTGGATGAGCAGACAAAAGAGAGACAGTTGCTCTTCGAACCGCTTGCGGCCCCGCTCGGTGAATGCCTTGTCGCAGCACCACCCCAGCAACGAGTCCCACTCCGAAACCACCTCATCGTAATCACCACGAAGCAACAACAACTCCCCATCCACCACCCCCTCTTGCGGCCGCTGCGGCTGTTGCTGCCCTGCTTCTGGCTCCTCCGCACCCTCTTGGCCCTGCGCTGCTATGCTGGGTTCTCCCCCCGCACCCACCGCCAGTGCCAACAGAGCTGCACTCCTCCCTCCACCACTGGACCCCGCCCGCTGCTCTGCAGCCACCCTCTTGAGCCACTCATCGTCGCTCCCTTTGCACAACCAGCGAAGGTCTAAATTGCTAGCAGCTGTCCCAAATCCAGCGCCAGCCTCAAGTCCGTTTTCTCCAGACTCAGATACCACGCCGTTGGAGGCCCGACTCGTAAGGCCCCGGAGGGTGATGTAGAAGAACCGGGGTCCGGTGACCTTGGAGAGGCTCGCCAGCAGGTAGGGTGGGTAGGCCAACAGATCGGCTTCGGAGCCGTTTACGGCCTCAAGCAGGAAGACCCACCGGCTCTCCAGTTGCTCGGGTGGCAGCGACAAGATGGCGGGAGCACCGCGGAGCAATGCGAAGAGTTGCTGGGAGAAAACCCGTATGTGGGGAGAAAGGCGGGTGCGGGTAGGGTGGGGTGGGGAGAAAGGCGGGTTGGGAAGTGAGGTAGGGGAATAACAATGTAGATGGTGGTGAAGCAAAGGACATGGTACGAAGTAGGTTAAGCGCTCAGGCCCCGCCGACCCCGTCCAGGATCCCCTTCCCGCCCTTCACCGCTCCTCCCCACTCCTACCCGCTCCCTTCACGTTGGCTACATTCCCCGGTGCCACAACAATTGCATTTTATGCGTGGTCAGTGCAGCGCTACGGCGTGACGCCGGCATCCCGCCGTGCGGCCCCCCTTCCGCTCCGCTTTGCCCACCTCCCCTTGTATCCCCATCCTGCCCGTCAGCAGCCGCAGGTTGGGCACCAAGCGGCTCTCCGGCGGGCACTTGAGCGCCTCTGGCACCTCCCGAAACAGCGCCTCCGCAGCGGGCCGGCCCCCCGGCAGCACCCCTTCCAAAGCCACCAGTTTGGGGGCCACCGCTGTTGACCAGTTGGCGAGTCCGTGAATCCTAGGGCGTAGGGTGCGGCGGAATGTTGAGCAGCCGGTAGCAATCGCGGGACCTAGTCCGGCCGGTGACACGAGAGAGCCAACCTGGTGTGCAGGACTGAGGACTGAGGACTGAGGACTCGATGTGATGACGCGTGCACGCCCTTCAGAAGGTGAGGAAACGAAAAGGAGGTGTGATGGGAAAAGAATCTCTCCCACGTAGGCGGGGCTCGTGGACTGGGGGTTCCAACCAGCCAACTCACTCACACCCCGAGTCAGTGCTACCTGGATGCCCCGACCTGCCACCATGGCTACCGTCCCATCCCACCCCACCCACCCCCATCACACACCCGCTTACCAGCCGCACCAGTCCTCCCACAACACTCCCCTCAGCACTCGGGAAGCCTCAGGCCCCAGAACTTTCAGGAAATGCAGCCGCGGCCGCAGCTCCCCCTCCACGGGGGCTGCCAACAGCCCCGGGTACGTGGAGGCCACACGAGGCAGCAGGTCCTCCGGCACTTCACCCTCGCGCTCCAGGAAGGACGCAGCGGACTAGTCGGAATGCAGAAAGGGGAGGGGGAAGCCAGTGGAACAACAACACGGGCCCGCGAGGGTGGGTTCGGGAACAGGCAATGCGAAAAATAACACCCTCTCCCCGACTTCCTTTCAAATCCCTACTCCCACCGGGTGATCGCCTCGCCCACTGCAGTAAATCCATAGCCCCTGCTTGATGAAGTGGGACTCCGAATGGGCAGACTCAACCGCCTTTCGTTCCCCCTCAAAGGGAGCCGGAGAGGTATCGACGGGGTGGTGCCATGGCGTGATAAACCCTCACCCCTCACCATCAACCCGTAAGCACCTGGTAGTCCGCTCCCTCCGCCAGCAGAGCCTTCCAGCGGAAGATGGGCCCCACGATCTCCTCATTGCTCAAACCCAGCTGCCGCAGAAACAGAAAAACCTGGAAGGGCGCGGATATGGAGAACGGGGAACGGGGAACGGGGAACGGGGATGGTGTTAATGCGGCACAAGCCAAGCCGCTGCACTGTACACTACGCAGGGCGAGTCCATCGGGCCGGAGGACAGACCAGGAGGCCACGTATACCGCTTTTTCCCGGAGGGTCCATACGCAGCAGCACTGCCGCAGTGGCGGGAACAGCGCACATGTAAAAACCCCTCCTCCTGCTACTTACCTCCTCCAGCAATACCCCCTCCCCGTTCGCTCACCCCTCACCTGCCCCGCCCTGTGCACGGAGGAGCTGGTGATCACATCGGGGGAGTTGAGGAAGAGCCTGTATGTGAAAATGCGGGGATCAGGGGATGAGGCGGACGTGAACTTGGTTACGTTTCGCGTCCAATCGCGGGGAACTGCATTCGTTGTGTGCGTCGTGAGCAAAAGTGTGGAATGCACCCGGGTAAGGACGTCGACGGTTGCCATACCCGCAGAAACCCCAAGGACGTCTGTCTGTCCGTGTCTGTCTCTCTGACTGCCTCCTTGTCTTTCTGTCCTTGTCTGTCTGTCCTTGTCTATCTGTTCGTCTGTCCCACAACTCACCTGCATATGCTTATCCCAGTCGGCAGCTGCAGGACAATGCCGCAATCTCCGCAACCATTTCGTTTGCACAAACCCAAATTTCTTCGTAGAACATCCTAACAAGTGAAATTCGTTCACATTTTCGTTCACACTTTCGTCCGGGGGTAAATCCCTCCGGAACTTCTCAGCCTTTGGATCGCCTGACACAGCTTCCTCAAAACCCTAGCCGGGCCAGCCGGGTAACCTGAGATTTCAGCCCTCACACTCAATCCTCAAACCAATAAATGTCCAACCGGCATTGCTGCTATCCGCTTTGGAGGTCCCAGCCCTCATCCCTGGACCAAGGACCAAGGCCGGACCGGCTGAGAATGGAGGGGCGACTTACTCTTGTATCGCCAGGCGCTGAAACCCGAAGGAATCAAGGAAGTCCGCCCAGGCCCTTAGCTGTGCGATGAGGAGGGATGGGTGGCGCTCCAGCAGGGCGCCCAGTGAGCGGCGAGGCACCCAGTCGGATAGAACAGACAGGGCAGAGGTAAACTGGAAGGGGGAGAAGGGGGAGGGCAGCGGTGGGGCCGGGGGCAGCGGAGACGCCACATATGCGTAGTGCAGTGGGGGAGCGGAGCATTCCGGGAAGGCGCTGCCCAAGCCAGGAGCAGGGCGGGTTCAGAAGCCGGATATCCGCCCGGTGTCTTCCCGTATTTGACATCACGAGAACCTCTGGACTCCCGTCGTGCGGTTTCTTCACAGAACGATAGAGGGAGCGGCTCAAACTGAAGGCCGCGTGAGTCCGATTTTGAAGGGGTGACCCCCTAACCAGGTAAGACGGGTTCCCCAGCGGTGACAACAGGCTGCGCACCAGTTCATGGTCTATTGCTCGGAGATCTGGGTGTTCGAGGACAACATGCGGGTCGGCGCCTAGGGCTCGAAGGTTCTCTGCGAGACTGGTAGTCACATCCTGGGCTGGTTGGGCGGAGGGCGCTTTGGGAGACCGCTCATTGCGTTTGTAGTATTTCAGCACGGGAGCTATGGAGTGCGACTGATGATGCCGGCTCGCGATAACAAGTATGTTGCATGCGGTTAAAGGGCGATGATGGACATCGACTCTCGTAATATCACCGCTGGTGCCACTACGCACAGCGGAGCTCGCGTGCTTAAGCATATTGTACAATGCGACAAAGAAGTAGTAATTCCAGTTTCTATGTCAATGTTTCTCGTACTAACGGTAAAGGAACGGCCATCGCGTGACGGCAACACGGAATCACGGACGTAACCTCGCCGAGGCTCAATAAGTTGTCGAGTTGATGTCGACTCTTCCTATATTTTCGGTATCGGGACTTGTTTTAGGGTGTTTTGGTTGGCGAGACGAGCGCTGCTACTTGACGTGGGACTCCGATGCAAGTTGGCATATGTTCATTGCCTGTACATAAGAGTAGAGTTTTCATATTTCCCAAGCCATCCAGAATAGTGATTCTTAGGTCTTCGTCTCGAGCCGATGGGGGCCACACACGCAGACCCCACACATTGTATGGACTGCTAGGTATTAAGCGCTCAGCTACACCCGCGGAAGTCCGAGCGGCATATAGGAACGCTGCAAGGCAACTTCATCCAGATACAAACGCTTCGCCAGCGGCGCAGGAAGACTTTCAGGTAGGCGCCGGGGTGCACGTTTTGAATCCCTCAACTAGTACCGCGATAGCTTAGTGATCTCCAAGTCTGCCCCCTGTTGCCACAACCCTTGGATGCAGCGTATAAAAGCGGCGTACGAAATTTTGGGTGACAGCAGATTACGTAACTTGTACGACAATGTAGGTCTCAAAGCGCTCGGTCCCAAATTTGCTACTCTTTGGAGCTACCTGGGAAACGGGCTCGATGATGCTGGTAAGAAGGACAACGGCGGTACCATCTGAGGGTATCTCTTTCCTCGTTGGCTTTGCCTAAGAGGATTATGAATAGGGAGAAACCCCGTCTATGCAAAGCCTGCCTAGCGGTCCCCACCTGTTGTCGTATTTCAACAGGTTGTCGTTAATGATTGACAATCAGTGATGTGGGTTATCGAGGCTTATGGAGGATTCGCACGTATTATTTGAAATGCATAGCCGCTAATGCCGTGTCTTTCCCAATCTACTCCTTCCTAGCGGTGCGCCCCCTTCTTTCATGCGAAGTTGGGGGGTACGCGGCGCTCATTCCGGCGCCCCATGGCCCCATCACCCCATGGCCCCATCACCCCATGGCCCCATGGCCCCATCACCCCATGGCCCCATCACCCCATGGCCCCATCACCCCATGGCCCCATCACCTGGTCAGCCGCAGCTCGAACGTGTAAGCTCCATACTGCACTCGGCTACTTGGCTCGCTCCCCGGCGGTCTGCATCGCAGGTGCACCCGGAGGGGAGCAGCGGGGCGTCAGGGCCTGCGGCCCCAGCGGCGGCGGTTTCCGCGGCCGCGATGTGCACCTGGTCCTGGGCATCATGCTGAGTGAGGCAGCCCAGGGAACCGATAAAGTGCTGTCGTACGCAGCCATGGCGACGTGCGAGGATTGCCAGGTAAGGCCCTTGGGAGCGCGAAATGGAGACAGAGCCTATTTTCGACAGCCTCAGGTTCACGGAGAAAGGGGATGAGGCTTTCTCGGCCGGCTGTGGACCGCGGCTTGTGTATGTACGCGTATATGAGGAAGGCTTTTGCGGGGAAGACTTCGCGTTTACAAGGGGGTACGGCGAAGTGGCCCCATAGCGGGCCGCGCTTCGCACTTTCCGTTTCCCCCCTTTAGACGACGTCAGCCATCCTCCTCCACCTTCACGGTGGTTAGTCCTCGTTCCTTCAGTATCAGCACCAGCTGGTTCGTTTCATTCGTCCTCCCCCCCTTACGTATCCTTGTACCTGCCTCCTTGTTGAACCTGTCCAGGGAAGCGGCTGCTCCTCCGCCCCGCCCGCCTGCTCCGTGTGCGGGGGCAGCGGGCAGATCCTCAAGTCGCAGTACCTGGGGGCGGCGGACAGCGGGCAGTTCGCCGGGACCAAGGTTTTGGGACTGGACACGTGTCCGGCCTGTGCGGGGTCAGGACGGGTGGAACAGCCTCCCTGCACGAGGTGCGCATTCCCAGTTTATGCCGAGGCTGCTAGCCGGCCGGGTGGGGGAGGTGAATCTGTGACATCTGTGCGCATGTGACATCCCGCCAAAGACACAAATCCTACCATGACCATTCGGGCATCATCCGGCCTTTTCAACCCTTCCCTCTTCGGCACAGCTGCTCGGGGCGCGGGCGGCGGCTGTCCAGTCGAGATCTGGCCGTCAGCATTCCCGCGGGCGTGGAGCGGGGTCAGGTGCTCCGCGTGGGCGGCGAGGGCGGTGCGGGCCGCTGTGGCGGGGCCGCCGGGGACCTGCTGGTGCGGCTGGAGGTGAGTCGGTGTGCGCTCGATCGGGTGTGCATGTGTCTATGTACACGTATATTCGTATATGCGTATATGGTGGGGTCGCTGTCGGTAAGGTTGGGGCGAGGATCGGACATATAGGATTTGAAGAAGAAACGGACGGGTGAGGATTGGGGGCCGGCGGCGCCGACTGCGTTCCAGCGAGCCGCCAAAGCCGCTCGAGTGGAGGATAGGTGAGAGCTACGGACCAGCAGCTCACCAGTTGGCTACCAGCCGTTTCTGGAGATCAGGAGGAGGCGGCGGCGGGTGGTGCACGGCGTGTCTGAAATCCTGGTTAGCGGGGCCCCCGGGGCTTAAGCGGCGGGGACGGGGGTTTGGGGCACAAACAGGGCGGCGTGCGGTTCCAGCGTATGAACTATATGGCAACCGCTCCTGGGGTTCCTGATTGGGCCTTACGGGCGACACGGTTTTAGCTCACTTGGCATTTGGAATCATAAGTAGACAAAAATGTATACATATATATGGACATGCAGTTCATTTGTTTTGTACCGCTGCTGTGTGTGTATCGGTTTCTCCCCCCCTCTTTTCCATGCATCGGCTCCTCATAGGCAAAGATGCAGTCGATAGCTTATTTCTCGACTTGCTTCTTCTTTCCGATTTACCCCCATGCACGGTACGCGCACCTCCCCCAGCCTTCCTGCCCGACAAGTCCCACCCATCTGGCGCCCGTGTTCTCTTCCAAATGTGCCGCCGCTCCATGCATGATCCCATGTGCCCCCCCCCCCGAGCAGGTGTACCCGGATCCCAACCTGGAACGGAGAGGCTACGACCTGCACAGCTCCTTGGCCCTGGACGTGTTCGTGGCGGTGCTGGGGGGTGCGGTGGAGGTGGAGACAGTGCGGGGCACCAGGGTGCTGCAAGTCCCTCCAGGCGAGCAGGCAGGGAGGGGGGACCTGGGGAGATGAACGCACGAAGCCGGGCGTGGGGACAGGGACTACCGGAGGCCAAGAGGGGCTTGGCCGGCAAACGGTGACGGGGCTTCTGGGGCGAGCGGAGGGGAGGGGGAAGGAGGGGAATGGAGAGGGAAGGAGGGGGAAGGAAAGGGAAGGAGGGGAATGAAGAGGGATGGCGGGGGAGGGGGGGGAGGAAACGGAAGGAGAGGGAAGGAGGGGGATGGAGGGGGAAGGAGGGGGAAGGAGAGGGAAGGCGGGGGATGGAGGGGGAAGGAGAGGGAGCGTGGGGACTGTGAAGCCACCCGCTTGTGAAGGTTCTATCCGGCCTGCACGAGCAGCCCCTTCCTCAGGCACGAAAGTACGTCAGGCACGCTGGGCTTGCCTTCACACGCTTGGTGTCAACGTTATACTGAACATGGTGGTGCTGTATCTGAACATGGGCAGTCTAAGATTTTCAAAATGCGCGATTTTCAGGTACTGCACGCCGTACGGCTCAGTGCCCACTTTTCCAACACCTTGTCACCGCGGTGGTGGCCCTCGTGGATTGAACTTTTGGTCAAACTCCATATTCAATGTTCCGACTCACCCTCTGCCCGCTTCCTTTGGACCCCTCCCCCAGGCTCCCAGCCGGGGGACGTGCTCTGCCTGACGGGTGCGGGCATCGTCCGGGCGGTCCCCGGAGGGGGCGGCATTTTGCGGGGTGACCACTACTTCACCCTGGCTGTCCGGTTGCCCAGTGCCCACGAGCTGTGCGGCGCCTCCCAGAAACTACTGCAAGAGCTGGCCGTCTTGGACAGCACGTTGCGCCTGAAGCGAAGATCAGGATTAAAGGACGAATGCAGGGCAGCAGCTGCGGGGTCAAGTGGGGGCTGAAAGGAGATCCTTGGGGTGGTTGATGTTGCCCGTTCCTTCTCATGGGTCGGGAGTGAGTCAAGGTGGGCTCAGGTCAGTTATGGCCGTGGTGGTGAGATTGCTTTTCGGCCGCGCTAATAAGCGGTTGTGGTGGAGGTGGAGATGAGAGTGCTGCGGTGATGACTTTGACGAGTGAGTGCTGGGGTGTGCGGCTGGGGTGTTCTCCTAAACACAAACAGGATGGGAAATTCATATCGCGTGCAGCATACAGATCAACATGTTCTTGGAGACCTTGTCTACCGCTGTCAGGGGTCCGGCGCTTGTCACCATATCTGCCAGTGCAGCATCCCACGACCCCGGTGATATCCGTGTATTGTATATGGCTATGCAGGTCCTCAGCATTAGCAATAACATTACCACTGCCATCATCGTTCTCTAGTGCCACCTCTTGATCCTGCTACTTCCCCTGATCAGCATTTGGCTTGGCTACGCACAATTAGCCGAGCTTTAAAATGCTCTTATCTGATTGGAAGGCAGGCGGTGGTGGTGGCGGCCATCCCGTACTGATGCTGATGTGGTGCTGATGTTGATGCCGAATGAACGCCGAAATGATGAACGCCGAAAACGCACAGCTGGTGTTCTTAGGGCTTTATGTATGTTATTTCTATGCCCGACATGAATGGAGGCAGGGGGATCTTCCACTACCCTGGGTCACAGGGTAGTGGTGGCAGCTTGTGAACTGAAATGACATTCTGTGACTCACCTAAAATGCGGTCAAGGGGCGCAAAAGCCCATCACCAGAGCTTTGACGTACTGTTGGTTTCGGAGTTGCTTGATTGGAGCTCCCCATATCTTTGCCTCCCCCTACCTCCCCCTACGACTAGCTCTGTGTGGCATGGGGTTTTCCTCTCCGTGTAATTTGTTGCTTTTTTCGCCCTGCCTTTTTCCCGGTTCCTGGTTTCCCCAAAGGAAAGGTCCCTGTGGCATGTCAGGGTGCGGCCATGCATACACGGGCAGCCTGAGCGGTTGACGTACGGCCTCAGGGACATGTAGGCGACAGCTATGGGGGCTGGGATGGAGGCACATGTCGGGAAGGTCGGTTTCCTCACCACATGATACTAGGTTTACCCCCTCTCCAGGTGGCATCACCCAGGGGCAGTTGAGCTTGGTGGTGGTAGCGCGGTTGGTTCAGTTGTGGGAGCCTTTGGTTGGCTCGTGGCAAGTGGTTGGGGAATAGGTCCCTATGTGGCCAATGGTTTTCTGCTGTTAATGTTTGCAGCGCCTTTGCGCCCGTGATCCAATGCCAAAGCCCCTACGGACTGAAATTACATGGTTATATATTGTGAATGTAATGCTGTAACAAAGTCAGACCATCGCACAATTCCGTTGGCTATGACAGCCGCAGTTGACAGAAATGCATGGCAATCCTAAACGCAGAACAGAGAAAAGCACAAGAACGGTGGCCGGGTTTGAACGGAAGCGACATATTTTGAGGGTGGAGCGGCCCAAACTAGCAGCGCCAATACAATTCACAGTGTACTAACCTTGTTACCTACCTGAACGTCTGCTGTTAAATAGGATATATTCAGGCAGGACGTTTGCAACTACAAATGCCTACGTTTGTGGCCCCTGCCTGCCGCTTGCCGTACACTGCACTGGAAAGGGTGCAGAATACACAATTGTATTGGCCATATGAAGAATACGATACAAAGGCCCACCAAACTCCGAACCCCATAACCCAGCAGTAAATTGTTTTAATATTTAGCTTTATCAGCGGCTCCTGCCGTTGCAGTACCAGGCAATGGTCATCAGGGCCTTGCCCAGGCTAGTGCTGAGGAGAGCTTGCCTGGGTCCCCCAAGTCCAGACAGTTAGGTTTGGGTGTGTGCTGCTTTGTATGCGCCTCGTGCCCCAAGGTCCTTGCTGATCTTCATCGACCTAGTGCCACGGTCGCGCACAACCTCAATGCCGGGGAAAAGCGACACCTCTTTTCTCGCCCAGATCACTCACATCAAACTCCTTGGTCAGCTGTTATTTGACTTCAGCCGGTAGCTTGGCACAATTGATAGCAATCAATAGATCATCGACGTGAACTAGCAAACTAACAACACGCAACCTGTCTCACTTGCTAAACAGGCTCGGGTCAGACGTAGACACCTTGAACCCGGCTGAAGTCAAGCAACAGCTGACGACGGAGTTTGATGTGAGGGATCTGGGCAAGGTGTCGCTTTTCCCCGGTATTGAGGTTGTGCGCGACCGTGACACTAGGTCGATGAAGATCTCACAAAAGAGATATGCCCTGGACTTGGTAAAGAAGTTTGAGCTTACGAATGCAAAGCCTAATGCGAATCCAATGCAGCTAAATCGAGCGCTCTTGAACACCAGGGGTATTGGTGACGAGGAGCAGGAGCCGTTCCAGGATGCCACCCAGTATCATTCGCTAGTGGGCGGTTTGATGTACCTGGCGGTTTGCACCCAGCCCGACATTGTGCAGACGGTTTACAAGCTCGCACGGTATATGTCTATGTCGAAGCCGATGCCAGCACACTGGGAAGCTGCAAGAGGGGTTTTGCGGTACGTGAAGGGTACGGCCGCGTACGGCAATACGTACAGCTGTGGTAAGCCACTTGTCGGCTATGCTGATGCCGACTGGGCGAGCGACCAGGATAACCGCCGCTCAACCACAGGCTATCACGGTGGGGCTGTGAGCTGGAAGAGCCGTCTGCAACCACCAACGGCTGCATCGTCAGTTGGGGTGGAATACATGTCAGCGTCTTCCGTGACGTGTGAGGCGATGTTCTTGTGCAAGTTGATGTTTGATTTGGGCTATCCTGTCAAGGCAGTGCACATCTGGGATGATAACCAGGGTGCGATCAACCTGATCAGGAATCCGATCACGTCGGATCATTCCAAGCACATTGATGTGCAGCACCATTTTGTGTGAGAGGAGGAGCGTTTTGGCTTCGTGGTATTTGAGTATTGCCTGACGGAGAGCATGGTCGCGGATATGCTAACCAAGCCTTTGCCAGACGCACAGTTCGTGAAGTTCAGGCTCAGCATGGGAATTCGCTGAAGGCAGTGTTCTGTTCGCGGGAGAGTGTTGATGTTCGACCAGAACAACTGCGTACACCGGACTTGGTTCCGGAGCTAAGGGATCTCCAATCCCTATTGACCGCTCTATCTATATCTTTCTTTGTCATTGTAAAATATATATTGGCGAACTCTCGGCTCTATGTTCCTTGATACCTAAGGACGATTTAACACAACAATATGATTTCCAAGCAGATGCATCCATTGGTATAGCATAAATCATCTGATGTGATGCCTCAAAACATGAAATCAAATGTTAAACCTAGTAGCAATGCTTTACTTGTAACAGACTAAATCAATACTTAATGATATTCCTAAAGAGATTCCATGCTAATATACTAAACATCATAAAGGCATGTTACCGTACAGCAGTATACATATTACATTATATATCCCGTACATAAGTACATACATTCAGTACATGGTTATGGCTATAGCTATAATGTTCCATACATGCATGTCCGTATACAGCTACATCTGTATCATTATTCATACCCAAGCAAGGGAAGACCCCGGCATTTACCAACACCTCCATTACGGGTTTAGTTGCTTGCTTCTCTTCCAAGTCGCCAGGTAGGCTGTTACATTACATCCCTCATCAACTTGCAGACATGAAGCCTGATAACATGTGATCCAAATGCTTCCACTGGTGCGCGCGTTGCGAAATTTTTTCTGCAAGTCAGCTCGGGGAAGACCTGGAAGACAAGCACACGCCTGGCACAACATATTGCCTTCCTCAGGCCGGCGACGTCCTCCAAGGATTTATCCAAGTCCAACTCTGGATTTTGTGATCGGAACAAATAAAAAACAAGCTTACGCACCTGCTTTAACTGCCCACCTCCAAAGGCAGCAACACAAACACATACAAACCGGCAGCAGCCACATTCCCATGCGCCGCATGGGTGAGTCTACATACGTCAAACGAGCTTAGGTGGGTGGGTGGGATTAGAACAGGTGCGCAGATAGAGGTTACCACCGGTGGATCACATCTCGCCTGGATCCATGTCACTGGTGTGGCTCATGGTGATTGCCACGTCCCCAGCTGTGCCAAAGGACGTGCGGCTATGGCCCGTGTCCATCCCGCACACATGCGGCATGTTTTGTGCTAAATAAAAGTAGCAGTGGGCAGCAGCAGGATCTGTGGGTGGGGTCGCAACTTGTTGGTGGATGGGAGGGAACTTGAGCAGGTGGTGTTACGTGTGTTGGCGAGCGGAGTCAAATCATCCTTCAATGTATGCATGGAACGGGATTCGAGCCGCAAATGTCTAGATAAACTGGTTCATGCATGTGTCCTCGAGACATACCGATGAGGAATGAATGCGCGTACCCTGCGGCGGCAAGGGCTCCACTACCTACGGCGGTTGACGGTGTGGGCGTGGAGCGAGGTGGACATGTACGGCATCGTTGTCAGGCGGTATATGTTGGCAACTTTTGCGGAAAAGGCGTGCTTCGGCATAACTGCTAAAGTTGGAAAAATACAGAGAAGATTAGCATGGCCCCTGCGCAAGGGTGACACGCACCAATTGAAAAATGGTTACATGAGCAACTTTCAATTTATACTACTGTATTTTATGATCTTGAAAGCATATGCCGTACTGTACGCAAGTCTGTAAAAACACTCCCCCTATCTGATGGCCGATGCTGGGCTTGCCAGAAAGGATACATATTTGCTGCCCAGCTTTCGGGTAGCTAGGTAGCAGGGCTGGCTTATCTGCTAACCTGTCCGATAACCCCTGGGTATATGTATCTGCCAGGCTATCTGCTAGGTATCCGACAGCCTTCTATATAGCTGCTAATCCTGCAATGATTATTTCATATTCCTAGATCTAAGCGAATTCCGCAAAATAAGTCCCCAACACCATCCTTTGGTCTTGACCTTTTTTAATCAGAGTGGTAACGGCCAAGTTTGAAAATGTAGCATGCATGGTCATAATAGCCACATCCCTCAGATTAGCTTCAAATTTCATACACCCTGCCTTCCCATAGGCAATATCCATTCATCGGAACATCAACCTAAAAAAAGGTATTAAATTTACTTATGGGACTGTTGAAAGATTTCTCGCCCAGAACATTAGAGATTCATAACCTGCGGAAGGGACGTGGAGAACCTACCCTAAGCCTGGGTCTCGCGCGTCTGCCCGAGGGGGTCTTGGGAGAATTCCGGCCGATTATCACACAATATTTGGAAACTCTCACAACAAATAAGCACAATAATTTATAGACATTTAAAAATATCAAAAGAAATATTGCTTTATGAGTTCTCGCTTACAGCTCAGCCGCCCGTATCTCACACATCAGCCGCTGCTGTGTCCATACCTGGACAAAGTGTAGGATCGCAATCCCATACCATCACGCAATAATTAAAGGATCATCTTATATTATGCAGTGCATGGAAGTTCCATAAGAGGCAGGAGCGAACTGACTCTATGTAGCTATTGTCCAAATGATTCTCGGAAAAGACTTATCACTGTTATCGACGAATAAAGAAAGAATAAAGGCATCGACACTAAGTACTCTATCGGCCGACGATCCGTACCTTGTCATCAGCGACCATAGCCGAAAGGTCATCACGAAAAGTACCAATGGAGCCTTCGTTCAATTTCTCAAATATACAAAACGACGCCCGTTCGCATTTCGGAAACATCAAACAAAAACCTCGGGACCAACTCAACACCAAACGACGTGGTTAGTTCGATTTGTATAAGCTAACGATATATCCACGACTATCGTTATGGCAACTAGCCATCACGATTTAACAAACGGCTTGAAGCGTTAGATCGGCAGTGCAACCCATGGGACGGCTCACGGCTGGTGCACGAAAATCCGCATATACGGCATTGTTGTGTTAATATTTTTACGAGTACTTATGACACAAGACTGAGGGTTTTGCCAAGTATATCGCGGAGTCGCGATGGTATGGTGCTATGGCTTCGGAGTGAGCGTACGACGATTAACGTTGGCTATATTCGCTTTTTCACTTTGTTCACCTCTGAACTTATTGCATAGATGCTCGTAATTGTCTAAATAATGCCTTAACAAGTGGCGTTATATATTGCGGGCATTTGGAACCTGCGGGTATCATGGCTTGTTTATGCCACAGTGGCGGCGCTAAGTAAATGCGCGGTTCTTGACAAGGTATGAACACCGCAGCTCGTTACTGTAGTTGGTAGATTCTTGATCGACTTTTGTCTAAACACGTCGCTCTGGATTCGCACGCTGTATTTATATGATGATTCGATAACCTTTTCTGTTTTACTAGGCTGTCCCAAGCCTGCAATTATTATTTATGTAAACATTTACGTATCTTGCTACGACGTTTCTTCGCGAAGCTTTTGGTCCTGCGAGCTAGGGGCACTCTAGGGCCTATCCTGATTGCCAGTCTTGACATTCAGGCAGGAGTTAATCCGTTGAGCTTCTGTTGGGTTTAGTCACGATTGTGACCATGCATGTCTTATTTATTTACTTGCTGCGTGGCAAAGATGGCAATGATGCTTATCGTACTGAAAATTCTGAGTCGCCCGGGTCCGCTTGGGTGACCTGATGCTAGTAACATATCTGAGCCATCGTTGCTGGTTTCCCAATAGTGTTAGCCCTCAGTAGCTTGTGTGTCCTTTGCGCCTGTGGCCTCCCCTGAGTCCGTTGTGAACCTCCGTGCAGGTGAGCCTTTAAGTCTAACAATCCCACGTGACTTTGTGAGGTTCCTTTAACGGAAGCCCTATACCACTCTTACACCCACATCTAATAGAAACTCACGAATAGAGTGACAACTAGGTCTCCCAGTCAGGTGTTGGGCTCTACGTGGGACTATACGATACGTGGGATCCCACATATCGTGAACATCACAAACTAAAATGATTTTATCAGAGGTTAAAATTCTCAGAATACCACTATACGTAGGACACCATTGTATGTTGCGCATCCCAACATGTCATGGTATGAGTGTCCTTGCTTGGAATTGCACAGCGATCGCAACCTTTGCATGATAAAACTATTCGTACGACATTGCAACGCCATTTCAGCTTCTAAAAATTTGGAAATGTTGAAACACGATAGCAACAAGTACTCAGAGCCCGCACCGTAATATTTGTATCACGCAAATGACTTGCTGCAGCCAGGACAGGAAAATGACTCCCCGAAAGCACACCTGAACGAGGACATTCATTAGCCAAGGCGTATTGATGAACAGGAACGCCCAGAGGGGAGACTATACATCTCATCCCCTGACGGACCATGACAATGATGTGTTACCAAAAAATAAACAGCAAACTTGTAACAGGGCAAATGGCGCAGAAGCGCCAGGAAGAGCGAATCTGAGTTGTTGTAATTTGGCTTTGTATGACAATAACATAACTGCGTAATAATATATTAGTTACAATTCATCTGACGCATAGAAATTGGACAAGTCGCATGTAACATTGCATGCGAGCATTCGTACAACGGTGTCAGTTGTAGAATGCGCGCCAGTTTCGAATAGACGTAAGGCCCCCTTTTGTACCAGGCAGCACTATTTAAGGCGCCTGTCTAATCTAGTCAGACACTTCTTATGCTTCCTCTTCACATGTAAATAACTTACTACAATGTGACGAGGAGTCACTCTTGCACCACGTGCCCTACGGCACAATGACTCGGAGCTCGCCTATATAGCTATCCCTACCAGCTAGGCGACCCCTCTGTTACAAAACTTATTTGGGGCCGAAGATAATTATACTTGCTCCCTTCATCCCTCCGTCCATTTCTCCCTCCCTCCCTCCCTCCCACCCTTCTTTACAACCTCCCTCCCTCCCTCCATCCGTCCCCCCTCTATCCGTCCGTCCCCGTACCAAACGTGTACCGTGTCAAGTCCGGACTTTGCCAGGCTTAGCCGGATTTAGCTATATTGTCGAGAAGCAAGCACCTTGGACTTAGTGCTCTAAGTCCGGACTTATAGGTGGCCAAACCTTGCCGCTTCAGGGTTCAGCCGGTTTTAACTATTACCGATCAGGCTTAGCCACCCAGAGACTTTTTATGCTTATTTTGACTTACAAAGGCTTAGTGGAGCTTAGCCTTATACCGGAGCTTAGCCTTATACCGGATGCCTAAAATCATGACTGGGCTTAGCCGGACTTAACTCGGACTTAGCCTATGATCAAATAAAGTCTAGTGAGGGGTAGGTAGGGAGGGACAGGGTGAGAGGGACAGGGAGGGACAGGTTGGGAGGGACAAGGAGGGAGGGAGGGAAAGAGAGAGGGACAGGAAGGAACAACAGTCAGGGATAGAAGAGGCAATAGCCTGGTGCAGTATGAGATGAGATGGGCATTTAACAACCTGGCCACGTCACTCGAGCTGCATGTAAGCATACCCTGTTTATGGAGAATTTTAGAAACCAGTGCGTGGAGAGGAATATATTTGTCTTAGGGTTTTAGGGCTCAATAATCAAATAAGCAACCTTTTACCTCATTTTGAAATAGTCACAATGAATTGTTTCTATCTTTTATTTTCTTTCAGCCAGATCTAGATAAGTATCCCGCACTCAGGGCAATAGTAGTCGCGGGGATGGCATTAGAGCAAGAGGGAAATCTGTTTGGTCAGCAGACGCACATTTTAATTCTTACTACCCGATGCTCATGGCTTGCCCAATGCAAGGATTTTTCGGAATTGTACGACAGCATTGGGCGGCCTATGCACCGTACAGGCTTCAATGTGGAAACTGAACCTATTTGGCTGCCTTTCTTAATTGTTTCTTCATCATTATTTTCTCTTTAATGTTTGTTTCTTGTGGCCTTATTACTTGTGGCCTTTGCTATGAAAGTCCTAAGCCTCGCTAAGCCTGGTTAAGTCTTGCTAAGGTTATTTAAAGTGCTGAGTCTGAAATTTGTGCCTGAGCCTCCATTAAGGCTGTCTAAGTACAGCTAAGCCACCTAAGCCTAAAGTGCGATAGTAAGTCCGGCTTAAACAGGCTTATTAGACTAAGTCCGTGTTGGACTTATCCCGGTTCACATTTGGTAGGGTCCGTTCCTCCCTCCATCTGTCCCTCCGTCCCTCCCCCCATCCCTCGCCTCGTCCGTCCCTCTATCCCTCCCATCTTTATTCCATCACTGCCTTCCTCCCTCCCTCCGTCCCTCCCTCCCGCCCGCCGTCCATCTGTCCCTTCGTTCCTCTGTTCGTCCCTCCCTTCCCCCCTCCGTCCGTTCCGCCCTACCTCTCCCCCTCTCCGTCCGTCCCTACATCTTCACCAGGCTACTCTTGTGTATCGTTTTTGGAACAAGAAAGTGCGAGGCAAAGATAATGTGTTTCGTGAAGAAATCCATTCTGCCCTCTTAATTGACTGTACAGGACCCACTTGGGGGTCAATGTTGTTGCAAGGGCCGAGGTGCTTATGACATTGGCCAGACCTACCGACTGATTTAGACCTTGAGGGTTGCGTGGATTTCCTGTTGTCTAGAGAAATTTGAAATTTATAGGATCAGTCTTATTTACCTTGGAGGAACGCTTTAAGGAAGACTGGTTGAGCCCGCGTCTTCTTACTGTACCACGTGAATTTGTGTCTGACAGTGGTAAGCCAGGCGTGAAAATATGTAGGCACACACATTGAATGGGTATGCCACAACATGGTACGAGCTATATTCCAGTGTCAATTTACACATCCTTACTTCGGTTTCGTCTTGGTGCTTGGGCACTAGAGGCTTACCGTCCTAACGGCCGCCTAAGAGAACAACGCTGGTGTCGTGTTTGCAATAACACTGATTCCGTTCACGATGAATACCATGTGGTCATGGAATGTCCCGTCTATGCTGAAGTGCGTGCCGGTTTTGCAAATGTAGTGATGGGACAAAGCTCTAACATGCTCCAAGTTATGTCAATGCAATACCAACTCAGCCTTGCCCGTATCATTCATTGCATCCGTGTGAGGCGTTCATTGAAAATGGGCAGGACTTGATCTTGTTGATATGATGGACCTTTTTATTGCAATCTGATAGCACGTTATCATCTCATTTTCTTGTATCGCTCGTTCGCGCGGCCCTATGAGCCTCCTGACTCGCGCGGGCCTTACGAGCTCTTTTTTCAGAGTTCGTAACAATTATACTAACCACACTCTTTGAACCAAGATGGGGTATTAAGTGAAAGCATGTCATGTTTTCGCATAGAACACGCCAAGGTTGCACCGCGCTAACCCTCTGTTGCGATTGTTGGGCGTTAGCTTACAGAATCTATTCATTACTGCCTTTCAAGTTTCACACTGGGTTCCTACCATGAATTTTGCCACTGGGAACGTGTGCGCCCGGAAAGGAGGCGTTAGCACTTATTTGGTTCGTAGGAGCGCAAGCGACTTACTCGTTCCCCGGCTTCTTCGCACATCGGTTCAAAGTGCAGCAGCACCGCAAGGTGATCTTGCCGCGAGTACTTCCGAGCCGAACGACACGGCGACCAAGCCACCAACCAAGCCAGGCAACCTTGCCAAGGAAGCGCTTGTTGAAACCCTTCAAACTCTGAAGTCCGAAGCAGTGACGGCACGGGTTGTCCTAGGGGAGGACGTCCTTTCCAGTTTACGTAAAATGCTGGGTAAAGAGTACGCTGGTAAGCGCGGGCAGATTATTGTGGTCCACGGGTTCGCATACAGCATTGTCAGGGGATTATTCAAGGGGATTATTCAGATCATCAGCCGCGCGGGAGTCCCCATTTAAAAATTCGGGATCCGAGGCGTACGTGATTCACCGCGCTTGTGCCTAAACATTGGGACGGTGGGGGGAACGAACACGGTTCAAGATTTGTTTTGCTGTGCACTTGCCGTGCTTGGATGGTGTTATGTTTATATTGGTTGATGCAATCCCATGCTGCCTTTCCGAATACGCAGATGCAGCGATTAAGGTCCTGGATGGGTACCTGGGCAATCGGCGCCTGTTCACAGTTATCGTCGCTTTGGTTGATGTCGCCCTAGTTTGGGTGCTGATAAAGGTCTACCGAACTACTGTAATGTATGATTAGTAGCCACTTCTGGAAACTTAG
Organism: Volvox africanus; assembly: GCA_030268105.1. Lineage (NCBI taxonomy): Eukaryota > Viridiplantae > Chlorophyta > Chlorophyceae > Chlamydomonadales > Volvocaceae > Volvox > Volvox africanus. The sequence continues at coordinate 2,012,951 of BSDZ01000089.1, read as the reverse complement.
CCTCTGGCCCATGAAGTGAGGTAAAGGAAAGTTTGTGGAAAGTTATATGAGGGGTATGTTTACGCTGGACTAAAATATGATTTTTTAAGCCTTATAATTGGCTTCATCACATTAACTTCTGCATCTCACGACAGTCACGAATGGTCGGATTAGTTGGGGGACGGTGGCAACTTAATTCACAAAATGTCTAGATGTATTCTAAGGATGCGGGACTTGTGTCTTGTGAATGTGTTGTTCCTTTATTGATCGCCCAAGGCTTCCTTAAAGATGCGGGAATGGGATATGCATGCAGCTCCTCCATTGAAATCTTTTGGCGGGCAGGCTTAGCCGCCAAGACCTGTGATCTCACACTTCCGGCCTACCTGGACATCTGGAAATAATGATACAAGTGTGGTTTTTAATACTAAGGTGCGAGGATAACAACTTTCACCATGCTGGATCTGCAACTTCAAAAAAGCTGGATGATGAAGATCAGCAGACGAGACCAACATGTCCACTTATGCCTGCAAAGATTATAAGAGAGAGAGAAAGACGCTATCTCAGGCCAAATCCATCCTTCCTCATACGGGCCGTAGGCTTATCCAAGGAGATTTATTATAAGAATCAAACAGGTTTATTCTGAGCCTATCTGTCCTTCAGCTGTTTCTTGTCTATATCATCAAGGCACATACCTCCACTTTGGAAACAAGACCTTGACAACTTCAATGATCAGTGTGCTGCATCCAGAGAAATGCTACTTGCATCTAGCAGGTCCCTGTACTCTGAACAGATTGAGTCTCGATATGACAAAGAAAGGAAATAACCAAGCAAGCCCCTACCAGACGTGGACCGGGATAAGTTCAGAATGAACTTAGTCTAATAAGCCTGTTTAAGCCGGACTTACTATCTCACATCAGGCTTAGGAGGCCTAGCTGTACTTAGCCAAGCTCAATCGAGGCTTAGCCGCAAATTCAGGCTTAGTACTTGAAACAGCCTTAGCGACATACCAGGCTTAACCAGGCTTTGCGAGACTTAGGACTTTTACGGATTGCCTGCCCGGATTGCCGCAGGCCATTGGTTATGATTGCCGCAGTTGACAGAAATGCATGGCAATCATATATGATGACACTCAGCACAGAGAAAAAAACAAGAAAAGCACAAGAACAGTGGTCAGGTTTGCAAAACGTAGCCACACATTTGGAAGGCGGGGCGGCCCAAACTAGCAGTGCCAGCACAGTTCACAAGTGTAATTAACCACGAACACGATACCGAACATAAAATCAAGCAATTCCGGATAAACAATTTATAGAATCAGGTTGCATTATTCATCATATCTCATACCCGGAGTAATAGACATGAATAGACATAAACAGGCCACATGGAGAGCCCTCTGTCATTGGTGAAGTCCATAAAAAATTGTGCTAATGCAAGGACGCAAATAGTGAAGCTCAGTCGCGGCGCAATGGAGCCGTGGCACGACCTCCAGGGTTACTACCTGTTCAGGCCTCCGTGTTCAAGCACAAAGCCATCCCGGCTACCTTAATATTAAACCATACTATGTCCACAGCAAGATACTGAACAACAAGCGAGCTTGCTTAGGAATCATCACACTTGATTGCGCCTTTGCGCCTAGATAGGCGTGGAAGGCCAGGGCTAGCGGGACGGCCGCTATGCGGTGATAGTCGAATAGATGGTCGCAGCAAATTTTCGAGGTATCAAAAGAAGCAGGTCTTGCAAAGACATATATGTACAAGAATTGATGTCCGAATGGCCACCATCTGAACCAATTCACTACGCACGCACGCATTGCAGGTGCCTGCCAATTGTTGCCTGGAATAGTGCTACAGGCGTATGGGTACAGAACACACTGGCCATACGTAAGAACCACACATCCTGTGATGTGCGGGCAGGTACCAGAGTTAACAATAGCAGGTAATGAGCAGTCGAACACGTGTCCGCGCGTTCACCAGGCTAACGTCTGCACCATGGCATATCAGATTGCTATGGCAACGTGGCAGAAATGATGGCGGCATTATGAAGCATTGCAGTGCTTGACAAAAGGTCACATGTCCTTGTTGTGAATGCGCTGATGTCTGTGCCCGCTGCGGTGTGTGCACTTTCAATGCGTCTTCTGAGCAACATCACTGGTCCACGGTAATGGCCGTGGGCAGCAATGCCGATATTCCTCCTTACACGCACATGCCACAATGCGCTGCACGTTGGCAGCACAACAATCGCTGATGGCCAGTGGCATCTGTGCCCACACTGCAGGCAGCATTCTTACCCAGGCAACGTTGGAAATGAGCGCTTGTTGCAGCATGTTGTTTACATGAAACCCAATAATGCCAAGGCGATCATATGCCTCCATCCGATTGAGCATCTCTCACATCTCTCACGTCTCGCACGTCCTGCTATTGCACTTTCCTATTCAGCTACAAGTTATTGATGACGATCTTTGGGTACTTCAGCGAAGATGGCATTACACGAATGCCGATTTCAATTCGACAGCTAGACGTTGGCGACACATGTCATCGCGACTTCAAGGCCAAACGTGCCGAGGGAGCACGAGAAATAGTTACGTCTTAGTGAAGTAACGCCACGCTGTTCGTAGGGGATGAGAGGGGATGTCATGGGCAAATGTTAGAGTGACTTGTCAGAATGTAACCAAAATAGACGTTCACATAGCTGCAAAACATGGGGCCACCACGAAACTACTAAGGAAATTGAGGCGGAGGTAAAAAGTACCAAAATGATGTAAGTCGCTTAGGGAAAGGAGCTTCGAAGGGGCAGCATATGCCGGAGCGAGTATGCCAAAAGGGGAAACCGTCAAGTGGATGAAAAACAGACTAGGCCCAAATGGCCAGAGCGGGTAGGTCCATGAACAAAGTCCAAAGGGTAGGTCCAATGGGGGAAGGACACCTCAGGGCTAGATATGGTGCTGGCTATGCAGGTGGTACCTGCATGTTTGCCGAGAAACACTACAGCTGTGAACAACGGCTTCCCCTGAGTGTACGTCCGTGCATCTGTATGTATGTGGGTCTGTTATGCGATTGGGTAAAGAGGACAGACGTGCTTGTTAAGAGGGTTGGTATAGTAGTCGTACACGTACCCACACACTTCCGCCAATATAGAGGCGCGGAAACATTTAAGAAGGAAGTGGCGGCTCTCAACTACTACTATGGCATGCCGTGAGTGCTGTGATGCATGCTAACTTGGGAATGTCGTGACTTGAGAGAACACACACGCCCATGGCCAAGGCGAAGCAAACATCAACTGATAGGGCCAGAGAGCCCGGGACGTGCCCACCCGAGGGGGGAGATTGTAGTAGTATGGCACACGCTTCCACACTATAAAGGTGCGGAAGCATCTCATGAAGCCTTTGCAGCTCTCAATTACTACAGCTGGGGTCCGGGACGTTAAACTTGGAGCAGGGCCAGGTAGGGAGAGCACCACCAGGTGGGCGAAGTTCATAGAGCAAGTTCTCATTTGTTGAATGATTTGGTGTACAGATTTCACGCAGCCTGCGCAATGGGTTAGAGCCAGGGGGTCGTGCGATGGTTCTCACGACGCTAGAATGGTGTTGGTTGTGGTGATGATAGCGGTGGGCACGGCCACACCCGGATATCGGAGGAGCACATGGGAACTTACATGCGAATCAGAGGAACGGGCCTAAATTTAGAGCTCGGAACCGCATCTGTACGTAGGTTCTATACAAACGGCGCCCCCGAGCCCATTTCGACCCTTGTTCGACTTTCACAGCTGACATCGCATACCTTACCGTGCAAGAGACATGCGAGTGCTACACCATGACTTTCCTGGTCTTACTAACTCTGCAGGATCTTATCTTGGGGTGTTTTAAAATTTATTCTTCTATGACCGTTCATGATGGACAGCACTTAAAACAACACGTTTTAGGGCCGCAACAGCAACAGCAAAGCAGCAATCAATTGGAGACCGTTTTCTTTTGCGAACCAGGAGGAAGCGCCGCCGCGGCCCCCATCGGGTCTCCAAACCGGGATTCTTCGCGAAGGTCATGAAGAGGTCATGAACTGCACGCAGTATCACTCGTCAGACAGGGAGACAAACAGAAGGACCGCGCAAGGCGCTGGAAGCAACGCTGCTCGCAAGGCGCCCCATCGTAATTCACAATCATGGGAGGCGCCTTCTCCCTTCGCACGAATCCCACCAATACACCCCCACCTGTTACCCCCTGTCTCTTTGTGGGGCCGCACCCACGCAGGATATCTAGGGACACCATCCCGCCATGTGCTACCTACATGCCCGGCTTTTTAGCCTGGTACATTACCCCCAGTTGGTAACACCTTCCACCCAATCCACCAATCTGTCTGCCTCCTCTTTGCACCTCTCCCAAGTATGGACGTGTGTAGAAAATGACTGACAAGGCGAGGCCGCGGCCTTCCCACTTATTGCATCGTTTCCGCACACGCCGGCTTGTTGCCATTATTCGGAAACTCCTTCGTTGCGACCCAAGGGGCCTAACGGCAGCTGAAGGATACTAGCCCTCCTCCCCGCACTGCGCAACCCCCTGGCGCAGGTTGCTGCCGCTTTTGCAAGTCAAGTTGTACTGTACTGCATGTGAGGCAGCAGAACGCGGCGATGGAGTAGCCGAGGAGCCTCAGAAAAAGTCCGACTGAGCGAACAGGATGTGTTCGTACTGGACTCCTTTGGCGCTCAGCTGCTTCGCCAGGGCCGAGGCCAGGTCCCCCGGGAGGCCTGCGAGCAGGAAGGAGCAACGAGAGGACGACCCCCCGCACACACCTGGAGGGCGGGAGGGGCGGGGGGAGTGTGAGAGAGGTGCGAGACGGAAAATCCACACAAGTGGAAGGGATGAAGCTAACGCGTTGGCGCTGCACAGTGCTAGGATACGTAGCCTCCTCCCCTCCTCCCCTCCTCCACTCCGACAAGCCTAACTCACCTTCAAACCCGCCTTCCTGCGCGAAGAGCGCCAGCTGCAGCAGCTCCATACACCGCTCGTGGTCTAGCTTGACAGCGGGCGACAACGCACTGCCCTCACTGCCACTGCTCGCCCCGTTGCCGCCCACAATCGCGTCGTCATCTGTACCCGCAGACGGGTTTGTATACAGCGGCCGCAGACGCATCTGCGTATAAGGAGGGTTGAAGGTTGATTAGGTCGAATAGCCACACCGGCAGCCTAACCCGGCTTCCGGCAGGTCCACAGCCTTGGGGGTATGTGGCACCACTACGAGGTGGGCAGCCATCATGTACCTCTGCCGGTGTGTGTCGGTGTGTGGCGGAAACTGGCTCAGGACGTAGTGGCCGACTTGCCGCACGTCTCCGTCTACGCTTTTGTGTCTTGTTGTTTCCTTTGAGGCGACCAGCCTGAACTGCGCTGGTCTCAAGTGTCCGCAGAGGTGAACTTCTACGATGTGGTTCTCTGCGTCAAGCTGGTCTGTTTCTGTTCTCGAAACGTAACAAACAACAACGTAAACAATCAATTGTGAAAATCCGGCAACTGCCAACCGTATACGCAAGATAACGTTCCATCTTCGTTTTCCCATCTTCTACAGTCCCAACCAAACATCTCGACGACCATTTCCGAATTGCCCCAGCCATGCCCCCATGCCCCTGGCCCTGCCACTCACCCCCGCCTCCCTCCAAGAGTCCCACTCCGGTACGAACGCCGCCTTGCCCGGGGAGTGGGTCAGGTAGAGTGCAGTGAGCGAGTGGGAGGAGGCGTGTGCGAGCACGGGCTGCCAGTTTAGAACGGAGCGGATGGCGGCCACGCCCTTGGTGTCCATGGCGATCAGAACTAGGTTGCGACCCTCCTGGACGGGGGCGAGGTGGGGGAATTAGGAGGGAGATTGGGCCAAATAGGGGATCAGGCGAATTCCGAGCATACAACAGGGGTTGGTGAGATGATGATGATGGCGGCGGGTAGTGGGACATGCAAATCAAGAGACGTTATATGAGCGTCAATATGTAAATACGTTAATTTGTAAATACGTTAATTTGTAAATACGTTAATTTGTAAATTTGTAAATTTGTAAATTTGTAAATATGTGAACATGTTCATTGGTGCAGATGCGAATATGTAAATAGATATGTGATTCATGTCTGCCGTAAATCCCTACGCCGTATCTGCCACCCCTTGACTGTTTAGCGCTCGGCTCTCAGCTGCTGTCTGCCCCACCTCCAGTGCGTGTGTCAGCCCGTTGTAGCTGTCCAGCAGCGGTGAGAAGCCTCGACCGATGACCTGGGTCACCTGCGTGAGCACGATTGGGATACGGAGCGGTTACTGAGGACCGGGTAGACAGAAGAACACGTACTCATGCGTAAACCACCGCACTCGCGGGAAAACCCCAAAGATGCAACATACATTCGTACATCCGGCCCAGGAGGGGGCGGGACGGGAGGGGAGCTTACCGGTGTTACGAGGAGAGCATAGCTACCAGCTCATAACTCGCAAAATACTCTGTCCTGCCTTGCCCTCCCCAATCCCCGGCCTGCCGTGCCCTCCCCAATCCCCGGCCTGCTGTCCCTGGTTGGTGACTTCCGGCGCGCGGAATCCCGTCACCTCATCACATCCTGCGTTGCTGCTCACGACCCCCCACCTGCCTTACACATCTTTCCTTCTTCCGCCGACTCCCCTCCGGTTCCAGTAGCAAGTGCCAGTGAAGACCCCCCCCATCGCCTAACCAGCACGGGTACCATCGGGACCATCTTCTTTTAGAGTGTGGGGGGACATCCCCCCAGCCCCCACCCATCCAGTCCCTCCGCGCCTACCAGCCGCATCAGCAACAACCTCTTATGTCGGTTTCCGCTAAGGGCCACGCGGGCAGTAAACAGCGCACACCCAAACCAACTTCCGGGACCTCGTCTCCGCCGATACCCAGCATGTACGAGCCCACCTACCCACCTCCAGTTGCGCCCCCGGCCCCAGATCCGCCAGCGCTGCCTCATCTGAACCCGCGGTCCGTTCCACCACCACCTGTTGCCGCCACGCAATCGAGTGTGGAGTTGTTTGACGTCTGAAGTGGTCAGGTGTTTGGGGGGATTTCTGACGCCCGACTGGATCCAGCGTGTGAGGGCCGTTTCTTGGGATTGTCACGTGTCACAAACATATGCGTTGTGAACGCAGCCAGGTTACACACACAAACCACCACCAGCACCAGCAGAGCCGCCTAGCTGTAGGAACAAAAGACTGTACTCGAATATTTATTCAACCACCCCTATGGTTGGGCCTGCGTATAAGACCCCCCAACATACACACACAGTTCATGTCCGCCATCCCACGTGTCCATTTTCCAATAGTTACTGCGGCTAAACCTTACTCGGTTATCCCAACGGCCTCCTACAGGAGCGCGCACCTCAATCAGCGAGGCATCCACATACGCCGAGTCGCGGCGGGACGCGTAGGGGCTGCTAGCAATGGAGAAGAGGCGTGAGGGAGCGGAGGATGCGGACTGGGGGTCCGCGGGAAGCCGCAATCCCACACACTGGCCGGGGATCTGTAGGGTCGCTCCCCCAGTCGACATGGCGGGGAAGCACGAAAGACATCGGTTGGGTAAATTTGGATGATTTCAGAATTAAATGAGCACCAGAAGATGTTTCTGGGTAAATAGAGATAACATTTTTGTGCAGATGAAGTAATACGTTCCAGTGGAATTAGTAATCCATGAGCACCAACATCGTACGTTCAAACGTTTGGTTTCAAATGTTTTGTACTCTCACACAGCTTTGCTGTGAAGCAAATACCCGAACCCATATTAGGCCTGAAGGGAATGCAATGCTCCAGAATGAGAAAGACAGCCGATAGCGCAATTGGTGCAGCAGAATAACAGATCGTGATTTATCCGACAGAGAGAACAGCTGGAGAGACGGCTGGGGGGAGCTGGGCGGACAGGGCCACGTGACCCAGCAGGTCATCCTGGTGGTCCGCACCGAGTGGTGTAACCCGGCGGCGGAGGAGCAGGACAGATACGAGAGATGCTAGCAGGAGGCCCGCAACCTTACCTAACTTAACCTAACCAATCCAACCTAACCTAACCTTGCCCAGGAGCCTTTCAACAGCCGTTATGTGCCGGAGACGCATCACGCACAAAGTACGACGCACCGTGTAAGACTCTATCCAGCGTGTTGCGTCCGGCACCCCCTTAACCCGCCTGCCGTACAGCATATCAACGTGGTCCGCCACTGCCAGGTGCAGCACCCGGACACTGTTGTCCAAGCTCTGCGAGCTGCAAGTCATGGATGGAAAATTATCGGGGCTCATAGTCGGTCGTCTTTCGGGCCCACAAACCTTCAGAACGGTCAGGCACTGTGAGGTGCTCGGCACCCGCGAGGATTGAGAAGCTGACAAGTGTGAAATGTGAAAGCATGAAAATACCCCCTTGTGATGTGCGAAATCTGACCCTGGATAAACCGAATGCGTCGCGGGCATCACTAGGGCACGGCATAACAGATGACAGATACCTCACAGGCCCCCCTTTCCTCCTCCTCCCGGGTCGGCGCTCCAGGAGGGGCGGAAATCGTTGCATGCCCCGTAACATAAGGCAAGACAAGCAACACGGCAGCAGCCGCATCACCATATAGTAGCCTATACACACTGATAGACAGACAGACAGACGGACAGACAGACGGACAGACAGACGGACATGAAGACCCAAAGTGCAAGCATCCATTCACATCGCACCATCCCATCCCAGTAGCCACCCCAGTAAACTTTTGAAAGAAGCCAACGCCAAACCCGAGTGACACCTAGGTGCAATCACCCGTATCAGAGTCCGTGAAACAGCAGGCACGTCAATCCTTACTCGCTTCGAGCCACGAATTCGGCCAACGTGCCAACCCGTCCATTTGAAATCACTCACTCGTTCCGTACGACGGTGGCAGTACCCCATTTAACGCCCTGTCGGGACGGACAGTCGCGCAGGCGGCCGAGGGGAGTTGGTCCGGGGGTTGAGCGTGCGAAGTTGGAGAGTGTTGATCCGAGGCAAACCCCGGACACTCAGAATTTTAATTGTTAATATCGGCGCGGGAGCAGCAATAAACAGCAGATTGCAGTTGTCCTGGCAAGACTCTCGGGGTGTCCGTACTTACCCCAGACCGCAGGTCCTTAACCGATGCGATCACGTTGGGGCCCAGCTTTGTTTCATGATAATCCATATCGTCCTGAGGGCCTCCGCGGCCGATGCCGCGGCTTGTGGTAGCATTCACCTTGCATCGGCGAGATAAGATCGCACCTGAGCGAGGCCAGTGCACTAGCCTGCTACCCGCAACATGACCAAACTGTAGTACATGGTTATGCGTTGAAATACTGGCACTCTGGTAATGTCTAACTAAGACGCTCCTGCTCATTCTTGCTACGAATCACGGGACTACTAGCTCCGAAAGGGATGTGCTACGCTCTTGTGTTCTCGTTGACGTCACTGACTATGAAGTCATGTTTCTAATGTGAAATTATAAAAAGATAAGCAAGTGGAGACTTGTGTTTCTTGGGAGCTTCGAGCTCGGCAAAAGCCATCCGGACGAGCCGTACAGGTACTCGCAAGCGGCAAACATATCATTGTTTGGTGCTGTAGGAAACATCCGAATGCAATTTTCATCAGTAAGTCTACTATGGTTGTGGATTTATGAGTTAGGGTTACAACTGAAATTTGCCCATGCCACCGGAAGTGCACCACTGTGCAGAGCATCTGTCCAACTACAGTCGGGCATAGTATACTCAGTCCGGCATGACTGTATCATCGCGCCTGACATGTTTGATTCCTCAGGCTGCACGTCCCTTACGCAGGGTATGCCGGGCGTATATCTTTGTGCGTCGCTATCTTACACAAAGCCAGTATGTTGTCTGTCTTCTCTCTTATAGGCTGCGAACCAGTTCGGCGCACTTCTTTTCCCAGACCGTGGCAACTGCACGTCTGCAACACCAGAAAGTATCTCCGTGACGGATGTAGGTGGCAGCAGCAGCAGCAGTAACGAAATAAACTTCATTGGTGCCAACATCAACAACGACAACGGTTATCGGGAGTACGACCAAGACGACTACGCGGAGGACCGGGATGATTATCAGCATAATTGCGATCGCGCTCTCGGGCGAGTTCTGCGGTCGTCAAATGCGGCCGAGGTGCGGGGCCCAGCCAGCAGCGGATTAGGGCCAGGCCCTCCCGGCTTACTTCCCCTATTGCGTTATCCAGCCTGTGAAGATAGAAGGTTTGCCATGCCTGCTATGCCCCTTCTCACTGGGAGCTGTTTCCTTCTATTCCTCCAACACCTACCAACAACTGCTTAACCGCAGCTCGCTGCGGTTCACTTCTTTCAAGGCTACAGTCAGTCATTACGTGGACGGGTGGACGCGCAATTCTTCGCTGCACAAGAGGCGGAAGCAGCAGACGGTCTACGGCAGTTGCTGCCGCGGTATCGGGTTAGGCCATCCCTGGCGCAGGTGCGGCTGTTACGGCCACCGTAAGGCGGGAAGACCACAGGGTTCCATGGCAGGAAAACTTCTCCTGACGTGCTCTCGTCAGTGCACCATCGGGTGGGCCTTACAGCACGAATGGTAGACTGCTAGCTCGGGCACTCCACGCGACTTCCCGGCACTGTAGCCAGCGCCGTTCTCCTCCCTACCTTGCCCTACCTCGTGTCAACCCATGCCAGTCAGCCTGCTGATGTTCCCGAAAGCTACAGCCAATTCGTAATCCTTACCCTCGTATTTTTTCATCCATACTCATGTCGCTCTTCTTGCATTCCTGAGCTTTCACCCCGTACTTGACACCCGTACGGCGCAGGGTTCACTGAGCCTGGCCTGTTTCGCCTTGGGTGCAGCGGCAGGGGCTGCCACCCCTCGACTTGGCCTGGCGGTTGTAGGGGCGGTTGGTGACGCGCTTTCTGAGCACTATAATGAACAGTTACGGCAGATGAATGAAGGGGGTGCTGCGAGAGAGGTGCGTTGCCTTGATCGCAGGACGCCTGACCTTGCTTCACCAGATGCCCGGGTGCGCGCAGGAAGGGAGGGATGCACACTCGCACACACACACACATACACACACACACACACACACATACACCAAACGTAAAGCACGCACGACCGTATGGGAGTGGAATTTTTTCGGCGACTCGGGCTTTTCGCGCATCCCAGCTGTACCAGCCCTATCCTCGCAGCAGCCGACCTATGTTGGGCGATATGTTGTGCAGTAGCGCATTCGTCTGTGCATGACCCAGCATTTGGGCTGCCGTATGAAGCCAAAGTTACGCCGATGAGTAAAGGGTGGTGTTTTGGCAAGGGCTCCGTCGACGCATATGGGTACAAGGATAGAGGGCTAGTGAGCGCTTTGCGGCCGGCCGGGTATATATCCCGCGACTAACTTGTAGCCTGAAACGCAGCCGGCTCATCGGGGGGAAAGTTCTGGCACTACTAGCTGCATTATCTATGCTATACCCGGTTCATGCAGGCATGAGTCATCGTGCAGCGCAACAGTAACTAAACATACACACACACACACACATATATATATGTATATATATATGTATATATATATATATGTACATGTATGTACATATGTATGTATGTATGGAGACACGCACCTGCCTTATTTGCATTGCCCTCACATCAAACTGCATGCACTGGCCACTAGTGTGACAGACCCGCATCTTACTATACCATACACCTTGCACACCTTGCAGGCAGCAGATGTACGGCAAGCCATGCGGTCTTTGCGGGATGTACCCCGAATACCCGAGGGTGCCCCACCCGTCCCGGACTTGGTTTCGGTGCTGCAACAGGGGCTTGCGGGTTCGAGCGGTGGTAGCAGCGCATCTGCATCATCGATAATGTCAGCCGTAGGGGGTGCAGTGCGGGAGTGGGGTCCGGAGGGCACGGTTGGGGCGCTGGTAAAGGCCGGTGCGCGGGTGGCCCTGGAGATGGCAGCTCGCTTATAAATGTTCGGGATGTGGCCGATAGCTTGAGGATTTTGCAATGTCGTAGCTGATCCCACACACCCCGACGTCGTGGGTTTCTTTCGTTGCATGATGTTGTCGTGAGTGTATGACGTAATAACAGATAGTCAATACCGAAGTGCCAATGCCGCCAGTCGGATGACTGTAAAAAGGAACTGGGCATGCATATACACCGCACCATCCGGTGACCATCTCAAGTCCTGACTCCAACTCGCTGTCAAGCTATTACTGAAACGGATGAAAGTCATCTTCCATGAGTATGGTCCTCCGGGCTTTCCTGACTTTCATCCGAAGTCTCTTTCCAGAGAGCTAGCTGCTGCGCTTCACACGTTGTCCTGTATGACAATAGCTCCCAAGACTTTCCACGTCCGTCGCAACCCCTCACCAGTTGGTTATACCCATACCCCGTTGTGCTGGCCGACAGAAGTCGCACCTGCAGGAGTGGGACCTGCCACCCCACAGGTTGCTACCGAAGGGCACTAAAAGGAGACGCATGGGTGTGATGTGCTAGCAGTCTGCGGCGCGAACATGCGAGATCCCCAACTCCTTTCCTGGTAGGCACCACCGCTACCACTTACGATCGGATGATTCCGCTGTGTTGCTGTGGGTTGCAGAGGCGCGGTCTGTGGCTCACATATCGCATCGGTGGAAATGGACTGCGTCAAGGTCGACAAGTACTTCCCTTCCCCCATTATTGCTGTTGAACAGCACGCAAGAACCCCGGCGCCGCTTCGCAGCCCGGAAGACGCTCGCGCAACTAATTTGTTCACCAGCTCGGAGGCCACCGATGCTAGGGCCGGCGACAGCCCTTTCTAAAGGACATCTCATTAGTTGCCCCTGGCGCGCGGCGACAGTCTCGCTGTACTTTGCCCGATCCGCATACACGCATCGCAGCGGAAATTTTCGCTGTCTAGTTACAATGCCATCACGTCGGCGCAGCTGTTATATTAGACGCAGTCGTCCGCTTTATGAGCCGATTTTTTGACGAGTCCGCTTTCGTCGTCACCGTCAACAACGTCTTCCAATTATTGTCATATTTAGCTTTATTTACTTTTCTCATGCTGGCTTTACTGTCGAAAGCCATCCTCCTAAAATAGTTACTACTATCACAACAATATAGCATATACAAGCTAAATTACTTTCTTCATCGTCACCAAATCCTAGCGGTATGAAAGAAATCTTCTTGAGAAAATCGGGTACCATGATAAGCTTGCAATCAGAGCCTTGTAACTCGGCAATGGAACCAAGATTTGTACGGTATTTTGAGCGGCTTACTTCTTTGAACATAATGAAATTGCTAGCCATGCCGATTTGTTCACCTACAGGGAAAGCTAAGGAATTACAATATTAGGTACGTGCCATGAAAACATAAACGTTCTTACGAATTATAACATAACTCGCGCCAATACTGCTGGGCCTTCACGATAATTGCCTTAGGGAGGCAACTGCATGATTAAAAGTTATCAATTATTAGCATCATTTTGCTTTTAGTCCCGGCAATAGTCGTGTGTGAGGATCTTCCTACTCGGAGTGGGCCGGTATCTCCGGCCCTGCCATGGCCAACGTCATGGCCGAGGGTATACAGGCGTTTGGAGAGATATGGCTGGGCAGCAGGGGTGGAGTGGTGAGCAGCTTGGCTGGCGCCGCACACATCTAAAACGTTAGCGGGCGTCAGTGGCCCAGTGTTAATCAACACGATTGTTCTGATAAACGCAGTCATCTGGACAGCTTCGGTTAATGCCTGCTGGTTTCGTTTGGCGTCGAAAGCAAGGAGGGAAAAACGTCGAGGTGAAAAAGGAGGAAATTGAGGGACTCTCATGGACAAAGGTGCCGCGAGGCTGTCAACTGAGTGTGCGTCGTAGAGGCGCAACAACTCTGAACTTTTTGGGTTTCAGGGATAAGGTATGTCACCCGAGTGCCATCTGGTTTGGTATTCCAGAGTTAAGCGCGCCGTTTTGTAGCATGGTAGGGGTGGGAATCTAACGGAACGCTGATGTGGTTTTCATGGGGGTTTTAAAAAAGAGCCAGAGGCAAATTCACATTCGGTGGCTCCCTTTGAACTATGTGCCTGCGTGACGCCGGCACCTGCATGCATGTGGAGTATTGGAACACGGCTACTAGCGACGGATGCCGACCTGCGCTGCTCGCATTACCCCATTTGCCAGGACCTGGACTCCTTGCAGCAATATGCCCTCAATGCGCTCGAACTTTCGGGGGGTATTGCAGTGGAAGCGCTGTCCACGTCAGGCCACAACTGGGGCGCTGTGGAGCTGCGTGGCGCGTCCCTAGCCTTTATGGTTGGCGGCAAAGTGGCTTTTGAGCTGCCTTTGGCAGACGTGTGCACAGCGCAGCAGACGAAGGTAACCAGAGTGATCCTGTGCGGTAATTTGAGCCCGGTCGTCATTTATGTTGCAAGGCCTCGATGAGCTTTGGCGTAATGGATCCATCCAACCACAGTTCAGCATGGATGATACCACGTTGCCCGATTCAGTACTGCGCATAGCTCAATGTGCAGCATTATGACATTGGTTGCTCTGTGCTGCGTTGAACATGTTGACCCCTGAATTGTGCGATCTGTGCAGGACGACGTAATGCTGGAGCTCCATGTTGACGACACGGGGGTTGAGGTGGCCGAAGACATGCTGCAGGAGCTGGCCTTCTATGTGCCGCCAGGGAACGATGAGTTTCCGGCTCGCGGAGATGACGTGCCGGCTTCAAAGGTGCGTGCGCTAGGGAGTCTTTGATGTTGACGGACTTGGGATGGGGTGTTCTAAGCAAGCAAGGGAAAGCGTGACAAGGGGATGGTTTGTGTTCAATGGTCAGAGTTAAAGGCTTTAGGGTTGTCGGATGTTGTCTTGTCGCTGCGGTACGGCAAGGTCCATGATGGGACGTAGCCACAGAAGTACGGGGCATTACACCAGCGCTGTGTGTGAGGTGAACATTTTGATCCACCAGAGTGGATCACCAGAGTTTGGCAGGTCCACCAGGGTTTAGCAGATGGTCAATGGGAGCGAGAATGGAGCAAGGGGACAAGCAGTTGTAACTCGCGTTTACGTGAAAGAATTGGTGGGTTGCTACGTGCAAACCTTTGGTTATGGTCGATCAAAGTCTCTAATCCAGGCTGAGAGGCGGGGTCAGGGAAGAAGTTCATTACCCTGTGTCTTGTATTGTGCAGCGCGTCCCTTTGCTCCCTGTTTATCCAGTTGCCTACTGTGCAAATATCATCTGCGCTGAGATGCTTTTATAAACGGGCTTCTCGCTCTCCTCGTGTGGTTTGCAGGTCTTGCTGGATGCCCTACTGCCCCATGCTGATACAGAGGCAGCCGCAGCGGATGAGCCCGTGTGCGTGTTCAGTGAGGTGGGCATCCTGGCGCCCCGTGGCCGCTTCGACATCGAGATGCACCTGGGCTACCTTCAGCTGGGTGGCCAGGTCAGTGAGTTGGGATGATGTTCCAAACTGAGTATTATGCAGAGCAATAGGATTGCTGGTCCAAAAGAGGCTAAACAGATGCACACGGAAAGAAGTGGGGAAGGGTCCCTAGGCCCATGCAGTAGAAAGGGAACCCCGTGCGCCGTTACGGGGTATGTGCTTATCTTTGGGGAGGAGAGGCATGTATGCGGCTAACATGTTAATCCTTGGCTGCGTTGTACCATAATCCATCCAAGTCCTTACGTTTTGACTTCGCCGTGCAACTTCATAGCTCTTCAACATCGCTTTCTTTCCCTGGCCCGCCCTCAGTCCCAAGACTTCAAGGTCCGCTATACGTCCATCCAGCGCATTTTTATCCTGCCAAAGCAGAATACGCCGCATACGTTGGTCGTCATCTCACTGGATCCGCCCATCCGCAAGGGCCAGGTTGGTAAGGGTTCATGTTTTCTGCATTACCAGATGTCCTGGGAAATTTAGCGGCGGTTGCCCTATCGTGTTCTCTGGTACGTTGCCGACATGCATAACATAGTAATGTCTTATGTCCTGGAAATTTGAAAGCCGTTCGTGTCACCAGAGTAAATGCTTGCTATATTTTGGGCTCCATGCTTGGCATCTTCAACTGCTTTCCTAATCACCTGTTCTCCTTTGGCCGCCCAGACCTACTATGCACACCTGCTGTGTCAGTTTCCCACGGAGGACGACATCAGTATCGAGCTGGACATCTCAGAGGAGGCACTTACGGCCAAGAACGAGAAGGTGAATTGGTGATCGGAATTGTGTCTTGTATGTGCTTTGCCCTTGACGGGCGTAATAAGAGTTCTGAACAATTTGCCTGATCTTGTCGGTCGGGCACTATGGGGTCGCCTTCTTTGCAGCTGGTGAGCTAAGATCACGATAACCTTAGAAGCTCTGATGCCACCCCGTTGCCTGGAGGTCTCGCTGCGCGTCTCCCGTGCAAAGGTCTTAGGCCTGCTTGACTTCGCCAATCTGTCCCAAAACGCTTCCAGAACGGCGGGAAGCTGTCCACAGAGATGTCGGGACCGGTGCACGAAGTGTTTGCCAAGCTATTGCGTGGCCTGTCGGGGGCGCGCATCACAAAGCCGGGGCACTTTCGCAACGCTGCCGGGGACGGCTTCTCCGTGCGCTGCTCTTATAAGGCGGACGATGGTCAGGTAGGTGGGCAGAATTTGCGATGCATTGCTCCTGGCTCATGTCAATTTTTAATGAGCACACAGCTTGTAGAGCTTGGAGGAGTCATTTTGACGCAACGTGAATCGAAATCATGCACCCGCGCCGTTGCTCTAATGCAAAGACTCACTATTGACAATTTCCGGTATCGTATGGAAACCGCAGCTCTATCCTCTGGACCGCGGCTTCTTCTATGTCCATAAGCCGCCGCTGCTCATTCCGGATAACGATATCGAGTCGGTCGAGTTTGCACGTCAGGGCAGCGGTGGCGCCATGTCGTCATCCGTGCGCACGTTCGATCTTGTTATTCGCCTCAAGGGTGGCACTGAACACATGTTTAGGTGAGTCGGCCTGACGGTGAGTCGGTCAGATTGTGTGAGGGCTCCTTCAGCGCAGGATCGTTCCTTGGCCTTCTTGTCCTCCGTCAGGATGCCGCATTTGTTTTTGCGTTGCTCGTCGGCAGTGTAGGAATGATGCCTGAAAGTAATAACCTTTTTTGGTAGTTGTTCCCTGTATGTATTTCTCGCTGGGGCTATAGGGCCGCCGGCCTGATGAAATTAATGAAATGCATTGCCGCACTTTTTAAGTATACCGACCTACGCCATGCGGAACGTATTAGATGAAGATGATTTGCGGTTGCAACATGAAACACCGCTGGGCAGGAACATCCAGCGCTCAGAATGGGGGAACCTGTTCGAGTTCATCAATACGAAGAAGATTCCTATTGAAAACTTGGCCTCTGCCAAGCGTGGGCCGGGTGGGGCGCACGCTGGTGTGGAGGCGGAGGATGACATGGACCCTGGTATGTATTAGTGATGCAGCTCACAAATTATGAAAGGGCGCCGCTCGTTGGACTCGAGGACATGTGCTCGTAACGCAGTCTAGGCGGGGCTGATTTTCCTGGTTGAGGGACAGGGCGTCGACAATAAGCACTATTCACGTATTAGGGGAAGATGTCGCTCCCGGCCCATGATTCATGTGAGCCATTATCGGTCAAAACAAAACTTCGCCCTTTGGTTACCTCGAGACGTTTTGCATATGGATTGTATTTCAGGAATGCGCCGTGCTGCTGCTGAAGCCGACGATGATGAGGATGATGAGGACGAGGACTTTGATGCCAGCGGAGGCAGCGAAAGCAGTGAGGATGAGGATGAGGCAAGCGACGCGGAGATGATTGAGGAGGAAGGTGAGTGCTATGACGATCCTTGGTGTGTGTGCTAGCGTTCCTGAGTTGCTGGTTCGGGCATAATCTAGGCACCCTCGACGATTTAGGAGCAATCGCTCCTGAATTATGGTTCTGCTCAGCTGTTCTGACACGCTTGCCATATTAGTCTGATGCAGCAAAGGGGAGCTCGGTTGTACACGCCATGGGAAATAACGAGTGCCAGTTCACGTTCACCTGCTTTCCTGTTTTGTGTAGGTGTTTCTGCGGACGCATTTAAGAGCAAGGGCAAGCGGAAGGACAGCGGTAGCGCTGACGCAGAAGAGCGGCCAGCAAAGAAGCCGGCAAAAGGTAACTTGTGCGACGTCGAAATGTAGACAGCATGCCGCGATGCTAAATGAGGGATTCGTTACGCATCGTATGCAATTCAAATTCGTGCTGGCGGCCAAGGTGCTAAGGCTTCGGTACGCGTCCTGAAAGAGTGTTACGCAAACGTGAGAACTGACTCTCCGCTCCCTAAATGCTTTGCCCACGTGAACTGACCTGTTCTACTCGCCTGTTTGAATTGCAGAGAAAACGGTTACAAAAATCGAGTCTGCAGGTGGAAGTGATGCCGCGGGTGGGAGCGGCGGCAGTAAAATAGCTGCAAAGGGCAAGGCCAAGAAAGGGGTCAAGGGCGAGGGTGCGGAAGCCGGCAAGCCCAAAAAGGAGAAGAAGGTCAAGGACCCCAACGCTCCGAAGAAGAACCTCACGGCCTTCATGTACTTTTCAAATTCGAACCGGGATAAGGTCAAGGCAGAGAATCCAGGTAAGTACCTAAGGATTTCATTGGGGCCTTCTGGTGTCATTTGGCATAACGCAGCCGTAGCACACCCATTTTGGGGCTCCGCAAGCAAGCGGCAGGCTACGTCCGTGCATGGGCCGACGTCAACATGTTGCCGTGAATGTGCACCAGTGGCAGATGCCGCTAGAAACCATCGGTCCCTCTCCAGGCGCCAATCCGCTGTCGTCGTCGGACGTCATGGGTATTACAGAATTACAGACACTTGTAACAGCGTGCATTTCAACGGCCCACATACATGTACCAATTATAATTGTCCTCATCTGTGCCCGGTGCATGTGGCTGGCGCATAGGCATCGCATTTGGCGAGGTCGGGAAAATGCTGGGCGAGCGTTGGAAGGGCATGAGCTTAGACGAGAAGGCTCCCTACGAGCAGATGGCCGCCAAGGATAAGGTCCGGTACGCGGAGGCCATGAAAGCCTACAAGGCGAAAGGGGGTGGAGTGCCGTTCAGCAAAGATGACCGGGAAGGTAGCGACGCGGGTGGAGACGATGAGTAAAGGGGCGTATTACTTTGCTTATGGGATATGGATAGTGGGTGCAGTACTGCAGGGTGACCTATGAGTGGAGGGAGGTTGAAAGTGGAGGGTAGTCATCCCTTACCGCGACAAAGACTGCTGGTGTGCAAAGCGGGCACATTTGCACATGTTGTGGTGTTGTGTGGCCATGGAGCCCTTACGATCCAGTGATTGGTGAACTCAGCAATCTGTACCTCTTGCAGGTTGCCGTCAGACATGACATAAGTGACTGTGGGATTGTCGCTGGGTTCTAGGTGAACACGAGAGTACGATTCGAGGGTTGCAAAGGGGTCCTAAACCTTTAATCCAAGGGGGGTACTGGTCAGCCATCCTCTAATCTCAAAAGTGGTGGACCACTTTTAATTCTCAATCCTGGAGTAGTGGTGATCTAATCCCCATCCTAGGGACGGGTTCGTAATCCATATCCCGTTGCAGTATCCCAATCCCAATCCTGTGGCTGGGGCGCAATCCTAATCCTACCATCAAGCATGGCAATCGTGATGTCCCGTGGACCGCCATATGGGATGGGCGGAAGCGGGAAGGTATTCATGTCGACCATTACTTGGGTTCATGTTCGCGGACAATGTACGTTCGGATGGGAGAACGGTAAATAGCTGACTCAACGCATGGTTCCTGATGGGTCAGTGCTTAAGTGGGCACTGTATGTGCGCCCAGGTGGGTTAATGATCAGTTACATGTCATTTTCCTTTTCTGTGTGTAATAGTCTTGCATCCCTGTGATTTCACGAGCTTCGCATGGGTCCATGACAAGCAACTTCTATCCCTCCCTCCTCCAGTTACGGCATGGCATAGCAACTTTCGAACTGGGCTGGGCCTACCAGCGGCAGTGTCCAATCGCCGATCATTTCTGTATAGCAATCCTCATCAAGTACCAGTGTACCATCCTCATTCTGACCTGGGGTTCAAATCCTCGTCCTGCTCAGTGGGGACCAATCCTAATCCTGTGGCCGGACCCCGAATCCTAATCCTACCTGTGGGTGGGGGCCCAATCCTAATCATACCCTCAGGGTCCCCATCCTAAACCTGACAACAAGTTTGTTTCTCAATCCTGAGGCAGGGATCTAATCCTACTTTCTGCCTGACCTGTACCCGACCGCAATTCCTAACAACCCTCGAGTACGATGCTTTATTTGTTTGGTGGTTCCTTTTTTGCAAATATCCGTTTCCTGCTCGCCGGATCTCTTATTCACTGGGAATGAGCTGTTTGATGTAGATGATCAGTTTGTGGACTGATAAAGAATGTAAGCTTTCCTGACACAGCCGCTCCTTTTACCTCGAGGTATTAGTTATGCGTCAGGTCGGCAGGCAGATTTGGGGTTCTTGGTTCGTCTAAAACCCTAAAACATAACCGCATTCAGTCGTGTTCCATTCAAGGATAGAGCTCAGGACCGTAACGACGATATGATCGTGTTTCAGCTGAAATATTGAATTCGTATTCATCATTATATAACGGGTAACCGAGTTGGCAAATCAGGTCGGCACACTGCAACGGTGGTATGACCCTGCATTACGGCTCGTATACGCTACATTTCGTTATATGAAATCGCCTTACTTAACAGGACAGCAACGAGGAGTTAGGTAGTGTCATGAGGCAGTTGGACGGAAGGGTTAGAATTTGAGATGTTGGCCTTGCAAGGCTGAATTTTTGACCAGTTTGTTTGACTAAAGGATCCTGCAGGATATTGACTTAAAGCGAGAGAAGCTGCGCTAACTAACGCCTGCAATACGTCGGGGACAAACCCCGTACTCATTCCCGCCCGTGAAGCTGTGCTACGGGAAGGTAAAATATAACTCAAACACTGTCGCTATCATCCGGTTCTCCATTGGGTCTGACGAGTATGTGAGACTGTTAGCTCTGACGTGTCCAGTAGGCCTTATACTGAAGGTTCATGGCAGTACTGGCCCAGTGCTGAGGATCTGTGTCCTATCTTTCTATGAGTTGTCTCCTGTCTTCTTTGATATATTGCCTTTTACCTAGATACCTACACATCTAGACTCTACACTCTAGCTCTAGAACCGTTGTAAGTTGTAATCGGTCCGTTGGAAGAGAGTTTCCATGTAACAAGGGACGGTAAGATGAATAGTTATTCAAATTGTTAAGGTTATATAAGGTGATCTTAAATGAAAGCAAATGTCTTAGGATGTGGATCACGGCTTTCGATTCTTCCCATGTGATCAGCTTCCTTGTTTCATACCGTTGAACCTCCTTGCAGAAGCGTTTTCTACACCGTTATGTAACGTAATGATCAATGGATAGGTGAGATAACAACGGTAAAAGGACTATAGCTGCAATTTCCTCATCTTTCTCTTTGCGTATAGGACCTCGAAGCAATGGAATGGATTTTCCAAGAAATGGGTTTACAGGGTACGATGACAATAATCCTAAACTTTCCATTAGGGAGCTGCGAACTAAGTCTGGGCAGCTTCGCAGGTGGCCGCGTTCGCCTGGTGTTGCGCCTGCCTGCTGATCGTGTCATACTACACACCCCGAACAAATCAATTCGCACGCGAATTGCAGCTGATCTACTTCCAACCGATGCTTCCGGTGACCTTGGCGCTATGGCTATGGGGTCACAACGTACAGCGATTCCACGCCTTGGGTGTCGAATACGAACTCTGCTTCAGCGCGAAGGATCGAAAATTTCTCTTGCCACATGGGGAGCTTTACCGGGTATGCTAGAGGGCGCGTACCAGGGATGTGATGTCAAGGAGGTTCGACACGCATCCCGGTACCCCGGCATGGTGAAATGCAGTGGGGGGATCAACATGGACACTAATTTTGATTTAAAAAACGTTATATCCTTACGGGACCTGCTGTAGGCAATTTCGTACGAACGAACCACGTACGAACCAACACGTCCGGTGCAACGCTCTTCTGCTATTGTTTCATGCATAACAGCAGCATCACTGCACATGCTTCCCATATAGCATCCTGAATCCCCATAGCCAGCCGTGGATTCAGCCAACCAGACCCTGAATCCTAGTTGGTTCTCCCATTTACAGGCGGCTACTCTGGCGTGCTACTCACACATGTCCTACTGTAACTGTTCTCCCTACGTTGGGGCCCACCCAGATTGCTTCCTTCTTCACCATCATCTGCCTCACATGCGCTGCGGGCTTTTCGGCGCTCGTATCTGCTGGCGCCTTAGGCAGTGCGGAGCTAACAGCGGTGGTCATGTACTTCTTCGCGACGCTGCTTCTGGTGGCACCGCTGGATATACTAGGCATGACCGCCAGGCTCTTCTTTGGACAAACCCTGCAGAGGGTCCTGCTGCCATTTCAGGATGTGAGCTGGGCAGACTTTTTAATGGCGGACATTATGACATCCCTCAGTAAAAGCAGCGGCGACCTTGCAAAAACGGCAGCCGTTATAGTGACAGGTGAGTGAATTAAGTTGTTGGGTTTCCTTTGACCCAGGCATTCGGGTGCATTTCAAAGCATGGCTCACACTGAGATAAGTATAGAACAAGACCAAGCGCGAAAGGGAAGCGGCCAACACGGGGGAGTTACCTGGGGACGTGAGGACTCCTATTTCTGAATGGACGAACCGCATTTATGCACCATCTGGGACTAAATATTAGCAGAACAGTCGTCTGGCCAAGGGCCCCACTCAAGCTGTACCTCACCGTTTCAGCGATCCTGATGGAGAATCATATGCGGTGATGGCCGTAGGCCGATTAATGGCTGCTCGTCTGATACGTGTACCCGTACCGAGTGCCTCACATCAGATGTACCCGCGTCGTATACTTGGCATGCTGGATAGGACACCGTGTATGATGCTTGCCAACTAATCATGTTTCTTTGTGCATGCAGGGCCTGCGCTCCATGCCCTGACAACGTTTGGTGTCAGTAGTAAGCAGCTGGTCAATCCTTTGGCGCCGCCAGTGTTATTGGCGATTTGTTTGCCTTACATAATCCGCTTCGTACAGTGCATCATTGTCAATCGCACAACAGGCAACCGCTCGCAGCTCCTTAATGCGGCCAAGTACGCAACTGCTTTCCCAGCAATCGTACTTACGGCCATGGAGCATGAACATCACGTCCGGGGGGAGAAATACCAGTTCTATAGCTGGTGGATCGTAGCGATGCTGCTTAATTCGCTATACTCCTTCTACTGGGATATCGAAATGGACTGGGACATGCCCTGGCTCATTCAACCAGGTGCGTATCAGTCATGCATGGCCAACGCTAAGGCTGCATGTAAATAGATGTAGGAATACGTTACAAGGAAAATGCGTCAATAATGAAATAACATCTTGTCACATTTCCTGGTTGTACTTTAACCGTCACCGTCCTACAAAATGTTCACATGCAGGCTGCACGCATCTGCTAAGCGTAGTGCGACTGCCGGGTTTGAAGTTAGACGCCCTGTACAGTGGTGCATGGTATGTGTGGGCCATAGTATCTAACCTTATATTACGCCTTTCCTGGACCCATCGGCTTATGGGAAACCTGGAGAGTTACAACACAGTGGCGCTTGTGATAGCTCTGTTAGAAGTGTTTAGGCGATATCAGTGGACGTTTATCCGTGTTGAAACGGAATTGCGAAAGATAAGGTTAAGAAACAACCACTCGCATTCTCATGATGGGTTGAAACAAGAGGTTTCCTAGGAGTTGTTTATGTTGATGGACGCCAAAACGCTGATTACGAAATGTCTGCGGCATGCCCACAACAATGCCACTAGCAGTGCGCCTATCCATAGATCATTAGACGGATGTCATGTATTACCCAAAGGCTCCAAGCCTAACGACACGTGCAGCCCACCACACAAACCATTCACAATGGCACCTGCAATTAAGCGCTCACGCAATATCTTTCCAGAAAAGTGAAAACCTAATCAAGCCACATATTGCTGGACGAGGAAGCGTGTATGTATACACACCCACCATGCAAACCTACATCCGTTGGAAATACGTCAGTAACATCACACATGAGCAGGATGTACAAGCAGCCAAACAGCCAAGAAACATGACCATCCATCCATCCAGGCCTTCACAAAACGGTTCCCGCTTCACTCCTGAGACACTGTCATGGAGTCCTTTCTCTTAGTTGCTTATTCGCCACGGTGGTCATCATCCCGCGGAGGGCTACGACTACGGCTTCTGCCACCGCTTCGGGCTGGAGACGCAGACCGGCTCCTCGACCTGGGAGTATATGACAAGGAGTGTCACCTTTCGTGTAGGAAGCAGTGGGCGTGCGTAGGAGGAAGCACCCAGTGCACAGCAAAGCATAGAGTACGACATAGCCACAAAAACATTGGTTTTACTTTATGGTTTAGAAGGACCAAAGTATCCCTTACTCACCTGCTTCGGCTGTGGCTCTTGCTGCGGGCGGGAGAGCGTGAGCGACTCTTGCCCCGACTGTGCGAGCGGCTCTTGCTACGGCTGCGGGAGCGGCTGCGACTCATACTCTTGCTGCGCGATCGACTCCGGCTCTTGCTGCGGCTGGTGCGCCTCCGGTTGCTGGCCCCGGCCCCGCCCCCGGCACCACCCCCGGCACCACCGTCACGCTCACGGTCTTCCCTGACACGGATGCGCGCGCTGCAAATACAGGTAACGGTTGTGCAAATTCAAATCAAGCGAAGGTAATATGATTAAGTATGAGCACAAGATTCAATAATCAATATATAATCAAACAATCACCAAAACACCTGCAAAGTTGATATTTGGCGGAAGAAACTTGCTTGCATGTTAGCTGGAAAGGTGCTCATCACAACATGACTGGGCTTGCCAGATCCCACCACTTACGAATCATACGGATTGCGGAAATCACTGCCATCCAGTTTGCGAAGCGCAGTTTCCATATCATCTCGCGTCGCGTAGTCAATGAGGCCAAGCATGCCACGGCCATCCCGCATGACCTGGCGAATGACATAGTTCAAAGTCGCGCAATCACTGACATGGAAAAAACATACTACCGCAACTGAACATCGTCCTCAGCCATCAATCTTTCTAGGACAGAAAAAGGTGACCAAGGTAGAATTTATGCGCCTGTCTGTTGTCTGTGAAGTGACAACGATAGAATTTATGCGTCTGTTTACGGCTTACCTGTGAGAATGTCACCTCGCCCGCACGACGCATATGATCCTTTAGGTCCTGCCACGAGCAGCTGATAGGCAATCCCGTCACGATTACACGGAAATCCGTACGACGGCTGGGGCCAAAAGGGTTGGGTCCCAGGCTGCGTGCACTGCCGCTGACACCCCCATGGCTGTTGCCGCCCCCATAGCCCCCGTGATTGCCGCCTCCACCTCCATAGCCACCACCACCGCCGCCACCACCACGGCGACCATGTGAGATTTCAACCTACCACAAGATAGGGGTAGCTTCGATTTGCCAAAAGGACTGGCTTACGTCCATGTTATCTCCGACTATTTCGCAACAGAATTCAATAATTATTTGGCGATGAAAGAGCTCAAAGCGCACCATAGGACACAAACAGACGTGACGCAAATGCAGATACATCCTCAGAAAGCGATGCCGTCCCGGGACAGGGAGAGACAAAGCGACGCCGTCCCAAGTCTTATCAAATGCACGCATCATTACCAGCAGCCTCCTTAGCAAATGACTCTAAAACTTTTTATCCTTCAACCGTTTGGACGTACCCTCAGCCGCTGGCCCTGGAACTCAATCCCATCGCGTCCGCGGACGGCGTCATATGCATCACGCTGGTCCTCAAACTGCCAGAGACATGAAAGTGTTCAGCTCAATGCGGGCAATAGGCGTATTAAGTGCTACACGGGATACGACAGCGGAACACAATGAATCTATTGGAGCCCAGCCAAAAGTTTAATGCAACCAATTTCTTCCTTAAATCAAGCGTATCAAGCATGTGCTAAAAGATGGCATGTATTTACAGTCCACTGCAACGACCATACCTCGACAAACGCAAATGCCGGCGGGCGAGGTCCAATCTGCGGTCAGGGGGATTGGTGCAAAATTTAAAGTGTATTGGGGAAGACACGAGAAGGAAAAGCATTTGAGAGTGCCACCGCGTATCCATATAATTACGATATTTCGTAATAGAGGCCATGCAATACCGACGTCAGGGGCATGTAGGACTCCAGGTCCACAGCCGGCACACCTTCAGGTCCACGCTCCGTATCCTCCCGTACTTGAAGAAGAGATCCTCCACCTCCCGCTCTCGAACATCCATCGGCAGATTGCCGACAAACACCCGTGTGTCCCCCATGATGAGCTACGATCCGCACCACGCGTCCGGTGCGAAACAGCTCTCGGCCTTGCTACCTGCCCAAATAGGGTCCCGTGCTCCCTGTGCAAAGGAAGAACATGGAGAGACATCCACGTCCGCAGGCGATGGCGTTTGCGTCAGCCAAGTCCACAGCGAAGCTGCCGGTTGCCGTATTTCAGTGCTCTGCAGGGTGCGCAATGGGGCGCCTTCCCTCCACTTCGGAGTCCACCCCGGACATCATCCTTGCGTATTAGTGCTCCCCGTCCGACTCCTCGCAGCTGCCACCCAATTGCCGCGTCGCCAGCCATAAGGTCTTTCGGAAAGCATTTTGAATCGCCTTACACGGTCAACCTGGCGCCAACTTTTAAGCACCCAAGCGCCAGGACGGCCTCCAGGGCTGTTAGTCCAAGCGCCAAAGGGCTGTTCGCCACGGGCTGCGATGCGAACCCGTCCCGTCCCGTCCCGTCCAAGGTCCTCTCCAATTTCACAACTAAAGCAACGGAAGTGGAGGGCCTCTTGTCAGAGCGGCCCACAGAAAGAGTATAACGATGTAGCAAAAGCCCTCCGACTTGTTGTCTACTAAAGCGCGCGCAAATTACTTCCAGCCCTGAAAAGCCCTGCTTACGCCTTAGGCATGCCGATAATACCAACCAAGGATGACACCAGAAGGCAAGCTTCAAACTCACCCCACAGGATGGACGGCCCTAAAAGGCGGCGCTCTTGTCAAACCTTGCAAGTTGAGTCCGCTTGACCTGAAGTATAACTGGTTATTACTTTGGAAGTGATGGGAGAGGAGCATAGCTATCCGTGCATTTCGCGTTGGAATTCAGTCCTGTACGATATCCATCTTGTCAAATTTTGGCGCTGGTTCCATATGAAGGAACTTGCTATAAGCTAAAAGTGCATGGATTTCAATTCTAACACCAGTATGATAAATCCGTTACGTCTTGGTGGATTGTGGTTTGCAAGAACCCGTGGCACCTTG
Organism: Volvox africanus; assembly: GCA_030268105.1. Taxonomy (NCBI): domain Eukaryota; kingdom Viridiplantae; phylum Chlorophyta; class Chlorophyceae; order Chlamydomonadales; family Volvocaceae; genus Volvox; species Volvox africanus. The sequence continues at coordinate 1,985,700 of BSDZ01000089.1, read as the reverse complement.
TGGCACGAACAGCGTGTTAAGAATACATCTAATGAATGCACACACCAGTCAAAGTATCGGAGGTCAAGAAAACTTCCAAATCTGAGCAGCAACACCAAGCTCAGGATAACGTAAAGCTGTTTGCCTTCTCCCTGACTGTCCTCCTGAAAACTATGACAGTGACACTTAGTAGTTAGATAACCAAGGTTCTTAATTATGTGTGTTATAGCCTCACTCTTAGCGACGCCCCCACGTGATTGCCTTTTAAAGTAGCTGTAAAGGGTTCTCAGTTCTCTTGGTAAGCCTCAGGGTACTAGCCCGGTGAGGGAACCCGCGAGGGACGAGATTCCAGTGATCGTGTGAGAAATGGGAGAGAGGCTGTGTTGAGAGGAAATGACGTATCTCAGCAAATTAACATAAACTCCCTAAGCAGCATGATGTCTACGCATTCCGTTCTGTTGCAGGCTCCCTTCCAGCACCCGCACCTATACTATCGCCTATTCCGCTGAGGTATCAAAAACCGTGCTACCCCCGATACACCCAGGCGACCAGTACGAACCGTTCCTTAATTGTGAGGACAACGACCTGGGCATCTGTGGCAAATGCTTCAATACGCCCACACACACTGAGAGCACGCTGAGGACGCATAATATGATAACTTAAAAAAATTTCCATTCGCACCCTGTCTAGAGGCTCAGCGCGCCCTTCCCAATGTTCCTTGCATCGACTTCCTTCGGCCCTCGTTTAGTACACCCTATCAGGACTCCACCAATACCTACCTCTTCAAAGACCCCACCCTGCAGGAGTGTTAAATGCATATGCAGCTGCCCCACATCTCGTGTCTGCGCCTGCGGCTATGGCCCCCTATTCAAGTAAGCCTGTGATTACTGTATCTGAGACTTTTGGTCAAGGAAAATGTCCCCGAGACTAGCCCTTACGTCCGCCACTGCCGCTACCAAGGCGGCATTATCTCGGGAGCTGAAAGCCAGTTTGACCTTGTAGCTAGGCGAGACATCTGCGGATGTGTTCGGATACGACCTGCGGTTAAGTGCACGACAGTTTAGAGATAGCCGGAAGGTCTCAGCAGGACATAGGCACATAGGTCACCAACATGAACCACTGGTAATAGCTGCCGAGGGCAAGGTGCGAGCAGTATAAAGCAGCACGGCATCAGCGGTGGACACAGTCAGTTGGCCGTGGGGGGAAGCTATAGGGAGATGATGGACCCAGACCAGGACACGGAACGGCCAAAAGACATGTACGGGCCATAGATTCTAACTGGAACTTGGTTGAGATAAGTCATTAGATATTCCGCCTTTACCAAGTCTAGTGATGCCGCAACTCGGAAATAACGGGGGCGGTGATCTCCAGGACACCAGAAATGTAGAGAAAATAAGTACTGACCCAAAGATTGACAAGTATTGCGGGCAGGAAAGGTTAACAGAAGGATACACGAATGCCAACCGATGAGCAAAATGGCAGGCGAAACGAAGGTTGCACGAATCAGGAAGTACAGCAAGGTTTACCTCGTCTCACAGCCACATAAGGTATCATACGGACGCTGCGCAAAATGAGGCATGCCATCCGAATAAAGCATCATCATATGGGACTTTGTGCTTGGGAATATGGGCTCAATGAACATTTAGCCTTCCGTGACCCGCATCCGGCAGAGAAAGCTCTCTAAGGCCTGCATCAGGCTGGTTCTGATGGCGAGGGGTGTATCGATGTTTTCCTCGCCGCTGGCTGAGGAGAAGCAGGTTGCGACGTTAGTTTCTAGGCCGCACTCCCTTGGGCACCCACCCATCCGCCACAACTGCGGACGGAGGAACCCCAGAGACTTACCCGATAGCGACGTTGGGGTGTTTGACGGCAACGGCCGAGAGGGGCTGCGCCAGGTCGCTCTCTCCCACGTGAGTGAAGAGGGCCGCCGATTGGAAAGCCACACCCGTGAACCGCTCCTGAGCCCATATTATGGCGGAAATACCCCACGTCAATTCCGGAACCAGATTGGGTTTGCTTTCAGTAGGCTTGGGAAAGTTGACATGGATTATGGGCATTAGGATTGGTTCTAGGACCCTAAATAGATACGGTTAAAACTTTGTTTCGGATTGGGGCTGGGTTAAAAGCTTTTTCTTATAAGGTGTATCTGGGTTACAGGGTGCATCTGGATAGCAATCGGGGTCAGTGTGTGTCATGCACGCTTTACTTGTGCTGGCATGGGTTCAGGCAAGATAAAAACGGCACTTCCGAATATATATGTACAAGTTGCCTTTCACAGGCTGACCTGGTCCCAGACCAAGCAGCATATTTGCGCGTTCTTCTCCCCAACCCCAACCCGTGCAGCGACTCTACTGCGTTTCCAACCTGGTGCGCTCGTATCATGGCCTGGAAGAGGCGTGGTATGCCGGGTAGCACATACACGCCGCCTACATTGACTAGTGGAACCCATAGCCCCTCCGTGAACAGCACCTCTGAGGGGGTTGGCAATGTGGCCTACGCAGAAGGAGCGCAAAGAGATGGAATGGCGATGGCATGAAAGGTGGGCAGGGCAGGGCTGTCGTTGTCTGCACTACAATGTCATGACACAAACACCCTGGACGAAACCATCAGGTCCTGCGCAGCCGCATCCAGGTACCATTTCTATGAGGCACGAGATGCCCCTCCAAGAAGTTAGACTTCTCAATTCCTTGACGTCCCTCTGGATTTCCTGGGTGCGAATCCTGTCCCAAACCACTGTCTGAGAGCCGCGTGTACCCCGGGTTAATTCGCTAGGTTTTCTCCTCTACCTCACTTTCCATTTCGAAGCTGCGTGTTCCTTTCAAGTTAGCACGCATGTCGTAGGGAAGCAGAGACTGTGGCCACAACCTTGACGAAAGGACCTTCCTACTTTCATCAACACCTCCCCACTTACAACAACCGTGGGCTTGGTGCAAACGGTTGCTTTGCTTTTCAACATTATCCCACCCCCTGCCCGCGATTCCACTCACCATCCTCAACCGCGCCTCATTAAGCTCCATACCCCGTGCTGCGTACGACAGCTTCATCCTCTCCACGGTAGGTTGATGTAGCTGCAGACTTACACCTGACAGCAGCGCGCATGCACCATATTCTCATGTTCACGGTGCCCCATCATACATGAATGGGCATCCCGTTCGCCGGCATCCTAAGAGATGACTGCGCAGCAGCCGGTGACATCATCTGTGAGAACGACCTCCGACGGGTGCTGCCACCCCTGTACCCACCCATAGCCTCAGCAACCGCCTCGTACCTGCGGCAGGGCCGAGGCGAAAAAGATGGGATCCAAAAAGGGATTACCACGATTACCTAAACTGTTGCACTCCGGGAGAAGCTGGACACGCGGCACTGCGAGTAGATCTGTGCAACACCGACCGGTGCTGGCATCGTCACGTTATCACTTCACATTCCCAGCTAACACAAGATACAAGGAACACTTTATCTGATTCTCAGTGCGTCTACATACTGTGCCGCAACATGTGCTGCAGCAGGGAAAGTCGTTACACCGCATAACCATGGTGAGGGGCAACAAGCTCTGCATGTTACTGATGCACCACAAAACTATCATCCTCAAATGCGGTAAGCCGGCCGCTGCTGCTGCCGCCACTGCAGGAAGTGCTCACGTCACGTCGTCGTGCGTTGGTCCTATGCCCCCGCTGGTGAACACGAAGCCGTTTCGCCCTACGCGAGCGCGGCTGTCCAGGACCGCCTCGCGTACCTCCGACCTTGAGTCATGGATGTATGTCACGCGAATCAAATCCATACCACGGCTGCGAATGACGGAGCAGAAATAAGCAGGCAGGTCTTAAGGAAACAGCTTTTGGCTGTGGGAGGTCCGTGTATCAGTGCCGAGGTGGTAACGCGTGGCGCAGCTGGAGATGACTAGATCTGGGCCCTGTAACGGCCTTTGGCACGGGCGCAGGCAGCGCGCGGGTAAGCTGCGTGCAAGCGAAAATTTGTCATAAAGAGAACATAACACGCTCGCGTTCTGGGCACTAAAGTCCTTCTGCCGAAAGCCGGAACAGAGCCACACTTTTCGTTTAGTAAGATCCAGATGCCTCGTGCTTGGGTTGGCAACAAACGGCTCTGGATTTGGCATGACCTCCTTTCCACCACGAAGCGGCGTGATGGATCAAGCACATGCATACCACATTGGAATCCACCAGAATGATAGGGTTTCTAGTCACACGTCTGGGCGTGCTGGTGTGTAAAGTACTCTTAGAAGTAATCTTGTTATTGCCAAGCACTGATTTGGCTTTACGATAGTTATCCTGCGAATGGATAGAATCGACGCAGCGCCCGCGTGTCCTCCCACAACAAGGGCTAAGACCTCACCTATGCAGTAACTTAGCGAGCCAGGGCGTGTTGGTGTCAACGACAGATCCAGCAAGGATTTCATCACCAATGACCACTAGTGCAGCACGGGGGGTGTCTTGCGCTGCGGTTGCGCAGGCTATACAACGGCGGGGCACGCGCTCGCCACATAATCCAAGCTGTCGGAAGAGAAATGCAGTGCAACCGTTCGGTGTTAAAGAGAAGGTAGTCTTTAAAAAAAACCGCCGAAATAGGGCTATGCCGCTATGTCGTCGGCCGCGCTAGGGACAGCACGTCATCTTCCAGGGCACAGGAATTGCCCTTGCAATACACACAACGTACTGGTAACGGGACATACCAGCAAACGGCGATTAACAATTTGACCTAAGCCTGTTATAGACATTGTTCTGACTTGCAATATTATTATAACTTGCTAAGGGTCAAGATAATGCGGAACGAATCGTTATGTGACTTGCAAGCTCGCAAGACCTCGTAAGGCCCAAACGAGCAATGACTCCAATGACTCACGACGGACCTCAATATCTAACTAAAGAAAGGAGGACAGAGGACAAACACGAAGAAACTGTTCGGAATTTCGGAAAAGCATGGCATTTGTGTACGGCTGACGTACTGTGGAACTATTTTTCCGCTCGCAAGAAGCCTATGACAGGCTCTTAGTCGGTTGCGTTAAGCTCTAGAACGTCTAAACGTATTTTTATTACAGCAAATATAAGGCCCGTCCCAACTTTGTAGTTTCTAGACAGGGTCTTCACTAGTGGCAGAAGCATGAACGCCGATCAGGCGGCACAGGCAGCGCAGCTGCCGCGTCGAATTATCAAGGTGCGTGGATTATTGTTTTTGTCTGGGAGGATCCATCTGCGGCGCTGGAACTCAGACTTATGCTGTTTTGGACTACCTTACCTCAGGAGACTCAAAAATTACTTAGCGAGCCAGGTTAGTCCTGGGTTTCATTGTCTGCGATGCAATCCTGATCTTTGAGCTAGGGCCTTGGGTCGTGTCCTGCCTTAACGCAGCTCCTGGCATTAGCGCATCGCCTTCCGAGGAGAACCTTCGCTATTTCAATGTCATGGTATTGGGCCCTCAGCAGTCCCCTTATGAGGGCGGCGTCTTCAAGCTGGAGCTCTTCCTCCCGGAGGACTATCCCATGGCACCTCCAAAAGTGCGCTTCCTCACTAAGATTTACCACCCTAAGTAAGTTAAACATGGTCTCCTAAGCAAGAATGTTCGGTTTTATCATACTGTTTGGGCTGCGTGTCGTCACGGTTGTTTTCCAACCTGCAGCATTGACAAACTTGGCCGTATTTGCCTGGACATTTTGAAAGACAAGTGGTCGCCGGCTCTTCAGATTCGTACCGTGTTGCTCAGGTGAGTAACTTAGCGTAAGGGGGAATGTTTTTGGAAAGGAAATAAGGGGTACAAACACCTGTAATACACCGTGCAGCCGAGTTTCTGTATTCCTGTTGTGATGTCGCAGTATTCAAGCTTTGCTGTCGGCTCCGAACCCGGACGACCCGTTAGCGGATAATGTTGCAAAGCACTGGAAAGAGAATGAGAAGGAGGCCATTGCGACAGGTACGCGCAAGTATCTTCGCCTGATACCTGAAAGCTCTCCTGGCTCTGACCTCGTCCATCCATCTTGCATTTACATGTATTGCAGCTCGTCAATGGACCTCAATGTATGCCCAGGGCTGAGGGGGGAGATGGGATATAGCTTGCGGAGGGTGCAGTTCAGCGTCCAAGCACGCAGCCTAACACAACACTCTGGCATATGGTGCTAGTGGGGCCTACCGTTGGTCAGAGGGACCCTCTTGGCATGTGTGCCTGTTGGTATGCATTTGTATTGAAGGCCATGCATCGTCTGAAGCCGATAGTGGAACATATAAGCAATATGCTCAGGTGCGTGTTTTTCATGATGGTGCGCCACAATGGCAGGGAGTGCTCTGCATTTGACGTGTGGAGCGATGGAACTTGTCAAGCAGCCCCTCATAGGATTGTGTCGGGGCCGCGGGGCCCCAGTATAGTGTTCGCACATTCGTACACAAGTGTGTATTCATGGTGGCAAAGTGGCTTCATTTAGGCACCTTTCGACAAGCATTCCAAGTCGTGTAAAAGCGTTTTTGAAGTTGGGAGACGAATGTCATGCGGATTGCCCGGATATATGACGTAGCGCAAGAGAAGTCATGACGCTCAATGGAAGCCAACAACAAGGCATGGGCAGCATGATTATGGCAGCCGCAGTTAGCTGAAATGCGTGATACTGACAAAATTTAAGAGAGCCCAATACAGTAACGGTGGTCGTGCAAAGGGAAACACTGTGAAACCTGACATGTACAGAAGGCGGAGCAGCGGATAACGGCACCGCACACGCATAGCGAACTCGGCAGATGAATGACGTATATGCAAACAATGAACTAAGTGTGCATTGACAATATTTCAGCGAATACGATTAATAATAGGCCTCTTAAACACTAAGTATGCCGATGACATTTGGGTTCGCGGTGCAAACTCCATCATAACGAACCCGTCTGTGCACAGATCGATCCCCACAAGAGTGCTACTTGTAAGTTGTATCTTAGCTCGGAGCAACAGCTTGGATTGTACTTGCATTATAACGTCGGCACTTGGCTATGGATGCTTGCAGCTTGGGCAGCCATGCGAGACCAGGTAGGGCAGTGCTGCTCTCATGTGCAACGAGCGGAAGGTGGAGGCATCCAAAGGAGCAAGTAAGGGACTCAAGGGAGACACAATTTTGAACTAAGTGCTTTGGCAAACCTGTAAACGGGTGCATATGGAGGCCATCAAACATTTGTGGACCAGTATGCTACTTATAGGGTATGGCTAACTGAACACATGTTTCGGACTAGCTAGTGAACCTGCTGTGTAATAGTGCACTTGGCATTTCATGCATTGCTCCATGCTGTTCCTCTACCCTTCTCTCTCCCCTGTATCCTACCCAAAACACCACTATAACAGTTAGCTGCTTCATGGAGTCACCCATGCTTGTGACAGAAGGTGACAGATAAAGGTTTGGACAGAACAACTCTGGGTTTGGGTTTGCGTATGTACTCGCAATAGTTAGCTATGTGCCAACTTAGTACCGGTACGGGGTGTACGGACACTTCTCGAGCTTTTGCCGCGCTTTTGTGTCGGCTACGAATGGTAAGCCCGTCGCACCTTGTCAAACTCATAAACATAATCATAACAACCTGAATAGCAAGTGAGTTGCAGGCAGTGAACCTTGTGTAGGTAGTCCAGATCTTTGTTGTTACCTTTCCGACTTCTTCCTCAACCTGCCTGTGGCACATATTTTAACAACTAATTAGGAAACATGATGCCGATGATGGGAATGCAGCCTCAAATTATTCTGTTGAAGGAGGGAACGGACACTAGTCAGGGGAAGCCTCAGCTTATCAGCAATATTAATGCATGCATGGCAGTGGTTGACACTGTTCGGACAACTCTTGGGCCTCGTGGAATGGACAAGTTAATACATGATAACAAGGTTCGCCGAGTGCATGCGGCTGTGTCAGTGGGCGCGCATAACATGCCCTCGCTGCATAACTAATAGGCAACTTATATTGTCACACTTATCAGGGAGTTACGATCTCGAATGATGGCGCAACAATTATGAAGCTGCTCGACATCGTCCATCCAGCAGCAAAAAGCCTGGTAGACGTATCCTTGGCTCAGGATGCTGAGGTGATTATTTGTTACAATTTAAAGGAGCCAATTATTAACTTGTAGTGTGGGAAACCCCGGACTCGTTTTGGGCGCTGTCGGGCCGCGGCTGCGTGGCGCCCCAGAACTAGAGTATACAGAGTCGTGGGGCCCTTGCAGGTGGGGGATGGAACGACGAGCGTTGTCATTCTGGCGGGAGAGTTCCTACAAGAATCCAAGCCTTTTATTGAGGAGGGCGTGCACCCTCGGGTAAGTTACAAGTCCCAGGATCCAAGCGGACCCGCCATGGTAGGTTATAGATTGATATGGGAAGTTTGGAAGCTCCAGCAATACGGCAGAGCGGCACATGATGGAAGGGGCCTGATGGGGGTTGTAATACGCCTTATGGGTAACCCCTGTTCGCTGATTGATGTATCGATGACGCCGTCGTCGTTGAGAGTGCATTGAAGCCAGTGCATTCACTCCATGGAACGTGGCAGCTTATTTTCCGTTTCCTGTCTGGTTTAGGTATACGGGGACATGGGACATGTTATTTCATCAATGGTCAAGTATGGTGGTGGAAAAGCGTATGGTACCCTCATCTGTTTCTTTCTTTGTTTTCCTCGTTCCACAGAGCCTTATTAAAAGCTTTCGCCAGGCTTCCGTCCTTGCTGTACAGCGGCTTAAGGATCAGGCAATCAGCCTGGAGGATAAGGCGCTGGAGGAGAAGAAGGACCTGCTGAAAAAGTGTGCAATGACCACTTTGAACAGCAAGCTGGTAAGCATCTAATTTCGGAAAGGTTATCAGGTTTGGCCTTGCTTTGGGAAAGGCATGGACATGACAGCGGGGGGGGGGGCAGATGGGCTGGCTGTGTAAGAATAGCGTGCCGGCCGACATGTGTTTTCTATGGCCATTCTCTTCTGCGCAGTGCATGGGATGTGCACGGTTGGGGAAGGCCTTTATTGCGAACAAATTGTCCGTAACCAAAAGATCTCGGCATCCACCGGCCAGGACGTGGCTTGCTTCAACCTAATTAAGCATCGGATGTGACGATAGTAGGACGTAGCTTCGTCAGCAATGTCGTATCTGAACTGGGCCACATCTTGCTGAGCCATAGCGTTGCCCCGATCCAGCCATTGCACATATCCCCTATCGGGCCTGCATGCGCAGGTTAGCGGGGAAAAGGAGTTTTTTGCGCAGATGGTGGTGGACGCCGTGTCAAAGCTGGACCCGACGACGTTGGACCTTAAGATGATCGGCATTAAGAAGGTCCAGGGAGGAGGTCTTCGGGACTCCTTTTTGGTAGACGGGGTGGCTTTTAAGAAGACGTTCTCGTATGCAGGTGCGTGGATCGGAAATGGGCTGCCGGACGAAGGGGTTACCGGGGCCGCAGGGTTGTATTTGGAGTGCTTGGCTATTCTACTTCGTTGCCGGCAAAAAACATGATCTCTCACGAACGGAGTTTCGTCCTTGCATCCGCATATGTATTCCTCTTGCGTATTGCAAAGTAAGCAAGGGTTAGCCTGTACACTAGGTTGGGCAAGCGGTGAAATCTCGTAAGGCATGTTGAGTTGCAGGGTACGAGTATCCTAGAGCCGAATTGCACGTTTTATTTCATGCGTCTCTTTCCTTGATTACACCTATCTCACTGGCCGCTGTTCCCAGGCTTTGAGCAGCAGCCAAAATCGTTTTCAAACCCGAAGATTCTGGTCCTTAACATTGAGTTGGAGCTTAAGGCCGAGAAGGAGAATGCTGAGATCCGGCTGGACGACCCTGCCAAATACCAGTCCATCGTGGATGCCGAGTGGAACATTATCTACGATAAGCTGGCCAAATGCGTGGCCAGCGGCGCAAACATTGTTTTGTCGCGCCTGGCTATCGGCGATTTAGCGACACAGGTGGGGACAAGGGGGCTGGCACACCGATGGACTGGAGCTTCGGACAGGCGTGCTTCGGTGTTGATAGCCAAGATTTCCCAAAGAGGGATTAGGGTCACGAATCTTACATGCATGAGAAACCAGGTGTTGCGTCGTCCCGGCAGCATAAAGATTTAGGCTGTTGGTCTGCTGCTTGCATATCAAACTGCGTTTTTTCGTTGAGCATGCGAGTGCGAATCGTGTGGACGATCATTAGTAACAAGGGTGAACATTCTTATTGTACCTGGAAAACAGTATTTCGCCGACCGTAACGTCTTCTGTGCTGGCCGTGTCGAGACTGGCGACATTGAGCGCGTCACGAAGGCTACGGGCGCCAAGGTGCAGACAACTGTCAATAACCTGGACCCCGCTGTGCTAGGCACATGTGCTCAGTTTGAGGAGCGCCAGGTGGGTTACAATCACCGTATGGACTTATGGCCATCTTACGTGAGACAAAGCGAGGCCTCATATGCCAATCGATAGGTCGGCAGTAGTCGCAAGGGTGCAAGCTTTCAGTCTCTGGAGGGCCTTGGTCCACAGGATGCCAAGTTGACCATTTCGCTGGAGGCTTGCCCTGTGGTGTGGCTCGTAACTACAGCGTGCTCGTTCGTTGCATCACGACCTGCATATCGTCGCCTAAGTCTTGTACATTAGGCCGACGAGGCTGGCTTGGTGGTAATGCAGGTGGGCGCCGAGCGTTACAACCTGTTCATGGGCTGCCCGGAGGCTCAGACAGCTACACTGGTGCTGCGGGGCGGCTCAGAGCAGTTCATTGACGAGGCGGACCGCTCGTTGCATGATGCTATCATGATTGTGCGCCGCGCGCTCAAGCATGCGCAGGTGATGGCGTTTGTTTATGATCGTGACCCAACGCAGTGAATGGTAGAGGGCGATTTGTTGGGAGGCACTGTAACGTAGGGTTTGGGATGGTGCAATTCCAGTTTGGGGTCGTGCCTTCAGTTGCGGGACTTCAACTCCGTGGACTGTCAACGCTGTCAACGCTGCTTACGCTTACAGTTGTCCGCAGACCGCAAGTGGACTCAACTGGCACGTTTCGTCCGCTGTGGTATGAACATGCCGTTGTTGCAGGTGGTCCCGGGCGGCGGCGCAATCGAGATGGAGCTCAGCAAGTACCTATGCGAGTGCAGCCTACAATACACAAGCAAGGTAGTGTGAAGTCTGATTTTAATCACCTGCTTGTCGCTGTGTTTCCTCCTTCCTGTTTTGACACAGGCAATTTGGCATGCCTTCGACGGTTAGTGTGTGGAAAGTGTCAGCGATCTCATTGTGGACAGGCATGGGCCCCCCGGGCCGAATAGAAAGATTTCTGGACTAGCGATGGCAAGCAGTTTCCCCATTTCTTAATAACGTCACACGCTAAGTGTTCCTGCACAGATGCTTGCACAGAAATATTTTGGTGATATCTAATGGCAGTGCCGTAAGCTTCATGCATTCAGGCTCGCTGCCTGCTTGAATTTGTGTCATGTAGTCCCAGCTGTTCATCAAGGCGTATGCCAAGGCACTTGAGGTCATCCCGCGACAGCTCTGCAATAACGCCGGCTTCGATGCCACGGACGTACTCAACAAGCTGCGCCAAAAGCACGCGCTGGCGGACGGGTCAGGCAAGGTGAGAGCAACGAATTAGGCTTCATGAGCCGGTTAGACAAGCCTTGGCGATAACTGTATTCCTTGCCCGATCTTCGCTTTCTTTGGAGGCGGCGAAATGATTTCTTAGCCCGTGTGTGCACCGGCATGTCCCACACTTGACGTGAACTTTCTTGGTCGTTGCGTCTGAAGCATGGGCTGATGCATCGGGTCCTCTACCTCAGAACTTCGGTGTGGACGTTAACACTGGCGGTGTATGCGACACCTACGAGGCGTTTGTGTGGGAGCCAGCACTCGTCAAGATTAACGCAATCCAGGTGGGCAATGAATACGTCTCTGAAGTGCAAATTTGTTCTTACCGCGTTAGCCCGGTCACAATTTTTGTTAACATGCACGAAGCTTTGGGACCCATGCACGGTGCCCCGCAGCCGTGGGGCTTTGCTATGCATTGGCCTCGGCTCCTGCAATGTAAGGCAGGACAAAATAAACAGATATACACCACGCTTTGGTGACGCGCCGCTAATGTCACCGCCCCCATACATACGTGGCTAACCGCAGGCCGCTACGGAGGCCGCGTGCCTAATCCTCTCGGTAGATGAGACGGTTCGCAATCCCAAGAGCGAAGTACCCGACGCAGCGAGTGGTGCAGCAGCGCAGGCCGCTATCACGGGGGCTGGTGGGCGGGGCCGCGGCCGGGGCGCAATGCGAGGGCGGGGCATGCGGAGATAAGGGAGCATAGCTCGCAGTTAAGGATGCAGGTAGGGCTTGTCATGTTGGCACATACTGAGGCGCTCTCTCTGGCTGGTTTTAGCAGTGTTGTGCAGGGGAAGGTGTTTGAGGGAAGGGAAGCGCCGCGATAATGCAGCAGGCTGCCGTGACCCCGTTGGTTCGTAAGCTGATGAGCCGATTCCTTGCGTTTGCGTGCTTGTGTGCCTTCTGCTCAGATATGCAGCAGGTACGGCCTTGCCGAGACCTGGTGTAGGGTAGACAGGCTTCAGGAATATAGCATGTACGTGATTTGTGAGTGGAGGCCATATAGGTTGCTGGGTCCACATTTTTGCGCTCAGCTGTATATTCTAGGGCACGTTATGTTGGACAGCTGCAGCTGCGGTAATCCACAGACTGTGAGCCGGTTGTGGTGTGGCACGACCCAAAACACTACAGGACACTACTAACCAGGGTCCACAGCAATACGGCGTTCCTTGCTCGTCTTTCGCCTTCTTCAAGTTTGGCTTGCAAATAGATGTAATCGTGGCCCAAAAATTTTCGACAGCTTCCGTTAAGAGTTTGGAAGATGCACTTTTCTGAACGGTTTCCTTGCCCGTTGTTGCAGTGGGTATGGGTATAAATGTTGCGTTCTATGTTCCTGCATGCCTAACGTGCTATGCGTGTATTGCCCTAGAAGGTTACACAACTATTGTGCTGATCATCACCGATCAGCGGCATTCCGTCAAGTGGCGCACATGCAGATGTTGACGAAATCTTAGTACATCAGAACATCTCAGAAGCATCGCTTTCGAGCAAGGGACATCATTTTCGAAATATCCCCTTAACCTTTCTTGCCGTCTGAATCTGAGATTGGCTAGCTGCCAATTTTCGGTGGCTCAATCCAAGATCAATTTAACCCGGCCCAGTGGCGATGATATTGGTAAGCCTAGAAGGCTGGTATGCAGGACACTCCATTACCACATGATATCCATCTTCTACTTCTACCCACACATCGCTTCCATTCCGCAGTCAGTCACAAAATAACCAGGTCGCACTTGGCAAGCCGGAAGGGCATCCGTGCTTTTGTGACGTTTGTGTGGCATACACGCGCACGTGGTGTAACTCCCTCTTACAGCCATCTGGCATGTGGGGAACATCCCTCAACTTGACATAACGGCACATCGTGACTCCATGATTCTTTCTCCCTGTCCTCAAGTGTTTTCCTGACTCGAGCAGTCATGATCTGTAACACCGTACGCCTACAGGCAAGCTGTAGTTAGAACGCATCATGGAATGCTATGTAGTATGTGCTATGTAGTTGCCACATATTACATAAGCTACGCTCTCTCGTGTGATGGAAAGGCAAATCTGTAATGCTCTGTTTCCGAAAGGTCTTAGATTCTTCGGAAACCTGATGGCAAGTGCCTGAAAAACTAGGACTGTTCGTGTTGGGGTGCGGGAGCGTTTTGTAGTGAGATGGGCTGAGGATTTGCCTATCTTGTTACATGTGTTTCTTGCCAATTTTTAGCCTACGTAGTTCTCTCGTTAGTTGGTAGTCAGTTTTTTTTATCATTTCCACCATTTCCCGCGTACGTATTCTTACCGGGACTGGGGATCCTTCGAGCCTACCAACGCATTTGGGCCTTACGAGCTCTTGCGAACTTGCAACATGACCAGAGCTGAACATGACACGGCCTACGGACTACATGGAATTGTTTCAACCTGTAAGAAATTATCTATTTATAGGATAATTGCTATTTATAAACCCTAATCATTTGATTCTAGGTGAAAGTGACAAGAACAAATTTTCTTGTTCCAAGTGGAGAGATGTACAAAGGCTACAGGGCAGCTGTATTCTTTGATAATTAGGGTGAAATCCAATGACGAGCCGATATCCACGATTTCAGTGACACTGATTATTCATTTTCAACGTCAGAATGCTTGTCGTCAGGTTTCTTGGATTGACATTCGCGCTATTATTTGCTGTAAACCGAGTATCCGAAGCAAATGCTGATGACCCTGCCGCACGGCAGACTGTCCGGCAGGGGTACATGGTTATCCTGCGACATCGGATACAACCCGGCTGGAGGCGTCAGCTTCTGCGTAATGGTCCGTTACCTGTGTTTGGATCCACACGGGAACTAGGGTGAGCTGACATTACGCGTATTTGCGTTGTGAACGCGTAGCGTGCACGGTTAATGCGTGCGACAATAATCCATCTAACTTAACCCATGCAGATATTTCTACAGTGTGTTGGACCTTGGAACACCCACACGGTCATACAGCGTCATTATAGACACGGGTAGCACAATCACGTACATTCCATGCAAGGGATGTGAGAATTGCGGCAAGCACCAGGTACGAGGCAGTCGTCATTGCACTCGCATCTAGGATCTAAGCCAGTAACGAAGCCATGATGCAGGCTCTTTACAGTCCCCTTGTCAGGGTATTGCGCCTGCAGGAGCCGTGGCATTCAGGGCCGCATATGTTCACATGCTGCCGTCACTTCAGCTCAAATATGCTTACGCATGCGTGTGTGCATGCATTGTGGCAACCCCTACCGCAAGCACATGGCGTGACGCATTTTATTGAATGCGCAACTCTCCACGACTCTCTTGATCCTGTTTGTTACTATCGGTCCGCAGTCTGAGCGGTTTGATCCTGACACGTCCGTCACGGCACGGCGGCTACTTTGTGGCGACCCGTTGTGCAACTGCGGCAGCCCCAGCTGCATGTGCGTTTCTAACAACCAGTGCTACTACAAGCGTGCCTACGGTACGCGTGGCCCATTATATGTATGGGAGGATACCCGTAGATACGAAGTTCAGTTGGCGGGATATCTACTTCACGAATGCATGGCGCTCTGGATCATATCGCAGCCTGCCATTGCCCTATCGGAAAAGGGAGGAACGGCGGAGCTGCCGTGTAAAGAAGTAGCGGGCTGTCTATTTCCCTATCGGTCCAAGCTCCCAGAGGGGCGCGTTTCGATATCTTTTCTGAATTGACGCGGGCCAGAGGTGAAGAAGGGGCAAATTGTCCCATCCCGCCTCATCCCACCTTATCCCACCTCATCCCACCTCATCCCGCCTATGCGGCTCCATTTCGCCTGTATACTCTTCATTGCGCCGTCGATATCTTTCCCCACAAACCCGCAACCCGCACACCTTCATCTTCTTTTATGTATCCACGCAGCTGAGGGCAGCGTGAGCGAAGGCTACATGCTTACGGACGTGCTAAACTTTCCTGACGGCCAGTCGCCCGTTAATGTGGTATTTGGCTGTGTCAATGGCGAGCGGGGCGAGCTGTACCGCCAGATGGCGGATGGTCTCATGGGTATGGGTAACAATAACAACGCCTTCCAGAGCCAGGTGGGAAGGGTGTTTCTAGCAGGGAAAAGAATCGGGGAGGGAGGTAGAAGGCTTCGTGGGGAGCCTTTGGAGAGGCTTCGTCGCATCTGGCTTCGGCATCAGATGCCCTGCCTGCGTGGGAATGTTCGCCAGGTGGTTTGATTCAAGCCGTTTGGTGGTTATCTGAAGATGCGGTTGCGCACTCCGCTATCCAAACACAGTGTAGGGTTGCACAGGGATGCTTGCGCGGCTTCCAAAGTTTATCCCCGGGGTATATTGGCAGCACGGACCGCACCGGAAAGATAGTGTACGGTGTGATCTCACTGATGCGTGGGCGGGCGACAACCACCACATCTAGCAGCCATGATGTTCTTTCACTCATAGCTGCCTATTCCTTTATGCGCGTCCATGTTCCATCCTGCGCCGTATGGCAGCTCGTCGCAAATGGTGTCATTGACGACGTCTTCTCCTTGTGCTTTGGTTTCCCAAGGAATGGCGTGTTGCTGCTGGGTGAGGGCGAGCAAAGGATCTGGGCTGGGGCTGGAGCTGGGGCTGGGGCATTATCCTAGGACAAATGGCATGTGCGTGCACCGGGCCGAGTTTACAAGGGGTGCCGGGTTAGGCAGTAACAAGGCACAATGAGGGTGATTAGGTGCAGTGGCGTGCATGGAGTGCATTGGCCCCTCAATCTGTCAGCATGCGGGGGTGTGCTCATTAGGTAGGTAGATGGGAGGTAGCATGGACTGGGTAGGCAGGAACAAGGAACAATGAGGGTAATTAGGTGCAGTGGAGTGCATGAAGTGCATTGGCCCCTCAATCTGTCAGCATGAGGGGGTGTGCTCATTAGGTAGGTGGATGGGAGGTAGCATAGACGTGCCGTTTGCTGCGTCATATAACGCCTTCAATGCCTGGACTGGACGGTTCCCTAAGCCGTCCCCTAAGCCTTTGCATTCGCGCCCATGTTCCCAGGCTTCCCGTTTCCTGTAATGGCCTTGAAAAGCCTTCAGTTCAATTATCCGTAGGCGTAGGGTTGGGTTTTCAATGCTCAGATCTTGATGATCTTTTGACTGCGCCCTCGGCCCTTCAGGCGACGTGCCGCTGCCAGAGGGTACACCCCCCACTGTGTACACACCATTGCTCCACAACACGCACCTGCACTTCTACAACGTGCGAATGGAGGGCATCGAGGTGCTGGGGGAGCGGCTGCCTCTGGACGCGGTGCGGGACGCGGCTCTCCGCTTCGGGGGGGGGAGCGGTGGCAATGATGGATTAACAGTTCTGTGCGAGGGCATGCGGGGTGGCCATGGGGAATGGGCATACGGGCGGGCGGGCGCTGCGACCATCATACTCCTTGGAGGGAGTGTTTCAAGCTTTTAAGGTGCGGTATGAAAGAGAGCTCATTGAGACTCTAAAATATCTATGGGTTCAAAAGACCATGGTTTGCCTCACCAATAGCAACAAGACGGGAAAGTTAGGGGATGCAGCTCCATCAACCCGCGAGCGTCGGGCAGATTAATTTACTATTACTTATTTTGAGTCGCGTCCATTTGGAAGCAACTGCTACCATCTGAGTTTGGCTCGAATGGCCGGTACCTCTCCGGCGAAGTCTTGCAATTTTTTTAAGATTAGCCATTGACATTTTACCTAACGTGGCATTCTCGCCGTGTCCTGATTGTATTGGTGTTCGCACAGGTCATTTTTGAGCGCGGATACGGTACTGTTTTAGACAGTGGCACCACCTTCACCTACCTGCCTTCAGTGGCCTTCGAGGCCATGAGCCGGGCAGTGGGACAGTTTGCGGAGGCGAAGGGACTGCAGCGAACCTCAGGGGCGGATCCCCAGGTGCGCTTTGCTGCGTGCGGCATGGCGCACGCCGCGGCTACTGCTTGCACATCGTCCCATTCAGTCGGATCCGCGTGCACGTATAGCGGCGTCTGTTTATGATGCTTACATCAACATGATTTTGCGTGTTCGGGCGTTTGCGCCTTCAGTAGTTTGGCATTTCCCGTCCTGCGCAGTATAACGATATTTGCTGGAGCGGTGCACCGGACAACTTCGATGACTTGGATAAAGTCTTCCCATACGCGGAGTTCGTGTTTGGCGGGAACGTGCGCCTGCGGCTGCGGCCCAGTCGTTTCCTGTTCCTTTCACGCCCCGCTGAATACTGCCTGAGCATCTTCGACAATGGAGGCTCCGGGACGCTCATTGGAACGGGCACCGTGCAGGATATACTTGTCACCGTAAGTTTTGCATCTGCATCTGCACCTGAGGTGACGATGGGTCCGGGTGCTGTAACCAATCCACCCGAAGGCGCTGCTGGTGATTTGCCTGTCGTTTTCCGTACAGGGTCCGACAATACGTTATTTGTTTCTCCCGGGGCGGCGGGCTCTCTGCAGCCGTCCAAAGTTTCTTACGGGTGGCTCCCAAGATGTCAGTGCGCGTTTTCAAACTATTTAACCTTCTTGGATTCCTGCTACCTGCGTGAACATGATTCAGGAACAAAATGCAGGTTATTATTACAAAGTTAAGTTGAAACCCTCCCATTACCCCACCCCACCTATTACCCTTATTACTTTTCAGCAAAGTATTCACAAAATTCAACGGTGTTGCGTAAAGCGTATACGTTGGCAGAACAGTCTTTTGTGTGCGAGCGCTATGAAGCGCTTTTCCCCAGGGGCAAGCATGATTTGACGGAGGATGCAGCATGAATTACATCGTTCTGGAGACATTCATCACCCTAACTGGACCCTGAATTCGGCAATCGTTTCCTGGGTACACCCGAAACAATAGTTTTCCTTAGGTGGCATAGTTCCCCCGACCGGCAGTGCTGCTTGCAGCCGACAATTCCCGGGTTCCCCCGGAGTGCGCCCCAACCTGTTGGGGGCAAATGCGTTTGTACAGAGTTTCCCGTTCGAAGCGCGACCCTGTATAGGGGGAGTCCCATACCAGTTGTAGCTGCATAGTACGAGGTCGCACTGCGGCATATTGCGTCTGGTTAGGATAGGTAGTCGCGCAGTAGGGTGGGTGCATTGTTACCTGACTTTCCGTACAAGTATATAGAGTTTGATTCCAAGATTAAGCAGATAAAGGGCGTTGTTGCCAGTCACCATCCGTCTCTTCCCGTGCTCGCCTTTTCCACTCCCTCTTTGCAGTATGATCGGCGCAACAACCGCGTAGGCTTTACTGATACCAGCTGCGTGGGCCTGGCAGAGGCACTGGCGGCAAGGGCAAACACGACTGTTCCGATAACACCTTCTTCGCCGCCAGCCTTCCCGCCACCACCATCACCGTCGCAGTTTCCATCGCCGCAGCCGCCTGTCCCTCACGCAAAGCCCCCGATGATGAGGAAAGCCCCGTCGCCATCATCGTCTTCAGGTCACCCACATCCACACACGCACCACAAAGTACACCACCATCCCAGCGGGGCGCCGCTTCACAAGGCGCACGTCCTGCAGCGGTCGCACTGGCTGCGCTTGCACTAACGTTTGCAATAGGATGCAAGCCACTCTGCTCTGAGGTGCCGATGCGAGGGGATTCGCAGATCGGAGAGCTGTAGCTCTTTTACAGCGACGAAGGATATAACGAATGGCGAGAGGGTTGAAGCAGGAAAAACTAGGAATCTTTGATGGTGCGGACGGCGGGTGTTAGCACAAGAGATACAAAGCGGACTGTACGGCTGAATCCTGCAACCCCCCCCTGGCGCATGATAATCATATATATGTACAGAAATTGAACGAAGCAGTGGCAGGTCGTAGACTCAAGGGGCCATGGACAAGTCGTGTGTGCCACCTAAAGGACAGCAGCAAAGTCGCTAAAGAACACGGTAAGGTGCTTGCGGTTTATGTCCACGAGCAGATTAGTATTACACACAGACGACAGAAAGGGCAAGGTGCCTGCAGCTGCGGGCTGCCATCGTGGGGTGAGGGGAGTTGACACGGCCCCCAGGTGCTACCTGTTACAGGGACTAGACCAATCAATATATGGTTCATCAATATATGGCAGATTCTCGGATTAGGCAGCCTGCGTGCTCGTGTTCAAAGCGAGCGTATGGAAATGCGGAAATAGACACAGCGAGTGGAATACGTGTGTTTTTGCTATTTTGAAACATTTTTTTGCGTGATAGTCACGACCATCCTGGTTGCATGCTTGTGTACGTACAGGTTTGGACAGGTGGGAAGGCGCTTGCTTGGACCCTTGGTCAAGAGGGCGCTGTGATATGGCTAGTAGTTTAGCCTGTCACAGGAATGCAAGGTATTAAATCCAGAACATAAGCAAACAAGAAGAGTGTTTTCTTTTTATTGTAAACACCCTGCATATCATCACGTACACAAGGGAGCGAACGTATCAGCTTTCTGGAACCCAGAGAACGGGCGGGTCACTACACGGCGTGGGATGATAATCCGCTTTACGCTTCAACCTCCGACCCCTATTGACCACACCCCAGCGGCATGCAGCTTCCAGCCCAAAATTCAGTTGGTGTGTGCCGCACCACCAGAGAAGCTCCAATATGGTTCTTAGTTGTGTGTGGGATAGGGGGGTACATCACCCGTGGCCACTAACCTGGCAGTCCCTACCTTCCCCGGTATTTCGGGGCACCCTCATCCGGTCTCCCATGCCGACTTCTCTGAAATCAGTGCTTTTCCCAGGTTCAGCACCCACCACCGGCATCCAGCGGAATCTGCTGAACCAACTAAGGCGTCAACTCCGCTCCTGGTCTTAGTTATCTGCGCCAGGTAAATGGAACCCTTCTGTCCGGTCTCAGGGCTCAGGAGAATGACCCATTAGGGAACCCCGCCGCTAACGTGTGCTTCTCCTCACCGCCCTCCACGTCCGCCTCCCATCACCGTCGTGTCGCACACTGCTGCATTTCCTCTCTCCCTCCTCCTCCTTGCCGTCGTCGTCGTCGCTACACGGTCAGATCGTCCCCATGGCACGCAGGCATCGCGCTGGCTAGGTAGTAACCAGCGCAGTCTCCCAATCAAAGGCTCCATGCGGTTAAGGTAGAGGAAATTATTAAAGTAGCAGAAGTTGTATGGCCTGTCTTTTGAACTTCCGCTTGAGAGGGCCACCTGATCCAAACAGGACACCTGCAGGCAGTGTGGGAATCACCATTTTAAGATCCCGGTCGATGGTTTGCGTGACCAAGAACGTCCTAGGTGTTCGGAGGCACCCAAAGGGTTCGGAGTTCGGGAAGATGCGGCGGTAAGATGAATAATGGGCGACGGATGGTACCGTAACGTTGGACAACCGAAAGTGTGCGTCTGTCGCGGTTACAAGTGTATTTACTGGTGTAACCTTACGTAAAGGCGAAGCTACCATCGCCCAACAGTGTCCCACGGACCATCTTTGTGTGCACGCCTGCATGAGGGCAGATTTAATTCATATGTCGAATGCACATCTTTTAAATCTTCTAATGCCAAAAATTGTGTGCTGGCCAGCGGACATAACTCAACGTCCAGGGCAACTCCGTCATTGCTGCGTCTGCTGAATGAAACGGCCAGATCCACATATAATGCTGGGTTTCCTCGTTGGTATCTGGAGCAGTTCGTGCTGCAGTTGTTTTCAAATGGACTTTCACATGCTTTCTATTGCCATGGCCTGCACTATACTCGTACTCTCAATCATAATAAATGCGCGCATATACCCTCGAGGAACAATATGGGGTTGAGTTTTTCCCTCCAGTTCTGTTACGTCACAATCGGGCTCCGGACGGCTCCGAAACTTTATTTCTCCATGGGCTTCAGCAGCTTTCCAGTGACTAGTTCCTACGTATCTAAATCTAAGTGCGATAAGCCATAGCTACATATGCGTTCATAGCTCATGCAACTAATATTGCTGGTAGGCCACAGTGGCTGAGGTGACATTAGAGGAATCATTATTAATGGAAAACAGATAGAGAAACAGACGGTTTCATAATTTCCGTGAGCAGTGGGAACGTAGGGGGAGGTTTTGCGCAGTCATTGCTGCACGTTGCTATGGAGGAACCATATGCAGACGAGTTTGGGGACGATGATGAGCTCTTCGGTAAGAGCTTTGAACTCTTGCCTACGGTAACTTTTTGGGATGTCCTGATCACCTTTTCCGGACATTGTATCCTGACCGTGCAAGCAGAGGAAATTCTCGCGGAAGGCGCAGCCTCAGACATACCCGCATCAAGGTGCGAATTGAAGGAAACGCGGACGTTAGCAAGCTGACCGAATAATGTGACCCCGGTATCCTTGGGGCCCCAGAGCGGAATCGAATGCATGGCAAAATTGCTGATTGCATCAATTGCTAGCCTATTTCGCAGCAGGGATGCTGGCGCGGAGGCTGGGGCTGGAAGTGCCGGCGCTGTGCAGCCTGAAGGAAACGCCGAACACGCAGGAACGACAAACTCGAACCAGGTGTGCAAGTGCCCTGCGTGCTTTCCGATTTTTTCCTAAAGCATGTTTACTGCGTGCGGCAACTGAAACGACTGTGCATGAGGGTGCCGGTGCACTCTCTGCGGACACTTGGCTGCACCTGACTGCACCATGCACCTTAGTGGCGTATGCCTTTCCCCAAACATAGGCTGATAAGGGCAAGGGGCCTCAACGCGGGATACCTGCAGCCTATTACGAGGAGCTCAGCATCGCAGGCACATTTGAAGAGAGGCCAAAGCCTAGCGGCCGTGGTGGGCCTGTTAGCAGCGGCAGGGGTGGCTGGAGCGGCCGCGGCGGCCATGGCATGACTGGACCGCAGCCGGCAGCTGGAGGGCGAGGCCTCGGGCACGTGGTGGGACCTAGGGGCCCTTGCATCCGGCCCATGCTGCCTGCAGGGCCAGTTCCAGGCGCCCACAGGCCGCCGCCAGGTATGCGACATTTGCCCAATGGCATGCTGGTGCCCCTGCACATGCAGATGCAAATGCAGGCTAGGGCGATGGGAACAATGGGCCTTATGGGGCCTCCCGTCGCATCTGCGCAGCTAATGATGCATGGCAACAGCGGCGGTGTCTTGGGCAGGGATGGAAGGGAAGTCGGGCCGCGGTGTCGAGGTTTCGGCGGATCAGGCGGCCCGGGTGCGGTCATGATGTTGCAGGGCCTCGCCGCCGCCGCCGGTCGTTCGAGCAGGACTCCAGTAATGCCGCCACCGCCTCCTCCTCCTGGAGCTGCAAGATTACTGGGCGTGAGGGGCCGCGGTGGACCTCCGGGACCTCCAATCGGGCTCCCGGGCAGATCTCCTGGGCCCCTTCCTGGGCACGGCGCCGGACCTCGGCAGGTGTTGTTGGCGGCTACCGGCAGTGGTGCTGGCGGCGCCATCCCGGCGATGGAACTGCTGCGGCGACAGATGTTGCAGGCAGTTGCCACAGGCGGAGTCAGCGGACCCATACTTGCGAACATGGCGGCTGCAGGCCTGGCGAATCCCGCCATAGCATACATGGTCCGTGCCATGCAGCAGCAGCAGCAGGGGCAGGGGCAGGGGCAGCAGCAGCGGCAACAGCAGGAGCAACAACCGCCTCAGCAGCAAGCGGGGGATGGCGATTTATCAAAGGGTGACATGCCTGATCTGCGAAGTGGTTTGTCAGCAGCAACAGCTGCAACTGCGGAAGCAACGCGGTTAGGGGCCCCTGGCGGCAGTGAGGATGCGGAGGATCAAGCAGGGACAGAACGGGTGCCAGGCCCGGATGGGCTAGACCTAGATATGCCCAGCATCTTCCCGGCTGAGCTTTTAAATATTGGCGCGAGAGCACCTCGGCGGTCCGGAGAGGACGAAAAAGGGGCTGGAGCGGCTGATGGGGGTAGCAGCGGCGCTGGAATAGCTTTCTCAAGCCAGGGTAAGTTGGTTTGGGAGGTCTAGCTAATACCGGTCGGCATTTTGCTGCGTTCTGGGCTCTGTTTTAGTTCTGAAAATGAATCCTAGTGAGCTTGTGGTTTGTAAGCTGCCTTGTGCGTTGAGGGCAGCCCAGGGCGTTAACGTAGGGGTGCAAAGGAACTTGCAAGTAGCTGCCTACGAACGCACAGCCCACGATGCATTTCATGCAATCTTGCCGGTTCGCAGCTCTTATAACAATATTACTCAGGTATGCTTCCTGGTATCCCTAACTCTTAGCCAATCAAGGAAACAAACGCGAACGGGGTAGTGGTTGGCCATCTGCGGTTGGGACACACAGGGTTGCCCCGAGGCCGTGCCAGGAGACAAACTGGCCGCGGTGGACTCCACAAATAATACTAACTGGGCATGCCGGGCGTCACGTGGCACAAAAACTGTGCGCTGCAGTATTCTGATGAGTGAGGATGCTTAGGATTGCTCCCGAACTGTACGCCTTAAGGGTGCAAGCTAACCACTTGTCGTGCGCTGGCGTTGCTTCAAGTACACGGTTCTACAGCCGTAGCTCTTTGACCCTGCACATATATTTTCCGTTTTGCTTGCATTGCGGGTTTTGTTTGTGTATGTATTCCCCTATGTACCTTCCCTTGAGCGGCCTGTGTCTATCATTCATTGACGACCTCTCCAGATCTAGGCGGGCACCAACACCCCCTGGCACCACCGCCGTCATTACGGCATCTAAAGCACTCGGAAAATCTACCTCCTCACCTGCGGGCCTCGGCTTTTGGCGACGGACCACATTTGCAGCAGCAGCAGCAGCACCAGCAGGACTCGCAACAATACCGCAACCAACCAAATTACCGCCATCCTCTGCCGCAGCAACCGATCAACCAGAAGCGTTCTGGCGGCGAAAGGGGCGACGCCGCTGGCTGGGAGTCAGAGGCCCAGCAGCTGCAGCCGCCGCCTCACAAGCGGCAGATGATCATCAATCCGCCGGCGCTTCGGGTGAATGGACAACTGCAGGTCAGGAACTGGAGGTTTGGTTTGGTGAAAGCCTTGCAGACATGACCATACGAGATGGCAGGAACTGAAGGCTTGGGACGGGGGGGGGTGCGGGGCGGGGCAGATGGCTACTGCGTTTTCCTGCAGTCCGTACGGAAGACTTGGCGGGGCTACTGCACGGACCTCTCTGGGTAGCCCCTGCCAAGGCACCGCCTACTTCCCACTGGCCGTCACACCATTCCTATGCTGCTCACCATGATCCCCTTAACATCTCCCTCAGTGCGTAGCGCCCGTGGGTTCCTGTGACCAGGTCCGTTGCTTTCCGTTCTCCACAATGATTGCAGGGCTCCCACCTGCAATCACGGCGACAGCGCTCTTTTTTTCAAGAGCAGCAGCAGTTGCTTAGCATCCCCAGTGCCTTCGCGGACGCTGGCCAAGCCGACAGTGCGGAGGCCAACGTGCAATTCGCAGACGATAATCAGGGATCGGATCTTGAACACCAGGGCGTGCAGTCACCATCTCAGACCCAGCTGCAGCGTCAGGAGCCCGGTCCGTATGCCACCAATCTTGCCAACGGCCGAAGCTCGTCGGACATTGTGGCAGAGGCCGGGCCGACGAGCGGATGGGTTGGAGTGCAGAATGAGCCATGGACCTGGCGGCGTTGGAGTGGGGAGGTGGAACTGGTGGGCGGCAGAGGCGAAGCAGATGATGGGGACATGGCAGAGGCGGAGCTGGTGGCGGAGGGCTCTCTACGGCATACGGAGGAATTACTCGCGGATGCGGCTTTGGCGGACCCCCTGAACCCCGGGCAGACGACAACAGCAGTCCCAGGGTGGGGGTCGCGGAGGTGAGCCAGGGCAGTGCGATCTGCAGTAGTGCCGCGGGGTGGGTATGGCCTTTCTCTAGCTGGTGTCGGACAGGGAGATGGGCAGAAACTTGCCTTGTAAGATGCGGTCCTCACCCGGGCATGTTAGGACACATATACATATCAACACGTAAATTTGGAGTCACAGCACGAGGCTTTGGCCATATCGTTGCCGCGTAATGGAGCTATCTCTGTGTCGGTGTTGCATCAGCGCTTTGGGTTTACCTTTTTCATTTCCGAAGTCTAGGGCAGTCCTAGATTGCTAGGTCACAACATGACAAGGTTTCTGTGGGGTGCGTAACGGTCTTCAACAATCTCATTATGTTCCTTAGGAAACCTGGGTGCGGGGCTTTCCATCCCCTTGCTAGCCAGTGTCTGCGACTGAAGAGTTACGTCAGCTTCGTTGCTGCATCAGGCGTTTGGCCCTGCGCTAGTAACACCCGTCGCTCCTCCGATATCCTGATGTAGGCCACGGGCTGGTCAAGGGCCCAGGTCAGGGGCTTTCTGGCCCGAACCTCTGGACATTGCGGTCCTGGAGCCAGCACGACCTGAAGCCCTGATCGCTGGCTCCGGAACCACCATGGGCGCCGTATCACCCACATGTGAGACCTAGAGTGTGTGCTCATGGGTTATGAGGTTGCACGGCTGGGAGGGGAAACGGGTATCAGGCAGGGGAGCTTGAGTACTGCGCGCTGGAGATGTGCTCTGGATGGTGTTCAGGACTTCGCTATGCCGAGGCA
This sequence comes from Volvox africanus, assembly GCA_030268105.1. Classification (NCBI taxonomy): domain Eukaryota; kingdom Viridiplantae; phylum Chlorophyta; class Chlorophyceae; order Chlamydomonadales; family Volvocaceae; genus Volvox; species Volvox africanus. The sequence goes on along the minus strand of BSDZ01000089.1, from coordinate 1,959,745 downwards.
GGGAAATGGGTAGGGAGCCGAAGGACCGACATCAGGAGGGACGCATCAAAGTGGGTCCCACATATTTCGGAAATGAAGAAGAGGTCCTACAGATTTCGGAAATGCACTGTAACACATGGGCAAGGATTGAGGCGAGGCTGAGTTATAGGAAGGGGAGCGGTAGCAGAGCAGAGGGATTTAACTTGGTTAACCAGTTGCCCTTGGCATCGACTTGCGGGTGTGATGTAACTTTGCCGGCTTATGATCTCCCCGGTATCCCGGCTGGGCTCTTTACGAAGCGTCAGAAGGCGGCATTCAGTCCATGAGCTTCGAAATTCTGATTGCGCTGCTACTCAGTTGCTTCCTGTCAATGTCCCTCTCCCCCTCCACCCCCTGTATGCCCTCATTGCTCCCTCTTCTTCCCGGTTCATCTTCGTCCGCTCCAGCTCCTCCTCGTCCGGCCGCTCGGTTCGGTGGTGCCAGCCACAAGTGGGTGCGGGAGGGCGCAGGTGTGGCCCCCTCTACAGCCACTGCAAATGCCGCCCCTAGTGCCCCTGCAGCAACGGCACCTGCCTCGGTAAGGCCAGACGGCGGCTGCGATTTCGCGTTCATGGATGCGGTGGCATTTGCGTGCTGTCTGTTCCCGATCTTCCGTGTCAAATTGACTTAATGATGGCATCCGGTTCTCTGGGAACGAAGAGCGAATATTGCGTGTGGAGGGAAGGGCGGTTGTCTTGGGGGCGTATGGATATGTTTGTGGGGGTGTATTTGTGGGTGTAGGGGGGGTAATGGGTATTTGGAGGTTGGGGGAGGGTATGGGTATGTGTGCGAGGAAAGGCGGACCAGCTGAGCGCCTGTGGCCTCAGGGCTTTGGCATAGGTACGTCAGCTGCATGCATGGCAGTACCCCCTTATCCTCGTTACTCTTGGCTCTGATGGATCTGTGAATATTGCTCGTCGTCGTGCCTGATGAGTAACCGCGACGCGTGTGGACGCTTGTGGACCCATATCATTGATCCGCGATGGTTGTCCGCAGCAGAGTTGCCATCAGGACCTCGTCCGCGTCACGGCTTGCGGCTTGCTGCCAGCGGGGTGGGTCGCCCGGCCAAAACAACATCACCACCTGGGTCAATCTCGGTCTTTAATCTCTCACCCATCTGCCCGCTGCTGCTACCCTGTTTCGACAACTACTCTGCAGGACGCCGTCCAACCCGCTGCTCCGCCCCCGGCTGTTCGCGCGGGGTGTTTCACCGCTTCTGGTGCGGGCACGGCAGCTGCGACAGCGCTGCAGCCCCCCTCCGCAGTCAACTCCGAGGTTCTCAAAAAGACGGAAGATGCAATTGCGTTGATGAAGCGGGTTATCGCGTTGGAGGAGGCCCGCCTGAAGCAACAGCAGCAACTCAAACGAAAGAAAGCAACTGGTGCGTTGCGGGGGGGGTAATCAAAGTCCCCGCGTGTTACGGTGGGGAGGATGGCGGGGGAGCCCGAGTCGGAGAGAGGGAGAAGAGGAGACTTTGACAGCGATCGTATGAGCCATGAACAAAAAAGGTCGTGAAGCTGTGGCCGATGGCCGATGGCCGAAGCTACACGATGTCTCGGAGCGGTGCCTCAGTTGGCACAGCAAGTGCGGGAGCCGTCGCTTATTTACGGAGTCACGACGCTCAACCCAACGCCAAATCCTTTGCCGGTGCCCTGTAAAGGACCTGGCAAAGACAGCGAAGCCCACAGCCAACCGGAGACTTAAACTCGACCCACCTCGATCCCAACCTCACCAAACATTCACATTGTAGTACCCGCCACCCATTTTTCATGCGCATGTCTAACACAAAGTGCTGACCCGTGCTGCTCACCACAGACCTCCGCAGCTACTTTCAACTTCTCGGCGCTATCTGTATCCCCGGTTCCATACCCACAGCCACAGCCATCATAGATCGCAACCCAACAAACACACACTCATTCCCCGCAGACCCAAATCCTATCCGAAATTGCCCTTCCCCGCACGTCCTTACCTTACCTCTCTCCATTTGCCACGCTGATATTTATTCCATTCTCCTTTCCCACAGGAAACATCAAAACTTCAAAACAGTCCGCGGGTGCATCCGCCAGCGCTGGCGTCACTGCCACCAGCAGCCCTTCAATAACCGCTGCCGGGTCCGCCCCGGGGATCAGCGAATTGTCACTTCTACCTGGAAAGCGGCAAAGAGATGACAGCACCGGCGGAAGCAGCCGGCCAGCAAAGACGACGACGGCCAGGATTGACACCAGGACAGGGTCAGGAGCAGGCCGGGCAGCCCCCGCACATGCGACACCCGGCGCGCCGTCCCATAGCAGCACCTCTTTAAACGGCACTGCACAGGGAGGGACACGGGAGGAGTTGCTTGGGACCTACACATTTGAGGATGACGGCACGGGATTGTACGACGAGACATATGAGCAACACCATCAGCATACCAGCCATGTGGGCGCTGCTGGCGCGGGTGTGGACGCGATCGTATCGGGACAAGTCGGGGCCAGTACCAGGACGGCCGTTGCGGGCCCGGGGTCCACAGCGGCCGCGGCGGTGGCCACGGCAGCACCTCTAGATGTCCGCAAGTCCGGAGGTGGGACCGGCGTCCAGCCCTACACCCAATTGCAGCTGTCGGAACAGCAGGCGGCGTTTGATGAGGTGCGAAGAGGGTCCATGGACTGGGTGAGGGCTTTGTGAGTCGCGCGTCCAGGTTTGTATATTTGAAATGCTGCTGGATTCCCCGCGCTGCTACTGCTGCCCGGGGGCAGGAGTTTCCATATTTCGGTCGGGGCCCCGGATGGGCGCTGATCCTTAGCGGCATGCAGCGGACAATGGTCGATGCACGATGTGTTCTGAAAGGGCGAGGCAGCTGGGAACGAGGGCCTCAGTGAACACCGGCCGTGTCCCCAGAGGTTTCGGACGCTCTCCACCGCAGGCCGGGAATCAGTCTTGCGTCTTGTGCGGCTCGGATCCGACAGCATCAACCAAGTCATTTTGCTCCCTTGCGCTCTTTGGATGCCAACCTTACCTCCTTCGTACTAACCGTCCCTGGCTCCCCAGGCGGATATGGGTGCGTACGACGACGAGGACCTCCTGCTAAGTGATGATCTACCAGCTGAGCTGGATGGGGATGAACACGACGGGGAAATGCGGCTAGGAATGACGGGATCAGGGACAGCGGGGACTGGCATGCAAGCTGGAGGCGCGGTGGCAGCGTCGGCGGGAGCCGCAGTAAACGCCACAGCGGCCAAACGTGGCAGGTAGGTAAAGGGTACGCGAAAAGGAACAAGGCATCAATGACAAGGGCGATGGGCGGTCCACAGTCGATGTCGTTAAATTCATTAAGTTACGTACATATGTCATATAGTGAACTAACAATGTCGTAATATTCATTACGTAACCCGGGTATGGCGAGATCGTGGACGGCGGACAGCTCCATAAGCTTAAGCAATGACGCCCCCTTAGAGAGCCTCCTGTTGAGCCGGTGCTAGGGTTCGTCTCCTAGCCCAGGAAAGTAGCCGGAGCAACCTAAAAGATGGCGCCAATGCCTTTCTTCAGCCCCCACCACACCCCCAAGCGTCTACAGCGGCATCATGTCTCGTTTATTTGTCTTCCCATACCCTCACCCCCCATCTGCGCCTGCGTCCCCCGGTTCCAACAGGGACAGCGGCATTGAGGGTGGCGTGCAGCAGCCGCCGGCTGTGCAGCGGCAGCGCATTTCTTGAGGGGCAGCGGCAACAGCAGACTGCGGCAGCAGCAGACTGCGGCAGCAGCTGACGATGATGATAATGACTTGCATCGGGAGCTCAGGTTCACCTTCCTCGTCAGACTGCTATCTGCTTGAAATGCCCCGTGAAGCCGTCTTGTCTACGGCTTTATGTATTGATAGTGCGGCACTCGGGCCTCATGACCTGCTGAGTTAGACCGCTGGGTGGGTTGACATTAAGATCGACATAACTAGGTGCGGCCTGAACGATCGCGTCACGGAGTGATGGTCGCACAGGGTTTGTTGGAGGAAACGTAGCTGCTGCTATCTGTCATGGCATGCGCCTTCATCCTGCAGTTGCCAAGTACCATCATCTCTCCGGAAGTGATTTGGTTGTCATGACCCCGTTGTGGTAGTGCCGTCATGCGTCCGGCGGTCGAGAGCGTATGCAACAATGGAAGTAACAGAATGTTTGGTCGGTCCACCATGTACAAAGGTTGTGTGCCAGCTTGAAGCCTACAGGTTGGGGGTCTGGCCACAGTTCCGATTTGCGAGCTGCGGGTGCTGTGGGTGCTGTGGCCGCTGGTCCCCGGACGTGCCTGTGTAGTACCGGTGTTAGAACTAATCGCGGTTGGGTGATTCTTATGTACGCTCGTGCCACACTTGGTGTGTCTGTCTTGGTTTCAATGGTATAGAGGGGGATGGGCCGACGGCATTACTCGGAAAGGGGCTTACAGAGGCGTTCGGGGTGCGATGGAAAAATATCAACTCGCCTTGAAAGCGAGTCCTGCAAATACAACGCTGGCACGTGATTAAACAACCTATGCAGCTGCTCCCAAGGCAGCGGTTGCGGCTATAACAACATGGTCGTCCACCCACTGTATGAATGTAAGGAGGACGATCTTGGCGCCGCTGGTCCCCTTCGTTCCATCAGCATTGTAGTTGCTATTCCATCTTGTCATGCGAGCAATGCGAAACACTGCTTGTAGTCTAATATTACACGGATTGCAAGGTGTAGGTCGTAAGTGGCCTGACCTTTCGCAGCACTCGTTTACTCGGCAGGTCAAACTATTGCAGGCACCTTTCTGTTCTCCATCAGCAATCAAAGCTAGGGGGTATTTTGTGACGGTTCATGACCTGCACTGAGACCTGCAAAAAGGCAATCCAGGCATCTCTCGATTTACAAGTAATGACACGGGACCCTGCTGTTCGTAAGACCCATAAGAAACTGCGTGGCTTGAATAGCGTGGTATTGCATGTGCGCCCCCCCCACACAGACAGACGTACGCACACATATGCACCCAAGCACACACACACGCCATCCCATCATCCTGTAACAGGCATCGCTATTGCAGTGTCCCTTGCAAACAAATTGGTCACATGCCATCTCTTCATGGAGGATCATGACACCAGCCTAGTCGCTCAAAGAGGATGTTAAGTAGCTATCTATTTGGATCCGCTAACGAACGCATTTGACAAGCCCCTATGGGTTTGGATCCACTAACGAATGGCGGATAAGAAAATAGCAGGTCAGTATAAAATTATGTCAGGCCTATCACACAGCTAAGTAACTCAATGCTAGGCATGAATACCATCAACGCAGTTAGGAGTCCCACAGTTTATGAATGTCACATGCGGTGAAGTCCGGCTGCCAACCCGCTGAAACCCTCCACATCCCCTGACTGCACGAAGCCTTAGGTACGACAAAATGAAACAGAATACCACAAAACTGGGGGTGCCCAAAGCCATCATATCACGGGAGTCACGATATCACATCTATATCCTTGTCGCCTAGCTGCAGGAAAAAAGAAATGAACATGTACGGGAGAAAGCTAAGAGAGAAACCTGCGACCCCCAGGCTAACATCACGCCTAAGGGAGCCAGAGCCACACGTATATACATATACAGCTGCAGCAGCCACCTGAAAGCCACCGCACTGACATCTCTCACGATAGCCCTAATATACGTAATGTGAAGTGGTGCGCTATTCAGCCCATCGCCACCCCTTGGTGCTACGGCCATGGCCACGGTCACCATCAGGCCTCAGCCTTTACTTCCGCTCGCTCCAAGCAAGGGACCTTTAACCCCACTTCTCTTTATAACCACGTCAGGGTCGATGAATGCCTTGAACAACAATAAGCATCATGACTCGGCAAAACCGATGGCTCAACATAACCATCTAGCAATCCGGCTAGCTAGCGCAGGAGAATAAGTATGTATCGTCGGGTGCACGTCCTGCAAAACCACCCCAGCTGGATCAGAGCCGAATGCCCCCACGCTGAACACACGGCTCTGTGATTCCCTTGGCAGCCCTTAGGAAGTCCGCCAAGAAAGGGCGCCTCTTGTGAGGCCCCTCAAGCGAGGCGGCCTTGATGGACGCCGTCCCCCACCGATTGGAGCCACAGAGCTCCATCAGCTTGAGCTGCATGTACGATATTGCTGGAGCTGCAGCCTGCTCCTTCCCAAACGCAACAACTGGATTGTGCTCGAGGCCTAAAGGGGGCAACGTGTGGGGTGGGGTCGGGTAGGGCAGAGCACATGTTTTAGTGCCAAACATTAATGCAACGCGGGCTGTGCTTAGATATGCAGACACAATGGCCATCTGCAGTACGGGGCACCTGGCTAGCTAGCAAGAAATGCGGCACGTCCGCACCAAACTTACTTCCTTCGCGAACAGCTTCTGCCAGCGTCGGCTCAAGCGTCTTGGTGAACGCCTCAACCTCCGCCCAGGACGACCACTGCTGCTCCCCCGCCCAGGACCGACACTCCTGCAGACCCCACTTATGTGCCTCAGGTGGCAGCCGCCGCTCTGGGGTTTTCGGGTGCGCTGCTGGCTGCATGGGCTCCGCTGCCGGGTACAGCTCCAGGGTTTGCTGTGCAGCCTCGTCAATGGAAATCAAAGTGGCAGCAGCATCTGCAGCGTCCACCGAAGAAGGCAGACGCGTGGCGCCCGTAACAGGACAACTGGCGGTAGGGATGATGGCGAATTTGGTGGTGATGCTGCTGCCCTCCAGGTCTGTAGAAGCCGTGCAAAGCCCCTCCTTCCTGGCCTCCATCGTGGCGGCCTCGGACCTCAGCCTCTCGAGCTGCGCAATCAACTCTGACACCTGAACAAATAAAGGACACACCATTCAGCAGTTGGCAGGTTCCGTAATCAGAAGACCATGTTGACTCGCATGCATAAGCTGGTAATCACGGTAATGAAGCGCAGTACTGTACTATCGTACAGTACCATTGCGTAAGCCTGCAACTGACATCTTGCCAGCGCACCTGGACATGGAAGCCCTTGAAGACCTCAGCTTCGGTGGTCTCGTCCAACCTGTACTGAAAAGGCGCGGGTGGGGTTATGGGTGTAAGCAAGAGATCCCAGCATTGTGGGTTTCGGGTAAACAGGAAGGCGTACCCCCGAAACACGTACTGCCTCTTTCATTTTGCGTCACGCACTACATCGTCACTCTACCGTACACCTGATTATGCGCCGCACCTACCGCTGATATGCTAGCTCAATGGCCTCCGCTGCTCCCGCCAACCCTGAGGGGGCCATCAAGCAACCGGCGCATTGTTGCACGTAGTTCTCCCCGCTTTCCAGCTGCGGTTCCTGCTCGAAGAGAATGAGACACCGAAAAAGCCACCAGTTAGTGCACTGTGCACCATTTGAGTACGTATACGTAGCCATCTATGTCTGCGTCACCAAAACGTTCTCGATGTGTTTTGAGAGCATCTACTGAACGTTCAAACACATTCGCATGTACAAAAATGAAATTAGGTGTCCCACGAAAATGAAGTTGCGACGACATTCAAATTACGACAAGTATGAACCCACCCCCCGGTGCGGGTAACTTTCTCCCTCCGTTTTCCCTCCCTTCGGAAACCACGTTCCCCACTCGCCTCCCCTGAGAAGCGCTTTCCTGCAGCACAGACCGTGCACTCGTAAGACGACATCCTCCCCGGAATCCCCTTTTCGGTGTCAAGTCTGACCCACCTGTTGCGCTGCTGGAACCGGCTGAGCATCCGGTTGGGCTCCGGCCTGGTAAAGATTCTCAGGCGCGTCCTTCTACGTTTGATGCGCAGCATGTGAAACACGTGGGCCAAACGTAAGTAGATTGTCAGCAAGCAATACGGGTCGATGCATGGCTCTATCGCATTCAGCAGATTGAGACCGCTCCGTAGCCAGCGACGACTGTAGGACGAGCGACACCTAAGGCTCGCGAGCATCACGCATCGCCACTGCTGAAAGAAACTCCTGCTCAAACTCACCCAGGATAGCAGGTCCTCAAGCATAGTCCCGTTTTCAGTCATTTGCAGGCGCCGCGCGCGCAATCGCTCCTGCAACGTCAAGGACTCTTCGCCCTCGAGCATCCCGAACCGCTGAAGAGGCTGTGACAGAAAATGTGAGAGTTTCGAAACATCGGCATGAAAAAGTAGTAGGCGAAGAAAACGTAAACCACGAAAGACAGGGTCGATGGCTTTACTTAGAACTCAGCATCAGGGAAGACAGTAACACGCATTCACTTTTGTGTCGCGATCTGCTTGCGACTAAACTTCTTCACTAAGGCACGCAAATGACTGACGACGACTCCACCCGCAGGCTGCCCTACAGGTTTGCCGTCCATGCAGCTGGTGGTGCTCATAACGCTGTCGTTATCGCTAATAATGCTGTTGCTGTTCGGACTTGTGAAGATCCTTTCAGTAGCACGATCCTTAGGCTCAAAGCCGAGTTTCCCCAGCAGCGAGATCATAGCTGACGCAGGAACAGCCGGGTCGTGGTCAAGGGGTCTGGTAATCGAAGAATCCAATGAAGCACTACTGCAAACCGTAAAGATGTATGGTACAAATCAATGACCCGAAGGATTTGTCTATTGGCAAGCTGTTGTGTGACAGGTGAAAGCCTGTTCTTTGGTAGTCCCGGAGCAATTCGTAAGAAATCGTGAATAATGATGTCAAGAAAGTTAGTCTAGATACATATGGGTCACAGAGGCTGGGCTATGGTTATGAAGAGCGACTGGGCATGATAAGGTCTGAGGGGAGAGATTCAAAGATTTCTTTTATCCATTATTTACACTTAAGCAAACTAATTTGAATTGCAATGTAGGGGCTGTCCCGTCTAGCGTTAAGACCACCGTATTACCATAACTGGTCCCGCTTGTTCGTGGCTTCGGGCCGTACATTGGAACAAGAGATTAGGCAGGGTCATCTAAAAGGGTATCATGATGCTTCCTTGAACTGGAAATTCAATTGATAAATTTTGAGCTCGCGTTAGCTCAACACCACAAAAGTTTCAGAGACACCGGTTAGAAGGTCCCAAGAGCGCAAGAGGCCAAGTGGCTTAAACGTTGCTTCATGTAGTTATTTATGAACAGGCTCGGTGTGAAGCACCGGTAACCTTCAAGGGTGTGAGGTAGTGGGCAGGTAATCCTTTGGTGCGCAACACCAAAAGGCAGTCGAACGACCGGATGGTCGGCGTGAAGCGACCTCCCCAGGAACACGATAAAACAGTTGTACAAGTTGACAACGAAATTGTTGCCGATAGGGGGCCCCTTCTTGTCTCACTGCATTCTTCCATTCCGAATCCCGTGTTATCAGGGCAATCTGCAGCCATTTCCCACTGTCATTGAACGGCAGGCGACTAAGGGCCTCCCCCCTCCGCATCTGAATTCTTGTATTGGAAATGGCCAAAGGATGTTGGTCGGGTTCTAGACGCGATTCTTTGATGAGGTTGCCCCACGTGAAATCGTACTTTGAGAGTTAGGTAGTATCATTGAAATCTGCAGCATCTGCGAATCTGACATTTACGTTTATAAGGTTATATAAACTGTTCCACGACCGACCAAACACAGCCGTGCTGCTCTGCCCTGGTGTCAGATCATGTGTCAATTTCATCAGCTAGTACCGGACGGCCCTGACGAGCCCTGAAGTCCCCTACTGGCAGACAGGAATCGAGTTTGTTACAGAAGTTCCAGGTTCTCTTCCGGCTTTCTTCTGCCCTTTGAGTCTCTTCACTGCGCTGGCTGGGGGAGTCAGGTCTCTATGCCTTATCCGATTGCTTCCGGCACAGCGCATGGCCCATCAGACCGCTGTCGCTGTCGCTCTGGTCTGGGGCTAATTGCAATATGTCTGCATGGCCCATATGGGAGTCTATGCGATTGTCGCCCTCCCAATTTGATGCAGATAGGCACTTTTGCTGCACGTAGCATACCGGTAGCATCAGAATACAAGTTCTTCAGCAGCTCAGTATATCCGTGAAGGCTGGTGTTAAGGACTTGAGAAGTGAGGCAGGGCGAATAGCGAGAGGGCCCCTGAGGACACCAACGCCCACAACATCCAGAGCCAGCCCCTCATGAAGCCCTCTTAACATGCATATCTGTAGTGCACATTGTGATAGTGCTTTACTTCAATTACCAGGTTCATGTCACGCGACATACGTTGCGCGCTTTTTGACATACACACCCCCACTCACGCCCCACTACGTACATGTTATTAAGGTTCTAAGCTTTCGTACAGTATGTAGGTTTCTAAGACTTCATGTAAAATAGAATGCCTAATACCAATCCCGGGAAGTCCAGCGCACCAGTTGTAAGTCGCTGTTCCTCGGCAACGACTTGCCGTACGTGGTGGAATTGACTTTTTGCACTTTGGCAAAAGTGGGACATCATGCGTAATTTATCATTGCGGCATTACAAAATATCAATTGCAGGCTGATGCCTGACGTGCCAATAAGTCAAGGTATTAGCGGTACACCAAAACGTCCGCTGAACACTGCTTGTATATGATCGGCAAACGTATATTTAGAAGTTCTGGATAAAATAAACATGTCACATAAGACACAGGAACTGAAGAATCTTGGAGCGGACGTGGTGCGTGCGGCCGTGTAAAGATTCGGGAGCCTTGTCCTTTCACTCTTTTGATATGTGTTAATGCGCATTCTGGCGTGGGGTCTGACCTAGCATAATAAATATTGGGCCAAATTTTGGTGGACATTGTTTCTGATCGTCGTCGAATTTGACGTGTGTGCAGTTGGCCAAATTTAAAAGTAAACGCGCAACACACAAAACTGCTGGCTCCTTGCCAGTAACTCCTCGATCGGTGTCTGTGGAGTCAGCGTCCGTTGCTCAGGTATGATGACGCGCAGCCGCGTAACCAACTGTTAATCGAGTACTTACAAAGGCCATCCGCGCAGGTAAATGGCGACACAGATCACGCTCAAGCACATGCAGCTGCAGCGGCGCTCATGGTGCGTGCTACCTTCAACACCTTCGTCCTCGCCCCATGTTTTGTTATCCTTCCCTTTTTCGTAACTCTCGTGTCCACCCCTTGGGTCACGCAGGCTCCCCCAGCCACATATCAGGAGAGGCTGCAGGCCCCCGCAGTGGTTGTCAGTCCAGAGCTCACAACACCAGCTTCTGATAAACCGCCTTCGCCCAGTGCACTTGGTTTCGAGGGTGGAACAGAACCAAGTGCATTGTCGTTCAATGCCCACTTCCCACTAACAGCTGATGTAACGCAGCAAGTTGCCCTAAAGCCTGAAAGAGACGCATCGGCGGCCATATCGGTTGCAGATGGGTTGCAGCAGCCATCGGTAGCGGCTCCCTTGGAACCTGAGACCAATGCAGTGGAACCGATGCAAGTCGCCGTCGGAGCTGGAGAGGTTAAGGACACAGAGACGGCTGCAGCCGGTTTGGTCTCTATTATGGTAGAGCGCGAGGCGCAGCTTGTGCAGCTGCGAGCAGAGGTGGAGCGGCTGCGCTCTGAGGTTGCAGAGGTGAGCGTCAGTAAGGCTGAGCTAGCTGCGCACGTGGAGGCATTATCTTCGGCACGCCAGGCACTGGAGGCTGAGGTTCAGCTGCTGAAGGCGCAGCTAAAGGAGCGCGCACAGACACAGGCGGCTGAGGCGCGAATTGCAGAATCCGATGTGGCTCAAGCGCGACAGGCACAGGCAACGTTGGCCGCGGAGGTCGAGGAGCTCCGGGACCTGCAGTGGAAGACAAAGGAGGTACGAACGCAGCATGGAATGATTAAGAAAGTCAATTTGGGCATGCGAGGGGGCAGTGGCAGCATACTGGGTGCTGCGAGAGACGGAAGATTTGGGCGTTCATCATCTTGCATCCTGGACACGGCGGACACAATACGAGCCAACCTTTTGTTGACATCAGCTCACTTCGGCAAAATTGCTCAGTACATTACCCTGCAGATACTTTGTGCAGTAGAGCGCTGCCCTTTACGTCCACTGAGCTCAGTCTGTTTAATGCCCCTTTCCGTTTGTGCTTGGCTTGGCTTATGTGGTGCACATCCATCCAAATATGCGGCCAGCATAGGGCAAATATATTGGCTGTATGGGACACGTACTTACAACCAATTCAAGCGCGGCATTATGAGCCACTTTGGCGGTGTTAGCGATCAAGAGGTCCTGCTAACTGGCTTTGGCAACCTGGTTTGGTGTACGCCATGGTTGATGCTCCTAAGCAATAAGCTCTCGCCCGCTTTGTGCCTGTTTCCCGCCAGGAGCTGGCGCATTGGGAGGTGCTGCATCGTGAGTTGCGGACGCAGCTGGAGTCCAAGGATCGTGAGCTTTCGACAGCTTTAGCGGCTGTGGGGGAGCTGCAGCAGCTGAGGCTGCAGCTCGGGGGCGAGGATGCAAGCAGCTTGGTAGCGCGGGCCCAACAGGTATGGTGCGTGGGAAACTGCAACGCTAATTGTTGAACAGATCGATGACTTGCCTTGTCCTATATCGGTGTATTTATGACCAGTGCCTGGTTCCATTCTGTTCGATGTTGCTTCGATATTGTGGCGGCTCTTAGGCGTCGGTGTTGGAGGCTAAGTATGAGAAACTTAAGGAGGAGGGCAAGGTGCGGTTCGACAAACTGAAAGAGCAGAACAATAACCGAAAAGCTGAGCTGGCGGAGGCGAGGCACCAGGTAAGAGATGGAGCGAGGCAGGGATTCCCTGGTAGCTTGGTCATATACGTGCCTGGCTTTGGCTGGCGGCCAAGGAAGCTCTGTTGAGAGTGCGTTTACTAATTATACCCGCCTACCGTCACATGAAGGGCGGCAACATGCTCTCAAGTCTGTATTAACGCGATGGCATCTTGCCGGTTTGTTTATCACCCGTGAAGCTGGTAGCTTTGGCTGAGGAGAAGGCCGCACTGGAGGCTCGGCTGCAGACGACGACCACCAGCGCCGACGATGCTGCGGGGCAATTGCAGCGGCAGCTGTCTGATGCCAACGCCGAGCGCGACCAGCTCAGGGTAATTGCCGACCGTGTTCCAGAACTGGAGGCGCGCACCTGTGAGCTGCAAGTCGCGCTTGCCTCGGTGCAGGATGCCCTAGCGGCAGCGCACCAGGCTGTGCATGTGGAGGCAGAACGGCGGGCGGCGGCAGAGACAGCATTGGAGGCGGCTGAGGCGCGCCACAGTGAGGTCACCGCTGGTGCATTGCGCCAGGCGGAGGCGGCTGCGTTGGCGGAAAGGCGGGTAGCCCAGCTGGAGGCAGAGCTGGAAAGCGCGCGCCGGGCGGCAGTGGAAGTGGAATGTAGGGTGGCGCAGTTGGAACCTGTGGAAGCCGAATGTGCTGCCCTGTGCAAAAATATTGCGGCGCTGGAGATCAAGGCTGCTGCGCAGGCAGCGGAGCTGGCGGCAGAGGTGCAGCGATTGACAAAGATATGTGAGTCACAGCAGCGTGAGCTAGCAGATGGTACCGTAGGTGCAAGCTCGCTGCAGAAGCAGCTGACAGAGCTGCGCGCTGAGCTGGAGACACGGCTGGATATCACAGCGGCATCAGCGGCAGCTGCAGCGGAGGCGGCAGCACAGGAGCGCAACGAGGTTGCACTGGCGGCAGTAAAGGCCCGCCTCGCGGACCTTGAGGAGGAGCTTTCCAAGGAGCGGGCGCAGCTGGCAAAGGGGAAGGCGGCGTTTAAAAAAGCTAAGGAGGAAAATCAGCGGCTGAAGGAAGAGCTGGCTAAGGCCAGGGAGGATTTGTCGGCAGCGAATACGGCCTTAGCAGCGGCGGAAGAGCAGGTAGCACTATCAGCTGCTGCAGTTGAGCAGTCCCGCCAGGAGGCCAGCAAATGGGAGGAGAAGGCAGGTGCACTATCCTCAGAGGTTGCGGAAGCACGGTCCGAGTCCGAGGCGGTGGGACAACGGCTTGAGGTGGGAAATGGATGTTTTTTGTGTGTTTGTTATGTACCTGCCGGCACTCCCGCACCCCATTGAGGAGGTTTTTCCGTTTTTTCCTTCTGACAGCTGGCGCGCTTCCATTTTCGGCAGACTTGCCAGGTGTTTTCACCCAGAAAGAAACAGGGAAAGCCGGACGCTTGGGGAAAAGTTTGGGCAGGCTGTGCAAGGGGAATAAGATCCCGCATTTTCCCTCGTCGCTTGTTATTGAGCTTATCTTCTGATCGTCCAGCGCCAATAGAATGTTCCCTAAGTCTTCCATTTGCCATCTCGCAATTCCCGTTACCCCTCGTTCATGTGTTGCTTCAGGTTGCCGAGGCATCTGTTGCTGAGCTCCGCGTACAGGTGGAGTCACTTACCTCTGATAATGAGCAGCTGCAGCAACAGTATAGTGAGCAATTGGACGTGCAGGACCAGATGGAGGCTAAGCTCATTCAGCAGGCGGCCGAGCTCAATGCCCTGCGGATCCGGTTGCAGGAGGGTGTGGACAAGCTGGCTGCACTTGAGGCAGACTCGGCAGCTGCTGCGGCTTCAGCGCAGCAGGCAGCTGAGGCAGCCGCGGCTGCACAGTCAACGGCCGAAGAGAATATTGTTAGGTTGGAGCAGCGTGCCACAGAGGCGGAGGCCCTGGCGGAGGTGCGCGCGGGTGAGCTGGCAATTGTGCAAGCTGCCGCCGAACAGGCGCGGTCCAAAGTTGCTGACCTGGAGCGGGCGCTCATGGAGGCGGAGGCGCAGGCAGCTGAGCAGAGGGCAGCAGCTACTGCTGAAGAGGGTCGGGTAGCCTGGCTGACGCAGCAATTGAAGGAGGTTCAGGAGGCGACGGAGATGCAAAAGCAATTGCAGGATGAAGCAGTAGTTTCATTGGAGGCCATGCTGGCGGCAACCACACAGAAACTGACAGAGATAGAGGCACAGCTAGCCGAGGCACATCAAGGGCACCAGGAGGCGTCGCAGCTGCAAGCACGTGTAGGGGAGCTTGAAACTAAGCTTGGGGAGCAGTCAAACCGCATGGCAACGGCAAAGATGCAGTTTGGCAAGATGAAGGAGGAGAAGGCCAAGCTTAAGGAAAAAGTGGCAGACATGGAGGCAAACATCGAAGCGCTGAATAGTGCTAAGGTGGCACTTGAAGCGCAGCTTGCTGAGGCTCAGGTATGAATGCATGGCCCAACGCGCAGGCAGTAGGAGCTAGGAGGGTATTGTCAAGGCTGAAAAGAGAAGTTGCTTCAGTTGGTAGGCCAAACCGAGGAGCCAAGTTGGCTCATGTCGTTGGCACAAGGCATGCACACGACTAAGAACATGGGAACATGAACTTTTGCACGACATGTCACCCTTGAGTGGATGTTTACTGCGTCTTTACACTGCTGCAGGACTTGCATGGTATTGCGCACCACAACCTTGCAACTTCCCTTTGCCTTGTCCTCCATGCCCTTGTCAATGATGCTGGTCAAATTACCTGTGCTATGATATGCTTTCTCTGTTTACTCGCAGGCGGCAGCCGCGGACCTCAGTGCCTTCTCCAGCCAGGTAGAGCAGCTGCAAGAACGTTGCGGGGAGCTGATGGTGACCACAGACTCATTGCGGACGCAGTGCGACGAGGCGCAGACCGCGTTGCAGGCCGCAGAGCAACGAGCCATAGCTGCGGAGGCGCAGCTAGCCGCAGAGGCGGAGGAAACAATATCCCTGAAGGCGAAGATTGAGGCGGCTCTTGCCATGCGGCAGGCCTCCGCGGATGCGCTTACAAAAGCCGAGGCGGAGCTGGCTGTGGCCTTAGAGCGGCTCGAGTCCAGCCGTCAGCAGGTCGCTGCGCTCAAGGAGGCTGTGGACGATCAGCAAGAAGAGATTAGGGAGCTGCAGCAGCGGGCGGACGAGGACCGTGTGGCCACGGCAGCAGCCGTTGCGGACGCCGATACTGCAAGGCTGAAGCTGGAGGCCGCACAATCGGAGGCCGAAGAGTTGCGGCGGGGACTGAAGGCAGCGCGTGCTGAGCTTGAAGTTCGATCAGCTGAAGCCGCGTCCGAGATTGAGCACTCTGATAACCTGCGCCAGGAGCTTGCGGACCTACGGGCGCAAATGTTCGCTGTCCAGGAGGCGAGTGAGGAGCGGATTGTGGCATTAAAGCAACAGCTACAGGAAGCGCAGCTGGCAGCTGAGGCAGCGACGGCGGCACAGTCAGCGGCCGAAGAGAATATTATTAGGTTGGAGCAGCGTGCCACAGAGGCGGAGGCCCTAGCGGAGGTGCGCGAGGGTGAGCTGGCAGGTATGCAAGCTGTCGCCGAACAGGCGCGGTCCAAGGTTGCTGACCTGGAGCGGGCGCTCATGGAGGCGGAGGCGCAGGCAGCTGAGCTGAGGGCAGCAGTGACTCGGGCGCAGGAGGCGGAGATGGAAAGACGGCAAAAGGCTTCTGAGGTATCCGTGGCGTTGGAAGCCGCCTACCAGCAAGTTGCGGAGGCGCAACATTCTGAACAGAAGGC
The DNA here is from genome assembly GCA_030268105.1 of Volvox africanus. Taxonomy (NCBI): domain Eukaryota; kingdom Viridiplantae; phylum Chlorophyta; class Chlorophyceae; order Chlamydomonadales; family Volvocaceae; genus Volvox; species Volvox africanus. The sequence continues at coordinate 1,943,418 of BSDZ01000089.1, read as the reverse complement.
AGCAGAAGAACTGGCACAGCTGCGCATTGAGGTAGAGGAGGTGCGTGCGGAGGCTGCATTCAAATTGAAACAACAGGCGATTGACATGGAAGCGATCATGGAGGCGCGTGGATTGGAGCTGGCTAACACACAAGCTCTTTTGGAGGAGGCTAGGTCGAGGGTAGAGGGCATTCAGCAGGAGCTGGGAAAGGCAGAAGCTTATTCGGCTAAACTGAAGGCCGTAGTGGACGCGCAGGAGGCCACGATTGAGGGCCTGCAAGGAGAGATCGCCCAGGCCACCACCCAGGTGGATGAGTCCCGTCAGCAGCTTGAGGAGTTGCAGCGGTCCTCCCAGGCAGCAGCAGTGGACGCAGCTGCCGAGGTGCAGGACCTGTTGCGGCAATTGCATGAGATGCGGGCGGGATCATTAGCTGCTGCAGCTGCCACTTCTGTGGTGCGTGCGGCTCAAGCTGAGGCCGTGGCTTCGCACGAGGAGGCGGAGCGCCTGGAAGCGGCCCTAGCAGATGGGGGATCCTGGGACGCAAACGAGTTCGATAACCAGAACGGAACGGGTATTAATCAAACCATATCCCATGGATTCATGGCAGCTGATGCAAACGCGAACGAGGAAGGCTGTAGTGCACCTAAGGTGGTGTTGGAAGAGTCGCAATTGGCACAGGCCATAACAACTGGCGAGATACAGTCTTTACGGGATGCGCTGCAAGACTCCCAGGCTCGGATTTCTGATCTGGAAGGGCGGGTCTTGTCGTTGCAGTCGGAACTAGAGGAAGCGCAGTCAGCTGCCATGGACGCTGCTGATGCAGCAGACCGCTGTGAACTGTTGCAGGATGCGTGTAAGACGCTGCGGACGCAGCTCGAAGAGGCTGTGTTGGAGAGGAAGCTGGCAACGGAGTGCGCTTCGGAGGAGGTCAAGGAGCTGCAAGAACGGCTGGGACAACTCGCGGCAGAACACGCAGGAGCGATCTCACAGGCGGCGTTGGTGGCAAAGTTGCAGATGGAGGTAGCTGCGATGCGTGAGGATTTAGAGGCAGCAGTGGCGCGCGAGGCGGAGGCAACAATAGCGATGCAGACACTGCGTCAACATGTGGATCAGGAGCACATGGCAGATCTCGAGGCCAGTTCAGTACTTCAGCGACGGTGCGAGCAGCTGCAAGCGGAGCTTGATGAGTCTTCATATGCACGGGCACAGCTGGAGGCGGAAGCAAAGGCGTTGCGCTGCCAGCTGGATGAGCTGTGCGACGGCAATGAGCACTTGCTATCGGAGCTGCGGGAGGCACGGGCAGCTCTGAGCTCAGAGCAAGTAAAGCTGACAGCAGCAGTACAGCGGGTCGGTGAATTGGAGCAGCAGCTGTCTGCAGCGGCCCAAGAGCATGAGAAGCAAGTGGCGGCTGCGGTAGCGGCGGTCATGGCAGATCGCGCTGGCGCGAATGTGGAGACGGAGGCTTTAATCGCCCAAGTTGGGGCCCTGGAGCATTTGAGAGCCGAGCTTGAGGTACGGTATAGTGAACAAGCGAGTGGTCGTTCGCCTGTCATCATGTTATCATTTGTTGCCCGCGCTTGAGCCGGCAGCTTGCGAAGTCGGGCACTCATGTTTGTATATTTGCGCCGAAGCCGTAACTGTCCCATGGAAATGACATTAAATGGCTGCCTGATGCCGCATGCTCTTCACGTTCGCTGCGTTCTGTTCGGCCTGATACGGGCCAGGACCTGAACTATTCATTTGCCGCCTCTCAGACGGAGTTGTCTCGGTTGCGAAACGAGAACGAGGAGTTGGAGGGACGCTGCCTGGGTCTAGAGGCGCTGACTCAGCAGCGACAGGAGCAGCTTCAACAACAAACCCAGCAGCTGCACAACCTGCAGGCAAGATGCCGAAGGGCAAGGCATGGGAGAAGGCAGCAAAGAGCAAGGCATGGGAGGATTGCTGCAGGGTGGTGGAGGGTAACCCAACCTCGGATAACCTCATTCCCGCACGCACGATATGTTGGGAAAATGGGCACTAGAGTTTTGGGATTTTATTCCTTTCATTTTCGAAGTTATCGCACTTTTATGTCACACATGGAGTATGCCCACATGCGGACGCATCCGCACAGTTTTCAGGTTCGTCCTCTCCCATGGTCCCATGCCACAGGAATACACGCAGAACCTGCAGGCCCAGCTGGCGGACGCTTCCGCTGCGTCGCGCTCCCTTGCAGAGGCGCAAGGTACAGTGGGGCAGCTGCGGCGACAGCTGGAAGAAACGGTCATGCAGGCAGCTGTCGCATCGCAACGTGCCCAACAACTTCAGATGGCACTCGAGGAGCAGAGGGCTCGTGCCGGCGGTCTGGAGCAACAGCTGGCTGTTTCTCATGGACAAGTCCAGCAGCTGCAGCAGCAACTCAACCATGCTGCTGCTTCGTCTCAGGCTGCCTCATGTCCGTCCCCGCAGGAGGTTGAGGCTAGAGTAGAAGCCCATGGGCAGCTGCAGCAGCAGAACAATGTAGCTTCGGTGGAGCGGTTACGTAACGCTGCAACAGCGGCAGCACCTGGCGGGGAAGGCGCCAGTGGGGCAGCGGCTGTTGCGGAACTACGGCAGCAGGTTATGGAGCTGCAGAGCGAGCGGGCTGTACTTTTGTCCAGGTGGGGAATTGGGCTGCCTCGATGGAAAGGATAATATTTCGCGGGTCCCATTGTTGGCTCAAATTGTGATTCGATGTGATTCGGATCATCCATGTTGCTTACGGATCTCTGGACGGATAGCCTATAGGTAGCCTGTTAGGTAGCCTGTACCGTTGCTGGCTGGGAGATAAATGTTCCACCGACTAGACCGACCCATGCTTATTTACGCCCGTTGTAGTCCAATCGCCGTAATGATGCCGATAGCCGGCTGGAAGGCCTAATTCACACAAGACGAGATAGTGCATGCCATCCAAGGGGTATGTGCCAGGTTAGAAAAAAACGTTGGGGGCCATGCCTCAAGACATTCGTAAACATTCCGAGAACGGGTATAAGAAGGGTCAGCTATTCCAACCCGCGTCAGGTAGTGGTTGCGCGCTGCTAAATATTCGACTATGATTGTGCCTCCCTTCACCCGTGCAGGGCCAACCAGGTGGACAGCCTCCAAGTAGAGGTGGATTCGCTCCGTAATGCTCGCGTGCAGCTGGAGATGGCTCTTCGCGCGGAGCAGCGCCGCAACCAGGCGGCTGGCGGCATAGTTCTGCCGCCTGGTTTGGGCGGCCCCGATGGTGTGGGCGCGTCAAGCCCGGAGCGTACTGCCGGGGCGGCTGCAGATAAGAAGCGAGACGACATGGCATCGCAGCTGGCCGGGATGTACGACCCGGAAAATGCAGTGCTACAGGTATGGCACCGTGTGACGAGCTGCGTTAGCTGCGAAAGACCACGGTGTGGTATACATATGATGGTGTCGGTTGGAAACGAAGGGATCAACATGTTTATTAAGGAAACGCGTGTGTTCTTGGTATACTAGGCGGTATAATGCTAACATGGTATTGCTGTCCATAAGTCACTTGGGACGCTTACCGTCCGCCCTGCGCGTCGCACCCTGCGCAGCACACGTCGCATCGTGTCACGGCACAAGCATGTTGCGTCCACATTTGGCGGGGTCTTAAGCGCAGTTCGCCGTCTCATATCCTACACATATACATATGCGACAAGCCCTCGTGTCACTCCTGCCCACCTGGTCCACATGCAGGGAGCGTCCACAACCTTCCAGCCCATTTCGGGGCTCCTGCGCGGCAACTGCCCGCCCTTTGCCTCAAGCGCGCTTGGGGCTGCGGCACGGCTGTATGATAAAGTGACAGTGGCATTATATTGCCGGCCCACCGCACGTTTGTTGTTCAGTACGTACATCCTGCTGCTGCATGTGCTGGTGCTAATTTAATGAATGAAGCATCCGGCTACTTCAGGTCCTGGTAAGACGGCTAACATGAGTTACATCAGAGTAGAAGCTAACGATGTCAAGGGTGTGCTTTGTTGCATGTTTAGGCAATTTAGCTGTCCTCTTTAAAGGCAAGGCTGTGGCCAGCACTGGCTCAACGGTGAATTTTCATAAAAATGGTTGGCCAACTAAGATCACGAAGGTGCATGACTATTAATCAATCCATCCACTAGGCTGGGAGCGATTTGAAGACTTGAACGATTAATAGCATTCTACTCGAGTTCCGGTTCAATGACCATGCACGGCGCCGCCAGTAAGAGGCTTCAGATATGGTATGTCGTCGGACCTGGTGGCGAATATTCCAAGTCGTTCTGCTACGTGCACATGCTGGCCTCACTGCACAAAGCTCAGGGAGCTTACGCTGCTTCTCGCTGGCCTTGACAAACTGTTTGGCCTTGAGGTCGCCGGTAACACAACCAGACCACATTCCGGATCGGCGCTGCATGTTGAAGCGGTGCACTTATGTCCCTTATTGACACGGAGTGTTGGCACGAAGGCTGTGAATTAGGAATTTCAGCGAAAAGGGTGTTTTACACTATTAGTCCAATCTTCTTGCGAATAGAAGCTAGTGGCTCTACCTTCCGGGCACGTCAGGCCGGCAAGACCTGTTGAGCCGGCTATAAGGACCCTCCATGCGTTGGCAGACTTGCGGAACTGTTGAGCAGGAGTTGTAGCGCACTTGCTACAGTCTGCTAAGTAGCTTGCAAGGGTCCGGTAAGTACCCACTGCCCCTTTGACGGTGGCTCCTTGCGTTGTTATTCATTGATGCCGTGCCCACATGCGGTGCCAATTGCACTAGACATAGTTTTATGACGAAATGTGGTCTGCCAATGTCTACAGGTCACGTAAACCGTGTGGTCAGTCGATTCGAAGGCCCAAAGAATTAAGGAGGAATACTATCTCTCGATTTACAAGTAATGACACGGGACCCTGCTGTTCGTAAGACCCATAAGAAACTGCGTGGCTTGAATAGCGTGGTATTGCATGTGCGCCCCCCCCACACAGACAGACGTACGCACACATGTGCACCCAAGCACACACACACGCCATCCCATCATCCTGTAACAGGCATCGCTATTGCAGTGTCCCTTGCAAACAAATTGGTCACATGCCATCTCTTCATGGAGGATCATGACACCAGCCTAGTCGCTCAAAGAGGATGTTAAGTAGCTATCTATTTGGATCCGCTAACGAACGCATTTGACAAGCCCCTATGGGTTTGGATCCACTAACGAATGGCGGATAAGAAAATAGCAGGTCAGTATAAAATTATGTCAGGCCTATCACACAGCTAAGTAACTCAATGCTAGGCATGAATACCATCAACGCAGTTAGGAGTCCCACAGTTTATGAATGTCACATGCGGTGAAGTCCGGCTGCCAACCCGCCGAAACCCTCCACATCCCCTGACTGCACGAAGCCTTAGGTACGACAAAATGAAACAGAATACCACAAAACTGGGGGTGCCCAAAGCCATCATATCACGGGAGTCACGATATCACATCTATATCCTTGTCGCCTAGCTGCAGGAAAAAAGAAATGAACATGTACGGGAGAAAGCTAAGAGAGAAACCTGCGACCCCCAGGCTAACATCACGCCTAAGGGAGCCAGAGCCACACGTATATACATATACAGCTGCAGCAGCCACCTGAAAGCCACCGCACTGACATCTCTCACGATAGCCCTAATATACGTAATGTGAAGTGGTGCGCTATTCAGCCCATCGCCACCCCTTGGTGCTACGGCCATGGCCACGGTCACCATCAGGCCTCAGCCTTTACTTCCGCTCGCTCCAAGCAAGGGACCTTTAACCCCACTTCTCTTTATAACCACGTCAGGGTCGATGAATGCCTTGAACAACAATAAGCATCATGACTCGGCAAAACCGATGGCTCAACATAACCATCTAGCAATCCGGCTAGCTAGCGCAGGAGAATAAGTATGTATCGTCGGGTGCACGTCCTGCAAAACCACCCCAGCTGGATCAGAGCCGAATGCCCCCACGCTGAACACACGGCTCTGTGATTCCCTTGGCAGCCCTTAGGAAGTCCGCCAAGAAAGGGCGCCTCTTGTGAGGCCCCTCAAGCGAGGCGGCCTTGATGGACGCCGTCCCCCACCGATTGGAGCCACAGAGCTCCATCAGCTTGAGCTGCATGTACGATATTGCTGGAGCTGCAGCCTGCTCCTTCCCAAACGCAACAACTGGATTGTGCTCGAGGCCTAAAGGGGGCAACGTGTGGGGTGGGGTCGGGTAGGGCAGAGCACATGTTTTAGTGCCAAACATTAATGCAACGCGGGCTGTGCTTAGATATGCAGACACAATGGCCATCTGCAGTACGGGGCACCTGGCTAGCTAGCAAGAAATGCGGCACGTCCGCACCAAACTTACTTCCTTCGCGAACAGCTTCTGCCAGCGTCGGCTCAAGCGTCTTGGTGAACGCCTCAACCTCCGCCCAGGACGACCACTGCTGCTCCCCCGCCCAGGACCGACACTCCTGCAGACCCCACTTATGTGCCTCAGGTGGCAGCCGCCGCTCTGGGGTTTTCGGGTGCGCTGCTGGCTGCATGGGCTCCGCTGCCGGGTACAGCTCCAGGGTTTGCTGTGCAGCCTCGTCAATGGAAATCAAAGTGGCAGCAGCATCTGCAGCGTCCACCGAAGAAGGCAGACGCGTGGCGCCCGTAACAGGACAACTGGCGGTAGGGATGATGGCGAATTTGGTGGTGATGCTGCTGCCCTCCAGGTCTGTAGAAGCCGTGCAAAGCCCCTCCTTCCTGGCCTCCATCGTGGCGGCCTCGGACCTCAGCCTCTCGAGCTGCGCAATCAACTCTGACACCTGAACAAATAAAGGACACACCATTCAGCAGTTGGCAGGTTCCGTAATCAGAAGACCATGTTGACTCGCATGCATAAGCTGGTAATCACGGTAATGAGGCGCAGTACTGTACTATCGTACAGTACCATTGCGTAAGCCTGCAACTGACATCTTGCCAGCGCACCTGGACATGGAAGCCCTTGAAGACCTCAGCTTCGGTGGTCTCGTCCAACCTGTACTGAAAAGGCGCGGGTGGGGTTGCAGGTGTAAGCAAGAGATCCCAGCATTATGAATTCGGGTAAACAGGAAGGCGTACCCCCGTTCTCGATGTGTTTTGAGAGCATCTACTGAACGTTCAAACACATTCGCATGTACAAAAATGAAATTAGGTGTCCCACGAAAATGAAGTTGCGACGACATTCAAATTACGACAAGTATGAACCCACCCCCCGGTGCGGGTAACTTTCTCCCTCCGTTTTCCCTCCCTTCGGAAACCACGTTCCCCACTCGCCTCCCCTGAGAAGCGCTTTCCTGCAGCACAGACCGTGCACTCGTAAGACGACATCCTCCCCGGAATCCCCTTTTCGGTGTCAAGTCTGACCCACCTGTTGCGCTGCTGGAACCGGCTGAGCATCCGGTTGGGCTCCGGCCTGGTAAAGATTCTCAGGCGCGTCCTTCTACGTTTGATGCGCAGCATGTGAAACACGTGGGCCAAACGTAAGTAGATTGTCAGCAAGCGATACGGGTCGATGCATGGCTCTATCGCATTCAGCAGATTGAGACCGCTCCGTAGCCAGCGACGACTGTAGGACGAGCGACACCTAAGGCTCGCGAGCATCACGCATCGCCACTGCTGAAAGAAACTCCTGCTCAAACTCACCCAGGATAGCAGGTCCTCAAGCATAGTCCCGTTTTCAGTCATTTGCAGGCGCCGCGCGCGCAATCGCTCCTGCAACGTCAAGGACTCTTCGCCCTCGAGCATCCCGAACCGCTGAAGAGGCTGTGACAGAAAATGTGAGAGTTTCGAAACATCGGCATGAAAAAGTAGTAGGCGAAGAAAACGTAAACCACGAAAGACAGGGTCGATGGCTTTACTTAGAACTCAGCATCAGGGAAGACAGTAACACGCATTCACTTTTGTGTCGCGATCTGCTTGCGACTAAACTTCTTCACTAAGGCACGCAAATGACTGACGACGACTCCACCCGCAGGCTGCCCTACAGGTTTGCCGTCCATGCAGCTGGTGGTGCTCATAACGCTGTCGTTATCGCTAATAATGCTGTTGCTGTTCGGACTTGTGAAGATCCTTTCAGTAGCACGATCCTTAGGCTCAAAGCCGAGTTTCCCCAGCAGCGAGATCATAGCTGACGCAGGAACAGCCGGGTCGTGGTCAAGGGGTCTGGTAATCGAAGAATCCAATGAAGCACTACTGCAAACCGTAAAGATGTATGGTACAAATCAATGACCCGAAGGATTTGTCTATTGGCAAGCTGTTGTGTGACAGGTGAAAGCCTGTTCTTTGGTAGTCCCGGAGCAATTCGTAAGAAATCGTGAATAATGATGTCAAGAAAGTTAGTCTAGATACATATGGGTCACAGAGGCTGGGCTATGGTTATGAAGAGCGACTGGGCATGATAAGGTCTGAGGGGAGAGATTCAAAGATTTCTTTTATCCATTATTTACACTTAAGCAAACTAATTTGAATTGCAATGTAGGGGCTGTCCCGTCTAGCGTTAAGACCACCGTATTACCATAACTGGTCCCGCTTGTTCGTGGCTTCGGGCCGTACATTGGAACAAGAGATTAGGCAGGGTCATCTAAAAGGGTATCATGATGCTTCCTTGAACTGGAAATTCAATTGATAAATTTTGAGCTCGCGTTAGCTCAACACCACAAAAGTTTCAGAGACACCGGTTAGAAGGTCCCAAGAGCGCAAGAGGCCAAGTGGCTTAAGCGTTGCGTCATGTTGAGTTGTATTTAAGATCCTGGGGCAGATCCAAGAGCAGCTGGGGAGGCACTTGTTTTCTTCGAAGAGGCGCTTGACGGAGCGTGATGGAGTTTATTCGCTAGGAAGCTGACTGCAATGCCAGCTGCTCGGAGCAGGGCATCCCATCGATGATGATTGGCGTGCATATTTCACGCTGCTTGTCTCCTACCTGTCAGTTCCCCACCACAAATAATGTTGAAGTTGAGTGAATGTAGCCGATTACATTTTGACACCATTCTTGTTTGGCTGGTGTTTGATCGGTATAATGACAAGTACCACACATTCTGCTGATCATCCCTCCGCGCTCTCAGGCTTTGTCCAGACCCCTCTTCACGCTAATTCATTTACTGACAGGATGATTCCAACATCTGCTGTGTGTTATTTTCTGATGCCCAAGGTCGTTTTCAAGGGTGACAACTGTAACGAATTTTGCCGGGATGTCGAGATTTGTTTCCTATATGATGGCTGGGCATCGGCTCTCACCTCTCCCAATGATCCGGCAACGATCCCAGCCAGAGCACCATCTCCCGATGCACCTGACTGGGACTCGAAATCTTCAACAGCCACCAGTTTCGGGAGAAGCACTTCAAGCTTCGGGATCTCCCCCCTCACCAGGATGATATCTACGAAAGTTCTGAACTGGTTGGTTAGACCAGTCAGCAACGCCATAACTAACACACGCTCCTCAATCTTCTCCCCCGCATCAGCTAGCATCTGCCTCAACTCCTTTCCCCGCGCACAGTACTGGCAAACACTCTCCTCAGACTGCATCTTCAGCGAGTGTAGGGTTCGCAGCAAAACAATCAGCTTAGCAATTGAGGACCGCTCACCAATACTCTTCAGGTGATCCCAGGCAAGCTTGGCATTCTCACAGTCCGAGAGCTCAATCTGGTATTCCTGGGAAACTTGGCGGCGCAAAATGATCAGGGCCTTGGAGGTCGCCGGATCATTGGGAGAGGTGAGAGCCGACGCCCAGCCATCATACAGGAAACAATTCTCGACATCCCGGCAAAATTCGTTACAGTTGTCACCCTTGAAAACGACCTTGGGCATCAGGATAGAAGAGACGCCCATAGCCGCCGCCGCAACGACATTCACAGCAGCATCTCCCATACTAGCTCCTTTGGAATCTCAACGACAAAGAACAAAAGTTGAAGAATGAAACAAGAGCTATCACCAGCGTGAGCTGGGGCTCATAACCCGTTGAGAAGCCTTGGGCGATGCTTGCTCAGTCGAGACTACGGGGCAAAAAAAGTATCTTTCAACACTTACATATCGCTGCAATCTACTTGTTATCTGGAGGATAATGTGAGAAGAGGGAGACAGTTTGTAGCCATCACAAGAATATATGGCTTTCCAAACAGAGATTCAAGATGAGCCCGTACCATGACTAACGAACTTCAACCGACCTTCACAGGAGCAGCGACGAACTGACCGAACAATGCCAGTTAATGGCAGAAATTTTAACATGGACGCCGACACTAGCGCAATGGCTGTGACTGCCCAGAAACCGGGGCAGGGGTAGCTATGTGTTCGCCAGGATGGCGACAGACCAATAAATGTACCTGTCTGCTGCAGCTTACAGGGCAGGATAGGATCAGTCTCCTGGACATGATACTCTTCAAATGAAGCAATGACAACGCGTTAATTTGTTGCAGAGGTCTAGGTACTTATTCTCAATCCTGAGTAAGTGTGGATTTCTTGTGCCCTCCAGGCCTTCCTCTAATCAAGGGTGTATGTTTCCCTCGTATTAAAGCAGGCCTAAGACGAAACCTGCCGCTAGGAAGGTTACTTCTACCATGTTATACTTCACTATCGCCGCATGGGGGATTGACATAAAGCTACCAGTCAAATAACCAGTTCCTAATGAAAGGGCCCCGCTCCCCGCATCTACATGGAGGGTCCATTCTTGCAACACGCCTCTGACTGCGATACACGACCCCGACCTGGTAACAAAGAGATGCGCTGTGACAGGTTGGAAATTCCCAACCACCTTGCCGGCGCCAATCCACGCATATAGGGTGCGGCCGTCCTGTTTCCTGAACACCATAAGAAGCACGTGGTGCTTCAACCCGACACAAGGCTTGAGTAGTAGTCACCAATGTGGCAAAGGAGGGATTTCGCAGAGCTCTCACGTTATGCAAAGTGATCTACCCCAAATTCAAAAAATTCGCATTCGGTTTGTTTCGGACGCAAACGACATATACCTTGCCGTGCTGTACACGCCTCTCTTGACCCCCCTGCCGGTAGCCATGGCCGACCGCCTATGCCTATGCTAACTATCCGCACCCGCCTCAGTAACGATTGTAGCGTGTTTGGAAACTAAATTAGCTGCCCGCACCACCTCCAAGTCCCAGTTCAAGCGGTACACAACCACCGCTAGGATGACGGCCTGTGGACATCACAATCGCGAACGAAGGTGGAAAGCAACAGCCAGAGATACGGACATGTGCAGGCGGCGTAGTAGGGGCAGATCTAAAGAGGACATAAGAGGCCGATGGGGAAGGCAGGAGGACAGACAGGTGCAGGAGTGTGCGGAGCGGGTGTGTGGGTGTGCATTTCACCAACTTAAGTACGATTCCAATTGGGGCCCAAGAATGGGCTGATGATATGCTTAATGTGCTCCACTATCCTGTTCTGTTGCAAGCATATTTTCCCACCCTGAAGTCCTCAGCTACCCGCAGGTGCTATCCTGGGTGCATCGACCCACTCGCACCATCATCCCAAGCGAAGCTGCCCAAGAGAGCCTGTAAGCACCGACCCACCTGAAGCGACGTTGCTGCACACAGTCCGCACCAGAACCCCAACACATCCAAGTGTTCTCGGAAGCCGAGCAGCAACGCAAGCGGGCAGCCCACCAGCCAGTAGCCCACCAGGTTGAGCACGGCCCCCCAGGCCTGACGGCCGCAGCCACGCAGTACCCCGCCCAGCACTGCCACCAAACCGTCTCCCACCGCGCTGGCGGCCAGGGCTGGCATGATGCGGCTCACTGTGATAGGGAGCGGAAAAAACAGGTCGAATGACGGCAGGCCATACTCACGACGAGGTATTTGGAAGACGTGCGACAGGAGTGCATGTTGACCAGAAGACTTCTAAAATCTTGTAGGTGCACGAAACCCAAATCGTAAGAGTCAAAAAGAGCTGCACGGAGGAACTCCAGAGGGAACATGTGAAACATGTGACTGGCAGTGACGACAACTAGAAGCCATGTGTCTGTCGCGCATAAGAACAGGGAAAGGGGCTGCTGGAACTTAAAGAGGCAAGACAGATCATTTTGGTTGTTTTCGTTGATGCGGCCTTCGGAGCAATTGTTTTCGTAGCAACTGCCTGACAGAAGCACATCCGGAGGAGCAGGGTACGGCTTTGATTATGAGCGAAGACCCGAGACGATATATAGTCCTAAAATAAGCACCCTCATGCCGTTTCTCTTGAGCCCCAGCCAATAACACACGGCGACATGCCACCACTCCACGTACTATTATAAACCACCTCCGCGTCCCCCGTGAATACTCGTGCGACAAGGTGGCGTCCCACGAACAGCCCGCCGGCCAGGAGCAGCTGCATTACCACCGCAGCGGAAAGCGCAGTGTGTGCGGCAGTGCGGGCTCCTCTCGTGGAACCCGCACCAAGGGCATTTGCCACCCGGGTGTTAGCCGCGGTGCCCAGTGACATGGGGATCATGTAGGCCCTATGCGTGTGGGCCCCAAGGTAGAATGAACGTTTAATTATACAGCGCGGAAATTCAAGGCCATACCAGACTTAACAGACGCGATACAAACGGACCCAGCAGGCCGGTGTTGGGCAAGCTAGCGATAGCGCCTGGAGATCGCGGTCAGATAATCAAGGCAGAGAACATCGTGCTTTGTGGTGTTGCAAGCGTCCCTGCATGATAGCGCAATGTGGCTTCGGCGGGCGGCAGGGCTGCTCGTCTGGTAGAGGGCTGCTCGTACCATGCGATGACGTTGAAGGATATCCCCATAACAGCAACTGCCACACGCGCGAAGTCACCAAGCGAGCCTGCGAAATATTAAAGCGGCATCACAGACACGTCTAAACACGCAAGCCTATGGTGCACCCACTTGCACAGTCTTCCACGCAACACAATAATATGCTATGAGTGTACTTGTATATATCGTTCATATGTACTCACACCGACTCCTAATTGATCTAGGAAATCCCGATCACGGCTGAGAATCATTTGAGCCTCGACAGAGATTCTGGTGACGCCGTGATGCAGAGCATTGAGTGGACGATGAATTGGGAGTTTGTTAACAGACGGAATTGTTCGGGTGGTGGCAGGACTGAGGGCCCCGAACCCCTTGTGAAAATGAAACGAAAGGGCTAGGGCAGGAATGCCGACTGAGGTTGAAGCTTTTGGCACGGCAGACGCAAACCCCAAAGGCACACACCTGCCATGAAGATGCACAATTCGAAGATCCTGTGGGTCGGGGCCAGGGTTGAAGGCGAGAGACTGATGGGTGGCCAGGGGGTCGGGGAAGTTAGGGCAGCTGGCAGCATGTGGGTGCCCATATGTGTCTCATCGGAGGCCATGTCACCCTATCGTGCGTATGTGCTGTGTATTCCGTGGGCCGATGACGAGTCCTGACTCGTCATCGAATTAAACCGATTGAAGCCGCTGCACCCTGTCGTACACATCTTAGCCGTCTCTGTTTCCTTTACGGCTGCAGAAGCAACCGTGCCGTCTCTGCTTCCTTCATCACGGTGGGGACAGGGTCCGTTGCCGGACATCGCAGCCAGACAGCGTTCCCGGCACCCATCCACTCTTTTGCATCGGCCTTTTAAATCACCAAACAGGATGCTCGAACGTCGCAAAGCCGGATGCGGTGCGCAAAGAATGAGATGCAACGAGCCACGTTAGGGTGCCGCGCATTGCTCCGTGCCTCACCACCATTCCATACAAATCATGGCGGCCGATGGCGCGGCAAAGCGCAGGTACACCTCCCACTCCGAAAATGCCCGCAAGCTGAAACCCGCCCAAGTCCGCCGTGGGTCACAGTTCTTGAGCCGTTGCCATTCCCGCACAGCCGTGTACGTTGTGAGCAGCAGTGCATATGTCCCCGTCGACCAGAGGAAGGCCCAGGCGGCGCCCTCGAGCCCCATCTGAAGCTTGCACCACGGATGATGGATTGGATGGATGATGATTAGATGAATGATGATTGGATAGAGAGTTGGAGACATGTACCAAGGGAGAAGGGATAAAATCAATCCACACTGGGGAAGGGCACCATCATCAGCGCGGCAACAGAAAAGATTGAAGCGTGGCCTCCTTCACGGGCGTGCTCCAGGCCGACATGCAACATTTTTAAATACATGATCTACGAGGGTACCAACGCACCACCACCCGCAGATCTACCAAGCCCCGTCAGTCGATGAGGGCTATCGATCAGGATTCACGCCCTCAGGACAGTGTTTGGATTCGTTGCTTCTCCTGCCCGCCCGCCCGCCCGTCTACGGCCTCGTTGCCCGCCCAGGTCCTCCCTCACCTATATATGAGCAGCCAGTTGTAAGCGGGACAAAGCGCAGCAGTGATGAAGGTGCAAATCATGGGCGGTCGCACCTCCTGCTGAGTCACCAGGTAGCGGTAGATGCAGCTGGAGACGGCTGACAGGAACAGCGCTGGGGTGGCGATGGCCAAATACCTGCGCACCAAAACCCCTAAATCCAAGTTGGAGTGCAGAGTTGGACGAACGCGCGGAAAATACTTACCTGAAGCATGCAGAGCGCTGTCTGCTGAAGGCTGGCTATGTACAGCCGGTAATGGGCCGCGGTGGAAAAGTTGCGATACAGAAATATAACAGGGGTAACAGGTGCCCATTCCGGCTCTTTCTGCTGGACGCCTTCCGTCGCAATGACGCTCTTGCTTCTTCCCGTATTGCGCCGTTCCGACTAAAAGAACGTAGTACCTCAAACATCTGACGTGACCCTCCTTACACCGGACAAGCTGGATGTACATTTCTGTCGAGGAAATAGATCAGTGGGTTCCTGTCGCCGTCTCTTCAAGCCTTTCTCCCACCCATCCGTTCCGCGACCTCACCTGCTAGCTCCCGCCACAATCTCCGGCTCCTGGTGTAATGCCAGCAGCAGCCGGTGGGCTTGGGTCCAGAACACAGAAATGGGGATGCAAGCCGCCCAGCAGATTAGCAGGGCGCGCTGAAGCACCAAACCCAGCATGGTGTAGTTCCCGGCCCCAAAGGCCTGCGAGTGGTAAGGTGCGGGCGGGGCCGAGAGGTGACGAGAGAGGGGCGAATAGACAGCCTTTGCAAGCACACTCGCAAGTGGGTGTCTGGGTCACATTTGCCACGCGGCAACATGTCAAACAAGTTTCGGAACATCGCATCTTCCTTGCAGTCCCTTCGTTTGCTCCCAGTGCGGCTTTCCGACCTCTAATTTTTATTAGCGCTCCTTAACCCGCTACCACCTGACCGCACAGCGTCTCCATGCCTGCCGACAGCCCAAACACAATACTGTAACCGGTGATATTGTAAAACGAGCTGGCCATCACTGCGGCTGAGAGCTTCACATTGTCGTCAAGGTGTCCAATGAAGGCGGTGGAAATGACGGACAGCATGAATCCAGCCAGGTTCTGAAGGACCAACGGGCCGGACAGCTGCACCAGCCTGGGGCATGGCGGGTCAACAGACACGGCGACAGCGGCAGCAGCGGTGGGGACGCGGCCATGTAGTGGCGCATACGAGGAGTACGACTACGGTATGCACTGACGAGAGACAAGTCGCTTCGGTACGACCAGGTTACAAATCCGAAAGCATTTCCCCGCGACTTGTAGCTGATAAACACAGGGAGACGACGAACCCAATCAAGATACTCCAGGAGCCAGGACCGGGCCAAGAGTACAGCTTCTAAAGCACAGATGTGCGCCTGCACCAGCGTTCTAATAATATGACATTTAGTGCCTGGACTCCTGAACATTGCAAACTTTGTCAAATATCACGGGCGGTGTAAGGACAAGTGATGACATTTGTACTTCGGTTTAAGTCAGTGTTATTCGGGTTGATGGAGGCAGACAAATCAGGGGACATAGGCGTAAGAAAGCTCAGATCGCGGGTAGAAAGTCTGGAGCTTCGGCGGCGACTGGGTTAATAGGCCTTGCAAGTCCATCGCACCGATCACCTTGCTTCGCTCACCCGCAGATGTCTTATACACCCTACCTTCTGAGCTCCGCCACCATAAGGGACTTGACCTCTTGACTTCGATCGCCATCGAGGATTTCCGACGGGTGTAGTAACGGCTCATCTAACTGGCTACCTGAATGCACGCTGACACTAGGTGAAAAATTTTCACTTGACTTGCGCGACATCCTTTCATACGATTCGCAGTTTCAAAGCGTTTGTCAACAATGAAGTGGACTGCCGTCTGCACCGATTGTTGCCGTCCCATCAAAGTCAAAATGAAACCAGGACGTATAGGAATTACATTCACCGCAACAGCATCTAAAACTCACATTTTTAATGTCAACGTGGACTTACCCACTAATAAAACACAAGTGGTCGTCGTACGAGAATGATATTCTAAACTGCCGTCCTCCACCCAACCCTGTTGGAGATTGGCTTACTCTTCAATCGATTGTCTGTCTACAATCCATCTGGATTTACGTAAGGCGTGAAACATTTTGGAGGCGCGAGGACGGTCGTTTTGCCCGACAAGGGCGCACCATCAATATGGCGTACTCATACTTGAGTGACGATAGCTCACCTGAAACTAGCCAGGCCTGGGCTGAAATCCTTTCTCGGGACATCCAGTGGGATACTTATGCCACAGCCAGACTTATCACCGATAAGGACCTGCAGCTGATTCGGCGCTATGACAAGCGCTCTGCAGAGCTTAAGTCCTCTATGTTGGATGAGGTGTGTAGGCATCATGGAGCTCGGGGTTGGCACCGGTAGATTCTAAACCTCGATCCTCATCCTGCAGTCCGGCCCGGCGTATGTGGAGGCTTTTATGACAGTACTGAAGAATGTCACCAAGCCAGAAACTGTCCAATATGTTCTCGCGCTATTAATTCAGATGTTGCAAGGTACGCTAATGATATAGGGGACCAATGGCGAGTTGATTGAAGACAAACGCTTTCCGATTTCCTGCAGAGAACCCTTCTCGCGCACGCCTGTTCCATCAACAGAGCGATCAGCACCTCTCTGCTCAGCCGGACCCATACACGGTGCTTGAAAGGTTGGGTGGGACGGGCTACTGCTGCTTATACCAGACAGATATACACGCGGGGCGTTTGTTGCACACAGGTTGCTTCAGCGCCAGGACGATTGGTGGTCACAGGACAAAGCCTGCAAGCTCCTGACAATTGCGATTGAAAGCCGGCCTCGTAAGTCAGCGGGCGTGGCGAACGGGGCCAGCACCTCTGACGGGGTGGCCTACGCTGCAGCAGTGGACCCAGCGGAAACGGTACGCATGCGGCATCTATTCCGCGTAAACCGCTTTAGTTGATGCCATATGGCGCTTGCCTAATGTGCAATTTTGTGGCGCGCAGCATATAAGTTTGTTCCTGGACTGGCTCGTCAGTCAGCTGAGCAACAGGGCCAATCTCCAAAAGAACCCGCCCACGGTCATCAACACGTGCATCAGCTGCTTAGCGGCCCTGCTTAAAGAGCGGGGGATCCGACAGCTTTTCCTACGTGCAGGTGGTTTGCAGGTGCGCTGCAATGGGGAGGATTCTCCACGGCTGGTGAAATAGGTGCAGTGCAAGTAGGCGGCATATGTCCAATGTAAACCTTACGACCATCTTCCTATGAATACCAAAGACGTGATGCAATCCGGAATGCGACTGAGTGAGCAGAGCGCCCGACGACGTTTCGTAAGAATGCTGCTGTGAAGAAGAGTGTTGCGCGTCATGAAAGCAGGAAGGCAGTAAGAAGACCAGTTGCCTGGTTAAGTGATATTGTTTTTGCAACGCCTAGGCATGTAGATTGGCTAGTTCAAGGATTATTTATTTAGCTGTGGGGTTTGGCGCGCAAACGCGCTGGGGTTTGAACGAAGGGAAGGGTCCACGCCGTTAGGCACTCGTCGCGAACATGTCTGAGCACTGCTGAGTTGTACAATTTTATGTCACTCTGGCTGCCTGGTGGTTCATTCCCTTGCTTTCCCTGGCTTGATGTGGCATTCCCCCCCCTGCAGGCATTGCCAGCCGTTGTGCAGCGCGCAAAGGACTCTCCCACCAGCTCGCAGCTGCTGTACGAGACATGCTTGTGCATCTGGCAAATGACTTATCTGCGTGCTGCGGCGTCAATTATGTCCCAGGTGGGCCTATTAAAGCTGCTGGTGGAGGTGTGCCGCGTTGCGCAGAAGGAGAAGGTCTTCCGCATGGCGCTGGCGTCACTGCGGAACTTGCTGACATATGACGACCTGTGTCTTGCCAGTGATATGGTGGAGGCAGGGCTGAATAAGGTGAGTCACCGGTCAAGCGGTTTTGTGGAAACTGGGTAGGTGACAAACCTTTGGGCTTAAGTGCAGCACGGTTTAGGACATGATTGGGTAGCTTTGATGCGTGTCCTGTTCAGTCGTGCGTAGCGCGTCACTTGGCAATCGGTCACTTGGCAAACGGGTGACTTGCTGTTCTCTCTCTTGCCGGAGCTTTCCGGTCAGTGTAACCACGGGGTTTGGTTCCACTGGTGTCGTGCCAGTGTGGCATATGTGTTGCGTTGTTTCACCCCCCACACTCTGGATGCCTACAGCTGGAGAAGCAATCAGACGAGCGGATTGCCAAGGAGCCCCGTACAGGGCGCAAACAGTTGGGTCCGTTGTCCGAAGTAATCCCCTAGAGGTTGCAGGAGCACTTCGTAAAAGTAGAGGGGGAACTCGGCACATTATTCTGTTCGATTAGCTTTCTGTCAGTTGAGGTTGAGGTGGGGGCTATAGTCATGCTCGGGGAATCCACTAGGCAAGTGTCCTTAGTTGTCCTCGTCCTGATCTAACGTGTTATGTGGCAGAGTAATGACTTCGCGGCAACTACGAAGCGGTTAGGTATTGCCCCTGGATCCTGGGGGCGCCCAGATGGTTAGTATGTCTTGTGTACGCTCTCATAGGTTGTCATCGTCCGCCAGCTCCAGTCCTGGGGAGATGATGACATTGTGGAGATGCTCGGCTTTGTTGACGAGAAGCTGAAAGAGGGCATCGTCATCCTGTCAAACTTCGAGAAGTATAAGAAAGAAGTCATGAGCGGTCAGTTGGATTGGAGCCCAATGCATTCATCGGACCTCTTCTGGCGGGAAAACGTTGAGAAGTTCGAGGAGCGTGACTTTCAGGTGCTCCGTGTGCTGCTGAAAATCATCGAGACAAACCGTGACGTGAGTACATTCCAAAAGAACACTTGAGCACCTGATGCAGTCTCCTCCATGAATGGCAATCCTGCACGCGCACCTTATCACTGCACGTTCTTGCTTCACTCTCATTACCGTGTTCCATGATGGCGCTCCACAGCACTGTACTTAGCATCAGGTTTCCTCTCGAGGACATGATGGGAAAAATATCATTGAGACGCAAGCGTATCTCAGCCACGACAGTACAGTACCACGGCTATAACTGCGACAGCGTAACACGCAGGATCCTCCGCTGGTTGGCACCCCTCGCTCGCCTGACCCATTTATGTATTGAAACCGTGCAGGTCAAGACCCTCGCCGTGGGATGTCACGACCTCGGTCAGTTCATCGTGAACCACTCGCAGGGGCGTTATATTGTCAATGATCTGCGTGGCAAGGAGCTAGTGATGCGGCTTCTCAGCCACAGTGACGCGGAGGTTCAGAAGCAGGCCCTGCTTTGCGTCCAGAAGCTGATGCTTAGCAAGGACAAGCTGGATTTCTTGAAGGCGTGATCGGGTGCGACAGTTGCATCGGGCAAGCTTGAGCGTGCTCGGAGCATTACCCCACATTCTTAATGATTGCACTTCTTGGCTTTCCAGTAAAACTCGACGCTGCAAGCCATGGTAGTGTCTGGGCTGAGCAACCCTGTGTGAGAAGCCTCACAAGATTCGCCACAGTAGCAGCGGAGGAGGATGAGCTTAATGAAAGCTTGGGATGGTCTGGTGTGATAACGATATTGCGAAAAAAACATGTTTGCTTTGGGTGACGATGAGTGCGAACGGAACGTGTTCTTGATGCACAGAATACCTGTTCATGACCTCTTGGCTGGGTGCGCATGAGGGAAAGCTTCGGCTAGGTCAACCATTATGATTGCTTTAGAACATAACAATCCTTTGTGACTAGCGCGCAACGTGAACCGTGTAATTCACAACAGGTTTGGCCCTGCATACATATTTTGCAGCTATGTTCCTTTCAAGAAATCCCTTGCCTAACTAACATATTTCAAGCCGGAACCCTTCGACTGCGAACATGGAGCATTGGCCCCTCTTTTGCAGTAAAGACCAGGAGCCCCAGTCGCTGCATCTGTTGGCGTTGCACGACGACCGATTCTGAACTAGCTGTCCCTGGAGGGTTTTGGACGCAGTACAGCACATTCACATCGCACAGACGGGTTGCGTGCTTAAGTCGTACTGATGTGTGTAGGATAGGGGGGTACATCACCCGTGGCCACTAACCTGGCAGTCCCTACCTTCCCCGGTGTTTCGGGGCACCCTCATCCAGTCTCCCATGCCGACTTCTCCGAAATCAGTGGTTTTCCCAGGTTCAGCACCCACCACCAGCATCCAGCGGAATCTGCCGAATCAACTAAGGCGTCAACTCCGCTACTGGTCAGCTCGCAGGTCACTTTAATTGGGGTCGTCACCGTCCATCGACATGGGGGCACCCGGCCCTTAACGATAGAGTCTTTGGCCCGCTCTCGGTCGGGGTAGAACCTGGAACCGGGGTAGAACCTGCTCATAACCTCGATGGCTCGCCGTGCACGACGTTATCTGACACGTCTGCCTAGCAAGGCCTTGTCGTGTATCAGGTTTCTCCACCTGTGCTATGAAACAGGCCTTCATTTTTCCTGGTAATAATTGCATTGAAAAAGTGCAAAACACCCCATAGTACCACCTAAGCACTGGTGATACCAGGGCAATACCATAGGAGAACCCCATGTCTCCATAGTTGACAGGCGCATGGGCTTCGTTACCTAACAGCGTTTTCAGACGAGAAGGTAACTCATGTTCTGCCGTAACGTCGCCAGTTGCCGCAAAGGGTGTTGAGATAAGATAACCGTTGAAACGAGAAGACTCCATACCAGTATACATCGCCAAATTGAAGCCCGTTCACCTAAGCATTGAGAGCTCAAAAATTATTGCTATGGTGAGGTCAACTATCTTAATTGTAACTCGCAAAAAAGTCCCGAGTCGGCAACGAGACACGAAGTGATCAGCGCAGCCCGTATGTACATGGCACAGCATCATGCGTTATTTTAGTGTCATAGACAAATCTAAATAAGTCGCTGGATCAATCGCGTTGTATATTGGAGCTTTCTTATAACTTTATAAGCTTTTCCTTCGCAAATCTTGCTCTGCCAATCTCATGAGTGCGCTTCATCATCGCTATCCTTTGTGACTGAGTTTGTTGCACACGCACATCAGGTGTGCATTTCTGTACAACGCAGGGTAGGGGTGACTGCCAGGCTGCGGGTAGTCCTGTACGGTTAGGTGGCATGCAACATGCAAAGAGTGCACGCGAAGAACAAAATTCTCGTTACTAGCAATAGTATAGTATTTTAATGTTATTCATCTTCTGCTGGATTCTTCTCGAATAATTTGACGTTCGTAATTTAAGCTCAGATTTCGATTGTCAGCCTTGCTCCTGCTTCGCCGGCTCGTTTCGCAGTTATGCTTGTTTCGGCGCCAATATGCAAAGTCCTAATGTAAGTAACAAAACCTCTCCAAACTTTGCAAACAGCCCTGGTGTTGAGACTTAATTGTTTCGCTCCAACTTTGCAAGGGCTGTATTGGGGTGTGCTCTTCCAGCGTATTTGACGCATAAGGCAGTTAGCTCTGGAAATAATCAACAGCTCAGGCATTGGTGCGTGTACTGGTAAGTAAATACTAAGCCAAGCCGAAGGCGTTGTGCATGTCAAGGTGTAAAAGGATGGAAGTTCCGCTTGAATTGCCAATTAAATTTTACGATCTAAAATTATCGTTTAATTGAGGGGAACTAGTAGGGGTTAAGCATTGGCTGCAGTCAGCAAGGACACGGCCCGCGGTTGGCCGCCACCTGACTTCTACCTTGTTGGCCGTCCGGGCCATGCTAGGGTTTCGCCTCACTTCCTTTATGCGACCTTCATGCGCAGGCTCCTTATGGGTTTCTTTCTATGCATCGAGTGGGTTGCAGACCTAACTATCTTTTGGTAAGCGGATGCGTGCGTGAACGGGTGGACTTTGTGGTTCCTGCGTGGTTCCTGCTCATGCAACGCTTTACGACCTCATTGAAGGCTGCCGCTCTATTACGAAGCGAAATTAGCATTCGTTGTGGCACTCTGGCATCCTCGAACCCAAGCAGCGATCACGCTGTACGACAGGTACGGCGCGATATTGTCAACTCTTCCTCGCCTTCTTGGTATTGTAACGCGTCCTCTTGTTGCGTTTTCTGCCGCAGCTACATGTCACCATTGCTTCGACAGCACGAAGCCACAATTGACCGCCTACAAGCTGAAACCCGAGCACGCATTGCCGACACCGTGACTGGCATGGCGAACATGTGGGTCGCCTGGGTAGTTTTGGTTACTTTCGCGTTGGTTGCAGTTGCACCTTCTAGCCTGCGTTGCCTATAGGTGGGCCTTGGCAACACTCGCCAGAGCTCGGTGCAACCCTTTCACGTCCATGATCCCCCATGTTACCAAAACGATTGACAATGTATCCTGCATTGCAGGGCGAACGGATATGTCCAAAACAATGCAGGGGCCATCCTGCACACGCTACGCTCCTTTGCATCCGAGCCGGTGCGCTGCTTTAAGTGGTTTAACTTTAAAAGATTTAACTCTGAACATTACTAACGTTTCGCTTGTGATTGCAGAGACTCGCTAGCGGAGGTGTTCCAAAGCAATCTGGACACGAGAATACTCAATGATATCAAGCTTCACATCGGCGATTGTGTCAAATTTGACAATGTAAAATTGCTAGCGTTACCTGACCTTCGTGTAACATTCTGTACGGGACTTTGGCCGAGCTTCATGTCAAGTCCGCATTCAGTTCCGGTCTCATTTCCTCAGTATTTAGCAGTGTCGAGCCAAGATACACTAGTCATTTCTTGCAGCTCAAATCAACTTCGAAATTTATATAAGTATCTTTCCTCCGAACTTTGCAGCAGACACATTTGCCACAACCTGGCTGGATTAATCCAAAGCCAATAAAAACTATTAAATAGCCGTCGTTGGCTGAAGATGGATCGACCGTCCAGCCGCGGTGCCCTTGCACTCTCCCATTCGGGGGGCCTTGGGAAAGCTCCAACTGGTTCAGCCGTTCCAGCTCCTGACCGACCTATGACAGGTAGCAGAGGACCTGCTTCAGGCGTTCCTGTAGGAGTGCGCCCGCCAGGAGGCTCTATCATTGGTGGTGTACCGCCCGGCACTGCCATGCGCGGAGGACCGGGCCCTACCGGTGGGCCGCCAGGCACCGCTTACAAGCGCCTTGGGACGGCTTCTCAACGTCCGGGAACTGGTCAACAAGCAGCTACAGCGGCGGCAGCTGCGCGGGCAGGTCAGAGTCTGCAAGTGGAGAACCGCCCAATTACGAACCATGGCGTGTCGGGTATGAAGACTGCAGCTGCCGGCGTGGGCCGGCAAGTTCTGGACAAGAACTATTTCATGAACGAACTTCGACAAAAACGCATGGAAATTGCTCAGGTCACGCAGCAAATGAAGGTAAGTAGTCGCTGTAACCACAGCTGTGGCATGGCACGGCGATTGTAGGGAATCGGTAACGTGTCAACTGAAAGCGCTGCTCGCTCAATCAGTGACTAGCAATTGGCTATCGCGCCTACTCTGCAGTCGGACTTGGAGGCTCTTGAGCGCAAGCAGGCGCAGTACAACAGCATGGATAAGCGGGCAAATGACCTCTCGAAGGAGGTTAAAATCCTGCAGGAGGCCCTTGCGGATTACAACACGGTGCTGGACAAGGTATCGTAAATATTGTGTTAATAGTATTGCGTTTGCGCTCAGTGCTAGGGGGGATACAACACACGTTTGACGGGGACAGGCGAAGGGGGGGCTGATGAAGCATAGGATTTTCGTAAAATACAAGTACTGCCATGCCCAGGCCTATCGCGTACCGTAGCCTTGGGCATTAAGCCGCTCTTTCGTCCGTTGTTTCTTTCCATGGTACGAACTCACAGGTGGGCTCACAGACCCCGATTTTCATGATCCAGCAAGAGCACACCGCGCTTCGTGACCGCAATGAGCAGCAGCGCAAGCGTGTGGACGAAGTGCTGACCGAACGATTGAACCTGGAGTCCAAGGCGAAGCAGGTATGAGGGAAAGGAAAGGGGGAAGAGGCGAACGAGCGAGAGCGCAGACAAAACATAATGTTGACTGGAAACAAGGACTTGACGGCTCTCCTACAAGGGGCGGACTATTGAGGACAGGCCATAAGGACCGAGGGCAATAGTCTGCATATGGTTGTGAAGGCGGCTAAAGGCAATCAGAGGTGGTCAGCGGCTCAGTGGTGGCCGCGTGAGGCTCGGGTGAACTTGCAATCGTTGTTGTCAATCGCCGAAGTTTGTGAATGCATTGACCCGCTCACGATTCCCAGCGTGCCGTCCCCATATTGCGTTGCGATGTACTTCCTCGGGTAGTTCTCTGCACAATTGGAACGGAACAAACTTTGTTGACGAAAGCGCTTCTCCCCTCCGCTCCCCTTGCGCTATGGAGTATCTCGAAACGTAAGCTTAGCTAAGCTAAGCTTTGTGCTGACCTTGCAGCGTGTGGTCTTGAGGCCCAACAAGTCCTTACCCATGCTATGCATTTCTAATAGGCGTGTATATTTTTGGCTCAGAGGTCCAGGCGGCTGGCCCACAAAAACCCCGAATGCCCCTCGCCCCGTTCGCCAGGCCGAGACAAAGATGGCGGAAATACAGGCGTCCATGGACCAGCGCCTGAACTCGATGCCGCCCTCGCAGCGCCAGCAATACGCGGAGCTAATTAGCGAGCAACAGCAGCTACAGGTGGGGCCCGCTGTCGATAGGAGCGTCCGAACAGCGAATTGGATTCAATCCTCTTAGCCTCCAGATTTTGCCATGTTTAAATATAGAAGCATCGCACTCTTGGGTTTTGCTCGGCGACGGAA
Source organism: Volvox africanus (assembly GCA_030268105.1). Classification (NCBI taxonomy): domain Eukaryota; kingdom Viridiplantae; phylum Chlorophyta; class Chlorophyceae; order Chlamydomonadales; family Volvocaceae; genus Volvox; species Volvox africanus. The sequence goes on along the minus strand of BSDZ01000089.1, from coordinate 1,918,440 downwards.
GCTTTCACCGACGCCAATCAAGATTGACTTTCAGGTCAACTCCCCTTGCATAATATTCCTCGCAACGAAGGTGCTCCCTTGTTGAGCACACGTGTAGCCCAACGCATATTGTTCATCCGCAGCACTTAAAGCGCAGCCGATTTCAGTCATGGCTTCAATTCAGAAGATGTTTCCGCATGCCGACAACCGTGTCGCAAAACGTCATCTGTTACGTGCCATACCTTTCCTGGCAAGACGCATTCGCATCACCGCCACGGCCCGTATGTTGCCTGAAACAGGCTGATAGCAAGCGCTTCGAGGAGGTGTTAGAGGACCTAGATAAGCAGCTTCAGGCGTCGGAGGGCGAGCTGGCGCGCAACCCCTTCAAGCAGCGTAGCCTGCAGCTGCAGGAGCAGATTCGCGCTCTGACTGAGCGCAAGTACGAGCTGACAGAGGAGGAGCGGCAGAGCAAGCGCAGCCCCGAGGAGCTTCGTGCTGATCTTATGGCCAAGATTAAGCGCGACAACACGGAGGTGGAGAATATGACGCAGCAGGTAGGGTTCACTGCACGCGCTGGGGCGTCGCTGCGTGGATAACTGCGACAATGATATTCCGACTTAAGACGGATGTACGGGGAGAGTAATACATCCAGAGCCGAGGTTGAATTGTTGCGAATAGCGCTTGTGAAGGGAAATTATTGCCCCTCCCCGAAAAGAAATAAAACTGAGGCGAGTCTCTTTTGCTTCCCGCGTTGCCTTGTCGCTGCGCAGATTCGGGACCTGCAGGACCAGATCAAGAAGATGGAGGAGCGGGTCAAGTCGATGGGTGGCGCTACCAGCGGTGCAGCAGCCGCCGAGGAAAAGGCCAATCGCGAGAAATTTGAGGAGCTGCTGGCTAAGGAGCGAGACCTGAATAACTTCATGGATGGATTTCCAAGCCGCAAGGCCGCCAAGATGCAGGTTGGTTTATAGCCCTGCGTGGCTGCATGCCTTACATGAATATAGAGTAGCGCGACGCCCGATGCTGGCTATGTGATGCTGAAATGCAAATCGCCTATATCAACCGCGCTTGCACAGCATTGGAAGGTCCATACCTGGGTACCCCATGTCGCCGGGTAGTAATGGGAGTTAGGGAACGAGTTTTTGAAGCACGCAACATGTTAGGTAGCTTTTGGCGCTACAGAAGTCGGTTGCGACGCATCCACAATCGAAGAATGCGATAACTCCTATGTATCTTCTCCCGTCGCATTCCGCTACCCTTCTAATATGACTCACAGGAGAAGCAGTCTAAGGAGGACGGCATCGTCGCCATCTTGGAGAAAGTAGTCAAAATGCAAGGCATTATCGGCTCGGCGCTTCCCTCCCAGAAGAAGTTCAAGGAGATGCAAGACGAGCTGGAGTACAAGAAGATGCAGCTCGAGAACACGCAGACCACGCAGGAGCGGCTTAAGGAGGTACGCATAGACTTATCTGTACCGTGACCATCACGATGGAAAACTCCCGACAAACCCAGGTGGACTATGTGGGCAGACCCGGTTATCGCAACTTCCGCTTCACAATTGCCGGCACTTGATCTAACGTATCCCGCGGTCAAGGTGCATGCCCTTAACTGAAAGTTACCCATGTGGGCACATACAGGAGCTGTCCATGAGGCGGACCGAGCTCGAGAAGATTGACACACTTGAGGACAAGATCAAGTTGGAGCTTACACAGCTTGCCGACCGGCAGACGGCGATGGAGAAGGAGATGACGGAGTTCGGCAGTGTGAGTCAGCACCTCACCATGAGCAGGGTGGAGAAGGGTATCACCACCTGCACGCTTGAGTGGGTGTACGGAAGGCGGGCTGCTACTTACAGCTAGTTCAAGGATGGGATATTAAGCTGATGTGTGTGAGGTCGCGTCCATCGGCATGGCCTTGGGTGCTGCAGCGAGTGCATGTTCAGCATAATTAGTAGCTTGGTGCGCTTGTGAGATTCACGGGTATGAACGACGCTGATGGTTGCAACCTTCCGAGTGCATGAAGGTGTGCTACCAAATGGCTCCTGCGTCGCCCACATTGGGTCTTTGGGGGTCATGCTCTTAGTGCGCGCACTCCATCAAGCCTACTCCATCGAGCCTAGGTTTCGCACTCCATCGAGCCTACTCTATTCTGATACCAAATTCCCGCAACTCCGCTCGTCCGGCAGGTGGAGGAAATTCAGCGCAAAGCGCAACTCACACGCGAGCGCATGGAGGGGCTCCGGTCAGTGCTGCTTAAGCGCAAGGACTTGCTTCGTTCCATCGTGGCAGAGAAGGGTCTTAAGTTCCAGGCCAAACGCGCTCAGCTGCAGGTGGGAAGCAGTTACGGGAAGCCTTGCAGCTCGAATACTTAGAACTTTGTTGCAATTGGTAGCAATATAACCATAAAATTTTCCTGGGTATGAATTTTGCCCTTGTCAACAGACTCGCTCAGTGCTCAGCGTTGTGCCTTTTTGCAAAATTATGTTTCCTTGCAGGATCACAGCCTGCAAGTGCAGCTGGAGAAGATGGAGGTTAAGCTCAAGACGCTCAACGCAGGCGTCTTCGAAATGAACGAGTTCATTAAGGCGAAGGAGAGCGAGACAAATTATCGACAGCTCGCCAGCAATATCTCGAGCCTTGTGGACGAACTCAACGTGCTTGTGCGGCAAGGGGTTGCTTACTGACCAAAGTGGGCGAATAACGCTTGCGGCTGACGTCGTCTCCTGAGCAAGGGGTTGCACGTTGGCAAAATCTGGTCTTTGCCGTACCGCACTCAAGCAAATGCAGTGTGGAATCGGCTTAAGCGCAGCCGGATGCATTTTAAGATTTGTAAGAGGGGTCCTGGATGTCAACAATTGTACATAGCAATGGTTCAGGTAGAGGAGGGGGCACATAAGGCTGAACGCGGCGCTGTAGCGATAATTGGTCATGCGTCGCTCGGGAACAGCATAAACAGCTGATGGCCATTTGCAACGCATTTCATGTAGTAAGCTTTTAGTAACCATGTAAAGATGGTCCATATGACATGGTCATCGTTGTCTGCAAATGGACCTGCCTTCCATGTCTTTCGACGTGACGATGCCGTCTTCCGAACTTTACAAGGCAGTCAGGTGGCCGTTCATGAATACCGTATGGCCTACAGCAATTTGCTCACCGCAACACAGCGCGAAAGGGACGACCTTGTCCGCCACAAGCGCCAACTGGTAAAGCGTTGGTCTACTAAAAGCCGGCATGAGTGCGTTTCCTAATTATGCGAATCGGTTTTTAGGAGGAGGAAGTCCGTTCTTTGTCCATAGCAAAGGCCGAGGCAGATAGGCTTCTGAAGGTATGTCGGCAGCTCTTCGAGCAGAAAATTGAAACCCACTTATTTGAGCTCCTTGAAAACATTATTTGTCCGTGTCCCATTTCTAATAAAATTTCAGGGCCACATATCGGGCTTGGATGCCGGCTTGCGGGCTTCGGAACAGGCATATTCAGAGCTTGATGCAAAGCACCAACGGCTCCAAAATGCTTCCGCTGAAGTTACCAATGATCTTTTAAATAAAGTTGATAAACTTCAACAGACGGTTGCAGGGCTACAGGTGCGACAGGAAAGAGTCTGTTTACATGAATGTCATTCAACGAAATTTGCAGGCACATAGCACTATTTGTGCTGCAATCTTGCATTCTCATGCAGGCCGACGGCCAGACATTACAAACGGAGCTGGCATCCGTACAAGCAGAAGCTGCGCTGAAAGATGCGGCCATGCAGCAGGTGGGAACGCTTCAAACCGCCATATCGGCGCTGCAGCAACGTGCCCGGCAACTTGTGGCTGACCTCAAACGGGGCAAGTGAGTTCGTTCCCACTGCGTTCGCGCCAAGTCCCTGTACGGGGTTTCGAAGCCGGCGGGGTTACCTAGCTGCTAGCCACCGAAAAAAATATTTGTCGTAAAATAGTGGGGGCATAAATGCAACTCTATCCTTGCGCCTTCCGATTCAGGCTCTGCAGTACAGTGTGCAGGCTGTGCCATTGTCCGGCTGACGCGTATGCATCCTCCGACCCCACATAGTGCGGCTTGGTCCGGAAAAAGTACATGGCGAGAGGGCGAGTTGAGCTTTGCACGATAGGCCACATAACAAGGACAGAAATGTTCACCAATACACGCAGGAAAACGGCCGAAAAGCGCGTGGCGGAGCTGTCCTCTCATTTAACCGCAACGCAGGAGCAGCTGGCGCAGGAAGCAGCGGCTCGAACGTCGAATGATGAAGTCGTGCGGCAACTTGTTTGGGAGAGGGAGAAGCTAGCATCAGCACTGGAGCTAGAGCGACTGATTAAGTGAGCGCTGTGGGCCTGCCCACTACATTACACGCCCGCCAGTGTCCTGGCTGCCTAGTACAAACGCCACGGCACCTACATCCACAGGGTATCAGAAGCACGCGCCGGCACCCGGCCTTGATACCCGGAAATATTGGCTGGAAATCTTGAAGGAACAGGTCATATGATTACATGAACAGTATGGTCATTCGGGTTTGGGTGCCATGATGGTCAGGCTCCATGTGCGTCGTCCACACGCACATAATATTATTCCGCGAATCAAGGAGCCCTGGCATCATAGTGTGTGACCCGTGTTCACATCGTGAGGACACCAAAAAACGATATTGAGGACGTGCCCTAGCAGGCCTTAGACTGCAACAAAGTCATATCCTGAGTCGTCACCGATGCCGTTGCTGGTCCCGCTTGCCGATGCCATTGCTGTTTGCTGCTATAATTGCCTCAGTGAGCCGCTTCGACACACCACATACGCGACGACCACCACTATGGCCCACCTAATGCGATCGCCGGCAGCTTTCACCGTGATTGACCGTGCCTCTCCGGATCGCCAAATGGACAAGCTTCTGGGACATCAGCACCACGCGCTGGTGCAACCCTGCCTGCCGGTGAGTCAATCAACGTGCCACTTATTAGGCTTAATAATAACTGCCAAAAAGTATCCCGGCTTGAGCTTTAGAAGGTAGGAGATAAATAGGGAGGGGGCCTCAATGGAAAGGGACGCACAAGGGCGATCCATCGGCAACTGAGCAACAAACAGACACTGACTGTCATATTTATCTCGGGCATCCTCTTATACGCGATTAACCTGAAAGTTTCGGGCCCACAGGCGGTCACCAGTCGGAGGCCTGGCAGCGCGCCAGCAATAGCGGAAGCAGCCATGGCGGCGGCACATGCACCGACGCGGGATCGGGGCGCATGCAGCAGCGCGCTTGGACCGCGGCCTGGGCGTCGTGGAGCCGCATCCCTAGGTGGGAGGGGTTGACATTCACGTGCTTCTGCTTTGGCTTATATTGGCGTTGTTGTAGACTACAGCGCAATAGGAGTTCACTGATTTGCGCGCAAGAAACTTCGGGGTGCCCATCGCTTGCAATAGTCCTGCATATCATTTGCCCCAGATTCACGTATTCTACGCAGTGCCCAAGGTGTCTATGGGCCGCCTGATTCACGTGTACTGCCTCGCAACCGTTTGGGCTTTGGACTGTCCAGAGATGGCTGTAAAGCATTGGCTATTATGCCGAGACAACTCTCCCTGCCAAGCCATCTGCCAAGCCTGAAGCGTGTGGTTAATCTTCTTTTCACCTGTAACCTCGTTGTTCATTGTTCCTTCACTGCCATGCACCATGGTTCCTCCAGGACACATCACCGGCCGGAACCTGACCCGCCTGGGGAGGTCCTGGGCCACAACCACTGCCACGGCCGGGCCTCCAAACCCTTATTTTCTGGACAACCTTCACTCGCCCCTTTCGCCCCCAACTCCGGGACCGGCCAGGAGAAACACTGTCTTTGCCACACCACCGTCGCACTCCCCACAACTCTGTGATTCATGCGCTGGCGGAAGTGGCGGTAGTACAGCGGCAGGCACGGCGGGGCATCGTTACGTCTCCCCGCATTACCTGACCGCGATGCTGCGATCTCCGCAGACGCCATACCTACAGGACAGCACGGCATGGCAGGCATCCGATGCCTCAACGGAGGGCCTGCCCAGCCCGAACTTTCTGTGGAGGGACGGGGCGGCGCCCTCAACACCAACGACGCCTCTGTCCAGGGGTGCGGTGACGCCGTCTTCGCCGAGCAGTACTGCGCGATCAGTTTCACGGGAGGCAGTGAAGGGGGCCGGGTCCGGCGGCGCAACGCCACCAGTGGTGTTGACTCCCGGCGGCGGCCCTGTCACGATCGCATATGGCTGACGTGTCGTGCCTAGTCAAGACCCTGACGTTGCTTCCCAAACCCGAGCCCAATCGTAGGGGAATCTCACATACGACATTTTGCGTCGCCATTTCCTGGGTGGTACCGGCTGTACAGCCTACGTCCCCCGCACCTGGAATCAGGTACTGTTCTTCCAACTTAGCGGGTTAGATGTCGGCGCATGCGGCCACGATGTGATCTGGTCTTATGTATGTCAGGTGTCAACTCATCGTTGCTGCGCTGGACGATCGATGAGCCCAACCACTATGCCACCCAACGACGTTATCGGATCAGTGATACGACCGACATTCATTTCGTATTTTCACGCTTCCAAACCCAGAAAATTGGGCGAACTCATGGGGCGAGGAGAGACAATGAATGCGAGTGGATAGCTATTTAGAGAAGTTGTTGCGTAACTGGTCGGCATGGACGGTTCTTCCTAATGGAGGTAGTCCTTAGTGAGGTTAGCAGGGGAACGATAGCTGGTGTATGATGTGTGTGGACCACGTCCCCTGGTCGTCCATCACAACGCGGTGATGCTTCTCATAATTTGCGTTTGAAGAGCAAACCACCATCGGATGTGACTTATCTCTTAGGATGAACGACTAGTGACCTGAAAGGCTCCACTGCGTTCGCACGGGGGTTCTGCTGGATGGGGGTCCGCTGGGATCGTTCAACTCTTCCATTCGGCCCAAATTCTTTCCACCTGCGTCCCTCCAGCAATAGCAGAATTATTTCGTGGTCAATGGGAATCCCAGGATGTCAGGGTAAGTTGGGGATCAAGTGGTCTGAAGTGATGATTGCGCCATATGCCAATGTCGGCAAGCACATGTACGTGTGTCCACCATTTGATCACAGCGGCCATCTTCTTTGCCGTGTACCGGTCTGCAAGGTTTGAGGTGCGCTTTGGAGAGTGACGGACCGGCGTTATAGTGAGTGCTGCGCTGATGGCGATGAGTGGTTTGTTTCTCTCCATTGAATAATTCCGCCAACTCGATCCATGTCTTTTAATGAGTGATGTGAGAGGGATCCCGTTATTGTGCGGAGCCTATGCGAGGCTAAGAATGCGGCGCTTACCACAACATGCACATGCACTCCTGTGTGTATCTCTCCGCATTTCTTCGACCCGTTTCGGATTGATTACGTTACGAAAGCACGGGGTGGAGCGATGTATGAGGCTGGGCAAGCAAACACGAAGGTGAGACCGCAGCTTCCCGTATTCGCACACAGCCCCGGGTTAGCTATGTGCTGCAGTGCTTTATGTAAACCTCACACACAAACCCTCACATATAAAAAAAGGACCAGCCGACGCTCCACGTATTCGCGTCCCATGCACCAGCTCCTTTTTTCTTCTTCAGAACGCGCCCGGACCGGGTACGGCAGCCGAGCGGACCGGGCGCAGCCGATTTGCCCGGACCGGCCGCGCATTGCGCGCGCACCGCAATGCGCTCCGCGCAGTGGTTCTCTTGTTGTTGGCTTCCTTGTTTGGCTCCGCACATTCCTAGTCCACTCTTCAATTCAAACCTTGCAAATGAAAAAGCTTAATTGAGAAGTTGTCACGGAGAGTCCCCTGGGTCCGTATCAGGAGGTCTCATACTCACTGTGTGTCCTACAACGGGTAACATAAATCCAGTAGTAAACGCAGCGGATAGCCTAGCCAGGGCAGAGAAAGGCGTCGGAAACGAGGGAATGCTTCCGCATGGCGAGTTACTGTGCCAGCGGGTGTGTAATGCGGGATCCGGTAAATAATGTTTTGATTTACCACAATGCATTAGAATTTCCGTTTGTGGCCGCAGCTTATTCCACTTCGAGCTGATGCTGGCCACCGGCTCCCGTTGCAGTGGGCATGGCGTAAACGGTCTATGCTTGCTTAAGCAAGCCAGAGGACCAAGCGCTGACCGTCCTTGACACACCGTCCTTGTTGTGGCGGTTGTGTGTCACGGTGTAGCCACATCACTACCGTAATGGGCGTGCACCAACGAATGCTTAGGGCTTAACCTTAAACGTTAAGCCCTACGGCTATCTCTGTTGGCTGTCAGACTGCAAGGGGCACGAACTTGTATCACACTTAATTGCGCACAGTGGTACATGAACCTATTACGGGCTTCATCGACGGTATCAGGAAAATGGGTATGGCAGGTATGCTGAGGAACTTAAAACTGTAATGACTGATGAAAATTCGAGAATTCTTCTTTCACTTCAACCTACGGGGATTTGTGTTCCCTTGTTTACCAATCTGAGGAATAGTGTAATTTACATGGTTAAAACCACGGTATTCCTCACATACAGGCATAAACTAAACGGTTGAGGACTGAAAAGTTATGATGCAAAGATGTTTATGTTTAAGCCAAGGAATGATATGACCCCAATGCATGCTGGCGCATACATCTACCCTCAAAGCTCAATCATATGTTCATTCCGATAGAAGACAGCCGGTCAACCTGTAGATTGCGCACGGGGCGCCTTATGCAGGAAACGTGTTTGTAATGTTCCTTCTGCTACGACCCTGCCTACTTGCTCGATTACTCATTTGCGTGTAACAGTGCACTTCGTTTACCACAGCGTCGGGCACGTGTTGCAAGGAAATCCTTCAGGACGGATATGTACAGTTGGTGTTACGCAATAATTATTATACCACAAAAAACTGTCTGTAGGTTCCCATATGGTACATTAAACACAAACAGTTACCAGGGTACAATGGATCCAAGAAGGATCCCAACTTTCCAAACATTCATGCAGCGCGCCAGAATGCATGCTTCTCCACAACAGTTCTTCTTGCATCCAGATTCCGCTCCTTCGCGGAAAGCTCCTCAGATACCAGCACGATGACGAAGTATTGCCGGACGACGATGACAATCGTGCAGCGGCCTCAAAAGTGACCTCACTATGCAACTGCACGTGCCAGGCTCTTGCAAGCAAAACGTAGGACTGCGAAGTCCACTCCTGCAGTTCTGACGAACAGCAACACAACGACAGCGCTTTAACGATGCACAAAGCAGTGCAGCACTTAACACCCTTTGCAGTGCAATACGGCCGGCTGGGGATGTCTTTCCGGGCGCCTATCACATCCTGTTATGTATGCAGCATCACATGTTCAGTTCCCCCTCCCAACCCCAAAACACAGAATCATAAAATTGCAACTCACCGATGGACGGGTTGGCCAACTTGGCAACGACTTAAAATTTCTAGCTTCGTTTCCACCTGCCATTTAGTCGTACGCGTTCATTTCACCCAGCCCCGAGAAATTGTGAATCCGAAATGGCACATCGGCGCAGTACTGGGCACAATAGAACACAGCTGCCAATCCCGGCGGACACAAGCGGACATGCGTGGCCAGCCAGTCCTCTTCACATGATTCAAACGGCCCTTCTATATTTATGCTGGGCGACGTTGCAGGTTGCCATTTCAAAATCCCTTCATCGATTGCTGTCCATCAGGCAGAGCCCTTCGTCAGGAGACCAGCCATTGGAACTCCCTGCCGCATCCGGCAGACTAACCACGCAGCCGGAGGTCAGTAAGGCTGCAAGGAAATCTGCGCAGCTGCCTGCCTGTCAGAGAAACCAGACACCTCCGCGGTCCAGCCAGAGGCCCCAGCCAGTAACGAACCGAAAAGATAACTCGTTATGTTTCCTAAAGTGCCCGTCTCTATCCTGTTGCCGATACTGCAGGAACTGCATTTATTGTTTTTTGTCGACCTCCCGAAACTCCACGTCAATGACAGTGCCGCATCCGCTGCGGCTGCCGAGCCCACCCTGGGCGCCATCATCAACCACAATATTGGCGCCATCGCTGGTGCGCACCTGCTGACAGGAGAGCAATTGCGTTAGCTGGCGAGACACATATAACCACCCGCATACCTGGGGCCTGCCAATCACAGATCATAACACCGCATCTGGGTTTCCCTGCAGAACCGGTGGCGGAATAGTGGTGCGGTACCTGAGCCCGAGAGGCCAACTCACGATGATCTTAGTAGTTTGGCCGCCGGGGTGCTGTGGGCCCTGAACAAGGTTGACTTGTGCCGTACCCGAGATCCCCAGGCTGCCATAGACTGGCATCGTGAGTGCTACCTGCTTTGTGACGACCCCATTAATGGAGGACGTGCTGCTGGACTGCGACATGACGGGCCCCACCGTGACTGTGCCCAAACTAGGAACAGGGAGGGCGGGAGGCAGCGGAGGACATATCGGTGAGATGGGTCGTACCTGCAACAGACCCATTAACCCCGGGGAGGTGCTCTCACCGATGCGCGCATCTGGACGCTCCAGGCCCGTTTTCGCCCGTTAACTCGCAAATTTGCGAGTTATGACAAGCTCTCCCAACTTGAGGAGGCGACATATCCCGGTTGGCTTCCGCTGGGGATCGCTGAGAACGTACCCCGTCTACAGCCTCTAGGGAAGCAGGTATTATTCCGGTCACTGTCCGGCTGCTTTTGGTTCGGTCGCGAAACAAACTGTCCTTTGCCGGTTACCGGACCAACGTGAACATATATGGCTGATACGCCAATAAACAAAGCACGAACGTTATGTGTACGACGACCGTTGACGACGCACGTCCTCATTGTCTTGCAGCTGGGGTGAGCCAGTCCGCCCAAATTCAGTCCCACTCGAAAGAGAACTCACCGAGCTCGTAACTTAGCACTCCCCTACGCCACACAGTCCGACCAGCGAAGTCCGGAGGTACGAAAACGCCGAATGGGCAGTGAGTGAGTGAGTGAGGTACGAGGTGACATGCGGGCCCTTTACGTTAGCGCACAGCCGCTACAGCGGTTTGGCGCCTTGGCTGCAGCGGCATGCGAACCGCTTAGACGTTTTGGCAGCATACTTCTCTACTGCGGCTACATCCCGTCTCGTCACATCCGCATCCGGACGTCTAGAGCATGGCTGGTCCACCGCCGCTTCCCCAGCCTATCAAACCGGAACGAGCCTTCAAAAGTAGTCCATGATTGCACGCCCGATGCTGTACCTCTTCCCCCACTCGCGCGCACCTTCCAGTATCATTCAGATACACAGTTTGTGACCAGATCCCCCCCCCGGGGGACAACCTGGGTAGTGCACCCCGACCCCGCCCCACATGGACAAACATCCGGACCAGCAAGAAGGCTCCGTCTACTCTGACAACACTCTGGAACACACCTGCAAACGGGCCACCGCCTCCTCATAGGCCCCCGCCTGCTCCTGAGCCGCCTCCTCGAGCTGAGCAGATAAAGAGGACAGCGCGTTTGCCACCAGCCCGCCCATGGCGCGGCCGACCAGGTTTGGAAGTAAGCCACCGCCTCCTGCTGGGGATGTGAGGTGAGGTTGGGACAGGTCGAGCTAGATCCGGCTTATGAGCCCGCATGGGGGCGGCGGAGTGCGGGTACACCCCGCTTCCAGCGAGATGCAGCACGATAGGAGACGTGGCATTTCCCGTACGACCGGGTTGCAGTTGGAGTTGCCCAGTTAGAGATATAGTATGTGACACTGGAAGCCAGCTAATCCCCGCGTTCGGTGTGAGCCCCTACTATGAGTAGGCATCTTACCGGAAAGAGGTCCCAATGGCGCCTTGGGCTTCTCCGTGGTCACGGGCTTGGCCGACTGTTCTGAGGTGCTGGGAATGAGGCTTGCGGCCGTGTCCTTAATTTTGGTGAAAACCGACCTGTGCAACAAATGACAAAGGACGGACTAAACTGTGGGACCACAGGACACTGTCCAGAGCAGCTTGGGATTGGCCGCATTGAAAACAATCCATTGACATCACAACTTGCAGGTGATCAGGCATACTGTCGGTCACTGTGAATCCTTCTTCGACTGCTTCCTCTTACGGCCTCCCCGCCGTTTAAGGAATGGCGAAAAAACATCCCTCTGCCATCCGCCAGGTGGGGGTGGCGATGAACACACGCAGAGAGTCGCAATAGGATCAGACGGTTGCAAAAACAGAAAAAAAGGGAAAAAGTCAGAAGCCATTTATTCCAGATCCACGTAACCCTTCTGGAATTGCATTATTGTCAAGATTTCCAAACCGGGATCGTGCCAGGAAGATCCTCACCATCCCTCCGCTCGCACGTAGCCGCGACACTCCCAACACAGGGCGACGATATCATTTCGGTTGTATGCTTTCGAATGATTCCGTGTACATACTTTGCAACTTCTGCAGCGTCCTCCATGATTTCGTTCCATGATTTCTCCTTCTCCGAGTCGGGCCGTTCCCCTTTCGTCGCACGCAATGACGACAGTTGACGCACTGCGACTGATGTTCGTTTATTCGCTTGCAGTGACACGCATGCCGGCATGTGTCCGAAAGAGCAGGACCGCCGTGTTAGGATGATTTGAGACCGCATGGCTTGGAAGGGCGATAGACGAGAAAGAAGCATTCGCAACTTCAGCTCTCCACGGCACAAATCATTACTAGATGCCCAAAAATAATTATATATCCCGAGCAATTGCGCCTAATCCGAAACCGGAATCAAGAGCCAGGCCATAGGGCGATGCTCCAGAACCAATGTGTTTGAAGCTGCAAGACGTAGTATGTAGCTCCATACTATCCAAACTGATATATGCAACATGCCTTTGTGGAGGGTAAGTCGTCTCCTTCAGCACATTGCACCTCCTGTCCCTGGCGTTGCGCTGTTTCCAAAATCTACACAGTTACCAACCCTGAGCCGCTTCATCTCCGAAGAACAACTTGGCGCAAGCGCAGATCGAGTAACAGAGCTTTTTGAACGCAACTTGCTCAAGGCCAGTCGCAGAAAGCTCGACGAGCCACGGCAGGTGCTTACTACAAGGCGCGAGGCATTATCACTCTATCGCGAGATCCTTCGTTGCAGTAAGCTCTTTGTGTGGCGGGACGACAAGGGGAGGCTTTGGCGTGATGTCATTCGGGAGAGCGCACGCAAGGAATTTGAGGCGGCACGCTTTGAACTCGACCCCGAGATCGTCAACAAGCTTATTATAACAGGTCGTGACTGTGTTCAGCGGACGGTGGAGTCCTTAGCTGCACGGGCAAAGGCTCTAGTGGAGGAGTCTAAGGGTCCTTACAAATAGGTCCTGCCTGTTAGCGTCCTGGGGCAGGCAGCCCCTCCCCCTCTTGATGATACTGGAACTCCGGCCTGCTCCGTAAAATGGCGTGCCGTTACCCGCGTCAAATCGTATGCACATCTCTCATAGCTAATCGCTGACTGACAAAAGGAGTGAATTCTGGGATTTGACCCAAGTTGGAATATCTTTTGCTTGGCAACATGTCTGTTGTAAGGTGCTATACGGCCGGACGGTACGTATACAATATAATACGCAACAAATTGCCGCCACCTTCACATGTTATTATGTCAATAGTGCACATATATAACCGTTAAGCACATTTCCCACGATAAGTGCAGACATGAGGAGTACAACAGCTTCAAAAGCCTGAAAACAATTCCGTCACATTGTGGTCAATTCTGTCACAAATCCGTATAACAACTACTAGCATAGCTGCCCACAACAGTCAAGTCATGCATGAATGCAACAGCCTTCATCAGGTGTCTCTGCACCCCTTTGAGCAGTGGCCTTAGTAGCGACGCGGCGCTACTGGAATAGCGTTCGAGCCAGTCATGCTAGCACCGCCACCGTAACCACGATAACCACCGCCGCCGCCACCACCGCCACGTGAACGGAAGCCTGTATTTGGATTAGGGGCACGCGACGGAGCAGTCATTATCGCACTTAACGCAAAGAGCCGCAAGTTATCCGTAGGACAATCGCCCTTAACATTGAAGCCAAACCAAGTAAGGAAAAAAAGGTTATGTCGGGCTCACCGCCGCTGCCACCGCCACCGCCGAGGTGCACCATCTGCAGCAGCTCCGGTGGCGGCTGCTGGCCCGCCTCTTGCATTACTTCAACCAGCTGGCGCGCCAAACGCGCGTCCGCGGTGGTAAAGAATGAGTACGCTGTACCGTGCGCGCCAGCTCGACCAGTTCGGCCAATCCGATGCACGTAGTCCTCGGCTGTCTTAGGCATGTCATAATTGACCACAACCTTAATATCCTTGACGTCTGTGGATCGACAGAGACGAAGGTACAAGCAGACCATGCAGGACAGCCACAAATGCAAATAAAGCAGCAATGCACATCAACGAATAACGTTACCGGACGGGTAGGGCGCGACGCACATGTTGTCCACGAAAATGGAGGTGATGGAGGAAAGGACGGAGCGGCATTGGGACATCAGCGTTGTCCACGTAAAGCCGTAGGAGCGATGCAGTGGGGTGCATCGTGCGACCCGGGACATCAAGGGGTGGGACCAAAGGCAAGATTGCTGTCAATACAGAATTATCCATACAGACGATAAAGAGTACTGTGATGGAAGCTGCCTTATGTACTGACGAAAGTTTTGCAGGCGACTGAGCCCCCGTCCAGCCGCTCCTCCACTGCCACTGCCAAGCCGCGCCGCTCCAGTCACCAAGAGCACCAGTGAGCCTGTGCCCAGAACCAAATGTAGAAAACATTCACTTCAAAGACGTGTCCAGTTTCAGCGCCGACTCAATGATCTGGGACAGACCGGCGCCGAGCAGGGCCATGGAACAGAGGCCCGCACCACCAGGAGTCCAGAGCCTGATGGCCGCCCGAGCGCCTAACTGCGGAAGCGCGACGCAGCCACGTGGCATACTGCATGCCATCGGCCGCCGCTCCAAGTCCCAAGGTTCCACCGCGGCCGCACACCCGCACAACGGTGATACGGGGGCTTGCCGCCTGCATGGCACAGCCGCTGCTGTGCACCGACCCCCACCAGCCCAAAAACCCCCTCCCGCGCCCTACAAGACGGCCTGGCGCGAGTAAGAAATGCACGCGCCTAGCCACTCATGCCGTCGGCTTCCCGAGCACGTCTGCCTGCGGGCAGACTGCTGGGAAATGAAGGTCCTCAGGGACCGAGCGGCACGTAGCGCGGGAATATGGAGCACACGTGTCTGTGCTCGCCCCCGACAGAAGCCCGAGGCATTGGTCGCGAGGGGCCGGTTCTCGGGGAAAGGGTGCAGGGCCGGCAGGGGGCAGCGTGGGGTCGCACAGCCGCAGCGACGACCTTGAAACCGCAGCGGAGGGCAACCAAAGCACAACTTTCCGGCTGCTCTGGACACACTCATCCGGTCACTATGGCTCGCTGGCTGCGGCGCGGCTGTGGTGATTTGCGGCCGTGGCAGGTCACAAAACACTGATAGACTGATTTTGACCACCGTTTGACCACGAAGGCTGTCCCGCCAACTTGTCCGCTGAAAGTTGCTGAGGAGTGAATGGACAGAACCTAACCCGCTGACACGTATCCAGGGAAGGGAAGAAGCTGCACAAATGCGCGGAAGGCCTATCTCCGCATCCATGTGAGTGCGCACGTGCGCACGATGCCCCTTCACAAGCGAGTTATGTCAAGGTAACGTGCGAAATGAATGGTATCAACACGTGGGTCATCCTTTCCTACATGTACGCGTAGATTTATCCTGCTGCCAATTTAGTAGTTCTTGACCGCAACAAAATGTTACCTAGTCCACGCGCCGCCACGTCCGTCGCGAGCATGATAGGGTGCGAGCCGTTTTTAAACTCCTGCAACACCCAGTCGCGCTCCTGCTGGCTCTTATCGCCGTGAAGACCCAGAGCCGGGTAACCATCTGTGCGTAGCTGGCGCACAAGCTGCAGAACATGGGAGCAGCGCATCAGTACAATTCAGAGCTACCAAAACCCTCACCAACAGCGCCGGGGCAACGCTTATCCGCAGTAACTGAAAACACCCCGTCAGTATAGTCACAAAACACTACTGGAAGAGGAAATTATCTCCCAAATTTCGTAGTGGGCTTGCAAAATATAAAAGACCTAACCAATACATCGACTCACCTCGTCGCACCCGCGCTTGGTCTCCACAAAAATCAGGATACGGCGCCCGTCCATCTCCGCCTCCAGCAGTTTTCGCAAGCGTGGGTACTTCGCAAACCCCTCTACCATCTCCACAATCTGACGGATGTTGTGGTTCGCCTTCAGGTCTGGGGAACCAATAATAACCTATGGCATTGAAAAGGTCGTTAAGGAGTACTTGATCCAATGTCGATATGCGACAGATAACACGCTGCATGTATACGCATCAGCAGCGCAGAAAATTTTCAAACATATTCACCTGATATGGGTTTTTCAGAAAGTCGCGCGCAATGGCCTGTACTTCCTTGGGCCACGTAGCAGACCACAGGAGCGTCTGACGGTCAGGACGGATCTGCAAGCAACATGTACGAGAGATCAACCATCACGCATCAACAAAGTCGCATTTACGCAGCCTCACCATTGGACAGCGATACAAGAAATAAAAGAATACCCTAATGTGGGCGAAGCCACATCCCTGACTCAACGGGGTCTGTTTGCCCAGCATTTACCTGGTCAACGATTTTACGGATCTGCGGTTCGAAGCCCATATCCAGCATGCGGTCTGCCTCATCCAGTACCAGGTATGTCACCCGACGCAGATTGGTCACGCGCGAGTCTAGCATGTCAATCAGCCGTCCGGGCGTGGCAATCACAATCTCCACTCCAGCCCGCAAATCACGGGCCTGTGGCCCTTTAGGTGCACCGCCGTACACCACCGTGTTCTTTATGCGGGAAGAACTTCCAAAGCGCTGGCATTCCTGCTGGATTTGCACGGCCAGCTCGCGTGTTGGCGCAAGGACCAGCACAATAGGACCATCGCCAGGCTCTGAAATGAGGAGGCAAACCCGTGAGGGGAAGATGCTCAGGGAAGCAGCTCGATATGGTTGTGTAACGAATAACCCACGAAACGATACGAAGGACCAAAACCAGGGCTTGCTCGTTACATATGTCCCCACCTCGAACCAATTGTCCTCACGAGTCAAGTGGAGAGCCAAGATGCACCGGTTGAAGTTGCGTTACCGGGAGCTCCATACCAATATAATGAATGGTCCACAAAAGCCCGAGACTGAGTTGCTTGATACAGTTTAAAGTATAGGAAGCGAAATGTGCCAATAAGCAGGCAACCACAATTCTCCACTCCAGCAGGCGTCCCATATGGGCCCAGCACGGGACGGAAGCATTATCAGCTGAGCCGCTCAGCTTTTCCCCGACCGTAAATTCTAGGCGCAAAACCCCTGAGCGGACAGGCACAACTTACGTAGGTAGGGCTGCGCGTTGATGTGCACCACTGCCGGAAGAAGATAGGCAAGAGTCTTGCCACTGCCCGTCTCCGCCAGGCCGATTAAGTCACGGCCCAGCAAAGCCATCGGCCACCCCTGGCATTGGATAGGTGTGGGCTCCTTGAAGCCGGCATGGATGACCTCGGCTAGCACGTATTCCGGAAACGATGCCTCTTCAAAGGATGTGACGGGCTTAGGCACGCCATCACCATAGACGTGGATCTGCTTACTGCGCCGAAAGGTTTCGACTTGTTCGGAGCTCCTTGCACTCACAGCAGGATGCTCCAAATAAAAGCATTTCTCAAATTTTGGCCTGCACAAGACCCATGAATTCGCGACGAGGAAGACCACTTGGCCCTTGTTCGAAAGGTCAACAAAACCCAAACCACGGCCAATATAGTAGCCATTATTTATCTTCAAGTAATTTCCTTGTAAAATAACACCGATAGCCCTTAGGACAAACGGAACACATCCCCGCTCACAAATTTGAGAAATCAGGCTTAGGAAGCGACATACTGTCAAGGTCGTCGCGTCCTCCCCTAGAATTGAAACCATGACTGCCACCACTTCCATAGCCGCCACCGCCATGGCCGCCAGATCGACCTCCATAGGAAGAGCTTCCCCAACGGTCGTCACTTCGTCCACCACCATAGCTACTGTAATGCGACATTATTAATAATAATAACGCGTTTATCTACTTCGAAATATGTTAAGGATGAAGTTGGTAGGACTCTAAAAGCCTGTATCGTACATGACTACCCGGGATTGCCGTACATGGTGAGACATTACTACCTCTGGGTGCGAAATCATTATCTTTACGTTCAAAGCTGCTTCCTAGGCGCATGTCGCCCGTCGCCCGTGGTGGTTATCTCCATATCGTTTCTGTGTCCCAACATGTCCCTGTCATGTATTAATACCCGCTCGCCAACTTCATTAAGATCTTTCACATCACAGGCATGCCAAAGCAAAGGGAGAAGGGCAAGCAGCCCTCAGGTCCCGCTGGCGGACAACGGGAAAGGAAGGCCTACATCTGCGATAAAAGGCTAGCTGTGCTGACAGCTCGCGAAGAGATGAGGGAAGGAACAAAACGGTGATCATAGCAGGCTTCACCATATTCTCAAGGGCATTCCCGATGAATAAGCACCTCACAGCATCACAATAACCACCGCGGACCAACTGCAGATACTTGCGCACATCATGCAGATATGCATGAGTTGCATCATCAGTGCTACGCTCAACAATCTTCTGCTTCATATCATGCGAGACATGCAATATTGGTACAGGGATATACAGTTTTATCACCTCAATGTCCATGTGGTCCTCATGAGCCTGACGTGGTGATGCAACTCAGGAGCCCTCTGTTCCTCAGGTCGTGGTGCGGTAGCTGCCGTAATAGGAACAGTCAGATGTATGGGCGTCCGTGGATCTAGCAGCAAATGGGGATCTCAGGTAACATCAGGGCCAGCAGCATAAAGCTCAGGTTCCCACAGAGTTGCTCTCAAACCAGTGGTCAGAGCATTATGACCATCCCCTGCTAGACCAAATCGTCCTCCCTAGTTGCCATAGGAACTGTCCATTGACCCATCACAACTTGTGTGCCAAAAGCAACTCACACAAGTACACAAGTAGGTCAAGCACAAACAAGCAGGAGAAACACTCATACTGACAGTAAGTGCTCAGTGGAGGTACTGCAAATAGTCTTCCAACTGCTCCTTCACTTCACTGGTATGCTGAACTATAACCCTCGGCTGGTTCCCAAAGTCGCCACATTGGCAAGAGTCAAAAGGTCCGGTCCACCTGCAGGTTCAGAAGATCCAGATGTGATCAAACAAAACAAGATTCCTGCAACACAAAAGATTCCTGCAATGCCTGCAAAGGACTATCAGTTTCCATGGTTTTGCGTATGTGTGTGCGCATGCCACATGATTTCCTTTGTGTCATGTCAGATGGGTGTTTTCTTTGCATAACAAATATAAGATGTCTCCAATCAGCGGACTCCAGCTTGCAAACAGGTTGTGACATTGCTATGGTGTGGCTTCCACTGTTTCTGTACAGGCCGCAGCCTGTCCGTCTGTCTGGGACGGGGGCGCCAGTGGCTGGTGAATTTGCTTAAGCACTGATTAAGTTCAGGGCAAGGGACGATGAGGGCAAGGACTGGCAGGATTTAGATAAATGCATCTTATATGCAGTCGGCCAAGAGGTCCGGTGGAAGGCAGGGAAAGATAAGACTGCCACCGTTGAGCTGAAAGCGGCTACGGTAACCACCCCTAAATCCAGACATCCCTACCAAAAACGCCCTATTTCCCGATCTCAACAGGGCTGGCAGTCCGTGAGCAAGAAGCCCCGGACCGACCACACTTCTGACAAGCCTCCTAGTACCCGGTGCCGCTATTGCCATGGCTTCAAGAAGCCAGGCCAGTCTTGGCCGGACCACGTAGTGGACTGTTCCAAGGCGATCAAGGCTGAGGCGGAAAAGAAGTTGGCGCTTGCTGCCCAGCTCGAATCCAAAATGCAGGAATAGGACCCTGGCAAGCGTGTGGAGGAATGTGAACCAGTTAAACTGGTTGCACCAGATGGAGAGTTTGTGTTGCCCATGACCGACAGCCCTCAGACTGCTCGGATGTTCCGGCCTGATGAATTCCGTCAGGTTGAGGCCCAACTCGGCCGTCAATTTACCTTTGACGCCACATGTAACGATTCGGGCAATAATAGTCTCTGTCCACGTTTTGCCTCTCCATCAAACCCATTTGTGAGCCATAATCTTGCGGGTGAGTTTGCCTGGATTAATCCTCCTTACAATCACATTGCTCAATGGCAAAAACACTATATCTCCTGCAAACACAAAGATCCAGAAAATACCTCTGCAGTCTTTGTAGTCCCCAAGTGGAGCTCAATAGAGCACAGTATGCGAGCAGCAGGCTTTCGCCTGATCAAAACATATGCACCAGGGAAACAATTGTTCCTGAAGAAAAGTTGCACAGGAGTACGGGAGCTTATACCCGGTGTCCCATGGCCTCTCCAGCTATGGTATGACCGACCGTCCACTACCGTGCACTTGAACTCCATAGTTGGTTCTGCACCTTCTATGATCTTTAATGCTCGACTGTGCCAAACGGCCTGCAAAGTCTTGGCCGATTCCGGTGCCGATTGTAAAGGTACCGCAGATGGGTTTATATCCCTAACAGCCGTTAAGAAAATGGCCCTTGCTCTCAAACCCACACTTACCAGCTCAGTTAAAGTGGCTAATGGCAACACAGAACTGATTGAGGGCTCAGTTGTTACCAATCTTCAAATTGACAAGTTCCACGACACAGTCAAACTCCTTGTTCTAAAGCAAGATGTCCCAGGTGTTGATATTATCCTGGCTAATGACTGGTTGGGAAAACGAAAAGCCACAATGTGCTGGGCAACTCATACCCTGACAGTGTATAAGAAGCCAAATGATGCGTATATGTTTACGCCATCCCTTTGGTCTTCCCCGGGTATCGACGCTAACCTTGATGAGATTACCCTCATGAACTATGTCACTGCAACACATTATGCAGCGACTACTGTCGAGACGGTATCTGCGAAAGCAGCAGGCAAACGAATTGCTAAAGGAGCACGGAGTTATCTCCTACTTGTGCAAGCAGAGGAGCACACTCCAACTCCTGACCCCAGTTCCGGTGGGAATAATCTCCTAGCTAATTCGAAGTTATCAGAATTACTAGAGGAATACAAGGATGTATTCGAGGACCTTCAAGGCCTCCCCCCCGACCGGGACATTGGTCACACTATTCCTTTAGTGGATGGTGCCATACCACCCCCTAAACGAGCCTATAGGCTCACCCAACTGGAGCAACAAGAGGTCAAGAAGCAAGTTACCGAACTGCTCAATAAGGGATATATCGAACCCTCTACCTCACCCTATGGGGCTCCAGTTCTCTTTGTCGAAAAGGCAAATGGGCAAGGACTACGCATGGTCTTAGACTACCGTGCACTTAATAAACTGACCATCAAACGGCGGTATCCCATGCCCAATATTATGGACCTTTTTGACCAACTCCAAGGAGCTACCATTTTCAGCTCCCTGGACTTACAGCAGGGGTATCACCAAATACTGATCTCTCCCGAGGATGTGGAGAAAACGGCCTTCATAGCCCCAGGCATGGGCCAGTTTCAGTTTAAGGTACTTTGCTTTGGACTTACCAATGCCCCTGCAACGTTCCAAGCAGTGATGAATCGTGTCTTCACTGACTACATTGGCAAATTTGTGCTAGTGTACTTGGACGATATACTGGTCTTTAGTAAGACCCCGGCCGAGCATGAACAGCACCTCCGTTTGGTACTGTCTTTGCTCCGAAAGCACCAATTCAAGGCAAAATTGTCGAAGTGTCAGTTCAACCGGTTCGAACTGCACTTCCTTGGCCACAAAGTAAGCCAAGAAGGCTTAAAGGTGGACGACCGCAAAGTAACAGTCATTAAAGACTGGCCTGTCCCCACGGATATTAAGCAACTGCGGGCGTTCCTTGGCTTAGCCAATTATTTCAGGAGGTTTATTCAGGGTTATTCCTCCCTTGTGGCCCGCCTCACAACCCTTACCAGTGAGAAAGTGCCCTTCCACTGGACCGAAGCCTGCGAGGCAGCCTTCCAGGGTGTGAAGCATGCCTTGACAAATGCACCAGTACTTAAACTCCCCGAGCTTGATAAACCTTTCACGGTTTGGTCTGATGCCTCAATACATGGCACAGGAGCCGTCCTCTTGCAGGATGACCACCCTGTCGCCTATACCAGTTCTAAATTCAATAAGGCAGAGTACATCTACTCAACAACAGACCAAGAGTGCCTCGGCACTGTCTTAGCCCTGGAAGAGTGGCGTTGCTACCTTGAAGGCGCCAGTGATGTAACGTTGATCACGGATCACCAACCACTGGTATACCTCCAAGAACAGAAAAGCACGGATAAGCTATCCCGCCGCCAAGCTCGTTGGATGGAGCGACTATCACGTTTCACATTTAAATGGGAGTATCGCCCTGGTCAGGTGAACGTAGCTGACCCTATCAGTCGGGTCCACGACGTGGTGCTCAACTTGCTTTCTGCCGTGCTGATTGACAGCGACTTAGGACACCGAATCATCCGCGGGTATGACGGTGATCCCAATCTCACGAAAACTAAGGTAGCAAAGCTGCGGCTCAAAAAGAAGGGTAACTTCTGGTACCATGAGTCCCAGATTTACATCCCTAATCAAGCTGACTTACGACGGGTCATCATGAAAGAGTATCATGATACCCCATGCGCTGGCCACCGCGGCATTGACCACACCAAACAAGCGATCGCACAAACGTACTGGTGGCCTGGACTAGATACTGACGTGAAGGCCTATGTCAAGTCTTGTCCTCAATGTCAGCATAACAAACCAACCAACACTAAGCCGGGTGGTTTGCTGCAGCCGCTCCCCATACCTGCTTCTGTGTGGGAGAGCATATCAATGGATTTGATAACCCAGCTACCAACAACTCGCAATGGGCATGATGCGATCGTCGTGTTTGTGGACCGGCTGAGCAAAATGACGCACTTTGCTCCCACACACACGACCGCAGGAGCGGAAGAGTTGGCTCGCCTTTTTGTAGCCACTGTATTCCGGCAGCACGGTCTTCCAAAGAACATTATCTCTGACCGGGACCCACGCTTTACAAGCAATTTCTGGAAGGAAATATTTCGCCTGTTGGGCATACACCTCCATATGAGCACAGCCTTCCATCCACAAACAGATGGACAAACAGAGCGAATGAACCGCTTACTGGAAGCGACATTACGGCACTATATCTCCCCCAATCAGGATGATTGGGATGATCACTTACCGTTGATTGAGTTTGCTATCAATAACTCCAAACAACGTTCGACGGGTATGACACCATTTTTGCTTAATGGTGTCCAGCAACCGCGTGTGCCGGTTGACCTGCATATACCCTCGAAAGTGCCGGCTGCTGATGAGTACTCCACCATCATGCGCAAGCGATTGCAACTCGCTAAAACTTGTCTCCAGGCTGCGCAATCTAGACAAAAACAGGATGCTGACTTTTCTCGGCGCCCCGTGCGTTATGAGGTTGGGCAAAAAGTGCTGTTAAGTACCAAGAATATTAACCTAAAAAAAAACCTAGAACTAAGAAGCTGATGCCAAAATTCATCGGCCCATATACAGTTGTCGCTAATATTGGTGAAACAGCGGTAAAACTTGGCTTACCAGCTGAATCTCGCCTACACCCGGTCTTTCATGTGTCACTCCTGAAACCATTCAAGGAGGACGCTCAGCGACAACCACCCTCACCACTTGTTATTGAGGGTGAACCATTCTACATGGTTGAAGCCATTGTAGATCATCGGGATGTCTCAATCCGTGGGGGCAGAGGTAAAACTCGTCGAGAGTACCTTATCAAGTGGGAAGGATATGATTCCACTCACAATACATATGAAACCGAGGCAGCACTGAAAGAATCAGATCCTCTGGTGGAAGCCATCGAGGAGTATGAGCGAAGACTCAAAGCCAAAGGGCCGAAACCTACTGAGAAAGAAACCTCATCCAAGAGGAGACGGTGACGCTCCCGGGACGTTTCGCTTCAGAGGGGGGGGAATGTAGGAAACTACATTTACCTTAGAGAAATAGGCCCAGATAAAGCGGTAGTCAATCATGCAATAAGCATGATGCCTAACCGAAAACTAACTACGAGTAAACTTCGCGATTTGCAAAGAAGATTGCCGTACATCTTGGCTAGGTGAGCCAATATTAAAGTCACCCTGGTGAAGAGCTAAGGCCTGACATTTTAGTATCACAATACTAATTGTTCGGAGTTCAAGACTCCGCTGTCACCAATTATTCCCAATAGATGTACCATTTCGCGACGCTAACTTACTTGCGAGCTATTTCTAAATCTGCAAAAGCTACGCTTCCGCACAAATCTAGTAGTATTCTGAAAGGGACTGCTACAGGTCATCCCCCTGCATGTATCGGGTGGAGATGGTAAACAAATGGGCGGGGTCGTCCGGCAGTTGTTTGTAATGTGCTACCTGATGTAAAGGGGCACATAAACCGGCAATGTATAGCTGGGGGATTATTGAGAAATATCCTGTTTGACGTGGTAGGGGCGTCGGGGATGGCATGCATGCAGGAGGTAACGGTTGAGTGAGAGTGTGTACAGAAATGCACGATTGGTCAAGCTGAAGGTAGTTGAAGCAACTCAGCATACCAAGGTTTCTTAATCCACGCCCCAGCCTAGCTGTAAGATGGGAGAAAACTCCTTGACGTATAGTACAGAAAGTATGGAGGTGCACAATGATACGAGTGCTCGTTCTGCATGTCACAATGTCCCTTCTTCTCTATGATGACATCATCTGGCTGGATTTATAATGGATCTCAAATCGTAACGTTTACGGAATATCAGTAGGTGGCTGACGTGGGTGCATTGTAGAGCACACATCACTGCCCCTATCTGTTTGCTTGTCTTTCTGTCTTTCTGTCTACAAAATTTCAAGTTGCACTTGTGGTTGGTTTTAAGGGCCTTAAGTGTTCAGGCATATTTCAGCCATATACTCTGGCATTCTAAGGACCACCTTTCTTGATCGTGTTTGTGCGTCCTGTCTCTCCAGGCAATAGGCGCTGGCTGGTCTGCAAAAGATGTCCCAACCGGGGATGTCCGGCTCCAGAACCATGGGCACTCGTCCTATATATATCGCTTGACTTCCTTCGCAATCTCAGAGTTCTTTCAGGTACGTTGTTTATTTTCGGCGCTCCAAATACGCAATACTAGCACCTTCATTCTTGCCAAGTTAAAGGCACGGATCTGCCATCTCGGTATTGCCTCGGGCACCGGGGGCAGCGGCCGAGGTACACACCTTTGCGATGTCTTATGAAGGTCGTGACCAGCCCAGTTCCGGAGAAACAGGCGCATCAGCAACCCAGAGCGGCTGAAGGAATGGTTCTGCTGGACAACGTCTGACGGTGCCTCCCGTCTTCAAGGGAGCAATGATAGGGACGTAAGTTGAAGATCCTCGATAAGAATAAATGAAAATCTTTTCACACTAGCACATGAACTCCACCTGGAGTGTATCTCGTGCGATTGGCAGCAGACCTAACTCGGGTGTGCAGAATCGAAACGGTTACGCACTTGCATTCATATTCAAGGTAGTAGAGGTACTGATGTTTATATTTGATGCGCGCCCTGCAAGGTACTGTAACTATAGCGCGCGATGCGCCAGGTGGGAATTTGCCCCTTCCAAGCAATCCTTCCCATCCTGCAGTGAATGTCCTCGAGTGTAGTAGTCCTACACATACTGCTCATGCTTTCACGATGTAAAGGTGCAGAAGCACCTTCTTGGCATCACGGGCGCCCGTAGGGCAGCTTGCGTTGTGCACCTGATAGATGAGGTCCTTCTGTTTTCCTGAGCTACCACGCATATTTCTCTGGCGGCATATCGTGACCCTGGCGGGGATCCACCAGACAGGATTCATGCGCGTCCTGGTGTCGTGTTTGCATCAACCTGCCCGCCAACGATTTGATGGAGTAATGAAGGGCTCCTTATCTCTTATTTCTAAATAGGCCTGACTTTTAGGTCAGACTTTACTATCCTGTCAGCCCGCCGTCTAGTTGGCAGGGCTGTTTGTACTATTGTTGTATAACACATCCACATAATAACACATCCATGGTTGGCTGAACTAAGTCCTACATTGGTAGGTGGAGCTTCACGAGAAGCTGGTATCCGTTAACCTAACGACCAGAACATCTGGGTTCCGGAGCTAGGGGCCTGCGCCGCCGTTACTAGGACGTTTCCCTTATCTCGCTGTGCTTCTTCCCATGTAATGTAACAGATATACAGATATCCTCACGGCTCTCCTGTCCCGGTATTTAGGGAAAGTTCAAGAGGTTATGAGCTCATCACGGGGCACCATCACTATGCGGATGCCGACTGGGCTAATGATAGGGATGATTGTCGCTCAACCACTGGCTACGTTTTCCTGCTGAACGGTGGAGCTATCAGCTGGAAGAGCCGATTGCAGCTGACTACGGCCGCGTCAACAGTTAAGTCAGAGTACATGTCAGCGTCTTAAGCAATGTGGGAGGCAATGTGGCTACACAAGTTAATGGCTGATCTGGAGCAGCCAACTGAGGCAGTACGCATTTTGGATGACTCCCAAGGCGCGATCAGCCTGATTCGAAACCCCATCAAGTCCGATTGGAGCAAGCACATCGACGTGGAGAATCACGGATATGTGGGATGAGTACTGCTGCACGGAGGACATGGTCGCAGATATGCTGACCAAGCCCTTGCCCCAGGCTGAATTTGAGAAGTTTCGTTTGTGCATACATGTATATATATAGGTATATATATATATATGCACAAACATGCATATATATAGGTAATTGGTAATAATTGGTGATATATATATGTATTGATTGGTAATTGTATGTCAAATTCTTATTTAGACGTCGAATGGCTGTCATGATGAATATAGCCCGATCTGTTGCACAGGATCTTGCACAAATGGTAAATAGTAGCTCTAGCTCATTATGTACTTCTTACTACCACCACAGTTCTAATTATGTTTTGTTTTTCATAATACTTCATAATACAACAGCTAGTTTGGGTTGACCCCAGGACATTTGTTCGGTCCTGGCAATTCACACCACTGTAGCAAAGGATGCAATAGCATGTGATGCCATGGTGCTAGTTTCCCTTTACAACTTGCACCCCAGCATCATATGCTAATTAGGTCTGACAGGCCTTGTTAGGTTTCACCAGATTTAATCGCCCTTAAACCATCCTAACCAATAGGCGTCAGGGTTGCTTAATCTGCTTTATGCATAGAGGCAAATGGGGACTAAAGGCGGTTTGGGTGTCAATACGGCATTGAACTACGGGTTTGCATGCTCCTAGATGGCATATGCATTTCTGCTTGTGATGCTGCTGCCTCCCACAGTATGTTCAGCTGCGATCTGCCCCTCCTCCGCCGCCTGCATCTGTCGCTGCAGAGCTTGAGCTGTTTCTTCACCACTAGTTTGGTCATTCCAACAACAATTCCAACAATGACCAATATAGCGATACAGGTGACAATGATAATGGAGTACAAGGGGTTTGCAAACACATACAGTTTCACTCAAGGGCTATTCACAGAAAAGAAATTTGCTTGTCTTGAAATTTTAGCTACGTCGTTCCTGACTCCAGGTACCCTGAAGCCCTCAACCCTATACTTTCTACGGACCTGACCCTTAGTACATTATCGCCGGCATCCATCCCCACAGCTTGGACTTCGAGTCCACATCCACACTCACATCCACATTCCAACACGACTTGTAGCTTGTCTCCACGACGCACTGCAGCCTCAGCCTCCAGTTGTGCAGCGGTCTGCTGTACCTGAGCCACCCTCTCAGGTCTTAGGAACACGCACATATCAGTGTGCCCTCAGTTCTCACAAGCTGGCACTCGAGTGTCCTCTGGGCCATACTGCAGGTCATGGACCCTGACCACAGGGACAGGGTCCATGACCTGCAGTATGGCCCAGAGGACACTCGAGTGCTGCGGAAGAACTGTGAGAGGGTGGCTCAGGCACAGCAGAGAGCTGTGCAGCTGGAGACTGAGGCTTCTGTGTGTCGAGGAGACAAACTTCGAGTTGAGTTGGAGTCTGGTTGTGGACTCAAAGCTGAAGGTGTGGGATATGGGTGCTAGTAGTAATGTCCTAAGATTTGGGGCCCTAGCAAGTGTAGGGCTGAGGATGGAAATGAGGGGGTATGAGGTCGGAAATGATGTATCCAGGTTTTAAGATAAGTAAATTGCTTTGCAATGAATAGGCTTTAACTGTGAATGCATGTCTTAATTGTGCGGGCCCCTTTGATTTTGTTTTCATTGTCATCCGCACTACATTTGTCATTCGTAGGAGGTGAAGAAACAGCTCTCAAGCTTTGCAGCGATGGAGGAGTAATTGAATACTTCAGCTGGCGGAAGGTATGGTGGAATTTGAGGATGTGCACAAGCAGCTGCAGCATATGCAGGTGGAGGAGGAGCAGATTGCAACTTTACAGTGGAAGGTGGCAGCTTCACAAGTAGAAATAGTAGACCCTTCGTGCGCAGATGTGAATGGTGCAGCAGCAGGTGGTGCAGGAAGAGCACTATGCAACACCACCGCAACCACTGCCATCACTACCTGTTAAGTTGTGGACGGTGCAAACCGTCACAGTTACCTATCTAGCAGTTGCAGGGCGGCAGTTGTGACAGGCAGTTGCAGTGTGCAAGGTGATAGGTGCTGAGCAAGCTAAGTGGTAGGAAGTTGCTGGTGGTAGGTGCTGGGCAACTACCCAATGGTAGAGAGCTGCATACTGCAGTGCTCCAGGGAATAGTTGATCAGAAGCCATCAGAACTAGTATTTAAGGGTACCTGAGCTCTGCAATAGTCACCCAACAGCTAGCAATCGTCTAGTGTCTTATACTTCTAACCTCTTCTGACTACTGTAATACATCATTGCAGCGGTATACTTCCTCTATCTCCTTAACAGGTTATGAGCCCCGCCTGGGCGCTCTGAGATAAGCACGAACATCATGGGCAAGGACAAGTTGGCAGAACCCCTCGATCTCAACAACTACTCTACATGGGCCTATCGGTTTGAGAACCTGTGTGCTGAGCACAACTTGAAGAGGGCTCTATTGACAGAGCCGGTTACAGATGTGGAGGTTGCAGCATCAGAGCGAGTGAAGACACTGTTGGTGAAGAATGTGAAGGACTGTCATCTACCGGTCATCAAGGCATCGCCGAACACCAAGATGGCGTGGGATGGCCTTGCTGCGATTTTTTCCGCCAACAACCATGCCCGCAGATCTCAGCTGCGTCAGGAGTATACTAAGCTGGCAATGAAGAAGGGAGAGGCCCTACCGGTGTACCTTTCAAGAGTGCGGGAGTTACATACAGATCTGCTGAAGGTGGGCCAAGCCATCAGTGAACAGGACATGGCGTACGCGATGCTGACGGGTCTACCTCAAAAGTACGAGGTGATGGTGTCTGTGTTAACGACACAGTCTGGTGAGCTTGCGCTGTCTAGCGTTACCGCGCAACTGCTGGCATTCGAAGCTAGGGTAGGGAGCGGGCATGATGCCTCTACCAGCTCGTCTGCCTTTGTCAGTGCGGGTAGGGGAATCATGCCCGCTCCCTACCCTAGCTTCGAATGCCCAGTGGACTTAACAGGTTATGAGCCCTGCTGTGAATTTGTATGCCCTAGCATGTATTTCGATTCCCAGGTCTGCTTTCAGGTCAATGGCCGAACAGCCTTTTGGTGGAGTTGCTCACAGGAAGTCTGCATCAGAGTCCCGTCCACTGGGCATAAGGCTGCCCAACCACTTGCTCTTATTCATCTTGATGTTTGTGGCCCAATGCCTGCGCCAACGCCAAATGGTTCTTGCTACCTAACTGTTCTGCTGGATGACTGCACTGGTTTTTCGGCTGTAGCCTTCACACCTACCAAAGAGGCGGTGAAGGACAAGGTGGTAACTATGGTGAATCAACTGGAGACATACAGTGGCTTTCGGGTCAAGGAGGTGCGATCTGATCGGGGGGGGGGTGAGTTTATCAACAGTCCCCTGCAGGAGTTTTTCCGTACGAAAGGGATTAGGCATGGTCCTACGGTGGGGTATGCACCTGAGCAGAATGGGGCTGCTGAACGCTTGAATAGGACTTTGTTAGAGAAGATGCGTGCTCTGTTGGCCGAGTCTCAACTGCCTCAATGCATGTGGGCTGAGGCTGTGTCTACGGCGAATTATCTCCAGAATGTTTCACCAGTCTCCAGCTTGCCGTGCACCCCCTATGAAGCTTTCTTAGGGGAGCAGCCCGATGTGAGTCACCTGCGTGTGTTTGGCTGTACGGCATATGTTCATATTCCCAAGGAGAAGCGTAACAAGTTAGATCCAGTGAGCCGCAAGGGTGTCCTGGTTGGGTATGGTGATGCAGGCCAGTACCGCGTCATGTTTCCTAACCATGTAGTGTCTATGCACACTGATGTCACCTTTGATGAGCGGAATGTTGGTCTGCAATCTCCTAGGCAAGCTGGTCGTGTGCAGAAAACGGTAAGATGGCAGAATCCAGTTGCGGGTAATTGGGATTCTGACAGTGATGACGAGGATGACTGTGAACCGGCCCCCCAAACCCAGGGTGGCACATCACCGTCCCCCGGTGCTGGGGGCTCCGGGGATAACAGTAACGGCCCAGCCGGGGGTGCTAATACTTCGGGTGCAGGCCCCTCAGTGAGCTCACCTGTTGCTGGCCCATCTGTGGGTGCTGCTGATGCCAGGGAAGGTTTTGCATCTAGGTATCCTGTGCGTGATCGCAAACGGCCTTCTGAGTGGTGGCGCAATGAGGAACCTAGGTCAGTTACAGGCCGGGTCCATGTGGCGGCAGCCACCGGGGAGTCTGAGCCCAAGACCTATGCTGAAGCGATGTCTGGGGCACAGGCCAGTGAGTGGAAGAAGGCTATGGATGACGAGATTAGCTCTCAGTTGGCTAATGGGACCTGGACCTTGGAAAAAACCCCACTTGGCACCAAGCTGATTCCGTGTCGCTGGGTTTATAAGGTTAAGCGCAACCAGGATGGTAGTGTTGAGCGGTTCAAGGCACGCTTAGTAGCAAAAGGCTTCGTACAGCGTGAGGGGGTGGATTATGGTGAGCTTTTTGCACCGACATCCCGTGGCTCATCTTTTCGAGCCCTCCTAGCGGTTGCGGCGGCTAGGAAGATGCCCATCCACCAACTAGATGTGCATCATTGCAGCGGTATACTTCCTCTATCTCCTTAACACTACCACCACTGGTAGTTAACATCATCACGCCCTGCACAAGGTTATGTGGAAATGGAGCTTGCTCAAGCTCCGAGGCCCATCTTTACCGGTGGAGCTGCCGCCAACTGGAAGATAATTGCATAGTCTGCTTTGGAGGACGCCCTTTGGAAGGGCAGCTTGCATGCAGTGTACGATGGATGCATGGCTTAGGGTGGTGGACACTGCCAAGGCTTTGATGTGTCTTTTTTTTACTGATGCACCTTTGGCACACATACCGTACAGCACGAGTGCCGTGTTTCTCAATGTTTTGTTTTGTGTTTCTCCTGGCCTCGTGTTTCTTTCTCATGTCTACTGCACAAGAGGTGAATGAGCTTCAGGCTCCTGGAGGTCAAGGCTGACAGTGACAGTAGTGATGCTGCTGAGCACTTGCAGGCTGTGGAGGGCAAGTGTGATGCCGTGCTGGGCGCCCTTGATGTAATCAAGTTGGCACATTCAACACCCGCCAGCTGGTACGGAGAAGAAGTACACGACGCATGTGTCATTGCTTGCTCTGCTGGCCTATCTGTACAGCTGTATTACTAATATGACACTGTTTGTCCCAAGTGTTAGACTCGAATGTTTTGGGATGGGAGGCGCGGCCCTCTGAATTGATATGTGCTAGTTTGGTTAAGATTGCCGACTTTAAACCCCGTCATCTCTTGAGCCAAGGGTGTCAGTGCTTGTTTGTGCGTGTCACGGTTTTGCAGTTGTGGTTGGCGTGCGCCTGCAGCAGCCACCATACTGTCCCCATCTCCATGTCTGCCGGCCTCTGTTAGTGTCATGGCCCCAGGAGCCAGACGGCCCGCAAGAGTAGGCAAAGTCGGGCCCGGTTCAATTCAGTTCAGTCTCATTCGGGGATAGCAGTCGGTCATTACTCAGTGCTGGCAACCTGACGTGTGTATGTAGCACGCTAACTCACAGTCATCTTGTGTCTTCCGACCAGAAGATGGTTCCCTCGTGTGCCGCCCCGCCCCGCCGTCTTATTTGCTATGTATATGTGGTGCACGCAGGGCTCTTCTCTTCACCTGCCCCAGTGAGCGGGAAGCGGACCCAGCCAGATGATGGCTCTTACGGGCAATGATGAAGACGTGGCGGCAAAGCCTCTTAAGACAAATTGTGCAGTTATACGGCACGGATCCAGCGGTGTTGGTGTTATTTGTGGGGTGTCGGGGTACCTGTGATTGCCTAACCTTGTAAACCGCGTCGTGATGGGGATAGATTGTGTAGGGGCCGCAGTGGCTGCTGGTTTTGTACGTTGCAATGTCTGTACGGTGGTCTAGGTACGTGGATCTTAGTCACTTAACTGCAAATCAAGAGCAGTGTTCATATTCGACGGAGCAGTGTAATCCGGGAGCTCTTTTGACTGATGAGTCTATCATGTACGCGTGCGTCTGGGGACATGGATGCATTCAGGGAGGTGGCAAGCGAACTGGGGCTGACATGTGCTCGCTCGCCAAAAGAAGTCTCAGTTCCTGATGTTGCATGACACCATTTTGGGGTAACCCTGCCCTCCTGTCGGAAAATGGCTGGAAATGCACTTCCACTACCGGGATAGCACTCAGGTGCTGGGCTGCAATGTTCGGAATGCATTCCACCCTCTCTGCCTTTCGTCGTCAGGGAGGGGATACACATCATCTGGTTCCGGAACCTTGTGCTCTCGGGGGGACTCAGCTACAGGAAGCTGAGTGCCGCCCTGGAACAATTGGTGCCCGAGAGTCGGATGAACTTGACTTCCTACTTTCATCTACTGCCCATTAGTTGGTTAACAGAGGCCCGAGTGGTCCTGGGTAGAGCGGCCGTCTTGCCTTTGGACCAGGATAGATGTCGCAAGGATAGATCTCCCGGTGCTCCCCCTTAGCATGACGTTGAAGCCCCTACAAGGCTGCAAAGAGCGCCAACTGCCATATGAACACGAACGCCTGTGGGTGCGCCCGTGCCCTGGCGCCTGTGACAACTGTGCTAGCAGGAAATCTATTATAACGAGACACTGCGTAGGGTTACAGTGAATGGGATTGCGGGCATTCCCATGATGACTACTCATGCCGCCTAAGATGGACACCGAGGCTTTTGAGTGGCGTCATATTGTCTCTGCAGGGCAGCGGCTATCACTGGGTTCGGCGTGGGTGACGTATCCTAGAACTGTTGCTTGGTGGGTGTACATTGCGGCAAGAGACGAATGACAAATCAGGAGTCACAAATCAGGAGTCCAGCTCCGGCTCACTGTCTCAACCTGCCGTACACCAGCTCGTGTGAGGTATTGTGATCCTCGGCGACCTGGGCGGCTCTGTAATGCGCTGCCAGCGTATGTACTGCGGCTGGAATGCGGATGCTAGCATGGTACGCATGCACGGGCTTGTCACTGCACCTTCACCGCGGCAATCTGTACTCCACCGTGGAACTGGTGCCGAACCCTTTGTATGTGCTGTGTCGCGGATCAGGAGTAACGGAATTGCACTACCTCATTTTTGACCCGAAGGCTCCTTGAAGCCGAGCACATAACGGAATACATTTCCGATAACTAAGCCAAGTGAGGTGAGTACACCCCGCAGCCCACGCATCCTACTACATCGTTGAGTCCACGTTCCACAAGGGAAGGGTAAAAGGCGCAAGGTGCTGAAGCAACTTCAACGTCAATGAAACACTTCCCACGACCATGCACCCGGTCTTGGAAGGCCAGCCGAACAGTCGCTGGACGTGCCGACATATGCAAGCTAGCCTGGCCCGCGCGGAGCCCTTTTCAGCCTCGCAGCGCCGCGGGTCACAGCCCGACCTTCCGGACCGCATCCTCAATGTCCCGGGTGCCGCCTGCCTCCCGGCTGCATCCACCACCACGGCCACTCTCGATCACCAGCTGCCCGCACGCGCCTGCAGGAATCAAGAGGTCGGTAATTACTGGCAGGTACAAGCCGTACAGGCCAATATTTATATTACTGGATGCAGATTTGCAAGATATGTACCGCACAGCTGCTATCTTTCCACGCGGATGTGGCGAACTCTGCCACAATCCATCAGGCGTAAATGCCATGAAGTTGGTAACCATGGACATGTTAAGCAGTTAACCAGTCATTAGGGCAGACTTTGCACAATCTGCCGGTGTCCGGTCTGCCCTAATGACTCGGGTGCAGCCGGGTGCTGTCGCACGGCGGAGGTGAGGGCTCCTCAGCTGATTGATCCAAGCGGATACTCGCCAGGTGCGTTAGTGCCAAGACACTGACCCCGCAGCTGACCCCCCAACCCCACTGATCCCGCAACTGTCTCACTTGCCTGGCCTGACACCTAATTCTTAGACTATAGAAGTTCCGGGGACAACCCGTTCTTTCACAGCGGTTTCCAGCCATGCCGTCCAATTTCAGCAGCCGAATCAGTGATGCTCCTTCCTTATCGATGTGGTTCATCCGACCTTCCCATGACGTAATCCCCACCAACACCGCAGCGCGCCCCTGCCTGCACAC
This sequence comes from Volvox africanus, assembly GCA_030268105.1. NCBI lineage: Eukaryota > Viridiplantae > Chlorophyta > Chlorophyceae > Chlamydomonadales > Volvocaceae > Volvox > Volvox africanus. The sequence goes on along the minus strand of BSDZ01000089.1, from coordinate 1,883,842 downwards.
ACTTCCTGGACTGGTCCGATGTCGTCTCTGCTTACCGGAGATGTCCTGCCCCATCTCCTGGCGGATAGTGGTGTGCAGTCCGTAGGTGTGCCGCAGTACCCCCTGAAAGGCCGCTACACTGCCCTCCGCGGGCGCCTCAAAGAAGGGACCCTCCGGCTGGTAGATGGGGTTCCAGGGGATAAGGTTGATCACCACGTCATCGCCCTGCGGGCCAGACGCGGGATTAGGAATACAACAAAGCGGGTCAGGCTTCACGCTGCTAAGCTGCGACCGAAACAGGGTGCGGTTTCCGTAAGCAAGCATCGCCGGGCGTGCGTTCTGAAGCGCGGCCGTCTTGCTAGAGGAGGCGTATTGCCATAACGACAGCTGGACGTGGGGACAGGTAGTTGCATAGTTGATAGGGTGACGTGTGGGAAGGGCTAAGCGGAGCCGGGAAGCACCCACTGTGGATGCAGCCGTAAACCTCTCCTCCGAAACCATTGGGCCCTAACCTTAGTAACCGAGCTCCTTATCTGTTCCCCAAATGCGAAGCCCGCTGCTGATTTCGAGTACTCGATGAGACGTTTCTTCTCTCTCCAATCCCAGCTCCTCCACAGGCCCCACCTCGAGCAGCTGTCCCAGCTGGTGTGCCTGTTCCAGTCCGTCGTTAACTCCTGCAAGCATCACATACTCGTAGAACACTTTCTGGTTGCTGTTGGCCTGGTAGGCCCGCACCGCCTCCATCAGGGATGGCAGCTTGTAGGCGCGAGCTGAGGGAACAATTTGGGAACGGAGCTCCTGAGTGGGCGCGTGCAGCGACAGAGCCAGGCTGACACCCTGAGGCCAAGGGGAAGGGATGACAGGCAGGGGGGAAGGTGCGGCGCAGGAACAAAAACGCGATACGGCATCAATGTTGATGCGCAGTAGATGAGGTGGTCTGTAATGTATTGTGGCAAGCATCAAGAAACACATTTTTGAGTCACAAACACCGACACAAAACACCACGTGAGTTCGAATAAGTGCGCGTGGCATGTGTGGTTGGAGGAGCCTCCCTTCAACGTTCTGCTATAACTGACCGTAGGGTTGCTAATTCGTCAGACAGGGCAGCGGAACATCCGCAGCACCCGACTTTGCTGTTGGGAGATACGAGTGAGAGAAACGATGAGTGATTTCCGTACACAAATACACACATACACATGTACTTGTATACGTACATATACGTACACATATATATACACACACAAACATATAAGTATATATGTGTGCACTGCGAGTTGCAAAACCGACGGTCAACTACCACGACTTTTGCCTTTTTACCAACAACGGCTTGCACCATCAGCTTTCAGCGCAAATGAACAACGTTCTCCGCTATCCTTTCTGCAAACCCGCACTGACGGAACTGAAAACCCGAACCCGACGGACACTTCACCGGCAGGTCCTGCGCCAGCTGCTTGATACGGGGAATGATTCCGACAGTGGACACCGTCACGTGCCGCCGTCGCAGTCCGAAAAAGCGGGAGTCAGTCATCATGGCCACCGCACAACGCACCGCCTCGTAGTTATTCAGCGGCTCGCCCATGCCCTGGGAGGGGGAACAGACGAATAAAAGGGATCTGATACTGCTGTAGATGCGCTACTATAAAGGAATAATTAAAACCTCGACGAAAGGGGTGAGTGCGAAGGAAGGGGGGCAAGGTGTGTCAGATCTCGGGTAGCCGTAATGGTGCAAGGATAGACATGCTGCTGAGGTTTAGACCTCGAACTGACGGCCGCCAACCAGACAGACGGACGGACAGACAAACATATAGCTGCTGAGCCGAGTCCGCGCAGGCCCTTACCATAAAAACAATATTACGTATCCGCGTCACTGCCCGGGCGTGAATGAGCTGCTCCACGATCTCGCCCGCGTTCAGGTTGCCCTTGAGGCCCATCGTGCCTGCGGCGCACGTGAAACGAACCTAAGATGTGGCTATCTGGAATCCCACCTATTGGCAATCGCACTGGATAAAGCTTGGCGAGGCGCCTGCGCACGGCTCCGTTGGCAAACTGGCAGAAATTACGCCTGCTCACTGTTTTGGTCCGGACTGCACCGCACACCTGTCGCGCAAAACGTGCAGCCCATCTGGCAGCCCACTTGCGATGACACACATAATGTTGAACGTCGCAGCAATCGAGTTGCCGGCGCTGTTGCAACACCCACTGCGGCTGACGATGATGAAAACGACGCGCTTGATGACGCCTCTTCGGCGCCGCAGGCTCTACCTCCGCTGCGGCAGCACTCTGTCTCTCTCTCGCGGCTGCTTCTGCAGCCATTCTCTTCACCTTTACAAAGGTACGGACTGTCATGCGTTTTTGTTTCTTCCTGCTTTTGCTCATGCTGCTGCTGCTCCTCTTCACCGTCATTCGGATGCAGACAGTGGGCTATGGGGAGGTTCGGGTCCACGTCGGGGCCATTGGCCGCTAGCAGCTGAGGATCACGGCCTGCATAAGAGGAAAGGTGGAGGGGAGGATATTATGGGCATAAACTCACCTGGAGATATCTGGGGGCACAACCTGGTGCACTTTCACGCCGGCCAAGAGGCGATTGTCCCTGGCCTCTTTACAGGCACGGAAATTTACCGGCCTTCACATGTACCTTCGCTTCCAGTAGCATGGCATCCTGACCCGTCTCACTTGCTGCCTCGTAAGTCATGATCACAGCCTCCACCTGCATCCCGTCCTGCAGCTCCACCAGCAGTTTAGCGGTGGTGGCGTCGCTGCTTTTCTGGCATCGAATTACACGGGTCGTAAGTTTGGCAAAATGCTTGTCTAGAAGTGCCAGCGCAGCTTTGGGCATGTCCGGAACATCACGCCAGAAGCTTCCGGGATGACGAATCAGGTGCCTGGAGAAAGGGGTGAAACACAGGTAATGCAAGACGAGCCTATGCCTGGCAAGGGAAGGAAGACGGAGGGGAGTTCCAGCGGGAAGGCCCTCGTACTCTGCGCTCCCAGTGGTGATAGGGCTGGCACTAAAACTAGCATGTTTGTCACACTTCCAGTTCCGTAGCGGGTTTCGTAGATGATACGGTAGACTTGTACCCTCATCATGTCAAACATCCAGAGCATGCGCGCTCCGCGAGGGCGAGAGCTTGGCCTGCTCTCGAAAGCAAGGCACAGTAACGCCGTTCGCTTTCCGGGTTCTTAACCTTCGCTATTTCCATATTACGCTACATGCGCAACACACAATCAGAAGGACGCCGGAACCCGTCCGAGTTGGAAGCGCATCAGTCGGCCGCCGCAACCGACAGTCAACAGCACCTACCCCCACATACGGAAAGCATGAATTGGTTTGATTCCTTCTTCCTGAAAGGCCTGAAGGACAGCATGCATGTCCCATATTGACTGCGGTGATAGTTTCCTCGGGGCTGGCATGCGGACAAGCGGAGGTCGTGGAAGCGCGATACGTTAAATTGATCTTTACAAGAGTTTCGAGTTTGCAGCTACACCGAATTCCACACGTCGCGAAATTTCCAGAGTAACACACTTCAAATGAAGCCTTGTTCTCTTCAGTCACAACTCGTTCCTCAATCGCGTGTCACTAGTGACATGGCACTAATAAACATGATCACGATAACATGCCGTTTCAGACAACTTAAACTACTGGAAACTGGACTCCGGTGACAATCTGTTTTCCAGCTTTCGGTTAAAGTGTTGCGGTTAGCTCTGCGCGCCACCCGCAAAGCGATGGTGTCACTTCTAAATCAACCACACCCTGAGCAAGCGATGCTCCAGTCAAAGTGCCCGACCCGTCAGCACCAAGCAACGACAGCTTGGCGTTCAACCGCACCAGCGCGGCTGGTAATGCGGCCTCGCTTGCCACCGCTTCATCGACGGCAAACGACGCCAAAAACGGCTGCACCGCGGTGCCATGGTTGTCCAGATAAGATACGGGTCCCGGCTGCTGCCAACGCAGAGTCCGTGCCTTCGCGTCAAACACGGCTCCCGGGGGGCTGGTCCGCAGCGGTCGCTCAAGCAGCGCAGGTACGACAATCTCCAGAGCCAAGCCTGTTCAGCAAGTGAATCGGTTTAGGGCCCATGAGTTAGGCAGGGAGTCAGAAGCCTTGAATGTCAATGCCTTGAACTTTGGGCATATCCGCTGCTATGTCGCCAGACAAACCTTAACCTTCTTCCTTAACCGCCATCATACAGGTTAGTTCCCCGCATACACCCATTTCCCCCGGGCATCTTGAACATGCTAGAGCGTTGAGCTGCGTTTTTATTTTTACCTGCAGCGCGTTGTGCCAACACTGGATTGACCGCGTAATGCAGCCCCAGTGTGACCAGGTGCCGCCCGTCCTGAGTGGGCAGTATTGAAGCGCCTAGCTGTGCCTGTGGGGACACCACACAGGACAGAAGGCGATTTCTTTTTAAATGGGGTTGACAGCCCGAAGTCTCGACGTAGACCGGTCGATCCCCTCGGCGGCTCTGGTCAGGAGTGCTAGCAGTAGGTGTGTTCCCAGGTTGCACCCAGGTAAGGCAGCATAGGACTGCGCACGGAATTCACAGGATGCAAACGCACATCCGCACCTGCATGGGCAGCCGAATCGCCAATGGGGGAAGATGGTAGTAGAGAAGCAGCGCTCCTTCGTGTCGCTTCGCCTGGATGCCGTCTGCGAGCAGCAAGCCCCCAGTTGGACCTGCTCGGCAGCAGTCTGGGTGGCGACGGGAGGCGGCTAGTGCGGCCGGCAGGTGCTCGCAGGAAGCCTCCGGGACCTGCCGCGAGAGGGATTTCCGTATGTGCGTTATTGCCCAGGGAACATGCACAGCGCGACCACTGATTCAAAGGGAACCAAGGACAAGAGACATCTATTCAGTTTGCAAATTACACCATCACAAGAAACGAAGTACCCTACACCGCGCTCCTGCACCCTGTTGCCCCACGCACCCCCCACCCACCCACCCACCTGCAACATTAACTGCACCGTGTGAACCTTAGCTTTAGCCGCCTCTGAAATCCACTCCACGCGTCCTGACACGCCCGCTCGAACTAATTGGCCGGCCGACGTCTCCCCCCGCCATATCTCCACCAGACGCAACACCGGCTCCGAAAGAACAAACGGTGCATAGACCGGCGGCGGGGCGACGGGGACGGGGTCGACATTTACACCTGGCACGTGGTACAACCGGCAGAATCTCGGGTCTATAAGCTGGAGTCCACAGTGACTTCGTGGGCCTCCTACTCGACTATATGATGGATGTGATGTTAGATCAGGCTAAGGACTATGTACACGATACATGTAGAATCAAGGGTCGCAAAGTTAGGCCTCCTATTCTTGGAGCAGTTTGACATCCGATTTGATGTCCGACATCTTGCTGCGGCCATCCATCAACCTGTGGCCGTACCTGCCCCGCCAGCGCCCCCGGTCGTCGTCATCGTTGCCGTCGTGGTCGTGGTCGTCGCGGGGGTTGTTGTTACCACCTCCGGGGTCTTGCTGGGCTCGGGTGCTGCCCAATCCAAGTCAGGGAAGGGGTCATTGGGATCCTTCCCACGAGGCACTTTCGGGACGGAAGAGCCCAGGTCTGTGGGGAAGGGGTCGTTGGGACAGGCAAGCCGTAGTCGACGAGATCAATCCAGAGTAAAGCAAATGAACGTGTCGAAGCCGTATGATGATATACGCAACCGTGTGCTCTGTACTGACAAAAGTTAATTGTACTCTTGCTCAAAGAAGATGGAGGAGTGTAAGGCTAGTGGCGAGCCGGTCACGCCAGTCTTGGGTAGGTCAAATATGACATACCTATAACTTACCGATAGGGAAAGGGTCTCTGGCTTCCTGCAATCGTCGCGGTAGCAGTTCAGCAGGGGAAAAGTGGGAATAACAGCGTGACTAGGATGTCAAAAAGTGCCAGCAAGATAGATTTTTGGAGCTACCCTGCGGACCCAACCAACCGTACCCCTTGGCATGGCGTGGCGTCGAGCAGCGTGACCTGAGCATCTCTCAGCGGGGCGAACACTATAAGCGCCCCGCGAGTCTTAGAAGGCATGCCAAAATATGCTTTGGGCCAACGCCTGCCGAGCCGTCAGCCCCCGCAGCCTTTTGCCTCTGACTACTACTTTTGCCCATCATACATGAAATGCTCTTAACAGGCAGCTCTGGGATTTCATTGCACTGAGCCAGACAGGGGTGATACAAGAGGGGATGGCAGCAGCGGAATGCGGCCAAAGGCAACTGAAGGATGAGGACGCTCCATGGGAGCACTCCCCGGGAAGCAACGCCTCCGACCATCCCCACTTCAATACGTCCGTAATGGCTCCTCCAACCTTTCATATTAGAACCGTTCACGGTCCCACCCTACGACCCTCGTACCCCACCTTGTCCCAATCGCCCTCCCTCATCGACCTTTCCTCAAGAGACCAGCTGCATGTCCTCGTCATAAAACTTAGACGATACTTCCCACCATCCTCATCCCATCCATCTCACCTCCTGCTTCGGCCTCGACATTGCCTGCGGCACCGCTTCCTGAAGCTGGAAACCCGGCCGCGCCTGGATACCCTGCATTGCGGGCCCCGCGCTGAAGGAAAGCAACGCCAGCTGGTCGATCATCCCCTGTAGCGTCCTGGAAGTTAGCAACGCCCGGCACCAGGGCCCAAGCCCGGGTCAGTAGAGCCTCCAAAGTCGAAGGGCCATCTTACCCCAACGGGACAGAGCTTTACTGGAGACAGCCACAAAGTTAAACCACTGTTTCGGGAGAAATAACGGCGGTAGTAGTACGGTTGCGCTGTTACGGCGTTATGGATCAAGTCGAACTGGTTCCCACGAAACGCAACTTTTACGTTTGTCTCCCCGCAATACCCACTGTACGGCGGTTCCATAAAATTCGCGCTCGATGTTCCCCTTCCCTAACCCCTTCCCACACCCAACATGCAATACCTGCGTGTGAAGGGTTTTCCGCCGGGCCGCTGCTGTTGAGGTGGCTTCTGGGCCGCCTCAGCAACCCCTTTGCCTTTATCCCTATCCTGCAGCTGCTCCAAGGTGGCTAGTGCCCGGCCCAGAGCGGTGTTTGGGTCGAGCACTCCGCCGCTGGAGAGCAGGGCATCCACCGCCATGTACACCTGTTGCAGCCGTGCAGGCAGGGTGGGACAGAGCGTGTCGATGCACCAGGGCGAATGGCCCTGGGATCTCCGCGGCTCATGCAAAAGAACTGAAACCCTGATGTGGTGGAGAGGCCCTAAGGTTACGAAGCCTTGCGAGTTGGGCAGCGGCGGCATACAGAATAACTATATGCCAAGCCAGAAGTTGTGCTGTACAGTAGTTGAGAGTTAACGGGCTAGATGACATTTCCGAAAGCGAAATTGCCGTTTGTGGAAGCCGTCGATCCGCAAGCGGGCGTGCAGCGAAGCGTGAGTAATCAAAAGTGCAAGTGCAGCTCCGCCCTCCTCCCATCCACCCACTCGACCAAACATAGCTCAGATTTACGACGGACTGCAGCAGACCCCAAAGCCCATTAGGACCCAGTTGGCCATGCCGCAGCGAGCAGCGGCGAACAAAGAGCACGGCAGAAGAGCCATCAAATCGTTGAAAAGAGCATTGTTCACGGGATATCCTTATGGTAGTAATTTCGGAGGGCCCAGATATCACGCTGTGGTGGACTGCGAGACAAAACAATATCCAACGATAGTGCCATCCTGTCATGCCAAGAATTGTGCACGTGTGATCTCATATAGACCTTGACTACCTTGGGATATCCGCCCAAGGTGGTCAAGATGTATATGAGATCACACGTGCCTCGGTCGAGATCATCACCGTTGAACACGGCCGGTCCATCTGACCGATCTGTATGCGGGCTGCTTCACCTGCTGTGTGCACCGACCTTAAAGTTCAAGCTCACCTCGCCAAACCGCCGCTGCAGTCTCTCCGGATTGAGCTCAGCCGACTTGCCGTCCGCCTGTACCGCCGCAACGCGCACTATCCCATTCAGCAGGTGTATGCAGCTAAACACGTTTGCTGCAGGCGCGGTGACCACCAGGAAGATCAGCCCACCCGCCACACGATATGTCACTGTCAATCTGAGGCGGAGGATGCCGTCGGGAATGACGGAGGTACCGACAGCAGGGAAACGGGAGTCAGCAAGAAGACAGAGTCTCGCAGCATCGATGCTCCAATCGAGGAGTCCAATCCAGATTGGCGGACAATGGCTAGATGGGCCCCACGTGGGATAGCAGCAGCACCATAAAAGTACGGTTTACGGATGTGATGGACGGCAGGGAGTAATGATTGCGACCGCAGTGCTAGAAGTTATGGTGAACTGCCAGCACGTGAGCCACGTATTGGGTGGTATATTGTTCAGGTTTTCCAAGCAGTGTTATTGCGTGAGGCTTCTCGTTCGCCGTCGGACGCCCATGTGGCGTCTCCAGTAAGGATCACTACCAAATCGAACCACATTGACCCATGGGCTGTTTCGCGCCTCAAATGCGCCTAGATTAAGCCCCGTTAGCTCACTTGTGATGCATCACCTCCAGCCGACCGCTTAGAAATGGCACGGCCTGAGTGTTGGACCTGCAAGCACCCAGCAAAAGGGGTGGGCAGCAAGTTGACAGGGCAATGCGCAGGTAGCAGGTAGGTGTGATGTCAGGGCGTCGGAAGGCGATGGGTAGCAAAGGGGCCACTTGGGGCAGCTCGGAAGGTGATAGCGGTAACGGGAGGATCAGGGGCAGGCAGTGGCAGGGCAACCTTTCCATCACCTGCGAACCCAAATGGTTTCCCGAACGTTTCTGATCCGTAGCACTTACAGGACATCCCAGGACTCAGGTGCTTGGGCAGCTGCTTGCAGTGCTGCCATTGCTTCGCCAGCTGCCAGGCTCGCAACCTGGAAGTCCATGCCCCGACTGTGCCAGAAGGAATAATAATATCAGGTTGACTTCGCATCGCATGAGATCTGCTTGCAGCGCACCTTTGGAGCAGAACGGTCCGTCCATCACGACCCTTTATAATCACTGCAGCCTCACGTGCAAATACCATTTCAAGTGGATTTGTTTTACAAAATTGTAAAAAAGCACAAAGTGTCGTAGGGGTAGGGATCCTTCATAACGTATAGACTACGGGTAAATGACTGAACCATGCGATTGTTGTGAGTTAAGCTCAGTAAAAATGATTATAATCCATTCGAAAACTTCATAATTGTCAGATGGAATCGATGCTGCTTGTCCTATTCCTTACTAGAAAACTTCAATGTAGTACGAGCGGCGGGATTGAAGTATATTAATTACACGTAATGATAATTTAGTCCATCTTTCTCGCTCGCTGATATGCAAATCAAATCCTTAGTTTCTATTTATTAAGATGCCCTCAGCACCCTGATCTACGTGTTGTTACGGAACCTGTTGGGACGCCATGGGACGCAAGGGGATGAAAGGCTTCCTTAAGGGGGTACATAAACATCAAAGTTCTGACGATGAAGCGGCAGATACAACCCCTGAGCAGCCCAGCACTACTGAAACCAAGACCGCCGCCACGCCAGAGCAGCCCAGCACAGAAAATAGAAAGCAAGCTGCCACGGACAAACCTGCGGACAAAGCGGACGGGGGCGATGACGATGGCGATGGCAGCGGGCCCGAGACACGGGGTCAAATGCTTCAGCGTCACAAACGGGTACGCAGACACAAACCGTGCTTGCGGGTCTTGACTCTCAACACTATCTTTCTCGTCTCACTTGGCAATGCCCTGGTAGAGTCGCTCTTCAACTTCTTTTCCTCGTGCTTGGTTAAACCGTTCAGAACTGAAATTGCCAGATAGGACATGACAGATCAAGCCCGCTCCCACCCCGCCTGGGACCCACAGGAAATGACGGCACACAAGAAAACAATTCAAAAGCTGGGCAGCAAAAAGGTAGGTTCCAATATGGGTTTTGCAGCTAAGAATCATTACATAAAAGTACATGCCAGGCTACTTCGCTGGGTGGCGCAACCGAGGAGGGGGCGCCCCACCTTGACGGAGCAGACACCTACTGACCTATGTGCCCATCGCCCAGTACAGGCATTGAATCTCATTCCATCTCCCGGAACGCCATCACAAAGGCACCTCTCTCGTATAGCCGCGCATACGAACTTTCATGCACCGCAGCCTGCCCCTGGGGCTGTGTATCCTTCAGCGCCTTTCATGCGAGATCACGTGACTGTGCCAGGATGAGGCCGCTAAGCTGACGGCGGAGATAGATGCGCGACACGCCCGGGAGTTGACGGAGCTTGATAAGCGACAAAAACAGCAGGAGCAGCAGGAGACGGCGGCAACGGGGCATGGGACGGCTGAGCAGCTGGCAGGCTTGGAATTGGGTTCGACTCAAGGCGGGGAGCCAAAGGTGCGGCGGCGGGGACGGAGTTACACGCCGGGAGCCACAGTTAGGCGGCTGGTTGATGGTCGACCGCTGGTTGATGGTCGCTGGTGTGAGGCCTACGTCGTGATGTATGGTATTGTGGGCTGACAGACGGAAGAGGAGGGGAGCTGGAGAGGACAGGCTCCGGGTTGCGTCGGCACGGGGTTACACGGTATGGCTGTCGAATATGCAGCGCTGCTGATTGTGGGTCCTTACTCCGCGCGTCGGGTTGACCATCCCTGTTGTTGGACCCGCGCAGAAGCCGACCAAGGCCCAGAAGCGGCGAGAGAAACTGGCGCAGCAGGACGTGAGTGGCGATTTTAAGGACTTTCCGGAGGAAAAGTGGTTGCTGCGCAGGTGGAAGTGTTGGGTGAATTCATGAATTCGTTTGCCGAGGAGCCCTCAGGGTTTCTGCGCTTCCCTGCTCGTAGGTCGACCGTGAGCAGCGAATTGCTTCGGAACAGGCCGCCATGGGTCCCAGCGACAAGGCGGTGGAGGAGAAGCACCTGCAGGAGCTGCTGCTACCCCTTAAGCTTGGCATTCGTGATATTCGGGTTTGTGAATGGACGGGTATTGGGGGCAAGAAAGCGACGGACAGTGCCGAGAGGGAAACGTTGGGCTGGTTGAAGCCGTGGTTGCAGAGTCGGTCCATGGCACCGCCACCGCACGATATCGCCTTTTTCGAGAACTCATTGGCCCCCCGCTCCTGAGCCTTGATGCTGCTGATCATCACCTCGTGTCCTGAGATGACCTGGTGCTCACCATTCTCACGGAGCGGCTACCGCATGTCTTTCTGACGGACCCACATGTATGTGTCAATACATGTATGCATATACATTCTGCATATTGCGTACTGTTGATGCCCTTTAATGGAGCCATGGGACGCACCTCGACTTACAGCGGGTGCATTTCATCGCTCGGAGGGTCTTCCTCATGGGTTTATGCCACCATGAGACCTCAAGAGCGACCGGAGACGCGAGCTCTCCATCCTCAGTCCGTCTGTCCCCATGATCGCACGCACCCACAGGCCGACGGTCACTGCCTCTACCGCTCCATTGAGGATCAGCTCATCCAGGCCGCAGCTGCGGGGTCCCGCGACGAAGCTGCGGCCGGGGCGGGTGGCGTACCAGACCACCTGGCTCTTCGGCGCCTTGCCGCCTCGCATATCCGCTCCCACGCGGACGAGTTCTTGCCCTTTATCTACGACGCGGAATTTCCAGGGCGCCCGGAGGAGCAGCTGGAGAATTACTGCATGGAGCTGGAGGGCACGGCGGTGTGGGGTGGGCAGCTGGAGCTGGGAGCGTTGGCGCAGGTGGGGGGCTGGACTGGGGAGGAGGAATAGAGGTTGCGCTGGTGGATAGCACCGACGTAACACCTGCTCCCAAATGTGTGTTCCTCGTTATTTATCTTCTTCGCGTTCGCGCTTTGCTGCCCCTCTCCCTGCGCCACAATGACGCTGGGGCATCACTGCTGGCTGCCGACCGCTCTGGCCGCATACCAGGCGCTGAAAAAGCAGATCAAGGTGTACGCTGCGGACATGACTGTGACTCTAGGTGATGAGCACGCAGGCGAAGGAGTCCTGCAGCTGTGCTACCTGCGCCATGCGTTTGGACTCGGACAGCACTACAACAGTTTGGTACCATTGGGGTCAGGGGGTGGGACGGGACGCAGTACGGATAGGTTGGCTGAGTGAGGCGCTGGGGCGGCAGTGCTGGCGGCAGTGACTTTCCGGATCCCAATCTTTCTTGAAAGGGGCGCGAAGGATGGAGGCTTGGATGTGCCCCCAGGATGCCGGTGAAGGCAAGTCTCTGGGCTGCGAGGATTCAGAACGTGCTCCAACACACATACACGCACATCTCCTGCTCATTCCATTACAGGCACTGCGTCAAATTCCGTGCCCCATGAGTCGGACGCCTTCATCGGACGGAACATCCAACTGTAGGTCACACTGACGCGGTAAAATGTATTGATGTGGCTGTGGTACCGGTAACAGACCTCAGCGAGCTCCGTTGTCTATATCTGGTTACGCTCCACATGGGACTGCATAAGCGCATGAAACGCACCTTATTGGGGCAGGGCAGGTTTTGTACATGGTTATAAGCTGTGTGCCGTATCGTTCGCCATCTCAGAGGCCGTTGCTATCTCAGGGCCACAAACGATTTTGCGGAACAAGGCAGGCCCTGAGAACATCCCGGTCCACCTCTTGCGTTCCTGTCCTCAGCGCATCCCTAGAAGAGGGCGCCGCATTCCATGCCGGGGTTCGTGGTGTGATCCTGGCGCAAGTGGCATGGGAGATGGTTGTGGCTCTTGTATGCAGTGGTAGCTTCAATGCGCAGCCTCAAGGACATTGCAGTGGTTCGAATGAGGCAATACGGTATGGCAGCAACGTATAGCAATCAACGTCGCAAGCAGCAGCAGTGGGCAGGCTTCCTCCTCTAATCGAGTTTCTTCAGCTGTTGTGGATCATAGGATAAAACGTGGATACCCGTTCTGTGTTACATCCAGGCGAGTATCTTTTTGAAACCACCTCTATTTTCACAGCTCCGCTTAAACAATCCGCATCGTTATCACTGAGACTTCAGCGAGCCAAGGCCACCGTCTACGCCAAGGACCTGGCCTGTAATGAAGGTATTTTTAGGGTTGAGCAGGAACTCCAGACCGGCCGCCACTTCCCCCGCCTCTCCCACCCGCTTCAGCGGGTGCATGGCCTCGGAGGACTTTAGTGCTGAGGCATTGGCAGTGATGCGGGCCGCCAAGGGTGTCCGAGTGAGGCCGGGGGCCACGCAGTTGATCCGAATGTTCTTCGGGGCGTACGTGGCGGCGGCACCCAACATCAGGCCTGTCCGCCCGGGACCAGGGAGCGTATGAGAATGACGACAAAAGTATGGAGGGCGAGTAGAAATCTGCGGATCCTGTTACAGGAACCCTCGGCCACTAAATTAAGACAAGCGTGGGAGGAGATGATTGCATTTGTGAGCGAATGTGTCCACATTTGTTAGCGTATGTGTGTGCGCACATTTATGAATGTTTGCACATGTGTGTGTTCACACCCAGGATGCAGCCAGTCATTGACTGCTGTCGTGTGCCATCCATCCTACGGGCAGACGTTTGCATCCTACGCGGCAGTGCGCCCCTGCGCCTGAAAATCAAATACGCCCCACACTGGCGTGGAGGACACAAACGCCATCCCGTAACCGGAGTAGAAATGATTTCGTTACTTTCATAGGATTCACAGTCGCACTTACCTACAACGCCAGCCTTTGCGGCCGCGATTGCCTCGTGGTTGGGGATGCCATGACGAGCAACCGCTGAAGAGCAGAACACAATAGAGCCGCCCCCAGTCCCCATCATCTTCTTAACGGCTGCCCTGTGCACAAGCACCCGATCGGGGCCAACGATCAGGTACCGGGTGGTGTGTACTCCTGTACATAAGAATGCCTCCGGTCCTTCTGTTGCAGAGCCACAACTGCTGAGGACGTGACGCTCCCATCCTAGAGTACACGCTGAGCCCCCATTGCCAGTCCCGACCCCGGTACAGTGTGGACAGCGGTCACAGGCTTCGGGAAGGATGCGTACACATCCCAATGCACACCAAGACATTTCTCGACTGAGTGTGACTGCATCTTGAGCGTGATGGCTGATGCAATTAAGTTGGCGGATGTGAAACCATCAGGTACCGGTATTGCATAAGGCTTGCACAAGGCCACAGCCGATAGGCGCCTTAACCCATTGGATAGAATAAACGTGACAGGGGAGGAGGAAGTCGAGTAGACGCGGCATGATGCGGGGGGCCCGGTATACCTGAGAATGTAAAAACAAGAATTCAGGTTGAGCTGAACGGTCTGATTAAACTCCTCATCCGTGGTTGCATGTGCGGACTTGAGGACAATAGACCCCACGCAATTCGCTACACCGTCAATCTTTCCAAAAGTATTCGCGGTATAGCTGATCGCCTCCTCTACCTGCGTTGCAGGAGGTTCATAATCGGAACGTCCAGACATTACGGACCGGCGGGGAGGGCGCTCAGAGATATGACCAAACGAGATTGTGTACCCGGGAGGAGGGGAATGGATATCACGAGAGGACAGGGCCTGAATGTCAAATTGAGTTTGGCAAAATTGCACCGCACCTGAAACCGATATGCCACTTACAGGGAATTTCACGACCCCAAGCTCTAAGTCCCCGATCCCAGAGTTCCGACCTGCTTGGAGTCCTTTACGTCCGCCACAAGGTTTGGCCCGGCACAGCCGATGCGACCCCGCAATGCTTCGAGCTTGGCCATGTCGCGCCCCACCAGCGCCACCACGGCGCCAGGCTGTTGAGCCAGTCGGGCACATAGCTCAGAGCCGATGCCGCCATAAGCGCCGAATACCACGTACACTGATGAGATGATATGGGGGAGGGTCGCCAACACTACACCTTATGCCGCCTCAAATGAGCTCTAATATCTAGGCTTCAGCATTTCAGGCAAGGAATACTGGCCACACAAGCATCTTGATACCCACTATGAAGACAGATGGATAGTTGGTGTCGGGCTTCCTGTACGGAATGTGTCGGGCTGATTTAACCTGGACTCGACTGTGACTCACGCTTAAGGAATGCTTGGGTTCAGGGAACCAACTTAAAATGCCGTAAGTATAACACTTCGTGTCGGTAAAGTGATTCCCGGACTGACTGGCGACGAGGGACACAATATTACCGCGCCATACCCCGGCATGTAATAGTGCTTTCCCAACGGTGTGAGCCACTCAATTTATACGCACCTGGTGAGGAGGATGCAGAAGCCTCAGTACCGTAGCTACATCTAAACTTTAAGCTTAAATCGCTTCGCCGCAGGCTGGCTGAGCAAGTGGGCCAGTGGTTAGCCAAGCGGCGCAACATCGCACACCTTAGGCTGTCACTGATGTTACTTCTTGCATAATAAATTTAGGATACAACGCAGGCATAAAATAACGCATTCCGTAAAGTGTTTATTACCTATGTTTTATGACTCAATCGTGTGGCCATTCTGTGCGGGACGAGCAAAAGCTTTGAAAACGCAATTTAAAGTATGGGTTTTATGTATCGACCCCGTACATCTCTGCTTGATGACATATATTCATTATCATCTATTACGAAATCGACTAAAGCTCGAATTTCGCAAGTTTGCATTCTGCATTCAGTAGATTAAGCCTCGCTTATTCCAGGCTGTCCACAGCCTAAAAGCAGAACATCAACCATTTACAGTTTTGTGGAACAACAGGAATGAAATTTGATATGGAAGCTATGGAAACACACCTTGTTACCACGCTGCATCGCCTTTGGTGAATATTTAGGCAGAGGAGCACCTGGCAGGGTATGCCAGACGGATGATACCTAGAAACCTCATAACGATAATCCAGATGGGCGTCTGGGATGTTTAGATGGGATGGGAGACTATGGGATAGGTCCTGTGTAGATGTGCTTCACAGATTTGCAGATGCAGCTTGCAGGAATTCAATATGTGTCTTAATGTGTCACCACGGCCATCCGGAGGCCGTTCCGGGATATGCACATGCGTGCACATGCTGCCCGGCACGAGCCGTCTGGATAGGTCCGGGGGTTCCAGGTGCGCCTTCGTCGCCCTTCTTACCGCATAGGCACCCTTGGTGGTGCGACACCACCACTTATAGTTCATTCCCATAGGCAAGAACGGCGCCACATATTTAGAGGTATCTTAAATCAGCCACTGTTGATAGATTGTACAATTTCTCGGTACACATTGTGATGATTCCTAAGTCGTCACAACGTATTACAAAATCAACCTCACAGCACCTGTCACCAGCAATATTACACGCTGCTCAGCCCTGATAGGAAATGGCGTGCGGTGCTTTGCGTCGGCCTGGACTTCCTATCCTGAAGCGCTGAGGGGCACGCTCGAGGTCGTGATGGTGTCAGGATACTACAACACGCAGCACCCGAAACAATTTAGAAATTGGCGCATGCCCCCAACGGACATCTACACCCCAGAACCAGACAATCAAGCTTGATGAAGAACAACATAACGCAACACCTATGTCATTAGGCTTCTTGGGCTCTTGGGGCCTCGGAATCGGTAAGAAAAAATCCTTGAAACACACTCTTGCGGTGTTGATGTTCTCGCAAATTCACGCGAGCTCTGTTTACACTAATTGAAAATCCTGTGTATACAAAGCTCAAGAAACCCTTTGAATTGACCCTACATAACCTCGTGTTCCAATGTACGGCCCGAAGTCACCAACAGCGGGTCCGGCTATGATATTACGGTGGTCTCAGCGCCACATGGAACAACCTTTACATTGCCATTTAAATTACTTTGCACCAGTGTATCGGCCGGATAAGTGAAAGCTGTGAAACTCTCACCTTTACACATCTTTATGCTCCGTCGCTCTTTATAATCATAGCACACCCTCTGTTACCCATTTATACCTGAACTAGCTTTTCTGAAACCATTCACTATAATTGCATACGAATTCAGAGAGACTCCACATTGAGACTCCAAAGAATAGGCTTTGGTCTGTCGACACAACAGCATGCCAATAAACAAATCCTTCGGGTCATTGATTCAGCGATAAATCTGAGAAGTTTGCACTAGTGCTTCATTGGACTCTTCGATTACCGGGCCCCTTACCGGGCCCCACGACCCGGCTGTTCAGGCGTCAGCCATGATCTCGCTGTTGGGGAAACTTGGCTTCGAGCCTAAGGACCTTGCTACTGAAAGGATCTTCACAATCCCGAACAGCAACAGCATTATTAGCGATAACGACAGCGTTATGAGCACCACCAGCTGCATGGACGGCAAACCTGTAGGGCAGCCTGCGGATGGGGTCGTCGTCGGTCATTTGCGTGACTAAGTGAAGAAGTGTAGTCACAAGCGGATCTCGACACAAAATGGCGAATGTGTTTGGACGTTCAGTACTCTCTCTCAAACACATCGAAAATTTTTTGGTAACTCAGACATAGATGGCTACGCACGTGCTCCACGTTTACGCACTCAAATGTTGCACAGTGCGTTAACTGGTGGCTTTTTTCGGTATCTCATTCTCTGCTAGCAGGAACCGCAGCTGGAGAGCGGGGCGAACTGATGATTACGGAATGATTACGGAACCCGCCAATTGCTGAATACTGTCCTTTATCTGCAGGTGTCAGATTTGATTGCGCAACTTGAGCATCCGAGGCCGCCACGATGGAGGCCAGGAGGGCCTTTGCACGGCTTCTACAGACCTGGAGGGCAGCAGCATCACCACCAAATTCGCCATCATCCCTACCGCCAGCTGTCCTGTTACGGGCGCCACGCGTCTGCCTTCTTCGGTGGACGCTGCAGATGCTGCTGCCACTTTGATTTCCATTGACGAGGCTGCACAGCAAACCCTGGAGCTGTACCCGGCCGCGGAGCCCATGCAGCCAGCAGCGCACCCAAAAACCCCAGAGCGGCGGCTGCCACCTGATGGGGTCTGCAGGAGTGCCGGTCCTGGGCGGGGGAGCAGCAGTGGTCGTCCTGGGCGGAGGTTGAGGCGTTCGCCAAGACGCTTGAGCCGACGCTGGCAGAAGCTGTTCGCGAAGGAAGTAAGTTTGGTGCGGACGTGCTGCATTTCTTGCTAGCTAGCGAGGTGCACGGTACTGCAGATGGCCATTGTGCCTGCATATCTAAGCACAGCTCCCGCTGCATTAATTTTTGGCACTAAAACATGCGCTCTGCCCTACCCGACCCCTCCCCACACGCTGCCTCCTTTAGACCTCGAGCACAATCCAGTTGTTGCGTTTGGGAAGGAGCAGGCTGCAGCTCCAGCAATATCGTACATGCAGCTCAAGCTGATGGGGCTCTATGGCTCCAATCGGTGAGGGACGGCGTCCATCAAGGCCGCATCGCTTGAGGGGCATCGCAAGAGGCGCCCTTTCTTGGCAGACTTCCTAAGGGCTGCCAAGGGAATCACAGAGCCGTGTGTTCAGCGTGGGGGCATTCGGCTCTGATCCAGCTGGGGTGGTTCTGCAGGACGTGCACCCGACGATACATACTTATTCTCCTACGCTAGCTAGCCGGATTGCTAGATGGTTATGTTGAGCCATCGGTTTTGTTTGCCGAGTCATGATGCTTATTGTTGTTTAAAGGCTGTATCATTCATCGACCCTGACGTGGTTATAAAGGAAAGTGGGGTTAAAGGTCTCTTGCTTGGAGCGAGCGGAAGTAAAGGCTGAGGCCTGATGGTGACCGTGGCCATGGCCGTAGCACCAAGGGGTGGCGATGGGCTGAATAGCGCACCACTTCACATATATGAATATTGCAACACACACACAAATATATATGTACTCGCAACAATCCTGATTTCTGACACCTGACACCGCAGGGTCCGCAGCTGCCCATCCCACCGCAGTCCATATAGAACCAAACATAGCCATACCTTCCGCCCTTCACTCTCCCCCCTTTTTCAAGTTAAGACTCCAGAGTGGGCACACAAAAATCCTTCCCACACTTGACAGTAGGATGGCCCGGCAGTTTCATATCATATCCATTATACGATAGCCCCGAGCTGCGGGCTGGGTTCTGCTGGATTTGCTCTGTGAGATGACTTGTCAACGTAATGCCTCGCCCCGGATGGTAGAGGGGCATCGTCACGAGGACCTGGGGCTGTGGAGAATCCAATGTCTCCTATGCGTGCGCACGCCATCATAACCCCTCCAGTCTCATCCGTAAGACTACTACCACTATGCTTACGCAGCCTTGACATGTACTGTCTCGTGTGAGTCGCCGTCTTTTCCCTTACTGCCATCCTACACAACCACCCCACACTGCCAGCTGCACCTCTTGATCGTTTTCTCAGCCCGTCCGCTGGGGTCCCCCTAACCCTAACCTCTCTGCAGGAGGCCGTCCTACATCACCCCATCTCTCCGCGATGGTGCAGTCACGATAGGCTACATTACCTCGCACCATAATATTCACACCGACCAGGTCCTTCTCATGTGCTGAGAACGGAAGGGAAACAGCAGATGCCTGATAAACTACCGGCTGACGGCCGTAGAGACCACAAGGTCTCTATATCGCGGCTAATGCTCTGGAGTCCGGGCGAAGGAAGGTGAAGCAATGACGGCTTGCCTAACATAGCTCCATATAACCCCGGCCATCCCTCGAGCTTTTGTTCACCCTCACACTGCGACGGGCTCCCGCGCCTGCTGTTGAGGTGACGCCTGACCGCCGGTCGGTGGGGGAATGCGGCGTGTCACCTTCATGAGCAAGCCGTTGGCAGTGTGGATGGTGGCGCCGGTAGCCATGCCCACCTGCAGGAAGGATAGCAGCCAGTACTAGCTGAATTGGAAAGCAACGGCAACAGCAAGCGCAGTACAGCAGCAATGGGAGCAGGAACCCGGCAAGTAAGCAGCACCAGGACAAAGCAGCACCAGGGCGGAACGGCCCCATTATGGGTGGATGGATGGGCTCCCAGTCCACGATCCACTCTTTGTATGGCTCTCGCCAGCGCTACCAGCACTTACCACAGCCATCTCCCCTTTTCCGCGGATGCTCAAACCGGTCTTCTGTCACCATCTGCAAGCAGTATCTAGCCTCCCCACCCGTCCCCCACGGGTCCCTTAGCCAAGTCACAGCCATCCACATCTGCCCGCTTCCCTCCCCTTCTTCCTGATCGCCCACGCACCTTCCCCGGCGGCACCGCCAGCCGGAAGTTGAACCTCCGCACCAGCATGGCCATCGCCACCGTGGCCTCGAACATTGCAAACTGGTCTCCCAAGCACTTGCGCGCGCCGCCCCCGAAGGGAATGAAGGCGAAATCCGATGACACCTCATTTGGATACAGCGCTGCACCTCCAGTAACAGCATCCGGACGGTAGCCTGGAGGGGGAGGGGCAAGCAGGAAGATAGGTTGGACCCGGATGAGGGGGCGAAAACTTCCCTCAGGCCTGCCACCTCAATTGGGATGGATGGAGCCGAACATCGGGCTAATGACACAGCAGGCAGTGGGGCCAGTGCAGCAAGTGCTAAGTAAATATGTTAGGATAAGGAAAAGAGTCCAAGGCCCTTCCAAATGCTTCGTGCCGATGGCGCCCGCCCAGTTTCCTCAACTCACCCGCCCATTTTCCCCCGAAGTCGGGATTTGCGAACGTCTCAAAGAAGCGCTCGGGGCGGAACGTGTCAGGATCCCTCCACAGATAGGGGGACCTGTAGAAGAGAGGGAGGAGATGGCTAGCCAGGTGAGGAACCGGAAATGCAAGTATATGTCTAGGCGCGACAATCATGAGGTAAAGATGTTTCCAGGTTGGGTACCGAGCCTTGGTCCTCAAGCAGGTGTTCCCGGCCTCCCTTCTCCCACCGGGGCCCCCCTTTCACTGTTACCGCTCTGTTGCCCCCACTCGCCTGTGAAGGTTCCACACGGAGATGAATAGGTCAGCGCCCTTGCCGATAGGGTAGCCTGACGGGTCGCCTCGCAGTCCGGGAGGCAGAACGTCCTCTCCCAGCGCCCGGCGGATGAGGATGGGAGGCTGCGGGTACATGCGCAGAGACTCGCCCAGCGTCGCGCGGAGGTACGGCATGGCCTTGATATTCTCCAGGGCTATGTATGGCAGAGGCAAGGGGCATATTACCAATTACTCTCATGTTCCCCACCTCCCTCACCAACCTTCATGTTCAGGCAAGATAAGCCGGCTCTGAGTGGGTGGGTTAGTGCACAAGCCAGGAAAGGGGCTACGACCCCCATGCCCCCGACCACCCAGGCACAGTGCGCTTTGCAACCCGCTTGCATTTCCCGCTTTTCCCTGGCTTTGTAACCCTTCCCACCTCTTGCCTCTAGCGGCTGTACCCGCAATCATTCGCGCTCCCTCCCTCCCTCCCCCACCACACATGACGACATTCCCATTACTCACTGGGCACCCTGTCCCCAACTACTCTGTCCACCTCCTCCAGCACTCGGGCCTCAACCTCTGGCGCCTGCACAAGGCAGAACAGCGCCCACGTGAGCACCGCTGCAGTGGTCTCGTGTCCCGCGATGAGCATCGTCATCAGGTCGTCCCTCAGCTGCTTGTTGGTGACGTCCTCGCCGCGCATGTCCACCAGGAAGCGGAGCAGGGAGGGGTCGCGAAGCTGCAGGACGGGAGGCAAGGATCGCAGTGATGGTACGAGGGAGGGACGCTCACAGGAACGGAGCTTAGGCGCGGAAGCACAAAGCTGGACAAGTCACGTGCACTGCTGGGGGAGGAGGAGGACCGAAGAGAGAAAGTGTGGAGATTGAGTCCGGAGGAGGAGCCGTTGAGCACACCGCCTGATTCGTCCAAGCAACATCAAGAGATGAAGGTGATGATAGCGGGA
Source organism: Volvox africanus (assembly GCA_030268105.1). NCBI lineage: Eukaryota > Viridiplantae > Chlorophyta > Chlorophyceae > Chlamydomonadales > Volvocaceae > Volvox > Volvox africanus. The sequence goes on along the minus strand of BSDZ01000089.1, from coordinate 1,862,208 downwards.
AGCCAGTCCGGGGTAAGGGGAGGAGGGAAGAGGGGACTAGGAAAATATCCATGTACCCGTTACGCAAAAGCAAACCAGTTGCACTCAATAATCTAGGAGGGGCTTCTTGAGGAACTAACTCCAGTAGGCGAGTTTGCATCATCACGATTGATCCAGGAGCGCGAGTCCACAATGATTGTGAAGCGAGCAAGATGGCTAGCTAAGTGGCCATATCTGTGACTCGGGAAACGACTTGTGAAATAAAGAGTGATTATGGGTTGGTCGGTTGGTTGGTTGGTAAGAAAAATGGCCTTGCCTTGGAGTAGTCCCTGTTCTGCAGCGCCTCTGCATCCTCCTCCACGCGGGTGTCCTGGGCTTGCCGGATGAGGCCGTCCAGGCAGTCGTTGATGACACGCAGGTCTTGCCTAAACAAGGGAAGAGAGGAGACAGGAAGGACGCGGGGACACGGACACAGACCTGTGTCGCCGTAACGTATACGCACTGCTATGCAGGTATCGCGAATGGGGGTAACATCAGAATCAGATGGAGGCGTACCGACGTGTGCAAAGCCGCGGCCTGGTTTGTAGCTCTGTGGGCAGTGGGCCCTGCGAGATGTGATGCTGCAGTCATGTCAAGGGGTTAAGTCAGGGCAGGCAATAGGGGACAATCGCGGAGCAAGGGGGAGAAGAGAAGGAAGAGCCGGACGATTGCAACGAGACGGGAAAGAGTGAGAAGTAGGTGTGCCAGCATACGGAGGGCGTGGAGGGGGAAAGTGTGTGTTTGGCACGGTAATGACAGCTCGGTGGGATTGTCCGCAAACGGCAGTCACGAGCAGCAACACCTGGTTGCCGTCTTCATGGAACGGGGTACTGAGCACTGACGGCGTTTGGGAGTCTTTTGGACCGTTCCAACAGCAAACCGTCTACAATGAACCCACACTCTCTGGAGGAGGAGGATCCGTTTTGGTGCCATAGTAGCAATATTGGCTGGGAGATTAGCAATTCGGTGATCAAGATGGGCGGACTCTATTTGGCATTGGCGGTGAGCACGGAGCACTCGCTGACGTCATCATGAATGTCAGGCCGATGAGATATGTAACACACTGCACATGCACACACGCAAACATACACACCTACACGAAAGGCGCACCTGAACTTAGCCTGACGGGGCACCAGAACGTCAGCTAACGGCAAATTCCAGTACGGCAGGTAAAATGTTGACCGGTGCTCGGCCTCCTTCAAAACGCCGTACACAGCCTGAATGGAGTCATTTTAGGGGCCACTGACCATTAGGGTGCCAAGTTGTCAGATTGCATGTAGTCATACATCTATGTGCGCCCAGACACAGGCTGGGGAAGGAGCTTATGAAAGGCGCGAGAACACGGGCACTGTACACCGCCGAAAGGACAACGACTCGCTTCCCCCTTCCCTCCACCCTCCACCCTTGCATCCGTCGGGTCATCATCACATACGAGCCCCTTTACCATTATACACAAGCATCGGTGCACCTCCAGCTACCCAATCCGCCTGGGCCTTACACGCAGTCCTACACGTACACATATACATATACCTATAGGTGTAGTGTATTTCACTGCATGAAATCTGTCCTTGCACAGCATACCTCCAGGAACGGAGGTCACAGCTGCGACACAGCGCACCTTGATGACGGGCGATTCGGAGGTTATCGAGCCGAAGTCGTAGTTGAAGACCCCCAGCCCGATGATGTCCAGACCGAGGGACAGGAACTCCGACTCCATGTCCACCACCGCGGAGCCCTGAATGACACAGAGTTGGAGGAAAGAGATTGCCGAGGTGAGTAATACGGAGGGTGCGGGAGAGGTGCGGGGGTCAACAAGACGCATCCCAAGCCGGAAATACGGCATCGAGAGCAGGGAGCTACCCATAAGTAGGCTTTTGGGGGGTTGGGGGCATCAGTGCGGAACGGAAGGCATTCGGCCGGACAGGAAACGGATTCGTCTCCCGAGGGAAGAGCGGGGCTTGGACGCCAACCGGCGATACACGCATACACAGCATGAGCGGGGGAGAGGAGCGGGGAAAAAGAGTTGGGCGGTCGGCCATATGCTGGGACGCCGCTCCCCATACGCAAAGAGCCGCTGGGCCGACCTCGGGGGCTCCGGCTTGGGGCCTCTATTAGGCCTGGCGCGTAGGAACAAGGTCCGGCCGCATTCGGGAGGAAGTAGCTTCCGGCAATGACACAACCTTCTCTTGTTGTGCTCAACAAGAAGTATTCCCGCCGCGTCCTTACCTGTCCTTTGTCCACCGCCGCCTCCAGTTTGTCGATGGATCGCGTCGAGCAGCGGCCAAACATGGACACCATCGCCTCGTAGTACTGCTTGTGGAATGCCGGTACGACAGCGCGTCGCCGCACTCGCCACGTGTCCAGGTCTGCAGGGATGAGGCCCTTACCCATGATGGGCTCCAGGATTTCCGCCAAAACACCCTTGTCATAATTGAATGCGTTGTCCTGAGAGCGGAGACAGCAATCATCAGGGGCACCCGAGCAACATCAACAGACAATTGGGGCAGGAGTATGGACTGGGGTGAAGAACTGCGCGACGTGGGCACTAGACTGACGGACTGACCGGACTCAGGGGCAATAGATTTGGACAGCGTCAGCCGAATCAGGCTGATTCAAGATGATGCGCCGTGATGGAGCTACGCCGTTGGGCAGGACACCATCCAACCATGCCCTTCTGCTGGGCACTGCGGTCTTCGCCACCACCTGCTCGGGAACCACCCGACCCACCTTCAGCAGGTGGCGCACCACCACGGGGTCCGACACCACGATGAAGGCCTTGGGTCCGAACACCAGCTTGTACACACCGCCGCTTTCAATGAACCTATTGTTGGGGTAGGGATGCGGGCGAGAGAGTGTGGCAGGACCATCAGAGAGACCAGGACCTCATAAAACCCATCATGCCATAACACCCAGTACCCCGTCCAAGCCGCCCAGTTAAGTCGGCAGGTGCACTGCATCCAGTGGACTTGTTTATTCCAGTGTGGCTCTCTCTTTCACGAGCCTCGAGGTCCCCCTTTTCAGCAAAACAGGCAGCGCCCAAATTCATCACGTCAACATGCTGTACCTGCCCTACGACCAGCGCCATCAGCTCTATATCAATCAAGGCGTAAGGCTTCACAACACACAGAGGCACAGCGAACCCAGCAGCGGCGAGGGAGTGTGGCGCAGCGCAGCACTACCTCCACCCCCTGGGCGCACGGCGACAGAGGCTGGGTAGTGTTCCGGGTTCATAGCTTCATGCCCAGCAGATCACCGCACGCCACTACGGCAATCACCATTACCCATCCCTTGTCTGCAAGACCACTACCCCCAAGCAATTTTCGCCATATTCCGGGTCAATGCAACAACTTGGGCGCATACAGACACGCAGCTGGTTATTGCCACAGCTGCAGCTGGGCAACCGAAGGGCCCTTCCATCTCCCGGACTCCACAATAGCGCTACGCTGAGCAGAGTACCACCAACACCACCAAGGTTCTAAGAGGATTATATACTGATGGGCAATTCCCCTAGAACGTTCACCTCTTCGGTTGCTTTGTGCAGTTGCCTTCTGTGGCTGTGCTGCTGATGACGCCACTCCCTTCCCCCTGACCCCCAATCTCCAACCCGCTAAACGCGACCTCCCAACCATTGTCCTCAAATACTGACCACTGGTAAAGAGCCTTGAACAGCGGCTGGTCCCCCGCCAGGTCGCTCAGCTCGCCCTCCGCTACCGGGATGTTTTTGCCGCCCACGTCTGGCTGAAAGTAGCCCTGGCTCACCTCTGTCAGCAGCCGGCTGAGACCATCTGTTAAATTGCCCTTTCCACGGAAGTAGGCATATACAATGGCGGCTAGGCCAGGGGCGAAGAACAGCCCGAGGGCAACAGGGTCTGGGAGGCCCCTGGGGACAAGCCGGGACTTGGAGCCGATCGAGCGGCCATGCTGACCGGGACGCAGAGGAGAAGTTGTCGGTAAGCCAACGCTGCGTTGCGGGACGACGCTGCTAAAAGCCCGAGCTCGGGGGCTGCAGCCGGTGAAAATGCGGAGCTCGCGAATAGGCCGAGTTGTGGCCCCAGCAGGCGAGCGGCAATTAAATTGGTGCATGGTACTCATATTAACAATCCAGAGGTAGCGTTGGCACGTTTAATGTATCCTGCCGAACCACTGCTGGCAATGCGTCGTAATGTTTGCCGCGCGATTAGGCTTGAATAACATCCAGCTAAAAAAATACCTGAAACTGCATCATGTCGTTCATATAAACGGTCAACATGCAGTCAATATATACTTCATTACCTCTTGAAGTGAATCGCGGCGATCTTGGCGTGCCGTACGCCGTTACCTAAGGACCCGAAAGCAAATCAAGTTGTGGCATGACAATTGACGAACCGTGAGAAGCATGCGTTTGCAAGAAGTACTTTTTGTCTTCGCTAGAATATAATGAACTCCTGCGACGACTGTCCTAATTAAAATGGGTATAGGATTTTTAATCAGTCATAGTTGTTTAAGCGCTGAAAATGCGTTGGAAATGTTTCTCAGCCGCCGAATGCTCGGTCGGAAGCATTGGAAAGCGCATCGGGCTGCGGGGTCTCTCCAGCACTCCCGGTCTACGCAAAGCGCATGGGCAGGTAACCGTGTTAAGTTTTGTATGGATGGATATTGGTGTGTATGCATGACGTATGCACACAGTTTAGTAATATAAACTGCCCTGGCCTTGCACCGCCGTGCAGGTCAGTCACAGAATGTTCCAATGGGTAGATATATTGGATATCAGAGCTTTTGGGAATTCAGTTCCTGCTAGCGTGGACACTACGTCAACCTCCTCGGGCATATCTCCTCCTTCTACCGAGCTGCTCCCGGGCCAGCCTGTAACAGCAGAAACCTTCCAAGAGCAGCAGTGTGGATCATATACCAGCAAACCCACGCGGACGCGGCCTCCACGCCGCCGGCAGCAGCAGGAGCTGCTCTGGGGTGCTCCACCATCAGCAGAACCCGCGCATCTACCAAGAGACGAGGCAGTGAGTACACCAGCAGGATTCCCTCGCCCCAGTCCTCATCCATCATGTCCACAGCAGCCGCAACAACAGGAGCTGCTCCGGGGCATACGGCCTGCAGCAGATGTCTTCACACCGGCACAGCAACTCCATCCGTCTCATCAGCCCCAGCCAGCCGCTGCTGAACCCATCTGTGAAGAGGATGGCCACGTCGGCCCTGTGGACATCCTAGCGCAGCGCGACGCGGTGCTACTGGCACGCATCGGCCGGCACCGCAACCGACAGATCGTGGGTTCCATTCCACCCCAGGCGCCTGTTATCCCCTCCTGTGTTGCGGCGACCGGCGATTCCCCCAACCTGCGAAATGGTGCGGAGATGGCTCTGATCCCGCCGCTGGATTATACTGGAGAAGGTGGCACACATCTGCAGCCACGAGAAGCCGGTGCGACTATTTCATCGGGGGCTGCTGAGAGCACTTCGGCAACAGGAGGTAGTGATGGTGTTGGGAGTGGCCACGGTGGGGATAGCAGAGGGCCGCGTGGGGTAGTCCTTCGGCTTCGGCGCCATGGCTCCAAAGATACTGCCGCGCCACGCCGGATTCGACTGCCATTACCCGAGAGACCCAAGCCCTGGGCTATCAAGTTACTTCTGGAGCCGATGCAGCCGGAGCAGCAGGCGCAGTGTCGTCAGCCGCAGAAAGGGCGTGGGGAGGAACTGGAGCAACTGGAGCTGCTGGCCGGTCTGGAGGAGGGCTATGTGGCAGATCCAAGAGCTGTAACACCCCCGCCGCCTTTGCAGGAGGACGGAAAGGGGAAAGGGAGGCAGAAGCAGAGTGGACAGCAGCAGAAGCGGCAGGAAGGATTTAGTCTTGGGTCACAAGATATGAGTGAGAAGAACAACGCGGCTGGCCTCGTCCGTCGGGATGCGGATGAGCCGCACGGGCCAGAGGTGCATTGTGAAGAGCGACTGGAGCGCCAGGGGGGTGAGCAGGAACCGCAGAGTTGGGAGCAGGGTACGGGCACCGTTCAGGAGCGGCTTACGGTGCAGATGCAGCCGGAGCGTCAGCAGGCGCAGCAACAGGGACACGAACAGCAGAAACGGCGACAGCAGCGGAGGCGGCACCACCACCACCACCAGCCTGAGCATAGACAAGCAGCCCAGACGCAGCAAGGACAAGCGAACACGCAGGTACGACAAGCGGGTCAGATCGGGTGGATGGTTGACCCCGACCCCGGTCGTTCGGTCGCCGCTCACCCAGATGGAACCCTCTGGAGCTACTGCAGCCCTCGGGACGTGGGGCCTCTGGCCACCCGGATGCTGCAGGTTCTGTTACAGCCTCGCCGGGAAGCGACTGAAGAGGGCGCACAGGAGGCGGTGATGTCACTGCAGCAAGGCGACCAGAAGCTTGGCAGCGAGCCCAACGAGAACTACGGGGCAAGAGGTAGCTTAGCCGGAGGAGACGGCAGCGTGGCCGATTGGAGCGACTCTGAACCCAGCAGCGGCACATGCCACATCCTGGCGACGGGTTCCTATCAGACATATAACCTGTTGCGGGCTCTGTCATATGCACAGGGCGCTCTACGGCTGGCGGCCTATAACCGGCCGGAGGGAGCAACCCGTCTCGAGTTCGTCTCCGACCCAGCCACCAACACGGCGGGTCCCGCCCTGGCGTTCACTGCCGGTGATGTCTCCTTGTCGGAGCTGCGCATGTACTTTGAGCAAACTGTCCAACATAGCACTGGGCCAACGCCGGAGCTAGGGCGGCCACTGCCGCCGCGTTCATCGAGGAAAAGGGACGACGTGGCCGTGGATGCACAACATGGTCCGACGGTCTCAAAGGCGGGGACGGCTTCCAAAGACGGGCGGGGCAACACTGTACCGGGAAAAGTGCCTCCACCGTCGGTGCCGCTCCAGGGATGGCCTGATGACGCGGAACAGTTGGAGCCCCGAGCCTTAGTATCTGTGTTCCTGGTGCAACCACCTCTGGATTTGCCGTACGGTGGCACCGTCGTGGCACCTGCTATGGCAGGCGGTGGCTTGCCTGCACTAGCTGTCAGCACCGCTGCGAATGTGGACACGCTATCCAGGCTGCTGACGGCGCGGCTCCGTAGACATGGGTACTGCTGCATGCGGGCGCTGGGGCGAGGCGCTGCGAGCCGCACCATGGAGATCCTGTCCGCTGCTAGCGGGGTTCTGTGCCGGGTCGGACTGGGAGTGTTGGCCTTTCCCCGCATGGGGCCTCTGGGCACGCAGCCGCGTGCGATGATTCCGATATCAGTGGGGTCATCTGCTGCGGCGATGGCTTCAAGCCCTCCCGTGATGGGATGCAACAAAGTGAGGCAGGGTGCAAGTAGGTCGCCGGTAAATGCGGAACCCGCTGCGGCTTCAGCCACTGCCGCAATCGCTGCTGGTCTGGATCCAGTGCTCATGGACAAGGCGCCGCAGCTCGTGCTGGAAGTGGTACTATGTGGTTGGAGCGAGTGCGGCCTGCCGGTGGTTTCGGAGCGACTGGGTCCCCCAATCCCTGTGCCAGCAGGTGGTGCCGCAGCAGCGGCAGCGGCGCCCCCCAGCGTCCGGGTGGGACATCCCGGGGGGACGGAGTCGGGGGGCGGAATTATACCGCAACACGGGACGGAGGGGCGTGGGACCGCACGCTGGGTACTGCAGTCCGTAGCGGCTGTCAGAAGAAGTGATCGACGGAGCGGCCAGGTCTCCGCCGGTGGATCTCCGCCGGTCCGCCTCGTGGCGCCACCGCCAGCTGCGGCCAGTTGTGAGGTGCGGCTTGGGAGCCCCAACAGTGGCCCTGACACACGCACTTCCGCGGAGCATGTAGCCCGCAATGTGATGGAGGGCCGGCGGGTGGTCCTGACTGCAGGGGGGCTAGGGTCGCTGCTGCGGCTGCCCGTGGTGGTATTCCGGGCGCAGGGGATGCTGAGGGAGCTGGAGCGGCCGCTGCGGAGGTTGCTGGTGTTCACGGTAAGGGCGGGCGGTTTCGAAGCCCCGGGGGAAGCGGCATAAGGCACATGTATGCAGATTGGTTGGTGCTGTGTTGGCGTGCGGGGCCCGCAGGTGGCTTGTCTGGCGCCATGCTGCACCCCATCTCAACTTGCCGGCCGATTGGTATTTTGTGTGCGCACCCTGTCGCACACCCTGTCATTGCACGTCGTCAAAGCCTGGGTTGGATTTCATCCTTATCCCCGACGTCTGTCGTTACCTGCACACCATGTGCACTTTTGATAGGAAAGCGGTCCACCTCGCTGATGTGGACGCACCCGCCCCTCCTATCCTCTATTCTCTGCATGTGTCTGTGTATGCATGGGACCCGGGGTACTATCACACCCTGGAATGCCAGCTGCATACCCAGGACACCGATTCGGCCGCCACAAGCAGAGGGGAAATGCCGCAGGGACCTCAGGGGGGTGCGCAACGGCAGCCCATGCGCCAGCCCCAGCCGCAGCGGATGGAGCAGTTGCAGATGCCTCAGCAGCAGCGACAGGGTGCTTCGATCAACTTGGAGGACGTGCACCCATCAGAGGGAGCGGTGGATGCGGAAACGGAAAGGAGGGAGTTGCGTGCGACAAACGGGGACGACTCGCTTGCTGCGGAGGTGCGTAATAATCTAGTGGTGGTGGTGGTGGTGATGGGGGTTGGAGCGTAAATGAGTGGGGGGCTGCAAAGTGATTGATTAATTGCGGAAATGCTTAATTTACAAAAATAATAAAGCCTCTCTTGTCCTTTTTTATACAAGAACAAGGATTTATTGGGAGGTCGGAAGATATGACGAAGAGAAGAGAAGACGGCGAAATGAGAAGACGACGGACTGCGGGTGACGGCTAATGCTGACAGCGCTGATTTGGTTGCATCCCAAGTTGAATGCGGGCGCAAGGAGCGTCTCGTGTGTGTGCGGAGTCGTGTGGTTTGTGGCCTGTACCCGCAATCATCTGCGATCTCCGCGGGTGGCCAGGCGGATCATCTGCTGCCGATTCAGGCAACATGGAGCTGCCTTTGTCTGTACCCTTGATGCAGGTGTTACGTGTGCCAGTGTCCGCGCTCCAACACCACCTGGACTCGCTGCCGGCATTGCCGCCTGAATACATCAACGCAAGGTCCACTAAAAGACACCTTTTGTCGTACGATCCTGGACATGCCGAGTGTGAGGACGACTTAAAAGGTGGTAACGAGACCAGTCGCGTTGATCAGCAGAATGTGGAGGCCGCCGCTGCCGCAGCGGCAGAACACCTCATCCAGTACGGCACCGCGATCCTCGTGGGAACGTCCCCCGGCAGCCGCATCACAGCGTTACTTGCTGCGGCGTGCGTGTCGGAGGGCTTCATGCGCAGCGCTGGGTTGACGGTGCTTGTTCGCGTGGACAAGAACCAGGCCAGATCGCTGGATCCCGCCCTGCCTCACCACCGGCGGCAACGGCAAGTGTGTGCGCCCCACAACAACAATGTCAAAACGGTGCGCTTGGGTTTGGAAGGATTAAGAGTTTCCCGCTTAGCTACATACGGCACGTTGCGGGACGTGTCTCTCCATGCGTACCTCATTCAGGCAGCCGCCGAGACGACGAATCCGCATTACAAACAAGAAGGTGCAGGAACCGCATGTTGGAATATACTCTGTACTCATTTAACATCCTGGCTGTGTAAGGTGGGGCCCCGGCGCTGTGAGCTGCTCTGCGGTTTCCAGTTGACGGTATAGCCCCCATGTAGCACCACCATTATGTGCTACTGAGCTGTTCGAATCGTGAGGCTACCTGCAATGGCGGCGATTGCGTGTCGCAAGCCCATTTCCTTGTATGGGTTATCGCAAGGGGCCGACACATATGCAGGTCGGACAAGCATACTCCCAAACTTGCCCATGGATTTACAATTTAACATAACACACTTCCTCGCTGGTGCAAGGCTATTATGCCGCCTTTTGCATCAGCAGCCTGCATACAACCTGGGGAACTGACCCAGACTGCATAATGGACGGACCCCTTCACTTACAGACATCCACGGGACGGCCGCCGCCACCGGACTGTTACCAGCTGCTGCTCTCCCGAATGGATCGACGGGTCGGAAGGTTGCAGCTGCTACGGCCCAACGACCTGGCGGCTGCAGGAGGAGGAACGGTAGACAGGAGTTCGGCCTCAGGAAGGCGTTAAGTCTGCAGCAGTGTTATAGTCTCTGGCGTGGAATGAAGGAACTCAAGACCTTGGCGTGTCCGTGCTTATGATTGTGTTACGCCTTGGCGATATGCAACATTGGACTATTAAGCGAAGGCAACAGGCCTTGGTGATCATAGACGTGACCAGAACCTTCTATATTACCTTCTGTATTGGCGGGAGGTTGTACCGGGGAAGGTTGCATGACACGAGAAGTCGTGTCTCTGCAATTTTGGCCAACCGATTTGATGCGCATAGCTCTCGGACATTGGATTGCCACGTCTCTATAAACATCGCTTTGGGAGGCTTTGAGAGATGGAGTCAGCTGAGGCTGTCATCCGGGTGCGATTGTTGGTCCAAGGAGGGTTGTCAAGTGGCCAAACCTGCCGTACCGCCGCACTGGAGGTGGCACTTGAGCTTTGTGAGCAACTGATCAATCCTATCCACTAGCACTGCAACTTACTGATGCACAGAACCCCAACCCGGACTTGGATACGGCTCCAAAAAAGAGGGTGATGATAGTCCCCAGTGAGGGACGGTTGGAAGAACGGCATCGCGGTCATTTGCACCGATTTGTTCACGCATGAATGCACACGTGATGTCAATGTCAAACATCCTCAGCCCACCTACATATGCACGGGCACTCGCGGGGTCGAATCATGTACTATTGCCGTGTACTATTGCTACTGAGGCTGCTGGATCAGCTCGCTGCAACTTATCCAAGCACGCCGCTAACCTCGCGCAACCAACTTATCCAACTGGCAAACTCCGCTTCCGACGCTGTCAACCAAATGAGGAAGTGGTATAAATTTGGTTGCCGCTGCTACCAAAGGTGCCTGAGCATACCCTTGCCTTTCGAGCAGGCCCCAAGCTCACGCCAATCCAGCACATGTCTGCCTAAGGGTTCTTATCCTTTGAGAACGGTAAGAGACCCAAAACAAATTGTCGTCACGACTGCCACACTTGACAAGTTGTCACCTGTCAGCTGTTATTGCACAACCATCGCAGAGTAAATAATAACATGCAGCTTAGCCGCATACCCCAGTCCTACTTCCAAAACTTGTGTACAAGCTGCCCTGGCGTACGGAATACGGTCCCACATGGAACCTGTAGAGGTCACATCTATCCCCATAATGACGCGCCAGTGACAGTGACCGAACAGCACTAAGTGTCTATTGATGTAATATGTAATTCATCTGTCAGCTAGCGCGTCTTCACAGTTTCAGGCTGTCAAGAGTGGTAACGGCAGGCCCCGACGCATCGCCCACACAACACCAATGGCTCCCACTAATCCTAGCGCCCAAGTCGTCCAGAGGTCTTAAGGACAGGAGATCCCAGCTTCTAACACGGCCCATGATGCAACCTGCCGGTCCCAGTCTACCCGGTGTTCCCCCAATACTACCCCCGGCGGCCTGTCATCGTCACCAGTCTCCGCCCTGACCCAGCTCTAGCCCCGCCCGCACCCTGGCCGCTCTGCTGCTGCTTAGCCAGGACCGCATTCAGGGCCGCTTCGACGGCCGACCGCGGCGAGAGCTCTGCTACCATACTGCGCACGACCGCATCCCCCTCCGCCTCGAGCTGCGCAGCGGAGCTCTGCAACCGCAAGCATTCGCCCAACACGCTGCGGAGTGGCGAGTGCAGCGGATCGGGATTGAATCCTTTGGCAACGATTTCATAGATCCCGCTGTCGCCATTGCCATTGTCCCCCGAGGAGTTACCGGTAATGTCGCTACTGCTGCGGCTGCTGCCATCACCGCTGGCGGTGGTGCTACGGCTGTCGGCATGCTGCAGCAATGGCCGGTGAGGGGCCGGCTTTGGCAGGCTACTCAGGTTTCCGCACTTCAGCACCTCCACAAAAGCCCTTGAATGGGGCGGGTTGGTACTTTCAAGACCCATGCCTGGATCTGGGTCCCTGCCTTGTCGCCCCGATAGTGCCGCCGTCCTACATGACCCAATGCGGTCATCCACGCGCGATGGGGGCTGCTGCGTCAACTCCTGCTCTATACCGGCCCTGTCTGCGGTGGACAGACTGGCGCATAAGATACCGTCATGCGACCAGCTCTGCGACCCTGCCGAGTGAGCCCTGACACCAGCTGCCTGGCCGCTGGTGGCAGTCCCCCCAAAGCAGATACCCGATACATTCGGTTGATAGTTCGGCTGTAATGGCCCGTGCGCGATGGACCTGCGACCTTCACGTGGCCCTATCTGATCTGCATCGGTTGTAGGCGGCACTTCGGCGGTGCAGCGTGGCGACTTCCGGACAAGCCCCGCCAGCGTGGCGGCCAGTTTCAAATTCCCTCTGCGCCGAGCAATCAAGAGGACCTCCTCTAGCGGATCCGCGCACGGCCGCTGCAGCTGCGATGATTGCGGCTGGGGTTGGGGCTGGGGTTGGCGCTGGAGTGGCAAGGGTGAGTGCCTCTGCATCGTCGCGTGCCCCTGTGTCGGCGAGGGTGTAGCTGAAAGTGCACGAGGCAGGGCGTCCACTGTAGCCCGCTCCGGACTTCTTTCAAGGCCACCGCTCGTCCCTGTACCATCGTCGCCACTCCATTTCAATTGTTGTTTGGCGCTTCCATCTGGGCTTCGCTCTAAATGTCCCCCCTCCAGCCCCTGCATTCCTTTTGCGGAGCTGTTGCGACCACCGCTACTGTCGCCGTGCCGGTGTGGTGACGGCCACTGCGGTGTGCGTACCGGTGAACTGCGGGTGGGATGCACCGTCACCGCCTCTGATATCGTAAGGGGACTTGCTGCTCCATCCGCAAAGTTCGTTCTATCTGGCCACCCGGCAGCACCTGCTGCAGGGTCGCCGTACAATGGCTGTGGTTGTGGCTGCAGTTGCAGCTGAGGCTGCGCAGCCGCCCGCCCCGGAGTACGCGCAGAGGATGTCGACTGGCTTTGCGGCCCTGCCGGCTGCAATACTGCCGAGGTGGCACGGCCAGCGCTGTCTTCTTCACTGAAACTGCTTCCGTCATCCTCGTCCCAGACACCCGGACGTACAACACGGCCCTCAGATCGCCCTTGAGGATGTTCCTGCTGTTCCTGCTGCACGGCCGGCCTGGAAGACAGGGATTGTTGAGGCTGCGCCCTCGGAGGAGATCTCTGTTCGTTGGCCCCTGCCTGGTCGCGAAGCACTTCATCTGCGCCTGCGATGAATGTTGCCAAAAGACCCCCCGCTGAGCCGCCACCAGACTTCCGGGAGGCTGCACGGGCACGATCAATACCACCAGCCACTAATGCAAGTGCAGCGGCGGCAGCGGCCGTGCTAGGGTACCATTCCGTGTGAAGCGCATCTGCTAGCCCTTCTTGCCAGGAGAAGTTGGCTCGCGTCGTGCCACGGGATTGTTCTTCCGCCGCCTTGACGTCAGCGGTGTGTCGCATATTATCCTGACCAACACCCACTGGGCCACCACCCGCTTTGGCAGCGGGCCATGCAGCCCCCGGGGCATGGCCTGCAGCAAGGCGCGCATTCACGCTCGCCGCCTCCAGACGCCGCAGCGCCGCGTCAAGCACATCCACCCTCGCAGGCACTTTGGCTGCGCACCCCTTCTCTGGAGAAGACCACTCACCAGCTGCCGAAGGCGCAAGCAGTGGGCCGTTGCGGAGACACTCAGCTCCGTAGCTTGGCTCCGCCATGGCATAAGAATGCTCATTCATGGCGGGAGCATCGCTTCCGTCACGAGCTGCGAATATGGGCGTCCCGGGGGCGCTTAGATTGGTTGCTCGGCCTAACAGAGCGTCAATTCCATCTAGAAGCCGCAATCCTACTAGATCCCCGTCCCGTCCACAAGTAGCTGCTGTTGCGCCGCCACCCGTGTCCGCCTTGGCCAAGCGCCGCCCGGCGATGGTACTTTCGGTGGCAAGTCCGCTCTCGGCAGCGGCGAGTTGCAGTGAGGTGCAGTGCACTGAAGATATGGCGGACTTGGACTTGGCCTCCAGCGCACCCAACAGCGCCTCCAATTCCGAGATACTGGTTCCCGAAGGGTTGAGGTCAGAAATCGCGTCAGTGGTCCCGCTAGAGGTGGACTCCAATCGCCCAGCTGCGCTGTTGCCCGGCACCCAGCCATCGGCACGACCCAACGGCGTGCTGCTACCGGTCTGAGAGGGGCCCGCTTGCGGCCCCTGCTGGGCTGCCGGTAAAGGTGTCACCGATGACTCTGTGGTACGACGGTGCGCCCACTCATACGCGCTGTACAGAACAGGTCCAGACAGGTGCTCAGACGCTTCAGTTGATGGCGCGAATACCGTGGCAGGGGCCAGGTCCACGGACGAACTTGCCCAAGACGAAGCTGGACCGGGCGGGTGGCTCCGATGCGCCGGTGCGGAACGGCAGACTGCGGTGCCCAAGTAGGGATTAGTGCAGGCGCCATTCGGCACTGCGCCGCCATGGTGCAGTTGGCCAGCAGGGACTACAGAGGAGTGCTGCGGCTGCTGCACTATACTTGACGGCGCTGGGTGGAGTCCGGCTTGCAACACGGTGCCCTGATGTACGAGTTCGGGCGTGGAAGCTGCACCAGGTACAGCTGGGTCGGTCCCCACAGAGCTCCAGCTGGACGATTGCGACGGCAATGTCGGTTGAGGTTGAGGTTGAGGGTTGAGTTGACCCACAGAACGAGAGTCCTCCTGCGCCGCTGCCCGTGCTGCTGCTGCTGCTGCTGACTTCACCTGCCCTGGCAGCACGGCAAGGTCATCGCGGCCAACTTGCACTTGCGCCCAGTTGCCAAACCCACGGGGAGTCGGCGCCGCGGAAACGGTGGCAGCTGCGGGGGCGTGCCCATTTCCTGACCATGTAAAATGCAACGAACCCAGAGACGCGTCGTTCTGATCACCAATTGAATTACCCATTCCTTGATGTCCTTCCGCCCGACCATCAGCCGCGATGAGGTCAATACCGCTCGTGTCACCGAGCTGTCCATCGCCACTGCATCCAGATGGGGACGGAGTGGATGGCGGCTTTTCACACCTTGCCATGACTCCGTGGGAGAGCGACTGCGGCCCCAGCTCCAACGATGTCATCACAGGCCGCAGCTGCATCAAGTCCGCGTAGCTGGCCTCACCGCTGCTGCTACTGATTAGAACGTCAAGTTGGTTGGGCGGCGAGAAGATTGGATTCAGTGGCAGGGCCTGGTCGTGGTAGTGTTGCCCAGTACCATCCGGTGGGGATTCGCCTCGAAGCGATGGTCCACAGGAATCATGAAGACCGGGAGTTTCCTGCCCAATGAAGCGCTCTGTTATCGGTAAGGACAATGCCAAGTAGCCGTCTTGCCGTGCGACGGCGCAGCTACTGCCCTCCCCGCCAGCAGATGGCGGCGCGAACATGGCATTTCGCAACGAGATTCCCGACGCGGCTTCGGACGTGCCCACCATGTCTGTGGTATTGCGCCGCGACCAGGCCTGCAGCGAGCCGGGGCTAGCCAGGCTGCTGGTATCCCCAGATGACGCCACGGAATGGGGGGTGTCGCCATCCTTGCCGTTGCCACTGCCACGGGGGCTGACCCCGCGTGCAGCACCACTGGGTGAGGAAGACGATTGCACCGGGCGGGAGTGCGAGTGTGGGTATGGCTGCAGGATGATATTTATGGTATGCGGTACCACCGAAGGGGCTGTCACTGTGGGCGCCAACGCCCGTGTTGATGCGCCTGCTTCAGTTGCGGCAGCCTGTGGCCTGGCTATGTTGGCGGCCCATCCAGATGGCTCCACAGCACTGATGGCACCACTACTGCTTCTGCCGAGGCTACTGCTGCTGCTTCTGCCGCCGCCATTCTGCTGGATCCCGGCCGATATGCGCACAGGTTCCGGAGCACAGCTGGCTGTCAGCACACGTTCGGAAGATCTCGCCAGGCCGGGCGGCTGCAAGGGAGGCGGCGGTGGGGGAAGGATGGACAGCGTGTGCTGCGCGGAGGTAACTTGTGCGCTAGGGCCTTGGTACGCGTGGTAGGAAGCCTCGGCGGGTGCCTTAGCGGCTGCGGAAGCAGCGGTGGTTGGATTGTTGATACCGAAGTCAAAAGGCTGCGAGGAAGTTGGAGTGGATTCCGTGGCGGCCTCGAGCAGACCCAGTGACTTATTGCTAGCGCGGCCGATGGTGGTGCTGCTGCCCTGCCGTATCTGAAACATTGGCCCTGGCTCGGGAGGCACGCTAGCAATGGGAACCCGGGAGATGGGTGTCTTCGACAACTGCAGCGGCACTTGTTGAAGTGGTTCCGCGGTGGAACGCGCAAAGTCGTTTGCAGCTGTCATGGGCTGCGGAGCCGCGGAGCCTGCGGCGGTTGTCACACTGCTCCCTTGCGAACCGGCAGCAGGCGGAGGAAGAGGAGGAGGGGTTGCGGTGGCCATCCCATCGATTGGCAATTCCTCAGAACGTGAAGTGCTGAGCGTTGTGGCACGGCTTGCAGAAGTGCTGCCGGACGGTCCTTTCTGCGACTGTGGCCATGGCTCCGGCTGGCAGCTCGCCGTCATGACCCTTGCCTTGTGGGGCGGCTGCGGCGCTGCGGGAAGCGGAACCGGTGCCGCTGCAGCCGTGATGGTGGCAGACGGTGGACCCTGGGCCTGCACTGCGCCACTCTCCTCCCGAGCACCATCCCCACGCTCCCCTCGTTGGACCGAACCATCCAATCGCTCCAGATACTCCCGCAGCGCGTTGGCCTCATCGCTACCCCCATCCGCCCCAGCCATCGTCACCATACTGGCCAGCAGCGGGAGCAGGATGGACCCCCCGGGCAGCGCAGCCAGACTGCGGCCCGACTGTAGCATCCCGTACCACGGCTGCGAAGTGATGTTCGGCGCGGCCAGCGCACCTGCCCGGCCGTTACGCTCCTCGGCATCAGAGTAGCAGCGAGCAAAGGATGGCTTTACAGTGCCTGGAGAAGATAGACCGCCAGTATCCACGGCGGTGCTGGCCCCAGACTCGGATCCGTCCTGCCCAGCGGAGGACAGGACTGTAGACCGCGCCTGCGGTGATGCGACAGCTGTGGCAGCGATGGACGTGGAGGGCAGCGCCGCTGCGTCCAAGCAGACTTGCCGCAACCCCTGAATATCTAGCTCAGCAGCCGCAATGGCAGCGGTAGCAGCGGTACGCCCTCCAGAGTGGATCAGCGTCCGCCACGCGTAGAAAACCCTGTAATATCAGATGATGGCAAGGGGCAATACAGAAGTCTGAACGAACCTGGCTTTGTGGAGGGTGTCGCAGTGTGCGAAGAAATTGCCATTGGAAGCCACGCTGGACAACCCATGCAGCGCATCAATCGCAGCCCAAACCCACAGGCTGTGCCCCTTGCAGTAACACCCGTAGCTGATGTAAATCCCCGAAACCAGCTGCCAAAACTCCAAGATAGGATACATGCCAGGAACACATGCTAACATGCAATATAGGCACCTGCACATCATAGGCCAATCATCTCGTCGCTGCCGCTCCAGGCGTGCGTACGTTGACCAGGCAGTAGTCACCGCGGCCAGCAGGCGCCGCTCTGCACGGGTCCGCAGCAGCCGGCTGCAGGTTACCAGATGCTGCAGCGAGAAGACCGTCTGGTGCCTCCAGCCGACAAACACTGCGAAACGGGGCGGTGACAGAGTCGTGTTCAAGGGTCTTCTTAACGGAGTCATGTGGGAGCATTTGCACACCACAGCATTGGGGAGCGCTGGCCAATGCGGTGGCAGGGCGGTACGCAGGGAGAGTGAAGATTAAGGAGTCTGGGAGCATGTTTGTTAGCCGTGCAGAAGGTGCAAACCACAGCTTGGCACTGTTGCAGCTTGCAGCGTACGGATTCGAAGTAGATTGCTACACCATTGCTACCCCAACACTTATAGGTTCCCGTGACCAGGCCCTTGCCGGAGAGAGTCCTTAGCGCGCTCTCCCACGGCCCCACAGGATTACATATTTCGTGCCTTGGTACCTCGTTCGAAACTTACCCTGCCGCTTAAACCGCATCCATGCCACCGTGTAACGCTTCTCTGCTGCCTCGCGCATCTCCGCTGCCGTCGCAACGGCCTGTTGCCAAGCTTGCACAACCCGATGAAGCAGTGCAAGCCGTACGTCGAGCTTGTTCCTCAACTTGTCCTTCAGCCGCTCCCTCTGCTCCCGCACTGCTGTGCGCCACGCCAATATCACTGCGCGGGCCATGCGCCCCATTCGCAGCGCTAAAAGCTTGAAGCACCTCCGCCGTAGTCGCCCAAATAGCCTGGCTTTTTCGCCCCATGCGGCAAGACAGGTCGCTGCCCAGCTGCGAACTAGGCGCCGCGCCATGGCCATGGCCGCCGCACGCCTGGCCCTGTTGCCTGCCACGGTTCCCATCCAGCGCTTGAAGCATGCATAGAGCAGTAGGCTCCTGCAACGGGCTCTATGTCGAGCCGCAGCGGCCTTCAGCTGCACCTGACGTGCCACTACAAACCGCCAGGTATTAAAGGCAGCGTGTGCAAGACGCCGCGGCTGCATTGCCAGCCGCACCAGCGTCGGCAGACGCATGCACAGCATCTCCGCCACCGCCGCCGTGGCAGCTGCACCGCCGCGGCCTCCCGTGATACTCAAGCCACCGTGTGAAGCCATCAGGATGCGCAGGATGGCTCCCTGAGGGCTTTCCGCGTGTGGAAGCGCTGCAGCTGCCAGGGCCAGGGCCCGTGCCGGCACCGGCACCGCAGGGGAAATTGCCTGGGAGCCCGCACCATTGTGCCACCTGCAGAGAGCAGCGCACCATATTCCCCCCGCACCTTGCATGACCTCAAGTAACAAAGCTTGCAGTGCTACAGAGTGACTGGCGGCGAACCAAGCTCGCAGCACTCCGCGTGCCACCAGCTGCCGCCACTTGCTACGCAGCAGGCGGCCAAAACCCGATACACGGGCACAGCGGGCAGCCCAGCGTCGCCACGCTCGCAACATCCCGCGTATCAGCAACACCGCGTGCTTCTGCTTACAGCGTTGTATACGGTGCCGCAGCAGAACACGCGACCGCATCACATGCAGTGCAGTCTGCAGCAACTGCCATTCGTAGCCCTGGCGACAACGCCGCAGCACAGCCACGCCGGCCTGCATCGTTGCACAGCGACGGCGCCAGCCGGCCAGCACACGAACCATTAGGGCGCGGTTGTGCCGGCGCATAGTGGTGTGCCACAGTTCCCGCCGTAGCTCAACCAGGCCACGCCAAGCGCGGAACAGGCTATATCTCCGGCGGAAGTCAAGCCTGCGGCCAACCAGTGCCGTGACAATGCGCAGCTGTCGGCCGTCAGCGGCCGCTCTGCCCCAGGCACGTACGACCTTTCTAAGCCGCGCGGCTTGGTGCTCCATCAGGAGCTGCCGCCGTAAGTCTGCGCAAGCCCGTGTGAACTTACGCCAGGAACTGAGCGCGACCACCGTACTGGTGCGGCGCCTCATGCGAGCCACAGCCATCGCAGTTGCTAGCAGCTGCAGGCTCGCCGCTGCTAGGTGGCGCCATGCCGACAGCACTCGCCGCGCCAGGCCGGCGTGCCGGCTGTAACCCAGCAAGCGCTGCACTGTCCCCATTAACCGCGTCGTCGTGCCCCTGGCGTCGCCATCGTTTCCCCGTGAGCCATTGGTCGACAGGCGGGCGGCAGCGCACCACGCGGCAAATGCCGCCGGCAGCAGGCTCCGTTCACGACGCCTTTTCAGTTGCTCCGCAGCGACCCGGCACACCGCCGCAACTCTAAGCTGCGCCAGCCAGCGCCGGAGAACCCGGCCGGTCAGCTGCTGCTGCCGGACTAAAATTACAAGCTCTACTCGTTGCCGTCTAATTGCGCCTTCGTCAACAAGTACGCGCCATGCACACCATACGGAACCCAGGAGGCGACGCGCTGCTGCGTCTTCGAGAAGCACTGCACGAATGACCAGTTGGCGCCGCCGTATGACCAGACCGCGCCAGGCTACCATCACGGCGCGCAGCGCGGCCGCTGCACCAGCGGCGAAGATAGCGTTGGCGGCGTGGCGTGCAGCGGCCAGGTGGCGGGCGAGGTGATGCCAGCGCATTATAGCGCACCTGACCCAACGCTGCTGCAGCAGGCGATGGAAGGCACAGATATGACGCCTGAGGTGGGGGGCACGCAGGGATGCGTGGGCGAGAGGCCAAGTGGCCAGGGAAAGCAAGGCATAAGACAACGTCCAAGTATGAGCATGAACCCGGGTGGCAACATGATCAGCAGACAGATGCTAGGGAGATCGTCAGCGATGGGAATCAGGCGCTGTGCCATGGCATTGTGATAGGTTGGACAAGGAATACAGAGGACGATACAAATGTTTATCGCAACCCATCTGCGGCGGATATGGGGAGAGGAGCAAAGGGCATTGATCAGCAGGACTAGGCGCCACTGACGCTGCGCAAGACCGGGACGTGTTGTGTTGACGAGACAGCAAAGCTGCACACGCAAACATCCCATCGCACCTCTGCGCCGCAGCCGCCTCTTGCCAGCCTTGTAGGACACGACGCACTTGCCGTTTCGACAGCTGCAGTCGAGCCAGCTCACGACGGCCGCGCAGCGCCCGCCGCTCGCCAATGTAACTGTTTTTGTGGAAAGAAAGGCGGAAAGCATAAAGGTAGAGATCAGAATCCACAGAATAACAGAAGCCCCATGATTGGGCCACCCCAACGGCGCGGATTCGCTCCAGAAGCGTGATACCAACGATCGAAATGACAGCGCAGCACGCCATGGAAACATTAGCTAACGGCCAGTCCACACGCTCATACCTAGCGGCCTGCCAACTGGCAGTGATGGTTACGCATAACACCGCTGTCACGATGTTACCGCTGTTACGCATAACACCGCTGTGGACTACGGACGTTATGGGACAAAAGCTGGGTTGCTACTCCAGTTACTGGTTCATAGGCACAAGCAGAATAACGCAAATCATTACACGGATCGTGGGACTAAATTTGGACACGGATGGCGGAACTTCGCATACCTGACCCAGGTCTCTAGGACCCGCACGCTCCGCCGCCGCCGCTCGCGTCGCCGGCACAACGCACATATCCGCTCCAGCATGGCGCTCCTTTCGGCCCGTGCGTGCCACTGGCGCAGCGCGCCCACCAAACGGCGGGTGTGGTGCCGCGTCCAGCACTGGCAAGCCAGCATGCTGCAAAGAGCACGAGCATCAGTCGGCGTGGAAATGCAACTTTAGAACTGGCCGGTGCGGAGGTTATGTCAACAAGGGTAAAACAGCTGAATTTCTTCTGTCTGCCATCCCTGGATCTTTGCCATGTCCAAATGCCTACATGCGCCCAAGCCCCCGGGACAAGACGTTGCGTTGACCCGCACGTGACCCACATGCCCGATCCAGTCCGCAGTTTGAGGAACCCATAAGGCTTCCCGCACGGCAACGGATTGGGCACAGAGGGACTGAAGTCGTGGCGACAGGTACTATTTAGACTCGACCTTCAATCCCCCGGCCCGCATGGGTAGACATCCCTATATACTTGTTATCTTATACTACAAGCTTCGCGGTCGAAGCATTAAAATGTCGCCCATCGTCTCATGGTGCTCAGCGCTCGCAACCCGCCAGCCACCCGCGTGCGCCTGCCTCCAGGTTGCAGATATCCGCAAGGCCATGCATCCGACTCACACCATATGCCGCGCATGCCGCTCCACTGCCGCCCACTGCTGCATCGCAGCCCAGGCTGCCGACTGCAGCCTCCGCTCAGCAAAAGCAGCAGCCTCACGTCGCTTATTTCGGGCTGTACGCGCTTCTGCTCGCCAGAGCCTGAAGGCCAGGTACAGGGGCCACTTAAGGACGCGCAGGACATAGCCCTTAACTACGTGGTGCGATAGCTCCAGGGCATCATCCTGCAGAGAGGAGCTCACGGAAGTCGCATATCCCAGCAAGCTATACGCCGAGCCTGCGTATGCGTTGGGCGGGACGATGGCCATAGCAGGGGCAGCGGCAACGACGGAAAGAAAGCAGTGACTATTAAGCGGATTAAGTGGAGAAGCATTTAAAGGGAGTGTGTGTGATTTCCAATGCCTAGTGATTCATGTGTTGATGTCGGCTTTCCCGACTTCAAGGAGATTTAACGGTTGTGCCTCGACCTGGCCTTGTGCAAAGGTGGCATTGTGCGCAGGACACGGGTTCCAACTGCGTAGCCTATGAGCGCGATTCATGTCATGGCCACCCTGTGGGTCAAGGCTCGGGTCTCACACAGACGGCCGCAACCACAGCGACAACAGTGACAGCGATCTGTACCTGGAGGCAGCTGATGGGTAGCGTGGTCGCTCACTGGGTCAAGCTGCTGGACCGGTGTGCACGGCAGGCTGCGCAGCGGTGCAGGGGACGGCGCGGAACCCACCCTCCAGGCGCGCACACTCAACGTTATCGCTGGCGCCCTGAGGAGAAGGTAAACACAGGGGATTCGCTGAAACCGGTCTTGGGCTTTGGACCAACTCGCTCTTCGCTATAGAAGTACTGACTGAGTCAGTAAAAGTACAACATGCTTCACCCAGTGCCTGCACATATAGTCCTGACCGCACCGCCCATACGCAGCTGCCGTTTTACTTTCCCCAGCCACTGGGGATTTGGAGTTCATCGTGGCGTGGACCTGCAGGCGGTTATTGATCCTGGGAAGCCCTCGTGCAAACAAACCTTGCCGCGAAAAGCTGCGTTCCCCAGGACCTCCACCAGGCCTGGCCGCACTCACTGTCTGGAGGTGAGGCATATTGCGGGGCTCTGCTGCTGCAGCATGCCTTGGTACAACGCCTCTGCCTGCGGCCAACGGACCCCGATGTGCACAGGGCATGCGGCTGAGTTTAAGTCACATGACATGAGAGAGAGCCTCCAAGTTATCCACCCTTATCGCGATGTAGCAGCTGACAGGGCAAAGTGCAGCGAGTGCATTGGCATCGTGAAGTGCTTAACCTCGTGGGTTAAGGCTTACCGACCTTCCACTGCTCCCATACGCCCAACCGGGGCGAGAAAAACACCAGATTGGGTGCCTTTTTCCGGGCTTGCAGAAACAGCCCTTCGAGAAAGGGAGAGCGAAGCCCTAACCATTCGCCCTGCTCCACCACTTCAAGGCAAGCTTCTGGCTCCACCGCCTCCTGTGGCGGGAGGGTGCTCAAGTACAGCAAGGCTGGTACGCCAGCTTCTTCATAAGCTGGGCGGACCTGAATAACATCGACGGGGAGAAATGGTTAATCTCCCTGGCGCGACGGGACGAATTCCTGCCACACTCCGATGTGTGTGGGGTGGATATCTGTGGCTTGCCAGGACTGACCGCATAAACAGTGGAGCTCTGTAGTGCTTCGAGTACAACCCAGTCGCCATGGGTAAGCCTCTGAACGCAACGAGGAACGTCCGCGTTCGGAAGCATAGGTCTGTCTCGTTGACCCCAACGAGTCAAGGAGCCGGTTCATCATCTCTGCAACATCTTTATTTTTCGTGATCATGCACAAAAGCCGTGGAGCTAGGCTTCATAGTTGTTAAGGTGGACGGGCTGTTCTACGAGCCGGTTGATTATGGCAATGCCGTTTTCACTTGTGCGAATTACTTGTAACATATATAATCTTGACCAATTTTCGACAGTAAATATTCTCTCTCATTTCGCTTCCTCATGCAACATAATGTCACTTGGGTTGCAAGTCTCATTTTGGGCTCGTCATGGCGGAATGCGGGAATAGCTCCTCTATGTTGCGCAAACGCTCGATTTAATGCTGGTACATGGGGCTTCTTGGCACATGGAAGCTTCAGCGCGATATCGGCGGGAAAGCGCCGAACAAACGCTGAACGACAGGAGGCTCATACGGTGCCCTACTTGACGACCGACGAGTTCGGTCGGCCGACAATTGTCCATCGATCTTCTGTATGTGACGTAGATGAAGGCGACGGCCCGTCCAGGACGCCGTACGATGCCACAGAAAGTTTGCGGCGGGATAGTCGCATATGGAAATCCCCACCAAAGACTTTTGAGCAAAACCAAAAATGGCGTGACGATAGAATAGTAAGCGACAATCTAGCGAAAAGCAAGCCCGGTACGCACTTCAATTCAACGACAAGGGTGGGCCGAGCCGAATCGCACCCAGATGTACTCCGCGTTGGGCCTTTACCGCGTAAGCGGACCTCCGATGCCGAAATATATCCACTCAGTCCAGAAACGGACAGTCCTCGAAGGAAAACAGCGATGCAGGCATCTGATGACACATCCGGTTTTGCCGCTGTTGGCAGCCGTGCCGGTGACCCCGCCACCAGCCGCACGCGGCCATCACGCCCAGGCATTGCAGTGCCCGTGCAGATGGGACCCTCCAGCTGCGATCGTATGCTCACCTTCCGGCTGCTGAAGGCCAGTTCCCTGGGGGAGCTGGAGCAGCTTCTCCGTGACCACCCCACCCTGCCCAACATGATACATCTGGCGGCCACAGCGCGGCAAGCGGTGCTACTGGGCAGTTTGTCCCAACCGGGAGAGACCAGGAAGCTGCTTGATCGCCAACTGCAGCGCCTGGTAAATGACACAGTGGCAGCTCCTGTGGGGAGAGCGACAGCTGGGACGGGAAGCGCTATGGGCGGTACAGAGGGCGAGTTGGCGGACTGGCAGAGCCATGTAACTGGACATAACGTTGAAGACCAGACGGTGGGACTGGAGGCCCGCCACGCCCTGCGATATGCCGATTTGGCTGCCGGCGATGGCGCGACTCGGCCTGCCGTGGAGGGCGAGAAGGGTGCTGCAAGCAGCCATGACAAGGACGCCGTCATGTCTGGGTCGTTGGCTGCAGCGTCGCTGCCACCCCTTCGCGAGTTGGCCGACGTCTTGTGGGCATACGGGAAACTGCAATATAAGCCACCGCACCGCGTCTGGTCCACCGTGCTGCGTCCCCTGCTGCTGGACCCGACCGTCTGGCGGCAACTTAAGGAGGCGGTCGTGGCAGCGGCGGAATCCCCAGAGCGGGATCGGAGGCATGGGAAGCAGCGACGGCGGGGTGCCGCACCAGCCGCCAGCGGCGAGGATGAGACAATTGGTCGCGAGCTGAGCAAGGTGACAGTGGCTCTCGCCCGCATGCGGGAGCTTGATGCAGAGGTGTGGACGACGCTGGCACGGATAGCCACCAAAGAAGTAAGAGACATGAGTCCGCGTGCCCTTGCATCCACGTTGTGGGCGTTCGGGTCCGTGCGAATGACCCATGGGTCGCTGTTGGGGGCGTCAGTGCGTTCAGTTCAAGATAACTTGCGCCGATTCAACGGCCAGGACCTGGTTTGCATCATGTGGGCCTTGTCCCGCATGGCTCCACCGCTCGAGGGTATCAATGCAGCTGCCGTCAGCAAGGCTGCAGCTGCGGCATCGGCGGCACGGGGCCTGCTGTACGGAGACCTCTCTGACGCAGCGCGGCGGTGCTTACAGCTGCGGGGTATCAAACCTACGGAGCTCACTACCCTTGTGGGGGTCCTGGACGAGCTGGCCGAGCACCAGCAGCTCTACCCGCGCTCACAGCACGTAAGCGCCAGGTTGCTGCGGGTCGTAAGTCAGGCGGTCCGCAAGAACTTGTCGTCGCTACCTGTGGGTGCATTGGTGATGGCGGCGTCTGCATTCCAGCGGGTAGGCCACCATGACGCCGCGATATACCAAGCGCTTGGGGTGGCAATTGTGCAGCGGCTGCGACACATGGAGCCGCGGCATCTGCTGCGCGCGGTGACAGCGCTGCAGGACGCTGGCCTCAGCGACCGGGTGTTTTTTGCGAAGGTGGGTCAGCAGGAGCAACGGGTTCTGGCATGGCCGCGACACTGCATATGCAGAAAAGGCAAACAACCCGGCGAGTTCGTTACTCCCCCTGCAACTGGAGTGTGTAACCGCGTTGCGCGAGAGAGGGAGAGAGAGAGGGAAATGCGGGAGCGGGCAGGACCGGGGGAAATGACTCCTCCGGTCACATGGAGCCACGGCCGCTGTGCGCGCGCCAAGACAGCGTTAAAAAGGGGAGGCAGACGCGCAGGGATGCCAGTTTTGATTGCAGCTGGTTGACAGGGAAAACATGCTTGGATTTGGGCTAGCGTTACATTTGCACGCACGGCTTTGGAACCATTTCTCGATTTGTGCATGTCATCGTTGCGCAGAAGCCATGCGCTGATCTTCTCTGTATTTTGCCATTACTATCAGTTATGCCGAAGCACCGCTTTTGTGGGTATGTCTCGCAAGCGCCTTTTCAATCCGTGCCTCAGGAATTCATTTGAAACTGCTGCCGTGTAAGCCCTCAGGCAGCCATGTCTCGTCTTGCACCTGAAAGATGAAAACCCGCGTTGCGCAGGTGCTGGAGGCCGCTCAATCCCGGTTGGGGTCCTTCCGGAGGCACGAGCTGCTGGCCATGGTGGAAGTCTGCAGTCGCATGACAGGGGGAAGGGATGCGAGCGACGCACCCACCACTACCACGACCGGCGAGATCGCGATCACGCCGGCAGCGGTAGCTCGGGCTTTCCTTCACGCGGCAATCCTCCACGTGGTGACGGCTTCGGAGCCTGTCGCTAGTACTAGCAGCCGTTATGCCACAGGGAGCTTGCAAGTGGCTCTAATCGCAGACACAAATTCTGAAGGCGGAGCGCCGTCGGCTGCAGTGGGGCGGGCCTGCAAGGGCAAGAAGGATGCAGGCCGCGGGGTTGGGGGGGATCCGATGCGCTTGCGACACTGGCACCGGCTGCTGCGGGCAGCTGCTGCGGGCGGCTGGCGTGACCATGGCCTGGGCAACCGCGCGCTAGACGCAGTGCTGCGCGAGGTGCACAGCACACGGCGTGCCTGGCTCACTGCCGTGCGTGTGCGGGCCGAGGAACGGGCAGCTGCAGCACCAGCAGCAGCGCCTGACGAGGTACCCTACGTGGCCTCCTTGCCTTCTCAGCTATCGCAGCCGCCATCAGCAGTGGTGAGGGGGGCCTGGACGGAAGCAGAGCAAGCGGAGGACGAAGAGGGAAATAGTTTGGGAGGCACGGAGTCGGGGTTTGACACAGTAGCGGTTGACGTTGCAGGTGTGGTGCACACCGCAGCGCTTCTGGGCCTGCACGGGCGACTGGATGTTGTGGAGGCGGTTGTGTTTGGGTTGCTGGAGGCTCTGCGTGCGGCTGAGGATGCGTTGATACCGGTACAGTGGCAGTCCCAACCTCAGCCGCTGGGTGGTACAGGGAGTCAATCGCCCGGCAAGCAGGTGCGGCCCCAGGACGTGGTGGCGCTATCTCCCGGGGCCCTGGAGCAGCTGCAGAGCGGCCTGGAGCACTTCAATCCTGTGCTGCAGATGATGGAGAGCCGGAGGACCCGCATAGCGGTGCATGTGCTGCGACAACGTTTGGGGTTGTGGGAAAAGGACAACAGAAATGGAGCGATTGGGCAGGCTACCTGACTGGGGACTGACCTGAGTACGGCACTCGGACCACAATATCGTAGGCAGCGCTAAGAGGAGTTTGAAGACACGCGGCACGACACATATATCCACTTTTTGTTGTTGTGATGGTTTGAGTCATCGTACATGTGTTGTCATGTAAGTGTGAGAGCCGAAAATGTAATGTTTTCGCGCGACCGGCCGCCGGGAAGAGGAATGGGGTCTGCTCGTTGGTCATGACTTCATTCGGAGCTTGAAGAGACGGGTGTGACAACCTATATTGATATTGTAGCATATATGAGATAACAGGTTATACATTTTTCACAGCGTGGGCCCTGACAAGAGAGTCCAAAGTGACTCTATACATGACAGAATACCGGTCGGCAAGTGGATGATCTAATTATTTCTGATGTTGTCATGCAGGGTTTTGGCTGACAGCCCATGCCGACAACTTATTCAGCGTTAAAAACTTCATGGAAGGTTCCAGCGCCTGTAATTCTTTTTCCCTTTGAATGTTGAAACCCCGGTGAAGCAGCTAAAGTTCAGCTGCTCGTTTGTCGAATTACTCAACGGCCACCGTTACGACCTTACTTCATGCAATTCAAGCTTCTGTATTTTGTGATTACTTCAGAGGAGCTTAGTCAAAGTTTTAATTCATGGAAGCTTGAAGCAGATTGCGATCATATCGACTGCGCCTCTGAAAACCATTCTATTGTCCAACGCAATGAAAAACCACAAAGCATGATACGTTTCGCGCATTCAGTATTTCCTGGCTTGAGGTCCATTGCCGACTCTATTCTCCTGTAGATGTCGTACATCTAGATGACTTATTTTGTCCGCCATCGCAGTCAGCTGTGCGCAGGCAGTGCACGATTATGTATAGATTATCCATAATTTCTTAATAGGGCAGAAATGGAGTCGGTCGCGTGTGATTCATTGTCACAGGGTGCGGCACAGTTGCCAACCGCGGACACTAACTTGTTGATGCGAGTGAAGGAAGCTCTTAGCATCAACCTTGTGGTGGAGGCATCCTCATTCCTCCGACTTCTTATCGCGGCAGACCTTTTCCCAAACGGTGAGGGGACCTTCGTGGTGTGCAAGGCGCAGATACTTGATGTCTCCAAATGATGTAGAGATGCAATAGGAGAACTGATTACTTGCTGAAGCCTGGTTGCACTAAGGAAGCACCAATCACGACGGCCGAACCGACCCTTTGCGTGGCGAGTTTTGGGAACGTTAACCGTTAAGGTCGACCATGAGCACGCTGCAAGAGCGGAACGACTGCATTAGACCGATGAGATATTTATTTATGATATTTTAGTTTCTATAGTGTAGATTTCTTGTTGAGTGCGCATATGTGTTAAATCGACGTTCGTTAGAGTTTGTCGTCAGCGCATTACCCTTTCCAGGTTACAGCCAAAATCGTCAACACACAATGTACGTGATATACTATGGATTTCCGGCCTCGATTGCGCAAATCAAGTATTGCTCGGTGCCTCGGCCTGGGGTTGTTCCTGCAACTGCCTTGCATTACTTCCGTGCAGAGCTCTGCTTCTGTGCATTCATAGAATGCGGGAAGATGAGCCACACAAGCTGCCTCACATTTCATGCGCCATACACGATATGCAATATGAATTATGTTGACAATCCTGAGATTGAATATGGGTATGAGTTTGCTCAAAGCCCTAGAGCAAACGTGCAGCAAGTTGTGATGTCCCAAGAAACTGCGTTGAGCTTGAAGATTGCTATAGCCGGCTACATTCGACTTTATTACGGGGTCCAGATATGTTGAAAGCAACAACTACCACGGTAGAGCTTCTGAAAGCACATACACGGTGACCGTCAACTGCATTTAAGAAATTAAACTGTCTCCACAGGCGGCCTGTACGCCGGGCCTTGGGCACATCTAGCAGTGCGGCGCTACTGCTGCCATTGGCTACCCCTGCTGCTGCGACTACACGAGCCCCAGGACCGCGAGGTCCTCATTCCACCACTCGACGTAGCGCTGGTGTGGGCTCTGCACCGGACCTCCGACATCCATGCCTACGTAGAGGACTGCACCGCCCTGGCCTTCACCACCACACCGGAGCGTGAGCCGGAGCTGCTGAATGTAGGGCCATACCAGGCGCTGGCCTTCAGCGACGGCAGCGATGCTGCCGGGGCGCTTTCCTGCCTCGTAAGTGGACATCGACGCGTTTCCCAGACTTCGGGCTTAACACACCGACACATCCTGGGTTGGTTCGCAGACGTGCAGCTGCCTGGAGTGCGTACCCTCTGGGGCTGAGAGGGTACGCATACAGCCGTGCGGGCCGCTGATAAGCTGTACTGGTTGGGGTTACTGCGCTGTATTGAGTCCAAGTGCTGAAGCATCCGCATGTTGGGGTCTCTCACACCACCCTCCCGCCCTGAGTTCAGGCCTGGCCCACCATACCGGACGGCATCACCGCCGAAAAGCCCCGAAGGCGGAGCTCCAATTCCAGCCGATCATCCGCGCCCCGCACGGCACTCACCAACCAGCCGTACTGGCCGCCACAGCTGGGCCCCGCTGCGGCCGGCTGCTCGAAGCTCAGGTCTGCGGACCTGCGGTCGGCGCCCTCTACCTGGGAGGAGGACATGCGGGCCCGGCTGGTCGCCACACTGCCCCAGGCTGCGTGGCTGCTGGGGCGGCTCATGGAGGCTGGCTTTACGGGAGCGCCTTCAGAGCTCGAGCGAGCCGTGGAGAGGTGGGGGCTGTGTGTTTGGGGGAGGAAGGGAACACGAGGAAACTACGAACGCGGCTTTCCTTTTGCGCCGTGGTGGTAGGACGAAAAGGGGCCGGCTTCAGCTGGGCGATTGCGAACGCCGTGCAGGATTACAAACACATGCTTGGGAGTCCCGGGGTGGGCGCCCTCCAGGAGCCGCCTCGAGAGGAGCCCGATGTGTTTTTGTAAGATACATGTGTGTCTCCATGTTAGTGTTTGTGTGTGTGTGTGTGTGTTTGTGGGAGGGGGATTTGTGAAGTACGGTCTTCAACCGGTCTGATGTGTATGAGAGGAGAGGAGAGAAGCTGAGGCTGGGCCTTCCTACCCTGCCACCTCGCCCTTCCTGGTCCTCCCTGCTTCTTGCTTTCCCTTACCCGCCGGTGTTCCCTCCCTATGGCATTCTGTGTGCTCCCGCTGCTGCGCTGCTTGCTCCACGGCACATGCTGGTCTCGTGGCCTGCAGGTACTGCCGCTTCCTGCTGCTCGCTCAACGTCACCAGTTCGAGACGCTCTTGTTCCCGCCCGATGTGCTGTTGGTGTGGTGGGCGCATAAGGCCCACAGCAGTGCCTACCTGGCGGACATGGACTTGCTTATGGGCTGCCCCTTCGACCCGGTACTCCCCTCCCTGGACGACGTACTGCTGACGAGGTGGGGCTGTGCCTCGGGGCGACAGTG
Organism: Volvox africanus; assembly: GCA_030268105.1. Taxonomy (NCBI): domain Eukaryota; kingdom Viridiplantae; phylum Chlorophyta; class Chlorophyceae; order Chlamydomonadales; family Volvocaceae; genus Volvox; species Volvox africanus. Next base: position 1,831,390 of record BSDZ01000089.1, on the reverse strand, counting down.
CTTTAGGCACCGCGACATGAGATGGGCTGAATGGCTGACTAGTAGGGAGATCCTAGTAGCGGCCTGCAGTTAAATGCAGCCATTGAAAACTCCATGGCCACTGGCCAATTTCAGCAAAATTGAAGGGACTGGGGAATTGCGTGTCGTGTGTTGATGATGAACGTGATCATACACAACTACATTCTTGTGAAACTGCTAAAAATGCGGGTTTGGACTTCCGCAAGCTACATGCAAGGACTATACTCGGCATATGCCGCATTCGGGCTAGCAAAACAAACGACAGCGCTGCTCCCCGGGTGTTGCGCGCAACTCACTTCCTTCGTCTTAATTAACTGACCTCAAGGCCTATAAACGGGAAGAAGGGTTTAGGCGTTTAAGAAAGAGAGAGACACAGAGAGAGAGAGATGTCCTCCGATGCGCCCTTTGCACTCACGCCGGGTCGCGCCTCGTCACCTTACCGAACTGCCCCGACCGCCCCGAACAACAACTACTCAGGCGAACCGCAGAATTGTACGAGTTCGAGTTTGGTGATCCGTACGACTTGTGCGTCCTCACAATGGACACGACTGATTCGCCACTTGTCGCTGTAGCGGCTGTCTCTCGGCTGTCACAGCAGCTGAGGGCGTTGCTCCAAAGCCTGGACGGCGCCAGCTCTGATGAGGGCAAACACGGCCCCGGCTTCGGGCACGGCAGCCCCTCCAGGAGTCTCCGCAGCTCTGATGAGGGCGTCCTCCGGCAGCCAATGGCGCTGGAATCGCAAATGCAGTTGTCGGGCTTCAGTTGCAAAAGCAGCGGCGGAATGACCGCCACTGCCTCCAGGAGGCTAGGTGGCGTGGTCCCCGGCGTCTCAATCGGCCAGAGGACCGGTGGACTGGCTCTCCTGTCCAAGATGCTAGGGGCACTGGCCAAGTTCCGGGGGGGATTACGGGGCTGGAAAGCCTGCCTGGTAGATCCAAATGCAGCGGCGATGACTCGGCCGCCTGCTGAAGGGATTGTAGTTGGAACGCAGCTTCACCAGCGGGAGGTGGGTCTGCACAGGGCCGAAGAAGCAGTCGCAAGAGCTTTAGATGTTGCGGTGGAAGCTGGGACTCCAGAGCCCCTGGCAGGGGATGGGGTGCAGATCAGCATGGCCGACGCCACCGGTGCCGATGCGGGTGGCCCGGTGCCGGCATTCAGTGCCACCACTGCCACTACCACTGCCACCGCCACTGCCACTGCCAGCGTCATGGTCATGACAGCCAACGACGGTGGCGCTGGTGCCCCCGCTGGGCCTGAACGCCAATTCACCGGAGCAGAGATGGCGGCAGCGGTAGCGCCAGCTCCGTCAGTGCCACTCGTGTTGCCGCCAGGGCTGCCCCTTTGCAGTGAAGTGCTGGCCGTATTCAACCAGGCCAACTCGGGCTGTGCTGCGGGGTGTGTCGGCCGCCACCGCTCCAGCACGGGCATCCAGACGAGTCTGACCGGGGCACCCTTGTCAAACCCAGTGACGCACGTACCGCGGGCTGGCGCAGCTGTAAGATACCTTGTATGGCTACTGGAACGTGAATATGCACAGTTGACGAGGTCGGTTGCGGTGGATGCAGTGGCAGCGGCTCCTGGGGCTTTAACAAATGGAAGTGACAGTGGCGGCGGTCCTCGTCATGTTGTACGCTCTCGCCGCGGGCTGGCACGGATGCTGAGCAGTGGGGGCTTTACGGCGATAGCGGCTGCCAAAAGGAACAGAAAGGCGCAGATTGCAGCCTCCAAGGCACTCGCCAAGGCAATGGCGAGGCATACAGCTTTATTTGATGCATTTGGCAACCTTCCCATGACATCTAACCACCCGTTCTTGGAAGATTGTTGCCCTGGGGCCAACGCTGGTGGTGCCGGGAACAGCAGGGGGTTACAACCCGTTGTCAGCGCGGGCGTTATGGCGGTGTTGAATTCCAAGACGTGGGAGACCGCCGTGGCGAAGGCTGTAGCAACTCTGGCAGGAACAAAGACTGTAGCAGCAAAGGCATCGAGGAAAAGGTCGAGTAGCGGCCCTAGGGCCTAGAGCTTGGTGTAAGACGTGTTACTGCAGGCAAGGGAAGGGAAGGGACGGGAAGGTGGAATGGATGGATGTGCAAGGTCAACGTCCGAACCTGGTGAGGGAGGGAGGGCCCTCTGAGCTTTTGACTGGGGACGTGATTATATGTATGGGGTTGTGGGGAGCTGCTGTGCGACATCGGGTATTTTTTTAGCAATATCGACTCTCACGTGCCAAAGCGCCAAGTGTTGGGCAAGTGACAACTAACATTGCATGTAGCGATGCATGCCGGCTGTTCCCTTTGCAAATTGTGAGCTTTTGCGATCATCTTGTGGGGAACTGGACGACTGAGTTGAACTGAGTAACGTGTTTTCCGTTGCGGTCAGTCCCACCTGCTGTTGGGTGTTGGTTCTTTTGAATACATAGGCATGCATGCATGGATCTCCCAGTGAAGAAAAGGAGTCCAGGGAAGGGGTGAAGACCGGCGCCAAATGGTCATTTCTCCGCGAGCCCGTCTGGTTCAAGACTTGCTCCCATCTGGGTCACGCATAGTACTGTGCAGCGTCGTGTTAAGTTCAAAGTTGTCGCAGGCATATGAAGCTCCTGGACCGTAAGTCGATAGCAAGTAAGTCGATTTAGCAGGTTGATTAGATTCGTGGTTAGAATGTGACTTTTGGTTGTTATGGTGGTGATGGTGGTGGTGTCCTCTTCATGAAACGAGAGATGAAAATGCGTTCCTTGTCGGTGATGGCCCTTTCACGCCCTCGATGCGGCTCCTCTCTAGTGCGGACTGGTCAACCTACCAGGCACTGCAAAAGATTCGGTTACAATAAAGCTTTATGTATTTTTTGGCGCGGTCCTTTACAAGGAGCTTTTGTGAACACGTTTCCATTTGTCCTCCATTCGAGCGTTAATAATTACTTGTTAGTAGCTCATATTGGTCGTGTTGATTGACATTGTTGTTGTCTTGGCCAGTCGGTGCACGATGCGATGAGCGACCCATGGGTCATCACTCATCACCTTAACTGCCTTGCGGAACAAGAGTCGACTGGGTTGAATTATGATGGTACGTAACCTGCAACACGCAACCCAATTGACCCTCGTATCGCGACGCGTGGAGGAGGCAGGTGATGATGGTGACGACCTGTGGGTCGCCTACTGCGTGCGTAGGCGTTCAGTCTAGGCAGCAATGGCACCACTGCACGCTATTGGCACCCGATCAAGCATGATCGTTTCGGATAGGAGTTTCCGTTTACAAAGAACGTTTCCGTTTGCTGCGGAAACGCCGAAACTGAGAGAGAGGTTAAATGAGAGGATGTCGCGACAGAACGAGCACAGGGGGATAGAGAGGGCCCTGTCAATATCTACGATCGAGACTTGAAGGAGGCTATCTATTATGTCTGCATCCTTGAGGGATATCCGTCAACACGAAACCTTCTGTATCAGGGCCACGTGGAGGGCCCTCCCAGAGAGACATCTATCGAATGGTGCGGTACGGAGTCCAATGCCCGCTGTCAGTCTGTCAGAGAAAGCCGCCCGTCGGCCGCTCTTGATGGTTCTTGTTCATTAGAAATCACACACCGCAAGCTTTAAACACTTAAGCACGGCCGCGCCATGCATACGCCTTATATGACAGCCATCACGTTGATGTGCTTAAAAGTTGTGTAATCGCCCTCACAGATCCTTCAGTCCGCTTTCTGGCGAGGTTGCAACTGGTGCATCTGGTTTCTTAATCCTCCTGCTGTTTAAGGCGGCAAGGAGAGGCGGCCAGGCCTGCTGCAAGGGCTGTGCGCCACGCGCGGCACGTTTCTCGCACGTACAGTCCCAGGCAGGGGCGGCGCTTCCGTGATCTAAACGGGCACAACAGCAAGAATTCTGCAGCTTAGGAGACTTGCAGAGCGCTAGACACATGTTAAGCCGCAAAATAAGGGGCGCTTTTTAGATACCTCTTTCGGCCGGCTCAGTTTTTCGAGCAGCCGCGTGACCAGTTCGTCCCGTACCTTGCTTCACCCGCTTGTAAAGTCATCAGATTACAACTTGCTCGTGAGCTGCAGGCTCCGCGTCAAATCGCTTGGAACATTTTGCTAATTGCCAAGACAATTTGGGTCACCGCTTTCCACTTCGTCCCGGCGGCGGCACTTTTCTCTTCGCGCTCTTCCCGAGGAGGTCGCTTCCCCGCTACGAACATCGTCAACTTAGCACAGACCTCGGACCTCAACTGAGACCTCGTCGACGAGAGATATAGAGAGGCAGACGAGAAGGGACGAGAGGAGTTTGCGACCAAAACATTCGGGCCTTTCACTTCTCGCCGTTTGCCCCGTTTAACGTCTACGTGTCTGAGCCCCACGTGTGCCCCCATGATGAGGCAGTCGGCCTTCAAGGCAGCCTCTTCCATACCCCACGCCGGAATCCCCGACCCAGTCACCGGAGTCACCGGAGTGCCGGTGGCGGGACTCGGCTCCGTTACCGCCGCCGAGCTCCAGTCTGCGATCGCGGCCTTACAATTGCACCACCACGACCAGCAACAACAGCAGCAATATCATCATCAGCACCTCTCGTCGCAGCAAGCGCAGCGCCAACAACAGGGTACGGCCGCCGCTACCACAGCGGCCATTGCCGCCGCCGCTGCCGCCCAGGCCGCCGCCCAGGGAGACGACAGCGCGTCCTTTCTCTCGCAGCTGCCTACGCTAGCAAGTCCGGGGCCAGCGGGCGGTGGCGGCGGCACTGGCGGCGCCGTGTTCGGCACAGCCGCCGGTCATGCGTCCTCACTGTACGGCACGCCTACGCATCACCATCCCTCTGCGTCAGCTCATTCGGGTCAGTTCGGGGGTAGTAGTCGAGGCAACGGTTGCGGTGGCTATGGAGCTGGCGGCGGCGGTGGTGGCGGCGTCGCCAACTGGGCGACGTCGACGCCACCAGCGAGCCCGGCGGGGGCCCACGGCGGCTTCTTCACTCCACCGGCACGGGGTGGTGCGGCGCAGCAGCTGTATACAACACCACCGAGAGGTATATGGGCGGTTGCGGGGGGCAGAGAAGTACGGCAGTTTGCTTTTAACAATAACTCAAGACATGTGTGTGTTTGCTTAAGTGATATCGATTTTGTTTGCGAGAAGCCCCCCCCTCTAAACACACATACACATGAATCATTTGAAAGGTCTGTCCGCTCCAAAACAGATTATGTATGCGGTTTTACCAATAACCACTAACCGATAACCGATAACCGCTAACAAATAATAGATATAAATAGATGGCAAGTCATTCGACTGAAGATATGTTGTCGTACCATAAACACGCAGGGCCCTATTCCGGCCTGGGCAGGAGTGGACCAACTGGTGGTGGTCCTGTGTACGACATGAAGAGGTGCGAACCTGATACGACTTTTCCAAGGAAGTTAGGGATCGATCACAAAATATGTATTGGTAAAGTCATTGTTGCTGATTTGCGTCGTCATCAGGATGTCAAAGCACATTGGGGGCGTGTTACGGTATGTGAATGTACATCGGCCCTCACGCGGGATGGGGGGAGTAGGGGCACCAAAACTGAACTCAGTCGCCACGCGCCCGCCATCAAGTCCCGTATTCGTACAGTGTTCACGCCGCCGCGGTACCGCTACCGCCGCCGCAGAACCGCTACCGCTACCGAGACTCGTTCGCGCGTGCGGAATGTTTTAATCATAAGAATACTTTTAATATACGACATTGCAGTGTTATATCATGACTAAGTCGCTGAGCCGCTGTGCGTGTCCTGCGTCTCTCCCTCCCTCACGTCTCATCACTGCTGTTGATGGTAACCGGGATGCGCTGCTCGGCTCTCAACAACGACCCACCTGGCACACCGTCCTGGCGGTCTGGGCTGTTGTACTCGTACATGTCTGGGAAGTCCAATTTTTTTGCCGTACGTGTAAAACCCCAACCCCTGAAAACCCTAAAAACTGCAGTTTGACCGCCGCCGTCAACATGGCCCCCGGAGGCAGTGGGGAGATCAGGCGGATCTTCGTATGCGCCACGTTCAGGCCCAGACTGCCAGGTGGGTTTGGAAGGGGGAGGGAGAGAGGGGAAACGCGTGTGTATGAGAACGGGACGGGTTAGGCTGGTGCTTCATACGGCTGGCTGGGCTGTACACCCGCCACCACGGCCCCCTAAATTGGGTGGCAAAAGTGTTTCCGGGTACACCGCTGGCGCTGTGCGCTGCCCCCTCCCTCCCTGAGGCTACCCTTCTCACGGGGCTCGCCCAACCAATTTTGGACGGTCCCAATGTTAGGCGCCGCCACCAGCACCAGCACCAAGCAGGCCGATAGTAAACTTTATTACGGATTCTATCCTGCCTTATTTCCTGCTTCTATTCGCGTTCGCCTTGGCGGCTACCTGGTTTACCTTCCAACGTGTTCACCTTCGCCACCTTCTTGGACGGATCCTACACGTCGCCCCCCACCATCGCGGTCAGCCATCTTTTACAGCAGCGCCACAACAGCGGCAGTACCAGGATTCCTTCAGTCGTCTTACCCACCCAATCCCTCCCCTCCCCTTGCCTCCCTCGCGGTGGTTAGTCCTCGTTTCTTCAGTATCAGCACCAGTTTCGTTTCAGTCGACTTCACCCCTGCTCCTTCCCTTCCTCCCCCCTCCTCCCCGCCTTCTCCTCCTGATCCCCCCCCGCCATTCAGGTCTCACTAAGCTCGTGAGCCAGCTAACCCGCGAGGGGCAATGGTCCAAGGGCCTGGAGGTCTTCGACGCACTGGACTGCGTGGGGCTACTGCCAGACACCACCATCACCAACGCCGCCATATCCGCATGCGACAAGGGGGGGCAGTGGGAGAAGGCGCTGCAGGCGAGTGTGTGTATGTGTATGTGTGTGCATATGTGTGTGTGTGTATGTGCATGTGTATGTGTGCGTAGTGTGTCTGCAAACATCGCAAGTAGCAATTCCACGCCCTCGTAAAGGAGGGATCGGGTGATACACTTGCAGCACCAACGGTCAGCAGCCCCAATATTGGGTCTCGTCGCATCGTCGCCCCCCCTCGACGCCGACGCCACCAGCAGCAGCAGCAGCAGTGAGGCCTGGAGTCTCTCTGTCTGTGTACATGTACGGGATCACGGCCGTCCGGTTGCCTTGCCTGGTGCTGCTTCCTGCCTTGGGACCCCTACCAGTGTATCCACAAGTAACACCGTTGCGGTACGGGACTCAGTCCGCTCGCTTTACTCCCCCCCCCCATCTCCCGCGCCCCTATCTCCCCCTCAACCCCCCCCCATCTCCCCCCCCCCCTTATCTCCCCCTCGCGGTGGTTAGTCCTCGTTTCTCGAGTACCAGCACCAGGATTTGTTTCATTCGACTTGCCCCCCTCCACCCCCGCTTCCAGATTTTCTACGCCATGGAGACGTGGGGCCTTACTCGGGACGCCATCACCTACTCCGCCGTCATCTCCGCGCTGTCTAAGGGTCGTCAATGGTCTCTGGCGATCGACGTGTTCAACCACATGTGCGATAACAACATAGAATGCGATGCGGTGACCTGCTGCTCGCTCATCACGGCGCTGGATAAGGGCGGCCAATGGCAGCTGGGGGAGCAGGTGTGCGTGTGTGTATGTGTGTATGTGTGTGTATGTGTGTGTATGTATGTGCGTGAATGTACAAGGGGGAATGGCAAACGAGAGGGGTGTGCGGGCGAGTTGTAAGGGAAGGGGGACGCAGAGGTATGTACAGCAACAAAGTAATTGACATTTTCACAATAATGTTTCAAACATGCACAAGAAAATTAACAGGCGACCTATGCCTTGAATGTTCTAAGCTCATATGGTTTTTTACTACATTAAATACAGATTCAATTAGCGAGCGTTTACGTAACAGCTTTTTATCTTCCAGTTCCAAAGTAAGACTTACAAATCAGTCGCCCACATGCCCCCACTCGGGTTATCCACCCACCTCGCGGTTGTAGTCTGCCTTCCCGTGTTTGGAGACTGCGCAGGACTGATCGGTTTGTCAGCACTAGTACTGGAGGCTGCCGTACTGGCGGTGATATAATGGCGATGACAATGACTGACGTGGTATAAATGAGTTGATTAGTCATTACTAACTAATTTTGGATGTGTTCTATTTTTTAATGTCCCGCTCTCTTCTTCTTACAGCCTCTTACAGCCCCGTCAACGGCCCTCACGCGGGTTTCCCCTGGGTGGGGGGACGTACCCCCCATGGCCTCATCTCACCCCGCCTCACTTCGATCGCACAACGCGAGCTGTTCCCACCACTTCACCCTCCCTCCCTCGCCCAAGCCACATAATGCTCGTCTGATGTGTTTTTCCGTACGGTTTCCCCCTCCCCCCCTGGAGTGCGCAGGTCTTCTTTCAAATGTACGCGGATCACCCGCAGTTTAAGGTGCTTCTTCAGTGCATGGACGATGACGTGGCGGCGGTGGCTCCGTCAGTGTGTACGACCGCCGTCGGCGGTAGCGCGGGTGTTGGAGCCGGCAGTGGCGGCGGCGGCGGCACAGCGGGGCTGTCGCGCACGGGCTCCGCCGCCGCCGAAAACCTCCTGACCGCTCTGACGGGGCCGCTGCAGCAGCGAGGGGCACGGGGGGGAGAGTCAGGAGACGTGCTCGCAGGTTGCCTTGGCGGAGAGCCCTGCGGCGTACTGTATCGTACGGGAAGTACAGCATACCTGGGCGGTGCGCCGTCGCCGACGGCCATGGCGCGCATTGACGAGGAAGGCAGTGGCAGCGGCGGTGCAAGCGTCGGCAGCGGTCCCGCTGGCGTCGGAGGTCCTGCCACCGCCACCAGCAAGTGGCGCAACGTCGTCGTGGGCGATGGCAGCGGGGCCGCCGCCGCCCCACCTAGCGGCGGCGGCGGCGGCGGCGGCGGCGGCGGCGGCGGCGGCGGCGGCGGCGGCGGCGCCAATCCGGAGTTGTGGGACCGGCGTGCGGCTCCTCGTGGCGGCGCCTACCCCAATGTGATTATTCGCAGCCCAGCCAGTATGTCCCCTGCAGCTGCCTCCCTGCAGCACCACCCGCAGCACCAGCACCCGCAGGTGGGCGGCGGGAAGCGTTGAACTGTGCCAAGGGGGGGGGGTTGGGGGGCCTGGTGGATGAAGGAGAGTCTTGTGCGTGCGTGTCTGTGAGCGTGTCTGTGTACGACACGTGGTGGGGATGGGGGACGGGGTGGGGAAGGGATGCGTGTGTTAGGGGATGTGTGTGCGTGTCTGTGTGTGTGTGTGGTTTATGAGCATTGAACGACAAATGTTAGGTCGGTTTGCGGGACCTGCATGTCGTACTCTCGCACATCATTTGCGGAGGGTTTTTTCTCGTTTCCGCGGCTCCATTGTTTTCCCAGCTGCGATCAACCCCCTTTCCATCATCCTCCACCTTCACGGTAAGTCCTCGGTTCCTTCAGCACCAGCACCAGCACCCGCTGGTTCGTGTCATTCGTCTTCCCCCCCCCTTCCCTCCCGCCCCACCCCACACACGCACCAGACCCCGACCTCCTCTGGCTACTCCCCTGCCTCCGCCTCCGCGGGCGGGGCGACGGCCAACACCTCGCTGTGGTCCGCCGCGTCGGGGAGCTTGTCGGAGCTGTCCGCGGGGCCCTTCCCTGAAGCCCAGGTGGGGGTTCGGGGGGAATTTTGTCGTACGTACGATAAGTGATATGGGATGTCCACCCAGGAGGCAGGGAGGGAGGATTAGCTGGGGTAAAGCTAATACACACGTTGATCGCGTTACCAACATTAAATCGTGCTTAGATGAAAACTGGTTACGTTATACGGGGGGTTCGTTCGTTGAGGGTAATAAACCAAGTGTTTTCGTTGTAGAATTTTATATTCCTCGCTGCGACAAGACAATGACTGTGAGGCTTGGTGAGATTGGTGATGGGGGGCGGCGGCTTCCTGACCAGCAGTAAAGGGCGCAAAGCAATCATATCATTAAACTTCCGACTGAAAACTCGTTATACCTTAACTGTAACATCAACTACTCGGAACAGAAATTGTTGGCCAGTTGTTTTTGTTAAGTACTAAAGTACTCATTATATCCGAAGTATTTCGTCGTGGCGGTTGTCGCCGCGCCCCCGTGTTTGCGGAGATATGTGGGGCGTGTATAGTGGTGTGTATGTGTATGTGTAGATATGTGGGGCGTGATATGAATGGCGCTGCCGTACCATTCGTCCTTCACTATTCTCCCTTCCCACTGCACTCCCCTCGCTTACCCGCCTTCCCTATCCACGACCACCTCTCCCTCGTCTCTCGCCGCTTCAAAACGCAATCGCTAATTTGCAACTTCTATTCGCGACACGGGTTTCGATTTCCCGCCCTTCCCCGCTTCCCCAACCGGCATGCCCCCCCCCGCTGCCCGGGCTACAGTCCCCCGCGGGCCCGCTTCCCCGTACAAGCTCTGCGTCGGCGAGCAGCCAGACGTCGTACGGTCCCAGCAGCGTCTCCCCGTATCCCGCCCAGAGGGGCCTTCTGCGCACATCCTCTCTCAACACCAAAAAAAGCGCACCTAACAGGGTGTGCTGCAACGCGCTACTGGCGGCATATGCCCGGGCAACTCCAACACAGGCGAGTGTGTGCGTGTGCGTGTGTGTGTGTGTGTGTTCATACCATTCAGTGCAGTCCAGGGGAAAGGGGGGAGGCGTTCTCGTGTCTACGCCCGTAGCGGCACGTGTGTATGTACTGAATGGGTGTGTGGAGGGGTGTGTGAGTAGATGATGCCGTGGCAGGTGGTTACGACGGGAAAACCTAGGCATGCTGGCGAATTCTGTACGAATGTAAAAATAATCTTACTTGATCTGCACGACGGGTTTATATTGACTGTTTCATATTTGCGATATGGAGGGGAGATGGGGATGGGAAGGGGGAAGGGGAGGGGAGGGGAGGTCAAGGGGAGATGGGGGGGGCAGCAGCTGAAATTTCGTGGGGTAAGCTACCACGAGGTGCTCGTCATGTTCCCCTTTCTTGCCCCAAGTACCTTGACAATCATTATAGATTGGGCGCTACGAGCCGTGAGAGCGATGCTCCAAAACTTCTCGGATACATGAATACGCATCAGAGTACGACATGGCTTTTATCCACCCACACAGTTATCCCCACACATATCATACACACACGTGTGCATACACCTGCAAACGCCCCGTCTCTGCCTGAAATCACCGGCAGTGGCAACGCGCCATCCGGCTCCTGGAGCTGATGTGGCAGATCGGTGGGGAGCTGTGCCCAGACATCGTGTCGTACAACACTGTCATTAAGGCGTGCGGCAACGCGGGGCAGGTGGGGCCGGTCAGGGGGGTTCAAGGAGACACGACGTGGTGTCTGGCGGATGACTGTACGGCCATGGATGCTCTTATGTACGGATCTCTATTTACGGCTGACTGACGGCGTACATCCAATCATGTGCTTCGGAGCAGTGATGGGGTCCCGAAACCACGGGTAGCTGCTGCACTAGGGGTGAGGGGGCTGGAGGTGGTTTGTGTTTTGGGGTGGGGTTTGGGGCGGCGCGGGAAAGAAGTCAACGTGAGGGGAGTGATGGATGTACGGATTGCCGTAAATGGCCGTGTCCTTCGAAGCGACCCGCCCTCTACTTCCCTAATACATCTAAATGTCATTGGATGGAGTACGGACCCAGTTTAGCCTTACTGTGTTTTCCCGTACAACACAGGTTGAACTTGGCTTTAAGGTTTATGCCCTGATGCGCCGGCGCGGTATCGAGCCCACCGTGGCGACGTACGGCACCTTGGTGTGTATTGCCGCGGATGCGGGCGCCTCCGCCCGGGTGATTGAGGTGTGGGGCTGGCTGAGAAGCAGCGGGCTGGAGGTGCACGTGACATGCGCCAACGCCTACCTGTCGGCCCTGATCAAACAGGTACGTGTGTGTGTGTGTGTGTGTGTGTGTGTGTATGGTGTATACGTCTCTGAGCGTATTTGGGGTATACACACAACGGCAGCAGCAGCAGCAGCAAGGCCTGGACTCTCGCTCTCTCTTATGTGTATCTTTATAATGTATATATATATAATGTAATGTAATGGAATCTCTCTCTATAGAAATAATGTATATATATATATAATATACATAGATATGTAGATAGAAAGATAGATGCGCCATTACGGCTTCATTTGAGCTGCCTTGTATTGCTTATTCATGATGGCCTTGGCGGCGGGCTATCTAGCTTACGTTCCAGCTATCCTACATGTCACATTACACGCTTCCAATGACGCCAGCCGCTATCGCCGACCTTCGCGGTTAGTGACGGCTCCTTCGGCACCAGCACCAGGAATCTGGGTTTCTATTCGTCCCCCCTTCCCCCTTCCCCCACGCACACACGCGCACATGCACACACGTGCCCCCTGCCACCCGCGGCACGTGCAGGGGGAGTGGGAGAGCGCGGGGTTGTTTTTCCGGTCCCTCCTGCGACCCGGGGGTCCGTGCCGGCCCAACACCATCACCTTCAACACCCTCATGGCGGGGTATCTGGAGCGGAGGCAGCCGGAGCAGGTGGGGAGCTGGGGGGGTGGGAGGGAGGGGTGAGGGGGTCGAGGGGGGTTAGGAGGAGAGCGATTTCAACTACGGGGGGTGGAGGTTGAGGGGGTGGTGGTCTGGGAAATAGGCTGGCAATGGAACGGTAGTGCAGTCACTTTGGCGGTTAGGCGGTTGGGACTGGCAGTTGCCTCTCGAGCGGCTCAGCAGTAGGACGGCATGGTGAGCCCGGTCGCTATCTTGCCGTACGGGTCATATGAAAGCAGAACAGGACCAGAAATAACCGCCCCCTCTTTTTTTATAGGTTTACCATTTCTTGCCGAATCTCTGACCCTTGTCGTACGTATATACCATTCAGCAATAATCGTAACCGTATTTATGATTGGATTGGCTGGCTGGTACCGAGGCCAGCAAGCCCAACGAACAACTGCCGTTCAACCAACAAACATGAGATTTAGTTTGATCCGCGCGCTCACATTCCTGGCATGCTGCTCCGCAGGTCCTGGCCCTGTTTCAGGAGCTCCAGGGGGGTTGCGGTCTGGCGCCCTCCGTCACCAGCTACAACCACCTCGTGTCGGCGTACGGAATGCTACAGCGATGGGAGGACGCATTCAACGTTGTGGCCTTCGTGTGCCGGTGCGCTCCAGGGGGGGAAAGGGAAGGAAGGTCTGGGGGAGGGGAATGACGATGTACGGGCAATTGTACAACTATGGAGTCGACTGCGTGGGCTGAAATCCTGCCTGACCTGCATTATTACCTAGGTAAGGGAGGGGGGTTATCGGAAGGGGACACATGGGTTATCGCACAGGCGGGAGCAGCAGCTGAGGAACGCGTTGTTGTTTGGGAGCACGTTGCGTTGTGTCTTCCCTCGCCTCCCTCGCCTCCCTCGCCTCTGCCCAAGTCCTCGCTCTTATTCGTATTCAAATTTCGAGTGGTCGTCTCCCAACCTCCTCAGACCCGACAGCACGGTGCGCCCCAACGTGGCAATGTTCGCCACTCTGTTTACGGAGCTGAAGGACGCGGCGGAGGCGGCCGCGGCGTCGGCAGCCAGCGGCGACAGCTCCGCCACCGCCGCCGCCGCAACCGCCCTGCTGGGGCTGTCCCGCTACATGCACGACTTGCGCGCGCTGCTGAAGGTACGGAAAGTACGGAAAGACAAATCCACAAGAATGTCCAGGGTACACGATTCTAGGTGTACGGAAGTTCTGCGGGGCGATGTACAATCACATGTGCTCCGAAGCCCAAGCGCAACAACGGAAATATTAGATTGATATGCGACGTCGTACGGTCGTACGATTACACACTTTAATTGAAAGTTTTTATAAAGTTTGACATTACCTACCCCTTCACGTCCTTGCCCTTCATCCTGGCGCTTTGGTATGCGCTCCTAGCCCTGCCCCTTCCCTGTGAGGCCTTATGTAGCTTTGGCAGTTCAGCTGCAGCCTTCGTACTTCCGCCTCTCAGGGCCCCCGGGACCTGTCACTTCTCTCTCTCCTTTCCCCTCCTCCTCCTGCCCCCGGGCCCCCCCTCTTTGGCCCCCTGCCGCGTCCCCCCACAATCACGGCCCGTGCCCCTCCCCCCCCTCTCCCTCGGCTTCATCTCCCTTCGTTGCTTGCCTGGTCTTCATTACTCCCTCCCCTTCCACCTCCCCTCGCCCCCCTTCCCCTCTCGCTCTGTCCCTCTCTTACCTTTCTCCCTATCGCTGTCACTGTTCCTCAATCATTACTGCCCAGTCAAATGTCGTACTCAGTCCTTATCGTACCCGTCGCTTTCGTACCCTTCTTCCGTCCTCCAGATGTACCCCCATCTGCACCCAGATGCCGCTTGCCACCGCGCCATGATTGGGGCGTTCGCCGCAGTGGGGGAAGTGGACATCTGTGTCGAGATATTCAATGTCCTACTGCTAATGACCCCACACCAGCCCCCGACACCCCCTTCCACCTCGGGTGTCGGCAGTGGGGTTGGCAGTACGACGGGGGCCATACCTAGCAGCCTTCAGGCCCAGATCAAGCAATCAGCCAAGAGCGGTGAGGCCTTGGGCCTGGACCCTCAGCAGCAGCAGCAGCAGAGCCAGTCGGGATTGCGACCGGGGCCAAGGGGAGAGGAGAGCCCGCTCGGGGACACGGAGGGGGGTGCTCCAGGGGGGGAGAATCAAAAGTTGCAGCGGCAGCCCCCGCCCCCTCCCCCTCCCCCGCCCCCGCTCGGCCTGGCGGGTGCGGTTGATGCGGTGGTGGCGGGTCAGGTGCTGGGAGCCATCTGCATGCACCGCGCGTGGGACAAGGCGGTGCAGCTGCTCAAGGTGCTACAGGTGGGGGGGGGTGCGGAGGGGAGGGGGAGAGGGAGGAGTTGTGTGTTTTGTGTGCATTGTGTGTTTTGCGTTTGTTGGGGGGTGGGGAAATGCGGGGTACCTGGATTAGCGGGGCGGCTACGGGGGTGTAAAAAGGCGATTCGTGAGTATGCCTTTCGATGAACCTCCCGTGCCTTTTGCCGTAAGGGTTTTCCGTATCGTGAGTAACGTTAGTCGTACATACCGTATCTTTTGCCGTATCGCGAGTAACGTTAGTCGTACATACCTGCGAGGCTCCCGTGTGTGAACGAGCACGAATTTTACATACCGCAATTCCCCCTCTTTTAACCATCCCGGTTAGCCATTCTGTACAACAGCGTCCAACAGCGCCAGTACCAGGTCCCATTTATTTCCCATCCCCCTACGGCCCCTCCCACCCCCCTCTCCCCGCCACATACACGCTTCAGGAGCACGGCCCACAGCTGGGCGCGCCCGTTCTGCGTACCGTACTGGAGGCAATGGCCCTGGACCGGGTATGGACGGCCGTATACAGTGTACTGCAGGTGATGAAGGGGAGGGTTGAGAACGTATCCTGATTAGGCCTTACACGCTCCTTCGCTGCACACTTGCATGCATGGTTCATGAAAGGGGGGGAGGTACGAGCACAACTGAACATTTTGAATGGAGGCCTAAGGAAGCATCAAAGCTTGCGACATGCTCTTTATAACCTTCCTGACCCTCTGTCCAAGAGGGGCGGGGGGGGATCAGGGGAGAGTCTTAGAATGAGGGTTGTTGGGAACCTTGCATGGGCTTCATCGAGCAGCACCAGCGGTCAGCAGCCCCAATATCGGATCTTCATCGCATCGCCGCCGCCGCCGCCGCCGCTGCCTGGAGTCTCTCTCTTTGTGTACATGTAGGGCATCACGGCCGTCCGGTTGCCTTGCCTGATGCTGCTGCTCTGTGTGTTTAGGTACCGGCCCGGCCGCCACCCTCCGCCCCTGATCGCGTGATACTGACTGGGACCCCTACCAGCGTATTGACAGCATCAACACCGTTGCGGTACGGGACTCGTTCCGCTCGCTTTACTCCTTCCCACTCCCCCCCGATCGCCCGCGCCCCTATCTCCCCCTCACCCCTATTTCCCCCCCTCAATCCCCATATGGACCGTATTCAGACGCTTTGTCGCTCCGGTGCGGGTTCCTCCGTCCTGGAGGAGTTGGTTGTCAGTTTCAAGGAGGGAGGTTGTACGGAGCTGCTGTTTCTGGCCCTCCTGGCAGCGAAGGACGAGGCGGGGGCCTGGGGGGAGGCGCTGTCCATGTTCAGCTGGCTGCAGCAGGTGGGGTGGGGGCGAGAGGGCGTGCGGGGGACGGGGGCAGAGGCTGCTGATTGGGATACACGAAGTATGTGGGTACGACAGCCAGGGTACTTGAGCACTTTGCCTCGGATATATTCTGGCGATGCCCTCGCCAAGCTGTCGCAGACGACCATCATTCATTTAACAAGCAGCGGGGCGCCTCCCTCCCTGGATTGGACTGATCTGCTGTTGTGTGTTTTGTCGTACTTAGGTTTCTTTTGGCCGCAGCACGCCGCCACCGCAACAGCAGCTGGTGGCGAATGCAGGGGAGCTAGCTCGCTCGCCGGACTTGTACCGCATCATGTACGAGGTGCTGGTCATTCGGGGAGGGATGGAGGGGCTGCGGCACGCCATCAGACTTTGCCGGGAGGCCCACGACGAGGGTAGGTGTTTGGTGGGTGGGCGGCGCGGTGCGTCAGCTGTACTGGCGGTTATCTGTTTCCGGTTTTACCGTTAGCTGTACTGGCGGTTATATGTTTCCGGTTTTACCGTTAGCTGATGCCGGTCAGTGTGTGAGGGTGGGCAGGGGAGGAATGGGGCTCGACCTCGGCTATAGCCGTCTACATGTCATCGCTGATGTTGGTGGTGATGTTTGTTTCCAAACAGTGCAGCGGCACATAGCACTACAGCAGCAGATCTGGTGAAGCTGAGGAGGAGGGTGCTTGATTTCTCGTACATGCTCCCGAGCCGACCTGGCAACTCCCACCCCTCCCATAAGGCCTCTTGAATTGGTACCAGCGGCCTGAGGCTCAAGCTGCTGCTGCCGCCTCTGCGAACGGCGCCCCGTCCGTGGCTGTCGTACTCGAGGGCTACAGCCGCATCGAAACCATTGTGACGTTGCTAAGCTGGCTGTTGGAGGTGCAGCGTGCGGCAGCGTGAGTGGGAGTGGGCCCGGGAGAGGGGAAGGGGGGACGACGGCATTGTACGACGGATGACGAAGTACGGCACGAGGGTACCTGACCGGGATTAGCTCGCTACTCTCGATGACAATAAGGGCCTTATCCTTACATAGCGCTGCAATTTGACTGTGATGTCTTGGTAGGTGGATATCTTGTTTTGTGCGTCGTGGTTTGAAAAGGGGGGGAATCGCCATACTTGAAGATTGAGGCCGTCGTCTGAAGCTCCCGAGAGCCTTATGTGGAGTAGTGCTTTACGGAGATGTCGTTAATTGGTTGCTCCTGCCTCTCGCCCCTTCCCCCCTCCCGATGCGTGCAACGTGCAACCGTCAACCGTCAACCGTAAATGTACGTTTTTGGTGAAGCAGCTCCAACGTGCTGCTGCCAGGGCCATGGGTGGACATCCTGACCCCCGATTGTGAAGAGGCGGGGACAGCCCCTGGAGCGGGGATGCTGGACGGAGACCATGTACGACCAGCGATATTGTCAGTGCTGGAGGGGGGCATCGGGACGCTGCTGGGAGTCAAGAAGGACTCCAGGCCCGAACACAGGTACGACAAGGCAGTGTACGACTGTAAAAAGCGGTGTGGTGTTGCTCGGGGCTGGGCCGGATGAAAGCGTGTATCGCTTTTTATCGTTTTTCGAATTCCGTAATGCGGTTGCCACATTAACCAACATCAACATAAACAACAGCAGCAGCAGCAGCACATGGAAGTGCTGCCACCACCGGGTTGTTTCCGCCTTCACAGGCCGTGGTGCGAGGAGAGCAGCAGCATGGCCTCCTCCCCCCTCCTTCCCCACCCTCAGCTTGGCCTGGGAGTCAGCACGGCTTCCACTTCGCCGCCAGCAATAAGGCCGATATTACACACAATTTCGGTTCCTCTTCCTATTTTTACTGCTTCCATTCGCGGCCTCGGCGACCACCTGATGTACGTCGGGTTGTTTCCACTTTTCCTGCTTTGGACGATGCAACCTGTCACCATCCCCCCCTCGCGGTGGTTAGTCCTCGTTTCTTTAGTATCCTAGTGCTAGGATTTATTTCATTCGACTTCCCTCCCTCCAACCCCTTCCCCCCCCCCTCCGTTCTCCCCTTCAGCCGTGGCGGCTGCGGCCTCCCAGCACCTGCTCTCGCCCCTTTTCTCCCCCCCCCTTGCCACCCCTCATCTCCCGCTCCTATCATGCCTTTTTTTATGTGTCTCCCACCCCACCCCACTCCTCGTGCCGCGCCCCCAAGGGCGCTCTTCCCGCTGCATCGCCCCGTGCGCGCCTTCCCCGGCTCCCCCTCCGCGCACCCCGGCATCACACGCGTTGAGACGGCGTCCATATACGAGGCCATGAGGCCGGAGCCTGCGGAGGGGGACGAGTGAGGGGTGACGAGTGAACTGTGCTGGAGAGCCAGGGCGACAGTTAACCCCGCATACCCCGGGGGGGGGGCGCCTGATCCAGACGGCGGCTGTGAGGACCCACCCACGGGGCCCGGGCTATGCGCCCCCTGGGAGGGGTCGTTCGGCAGTGTATATGGGCATGATGGGGGGGGGAGAGGGGAAGGGGAAAACTGCAGCCTCTGTTCGGCACAGGTACGGCAGGCAGGATCACACGGGCGGTGTGTGTGTGTGTTTGTGTTTTTGTGTATTCACCTGTCGTATGATTGACCTGATTGATTGCCATCTGTCCCTCAGCAAATGTCAGTGCGGTGTCTTACGTGACCTGGGGGGGGGGGGTACACGGGGTGTCTGGCAGTGCGGAAAGAGAGGGAGAGGGAGGGAGGGGGTTACGGCACGTCGATAGTTGTGGTATACGTTATATTTTTGTTGATTTGTTTGTTACTCCAGGCGATTCTGTTGCTGGAGATGGGGAATTACGGATTGGGCCTTTCCCCCCCCCCCCAAGTGCGGCAGATGTACAACAGGATGTTACAGCAATCCGTACGTAGGTAGGCTGCGGCACACTCGCTCCGTGCGTGGTCAATCGTACGGCATTACCATATTTAGCTGTGTGTACGGAAGTTTCTGTGGAGAACAAGAGGGCAAAGGGAAATTTCATACGACGTCTCCTTCGATCCCCCGACCGGGCTGCGGTTGATCTGAAGGCCGTGATGAGCCGACTGCGATAAATACGGAGATCTCCGTCGGTGTACGGCACCTAAGCATATTGTGCAGGTGATTTGTATGAGAAATGGAGGGCGAAGGGATTGGGCCAATGATCCACGCGGCTACCTCCCGCCGGGTCTCCTGGAGAGGGGTGGAGAACACGATCAACGACAGGCGGCAGGTTAACCCATATGATGCGCAAACCATTGTACATGTACGGCTACTGGCATCCTGCAGTGACCGTGCAGGTATCTCTTTGATTCCAATCCAACTGGCGGATGTACGAATGTTATTAATATGTGCAATAAAGGCTTTATGGCTGCGGATCCATCGGCATCCGGGGAAGTGGGATATGATGGCCACATGTCACAAAGTTCTTGTTGAGTGGTCTACGCAGCGTACGGCATACGGCATATGTGGCATCAAGTACAATGCACTGGATGGGGCACATCGCGATGCCTGCGTGTTTCTGCCTCTCAATTTTGGTTGGTTGGACAACTATTCCAGCGACCGCCCCTTACTTCACCATTTCGCCGTACGTCGTACTTTTGTGGGGCCGATGAGAAAAGTACGACAAGGCATCACTTGGGGAATATGCGGCATCTTTAATTCGCGAGCAACAGTGCTCTCTGATGTCACCACCTTCCCCTCCCCCCGGGTGGATATGCGTGTGTGTGTTTTGGGGTGGGGCGCTGGTGCTTGCCAACCTTTTCCCGGGCGGTGTGTCAGCATCTTCGGCAGCAGTGAACTTTTTGCCTCTTTTGAACTTTGGCGATACAAAATAAACATGCTTGATCTGGACAAGACGCTGTGGCGATGGGGACGTAGGCTTAGTTTGGGTCGGTGAGCGCCTGGCGGCGTGGGCTGCAGTGAGTGAGCCGCAGGGGGCTGGGGGGGGAGGAAGAGAGATTCCTTAGCTGTTGACTTTTTCCATTTCGTTGAGCTACTGCACCATTTAAAACTTACTTCATTCAGGTTCCTCTGTTGCACGAGAGAAAGTCTGCACGGAGAGGGGCTTTGCACATCCATCTATCCATGATGATGATAAGGGTGGCAGCAGAAGCATTTTTTATTGTTCGAGTTGAGAGCTGCTGATAAATAAGTACGAGCAACATGCTCGTACGGCAATATGACTCTTCATGCGGCTGTGTCGGGAGGTAAAGGAGAAAAGTTGGGATGGGGCCGGTACGGCAGTAATGCGAACCATGCGTATCAATAACGGAAGTGACATGGTCAGCGCGTCCTTTCAGCGGGTGTGATGTAACTCCCGCTCGGTTGCGGAATGCTGCGAATGAAATATAAAGTATGTTGTTGTGGTGGATTGTGGATTTTCGTAACAATACATTTCCCTATATCACGCTCACCACCGTCATGGTTAGCTGCTTTGAACCTTTATTTGTGTGTGTAGGATAGGGGGGTACATCACCCATGGCCACTAACCTGGCAGTCCCTACCTTCCCCGGTGTTTCGGGGCACCCTCATCCAGTCTCCCATGCTGACTTCTCCGAAATCAGTGGTTTTCCCAGGTTCAGCACCCACCACCAGCATCCAGCGGAATCTGCCGAATCAACTAAGGCGTCAACTCCGCTACTGGTCAGCTCGCAGATCACTTTAATTGGGGTCGTCACCGTCCATCGACATGGGGGCACCCTGCCCTTACCCATAGGGTCTTTGGCCCGCTCTCGGTCGGGGTAGAACCTTTATGTTGGCTGCGCTTTGCTTGCATGGAATACAGATTCTTCTTTAAAAATGTGAGTTGTACGGCAGTTACGGTAAACCAACTACTCATACCCGACTTAGCCAACTGCTGCATGTGGTGTGTACAAGTGGCACTCGTCGTCGTCGCCGATCATCGCCATCATAATCACCATCGTGATCGCCATCGTATTCGTGTCCTTGCCATCAAGCAGCGCCACTACATCTACTCAGCGCGTGTCAAGACGCCCTCCCAAGCAATCAAAGTAATTGTCACGACAGACCTTACTAAGCAAGTCGTCGGTCGCTGATACATGGCATGACATCATGTCCGGGGATATATCAAGGGGATTTGTGATGGTGGGGGTTTTCTCCCCCTCTAGACACACACGAACATAGATGTGATACACACATATATAGGTTGGATCTTCACTGCATCAGCACACGCAAATCACATATTGGTCCTGCGTGAGACGCGTATGGCGCCTCCCTCCCTCCCTCTCCCTCCCCCTCCCTCTCCCTACCCCTCTCTCTCCCACCCTCCCTCCCTCTCCCTCTTTCTCCCTCCCTCCCCCTCCCTCCCTCTCCCCCTCCCTCTCCGTCCCTCTCCGTCCCTCTCCCTCCCCCACCCTCCCTCCCTCTCCCTCCCCCTCCCCCTCCCCCTCCCCCTCTCCCTCCCCCTCCCTCTCCCTATCCCTCCCTCTCCCTATCCCTATCCCTCCCTCTCCCACCCTCCCTCTCCCCCTCCCTCTCCCACCCTCTCCCCCTGCCTCTCCCACCCTCCCTCCCTCTCCCTCCCTCACCCTCCCTCTCCCACCCTCCCTCCCTCTCCCTCCCTCTCCCCCTCCCTCCCCCTCCCTCCCTCTCCCTCTCCCTCTCCCCCTCCCTCCCCCTCCCTCCCTCTCCCCCTCCCTCCCCCTCCCTCCCTCTCCCCCTCCCTCCCCCTCCCTCCCTCTCCCCCTCCCTCTCCGTCCCTCTCCGTCCCTCTCCCTCCCCCACCCTATTCCTCCAGCTTCAGACCTCGTCTATTTGATGTTCCACGTCCCGCCCCCCGTGACGTGCCACTTCCTCCTCGTCGTCCAGTCTGGCCTGCTGCTGCCGAATCTCATGCAGCCGCTCAGACGGCAGGGTGCTGTAGTCCCGTTCCAAGACCTCCCAGGCCACTGACGGCGCCCCCTCAAAGCACTTCGTCCACCAGCCCTCACTGCCTGCGCCATCTGCGGGCTTCATCTTGGCCAGTGTCATGACACAGCTCCCATAACCACACACGCTCCCCCGCACGTCTCCCGACGCTACCAATAACCCGGTAGGGTCACGAGCGGGTTGCGGGACGGCCCTCAAGCCCTCCCGGGGCCCTTTCTGCCCCTCCCCTCCCACCCACGTCCACGTCGTCTGGTCCACGAGCACAGTGGCTTCGAGAGTGCCGCACAAATACACCTCCCCCGTTACTCGGTTTGCCACTCTCAGACTCCTCGGCCGCACCTCGACACTCAGATCTGAGGTGGTCAGTCCCCGGGGAACCTGCCGGGGGATTATTTAGATGTTTGGCAGATATGCGGGTGCGCGGAGGAGCTTCAAGCAAGAAGACGAGGAGGGGAGTGGGGAGGGGAGAGGGGAGGGGGAAGTGGAGGGGGAGGGTGGAAGGGAGGGATGGGATGAAGGGAGGGCGCGACGATTCGGGATCATGGTGGAGGACGGATTCGTCGGCTGTGTATGTTTCGAGCACGATGTGGTCGTGGGGTCCACTGTTGCTCGCTACGAAGCAGTACGGGGTCATGCAAGCCAGCTGAGATAAGCATGGTCTTTCTATAAGATGAAGACGAAGATGAAGATAAGAAGTCAGGTGGCCAGGCCGGCATCCGCAGCTGAGACAAGTTACGGCATCAGTGTACGGGAGACGTATCTTCATCACGTATCTTCCGTACTTTCTATTACTTCTGTTACTTCCGGGTTACGGTTCCAGGTTCCGATGTATGTAAATTTCTTGCTTTCGATGCAGGGATGACGTGGGTCTATCTATGACGATGACACCAATGTCCCTCACCCGCGTAGCCATCACGTGCACCTCGCCAGCACTCTGCCGCCACCGGAAGCCCCAGCAGGCCGGCGGCGGTCCCAGGGGCTCCGCCCAAATGGCCGTGTCCCCCGCCAGGCTCGGCGGAAGCTCCGTCGCGCTGTATAGCGCCCGAGTCAGGCCGAAGGGATGGCGCCGCCGCCGCTCCGCCGCCGCTCCGTTCTCCGTGACCAGTCGGTAATGGCGGAAGGGCAGCGGAAGCAGCCCCGAGGGGCCCGTCTGTGCGCCGTAATGCCGTACAATATTTTGATTGGGTTAAGTTGATCAGCGGAAAGTCATGGGATAGAGTCGGCATGGGAAGGAGGGGTTTGGGCTTGGAATGACAGGAGTGGACATGACGTGGAGGCCCATGCGCGTTGCTCGGAATGTTTATCGTCATGTATGCATTTGAGGACAGGTGGGAGATATCACCATGTACATACTGCGCGTGTCAATGACCCAAGTTTACCCCACAACCCGGCAAGGGCTGAAGACATTGACTGACGACAAGGCCCAGGTAAGCCTAAGTATCTACTTTGGTCGACTCGGGTGCCTCAGGACCATGACCGCCGCTAATCAGGTTTCATGATCAACGGCTGGTGTTCTAGTTTACCACCTCTCGATACGCCAGCTGTCAGCAGGCACTCTCTCCAAACCAAAAGACCCACCATACGTAGTACGGCAGCACATGCTTTCCGTACATTTTCAGACACGTCCTATCTTCTGAAACAGTTTTTGACAATTGTCTTTTGCTTCACAAAAGGTTTCCATTTCCTCTGGGAAGGGGCAAACTTCTTCGAGAGCTCATTAAGACTGCTCGTATTGTCTGGTTACCCACAGCAGTTAGATTGTATTCACAGGAAAGAAGTCCATAGTGGGCAGGGCAGGGCAGGGCAGGGCAGGGCAGGGCAGGGCAATTAGCTCAGAACTGCTGCTCACC
This sequence comes from Volvox africanus, assembly GCA_030268105.1. Classification (NCBI taxonomy): domain Eukaryota; kingdom Viridiplantae; phylum Chlorophyta; class Chlorophyceae; order Chlamydomonadales; family Volvocaceae; genus Volvox; species Volvox africanus. The sequence continues at coordinate 1,807,621 of BSDZ01000089.1, read as the reverse complement.
GGCATCACCGTGATTCTGCTGCAATGATGGGAACATGGTCCACCCCGCTTAGGGGCAGCCTCACGGTCTCCATCTCGCCCAGGAGCAATATTCCGGGTGCCCTGTGCTGCTGCAGCTTCACCCAACGCTGCCCCCGACACGAGAGCTTCATGTATGGAGGCAGTTAAGGGTCCCGCGAGGTCATCATTAGAGCTAGGGATTCGAGCCCTGGTGGAGCACATCTCTGTGACCAGGGTGCCGCCTACCAGGGACTGCAGCTCTCTCAGCAGCGCCCCATCAGGGTCCTTCGCGCATTTGCAATGGGTGAGATATCCACGCAGGGGTTAAGGGAGTGAGTCAATGACGGTGAGGATTGGTGCTTCATGAGACAATAGCGAACTGATGCATGGCAGGCAGATGTGTGCGCAAGCCTGGACGAAATAAGACCGAGAGGGCGGCTGCCGGTCTTCTCCAGCTTTCTCATTAGTCACCACATGCTAGCTGATAGGCAAGAAGGTGCACGAAGTAGACCGGAGAAAGGCCAGTTGACGATATCAAGGCCTCCTCAACCACAACCGCAACAACCGCAATAACCGCAATAACCGTAATAACCACGGATTGCAGATTAAACTTTTTCCGCCCGTGACATTAAGGCTTTGGTTACTGGTTTTTGCAGTTACGTTCGTGAACGTGATGGCCTTCCAGAATCATGTGGGGGTCCCTGGCCTTACTCATTGCAAGGGTGCGTATCGGGTGTTGCGATGTGCTGCGATCCTGGAGTAAGGAACCCCACACGGCACCTCTGGTGTATATGAGCACCTTACTTCACTACATGCGGTTTCAGTATTTACTTGTCCACACATACACATACACATACACATACACACACACATACACACACGTATATATACGCATACATACACACCAAATCACGTCGACAGCTCTGACACCCTAGCACTGGCAGTGCGCGGTGCAGCACCTACCTGCAGCAAACTTGCTACGGCCTCAGGACCCAATGGCCCCCCGCTGTCGACTGCACTTTCCTCTGCTGGACCGCCTTCCACTGCGTCGCGCTGTCCTCGTGGGGGGCTCTGCTCCCACTCGGTCGCTGCCAGCCGGGACTCCAGGCGCACTGTAAATCGCACCTCCAGGAGCGACACCACATCCGATGAGCTGCTGCTGTAGATGTTGCTGCATCGCTCAGCAGTCATAGCGGTTTCCTTGGCGGAAGCTGAGGTTGAGGTCGCTGTGTTGGAGGGGTTCGTTGTGGCCGAGGCGGCGGAGGCGGAGGCGGCGGAGGCGACAGAGGCGGCAGAGGCTGCAGAGGCTGCAGGGGTAGAGGCCGTTGATGGTGCAGTGACTGCGCAGACTTGACGCACCCCGACAGGCTGCTGCGAAGCTGCGGGATGGCCGGGACTGGAGAGCTGTGTCTCGCCATAACTACTGCCCCTGCCCCTGCCCGTGCCCCTGCCCCTGCGGCTGGTGCTGGGGCTGGTGCCGCCAGCGGGGCCAGCAGCCGCCCCGGGCTCCAGCCCGACCGCCCCATCCACCATAAGCTTCCTTTGGATCCTCTCAATCATCACCGCACCGGGAGACACACCCACCAGCCTAGCTACTGCTGCTCGGAAAGCCTGACGTGAAGATCCGCCTAGCAGCTGGCCGTGCGGGACTGGGACCCCCGGCTTGGGGCCCTGGGGTGGCCGTGCCTGTGTCGGTGCGCTCATCAGCGCCGTGTTTGGGGCCCCATGCAGGGATGTAGCAGGCGTCGTCTTGCAAATGAACACCAGCGTTGACTCCACCTCGCACACATGCTGCGGTATTCCGTTGGGGGCCGGGGCCGGGGCCGGGGCCGGGGCCATCATGTACAGGCGTTTCCAAGTCATATGCACAAACAGCGCACCCGAGAAGGGATCAAATCACCCCCAGCGTTGGACAGCCCTTTACCACGTAGCTAACCAGTGCCCTATTGAGTCCCCGCTGCGGACCAGTGAACCCCCTGCCTCGCCAAGACCCGCTGCCCCCTGTTAGCTAAGTGCACCCACCGAACGCCTCTCCAAGATGCTGCTGTTACTTAATAGCCCAAGGGCGAGCAGTGCGGCGGTGCCGCACCCGCCTGGGTGCCGGGGCGCGGAAGCATCTCCATCCAGACGAGCAACCGTTGACCTGCGCAATTACCGGCCGTACAACAAAGCGCGTACACGCGGACGGACGGTAATGGCATGTTGTTCGGCGAACTTGGCTTTGTGTGCGTAAATGGTACCAGACTCATCTACCGCTCATGAAACTCATGGTGCGTGTAGGCATTTGGATTGGGAGCCCGTTCTCCCAGACTGTAAGTGGCTCTGTTCCGCACGCAGCATGTCTTGTCAGGTTATACACACAAACACACACAGATGTACGGCTTTGGTACGTAAATTGGCGCACGCGATTATACAAAATACAAATTTCCACACAGGATAACGCCATTCATGTGAGCTGGGGAGCACGCGACGAAGATATTTCAAATGCATGCAACCAGCACTTGAACGAAAGCCGCCTGTTGCAGCCTGATGCATAAACGTACATACACCCGCAGACGGCACTGCCGTGTCCCTGCAGCTACACGAAGTGATGTCGTCGAGCCCTCCTAGGGGCATTTATTCCCAAAGTTGTGATGAGATTGGGCGGTACGGCCGTACGGCGGTATGGCGGTTATATCCGTTCGCAGTCACCTGACCCTGTCCGCGTACACACGGCAGGTGGGACTCAGCCTCCATGCTCCTCGGAAGCAAGCAAGCGCCCCAACCAGGTCATGCACCTCGCCGCTATGTTCATCACCGCCCACCATGTCGTCCTTATCCTGCTGCGCATGACTCTCAATGCCTTGCGTGCCAGGGCGTGGCGGTGGCGGAAGATGCGGCAGGGGGGGCTTGGCTAGCATGGCATCTCCACAGGTGCAGCAGCACCAGGCCAGGGCGTCCAGGAGCGCCTCTCGGGAGTCACCCGCGCCGACACACAGCTGCAGCTGCTGACAGGGATGCAGATGCAGATGACAGCAGAGTGTGTGTGCGTGTCAAGGTTCCGGAGCTAACCAAACCGAGGAACCCCCGAGACCGGGCCAAGAATATAGTGTTGATAAGAAACCGACTAACCAACGGCAATGAGGAACGATTCAACTATCTAACCCGCCAAGCAGCAGCAGGTGCAGATGAAGGTTGGGTTATAGGCTGTACCTGCATTGGGCGCATCTCCTGTTTAAGCAGATCCTAAATAAATATTTGATATTCCCTTTCGCAATATCAAAACGGTACCTGGCTGGCTGGCTGGCTGGCTGGCTGACTGGCTGGCTGGCTGGCTGGCTGGCTGGCTGGCTGGCTGGCTGGCTGGCTGACTGGCCATATAATGTTGGTCATACCCGCACATACCTGATCTGTTCATTGCTTTCGCTCCATTTCGTGGTCGCCATTACGCGCCCTAGCCCATTTGTGGCCTATGGAAATGGGGTCCATAAACATCCTAGCCCCGTCCGTACATGACTTCCGCCGCCCCCCTGCCTCGTATACATGTACGACTGAACACATTAACGAGCGGCGTGTGGTTTTATACAGCCTGTGCATAGAGCTCAGGTTTACGCCGTACTCATATTTCACGGCAAGCGTATGAGGGCTGATTGCTTCACAGTATTTCCTCGTTTGCTCGCTTGCTTGAACCCTCCCGCTCGTGGCCCGCCTCCACTGCCTGCCCCCGCACAACTCCCCTCCCTCCCGCTGCCGCCTCACCCTGCTGCCCCCAGCCGCATCGTAGGACGTCAACTCCCTCCGCAATGCCTCAGCTGCGGCTGCTGCGTGCGATAGCGAAGGGCCGTGGTGACCCGCCCGCAGGAGCAGGGCGGCCAGCAGCAGCCAGGCATCCACTGGGGGCTGGGTGCTACTGGAGCGGGGAGTGGGGCTGGTGCGACTGCTATTGGTTGTGCAGGAACTGCGGTTGTTTTCGTTGTTGTTGTTGTTGTTGTTGTTTTTGTTGTTGTAGTAGTAGTAGTTGTTGTTGTTGTTGGTGGTGGTGGTGGTGGTGGACCGGGGGCCCGTGAAAGAGCCCGGGAAAGACGAGGGGGGACCCCAAGAGGTCATCATAGGGCTGCTGGGTACGTCCAGGCCGGCAGCGGCTCGGGCAGCCCACCTCCTGTACAGCACCCTAGGCTGAAAGTGGACTGCAGGAGGGTAGGTAGTGTGCGGGTGCAGAAGAGGATGGTACGATCAGTCGCAGCTCTGGATTCATATCTACATACAAATTAACGCATCGGCTTTTTTCATTTTCCCATCTCTACGTCATTAGGCCGCTGAATGCTTTGCAGGGAAACCTAGAGAACACGCACATTTGAAACATCATTAAGTATTCCTTTTCTTACCTCTTGGCTACTTGCATTTTCTTTCAAGGTGTATTACTTCAGTTTTTGGGTAGCTTGGCAGTGACGGGTCTCATTAAACCCAATAAAAGTAATGCGGGGCCGGGGTGCCGGCAGAGGCGCGCGAGACATCTTAATAGGTTGGGATAATGCCTTCTTTGTACGGCATGCCGTCCGGCAAAAACTCACCGAGTGGCGGCAGCACCCCGCCACACGGGGGACCCTCCTCCGCGTCCCGCACCGTCAGGAAAGCCGCCTCCCGCAGCTCCTCGAACACCTCTTCAGCGAGTGTAGTGGCCTCATCGGGCTCAGCAACACCCCCACTGCTGCTGCTGCTGTTACTGATACTGCTGCCATTGCTGCCATTGCTGCTACTGCTGTCAGTTCCAGCCGGCTGACAAGTTTGCGACGAGGTCGGAAGAGCTCCAGGACTTCCATGAGTCCATGATATCTGTTTTTGCTGTCCGTCTTGTTCTCGGGGCGCCGGCTCACTGAATACCAGTGGCGGTGGATGAGGCTGCTCCAGAGCCCAAACCAATAACGCATCAGCGAGCTGCGGCCGGGTCACCGCGTCAACGGTCTCCTCCAGCAACCGCTCAATGTCAGCATTTCCTGATGCGGAGGGGAAGAAGGGGGGTTGCGTCGTTTTGCCTTGAAGGATAGTTACCGATGTTGTGGGTCAATAGCCAAAAAAGGGGACACGGTACTCCAGCGAGGGAACGGCACGGCACGTGTGCCTCGTGTCGGCCCCTGCTTTGAGCGTCGCCTTTCCATCGTGCTGTTTGAGAAGGGCTCCTTCGCCCGAGACAATCCCAATGGCGGGAAATCTAGATCTGGTACTTAGCGGGTGTATTGGGGTGCGATGATGCTCAAATTCGATGTAACTAAGTCTTCAAGTCCAGCCCCGGCACACCCGCACAGAATCCATTTAACTAAAAAAGTGCACCATTTGCACCAAAACTATCCAGCAATAGACCATGTGAAGTTGATGTTTTTGAGTGGTCTGTCTCCACAACTTGCACACAGTCATTAGAGAAACTTGCAAAATGCAAGCGCCGAATACCTGGTTCATTTTGCGCAGCTATTACTAAGGCTGCAACAGCATCTTGATGCCGCCCCAGCGCCGCCAGAGCTTGAGCCGCCCGATAGTGTCCCTTTGCCCAGCGGGGGTGTACGAATGTCAGCTCAGCCGCATCCGTCAGGGCCTCCAGCGCTCGTCCCGCCCGCACCGCCGCCAGGGATCGGTTTGCATAAAGAGCACGGCGCAACATCACCGCACCCGCGCAGGGCGGTATTGCGCTGAGCGCCGCGCTATACCAGACACGCGCATCGCGGGTATTGCCCTCATCCAGACACATGTCCCCCCGCAGCTTCAGGTACTCGGCCTTAAGGCGCCTGCGACCCGTATAGTGCCGTACATGCCATGCAACCGCATGCACAAGGGATCCGGATTGGATGGAGTGCGACGACAGAACCCAAGGAGGCAGCAGAGGCAGAGACAGAGACCGAGACTGAGACTGAGACTGAGACTGAGAATGGGAATGAGAATGGCGCCCGCATTGGGGCTATGGGGCTATGGGTTGATACCACCCAAGGTGCCCCGTTCGGATGCGGATCGGGAGCGAGACCGTCATTCTTCACGCGACCGCTGATCCCCACCCTGGCCTCCTGGATGTTGAAATTGGGGTCCATTTTCTTCGGGGAACGAGCCGGGTTTGCGGGTAACCGGGCAGAGTGACTGCACCTGGTCATCGGCTGTGTATAGGGATCTGGAGCCTGTACCTTTTCATTCTGGCAGCTGTAATCCTGTGCTCGTTATCGGGATTGGCAAACCTCAATCAACATCTCACCAAACACCCCAATCGCCGCACCCAACCCGCCCAACATCTACCGCCCAACATCTACCGTCCAACTCCAACCGCGCCACTCCACACTTCTCAACACTCAACATCATATGCCATACCGGGTCGCGCCAGACCACATCTTGCCACGGCACCCTCTCCAAACCCTAAATACAACTCAGCTCATCAAGTCAAAGCCTATCTTAGGGTCCCACCCACACCCACACCTATCCAGTCCGTTCAACTCACCCACGCACACACACACATACACACACAGAGACAGACATTTCCCCCCCTCCCAATCCACTGCCCCGGTCCACCCCCAGTCTACCCACCCTAACTCCGTGCCGTAAAGCCGATGTGCGGCCGAAATGTCTGAGTGCAGCGGGGGGCATATGTACGGCAGTGAAGAGGTCGTGGATTTTGCAATGGTTGTTACAGGCAGGGATGCATCTGGCCTTCCGGCCATTTGACCGTTGAGGGCGCTGCGCCAAACGTGCGGACGGGCGTCGTTTACTGCTGCAGCGCACCACGCGTGTATGTCTTATGGTCGGTCTCTGACAGCCGACTGCGCCAATTACTTTGTCAGCTGACACGTCGTCATTATTGCGGCGAGTGAGTTTGACGGTGAGGGTGACACGCCAGCCGCGGATGAGATGTAACGGTCGGAGGCACCAAAGACTTGTTTCCCTCTGCGGATCCCTTTTGCCGCAACATCGGCTGCAGTTTACACCATCAGACGTAGGGAGCCTTGCGGTCCGTCTCCGGGGGGAATCTCCTCCTGTGTACAAATATGACTCTGATGGACTAGTCGCGTGGATTCGAGTAACGTCTAGTAATGTTGACAAGGGAGCACGAGGCAACCAAGGCAAACGAGGCAAACGAGGCAATCGAGGCAAACGAGGCAAGGCCAACACCGCACATCTCTTGGACGAGCCGACTGTCTCGTGCTGAACCCCCGATGACGGTGTGGCCGTGTTGCTCTCTTCCCCCCCCCGGTGCTAAGTCTGATGTCTCTGTCTGTAACCGGCCCCGCACCGCAGGAGAGGTGGAAGTCGATCCCGCATACGTCCACATAGGTCTAGGTAAAAGTCACTATCGCTGGGACCAGGAAGCTCATGGAAGCATGTTAGGAATCCACCCATCCATCCGCCCATCCAATGCGGAGCGGCTTTTAAAGATCTTCCATGTGCGCACAATAACTGCGTCACCCCTGGGTAGCTGTCAATGTACGACAATGACAATGCCTTAATAATTATGAAAGACTACATTTTGGTGATGCGTACGGCTCATCAGCGCATCCGCACGTGTTCCGCGAATACGGTCCTCCCGCACAATGTCACATCTGCACCTCCAAATGCTTCCAAATGCCTCAAAGCCGGTATTTGATTTGAAGAGCGACAGAACAGGACCAAGTACAACCACGGCTGGCAACCACATGCTCAGAACCCGCGGAAGCTAACGACCCCCCTTTCTTACGAGGATTAGCGCTAGGCTGCGCGTTACGCCTCATGCACATGGACACACGCGCACTCCCACTCCCGCTACCGCTGCGGTGGCATAAGGAAAAACCTAGCTCTTCCACAGCCCTTTTAATACACACGCACGCACACATTGCGGCAGAGATGAGTGCCACGCACGTGGCCCCGAGGGAGGGCCCCTGGCATAATGCACACAGGTTCCGGAGCCAATCCATATTCCCAACGCGATCAACCAGAAGGAGGCCCCGAGCGGGTTCCGCTGACCACATTGCCGCCTCAGAAGCCGCTACTCGGCGAACCACCATACCACAAACAACAACGGTTGGCTACTCTGTGTATCCGTACACGTATAGCTGAGAGCATATTCTTTATTGCAAGCCACTTCCACGGCCGCGGCCACTGCCAACTCCCCTGTGCACCACTCAGAGGGGACGGCTTCTGTGTGTCTGTCCGCCCCTACGAACCCACCAATCGGCAATATGAAGCACGCGGCCATGACGACTAAGTTTTTGTGGCTTATACGGCCTCCCCCCTTTGACCGTATACATCGATATTCGGAAGTCTTCGCTCCAGGCTGCGGCCGTCATGAAATTACTCATATATGTACTGACAACGCAATGTACATCGAAATGTCCTAACCACCAACCACTAACCACTAGTTTATCACTAGCTAGCTAATCATTAACCCAGCGCCTCCCCCTACAGAACCACGGGGCCCCTCCCCCCTCCCTCCTAATCTTCGCCCAGACACTGCGGTATCCACCGCGGTATCCATCCAAGTAAGACCCACTCTATGAGCACTCCACTTCACTTCACCTCACCACCAGGTGGGGCCGGGGAAATCACGCGAATCTGGTTGCGCAGCAACCCCGGCGTCAGCTGAGGACGCAGGAAGCTATTGGCCGCCGTTCCCAACCCCACGATTGCTGCGCGGGACCTTCTTTTAGAAGCGTGGAACATGTCCACACGATGTTTCCAAATTGCAACAGATTTCCGGTGATGAACTCTCGCGATATAGTGGTGGTGAAGAACGTACCTAGTCCATGAATCTACGTGAGATGCAGTGTGCCCGGACACAGGTTATGGAGGTCATGCCCTGAAGGAGCACTGGCTCGCTAGCGACCATTTCGTCCCCACGCCCTCCCCAAGAAAGTAACAGCGAATGACCCAATGATGTTTGAAGGGATGAGGTGGTAGCGCCCACAAATACTCCCCTTCCATATGCTAATATTTAAATGAGCGCAGTAGGTGTGCTTTACGTTACGGACTGAGCAGGGTGGAGTAATGGACAACACGACGTAGACACCTACCTAGGTACCCAGGAAACACGAATCCGCAGCTCCATGGGTCTGGGCAGCTCATTTGGCGGCTACTGAAGAAAGTGATTGCTGTTCCTTCCACTTTGAAAAGGGTTGAGGGCATCTATCGACCGTCATGTCCGCCGTCATGTCCACCGTCATGTCCGCCGTCATGTCCACCGGCATGTCCACCGTCATGTCCGCCGTCATGTCCACCGGCATGTCCGCCGTCATGTCCACCGGCATGTCCGCCGTCATGTCCGCCGTCATGTCCACCGGCATGTCCGCCGTCATGTCCGCCGTCATGTCCGCCGTCATGTCCACCGGCATGTCCGCCGGCATGTCCCCAGGTCACCGCCTATCTGGAGACAGCTGCTCCAGCAAACTCATACTCCTCAGGCAACCGGCGCTGCTTAGCTCGGTGCCCGGCAAGGAAGGAAAGCGGAAAGTGGAGCAATCGCCCGCATGTCCAGCGCCGTACCGCTCCGAAGCCGCTGCGGCAGGCCTGCACGTCCCAACCACCGGATACTGCCGCACCACATGCGGCGCTGACACATCCTGCATCTGCACGTGTTGCTGATGTTGGTGTTGGTGTTGGAGGGACTGGGCCGGGGTGATGCAGCCCAGGGAGCTCCGCGTGGGTGCGGTGGTGGACCAACCTACCGAGCCCATCGTGTTGACACTCCCTCCAACACCAACACCTGCAGCAGTTTTCTCTTCTCGGCCGGGACCCCACGCAACGCCCAGGGGCCCCTTCTCCGCTTCCACCTCCGCCCTCTGCATCCAGGCCGCCATTCTGCCCGCCACCCATTCGTCCGCAGCAGCCGCCCTTGGGTGCTGCACCTGGATGGTGATCGGGTGAGATGCGATCTGCAGCAGCGACCGCCGCGAGGAAACGCCCCGCTTGTCATCCCCGCCGCCGCCGCCAACATCGCCGCCAACATCGCCGCTAATCTCCTCACGAAGCGCAGCGGCGGAAAGCTGATGCACTTCAGCCACACCGACAGCTTTCCCGCTAGCTTTCCCGACAGCCTCTCCCACAGAGCACGCACAATTACTTGTAGACGTCGTCATGGATGTAGGAGCTGCAGCAAGCGCTGAGTCCAAGCCCGGGTTTGCGGAGCCCACCGCAACTGCTGAGTGGGGGGATGGAAGATGAAGGGTAGAAACGCCCGATGCGCTAGAAGATGAGGGCGCCTGGGCAGCAGCGGAGGACGGCGTTCCTCCTTTCGGTGGCCTTGCGGCTACGTGGTTGAAGGCCGCCGCGGCCGCACGCGCCACCTCCGCGACCCCCCCCCACACGTCCCCAGCAACCGGTCGTGACTCCGCTGCCGCTGTCATCACCGCTCCACGCACCTCACGTTGAACCACCTGGCACTGCTGCTGCTGCTGCTGCTGGGGTCCTTGAGACACCGGCCGCTCTGGAAATCGTTGTTGGGATGGAGAAACGGTATCGGTTGCGGGTGCATCTGGCCGTGGTGATAGAGGTGCTCGGTTCAGCTGCTGCATCAGCATCTGAGTCTCTCGAATCGCCGTTTGCAGACCAGCCAGCTTTGCCGCCGCATCGGCGAGCCCCTTCCGATGCTCATTGGAATCACGGGTGCAACCTTTAAAACAACTGCCGGCCTCCCCTGCCCCTGCTGCTCCCTGCCGCGGCTGCAGCTCCCCCGATAATAGCATCTCATTTTGTCGGAGGAGGCGCTGCACCCGTTGCTGTATTTCTCGACGCTCCAGCGGCGACGGTGATTGCGATTGAGACTGTGGCTGTGTTGACGACGACATTGCAGATGATGTGGGATGCACTGGGGAATGGCTGTACGGTAGTGCAACGGCCCCGACCGGCAGTGCCGGCAATGCTGTCACCGACGCCGACGCCGACGCTGACGGCGCGTCAGCCCCGACGCCAACGGGTCGTGGTCCCCCGCCACCCCAGGTTACATCCGGGGGCATTTTTGCCGGGCTCGCAACTTCTTCAAGCGGTTGGGATGACGGCACTGACCCCTGAGCCAGCGGGGCAGTGGACACGTCACTGCTTGATCCGAAGGCCGGTCTTTCAGCTGCACCAGCGATGGGCGATGCTGGTGGGATCTCCTCGCTGCTGTAGACCGGGTTATTCCTGACGCCTGAATAGGAAACTCCCCCCAGCACCACCTCATGCGGAGCCCCCGGGTGCGGCCGCAGATGTCGCAGCGGAGTCGAAAGCTGCGAGTCGAAAGCTGGGGCCGGTGACACGGACGCCGCCAGCCCAGTCCTTGTGGTCACCCCGGCACTTGTCAGGCCGTCTGCCTGCCTGGACTCCATCCCCTCTTGGGACGCTGTCGGACTACCGCTTTGGACAAGGGGCGCCAGGGTCGGGGTTTGAGTGGGACGGGGGCTCGGAGGAAAGATTGTCCTCCGGAATAAGGCCCGGTGCAAGTCGTGAAGCTGAGCCACGGCACGGCCCCAGGGGCTTTGCGGAGTGTTCCTCCAGGTACTCACGCGGCGGGTGGATCCTGATACAGATGCTGCCGCCGTTGTCACCGCCGCCACAACCAGTGCCGGTTCGGGTGCCGTGGGCGCCGCAGCAGCCAGTCCGACCACTACCACATCCTCAGCTCCACCTTGAGCAGCAGCTTGTGCCGACGGCTGGACGGGTTCCTGGGCCGAGCCCTCAGCACCAGCTGCTGTCTGCGGCTGCAGCAGCTGCAGCTGCTGTTGGCTGTGCTGATCTTGAGCCCATCTTGAGCCGGAAGCAGTCCTCGGCACCGCCGCGTCGCCGGAAATCCCGCCCGGGGCTTGTGGGGAGATGTCGAGTCCAGCAGATATTGTGTTTAACGTCATTGTGCCCATTGCCACATTGGCTTCTTGCTGCAGCTGTTGCCCAGCTGAAGGTGTGTTGCTTGCAGACACATCCACCTGCTGTTGTTGCTGCGGCGGCTGCGGTCGCTGCACTGGTTGCTGTATCCTAGGTTGTCGCTGCAGGAGATTTGTCAACTGTTGATGCAACAGTTGGATCTGTGTACGGAGCTGATCCTGGCCGTTCAGTATCGCAGCTCGGGATTGCAGAGTGTGCCCTTCGGGCTGCTGCCCAGGACCCCGTCGAGCCTCCGGGTCGGATCCAAGCTGTGTCAGTGCTGCTGGTGGTGGCTGCTGCTGCTGCTGCTGGAGCTGCTGGGAGTTCTGCCTACCCATCTGAAATTGGCGGAGGCGCTGACGGTACAAGGTAAGTAGGATTTGGCGATGCAGTTGCCGCAGCTGCTGCGCCGTCAGCGTGCTGAGCTCTGGTGAAGAGGCGGAGGCTACGACCTCTGATGGATCTGAACCACCTCCCACCCCCGTATTTCCCCTAACATCCCCGGGGACTGACCCTGCATGCACAAACCCCACTCCTGCTGCACCGATATCGGGGCTCCGGACGGCCGCCGGCCAGGTTTGCAATTCCGCCTCTGCCGGTGATGTAATCCTCCTCCCCACTCCCGTCGTCGTCCTCCCTGCTGCTGCTGCCGTGGGTTCCAAAGGAGAGGAGCTTCCGGTCCTGCCCGTCCTGCTAGCTCCACCAGGTGGGTGCTGCTGACGGGCCGTTGTCACTCCTGACGCGCTCATGTCCACTGTGTGGATATGACCTGGGGGAGTCGTGGTGGGGATTAGGGTCGGGACACCGTTGTCTCTGCCGCACAGTATGGCGCAGAATCCCGTCATGGTGGTCACATACGACCAGAAGCCGATGAACATGCTCTCCAGCTGGGCGAAGTCGCCCTCTGGAAGCACCAGTTTCTGGAGGAGGGAAGGAGGGATTGGGAGGGAGGGAAGGAGGGGGAAAGGGAAGGGGGGTTGAATGAGGAGATCTGGCCGGAGGAGGGGGAGGAGGACGAGGACGAGGAGGAATCCAATCCAGGCTTTATGGAGCATGAACAAATCTGCAAACGGGCCCCGTTTAGGGCCTTATATCCTCCGTCCCAATTCCCACCCGCGAAAACCGTGTCTTCCACCGCAGTCAAGCACGAACAACGTTCCTTGCTCTTCCATTCCTTTTGTTTTTTCCTTCTCCTGAGGGGCCCTCCCTCCCTCCCTCCCTCCCTCCCTCCCTCCCTCCCTCCCTCCCTCCCTCCCTCCCTCCCTCCCTCCCTCCCTCCCTCCCTCCCTCCCTCCCTCCCTCCCTCCCTTCCCCCCTCCCTCCCTCCCTCCCCCCCTCCCTCCCCCCCTCCCTCCCTCGAATCGCACTCCATCATGCCCCACCAAGTATCTAAACACAGCCGAGCGAAGCATCGCCGCTGCCACCAGCTCTGCCAATCTCATTAACAGAAACAGCGAGAAGCCCCTCAGGCTTATCAACACGGTGGCAATGGCCTGCAGGATCATAAATAGGCCCAGCATGTAGGTCTTGTCCTGCAGACCGGCTGGGAAAGGGACAAGAAAGGGCGGCGGGAAGGCGGGAGCCCAGCCTGGGAGTCACCGGGTGCTGGCGGAATCCTGGTAATTAGGAAGTGATCTCTGCTGGCGCATTGGTGCCCAAAGAGGGCGACGGGGGACTTGTACGAATGGGGCGGAATGCAATCCAGACAGGCGACTGTGAGGAGCGGATTCTCACTGGGCGCTGAGACAACCATGAGGTGGTGCGTACCATCACCTTCGATACATGCGCGCATCGTATGGTGTGCAGTATTTGAGATTTTTGACTTTATGGCTTGCTGATCTACTGGCTTCTGTTATCCCCGGCATTGTGCAGCCACCTTTGACCCGCTTCACCCGGAGACGTCCGGCACATCAAGGCTATGCTAGCCGCACACCGTACCGCGGTTACGTCACTGGAGAGCCCCACCACGCGCCTCCAGTCCCCTCTTGACCGTGTCCCCAGGTCCTCACGTTTCCCTAACATGCAACGGTTCCCTGCCCCCTCCCCCCCCTCCCCCAACGGGCCCGTTCCCCCGATCCCCTCGTAACCCCTCCCCCCCCTCCCTTACCCGCGAGCCCGATGAGGTCCACGATGAGGCTCAGAGCCATCTCCTCCAGAGTCAAAGCTGCATTATAGAGATGGAATGCGGTGCGGCAGCTAAAGAAGCATGGAAAGGTGCAGGCATGCTATTTAGGGCGTCATCCCGGGAGGGCAGCCCTCCGGATGCGCCGCCTAGCTACTTACTCCACACCCCGCGATGGGGTTGCCCCATCCGCCCCCTAATAGCCCTAGTTCCTAGGCCACGAGGTTAACACCTCACCCGTTTACTTCCCCTCTCTGATAGCGGATAGTGGCCCCTTACGGTGTACCTTTCCCAAGGTGCGGCCTCAGGACCTACATTTGGGGTCCAGCCACCACTGCCAGCCCGACTCTGACTTGAGCGTCAGGCCCTTCCGCCTCATGCCGTTTAGGCCCCCCGTTAGCAGCTGGTACAGGAGGGTGGCGCCGAAGAACAGCCCGTCCGCAACTGCAGGGGAGCACGGGGAGCTCTTAGAGGGATGTCCAGTGGTTGGTTGGTGCAGCAACTGGCAAGAATGATATGTGAACCGTTGGTAAAGCGTAACAAACTGCTGCCTGCGGACCGGGGAGGAGGGGAGGAGGGGAGGAGGGGAGGAGGGGAGGAGGGGAGGAGGGGAGGAGGGGAGGAGGGGAGGAGGGGAGGAGGGGAGGAGGGGAGGAGGGGAGGAGGGGAGGAGGGGAGGAGGGGAGGAGGGGAGGAGGGGAGGAGGGGAGGAGGGGAGGAGGGGAGGAGGGGAGGAGGGGAGGAGGGGAGGAGGGGAGGAGGGGAGGAGGGGAGGAGGGGAGGAGGGGAGGAGGGGAGGAGGGGAGGAGGGGAGGAGGGGAGGAGGGGAGGAGGGGAGGAGGGGAGGAGGGGAGGAGGGGAGGAGGGGAGGAGGGGAGGAGGGAAGGAGGGGAGGAGGGGAGGAGGGGAGGAGGGGAGGAGGGGAGGAGGGGAGGAGGGGAGGAGGGGATAGGCGTGTGGGTGTATGAGATGGAAGACCCAACGGTGCCTGCGTTGTGCGATGAAGATCAGCAGCCCTGGTCGCACATTCCGAGATTGGCACTGCGTGGCGGGAATTGGGCCTTGGAACGACTGGGGACTCGATCATGCACTGGGACATATGACATGTGAGGAGGTTAACCATTTCACTCTCTCGGATGCCACGATCTCTGGTCAAAGCTCGTCCGGGTTAAGGCAGCGCACGGCTATAGGGCCCACTCGAACCTCACGCCTCAAGCACCCACCTAGGATGGCCATGAACACGATGCGACGTTTCCTGAGGACAGTTGCTCGGAATATCTGCGCCTGTTCTTGCCGCAATGCCTCGGAAGCTGCACATGGGTGCGAGTGGTCATCACAAGAGGCCAGGAAGCTCTTTAAGAAAACCGGCGTGCACGG
The DNA here is from genome assembly GCA_030268105.1 of Volvox africanus. Taxonomy (NCBI): domain Eukaryota; kingdom Viridiplantae; phylum Chlorophyta; class Chlorophyceae; order Chlamydomonadales; family Volvocaceae; genus Volvox; species Volvox africanus. The sequence continues at coordinate 1,792,309 of BSDZ01000089.1, read as the reverse complement.
TGTGTCCGCAGTGCAGGCAGACATGGCAATAGAAATGGCGAGGAAGCAGCATTGGACCAACCTGCCGATTCCGCGTCATGCACCAGTCGCGCTTGCCTAGCATTCCTTGCCACTGGTATTTTAGGCAACTTGGAGGTATCAATCCCAACGTCCGCAGACCCGTCCGGGTGCTCAACGATGATGACTGCATCCTCAGGGATCTCAGGGACCTCAGGGACGTCAGGGTTGACTTCTATCGCCGGCCAGGGGAAAGCTCCTTCGGTGACAACGCCGGCGGACGGTGAAGGACTTGCTTGCGATGATGCCTCCGGCGCCGTTCCAATGCTGATATGCGGATCTGTATGCGGCTGATTGTGTATCCCGTTCAAGGCAAATGCATTTGATGAAGCGACTCCCGTTGCCATGCCGTGGTGACGGCTGTCAATGTCGCAACTTCAGCGCCAAAAAAGGCATCATAACATCATTATAAAAATGCGTCAGATCATGTTATTTTCAGTTGTCCATAGTATCCACGCCCTGGATGGAAGCGAAGGGAATAAATAATGTAACGCGCAAATTGCAAGCGCTGCAGCCGCGGCCGAGCTATAAGTTTCATTTTGATATCTAGTGTAAAATGGTTAAGGATGACGCCAGGCCCGCGGAAGTGGCAAAGCGAAGGGAAGTTATGGCGGTACAGCCTCACCCACCCAAATAATTCAGACAGATTTGAGCCTACACGCCATCTGTCATTTGTACATGATGATACCTAATTACATGAAAAACTCTTTGACTTCATGTATTTTGGGACAACTCCTCCAGATAGGGCCGATTTGAAACATGAAATTAACTGGGATATTAAGGACTAGAACATAAAATGTGATTATTAAGTGGAATAGTTATGATCTCAAGGAATTAAAAACTGTACAAGCGTACTGACTGACAGTTATAAAAGAGCGGCACTTGTTGCGTCAGGAGCTTGGGGCAGGGTTCAATCCTCTGCTAATATAGGTACACAAATGGTGATTTCATCAAGTCTCGTAACCCTTCAAAAATGCTACGTTTTTGTGCGCAGAGGGAAACCTGAATTGCTCAGTTATTTCGGTAACTTGTGCCCCTGAATTTAATATCTAATTACATAAAGGCAAACTTTATAATTTGTTATTTTCTGGCTAGTAACCGATGAATTTCTTGATAGGATTCTGTTATTTTTTTGCTTCTAAAATCTACCCCCTGTTCTCCACGATCATTTATTGGTAATGCCTCTATTTTGCAGACAAGCATATTAAAAGGCAAATGCACCAGTGCGATCGTTGGAATCCGTAATCGCATCTAGGTACCCTAAGCTGTCCTTACTCATACTCTTTTCCTTTGCATAATAAGAAGTAAGACATATGTCATTTCAATCTCACATATATTTAGACGATGGTCTGAAGTTGACTGTCAGCGTAGTGTTGCCGCAATAGATTCACACCTAGGTAATCCATTTTTGTGCCCTGTGTAATTGTAAACTGCATTGTAGATTGCTGGTAATGTTCCACGATTGATTTAAGCCTACCTAATCAGCTCTGTCCTATGTAATCGTTAGTATAGAATTTATAACCGATGATAGGATTATAGACAGTTATAGATTGCCAGTGATGTACTGGTGCTTTAATGCAAGCCAGCACTGAGCTACGCACCATCTTGATGCCCAAGGACCCTACAGCCCCAAAGGCACGAACATGTCTGCAAACATCAGGAACCGTCCGATTCAAAAAATACTGTTTGCCGACGTATCGCGAGCTATAATGCATTGACAAATGTGGCGTGACGTTTATGCCATTTACGTTTTGGAAGAAAGAAACGAAGCTGGTAGATCCGTCCTTATCATATTTCTTTCACAAGGCCAGTTCCGCAAGAATCTCTTGAAAGGTGCCTGCGTACTCCTTGCGGCCTTAATGGCCTGCTAGCAAATCAAGGCAAGGCAAAGCACAACGACAATGACCTCCCCTAGAGTAGCAGTACCTCCCTTAAGCCTTATATTGCGATCCACGGATCACGCAGCCGGCATCAAAACTACCGGGTGACGCTCCAAACACCGTATCGCGGCACTACTTCCGAGACCAGGTAATGAATGTACTTAAACTGGGCACTGACGGCGCCCATGACAATCATGGGGACAGTAAATAAATTAATTAACGACAATGATCGCAGCGTGTGTTCGCTGCGGCACGCACTTGATTTTCCACCCTCCCGGGTTCTCTTGACGCCTCCCCGCTGAGAATTGTTCCGGTGGATAATTGGGGGTAGGATTGTTGCGCGCCCCAGAGGAAACCTTATTAGGCTGTGTTCTCGTGCCCTCCCTGGACCACCCAGTGTCTGACGCCCCGGATTTTAATCTTTGCCAACACCCTGCTCGAGGGCGCGAGGGGGCGATGAACCTTCTTGAGGAGCCCTCTTCATCAATGTGAGTGGTGCAGACGGACGCAGTGTGTCAGGGTGACGATCTCAGTAAGAATCGTCCATGCAGTCCCGCGGACCCATGTAATGTTACTAGGCAACGTAGGTCCTCTGACAGGTGGACATTCAGGCCCTTCGACCACCCTGACTATGTATTCAAAGGTCCGGAGGTCCGAGCCGGCAGCCCTCTCGCTCCCGCAGACCAGCCCTTGTGGCGGGATGGGGGTCGGAGTGCATCTCGGCCAGTCATGGAATACTGCCACCACGGATGCAAGGGAAGCTAGCGCAAGCAATGATCAACAATTTGATATTACACATACATTGGACTGACACACATACTGGTCAGACCGGCAGGGTGTGCGTTGTCACGTTGGCAGTGGAGTAGTAGCGATGCCAGAGCAGCCCGAGCGATGCACACGCGCCTAAATGCAAAAATCGCGTTGGAGGCTTACGACAGCGGATGCCGCAGGGGCTTTATTTTCAAGCGCGAGAGTGGATCTGATGTCCAACTTCGTGAAGACTAATCTGCCGGGCTGCAGTACACTGAAGATTCCCCGGGGTCGTGTACTGCAACTAATGTCGTTGGAACAACCATCAGTTGATGCATGCATAGGTCGTGCAAAAGGTGGTTTGCTAAGGTCCGCCGCCAATAACTGCCGCTCAAATAGCCCAATTTCCCAACCACTGCAACTACTATCCCACCTATCTCGATGTCAGTCAGTCAATCATTACACCAAATACCAGCGCTGCTTTGGCGCTGATATGAGTTACCCTGCTCTGGTCACCCTGCTCTGGTCACCCGCAAAGCTAGCCAACCTTTTGCGCAAACGCAAAGCTTATTGCCGAAGTATTTCCCGATGTCTCTCAATAAACATATACAACGAGCACCCATTTATAATAGTCCGTTCTTCTTCTGGTGTACGTCTGTACGTCTGTACGTCTGGCACAAAGTGTATTCGGTGTAGTACCACTTTGTCGTGACATAACATCTCAGAGAGGCCCATCTCATTGAAACCACTAGGCTCTCTGAAAGCTGAACTCACACGTCGTCTCCATTAGTGCACCCTTGACATTGCTGTAACTCCTTCTTTGCTCAAGCCCGCCCCGAATATCTGCCGCCATGAATAACTCCCCCAACTGGCGCCCTTCGAACCTTTTCATTCCACCGTTCGTTCAACAGCAATAGCTGTCGAACCGTGACGTGACGCTCTGGGGCTGTTCCCCGGCCCTAAGCCCCGGCGCCGGCGCCGGTATTAGTGTTCGGGGATGAATCCCATGGTGTGTTGGGGACGCAGCCTATATTGTACAGGCGGTGCTAGATGGCTGCACGAATGCTGATGGTGCATGATGCCTGGTGGCGAACGGAGAGTCGCTAGAGGAGCTGCGCCAACACTGCGGGCTCACAGCATTGCCAGGGCCCCTGGCGGACTCCAACCCAGAGAGGAGACTGCCTCCATACAACATGGGCAGTTGGGCTTTTGGGGGCATTAGGGGCAGGCGAGTACATTCTGGAGGCGAGGTCAGTCGTATGATGAAGGTCAAGAGACGGAAACCAACCCTAGAACCCATCTCCTCGAAGGGTTCAAAGCAGCTAGTCGCCGATTGAAAGGACAGAAGGGACAGGAACAATATGGCGTACAAGCTGGTCAGGTAAGGCCCTAAGGAGTGGGCTCCTCACTCCTCCAGAATTCGACATCACGGGATGTCAGGATGGTGATGGTCACGACAGCAACACTGCCTAACTGGGGACCCCGGCACTAGAATTTCCTCGGCACTTACAGTGCATCAAGCCGGGAGAGGTGCTCCCGAGGCCATAGAACCGCGCCGTAATGGATTCGGCAATGACGACCCACCCTTGCTGTCCGAACTGCGCTGCCTCTCTCCCTTCTCATTTCCTGCCCCCTCTCCCCCCACCCCAAACACACACATGCACACACACACATTGGGTACTGTCGCCGCAAAGATGGGCAGCTGGGTCCACGCAATAAACAGGAGCACCGCCGGCTCATAACGTACTACAGCACCCAAGCTTGAGGCGCGCCCGGATTGCGAAGCCCAACACTCGATGATAAGTTTCTCCAGGATGATTGCACCGAACATCCTTCGGAAACGGCATTTAATGCGGCGCATATATGTTCTTCCATTCGTGGCCCAACGGTGATAACCAGCAACCATTTAGATGTGCTGCAACCTGCTCAGCCCTCAGTACTTCAGTAAATTGTCTTCAGCGCTTTATGCTTCTAACAATGCTTCCCACTGCTGTCCACGGCGGGTCATCTCCGCTCGGGTCATCTCCACCCACTGAGAAGACACAACCATAGGGCCCAGTACCGCCAGCGTTACGACGTTACCGCGCACAGCATCGGTCGCGTTGTGTGGTGGGAGATTCCATGTACAATGCGGCGGAGCGTTCAATGCGCATGCGGTCGACATAGAAGTTGGAGTGCACACTGCCATTAGAAGCGCCGCAGGCAATGTATGACCACGCAGAGCCGGCCGCTAAAGTAAGGGCTATAAACCATATGGCGTTGCTGAACGTCCCAGGATGGGAAACCGCCCCTTCTCCGTCCGCTGACGCCTTCTCCTAACCCCTCATCCTTTGTCCCAACGGACAGCCAATACTTCCGAAAGGTTAACATTGCTAGGCAAGACGGACGGACGGACGGGCGCGGCCGCAACAAGGGTTTGCAGCCGCCAACAGGTCAACATCCAATCGTCACCCTTGTGTTCCTTGGCTACACTTTCAACCGTCAACGCCACCGTCATGGCGTCCGAATGGTACAACAAAATCACTGATTTCGGTGACAGTAAGACGCACGACGCTGCTCGTGGCAGCGGTACCCCAGCTCGGCTTCGATCCTTTGGTGCCGTCAAGTTCCCCAAATACCGACAATGGAAAAGAAGCTTCGGCCCGGCCCGCCTCGCGAGCCGGCAGCCCGCCAGCCGGGTGCAAAGGCCCGGCACCCGGCCGCGTCCGCTGCTCTCTTCCCAGCGTATCGCGCATGCGATGCATGCTGTGCCTCTCTCGTCACTCAGCAGCAGCGGGTGATCTTGCAGGAAAGGTGCAGCAGGTTGCGGCGGCACACGAAGGGCGCCAGCTGGTTCACATCAGAGAGATTGTCTTGACGGAAGAAATCGTACACTAGGCCACGGAATGAAACGCACAACGGCAGTGACGGAAGAAAGGAAAGAGTGAGTGAGTGAGTGAGTGAGTCAGGGCAGTCAGGGCAGTCAGGGCAGTCAGGGCAGGCAGGAATGCAGGCAGGCAGAGGGACGCGGTCGGGGACGCGTGCCTCGGATTGCACTTCCACTGCTCTCAATTCCATTACTATCTCAATCACCCCCATTACAGCCCCCACCGCTGCCACCTGCAACAAATGAAATCAGCTCCATCTCACCTCTGCCATGTCGCACAGTGCGCCCTAACCTGCTTGCAGCGGCGGTCCGGTGAACGAAGTCCAACAGTTCTTCCCAGGTGTACCAGACCCTTCCACCCCCGGCCCCACCCGCGACCGGTGATCTATGACCAGACTCGCCCCCTGCCTTCAATGAGCAACTCGAAATGGGCACCATTTCCTCCCCTCCCCCCCATAACTCCGCATGTTTGCCGTTTCCTTCGATACCGGAGCCACCCTTTTTCCGTTTTGAACCCCTTCGGTCTCCCCTTTTTCACTCCCAGCCCAGCCCCCTGTCTGCCAGCCCATCTCCATTGCTCACTGCCCTCTTCCTACCTCCGTACGGCACTTCGTCGTCCACATACCCGGGCACCTCGGCCCTCTGCGCGGGCAGATGCTCTCCCAGCGCGTTGAACCTGGCCGCCATTAGCTCCAAGTTCATACAAATTAGGGGAGCAAACTCCTCTCCTCCCAGGACCTGCAGGGAGGCACATCGGGTGGCCGATCGGCCGTGGAGGAGAGGGGGATGCGAGTGGGAACGCAATGAGGATCATTGCAGTGAAACAATGACGATGAGACCGCACTTCAAGAGGATGAAGATGAAGATGAAGATGGCAAACAAAGGCTGGAACGTGAAAGAATGACGCCTCCAAAGGGCCCCTCCATGGAAAGCGGCGATTAAGAAGCTGAACATCAAAGTCACGGCGGCGCTTGTCAACCTTGTGAACCACAGACCACCGCTTTGTGCCGGCCCCTCCTCGGAACCGAACCCGCGAAAGCGACATAATGGTAGAGAGAGACAGTCTCCTTTCTCCTCCCTCCTTCCTGTCTCCCTCACCGCGCGGCATGTGACACCGAGGAAGTCGTGGTACACAGCTACCTCGCCACGCTGGGACCCCCCGCCGTCACGACCGCTGCCGCCGCGATGGCCGCCAGCAGCTTCCGCTCCCGCCGCGTCCACGCCGCCGCCTGCAGCCTGATTCGCGCCAAGAAGCCCCCCACCGCCGTTGCCAATCCCCGCCCCGGCCCCGGCTGCTGCTGCTGCTGCCCCTCCTCCACCGCCGCCACCCCCTCCTCCAGCCCCGCTTACTTCCTGCATATCTCCCAAACGCCGACGCTTAGGTTCCAGCTTCTTCTGTAGACAGCATTGGAATTGAAAAAATTGGAATGGGAATGGGCGAATCATCAGGTTCGGAACAAACACCACATCCCGATCAGGGCACTGGAAATCGAGGTTCTACTGCGCTCTCTCTCTCTCTCTCTCTCTCTCTCTCTCTCTCTCTCTCTCTCTCTCTCTCTCTCTCTCTCTCTCTCTCTCTCTCTCTCTCTCTCTCTCTCTCTCTCTCTCTCTCTCTCTCTCTCTCTCTCTCTCTCTCTCTCTCTCTCTCTCTCTCTCACCGCCCACACACCATCCTCTTCCCAGCCCACTCTCCGTCCTTCACCTGCACAAAGAAGCACATTCTCCAGTAGAATCCCGCGTAGTAATACGCGGGCTCACTGAACAGGCGGGTGGACTCCACTGCGGTCACCTCATCACACCCTGACCCGCACACGCCCGGCCCCGAACTCCCCCCGCAGCCGCCTCCGCACTCCACCCCGACGCATTCCTCCGCCTGGCACTCCGCAATCAGCGCCTGAACGTCAGAGCGGTGGATGGTCCTGGCCGAAAAAGGAAGGGGATAATAAGGGTCTGCGTGAGAGCGGGGGACAACCCGAGGGAGTGAAGCACACCCCGATCGGAAACTAAGAAGTGGCGATGTACACGTGTGGAAGGGAGAGTACTTCCATCTGCACCATCAGGCCCCCCCTTAGGCGGCCCCCTACCCATCAAGGCTAACGCACGTCTTTCCTATGCTTCCTATTCTCCCACGTGCATCAACCCTCAATCGTTACCCTGGTCCCCCGCACACGCACACAAACACCCACACCCTGCGTTATCTTCAGCTCCTACAGTTTTCAAACTTTCGCCTCTCCTGACTCCCCCGCCTCCCCGCCTCTCCTGACTCCCCCGCCTCCCCGACCCACCACTCCAGTTCGAGCACTGTCCGCTCCGGCATAGCCCGAGGCACTGCCACTGGGCCCGTGAGCCGCTGCAACAGATCCAGCGCGCCATTACTGTACATGCCGCCCAGTGGTCTGCCGTCGCCACCTACGCCGCGTGGCCCACCTCCTGCGCCTCCGCTCCCTCCCCCTCCGCCGGGCGGCCCCACATCTGCCTTCACCAGCTGTAGCACTCTCGCCAACAGCTGCGGCGTTAAGCGCCTGCTGATCCAGCCAACATGCGGCAGTAGCGACATAAAGGCAGCGGACAGGTACGGCAAACGGATTAGCCCAAACAGCTCGTCCATTTGCGCCTCCGTCAGGGCACTCCCGCTGCCGCCGCCGCCGCCGCCGCCGCCACGAGGCGTGCCCGGTACTGGTGGATGCAACGTTCCCGCCGCCACTTCGTGTACGGTCACGGCGACCCCGGCATCAGATGTGCCAGTTGCTCGAGCGGCGGCGCCGCCCGCACCTTCAACCTCGGCATTTCCAATGGCATTGTTGCCGCTGCCGTCTACACCACCGTTGCTATTACGCCTGTTAACGTGGCGGTTGAGACGGTTGGCCTGACCAGCGCTGTGGCTGTTGGCAGCGATCCAGTCCGTCAGGGCCACCAGCGTCGTGTTCTCGCTGCATGACGTTGCGGTTTGTGACAGGAGCGGCTGATGGCTCAATCGTTTTTCAGGTTTTTGTGCGTACGGCGTGGCGTATGGGAGACCGAAGCAATCAGGTCTCTGGATTCGCCCAAGAAAGGCTCATCCCCTCTACTGACACGAGCACACCACCTGTTCGACTAAGCCCAAACCCAACTGTTGTGTCATGCTCGCTATAAACAAAGAGCTCGCGGTTAACGACAGGATTAGACAACCAAGTATCCTGACAACACACCAACTCTCGTCCACCTTCCCGCCCCCGTGCTGCTTTCGTTGCCCGCCCTTATCCTGTGGCATACAAGCCATGTGAGCGGACGAGCGGATGAGCTATAATGGGTTTGTTAAACTTATCCAATTCTACACTCGATCACTCCGGGCTACCATATCCAGTTACCCACACCCATCAGCTCACTTGTAGACAGCGGTTTCAGTGCGGCGAATCAGAAACCTGACAGCCTCCAGCGGCAGCCGCAAAAACTCCTGTCGCCGGATGGGATCGAACCAGGCACCTTCTAAGTCTCCGAACACAGCGGTTAGCTTGGCCTCAGCGCGACGCCTCGCCACTACCAGCGCGCCGGCACCACCCCCTCCAGGTCCTTCCCCGTCCTCTAGGAGGAAGGGCGGTAGCGCGAGAATCGAGGCCACGTGGTCCAGAGTCAGCGAATCCAAAGGCACGTCTGCCAGGGCCGAGTTGCAGGTGGCTAGAAATCTGCAAGCGGAGGACGTTTGTGTGTGTGTGTATGTGTGTGTGTGTGATGTGGCGGGGGTTGCGGTGAGGGAGGGAGGGAGGGGTTACAGCTCTTTTCACAGGAGGAGCAACACGAAATAATGAGCAGCTGCCACCGCTTCTGCACGCCACATCCACAGGAGATGAGATCGACCGGATCCAGGAAGCGGTCTGCAAGGGGGACGCGGAAGGACCTGAAGGGGGCCCCAAGCGCAAACGGCCGATACACGTTATATATACCGGTCTGCCCTTGTCTGTGGTCCGCACCCCGGTCCCGGTACCCCTCCATACGCCCGACCTGCATCTTCTCACCCCCACTTCCCAAGCAATTGTGGGGATGGACGCCCACCCCTCCCGCCCACCTGTTGACTGAGAACTGGTCGGCCAGTTTGATCATCCGCAGCAGCTGCGACGGATCCACTCCCTGAAGGGGCAGCTGGCCCGTGTACATGTACCTGACGAGGTAGAGGGAGAGGCCGAGGGGGAGGCGGAGGGGGAGGCCGAGGGGGAGGATGCGAGAGAACATGAGACGTGTGACGACCGACCTGGAACGTTGGCGTAATGGAACGCTGGAACAGCATTTGGGGTGGTTGGAAACAGCGAAAGGGACGACAGCAGAGGTAGATCGGAGGACAGGCAGAGGGCTGACGATCTGGGGCTATTGCCACAAAGGGGGGGACATCGTCGACTCTGTCTCTGGAGGCAACACGGCTCCTTTGTACCGCACGTCCGAAGCGGCCAGCGACGCGGGGAGTTGCGTTCGGACGAAGCAGAGGCATGAAGCCAATTCTTTACGAGTAAACGAGGACGAGGAGCTAACCCCATCCAAACCCGGCCAAGAGATGCTAAGCTCCAAAAGCCGAACGGGGGACATGCAAGGACCCGGCCTGGCTTTTTAATGGGCGTGGCCGCCAGATGGGCTTGTGTAAGTAGATACTGGGATGCGAACCGCATCCATAGACAGTAGCTGCAAAAGCAGCACCCCGCCGTTGTGGGAATGGAGGTCACAGCTGGGCTACCCTCTGCTCCGTCTTTCCTCAGTCCTCTGCTCTCTCGTTTGCATGGATGCCACTCCCCGCCGCCGTTGAACTAGCACACCGCGACCTCGGGGTCGATTGCAATGCATATTACATCATCATCACACTAACACAGCGACCCAGATCACCCAACAACGGTGCGACAAGCCAACTAACACATGCCCAGGCGTAGACGGTGGGTGCACATGCCCAGACGTAGACGGCTCCGGCAATCACAGACGTCTTAATATACTGAGAAAATCGCTGGATGCACTGGACCTCGCTCACCTCAGCATCATCTTAGTGGCCTCAACCTCGTCCGGCTCAACTTCAATTGTAACAATCTTACTGCCGTCGGTGGGATGCCAGGCGTCGAAGTAGCGACGGAAGTATTCACTGGTGGACATGAGCACGGCTGCGTGGGCGGGATACATGACGGACCCTGTAGGCAAGTCGTCGAGTGTCCCCGCTTTCCCAGCGCCTGCCGGCTGTGTATTACGAGCATCTGCCTCTGCTTGCGCCTGAACTGAGAGCTGCGCCGAGCGAAGGGATTTTCCGAGAGAGCCTTGCGCAATGCGTGCGCCCCGCGATGCCTTTGCGGTCTCGTTCTCCGAGGCTGCTCTGCGCCGTGCGGGATGCGCCATGGGCAACGTCGACGGTTGTGGTCCCGCCTTACTCTGTTGTCGTCCCGGCCCAGCAGGAGCTCCCCTCAACATGCTACGTGTCACGCGCCGCCCGTTTTCGGGTGGCGCAGGCGTCGATGATGATGGGCAAACATCGTCGACAGCATTCCCCTCATCGCCAACTCCACAACACCTTGGTTTTATGACAAGCGTCAAGTCTGACCATCTTTCATTTTCCCAAAGATTAGAGAAGTCTAGGCGCTCCATATTGGGTCCTCGGATGTGGGAGTTACAACTACAGCATTTCCACGGAAACGTCTTTGCAACATTAAGTGGTTGAAATTGGTTATCACATACATATGTACCAATACGGTAGGAAAGGTATTGTGAACAATTTATGTTTAAAAGTCGGCACACAACGATAAGTGCGCACATCCTTACCGGCACTAACGGTACCCAGCAACGCCACGACCCGAAAGGACAAGCTAAGGCTGAATGCATGAAACAAAACCATGGTTTTACAGAAAGATTCGACAAACAGCAAGCGTGTGCCAAAGGCGCAGGATCGTTGAGATGAGCAAAACGTAGGACAGGAGGCAATCCCCATACCCCGTCCGCACCCTGTTCCGCACCGTCTACTTTGCAATGCGAAATGCTCCTCCTTTAGCACTTTGGAACTCTTCAGGTGCCTGCTAATTGTTCGAAGGAAAATGCTGGCCCGCGGGTCAGCTGCGCTTCTGGGTACCAGAGGCGTGCCGCATCTAATCACTGGGAGGTGGATACCTACTACCTAGCCTACAGTTATTCCCTCTGAGATAACCGGATATGGTTTGTGTCGCATTCAGATATAGGATGGGCCGCATTCAATCCTTGCGCCTCTGGATGTGAACTCAGCGCCATGTCGTACCGTTCGCCATACAGGACACTGGGTATCCATTAATGGCAGTACGGAGCAGTGGGGCAACCCAACGGTTATATACAATTGTGAACTGCTGCGTATAACTTTTTAGTAATCATGTTGACCGGACCTCGTCGGGTCAGGTACGACTTGGCGTTAGTTGAGTTCGCAACACCCAGACGATATCCTACGGTATTTATTGTGGCACTTGCACGGGGTAACGATAGATTGCTACTTTGAAATGGAGTATGAAGTATGAGATGTGTACAGTGACGTTGAAGCCCGTCGTCGCATTCGGTCTCCAGGTAACTGCATCTAGACATCGAAATCGTTGCTGCCAGACAAATAACCGCACCGCTGTCACACAACGAATGCTTCCGTCCCAAATACCCCAGTCCTGGACACGTGCATTCCTGCACATATCACATACACACATGCATACACAACTGAAGTCAAGCTGCAGGATGACGCGGGCGGGGCGGCTCCGATTCGCTTCATATCGATGCTCATGGTAAAGTCGATGTAGTTTTATGTCGCCGAAGTGGCTGACCGGCTGACTGCGCCTCCTAGTTTTGATTATCGGGGAAGAACTGGGAAGGCAATGGTCACGGGAAGTCCTCGACGTCGTCAAGCCTATGGGAAAAACGGGCCCGCTCCCCTCTTTGTACAGTTAGCAGCCTCTAGCAGCAGCATATTCTGCAACCGAAGGCTTACGAGCAGCGGGAAAGCAGAGGAAAAGCGGAGATGTGAAACCGCACACCATACACAACAGGGGAACCGCATGGGCTGATTACGTAACGTAGGGCCGGCAGGCGATGGCATAATATGACTGCCAGCGACTTCAAAGTGTACAATGATGACGGCATGGAGGTCTGTTGCATGTTTGGGGTATTGCTAAATAACGAGCAATAATATGGACTAGTTATCTAACTCAAGAAATATCCTGCCATGAGTGAGACATGATACGGCTCTCTGCTGCTGGACGAGGTTGCGGGCAAATGAGTAATGGCACAAGGCCTGAACGGACGCATGGTTAAACTGCATGGGACCATGATAGCGGTACGTGTTCCTGCGGCATGCATGTCCGCATCAGTGTGATATAATATACTTGTATGCGTTGGCCTTATTTGTTTTCATGGATATGGATATGGCATATGAGTCGCATTGGGGTATGGTATGTAGAGCATCTCCCGGCCCGCCTACCTGCCCTGTGATAACCGTGATGAGCCCGTTGCGCAGCTGTGCGCACGGCCTTCTTAAGACTGCCTTAACCCAAGCCACCTTCTGAAGCTAGTGCATACCACCGCAGCCTAGTCACTGGCAGACGCAGGGGAAGTCGACCATGCGGTCCTGCATATCTGGGCCGCAGCACGCGGAACGCACCTTGGGGGTGCTGGAATCTGGCCGACGCCTTCCAGTGCGATCTTAGTTAACTTCGGAGCACCCTATCCGAAGCGCACCACGTCCCTCTTAGACTCTCTGTCGGCTAGTGCGATCGGGCGTCTGATGGCTTAAATCAAAAGTAAATTAGAACGAAAATGTTAAATAAAACTTTCCCCAGTAACACCCGCCCATCACGGACGACTCCAGTTCCAAACAACCTGCTCACCGCATCCATACCTCCTCACCTTCCTCAACACGCGAATGGCAAGCCCTGTGCAACTGCATCAACACGAATTCCAGTCACCTCGGCCCAACCTACAGATTCTGACGCCCGCCCATGTGGATACAAGCTCCCAACCTGGTGCGTCTCCCAGGAGGCTGACTTTCTTTACCCCGTGCCCACTGTCGCCCTATCCCAACCTACACCACTCAAGAGAGGTTAATATGCCCTCTCCACGCATGCTTTCCCATATCTGTACGACTATGATCCTAAAATCAGAAAGACTTTCATTTCGCTGGCATGGCAGCGCATCACGAGCCCCATTCTGCCTGAACGTGGATTGGTGGTGGTAGGGAGAGGATCGGCGCGAGGCAAGGACGGTGGAGGCGCGGGAGGAGGCAGATGATTTCTTGAGAATTGATGGTGGTTAATCTCAAAGATGATGATGGCCACGAGGCGGTGGAGGAAGCTGGTGAGCTCGGAGATCAGATTTCGCGATGTTTGGAACATCCTTCGAACCAGGACGGGAAACAGAACGGGGCCGCAGACACGGACTGCCACTTGGTGGCCTCACCAGTGCCGCCCGGCACTTGAAAGCTGACCCAAGCGGCCATAGGAGCTCGAGAGGACGCCGCTGACTTTACTATGTCACGGTAGGCGGCAGATATAAAGAAACAAGCGGTCTGTGAGCCTGCGAAAGGTCCTGAACAGGCAACAGCAACTGCAAAAGCATCACAGCAGGCGTGGCGATGGAAAGCTTTGGCCCTATATTCCAGTGATTCAAGAAAGTGGCTACAGGCAGGTGATATCATGCCAGTGGCCGGGATGTGATTGTTACAAGAAAGCTTCATGAGCTCGTAAGGCCCAAACGAGTCAGAAGGCTCACAGACTCAAGAACAAGAAAGAGTAAGCAAAAGAAATACAAAGGTCAAATTAGACAAACCGAGGAACAAGAAAGGATATATAAAAAGACCCTTCAATTAACGGTGTCAATTCTGATTCCCCTGAGTTTGGGTATACCTCGTAATGCGTTGGCCAGCAAGCTCTGATTGTCGCACTCAATACTCGCGTATTGCCTTCGGACATCGACTCCCCCCAACACACACACTTCCTGCCCTATGCTGTGGTATGCCGAATATCAGCACATATAAGCACATGATTTCCATCAGCACATGATATTCATCTTCGACTTCATCACAGACAAGGCAGTTACGATCCGATTGTCCCCAACCATTTGGGCGATAAACCTCGATAGCCCCAACACCAACATGTGTCTGACGCGGGCCAGACTCATATGGTGCTTCAAGGGGATGTACTCCTTCAGGTGGCACGGTTCACCCATACCATGTTGATACATACCGGCACATCTTCACCCCTAGTTAATGATTAGTTGGCGACTCGCGATGGTTCACTTGAATTCATTGCCTAACCTGATCAACTCATCTGATATTTCAACTCCTCCAGAATCTCAGAAACCGCTAGCCTATAGTTGGCCAGAATGTTCACCCGTTCCCTCACCGGTAGCAGCGCCAGATTCCAGTACGATAGACATGTCGCCGTCAGGGGGAACACGGCCTGACAGGGTAGGGAAGCCATGCGATCTTGTGTATAAGTTGATGGCAAAAAGATATCAACACATCGACGTTAAGGTAGGGGTGCTGCTGGTGGCATACGACAGAAGCGGAAGCAATCCGGGTGACATTCGTCGACGTGATAGCTAACACACTTTATGACGTCCCGCGCTTGAGAGGGATAGCCGGGACAGTACAACGCCATCTTCCGACAAATATACGATATCAGGCTTCTTCGTGTCCCTACTTACTTCGCTTCCTTGTCCGTTGTATGCCCTTGGGAGCTTCAATGGACACCGGGACGAGTGGGCCTTACGGCCCGTAGAAGCGTGCAGGCCTTGCGTTTTGTAAGAAGCAAACCGAAATCACAATATGTAGCAATATGTAGCTGGGTTTAAAATATCCATTTTTATATATTGAAGATTACAACTCAACTAGTTGAGGCAGTTCGGAAATCGGTAATCCTGAAATGGAATTTGGAAAGCGTGTGCGCAACGTTTTTGAGGGCTTTGAGCCCGGCGTACCTACTCGGGGATATGGTAAGTGGAGGAGCGTTCGACGCTAAGCGGAGCTTGCGGCTTTAGTATCTCGCAAAGAGGAAGAGGAAATGAGCTTGCCGAGTAATGGACTATCAAGTAAAGCTTTTGGCGCTCTTTTCACACAAATGCTGCCGCATATGACAACGTTTCATTGCTTGCGGGTTAGGATCGTTGCAAGTAACTTGCTAGCTGGGTGCTAGGTTGTCGTGCTTCCCATATCCCGATACCAACCCAAAACCACAGTTCCATATTTCGGCATTGTTAGTAGGCCCTTGCGCTGGCACTGTTCGTTCTAAACAAGGCAAGACGACATCCCTGGCTGTTTGCCTCCCGTTTGCAGAATTCTCTTTCAAGCAGGCAAGGCCGGACGAAATGGTGAGTTGGTCAGGTTATAATCTGGTTGCACACGGCTATTCAACCCGTTGCTGTGGCAGCAAAAGACCGACGGCCTTGATGATACTTGCAGGTCTTCCCAAACCCCAACAGCCAAATCAACAATCCTGCCCACATGAACTATGGTAAAGTCCGCTTAAGAAAGAGCGTCGCATGTCACGGGGCCGGTTTCAGGTGCAGCAAAGCCTTAAGCCTGAATGTAACGGGTCCAAGACCTAGCTACAATTTGGTTTGCTTCCCGTACCACAGGATTATCGCAGCCAATGCAGCAGCAAGCCTTGCAGCCAGCGGCTCCACTGCAGCCGGGAAGCGTACAGCAGGGAATGCAACTGCAGGGAATGCAACTGCAGGGGATGCAACAGCAAGGGATACAACCCCAGGGAATGCAAGTAACGGCACCTAGCATGCAGCTTCAGGGAATGATGTTTCAGAGGCTGCCAGTTCAGGGCGCACAGCTACCGGGGATGCAACCCCAGGGGATGCTCCAGCAGGGCATGCAACAACAGTCCATGCTGCAACAAGGCATGCAACCGCAGGGGATGCAGCCACAGGGGATGCAGCAGCAGGTGGTGCAACAGCAAGGGGTGCAATTGGTGAACGCAAACCCCAGTAACCTCCTTGGCAGCGCCATTGGGCCTATGGGAGCAGGTGAGTGCATGTCGGGTTAGGCTTCCCTGTGTATCTGAAAAGATGATGGTGCAAATAAGCCATGTATACGTCTTGGGCCCATTTCGTATCGTCTGGGCTTCAAATCTGGGATGGTGGTTTGGCTGTGTTAGTATGTCAGCGGGTTACATCCATAACCTTATAAACGCGCGCCCACCCACGAGAGTGGAAAACGACCTCTTTTTAATGCTTGCTGCCTGAGGGGATGGAGGAGTTGTTGCACCACGTTCCCGGATGTGGCAAAGTATTCTTATTGTGTAGGACAAAGGAATAGCGAGATACTAGAAGGTCAGCTGACGGCATCGACCCATTTGCTACTCGTGTTTCGCAAATGGACCTGGTACCGTGCAAGCCTGGCATACGAAGGCCGTCGGGTTTTTTTAAAACTTGAATGTAATTTAAGCACGTAAAATTACTTCATAAAGAATATTCTGTGTGAAAGCAAATCCCTTAGAACTGTAATTTTTCGAGTGGATGCATTGCGTTAAGCGCCAAGATAAAGAAGATTGGTAAAAGTCCATACAGAGCATAATGGCAGCAAATGCCATGATAATTGAAATCTCTCCAAAGATTGGGCATAGCTTGAACTCTTCGTTCGCCTTGCACATGTGCGTTTTATGATGTGCGTACTCGTGGCGCGCGTATTCAGGCGATGCCTCCTTCATGGGCGCAACTGGGCCGGGTGGCATGGGTCAGGCTCAGGTGGGATTAGGGCCAAAGGCTGTGTATTTCCAAGGCAGTATGCCGCCGCAGCAGCAGCTGCAGCCGCAGCAGCAACTTAACGCGGTGGGTCCCCTTGCATCTGGGATGGGAATGGGCCATCAGCCGCAGCCTGTCCAAGGTATGTCAACCTTTGGGCAACAGCAGCCTGCGACTGCGTTTGATTACCAGCAGCAGGCGCGACCGTCTGAACAGCCCGCCATGAGCGACTTGCAACAAGTGCTGCGACAACAGCAACAGCAGCAGCAGCAGGTCATGTCGCAACAAGCGCCACAGTTCGAAGGTGTGTTTAACCAGCAGCAGCAGAAGCAGCAGCAGCGGGCGGCAAACACGGTCGCTGTGCAGGGCCAGATGAACGGTGCCGATCAGCAAGGTTATATGGGCTCTGCGCCGTCCCTGAAGCAACCCCCGCCACCGCCACCGCGGAAGCAGCCACAGCTCACACAACCGAAGTCGCAGCAGCAACAGAAGCAGCAATCCCAGCCACCCCGGCAGCAAAGGCAGGTACAATCCCAGCAGAAGTTACAGCAACAGCAGCAACCGGCCTCGCTGCAGAAGCAGCAAAAGCCTCCGGCATCATCTGGGGGCAGCGTGCCTCAGCAGCTTCCTGGAGATGCAACGAATTCGCTGTATTTGGATAAATTGCCGCCGGATGTCACACACCGCGAGCTCACGCACATCTTCCGGCCATACGCGGGCTTCGTGGTAAGTACGGGGTGTATAGAGGCATTAACCAGCTAGTTTTGTATAAGGGTATAATCACAAGTGCGCGGACAACAATCTTCTATCTGTCTATTTTGGATTTTCTTGATGCGAGGAAAGATGGTACAGTTTCGGGCTTTAGCTTGAAATGTGTAAGGCGGTGGGTAATTCGTGTCCTCCAGATCAAACCTCACAATGATTCACATATCGGTCTTCAAATAGCTGATTCACGCGGGTATTTACTAGGGGCGTGGCGCTTGGATGCCTGTAATGCGCAAGGTATCGTGTTTGCAACCTCGGATACATTCTCATAAGTATCTACCGTCAGATGGATCATGAACATAACCCATCAACAGCCACCGTGTCATCGTAAGTAGTAAGAGTATGCAGCCCTAGGCTGGGCTAGCTCATTCCTTTCCTTTTTGGTACATTTTACTTAATTATGCGTCATATTCATATATGGTCTAGAAACTAAATTTCTCGGGAATTTCCCATCGAAGATGTGGCTTTAGGTGCTGCTGTTGCGTTATTCCTTCCAGATTTCTGCGGTACAAGCTGCTCACCCCTGTAAACCTCCCATCGCCGTCATGGTTGTGTTGCAGACGCTTCGCCTTGTGGTGAAGGATAACCCAAACCGTTCCAACGAGAAGACGGCCAAGGCGTTCATCGACTTCACTGACATTCAGACAGCAACTGCGGCCATGTCAGCGCTGAATGGCTACCGCCTTGATATGGAGGGCGACACTTCATATGTATTTCGTCCAGTATATGCCCGACCTCTCAAAGATCCGGCGACTGTTAACCGCGGCATCGGTTCGACGACCGTTCTGGATCCCCCTCATCCGGGCGCCAAAGTCAGCACCGGGCCTCGAGTTGACAGCAACAGCGGTGATACTCAGAAACGCGCTGGAGCAGAACCGGGACAGTCCACGGGCCCCGAGGCCACTGGATCAGGTTCCCAGCGGGGCAAGCCAGGCAACGCAGCAACCAACACATACATTGACGGGGGCTTCGCAGACGGGCCTAAAAGTAACGGCGGCAGCAAGCCTTCAGAGTCAGGTGCGATGTCCTTGTCCGGAAACGCAAGGGGACGGGGCACGGGGCCTTCACAGGGCGGCCGGGGCCCGATGCGCGAGGCTGTGCGGCCGGGGCCTGGTGGGCTGATGCGGATGCGGGGACCACTACCTGAGTTCAGGCCGGGCATGGAGTTCGGTCGGGGTCCAGAGTTCGTAGGTTCAGGGTTCCCTCCCGGACCTGGGGTTATCCCAGGGCCGGTATTCGGCGGACGGGGCATGGGCGGGATGCCGCTGGGTGTGGGCGGTTTCGGCATGCTGGAATCCCGTGTACCTATGCCTGGTCACGGTTTCCTAGGTGGCCGTGGCAGAATGCCCGGCGGAGGGCTTGGCCATGGAAGGTAAAGAGTTACAGGTTGAAAGGCCATGCAAATAGCTGCTTAGCCGAGAGGCATTCACCGCATCAGCCTAGCGGTGTAAGGGTTATGCGGG
The DNA here is from genome assembly GCA_030268105.1 of Volvox africanus. Classification (NCBI taxonomy): domain Eukaryota; kingdom Viridiplantae; phylum Chlorophyta; class Chlorophyceae; order Chlamydomonadales; family Volvocaceae; genus Volvox; species Volvox africanus. The sequence goes on along the minus strand of BSDZ01000089.1, from coordinate 1,772,840 downwards.
CTGAAGCTTTGCCCGGGGCTAGGGTTCAGGGAACAGGATTTGGAGCCTATGCTCCTCAGGGGAAGAAGAGGGTGGGTAAGGCGGGTTAAGATAACATGGCATCACGCAAGAACAGATGGCATGTATGCGCATGCCTGGTTTCCACGGTTCCAATTAGAATAGCGTCAGTGGCATCACGTCCGCATCACGTAACGCTTGCAAGTTGCGTGAAGACATCGCGCCACGCGGGGGAAGAGGACGGGCAAGAGGGAAACGGATCCTACGGGCTATCTCAGGGCGAACCTCCGCAGTCTTAATTCCTTAGGGAATAAGTTGAAATTAACGCTCTGGGTTGTGGGATCCCGCACGGATGAGAATCCGTGGCAAATGGTTAGGGCCGTGCGAACCTTGGACGGTAGGTCTACCCTGTCTCCTCACAACGCGGTGCGGGTATGCTGATGCGCACGTATGCCTTTGGAAAGCTCTGAAGCAGCAGGGACCGTAAATTGGTATTGGTGTTTGTTAAACCGATTGATCAGGGAACAACTAGAGTGCTGTTTCGGGCACGTTGCATCCGATTCTGAAGATCAGCTCTTTGTAGGTGCCCAAACCTCTTTGTAGCTGGGACCTGGCTGGGGGCTCACTCAAGAGTGTTTCTGCGGGCATCCTCGTTTTGTGCGGATGTAGAGGGGTTCTCTGACGTTGCCGATTTATGCATTGAAGCTTTTGGGCCATCAAAAATTCAGCCTGACGTCTTGGCGGTCTGGATAAGGCCAACTATTGCCATTGAACGAAGGAAAGACGCCACGCCTAAGTGGGTTGGTCCGCGTTGGAGATTGGGGAAAAGGGCTTACAAGTGCAGCGGGTGTCATTATGTGCGCAGTGCGTGACGACTAAGCAGTGTGCTCGATTTGTGTTGGCATGCTTCGTTACAAATCAGGCCACACCCCTAAATGCCCAGGGCGGGGTCGCGTCACTCTGAACCCTGAATCAGTCCCCAGTCATCCTCAGGAAGCCCCGTGATAGCCTACCTTCGTTTGCACACGTCATCAGGACATCCATTTTTCGCGTGATGAAGTAACAGCTCGGAGGGGGGGGACGGAGTAAGAAGTGCAATTACGGGCGCATTCATAAATTCCTTTCGAAGACGCTCTTACAGTTTAAGAAATTCATTTTGAAGTCGTAGGAAGGCACCACATGTTTGGATTACGGCGAGGTTATGCCGGATCTAGGACCTCGGGCTCCGGCACTCCGCCATCCGAATATCGGTACTTGTGCCTTCCCTCGAAAGGTATTTGATAGCGCTGAGATTGTGTTTTAAGAAAGCGTATTTGAACCAAATGCTGCAAAGGATTACACAGGATATGGTATGGACTTACGATATTGCTGTTACCGGTAGCCCAAACTGGAATCTGAAGGGGTTTCACAACGTATTGGACGAAAAGATGACGCTGCGGCGTTGATCCGTCAGCAGCTGGTCCCATACTCGTGCACATAATTGAATGCAACGGGTGTGAATAAGGGCTTCCTCAAGCACCTCAACCAAATATGGGCTCTCCAAGCACCTCTGCCGTTGCAGCAGCATTATGACAGCAACGTTTTCAAGTCGCGTGTTGTTGTACTCAAAACAGCACGTCGATGCTATTCCAGCCAGAGCCTTCCACCAGCACGTGGGAGCAGTGCTCATTGTTTTTGAGCAAGAAGCGAAGACGATGGCCCGTAAGCAGATGTCAACGGCTATTGATAGTGATGCAGGGCCCTACGCAGGGGCAGTCGCAGGGTGGCCGGCCCCAACTGGGCGGTGGCACAGTCAACAGGTCGGAGAAAACCGAATGGAAGGTGAAAGTAAGTGAAGCCAACATGCGCCCCAGGAAGTGCCCTGGTGGTGCAAGAGTGTCGGCGCGGCACTAGTGGTAGGTATGGGACACAGAACAACGGCGGATAAGGATTGGCCGCGTCGCTGGCTTACAGCCGGCCGAACGCCTAACAGTACTGAGGTCGACGCGGAGGTCCGATTGATGTCCGATCAGTAGGTCTGCTCGTTCTTATTGGTGGTCTGCATGTTCATAGCCTGGTGCCTTGAAGCATCGTGAAGCGATGAAGGCCCGTAAAATTCGTGTAGAAATTTCCGCTAGCAGTCAAGGTCAAATTTCCGCTACAGTATGCGTGTTTTTCCGATATGTGGGGGTCGACATGCACAACCGGTACGTGAATGGCAAATAGCTTGTAAGCCACATCGGTTGGTAAGTTATTTTGACCCATGAATTTATTCCTATATTCCTGTTCGACATGCAGATAATCGGCCGGGTGGATAGGAGCTGTCAAATGAGGCGATACAGTGCGCGTAAAATCATTGTGCGTGCTGACCGCACGCACACATGAAAAAGTGGGCGATATTAAAATTAAAGTTCACGAATGTTACGTCATCATGCGCGTCCCATGCGCTGGAAAAGTATACCTGCTGGGCGGATTGTCTCAAAATATGATGTCCAACCCGCTAGCCAATTCGCAGTATCGACACGCACTTTGAATAAGGACGTCTGACAGCTAAGGGCCATCATAAGGCACACTTGCTTGCACACACCCAAATCGATTATAAAATCTAGGGATTATCCACGTACATGGCTGTACGAGCAAGCATTATGCCAACCTGCCACCCAGTGCGGATGACTTGAAGCCGTCGAACAGCAACGTCCTTGATGAACAGTGGCGTAACGTTTCTTATGTCGCATTCTACACTTCTGCTATGTCAACGACGTCGTAATATAATCTAGGATTCTGCCTCACTATCCTGTCACAGCTTCCAGGCGCTGAAGCAGCTCGGATGTCTCCAGTAGGCCCATGCCCAGGGGCAGCTGCGATGGGTACTCGCTCGCTTTTACCATGTCCAAAATTCCGCCCTCTGAAAGGACGAGTTTGTCTGCCGACGCCGGAACCGTTGCCGTGTTCGCAGTCGCTTTACCTGTAAAGTTTACATGTTTAGAGTCATACATGTGCAAAGAATAGCCATGGAAATTACCATTTAGGCAACGTCTTGTGGCGATGATCGGTGATGAGGTTGTGGCGGATACTGGCGTATTTCTAATTCAGGATTCAGGTGATTATTCCCAAGCTTGATCTATCTGAAGATCAAAACAAGCAAAATATCCTAAAAGACACCTGTGAGAATGCACTATTAACCTTCCTAAAACGCAGGTTAGAGGGATGTTCCATAGTTCCAGCACATTGTGTTTGCATACCTATAGCTGGTGGCGGTGCCGCAGCTGCTAATTCATCAACGTCCCCTTCTGCCAGCATGTCCAAGACATGTTGCAAGTTGAGACGTTCACGTTTGATTGATGCCATGCGGGTACGCGCCATAGCTTCAAGTTTGGAGGACAACCTGAGCCATGGGGGGTAGCATGGGTACACATGGGAATTGGAGAAGCCGACTGAAACCGCAGGGCAGGTCGACTTCAAACAGTCCGCAAATGACATAGGAAGGGGGCAAAAAGGAAAGCAATGCAAACCGAGTACCCTGGAGATCAAGCCCAACATGATGCCGAGGCGCAGGTCATGCAAGAACACGTACGCTGGGAGAGGGCACATGTCCATATCCGTTTAGGTGTGGAGGGAATAAAATTAAAACCAAACTTACTGGGTGATGGCTACATCACGGGCATGCACTGCGCCTCCTGCGGCGGCTTCACTTGTAGGGTCGATGCTACGCTGTGCTGCTAATTGTTGCGTCGGAGGCAACCCAGGCATGACGTGGGCGGCAAAGGGCTCGAAAATGATGTTCTGGAGGTTGTGCATATAATGCGTTTGGAGGACGCTGCCCTGCAGTGGCGCATTTCAGTAATGTCTCCTTGGGTTAGAATTCCAGGCTTTCTGGAGTCCCAACTATGCTCATAACCTGGCATAGATGTTACATAGCATATGCAACATCAGTCTGTGATTAACCCACACCATGTTATCACGGGTTGGGGCCCAGGACACAAGGGTCGCCCAAACTGTTTCCATATATGATGCTGTGCTTCATTTCGGTGGCGATGACTGCCCGTCGTGACATGTCAATTTAATAGCTTGCATGAGCCGTGGTTGCTTAACAGTCCGCGTGTTTAAAATGCTCATGCTGTTGTCGTACTTACTTTACACAGTGCATCCAGCACCTTGCCGTACCAATGATCAATAGGCCACTCCGACTGCACTGCACGAAGACACGCTTCAGCACTAGATGCATTGCCTTCAAATACCGGCGAGCAGCTCTGAAGGTTGCCGGCCTCCTCCTGCGGAATCAGACCAGCGCAGAAAAGGCGTCAATATCGTGCGGACCTTCTGCTGGGGCTATACAAGGCAGCTACTGCACGCATCCACAACGGCTCTCTTCTCCCCAGCCTTCATGGAAGCCTCCTTTGCTTTCCCAAACGTCAGCGACATGGCTTCCTTGAGTGTCTTAACCAAGCAGTACGTACGCACTTGAAACTCTGAAGGTACCAGAGCCTTGAGGAAATCAATTGACCTCGGTCTGTTTTCGTGACACCCAATGGCTATCAAAATAAATCCCATCGTCAAACCCGGCAGCAAGTATGGCGTCTTTCAGTAGATAGTATCTGATTTCCTCCAGCTTTGAATATTTGTATTTATCCTATTAGAAACATGTATTTTGTACAGCTTTAAAAATATTAAGGTAAAAGAGTAAGTAGCACTGACTTTTAGGCAATAACTACATCGAAAAATTCAGCTTCTGCCTCTCCAGATTGAAATTTAGTAGGAAATGCCAGTTCCTGAATTTCGAACTCGATTTCTATAGATGAAAGAGTTTGTATAGCTTGCTCTTTCTGATTCTTGGAACCTATTACAAACATCCAAGATATCTCAAATAATATTCATTTCCCTTGCCTTTTGTAAGTGTTAAACAGGTTAATGGCAAGTATGGAGTGTTCTTAGCAGTCATTTGTAATATATCTTATTTGCATTTTATATTACATTCGAGTTTTTTCATACACCCCAGATTCGTCCTTTCCAATACCATCCTTCATATTATATCATATTTCATCTATTTACCTGTTCCAGTTTTCTGTATCAGTTTTATATCTGTGCTATATTTTTTTCTTGTGTTATTGCCTTTCTCTTTTAATGAATACATGATGCGTACCTTTATTAGGTTGTTATCAAAGGTCTTACTAACTATACTACATATAATGGGCCTCATTAAACAAATAGTATTTATTTGTTACGTAATATTGTAAGGTAATAACTCGTAGAGGACAAATTACAGTTCCTACATTCATTAAAAGTTGTCTTAATCTTCCAACAGGCAGTAAGACTGAGTTAATAAAGCAAGAACTTTGCACTGTTGTACCTATCAATAATTCACTCTTCAGGCCGTTTTACCTAAAATATTTAAACCTGACAATTCCACCTCATATGATGAAATCCATAATGTTATAAAGGTTTTGAGTAATGATCAGGTATTTTTGGTAGCCAGTTACATTTTTGGAACCCCCAAAATGCTTGGGACTTCAAAAACAATAGACAAGAAAATTGGTAGGGACTTGAGCTTGTTACTTATGATGCATAGTATAGGTAGGGTGGTACCAGTAGACCAGGCCAAAGGCGGAGGTCTCAGCGGAGGTGTTTTGCCTGGAAAACTCATAGGTGAACTCATAAGAATGCTAAAAGACCCCAAAAGCTGTTGTCATTCCAACACTAAAACAAATGGACAATTTGCCTAGAGCTAGTTCACAGTCAATGGCAAATGGTTGTATCTCTGTTATAATATCTGACGACATCAAAGGCCCAATCGGAAGATGTCCAGATGGTTGGTCATTCCGGATATTAGCCGTAGATAACTCAAGGCCAATGCACCAGTTATACCTGGTTTTCTTGCCTGCATCGTCAAGTATAGCCCCCTGTAGTACTTGAGAGCAGAAAAGGCCTTTCAAGATGCTGAGAAGGTGATTCTACACCTTTATATTGTGGAAGCGTGTGCCGTACATGTACGACTACTACAGCAGTATTCTTGCTGTATCAGACTCGCCACCCACCAAGGAACACAGGCTGCTCAACAGTGCCACATTATAGCCCACCATGTGTATGTACATGTCCCAATACCGCCCTATGTCGTCCTGTACTTTCCTTATGTCGCACTTATGTTTGCCAAATGATCAGCTGCACAACTTCCCACCATAGCCGGGCCAAGCAATACTTCTTTCTGGCCATGCACTAGTAAAATGGGCACATATCCCCTAGGATGGCCCTGCTGAGAGTTAGGGAGCCATGATTGCTTATCAGCGGTCGTAACGCTGGTCCAGACTGTCAACGGCTTGTTTCTTAACGAGAACCGGGATGGTAAAGGATCTCCGGGGGCTGTAGCAATCGTCCTAACAATGCTATAATTATGTGGAAGCGTCGGTTTAATTGGATTGGCGAAGGCTTGGAAATAGGGCAATATAGAGAAATGGTAAATCTACTTGCGTCTGGTGGCAGTTGAGTCTTGAACTCTGAACAATTAGTATTAGAATACGTAAATGTCTGGCCAAAGCAGTCCACCAGGGTGACTTTTATATTGGAATATGTACCAAGATGTACGGTGATCTGCTTATGCATATCACGAGCTTTTTAGGTATCATGCTTATTGCATGATTAACATTTGCAAGCCGAATATATGTAGTTTATTACAGGGGCCCCAGTGAGAGTATGAGCAGCTGGGACAGCACGGCTCTTCAGTCATGTCCTTGTCCGCCCACACTGGCAGGGCTCACTAGCGGTTAACTGCTCTGCCCTGGAAGTGCGAACCCATTGCCCCTGAGGGGGCGGATCCCTGAGGTGGGGGGTGGCTTAGAAACCTACCCACAGGCCAGTAGGTGGTCCAATCGGGGCCGGCACATGGATAGGGGCCGCCAAGGGCAAAAGCCTGCAAAATCAAACAACCCAGTGAACCCTAGCGGCCCCAATGATGGGGTACACGTGCCCAATGATGTAAAATGAACCCTCGTGGTTCCCTTAAACACACGCCAGCCTAAGGGCGGCGTAACCATGATAGTAATAATACATATTAATACACATGAGCATAGTTTGAACGCAACAAATGTGCAAGCACGGAATAATTTTGGGAGAATGGTAAGATGCATCCTGAAGTGTCGACGGGTAGTATCCAGGATTGCCTATATATGGACATCCTTCAATTTGGCCTTTGCTTAGGCAGATATAAAATACATACAGCAAATATATATTGAGTGGGTTAAATTCAGCCAGGATTAAGTTCCGCCCTCCTGATGTCGGGAGTGGGCAGTTGACAGGTCTGTGAGAGGTGACACGCCCCACCACCTGACTGTGAGGAGTCAAGTCCGACTGCTAACAGTCTCTGCTCAGTGCGGTGATTGTACCCTGGGCTGCGGACGCGATAACCCATCTGTCTGAAGGGGGATAGTGATAGTATTCTGGGATGCTTACAGATAATATCCGGGATGCACCGTGTATTGACAACTTCTGATTGGGCCTTTGCATAGTGGATATAAGGGCTGCTGTTTATCCAGTAGATTCCACTGGATGCTGGCGGTGGGGTGCTGAACCTGGGAAAACCACTGATAATGGATGAGGGCGCCCTGAAACACAGAGGAAGGTAACGTAGGGACTGCCAGGTGGTGATCACAGGTGAAGCCATACCCCCCTTTCCCACACACATGAGAGGTGAGTGAGAAAGTGAATATGAAAGCATACATATGAAATTAGAAAACATAAATTTTCATTCAGATAGCTTGTCCAGCCTGATGATCGATGGGGTATGGGAAAATAATTCATCATGCCAAGCAAGGCATATAACCATATCACCCAATCACAGGCGGGGCCTTCTGCTCCGCGGCAAACAAAGCATAAAATAAGACCGTACACTGAAATTAAGAGAGAAGCAATCCCTTCAATGTACAGAATCCTGCCGTATTTCCGTGTTTACATTGCTGGATGTAGCATTTCTCTGGATGCGGCACACTGACCATTAGAGTTCTCACGCTCTGAACGGGCACATAAGGCCCCTAGCCTATTTTTTGCCATTGTAAGAATGTTGTAACAGACTACCTGGCGGCTAGGATGGAATGTATCTAGAAGTATTAAGTATCCATATAGTCTGTTATAAATGTCACAATCAGTACAGAAAAATACTTTTTCATCACTTCATCTGCACCCAAAATAAGACTCTCAAAATCGAATCATAATTCGGGTTTACATCCATCGGGCTACCACTATATATGCTATCTTGGCCGAGAGAGCTACGGTGGTTGTGGGTCGTGGGATCTGCTGCCCCGCTTTCCCGCACCGCCATGTCTTGACTGACATGCCTCAGAGGTATTCGGGATTTCAAGTCATAAAGAGGCAGGGGAATATATGCATAGTTGCCCTAACTTTTGAATATCAATCAAGGATAGCAGCAAGCGAGAGATCGCACGCCGCCAAAAAGCAGCAAGGTGATGGATGTGAGGTGGCCAGCCATCACATACTATGAGTAGCGTTCTGCATTCAGAAGTTGTCAAAATAGGGCAGGGTAGCTTACCCTGTGCCACATGACAACCTTTGCCGTGGTGATGAATTATGGAATAAAACACGCAAGAGAGCGCCGCATGTAACTAACAGATAATGTCAATGCTCAATAATGTTTCCTAAAGGCATTCCATCTTAACATACTAAACATACTAAATCCATCTTAACATACTAAAACGTACTAAATCCATCTTAACATACTAATAAGTAGTCGTACATGAACGGAGTCTATAACCTCCCATGGCGGGGCAGGCGATGGTTAGCATCAGCTGCTACAGTCAATGTGCCCGAGACGTGCCCTCCAGAGGGGAGAGTGTAGTAGTAGGACATGTACGGCACACACCAGCACAATATCAAGGTGCAGAAGCACCCTGTCAGCATCTCGAGAGACCTTTGCGGCTCTCAACTACTACATGCCCCATTCTTGCGCTTGTTTTGCAAGTAATCCTTTATCATAAGGACAGCCTGATGCCTTGTCAAGCGTTCTAGGATTAATACAACTAGCACTCGTTACAGTGGCTCGGAAACAAGGAATATGGCACACAGACATTGCTAGACTGCTAAAAGAGACAAACAAAGGATCATAGCTAAACGAAATCAACTACACTACGTAGGCGAGATAAATGAAAGCAGAAGTTCGCGAGCAGGTAAATACGATTTACCTGCGTCGACAAAAATTCACATGGGCCTTACACTACTAGGAATCGTTACAGTAGGAGGTATGAAGGCACGGCACACGAATATTGCTAGTTAAACTACCTAAAAGTATATATATATATATGACTGAAAAGATAAAATAGCTATGAAATATATGCGATATTTTATAGATTACTAGGCAAGGTAATAACAGCAGTAGCAAATAACACATGTAATGAAAGAAATCAATACAATAATCCGGACAAATTAGTATATATACAAACCAACGGGCACTTCTTCAAACGTCTGGACAGTAAAAGTAAATCCATTCCGCAGAATTAAAGGAGTCATAATTAAAATCAGCTATTTAATCAGTACAACCAATAGCCCATAAAGCAAAAATGAGAATACAGCTGGTTAGGCAAATTATTTAAAACTTCCAATACTAACATCACTAAAGCCCATAATGATAATCACGCTTGAATTAATGCCCTAAAACATTTTGTCTTAGGACATGAAAGACTTAATCGAAAGAATAGTGGATGATGGTGAATACACCCCCCACCACCAATTAGCACGGGTAAAACTGGTGCAAAAAGTTGTCAACATGGCATAACAAAGGGTCTGCAGCAGGCTGTTTAGCAGTGTTTGACACCAGTTATAACCCCCATAAATGAGTTGGTAACGAACCCGATAATGATAATCCAGTAGCTGAGAGCAACAATGGCCTCTTGAGAGGCTGATAAGGTGCTTCTGCACCTTAATATCGTGGAAGTGTGTTGCCGTACATGTACGACTATAACAGATAAAAAGATAATACGTTTTGGAATTATGCAAACATGTATTGCATGTTTTGTTGATTTGGTACTTTATTATTTCGCTTGCCTATCCTTTGCCATGGTGCGTACTGTAGTAGTACACGTACGGCACACACATCCACGATATAAAGGTGGAGAAGCACCTTATCAGCATCTCGAGAGGCTTTTGCGGCTCTCAACTACTACAATTACTCTTTTCCTTCCTTCTCGCCATTTGTGCTGATATCGCTGCCTGAGGTGAGTTCACAGGAGATAGACCATGCTTTGGTTGGTGGTTGTGCGCATGGTCTTCAGGCTAGCCTGAAATGGGTTGGTGAGTTGGTCGCGTCAGGGTGCGCTGCTCTTGAAAAAGGAGGTCTGGAGAAGCACGCTCATGGCAGCGCCAGCGGCCATCTACCGGGTTTCCTCGTTTTGCCCCCTTTTCGTAGACAACCTTGTTACGCAGTACCGGTTTGCCTCCAGTAGTATACATATATACGGCCAAGGCACGATGGCCTTGGCGGCTGGCTACCTAGTTTACGTTCCAGCTATTTTTTCATTTCATACCAAATCCATTTCTACGACGCCTACCATCTACGACGACCTTCACAGTTAATCCTTGTCTTCTTCGTTCAGCACCAACACCAGGATTTATTTACTCGTCTTACCCCCTGGAACCACACCGCAAAACATTATGCACCGAAAGGGATGTGATAGAAGTAATGGACGCCACGCTAGTCATGGGCACAGAAAGCAAAGTCCCAATCAGACTCGAATGGGTTGCAATGAAGCTCAGGATCATACCTTCAGGCTTGTGCACGCTTCCCCAGGGATGTTAAATCTGAGCGGTAGTAAATGGTTACAGTTGGCACGCGACGCCAGAGTTGAGAGCAGGTTGTTTACCAGCCAGAGCAGAGCCACTGCCCACAGCCGGTCCGCTTCCTCATCTGCAGTGCAAAGTATGGCGTTTCAGGCGAGGCGGAAATACAACACGTCCCAGGAATACGTCTACGCCCATGCACCATCAAATCTTCGTGCTCGAATAATAAAATATTTCACTTGGGGCTTCAGATCTTATTAAAACCCTGCACATCCCCACCTTCGCATCCCCAAAAGCGCACCTCCCGTGCCCGGGCGCTCCACCGTCCCACTGGCGACACGCTCCACTGCAATTGCTGCATTTGCTGGGGGGGCGTATTTCAGTGCTTCTACGAGCAGTACCTTGCAGAGGCGTACACCATGCAGCAGAAGCTCCGGCTGGCGGCTGCCCAGGCACGTCGACAGGACTCGACTCATAATCGCCATGTCAGGGGGTGTGCCCAGCGACACATTCTGGGCCATCTGCATGATTCAGGAAGCCAAATGGCATATCCCTTGATAAAATTGGCTACCTTCTCAGGCATCGCCGAGGTATAGCTCACAAGCGGATTGGTTAAAAGGAGCACCATCACAAGGGCCAAAGAATATACGCGGTGCGAACATGACAAGCGTGGGAGGGCACTATTGCCAGAAGGATTGCTGATAATTCACATGAATACCAAAAAGCGTTTGCTTGCGATGCAACCACAACCCTGGCGAGGCGCCCCGCTATGAAGAGCACAAGCTCACTAGGATTGCGCCGAAAACCGACCTGCAACACCATGTCCATCAGGCCCAGTGCTTGCTTCTCGTCTCGAAGCCCGGGTCCGCAGGCTGTTAATATTGCGCCAAGGAACTGGCAGGCCGTGGCGCGCAAGTCCGGGTCGGCTGGGCCCCACACCGTAATCATGGCGGCTAGCTGCTGTAGCAACTGTGCAGGCGCGTGGCCGCCAGGGAAAGTGCGACCTGCCTCTGGGAAATCCGGTACCGCTAGGACTGCAGCGAGGGCACAGTCGAGGCATGCCTGAAATATAATTGGCATTAGGGGTTTGGGTGCAAGGGAAGAATTCTCAAGGGAGACCCACAGCCAGTCCAAATGTGTGTCATCCCAGGCTCGCTAATTTGGTATCACAACGTTTCTGCTTTCAGCGTAAAGAGCTGTAGGTCAGAATATTACCTGAGCGTGTTTGGTTGGCATCGTGTGAGTCCGCAGGACGGCGGAGATGGCTTCGCACATTTGTGCCACATCACCTACTGCTCGCGCGAGCTGGCGCATTGCGGCCTGCGCACGCACGGCGTTGCAAAATTGCTGTATGCCCGAGTTTCGACAGAATGGCCATCCTAAGCATGTATTTTGCAAATAAAACACATGCTTGCTGAGTGATAGAATAAAAAATATAGTTGATTTTGCATTGCGGTTTCGTTTCTGCGGTGTCGTCAATGCAGTGCACACGTCGGCGTTATTCAGGCTATCTTCAAGTGGCAAGCACGACACGAGGATCACGGATCATCAGCCTGCAAATGGATTCTTCATGTCATCCTGACTTACAGCGATAGTACTTCGAAGCTGGGAGGTATCGCTGTGCTGGTCAGCCGTAAGAGCCCGTGGCAGCTCCTGAAGTGACATGCTGAACGCTGACAGTGAATAAACCGGCGCCTGCGAAACATACGGCGTCAATGAACACTCTAATAATGAGCAAGCTGAAGGATTACATGTATCGTGCCACCTCTCTTTGGCCTCTAAATCAATAATTTTTGCACCTTTATATCTAAAAAGATATCTTTCTAGTGAAAAGGCCGTATCCCCCGAGGGTCTACCAGGGTAACGTCAGTTCAGCAACACAAGTTGTAAGGAATATGCCATCGCTCCTGTGCTCGAGGCTTCAACGTACCTGCTGGAGCGCCAGGTTGGTGACGACAACCCGCTCGTCAGGACGCAGACCGGGTGCGCTGCTATGCCGTATGAGCGCCGCGAACAGGGGAAAGGGCTGGTCGGAGCACGAGCTTTGAACGATGGCCATAAGATTCTGCAGTGCCCGTGGCACAAGGGTACAAAGGTTTTCAATAATAAAGAAACTCTCGTAAAGAAACCCTAAGCTTTACATCGGGCAACTGACATGCAATTCCGTGCTGCACATGCAAACTTTATTCGCACCTGCACGGCTTCTGCCTTCTGCCACCTGCCGCCTTTGTCCAGATGCCAGAAAAGGGTCTCCATCACACGGTATACTGTGCTGATGTCCTGGATTACGGTGCGCAGGGGACATGTGGGAAACAAACCTTAAACCTTAAGCCGTCAAATCAGGCAGGCAGCACAATATACCATTGTATATTGTGCATACGTACAAGCGCATATCCATAAATGTAACGAATTGGGTTAAATGCTACCCGGTGCGCTACCATAACCTGTTGCTATCAAGTGGATGGTGCCGAATTTGGCATCCAAGTTTTCACATTCGTCAGACTGCTGTAATCCCGCACTGTGCTCGAGTTCGCTCAAAATACACGACCGGCTACGTTACTAATGGGATCCCAACCAGCAGAGGCTTGAAGCCTTGCCTGCAAGAAAGGCTTGAACTTCAGCAGCACGCTGTGCGCCAGTCCGTGCAAACTCGACTCCTCCGATGTTGCATGGGGTCCACCTACATCAGGCAGGGCCCATATGAATGTCCACGTCATCGGAATAGACCGGGGGCGGACCCGTCATGGCTGCATGGCACGAAAGGAGGCGGTTCTGATCGACCCTGCGCTAATTCGCCAAAGGCAAGGCTCTGATAACTCCCATTTACAATAGCTCTTACTTCGGGATCTGGGTCTGACTTTGCATATTTCGCTTACGGCGAGGAAAGGCGCAAGAGTATGGTGGTGCCGACACCGTACCTTCCAGACTGAGCGGGGTTTCTATTAATGTTATGGCAGCAGGAGTGGCGATGGCAACAATCGCCGGCGTTTATCCCTCGAATGATATACAGTGCATACCTCTGGTCTGCTCCAGCATTTTGGCCCAAGTGTGAGCAGCACAGGTAACCGCTGGAGGGCGTCATTATTTTCGGTTACTGTTATATGGCCCCAGCATGCTCCCTGTTCCATGTGCCAGTAATAAGAGGATGAAGCCATCCACTATGCAACGCTGCAACGATGGGTTACTTGCCCCGGTCTTTCCCCAATGAACCTTGTTTTTCGACAAATGGCGTTCGCCCGTAGGATCCCGTGATCCATTTCCTGTGCGGCAAACGTTGGAGAAAAGCTGCCGCGACCGAGGCATCGTAATTGCAAGCTTGGCCCTCCGAACAGCCCCATGGTAGGAAGAGCCCCAAGAGCAGGACATCCCCTTCGTGGCATGCCAAGATTTCCAACCCGGTCGGTTAGCACACGCACCTGCTACACCGGCACCTTTGCTGGTGTCCAGGTTTTCTAGTACTGCGCCCATGATTTCCTCCAACTTTGTAGGAAGCATCTTTAGCTCATGGCACAGCCCCACATATTCCGCAATGACGCCAAGGCTGGACACTTTCAGCTGCTGGTCCCCGCCGGAAAGGCCCGCCAGCTCACAAACCGTAACCACCAGGGGTTCGACAGCACTGAGCTGATGTTGCACGGGGCTCTGCGCATAAGGGGGCCGATTATTGTACAAACATCCTCCGTGGTATGCATGTGGTGCGCGCTTCGTATGCATGCATTCTGATATCGCAGGATGGCCGTTCCAATCTGAATGCGCTGATTTGGGTCTCAGGGACTTGAGAACACTTGGGACTGCACAAGCACTGATCAACTTGTCTGTGTGCAAGGTATTAACTGAAAATCGACAGCTGAGTTATCTGGGAAAATGTTGTACTTGTGTTTTCTTAAACCATTCAGTTTAAACCAAGGGTTAGATCTTCCAAAATTCTGTGTTTACGACGTGGGGCGGTTTCTAAGCCACAGACGTAGCCATAACGATTCTATGAGAGGTGTGTGCGTTGCCTGCCGTTGATGTCACGTTACCTGCCTTGCTTCTACACACGACGCGCAATCCCAAGACTGTGGACATCAAAACCTCGAACTGATCCCAATTCATTATTGTTTGCGGGATTACCTGGGCTTTAATGTAACTTTCAAGAAGCTCTGCGCCGAAGAGCTTGACAATGGGCTCCGGGTGAGCCAGTAGAGTTTTTATCTGCGATCCATCGCGCCAGGACTATCATCAAATACAGATCAATAACACATCCCTGGTACTGAGCTCAACCCACCCACCACAGCGTCTGGTTCGTCGATAAGCTCCTTAGTAAAGTAGCTAAAGGTAAAGTTGCTCCCCTCTTCAGATGACTTTGATAGCAAGTACTTATATGTAAATACGGCAACTTTCGCCTGGCCATAGCCCTGACTCCTAAGCTCCTTTTTCATACGCCTCGTCAGCCTCCTCGACACCTGCAACGTTCACCGATAGCCCATATACCAACCTTCAAAATTACACACATTCTCAAATACAATAATCGATCCAAACCTTTGCTGTCCTCGCTGGATACCTCTGAACGTATTCGGCCAGCTTGCCCATCTTACGCTCAACTGCTTTCGGTACATCTTGTCTAGGATCCGGAGGTAACGCCGGGAATACGTCTGGAACCAAGGTATTGTAAATCTTCCTGGGTTGCAAAGATGCTGGCGGGGAGATGAGACAAGAGAGCATCGCTGCGTTCGTCAATAACTGAAAATTTCGATTGAAAAATATGAACATATATCGAATGGCAATGGTGTTTAAAAGCAACGTGGGGAAGCAGTTGTAGAGTGCAGTCAACGCCGTACCCAACTTGTTAAATACTTGAATTGCCTTGCGTGAAAATAATAAATGTGCGTTTCATACTAGCGCAACACTATGCCGCTCCGTTTGTATAACGTCTATTTTGGGACATTCCCTACGCAGCAGTGGGCATCATGGAAAGCGTGCTTAACACAGCGCAGACTATCCTTACGGGCTACGATGTAACGCTTCAGAGACAGATACGCAGCGAGGAGCGGGCATGGCGAGTAGATGACCTGACTCATAGACAGCACGATAGGGAGGTTGCCAGCCAGGAATTGGAGTTCATGTAAGCGGGCGGTGCGCACAGTGGAAAGAGAATATAAGCCAGTACCCATAGACATGGCACGATGCCATGTACGGGTGCCCACGGTCCGTCCCCTCCCGGGTGCCTCTCCCTTTACGCTTCCTAAATCCGGTTCTCGTGATCATGGCGTTGCCATAAATGTCTGCCCTTACTGTCGCTATCTACCAGGTTAGAAGAGAGAACTTTTCTCGCAGCCCAAATCCAGCAGGCACACGTTGACAACGCCAGGGCGTTGTGGCAACGGTGAGCCGCAGGGACGTCAGCAGTGTGTATGGAAGCACAACCACTACGTGATGCTATAGGGTTAATTGCCTTTCTCGCCTAAGATCGGCCTTTTGTAGCTTCCCGCGTCCTGAGGATCTTTAGTGGAGCCGCTCGCAGGTTCGTGAACCGTAATCGTGCAGAAGTGCAGGAAAAGGCCGAGCAGCTTAAGGCACTGAGCGCGCTTGCAGCACTCCTTGCGGGCTTCGCTCTCGTTAGGTATGAGGGACAGCAACGACCTTCATCTTAGCTACGCAGCATCATGTTCATATGCTCTGGGCGACACAAACATGCATTGGGCACGACTGGCCCCTACACTACTCGCAGTTTCTTGGAATTCCAGTTCGTCGTCAACACAGATTACAACCGCGCTTTGCTACCACTTTTGGCATTGACCACAAGTGTCACGGTACGATGGCCATCGGTGTGCGCCAGCCAGTTGCCTTCAAAATGATTCTTTCCATGTGCGGCTCCGTGCCTGGAGCTGACGGTTCATGGCTTATCCTTCAGCATCTTGAAACTAGCGGGATACTTCCTTGTGTCATGCAACATGTTCTTCTGGAAATGAATGCAGGTGGGCGTTGAGGTCGCGGCGGTAGTGTTATGTAGCTTGATGCTGGCCAGCATCATGCGGGTTGGGAAGATGTACGTCAGCGAGCAGGTGCGCCAGCTTGGCTGTTAATCGTTGCTCGACTTGCGTAAGTTTTACCATCCAGCGTTTGAATTGCTATACCTCTTACACATCCTAAGCCAACTTTAAAGATATCTACGCTTTCAACCTAGGAATCAGACCGAATTAAATGCGGTGGAGAACCCGGGAGAGTTGGTTTCATAAGATACATTTCAGTAAAAGAACCCTTGGACTCGTCGTGCGCTGATGCTGTTCCACATATCCGTTGAAAGTTTAAAACTGCGGTGCCTTGCTGATCTGCCTTGGGAAATCTGTGCACTGAGTCTCACCATCGCCCGTCGGATGGTGGTCACGTGCAGGAGGAGGCGGAGTTCATGCATCAATGTCACGTCTTTGTGAGCCAGTACCGGTCGGTATGATTCGCATGGCCGCGGCCTGGAATGTCTTTGCAACTTATATGCTACGTAGGCCCGAGTTGCAGTTGGCTGAGTCCGGGATGCGTATACTATTCCTGACACATATTACTCCGAACTCGTCGGACTCGATCAGCATAGCTCACCTTGTAACCTTACCGAACCGAACGCTAGTGCCATTCTTGTGCTACAGACCCGGCCACCGGCCACCGGCGCCCTTACGGACCTTTGCTGCGTACTGGGCTCACCGGTGCGAGGGGGAATGGAGTACAGCGTTCAGACTGTTCACGATTGGAGTTCCCTGTTTCTTTGTCAATCTGTCACTCGCAGGTGCGTTTCTGGTGTACACGTAACTACTGATCGAGGGTCCAGTTATCAGCCGTCTAAATTCATGCATGCAACTCACAACTGTGAACGTGCGTGGGCGCTGACTCTCTTCTGCGTACGATGAGGTGTTGGATCTGGTTACGTAGGTCCGTGGCAATCCTCATGTTTAATCTGTTGCCCCCGCCAGGCTGGATTAAGTTCCACCAGGCGTCAACCTCCACAGCTGCCAGCCTGGTTACGACCTGCATGGGCATCGCTCTCGTGTGGAACCTCTACACGCATTACAAGTGGGGTAAATACCTACTGCAGGACGAGGCTGCAGAGCAGGTGAAATGCGCTGATCAGTGAATGTGTGGCGGGGATTTTATTAAGTGCCCTCGATGGTGGGGTCGAACATGGACAAAATCAGTTGAATTCTGCTCCTGCTTCGGCGATGTCCTGGGCAGCACGAAATAAGGTTCTCCCTGTACAACCCCTGCACCCTTGTGCAGTGAGTGCCGTCCACTTTATGTTGAACACTTTTCTTGTCGTGTTCTTTACCCTAACCAACCCGTATCGTTCAACAGGATGCCGGGCTCCGCCTTACACAACCACCGGTAGGTCTCCCATTTGACTGGTACCTCCCGCAAGTGGGAGTATTAGATGTGCCATTGCAGCGAAGCCTGACTGCTAATCCTGCACAGGGATTGAGCAGTGCAGGTAGGTCCCAGGCCCCAACAGCTACGCATAGAACGGAGGAAAATGATGTCCCCTGTAGTGATGAGGTTGCTGTTGACTAAGGGCGTGCACCGGCGGTTGATCGTTGCGCACACGCTCAGAGTGGAATTGGAATTGGACGGCGAAGAAGAGGTTGGAGGGCGTTGAGCTGCTCTGCACTTTGACCCATTTTAAACAAATTGAGAAGGGATGGCACGGCTTTTGCCATGGCTTGCGTTTTCATGGCGGAAGGCGTTTGGTCGAACGCGTCATCCGTTCTGTACGTTTCTGTCCGTCGAGGCCTACGGCGCATTCTCAATACTCATGGTGGGGACGGTCGTTGATATTGAAACTTTTGTCCATTCACGGCGCAAGCGCGCACTAGCTGGCAAAGGCAGCAGAGTGAGACAGCCCGAAAAAGTAAAAAGTGGCGGAAAGTGGTTAACTGCATCCACCTCGAAAAACAACCTCACTGCGCGATAGGTGACATCTTAACAGATGTGAACCAGAACTTTTGCTGTTTGTTTGGACGGTTTTATTAGCATGCCAGCTGCCACGGACACTTGTCCCGCGAGTCATGAGTGGACCAACTGGATAGACACTTTGGACTATTCAGAATTCATCGCTAAATTTAGGCGACATGCGTTTGCCAAGCGGGCACGATAATCCTGCACAAAAACGAATATAACTGTAGGTACACAAAAATGCCTTCAAAAAAACATAGATGTCGCCTTCCTGTAACATTTCTTTAGTTGGAAAAGGTAGTTGTAGGAGGACCTAAGTAAAAAGGGCATAAGTACGGAAGTTAGCATCTCCCATCGCAATGACCCAGTGAAAGCCAACACGAAATATTATGTTTTCGCAGCTATGTTAATGCTAGTATTCGGGGAGGTGTGACTGCTCAAAACCTCAGGCACGTGCTATTTTATGCCGAACCACTTTATGCTCGCACTGACACCGACGCCTGGGTCTTTACATAGGTTGAGATCAGCATGAATTTGACTGCTTAGAAGCGTTGCCGCCGCACAATTTGGTGCAACGCAACCGGGCCTAGTGCAGGAACACGGTGCTTGTTCCCGTCCCCGCCGACCTCTCTGCCTAGGTCTTTAGGGTGAGTGAAAAGCATATGAGGCCATCTTCGGTCCTGGGTGAATTTAAAGTAGGAAAAGGCTTGCGCGCTGCCAGCGCAACAACTCACAACCATGACGGACTGCCGTTCATGGCGTATCGCAAGCCGGCGCAAGCTAATGTGCATCAAACAATATCACTTTTACCTGCCTATGCCATTTCGAAGCCAAATCTTAAACTGTCTTTCAAGGCCGACTCGTACATTTTCGTCGCGCAGGCACTCGTGACATTCTGCCGGGTACAGTTTACATGGCGTGTGGTCTCCAGATGCAAATGTTCGACGATGCCGATACCGTATTTTTGGGAGACGGTGACCTGTTCGACACCTCTGTCCAGTGCCTTGCCGGAGAACTGGAATTCCAGGTTCAATCCTACGAGGGCACCGGGTAAGGCCTGAGGGAGGCAACGACGCTACGGACCTAACGAACAGCTGATGTATGTTGCGGGTGCCGGCAGGGACGTTCCTATGGACGGCTCCTCCGCGGCGAAGTCATTCTGCCTCGCCAAGGACTCCGGCGAAAGTACCCTCAGTCCGTTGGCCGCGGCGGCCTTTGGTGACTTTATGGACAATGTCAGCTTGGATGACCTGGGTGAGGACCTAGGGTTTGTGCGCAATGCACTTCATTGGTTGAGGTGACGACGTCAGATGTATGCCCGAAACTGTTTCGCTCATCCCTATTTGATCTGACCTCGCAGCCGCTGCTGACCATTATGGACACACTATCTGTGGGCGGCAATCAACTGTAGCCTCCACCGCTCCAACTTACAGTAGTCGCAATCCAAGAACCAGTAACCAATGGTGAGGCGTGATTGCTCTGCGTGGAGCATGCGGAGTGTCACGGGACATGCCATTTAGATATCACCCCAGGCTGCATGCCTCTGCATCGAGGATATGATTTGCGCCCATACCGTATTGCTGCACTGCTACCCATCCTCTTTTGGATACGGGCGCGATAGCAGCTCCCTAATGCTGCTCTGCCTGCGCTGAAGTAGCCATGCGTTCCTGCTTCCATACTCCAGGACCGATGCTGTTGTCATAAATGCCGAGCCTAAAGGGTTTGGAGCTACAGACGGTTTCCACGGGGGACAGGAGAGCAGTGACTGCGACATGAGTCACACACACGGAGACGGAGAGAGCTCCGGTGTAGGCCCGGGGAAGAGCGTGGCCATTGGCTCCTCCCACAGCGAGGCGTCCGAAGATAATACAGCAGGTAAAGAACATCTTCGTCGTGCGCCTGTACCCCAGGGTAACGGCACGGGTGGCGCTTGAGGGTTCTCCTGATAAGCTGTCCACGAGGGTTCTTGATGAGCTACCAGGGGCACGTGACTGGGGTTTGGAGGAGTGAGCAGTGGGAGAGCAGAATCGCATGCAATCACTGACATCGTCATCGATCAGTACTCGGCACAGGACATGCAGGGGGCAGAATCTTGCTTGAGGAATGAACGGCGAACAACGGCCGACTGCATGTCCCATGTCTGTCTGTAATCTGCAGGACTGAAAGGCTAAGATAGGCTCATACAACGCAGCTGTTCGCCTCCTGTGCATTGGCGTTGTCATGTAGCTGCTTGGCTCTACCTGGTTCTGCGCTCCACTGCACTTTTTGTTCGACTCACGATGTACTCCAAAGTCGCTCTCCGCACTTTCAACATGACGAATGTGTGTGTCATTGTCGCTCTCCGTGCGATTGTATCGCATGGATGAGTGTGACGCAGCGTGCTTTCTAAGATGTGCTCTAACATCAACGCGGGATGAGAACGCCCAGAATTCTGCCGGGCTGAATTCGGTGTCGCCTCCCACTGCTCGTAGGCGTCGCAGCTGGTGCAATGGCTCGTGATGAGGAGCACATTAGCATGCCGAGCTATGGCTTGAGCCTCTCCCGGCTCACCTATGCCAGTGGGAAGACCTTGCCTTCGAATGCTGGGCGGGCACAACGCGTGCAACAGCAAAACCAAGAGGCAGGAGAAGAGCAGCAAGATAAGGAGGAAAATATAAATGGCGAGCAGCAACGGATGCAAATGGCGCGTGCGTTCAGCATTGACAATTTCGCGCTGGCTGGTGGCAATGGGGACCCGCCCGCGTCCCCGGACTCCACAGAAGGGCTGAGGCGCGCACATGTCTATCGCTCCTACAGCTACGTCGCCCCGGATACTCTTCCCATGGATTTCTCCCTGGGCTGCAGCGACATGGCCGGGGCCCATTTCTCCCTCGGCGCACGAGGCCGGTGTGCAAGCCTCAACGAGACACAGCTGCGTCGGCACTGGCTGCTCGAAGGCGAGCTGCTTGCACCGCAGCTGCCCCCCAGCGTTAGTGAACTTGAACTGTTGGAGTTGCCGGAAGATTCCACCCCGGTGCGGCCCGCATCAACCGGCCCCTTCCTGGGCCGGCCGCCGGCGCAGCATCAGCAACCCGCCACTGAACTGGCGTCGGGTTCCGGAGCAAGGTCGGGCATCATGCAGTTCAAGGGGAATAGCAGCGGTGGCGCAGGCAGCTCCGGCGTTGCAGCGGCGCCAGGTGTGACGGTCACCGTTAAGCGGAAGATCATTACATCGCCTAGTCCATTGCTTCATCAGCCGAAAGCATCTCGAACCCGACAGTCGACCACGTCGGCGGCGACCACCATCGTTGGCGCGCCCGGTGCGGCGCCGAACGTGCTGAGTCCGAAGCGTCCAAAGCTCGGTTCTACGGCGTCTGCATCCTGGCAAGATGCCGCCAACGCACCTTTGAGCACAGGAGTGCTTGCGGGCTGGAAGCCCATGCGGCAGGCAGGTGCCGGAAGTGCAATGAAGACGGTGCGCAGCATGCCCGCCAACATGAACAGCTACATGGATGGTGTGGAGGTCACGGTTCAACCCCTGGGTCCCGCGGGTTCCGCCAACGCAATGATCAGTCCGAACAGCAGTACTGCCTCGGCACCACACCAGGGCTTCAGTGCTAGTGGACCGTTCTTCAGTTCAGCAGGGGGGGGTCACAGCGCTGCGATGCTTCCGTCTGCCGTGGGGCCTGCGTCGGGGAAGAGCGCCAGATCGAAGGCCACCGTAGCTGTGGGGCCCCTGCCCCCAGCCAGCTTATCGGGGACTGCACCCGTTCTGTTGGTTGGGCCAGATGGTGAGTTATGCGGCTGCGTTAAGCGCCGCGACGATCCGTTACCCCAGATGGCATCTAGCCTCGCCATCCGAGATATCAGGTTACACGAAAACGAATGCAACACAAACACAGCCGCCGTGCCGTGCCGCGAGGCCTGTGCGACCTTGCAACCCGGGAGTATTACTGCAGGGGAGAAGCTCATTGCCATTTATCATGTTCCCTCTCCTGTTCATACCGTTTTTTGCTTTGTATGTGTGCCTTTCGTCAGTTTCTGGAATGCCGTTGGCCTCATGCATGACGCGTACCTCCTTCCTCCCTTCCTCGGGCAGGCAAGCGCCTGGGTCCGATGCCGTCTGTCCCTAAGCCACGCAAGCGTGCATCGCCCAACGGCAACCCACCCAAGGCGCCGGCTCCGAACCCGAACGGACATTGCTGTACGCAGTGTGGGACGCAGGTGCGTGGTTCATTATCTCGGGTGGTCGATACACATGGTGCACATCACCGGGCGGTTAAAGGAGGAGCGCTTGACGTTAGTGTTTTGTGTAATGCCCCATGCTGGTGTTCGGGCTCTACGTAGCTGGATGCTGAAACACGAATGTTGAATTCTAGAGGGGTAAGATGCCATCGGCATCGCCGCGTTATCCATTTTGGGAGTAGCATTCAGCAGCTGTCCGAGGTGGCGGAGACTTAATGCCCAGTCGTCAAGAAGAGGAACAAGCTTATGTTTCTGAAGTGCAAGTCGTCCGCATATGAGCAAGCCGTGAGGGCTGCAACCTGACACTGATGCTCGTACTGCGAATCCAATATAACGACTTGACTTGTAGACCACACCTGTTTGGCGGGCTGGACCTCACGGACCAAAGACGCTCTGCAACGCGTGCGGCGTGCGCTACATGAAAGTGGCCAAGGGCAATGTGCCGCCAGCCCCACGGAGACAGCCGCACTAAACTTGTCAACAGAGCTCGCGGTGGTGGTGCTAGGGCGCAAAGTCCGGCCAAAAAACCAGCAACCCATGCTGCCGCTTCTGCCGTGACAACACCTGGTCGTTGTTGGAGGGCGCCACTCCAAGCGTATCATACGTTTGTAAAAGCTTGCTGGGCGAGCTGCGTAACGCTGCCTTTTGCGGCGCCGCTTGCACGGCGGACATTCGTGCCTTTGAAGGATGCTGTGCCCCCGGTCAAGTTGCCAGAGGCTCTGGACTGAATGTTAAGAGCTGAACGTTCGGCGGTGCGCAGCTGAGGTGGGGGTGGGGCTAGGTTCAGCGGCAGGCCAGGACACGGAGCACGCGGCGATGCAGCTTGATTTGCCGCTGTGTTCAGCACTTGTAAGGGCTTGGAGGTCTGGCCGGTCGCCACATTGTGCACCGAGCCTTGCCTTTCGCCTTCTGCAGGTGGGAGAAGGTGGTTTAAAGTCGCAACGTCGGCACCGGGGCTCGCAGGAATGGTGTGGAACGTGGTGCCGTGACAGATGATGTAAAACTGCAGTACACCTGTGAAAGGTTAGGCCATGCCAAGGGTTGAGGCTGCCGGGGAGGGCACATGGGGACTGCAGACCCGAGGTGGGATGTGACCCGTGGGTCGTTGGGGCTCCTTTAGAAATAGCCCTTGAGGGCGCGGCAGGAGTGGCGCCGTTATTGTGTTCCGTGTAACGGGAGGGGTATCATAAACTTGTTGCCTGTAGGTACGGATTGCCAAGGTTGTCGTCGTGGTATTCCTGATGCTGCATTTGTGGTTTTGCGGGTTACGTAAGCAGTCGCCCTGGAAGCGCGTGGCCCGCCCGTACCGTGGGGAAGGTGGGCATGGCGGTGTAATAAGGTGCGCTGGCCTCGCTGGCTTCCGCACTCGCAGGCTTCATTTCACGTCTGTTTTACTGTTTGAGCGATGGTGATAGTGACGGTGGTCAGTTGTGTGGTGATTCCCCCGACACTTGCACGGGTGGTGATGATGGTGGTCGTCGTTGTCATCGTCGTCATCGTCATCGTCTTCAGCGATTTTAGGTGCGTAGCACATAGGGGCCTCATGGATACGTTTTACTCGCACAGCGTGCAAAGAGGTGCGTGTGGCTGGCTCAGGGTGGACTGTTCTACGCCTCGAGATTAGAGGTTAATGGTTTTTGGCACAATGTACGGCGTCTCAGGTGAGTCATACGACACACCGTTGGACAACGCGTAGGATAAAATGGGTGCTAAGGAGTAGCGGGTTGGAGATGTCTGGCGCCGGAGTGTTAAGGAGACCAGTCGACGCGAAGTGCTCAGCATCAACCACATTAACCTTACGCTGACAGCAGCACACACTCGTACACAAATAACACTCATCCTTGTGCTCCGCCGTAAAACTGCGAAGCTGGACTTTCATATGACTAAATGCTCTGGACGTATTGTGACTGGTAATGGTTTTGTCTTGCACTTGCAAATGCCGGGTAGTCACCAGCAGCGGCGGCCGCCGCTGCTCGTCGCATGATCCACTGTCCATACACCCTGGCTGCGCCCTGGGCCCTGGGTGTGGCGGCGGACCGGCATCATCGAGCTGGGCAGTGCGCGCGACGTGAGAGACTTCAGAGACCCCGTCAGGACTGGTCACAGCGCTAGGTGGCGGCGCTGCCCGGAGGTTTAATGCTGTGTATGTTTAGCCTCCCAAACGTCTAGGACGCAGGGGGATATGGAACCGGTGTGGCCTCACAGAAGCCCCACTGCACAACGTTCAAATTTGCGCCATCCGCGGCTATCGGGCTACCTGCAATCATACGGAGTGGCGTGAATGATAACAAGGCCATGGGCCAGTAAAATCTGGTTTGCTCGGAACTTATCCCTGGAAAGAAGACTGCTGGGTTGCCTTCGATGGGGGGAGGAGGAGCTGCTGAGGTACGGGAGAACTGGCACATTGGACAGGTGCACATGGATGGCTGATGTTGACAAAGCCGGCGGCCTGGGCTGTGGCGCAAGGTGACAAGAGCTTTCGGCCTGCTTGCCAGAACACCCCGCTGCAATCCCCCGGGTCTTCATGTATTTCAAGGGACAGTGTTTGCATGAAGGGAGTTATGGCGGGATGGGGGCGACTCCTTGACGCCGCCTAGCATGATGTGATTGGAGAAGAGAACCGACACTCCTCACTTCAGAACAGATGCTCTGCTTTCCTCCTGGGGATTGTGCAATTTTGCAAAGTTGCGTGTGTGCATTTGTGCGTGTAATATGGACGCTGGGGCGATGTTGGAAGGCGATGGAGGGCTGCAAATGTTTGGGCAAGACCGCCCGTCCACAGTGAGCGGCGGTGTTATGCCGCAGCGCTGCTGTTATGCCCTAGTTCTGGTTGTTTATTTTCCTTTTTACATGTACACTTAAGTGCGAGTATGATAGACCTTGTGAGTCTGTCTGCCTGCCTGCCCGTCTGTCTGCCTGCTTGTCTGTCAGGGTGCGACGTGGTTGCTGATAGAGAATGATTGACTCGTCAGGCTACAGCTGTCCGCGTCGCGCGTGTTGTGCCGTGGTCGGTGTTACTGTTCAGTCGCTGTGCGTAGGACTGCTGCACACTCGGACCTGGCGGTGTTTGCCGCCGGGCTTCAGGGGGTGAAGGCACGTGTGTGTATGAGTGAATGAGGATGGGACGTGTCGTACAAAATGCTAGCGACGCTTGGCTTGATCTGCTGAAGAATTCTCCGTAGCGTACTTTCTGTCCGCAAGCGTTATTGTTGATGTCGGTTTGGTGCGGCTTAGGGAAGCGTTGGGCAGCGGGCGGGAAGCCAGGGTCGGGCATGTTGGTCGGCTCTACCGATGAAAACACCCGAAGTAAGCGGTAAAGGTCAGGGGGCAAATCCGTCACCTGCTGTCATTAAGATGATGATACTGACGAAATCCAAAAGTGATTTCCAATAGATCCAAGTTTCAACTGCCTTGTGGGGACGATGTTTCGACTGGGGCTGTCACTGTCCCGTCTACCCAGTAGGCATATGAGAGGGAAGTGAGGAGGTGTAAGCAGACGTGTTCGTGTTGCAAGGGGTTCTTGGTCAGGTATTAACTCCTTGCGTGCGACAAACCCGTAAGCGAAGTATTTCTGGGTCACCGGTTACCCGGTCAGCAGTAATTGGCTCCTCGGGAAGGAGTCCGAAAGGGAGAGACAGCAACATGTGTGCTGTGGCAGAGAGCACCTCAGTGTATGGGTGGCATGCTCGGAATCCAACAACCACGTCAGACAACATGATGCAGCATCAATACGGCTGGTATATGTCATGTTTGCCATCCTCCATGGTCCAGAACGCTGGCCCAAACAACGTGTGATGGCTGTCAGTCCATTACCAGGCAACCAAGGCACACGTCGGAATCCCATTCGGGTAACGTCCGCTGCATCAGTGCCAAGCAGTCGGGAAACTGCTCCTCTTCGGATGCCACCTGGTGCTGTACTCGGGGCGACATCTCAGAATGATTGCTATTAGAAGGCATTCACCCCTCTGCCTGCGTATATGGGCTCCAGAATACACTGCACAATTATGTGCTGTTGAGTTTGTGATCTTGGGACTTAGAGCATTATCAGGACTGCCCTGTCTGCTGTCTCCGTCCTAACAAATGCGACTCAGACGCCTTTCAACCCAGAGGTCGCATCAGGCGGTGTTATGACTTCCCGTATTAGTACCAATGTTATCTCTTCCTGGTTTGTTTCACACGATTTGCTACTCCATACCATTGCAGAGTCACAACCGAGTTCCTGACCGCATACCATAAAAAAACCGCCAAGGGCCGGCCCCTGGGCGGTTTTCACACGTTGACAGCCATCACACAAAGAGCGGGCACGCATCTGAAAGCTGACGATTATGTTCCTGTTTGATGGTGCACACTGGTTGCGAGTGGTGGGAGCCGAGTGAGCTGAGGCGTGAGTCGAGGAGAATCGGGTATCCCCGGTCGAGGAGCCGGGAGGCGGGGCTGGATGCAGGAGTCTTGACACCTTGGTGGATGAGAAAAATGAGACAAACTATGATACGGATATTCCAGCCGCCGGAACCGGATGGACAAAAAGAAAATTACGCCCAACGCCGTAAGCGTCCTGATAGTATCACGCTACCGCACAGCCAGGGTTAGCAAATGGTACCTTCAATATTGGACCGTACCTGAGCCGTACCGAAGTTCCAACAGCCAAGGAATTACTGGAGATCTGGGTCAGTACAAATTAAGGTTCCAAGTTTTGGATGTAAGTTGTAACTGAGCTAAAGAACAGAGGAATAAAACAGAGACATGTAACATGCGTTGATGGATTAAAAGGCTTTCCCGACGCTCTAAATAACATTTACTACAGTACGGTTGTACAACTCTGTCGATTCAACGTCTAAGCTGGAATGGGTTGTGTAATGCTGACCTTACCCATCGCTGCGATGGGTAAGGTCAGCACGAGTATGGTACGGGTATGGATTGATGGGACGATCGATTGACATCAAGATGTTTGGTCAGACCCCAACAAACATCAAACATCATACTCGGGATTGAGCGTGCTGAACATTGTGACGGTCGGCGACACTTCAGCGCTTGCAACTCTTCTTGTGCTTCTTGTACTCTGGTCTACCTAAGGCCGCGTAGTGTTTCGTATTGATTTTATCATTGTAACGACCTAATATCTAATATCAACAATAATGCAATTTTGTCAGCGCCCGTTTGTGCAGCGGGTCGGAAATGCCTTGCGCAGCAGTCGTCGTCGCACACGCGCGCAGGCGATTCAGACCATAATGCACCCAGGAGCTATCAACTCTAATGAACAAAGCTCATTTCGTTCTTTGTATTACAAGGCGATAGTATTTGGTGAGCTTCTGTCCTTATGCCTGAAACTTCGTGCAGTCCGTGTTTTCTAGGGTGTCGCCATCCATAGGGCCGCTACAACATCTGATTTATTATCACCTCGCTCTCGCTTAAGCAAAATCTTTTCCAATCCATTTTTGAACCATGTAGACATGGATGGGACGCTAACGGAGGTATGTTTCTGCACTGTGGTATGGTGCTATACCTGCTTTAGGCGCAGGTAGCTTGAAACCAATGCCATTATTATTTCCCCCGAACAGGCACATATTGATTTCACGGACATGCGTGCGAGGACAGGTGCGGTACCCGTGAATGTTGCAGCTGGGGTCCCTAATCGGAACCTCCACCTGCTCTTGTTTTCGCAGCATCACATGCTTCTTCCCTCCGGGGGCCCGAGAGACGGGGCATCCAGCTCTCGTGCCGAGGCCGGGTGCCTGAGTGCCCCTGGCTGTGCTAAGAGATCTACTATGTTGGAGAAGCGCATGGGAGTTGCTCCGCCACGTCTTTCCAATTCAAAGTCATTGAGCGGAAAAACGGGCCTTAGGAAGGCAGGATGGGGAAAAATTTTGTACGGTGTTCTTGCGCGTAACAATTGATGCGGGTCTCATCGTGCCACCCAGCGTACGTACTGCATAGTCCAATTTTTGTGCTTCCCCATCATCGCTCCCTGCCATGTGCCATCCGCTGCGGCCTGCAACCACCCTGCTCGCCAGGGATCCCCGTGGGTGACTTGTTCACTGTGATGGAGTCCTGGGATGAGGACGCCCGCATTCTGGCTTCCATGACTACCATCCTGGAGATCGAGAAGCAGGCGGCGAGGGCTGTAAGTGGAAAGCCCGGGCTGATGCAGCTGCTGCAGTTGCTAAAGGATCGCCAGGTACGTAGCGGAATCTGACGACGAGGGTGGGACGGGGAGGAGCGAGGTGCGGTAGGGAGTGGCGGTAGGGGGTGCGGTAGGGGGTGGCTAGCTCATTCTCAATTGCACAGTTACGTTCGCGTTCAGATGCACGGCGTGTGTTGTCTACACGTATGTTAGGATGTGTTTGCGTTTTAACGTTCAGCCAGTTACCCTGACATTACAGGACATGCAGCCAAGGTAGGTGGGTAGGTTGGCACACCGCCTCACCACACTTAGGGTTTCGCACATCGTGGCTTCCCTGCGTTGTTTTGATAGCCTTCTTTCCGCATCTGATCTTATATCTGATCCTCTTCCTCGCAGGTGCCCGTGGCGCTGGTGACCCGCAACACGTCCAAGAGCGTGGCCGCATTCTTCCGCCTCATAGGGCCCGAATGGTCACAGCTTTTCTCGCAGGTGCTCACCAGGGAATTCAACTACGTCAAGCCCGATAGGCGGCTGTTGGCACATGTGGCTCAGGTGGTGCCCTGCGTCTGGAGGGGTGGGGGAGAAGGGGGCAACAAGAACGTCGAGGTGGAGTAACGGGTCTGGCCCAGATCAATCGATTAATCCACGAGCAATCCCGATTTTCCGTGTGCTTAAAAGCTGAAAAGGTTGCCCTCGGGAGCCGTGAAGGGGTAGGGGGCATGTGACGATTGTTTCCGGTATGTTGGGCTATCCAGCGGGGAGGACGACGGTTCCGACTGCTCAGACTGACAGACAGCTGCCAACGCCAACGCCAATGGAAACTATGTCAATCACACAGACGTGGGGTATCGACCCGGCGGACATGCTGATGGTTGGGGATTCATTCGAGGACGTGGAGTGTGGAAATGCCAGCGGGGCCGCGAGCTGCCTTGTCGCCGGTGAGTGGTCACTGTCTGGTGCCGGCAGTGCCTTAAAGCTGTGTTTCAGCACGGCGGACACTGTCTGGATGTAGGGGTGAGCTGGGCGGGATGAACCGGATTCAGCACGGCTGCGTCCACAACCTCGCATTTCACCACCACGCATTTCATCGCTGCTTCGGTGTCCCGCGTGGGTGTGGAATTCGACAGCAACTAGCTATGGACCTTCCCGTGCGGTTAGGGGAGTGCGGGTCCCCCGACGACGCGCCGTAGGACATCTGCGGTGTCCCAAACACATCTGCCTTTACGGCGTCTCTTCCCTTTCTGCGGCTTGTCTCGTTTTCTTCTTTGTGGTGTCCATCTCTCTGTTCGGGTCTCTCCAGGCAGCTCGGTTCGGAGACAGGTCTCATCCGGCTCAATCCAGCGCATCTATCCGCATTATCTTCCGCCGTACAGGTACTGGCCGCCCAGGCCATGCGAGCCGATGTCGCTCTTAAGCAGCCCTTATGCCCTTATGTCCTTCCCACATGCTCCTATTGCTGCCGCCGATAAATCTCTCCTGAACGGTTTGCCGATTCCACGTGGGCCCTATCGAGATAGTCATCCGGATGAGCGCGCCTCTCAGTCCGCATCTCGCCCGCTTCGCCCCACAGGAGGGGGCAACGAAAAGCCCGGCACTGTGGTGAAGCCGCCGCCGGGTGCCGTGGCCACTTTCTCGGTGAGCGGTCTCAGTGAGCTGGCGGAGAGGTTGGCAACGGCAGGCAAGTTGGGCCCACAGGCGGCGGGAGTGTCTCTGGGCTGGCCTGCGCGGCTGGCGGCTGGCGAAATTATAGGCGCAGAGGGTGAGTTCGTATGAGGTCCGCGTTTGTATCCCGTGCCCCGCTTCCCGTTGAACTGGCTGCCCTCACCTGCTGCCTTTTCCTCGTCACCAGTACGCGTCCTCCGGCCCGGACCCTAGGTGCGCCCGCTCCCGGCCTGGACTACCTGGACTGGCTGGCGGCGTGCGGCGCCCTCCGTTGTGCCCCTTGCTCCTTCCCGCGCATGGGCCGTGCGGCGGGCGGTCTTGCCAGCTGCGAGGATGCCGCGTTGGGTGACTGCGTTCTTCATGTCTTCTGCGGGGCGGGGGCGCTTACCAAGCTGCTGGCTAGTCAGGGGCTGCAGGTGAGGGAGGCGAAGGCGGCCAAGGTGGAAGGACCTCTGGGACCGAATGCGGGGGCGCAAATGGGGATGCGGGAGTTCATCCACTCTGAATGCCTTTGTTGTTTTACAGCGGTGAACAAGACACGAGTTCGGCTGCCTGTTCAGCGGGATGCATTTACCGATATCAAAAAATGAGTGTTACTTTATGATAGTGGTGAATTTAAACTATCAGACGCGAAAGAGTTACCATCAGAAGAGAGAAGAAAAATAGCCCAAAAAGATTATAATCACTGGTTTGGCAAGGGGAGCTCGTTTTTTGTTGATACATTTCATGCTCTGGAAAGAAAGGATTTTAACAAAGGAGCTTTTGAGCTTCATCAAGCCACGGTTATAAATCAAACCTTCATTTGACCTGCAAAGAATAGCTCTTTTTTTGTAATGTGTCTAAAAGTTCTAGGGTCTACAAAATCATAGCATAGCCCGGTCTAATCATTTTTGCAGTCCTAGGAGGGATTGGAGCTGGGGCAGGTGACATTGCCGCCGGAGCAATTGCGGAAAGAAGTGCCGCCCAATTCTGCACCGAAAGCCCAGATCCTGAACCCGCCTGGGACCCTAAGCGTTCTTGATTTAACGTTTACGACATCCCGCTGATAGCAGGACAGCTGCTTGGAGACAGCTGTCGTCTTACCGCGCCTACCTTGCTCAGCTGAATTGAAGTGCCCAGCCCATAGGGGCACACAACCATTCGGGCTGCTGCGCTGATACCCCAGCAGGTCCCCCCTAAGTCTCTGTGGTGGCTGGCTGATTGGCTCACCAGCCCTATGTCGGCCGTCGCCGCCATACCTTCCGCCTGCAGGTGTGGGCGGTGGACGTAGATGTGGCGGCGGCCCGAACTCGCGGTCTGCGCGCCGCACCCTTTTCCGCCATGGCCTTGGCGCCCAACTGTCTGGACGGCGTCATGACGGTAGCGCCCGAAGGAGGTTTTGATTGCGTGTTGTTAGATGGTAAGCTGTTCAACGATGCAGGCATCAGGACCCACCGTTCTGGTCCCATGGGCCAATCTCGTTCTCTTCCCACTTCCCACTTCCATATCTATAATGCAGTCCTCCATCCTCCACCAATGACCTCCGTCATCCTGCAACAGTCTACAAAAGACATCCTTTCTCGGGCAGAGTAATATCCTGCGTCACTATCCTGCATATCCTCCGCCCTTCTTACCACCTCGCCATTTAACTTTATATGACATTCCGGTAGTAGGTACATACATGCGGCACCTGGGCCGGGGTTAGGGGATGTTACAGTCCGGGTACCGTCGCATCACGCGCGGGTGTTCTTCGAGGTGCTAAATGGTGACGAATGAGTGGAAACCAATACGTGGGTTTCTTCTCAGGTTATATACCTTCCACCCGTCACCGCAACCCGAGCAGGCTCGCACATGTCCGACTCGCAGTGGGCCGGCTGGTGGACCTCGGGCTCCCTCAGCTCCCTCCTGACGGCGCTGGCGCCCGCCGGGCGGCTGTGCGTGCAAGCACCGCTGCTGGGAACCCTCAACCCTGCCGTCGTGCTTGCGTCCTTGCGTAGTGCCGGTCTTGAGGTACGGCATTGGCGCGTTGCAGCGCCGCAGCCAGGCTGTGCTGACGAGGTATCGTGCAGCCAGCAGCTTGAGATTGTGGCGACCCGGGCGGCATGATAAGAGCTCCGCATGTGTAGAGGAATAAAGTTGTTGTCTTATTTTATGCGATTATGAGTCCGTGTGGTGCCTTGCATCGGGATATGTTTACAGCCCTGCCCAGTGGCAGATGGACAGGGGACCAGCTGTGGGTCCGGACAGACGACGAAGGCTCATTAAGCGGGGAAGGACGAAAGAGTTTCGTCGCGTTGCAGCTTGTTGAGAAACGTCCGGCACTGTCTATCCGGAAATGCTTCCCCTCCAGGAGCGACCCACTGAGCATATACCCGCGTCCGCGTTTGTTTAACAATTATACTTATGGAAACATCCAGGGAAGGTATTTATTGGGGGGTGATGAGCGCGTGCGACGGGGAGGGACGGTTAAAGCTGAGGTATGGTTCAGAGTAGGTTGGGTTGCAGGAGGGGGAGAGAGGTTGGGAGTAGATAGGGAGGGCAGGTTGAAGAGCAGCGTGCAGTGGTCGCCGCGCTTGAGGGAGGCTTAATTCCGCTTCGTGCTGCAGAACCCTTGGGCCCTTCGTTGGTAGGTTTTTAGGGTGGGCTTCACGCACCCTTCAGGGACTCGTGAGGGCCTCATTCAGGGCCTTATTTGTAAGCAAGCGTGGATATTCAGAGAGATGCATTTGCATATGAATTTGCCTGTGAGGTGCCCGGGTCGCCGGAGGACTGGACAAATGAAAAAATGTGAGGGTGAAGGGTGAGGGTGGACACAGAGGACTCAGTGTTGTTGGCGCCCGTTCGCTGGTTAGAGTGAGTGATATATCATTCGCAGTGGCGCAGTGCCGCGAGCCAAAGGAGGTTTTGGAGCTTGACTTTTACCGGCGCTGTCTCGTGCTGTTTTGCGGCGTGTCTGCAGTGCTGAGTACACCTCCGAGATGCATGGTCAGGTCGGCTTCATCCTATTTCGCTATGCCCCGTTGCATTGAGCGCGGCCCGTGGTACGTGGCAGCAGCACTGCACTGCTCTGAGGGCAGTGGAGATGTTCGCCCTAAGGACGAGGAGGCAACACGGCCGAAGACAAGGCCGAAGAAAAGGGTTTCGGTTGCCGGCTTTCCAAAGAAGGCGACCGAAGGCTTATAATCCATTTTGCGGCGGTATTCCTTCATGCGTACGCTCTCAGTAAAGTATTGTTTGCTCGGGGTGTGAATAATACGTTACAAGCATGTGCTTGATATGTACAGTGCACTGGACGACACTGGACGACTTGGAATCACAGCTGCATCAGGTGTGGCCACTTCGCAGTTAGGGCCACAGGGCAGGGCCACACTTTTCCATCGCTACCAGATGCCTCCCATTGAAAATTTCGGACTCTCCTGCCATTATGTCATGACGGTGATTTCGGGAAGTTTGGGGAAACAGGTTGCGAGCTTGACTCGCGTGATGGGAGCCCTCCGGATACATCCGGGGCCTCACCGCACGGTGGCAGCTCGGGCTCTAGCGGGGATGCAGTAGGCTTTATGCGCAGAAGGAAGCTGTGCACTGTACGCAAGCAAAAACACTCCTGGGAGGCATATGCGCGTGGATGGCAGGTATTTGTATAACTTACAAATTATTCAAACTATGACTTCTCCAGCAGAAAGCAGATGGAGTGGTTAGGCAACAACTCCATTAGCCCCTCACTCACAAACCGCAGCCAAAAACGGCTCTCGGCCACAAAACTCTCTCTGACGATGGCAGTGAGGTAACAGACACTCTGGAAACCCGTGCACCTCCAGGATGCAAACCGAACCTTAACACGAATGGGCAGCATGCTTCGGCAGCAATTGGCACTAAACCCTGTCCAAATAATAAACAATGCTCACGCCGCACAAGACATTCATGCATTCCGGCACTCCGCTCACTCCGGCAAAATTTCCTACCTGATGAAATTTCCCCTCTTGTACTGCAGGTTCTCCCTCTAAATAGCACTCCCTCCATCAAACAACACTTCACTCCTCGTGATGAATCCAAGTAACACATTTCTTCCCCAAATTTATGCGTTAAGCGCAGTCCTACTGGCGCCGTGACAGCACCCCGTTACGCCGCGCCCCAACCAAGACACCGGCGGCACCGGCACTGCCTCGCCACGGCTTCACCAGTGCTACCACTACGCTGTTGTGATGACCCGGGTCCGCCGCCGTAGCAGGTCTCCTATCTCAGGCCCAGGCCGTCACACTTGATCCGCTAGGTCTGTGACCAAGACTGCGGAAGTCCCATGGGTGTCGCTGAAGTCCCCGCGCCACATTCAGCTGTCCCGGCAGGGGTATTCAGCTCCAGCTCGTCTACTAGGGGACCCAGCCAGCAGTCCAGAACGTTCTCGCTGCCGTACCACACATTACCTGCCGAACCGGGGGAAGCAATGTTCCATACCAGGGCATGCGAATGCACCATGCCTAAATGCAAACGACAGACAGGTTTTTCGTCTGAGTTATTGAGGAAGAAATGTCAACATTTCGAATCGCAATTGAAGGTGGGCCACACAGAAACTAGGACGTGTGGGTTGACGAGCCTGACAACGCATTGCATGGGGCGGTCCGAACAAAGTGCGTTCTCATATCTCAACACGCCGATCCTACATCGCAGCAGTGCACGCCATGAGCTTACTACGATGTGCCGCAGTATTGCATTTTTACGGCGTTGCCGGTAAATGCCCCGATGACAGGTCGATGAAAGGCACAGCGGTGCGGCACGCCCGGCCCCTTACATGGCCGTAACCCGGACTCCCTCTACTAAGTGCAGCGTAGCTACTCACACCTGTGGTAGTCCCACGCGTTTTGTTCAATATGCTTGACAGGCGCAAGCAGAGCAGAGTCACTTGTTGAGCCGCCTCGAAGTGCCGGATTGCAGCGTGACTGTCTGCCGATGTCTAACCTCCGGTATCCCTCGGGTACTGCCCAGCTGCCAACCCTGCCTCACCTGAATCTTCATCGAAGGTGCCGATTTGGGACATGGAATGGAAGACGCCATCGAGGATCACCTGGCGCGCCCCTGGCAGCATGGCGGCACTCAGCGGGACAACGCAGTCGCCGACCTGGCCCTCGCCCTCACCGCAAACCTAAGCAGATGGATTGGCCGAACCATGAGCTCACAAGACGAATTCATGACACAAGGTATACCGCAAGCAACACAGTTGACCGGGTTGTTTAGCAAGTCAGCACGCGGAGTTTGCAACCCCTGGCAGGAGGGACCAAACCTCGCAGAGGTTCCAAGAAGATGGTACGTGCCTGAGAGGGCAATAACATCATAGACGCATAAGGCAGTGATGAACGGCAACCCCCCTGGGTATACTGCGCAGTGGCAGTGACCCTCCTCCGTATACATGCAGCTGGGTGTCTACACAGGGGCTGGCCACGATGTTCGCAACCCGCTACCCGCCGCTTCCACTCTGATCTTTGACCGGCTTGAAAAATCCATAACAAAACGTCTTGACTGCCTGCTGTTCATGAAGCTCACTAAAGGATCTCCGCCGAGGGGACATGACGTCATCAGACATCAGGACCATGGATGTTGAGAACTTCAACTGCAGATTCTTGGAGCCACCCAACTGCTGACTAACTAAATAGCTTGGGATTTTGCATACCAACTCCATTCGTCATGACAGGAGGCATGTCACATCCTTGTGTGCCAAGCCGTCACGGACTGAAGACATTTAACCCGGCTTCATGACTCGCCCAGCCGGCGATGTTTAAATCGGCCTTTCAATCTTTACGCTGAGAGCGAGAGTTTGGACCCGACACCAGTCCGACTGGACGCCGACCAACCAACCGTACGGAGCCGACTATACTGCAGACAGCTCTGTACCACCCACCCACCTCGTAGTAGCTGTCAAACGCATACTCCTCCACCACCCGCGGCCCTTCGCGTACACGCGGGAAGTCGCGGTGGCCCATCACGGTGCGTCCGCACACCGTCACATAGCTGACACCTTTAGCTGCGAAGAAGGCCCCTGGGTAGCTGCGGTCCACCCAGCCCTGTGCGCCACCTGCAAGTTGGGGTGAGTACGTGTGTAGCGTGGCTTGGCAAACCACCAGGGTCCCGGTGGAGCGGTCAGGCCTAGGTAAGCAGGCACTGCAGACAGGAAGGACATGGGCTTCATTTCGTTCCAGTAGCCGTACTGGTCGTACAATGAAAGACGCCGACGCCGTGTGCGAATATCCCCAAAACGGGTACGCCGAGATGTGCGATGCGAGCGAGAAGAGTCCTGCTGACCCGGGGATGTCTGTTAGAGAGCTCAGCATACGCGTGAGAGTGTCTCCCCTCATGCATCTGCCTCTGCCTCCTCGCGTGGGCTTCGCGTGGACCACCGGGGCCCCACACGAGCCCTGCCCGTCCGACCTCCGTTCGCCTCCGATGCGCTGACTGAGAATCCCGAGAGAGATCCCGCAGAGATTCCCGGTGTCAGAGCCCATCAAAGCCTGCCCCTTCGCCGCGCAACGCCTTACATCCGAAACACGCCATGTCCCCCTCCCCGTCCGCGGCCCGCCCCCTCCACCTGTCATGTCCCTCTTCTTCTCCGCAGGAGGCGGTCGCTGCGGCGTGCCCAGAGTCACCAGTGCGCGCACTCGCGGATTAGGTGTGACTCCCTTCGTGCCGTGGGCCGGCAGCTCGGAGGAGGCGGCAGTGGCTGCGATGTTCATAAGGACCGTGCCGTCTGCAGGCTGGTGGAGCTGGTAACGCAGGTCCCCCAGGTATGCGCGGGCTAACCAGCCGCCCGCTGAGTGACCCACCAAGATCACCTAGGCGATTTTGGGGAAAAGACACGGGGCCAGCCTCTAAGGAGGACCAATGTGGGGCATGCGCGATCAAGGAGAGCCTGTCAAGAAGGGTAAAGGTATCCTGGTCAACACAATCCCGGCCTCATGGGAGGGAGACAGGCGGACGTTATTGGAGCGATGTCCGGAGGCCGATCACAGGACCGCACTTATGCAGCGGGAGGAGTACTGGTTGTCGGAAACACAAAAACCTATGTAGTCAGTCGAGCATCCTGGCGTGAAAGCCTCCGATTTGTCCTCGGACCTCCACCCCTAAACACCTCTTCCATTGTAAACCATGTTGATCGGAGGCATAGCAGCAAAGTGGTGGTGGCAGCCATCCAGCAGTTAAGAAAGAATTGACCCCTATTCTGCCGACGACGTAAATGTGTGCCCCCATGGATGCAGGCTCACCGGTCAGGGACTCCGACCCGCTTGGGGGGGCCCAAGAGGACAATTGGATTCCGATGCATGTCTCTACCCTGTCTCTACGTAACTGTCTGTAATCAGCGCTTCTAATACCTTAGGATACACACAGACACACCTGCTCTGCGCCAGTCTCACTGATCGCATGCTCCACTGTCTCCGCGACTCTCTCCAGGTACCTGCGTATGAGCAGCAGTTCAGCAGCAGACGAGTATTTTGTCTGTGACCAGGGCATGAAGCTCGGCAAAAACACAAGACATAGGGGCAAGAGGCAAATTACGCGCAGTTTCAACGACGCAGGAAGGAGGTGCCACGGGGTTCCAGACGTCTCACGACAACTGATTGATCGCTGCGTGGGCTACAGTTGCATTCCAGTGCCGCCCCAATGGGAACTCCCCCTATTAGGCCAGCTTTACGACTATTCGTTTCGTAAGGCCCTTCTGCGCGAGGAGTAACACTCAGGAATAGCCTTTCCTCCCTTGCGTTGCGCTACCTCCGTCCCCCGAGACATCCCAGAGCCCCCAGCGGCTGCAAGAGCCACAGCCCTCAGGTCCGACTGTTAGGGCCCCATATCAGCACCAATTTTCCGGGGTTCTGCAGGACCGGGGAGATCGGTTGCCAGTGTCCCCCCTCAGAGTCGCTCGTCCCACTCGGACACTACTTCGTACCAGGAATAGCCCGGGTGTGTTGTCAGCTTGCCCTGCCAGAATCCCCTGGTGAACAGGGCCCCAGCCACCCGGAACCAGTCCTTCCGCTCCAGAGGAACAACGAACGACCGCCAGCCCCGGACCTTCGAAGACCCGGCGGGAACATTGGAAGAACACACGGGTCAACAATCGAGCAAACCAGGAAGGGTATGCGAGATCGAACGCGCTAATTTACGCACGGCCCTCCTGGAGAGCTATGAAATGTGTTTCAGCGGACGTTGATTGTAGCGCGCCCAATACGCACAGGGAAAATGGTATTATCATGTAGAATAGATTTGGTATGCAGCAGTTCTGGGCACCGATTTCCCACGGCCAGCAAATGCCATGTAACAAAAGCTGGGTACGCTGGGCAACGCAGTCGCGCCTTCACTGAATATAACCCCTGGGGACGGCATGTGCGACAGCGCAGAAGCGCAGAAGCGCAGAAGCCTACCACCCATGGAGGAGGAAAGACAGCCTAGCATGGGAGCTGACGTAATCGATGCACTGCGCAAGAGGACAGACAGCCTGTCAAGAGGACCGACCCAACAGCCTTCCTCTTCGCTGGCTGGCCCATGCAGCTTGTGTACGAGACTACATCAACGTACTAGGGATAGCGGGTTTGTGTGAAACGGGATATACATTCAGGGGTCCAAGTCCTGCCCGTGCCGCCGACTATGCTGTCCGCAACTTCCCAGTTTTCTTACCAAACAGAAAGCCCCGTGATCTTGCCGTACCTGTAGGCGGGTAACGAGGGACGCATCCTGGTTTCCAAAGGGCGCCGTGTAATCCAAAGATGCGTTCCCAAACCCTGGAAGGATGACGATTGGCGGCGAGCCGGGTGGAGCGGCTACCTGGGTAATCTCCGTTGGTCGCGACCAGCGGAGTTGGTTGTCTTGCCATTCCGGCTCTGCCAGACAATGTGGGAATGTGGGAATATTAGTGTTTGACGAGTGGGAAGACGCCTCCTACTTTGGCAGGCATCCTTCCTTAGGCGGCTTCATTGCGCCGCGAAGTAAGACAACCCGGTACGATAGGCGCATAATTATGCACAGACACAGTATCGGGATACCTGTGAAAGTTATGCGCAGCTTGCCCAGACGACTTCGCTCAGTAAGCGAGATGGCCCTCAATCATACAACAAAACCCACCAGGCAGGTTCTTTACGTCGTTGTAAGCCGCATGTGTAACGAAGTTATCGAATCGCTCTTCTTGAATTAATCTTGTTGCCGAAAGGCTTGTAGGACACGCCTGAAGGACTCGAGGACGGGCTTCTCGCTTGCAAAAAGTTGAGTTTCGTGGCGCACGACCTTTGCACAAATTGCCATACATTTTCACAAAACGGTAACAATGCAAGGGGAAAACGCCGAAAACTGGCGAAGATGTCCTCTCGCCCACCACAAGTCGTCACTGCGCGTCGTCCAAGTCGTATAAGTACATATTAACGAATACCTTCCGGGTCAACGTGCCCAAGAAGTGAAGCTGACCTGGAGCGATGATGTTCGTATCATCTATCCATCGCCCCCTGAGTTTCAAATTAGCATATATATGTACTGTTCCTATAGCCACTGAAATAAGCGGTAAGCTTGAGATAGACCAGGTTGCAGTTGTCATGCCGATCGAAATCAGAATGACAACGTATTTATACAACCAAAATTTGATCTATAAAATGCGATGTCTGGTATAGTTCATGAAACGTGGAACCTCGATCGTTCCAGTCATCCAGTGAGCACGTATGGCGATGCATGATGGTAATGATAGTGATTTTATATGACACATAATTATAATCGAAAGTAATGTGGGGGCGTTTCCGGAATGCGTAGGGTTAATCGTAGGGTTAACCCGTTATGTCGAACGGGAAACTGTTCCAGGCTGCCTGTTTTAGCTTCTCGCGACGCTAATTTTGTTTCGTTTCTATCGGGTATCAGTTGTGTATCTTTCTCTTTTCTCGCAAGGACTACTTTAGAAGGATTGCGAGCTGAAGCACAGTTACATTAAATGCTTTTCTAGATAGACCTTTTAGTCTCGGAAAGACAGACGCCGAAGGAGTGCATGCCTGTTAAATAATTTGTTTGTCTACGTGGATGATATCATGGCCCTTGGTAATACCTACGCTGGCTTGCAAGGCGCTTTCGATCAGGGGTTCCCAGCTTTCGACATGGGCAACAATAATACCTGGGCCTCGATTTTAAATCCTCAAATCATTATCAAGGGGCGGCTTACAGAACGCGGCCATGGCATGTCCCTGCCTCAGCTTGTTTTCCTTGGCAAGCTTTTCTATACCACACGCATGGGGATGCACATCTATCTGTCCGGCGAAACGCAACCATCGTGGCCAGGAGATGGCCAACCTGTTGACCACATCCCGCCTTGTGCCTCTATCCCTTGCTAACCATTGGCTGGGATAATTATTAAGGGCTAATTAAGTCTGATTAGGTCGAATAAGTCTAATTAGGTCTGACTAGTCCGTCAGACCTAATTATGCCACCCAGTAGTGGGCAGGGATCTCGTCGGGCTCTAAACTCGGTGGGAAAACGCACCTTGGTGAGTCGAGCGTGCTGATGGATGGGGAAGGACTTCTTGCAAGGCCTCTACCTACCACGCCCTCTTCGACTGAGTTTTTTCTGTTTTCGTGAAACTTATTGGCTGCGTTTCTGCAGGCCGTGGAAAAGCCGTATTTCCATGTCACACCTACGTTTATCAGCTTCCTTACCTCTATGAATAAACCAAGAAGCGCGACATGTCAGGGCTACTTCTGTTTTCAAGTCAGTTCCAGAGCTTTGGACAAATGTACAATTTAGGAAATAAAGATTTTTCTCGGCGTCTCGACGAGTTCATACGGCTGCAGAAACAGGCCTATTTGAGGCACAGGCCCAGTAACGAAAAACTTATCCCTAACGATAGTTATAAACTTACAATGACAAAAAGGCTAGGGGACATTTTGTGCCCCCTCAGAGCATCCTTGCGATTGTACTCCCCAGGCGGAGTGCTTAACGTGTTAACTACAAAACCGAAAGGAAAACTCCCAATACCTAGCACTCATCGTTTACGGCGTGGACTACCAGGGTATCTAATCCTGTTTGCTCCCCACCCTTTCGCGCGTCAGCGTCAGTTGAAGTCCAGATGACCGCCTTCGCCACCTGTGTTCCTCCAAATATCTAAGGATTTCACCTCTACACTAGGAATTCCATCATCCCCTACGCCACTCAAGACTAGCAGTTTTGAAAGCAGTTCCGAGGTTAAGCCCCGGGTTTTCACTCCCAATTTACTAATCCGCCTACGCGCCCTTTACGCCCAGTAATTCCGAACAACGCTAGCCCCCTCCGTCTTGCCGCGGTTGCTGGCACGGATTTAGCCGGGGCTTTTTTTGTTGGTACGGCCATTGGGTATACCCCTAAATACCCCCTTGCCTTAGTCCTTGGGATTATTTAATTCAATCTATGGATGGCTGCCTCTCACCATTTGCTCTGCATATATCATCCACATGTAGTTGCTGCCCACCACGTCACTAGGAATAAGTGGCCTCTGTGTAGGGAAATCATATAGAAGTCCATCCTGCTGGGCATACACACACACACGCACACACACACAGGACCATCAGGCGGGAGAACTGGTCATTGACTGTGAACTAACCGTAGCAAACTGTCCTTTTGTATTTGTGTTGGAAGAGAAATTTGGGGGAATTTCTCATACGTACACGTATGTGTGTATCGGACACTGACAAGCGAAAAGGGCACAACGTCAGCAGCTGTCACAGCCTGTTGAAGGTCATGCTCACGCTACGTACCTTGGGGGATGTCGACTTGGCTGTTGATCACTAGCTTGGCCGCGCAAACAGTAGGTATTGCCAGGAATTAAGTAGCCCTCTATTTGGATACTCCTCATCCAAGTGCAACTTGGTCGGTACTGATCCAACGCAAGCTATCAAAACGCCACCGGCAAACTAGCCTTGTGAGCTGCAAAACGTGCCGCAAACAGTTGAATTCCAACCGTACTTACTGTGGAAGCAGTAGGCACGATCGTCAGTTGGCTGAGAGTCCGGTATTTGTTGCACACTTGCCTCCACGAGAATGTGTCCCTGAGGTCGGCGATGCAGTGCGATGGGAAGC
Source organism: Volvox africanus (assembly GCA_030268105.1). Lineage (NCBI taxonomy): Eukaryota > Viridiplantae > Chlorophyta > Chlorophyceae > Chlamydomonadales > Volvocaceae > Volvox > Volvox africanus. The sequence continues at coordinate 1,730,137 of BSDZ01000089.1, read as the reverse complement.
TTTCAGCAGGCACTTGCTTGGCGAACAATACCGGGATGGGAACCGCTATACAGGATCCGCCAGACGCCCAGGACTTCTTCGACTATCCTGGCCCAAGGTTAAGTTTGTGGGGTCGGGGGGTCTTCCACACGGTAACTGCGTGACGGCCCCATCAGAGGGGCTGGAGGTGCCATTACTGTAAAAGTGTACTATTGCCAATGTATCCAGGAGGGTGTTAAGTGTTTCACTACTACTAGGAGAGTGTGAGCTAACATTATACGGCTTTACGCAATTCTGCAAGGACCTTGATTACCACTGTAGGGTTGCACTAGAGCGACTGTTGGCCACGCAAACTAAGTGCACCATAGTATTCTACAGCCATGAAGAAGCTCAACCTTGAAGTGTCATGTCAGGGGCGAAACCAGGTGCTGATCGGATTCTGCTTTCCAAGTCGTACTCAAAATGCAATGTGTTCAGGCCATTCGGACGGTCATGTCAAGGGCTTTACGCTCTTGAAGCATGCGAATCGATGCACGGATTGCGATGAACATACGACACATTAGCTATGCCGTAATGCTGGTGATGACTCGACAGCATTAAAAAACCTTTGGTGTCAAGGTAAGCCTCATCCATATTGGTTGTATTCCTGCAGATCTGTGACTATCCTTCCGAGGTTTAAGCTGGGTACCTCACTGATGCCCTAATGCCGCAGCATTAGCTTGCTTGAGTTACAAGTTTTGCCCTACCATGTACCATGTGCCTGAACCCCTCAACATACAGAACATATACATGTTAACTTGACACCTCTCGAGCTATCGCACAGATCACACAAACCACCCCATGCCACCGAACAGCCTGCCACCTAGAGATACCATCGCCCCTACTGGGGGGGCCTGAACCACAGCATCAAGTGCCAGGTCTGGGTCTTCCATGTGTTGTCGGCCGATAGTCCCGTTGTAGCGCACCTGTATTGCATGCACACGGTGATACATGGTCATACGACACACTCAGTTCTACTCTGGTACGCTTCACAATGAAAGGGACCGCAACAGCAGCATCAGCGTGACAGCTTGCACAAGCCAAAAACGGTGAGGCATCTCCAGGCTTTGACCAAGTAAGAGGGGAGAACCGGAAAAACATGCACCGATTCGATGGGTGTCACATAGACTGCCGCGAGCCTAAATTAGCGAGTTCATACCTTGTGGTATCGTAGGAAAAATACGATCGCGTGGAACACACCCACATACTGGTACCAGTTGGCCAATACCATAAGCCTGCCAGCCGCAAGGTAGCAGAAGTACGGGCTGTTGCTCTGCAGCTGAAGCGCAAGCAGTGCATCCAAGTTCTTGCCGTGCCGCTCAGGCCGAAACGTTAATATAGCGCTGCAGGCAGAAGAGCTGCGGACTCCAGTAGGCAGAGACCCGAGGTACAGCGCCTGCGTCCCACTGCAGGCGATAGGTCCCAACGGCAAAAACAGTACGCATGTGTTGCATAGCATGTATCTTCACAACGAAGCACAACACTACAGGAAAACATTTGGCCTGCGGCGCTCAGCATGGAGTATTGCAAGGCCACATGACATCCTATTTACTACAATTTCACCTTGTGAGATGCCCCAGGGTCCAACTCTAATGAATGGGCCAGGGTTCTAAAACCCGAAGTGCTTACCCCTCCGCTTGCGTATTCGGAGGTGCAGTGAATTGCCAACCAGGAGCATCCAGGTACGCTGCAAAAAGGTACAAGACCAGAGTACTGTCATTGGGCAGCTGGTCGGCAGACCAGGGTCGTCCGGCGTACGCCGCACCACCATTCCATGTGAACTCTTTTAAACAGGACGACTCCGCCAGCTGATGAATGCGGGTCCACACATACGCCGTGTTGGACGGAGGAAGGATGTCCGCAGGACGCTTGCCCCGCAGTACCAACAGCAAATCCGCATAGCGGTTAACAGCCTGAATTCGGAAGATGTGGGATTAAGAGGGTATTGTGCTGCTGGCACAGTATAATACGATGACAAGGAGAAAGGTTAACTATACTACACTGCAGTTGTAAATCGTATCCTCGTCATCGGACGGAAAGTGTGCGAAGCCGTCTTACCGCAAGTAGATCCCTGGCCGTCGGTGTTGCTGCAGCTGCTGGCTGGGTAGCTAAATGCTGCGACAGCGACGTCTGCAGTGACCGGACCACCCCGTCAACGTCGCCCATGCCAGTAGGGCGTGAGTCCGATAGGAGGTCAGGCAACGGTGGCAATCTTGAAGCCTGGTTTAACTGCTGCAGTAGCTGCGGAAGCACGCCCGTAAACGATAAGGAAAAAGGCCAGTAAAAGAGTGCCCGACGACAGCATGGACACGGTACCCAGCAAGGACACGACGGAGGCTTGCTGCTGAACATGTCAGCCCTTTAAGACATGAGTACAAGAATTCATGATAGTAAATACATGTCAAGTCTATGGCCCACAGTCCAGCCTTACAACTTACAAGGTTCACCGGCTCGTGAGCGCTGACAACAGCCGCAATCAGTGGCTTGAGGACTCGCGCTGCCAGCCACTCACGCAGCCGCTCTGTCCAAACATCAAGCCAATCCTGCCGCGCATGCAGGACGCTGACGACAAAATCCTCGACTTCTTCTGGGGAGCTGGGGTTCAGCGTTGGTGTGTCCGTAGTAACCCCAGAGGTGGCTTTCTTGGGCATCTGACGAGTTGAGTCCCCAGGATGCAGTAATGAGACCTCAGTAATTAATTAATGTTTGTGCTCGTGGTTGCCTCGCAAATCGGCACCTTACAAACAACAACTGCGCGTCCGGATGTACATGTCCAGCAGCCTCCCGATCTCCCGAACTTACCCACGTCATACGATACGATGGTGGGTTCATGCCCACTGGCAAAACTCCCAGGATGCCTTGATCTGGCAGCATGCGAATAAGGCATGCTGTCAGTATAGGTAAGCCAGCATGACATTTCCCTTAGCATCAACCACACACTGGCAAGTTGCGGCTCGCATACCTGGATCTGCTGCCGCTGCGTACGCTGGCGCTGTCTGCTGCACGTGTCCAAATTGCCCTGCCATTGCGTCATGCGGTTGTGGGCTCGCCATAGCCCCGCTCGCTGACGCGGTTCCACCTAAATTGTCAAGATAATATGACAGTTGCTCAGGGCTCGCCACGACAGCCCCGCCCGGAGAGAAAATGGGTGGCTGGGGTGAGCGCCTGCAAGTCATAGTCCATTACACGCGATGAATTACTTGCAAAACCTGGCCCCCCCCAAATCCTTTAGTTCATACGACCATAGCAAGTAAAATGAAATTATACCTGTACGGGTCGGACATGGGTGTCTGAAAGGACCCAGCTTCAGTTGCGCCTCCTGGAGGTGTGCACAGCAAGCTCCCGCCGATTGTTGGGGCACCCGAAGTATAATTATAAGGGGCGATCACAGATCCCGATGGCAGGGTGTATCGCTGCAACGCAGAACATGACTGTTGAGGGACATTCTTGAGGGTACACATGGGCAAATCGATCATGGGTATGGGCTGGACGCTAACCTGCGGTGGTGTAATGGGAGTCAGCTGCGAAGCCCTGCTTCCCTCACCAGCGTGCTGTGAAAAGGGCCGCCGCTGCCGCAGCGGCTCATTCCTGGGCATTCCAGCAGGCCCCAAAGTTAAGCAATATGTACGTGCAGCCTGCAGATTAATCTTCCGGCTGCCCTCCCATAAAGGAGGAGTATGCAGTGAAGCTAGTGCCTACGTTCGTGCAAGAACATGACCGTAACTAGATCAAAACTGCATAGTGAATGAAGGCGTTGCCATTTGTTGCTTACAGGGAATACACGGGGATAAACGCAGAACCCTTTCTTCGAGATCAGCATTTGCAACAGAGAAATACACACCTCGGTGGAGGCGGCGGCAAACCATACAGCCTGCGTTGACTGCCAGTAATGCTGTCCTGTCTGCAAGCACAATAAGGAACAATCAAGAAGGGTACGAATTAAGAAGACGTCACCTTTCGCCGTGTGTACGGCATGGCAGAATTGGTTAAACCCCATCTGAGTGGGTACCCGACACGTAAAACGTGGGTTACACCCTGTCTGCAACAGAGCCCCTCACGCCGACTTACGCCACGACTGTCGGCCGCGAGCGTCGCCATTTCATCAGGACGCCGAAACCGTAGAGGCAGCAGTACACTATAACGAGCCAGGGCACCAGACCTGCACAAACCAGCAGTATGTCGGTGCGTCCATCAGACACGAGAGGTTCAGTAATCATGCAGCTCTGAAATCATGCTGCTTCCTCTATGTCCCTGTTCGACCTAAGCCAGCAGCAGCCTCCTCTACGACAAACCCACCAAATACTGTGCGAAGCCACCATGTTGATGGCAGGAGCAGAAGCAGAAAGTGTCTGCGAGTAAAGCGTAGCGGTGTGTCTTTGACATGCCAACGCGCCCGTAATGATGGCGGGAAAAGACCGCACCTGTACGTAATAAGCAACAACGACAGTATAACGCATGCCGTATTCCAAATAATTAGATCCACAGCTTTCCTAGTCCTAATGACTGGGGCGACTACGGCTGCGGCCGCACTGGGCTCAGTATTCCACTTTAACGACATCGTGTGCAGATTACTTATTGACAAAAATTAAATTGGTATGTAAAATCCTCTGTAAAATAGAATAATGTCCAGAAGGGGGATTAAAACGGGCCAATATGCGTGTACTGCCGTACCTTGACAATAAAGTTGCGTTCTTCTGCCCGAAACAGATATCTTTATGCTTACTAACAGTCCAATTTGACGCCGAGTGTAGATACCGGACACGTTTGCCTCTGTCCGGTGTAAGTCGTACTGTCACGTATAATCACACTGATATCATTCTTAGTCCAAGGGGAGGGTTAAGTCGGGCATAAGACGTATTTAAGCTCCTTCGGTATGGCGTCCCGTCTCGCCAAGCAAGTGGTTGCTGTCCAGCAGAAAGACAGACTTTTTGGGGGCGCTGCGCGGAGCTTCTACGTTGAGGTGGGACGTAGCCTTTAAATAGTGAAGACTTGTTGCCGAGCTTGGCCAGTCATCAACTTAATCAGTCCGCACTCGTGAGACAATGTCGCTGCTCGTGTTCCTCTGCAGATTTGCCGATGCTTGCCATTTATTCAACGTCTTCATAAAATGGAGGAGATGGTTTCGTTGAGGGAGCTAAGGGCTATCGTTAAGGACCGGTTCAATGAGTACAAGGACGTGAAGGATGGACGGGTAAGTGACTGCGTTGCGGGAATGCAAAGACTTGCTTCATGCAGGATCATTTCCCGGCTGCTTGTTTCAGGTTGTGGACTTGCTCATCTTTAAGGGACGGGAGGAGATCGAGGTATGTGTATCCCCGGTCTCCACTTCTCACGCGCGGGTTTTGTTCTGATGCGTTATGGATGTGTAATCCCTCCTGCAGACCTATCTCCTCATGCACAAGCAGCGGCACCATGTGGTAAGTCCCGTGTACCACTCCGTGGTTTTAATATGAAAGGATGCATAAAGGGTTAGTGCACAGAGGACATCCCCGGACAAGGTAGCGTACTATATTTAATTTCCATTTGCGTCTGCAAAATGCAGTTAACGGAGGTCCTGGAGCCCTACTACAACAAGCAGCGTGCTGTTGAGAAGGTTTCTGCTAACAGCCCCTTCTTGGATAGTTTCTTGACTTCTGCTTATCCACAGCTGCAGCAGCGCCTGTGAGTGGGGCATTCGAACCTGCTAATTGGCAAATCGAATCCATGGAGGCTGAGCAATGCTGACTGACAGCCGCGGTAGACAAAGTTTGGAGTTCGTGTTTGTGGTCTGGAGTAGTTGCCATGGAAAAGTTTATGTCTGTGCAGCATATTAACATCCCTTTGGTGCGCAAATTATGTGGTGTTACAATTAATATCAAGCGTGCGGCTGGAGGGGCATTGGTTCTTGTGCAAAAGAGCACGTCAATTAGTGGTCTTCCCTTGAAACTTTACCAGCAACTGTATCGCAAATATTGGCCTGCCACAAGGCGTTCCTGTCCCAGCCCGCAGGGTCCCGTGCTATCGAATGTAACATTGTGTCCACTTGCTGTCTGTGGCAGCCCATGCAAGCCCGTGCTCCCCATGAATTCTCCGGCTCTAGCATAAGCCAGTGCTTGTACAGCAGGCTCTGCAGGCCCCATGGGGGGACCGTATGCTGACATTGAGGGAAAAGGAAACAGGTCCTTGCGGACTTCCCGTGCATCTGCATCTGCTGGCATTGTTATTGGGCCGGCAACGCTTTCTGGGGCCTTGTGTAATGGGATATGGACTGTGTTGCGTGATAATGGCGCCGGCCAGGTGGTGTTCAAACCCGTCGTTGAGGCCGACGCAGAGCGCTCAGAAACAGCCACAGTAGGCGGATCGTTCTTGCTGGTAAATGTACTTGGCGCCAGGAATGAAACTGCAGGCGAGTTGGGCGCATGCTCGCGCCAGTATACCAGAGTGCTGTTATCGTTCGCTCCTGCAGCCGACTTGACGCTCTGCACATTATTTATAGCCGATCCCGAGCCATTGTACATCAACGATCCCAACGATGTGAACGGGAAGCTGCCGGGGATGTCCACAGTCGGCTGGTAACCGTTGGCTGTCTGCTGCATAGCCGCTGTTGCTTTAGAGCCCACGACCGTTGCCGACATCCCTGGAATGGCGGCAGCAGCGGTGCTGTAGTACTGCGCCCCATTGAAGCAGGCTGCTGCCGCGGGGACCGCAGGATGCAGCTGATGGCCCGGGGCAGCTGAAGCTGAATGGGCGGACAGCGAGGGCACGTAGGGTGGTTGCAGGAGCCCGAACAAAGCTGGTGTATTTGACGTCGGAAACACAGATCCAACCCCCGCAGCTGGTGCCGACGCTGACACCGGGGTTAGGAGCTGCGAGGTGATAGCCGGCTGCATGGACATAATAGGGTGCGCGCTGTTCGGCCCGAAGCATGTTGTAACGGGAATGTATGGCAGCTGATGGTTCATGGTTGTCTCCCTCGGAAAATTGTCGGTGGCCGGGTTGATGCGTCGACTCTTGCGTTCTGCATCTATCCACATAGCTGCATGGCTGTTGCCCGCGTCATGGCCCGTGCCTGAACTGCCAGGCGGACCCTTCCCGCGCCCGCTGTCATCTTGCTGTCCCGATACAGCACCTCTGGCCACGGCCGCACTGCGAGTCTGCCTTGGTTTGATACCTCCGTGCCGCATGCTGTTACCACTTACGTCGTCTTCCGCATCGGTGGTAGTAGAAAGCACCTCCTCTGAAGGGTACCGCTGCGAGGACGATGAGGAAGGCGACCCTTTGTCATTGTCGTCAATGCGGCGGCTGCGAGCCATTCGGTATCTGTGTTGGCGATGCCACTTTGATGGATACCCTGCGCCCTTTTCCTCTGGAATCTCCTGCTGTGTGGTTGTCGGGTACCTACGCCTGCTGTAAGTGCGCGACGGGTGTAAATCATGAGTGCTAGTTGACGGGATGTCAGCTGAGCTATCTGGCGCATCTGCAGCTGTGGCCCCTGACGGCCAGGCGAGGTTCACGCGCAAGAACACGGCCTCCAGAGCTGCTTCCATAGCAGCATTGAAGCGCTGCAATGGGTTGTGTGGGCGAGGGTTGCAATTGTTACACAGGTATACGTCTGTGAAGCGGATACAGACGTAAGCTTTGTGCGACACCAGCTTGGATCCCCCTCCCACCCTTTCCTGTAGCGAGCTATTCTAGTTGCTTGTATGAATTGCTGCACGCATCGGTGCATACCTCAACCGCTGTTGATTCAATTATATCCCAGCTCTTCAGCTTGCGGTTGACCCTGTCAAACTTCTCCTGCAGGTCCCCAGCGAGCCGCGCCACGCTAACGACCGGCTGAAGCGGGCTCTTCACCTCCGCTTTAAACCTGCTTCCAAAGAACAAAGCTTACTGTTAGATTGGTGAGGTTACGCCACTCCGGCGCTCCCGTGGCCCCATAGCTAACAAAAACAAATTCTAACGATGTTAGGCTATGGGCTCACTTGGATGTGGAGAATCTTCCAAAACCTCAACGAAATGCCCTTTCCTGCTAAAGAGACACACTAGGATTAAGATAACATTCACGTCTTATGCCATAACCTGGGGAGCAACCGCCACCTACCCAGAGATCGAATGGGTGCAAACCTACTTGCCCGACCAGGAGATGTTCATGGCGTCTAGGTTCGGCCCCACCTACTTTATGACGTCCTGCGGTTGTGCGAAATCCGTGCTAAGCAGCGCTTGGAGCTGCACTCGTCTTGAAGGTTTTGTGCTGAGGGTTGTTGGTGCCCCACTCATGCTCTTGTGGAGAGGTGATCGGGGCGACATTGCAGGGGAGCCGAGTCGACTGGGTGACCGCATCTTCGCAGCAGGCGGCTTTGCGTCCGGCGCGATCACTGCCATTGAACCTAAGGTATGGGTCAAGAAGACAGTCGCCTCATCGACCAATATATAACTTTAGGGAATGGGAATGTCATCCTTACGACCCTCCATGAGGCATTCTTGTAGTAAGCTCCTGGACAGCTCCGTAAGACTACATTTTGCAACCGCACCTGAAGTAAATCTTAAAGGGCTAGCTTGCGTGGCGCCTGTACCGGCTAGTGGCTTCGGGCTGACGGGTGCCGTGAATGAGTCGATCGTAGATACCATATCCTGCAGGCCTCCGAAGCTGTTGTATGTGCGGGCATCATCCTTCGATCCACCAGGCAAGCTGAAGTTCAGTGAGGTGGGACCGCTCTGGCCTGTGCTCGTTGAGATGGGCTCTGTCAGAGCAAGCGACACCGGCGGGCGGCCCTGGGTAGGAGAAGATGGCAGGTCCAAGGGAGAGTTTGGTGATGGCGTCCTGCGCATAATTGATCCGAGCTGCAACCCAGTTCGGCAAGGAATGACTCGTCGGCTACTCGGGCAAGAAACTCGCTGCAAGTCGTAAACTTTGATTGCTCTGCAGCGAAAATGTGCGACGTACCCCCGGCTTACCAGCTTATGCATACGACGTGGAGTGAGAGCCTCATTTTCAATATTAATCTGCGTGGCTTTTTGCAAAATGTCGGCATCCTGAGTTCTGTTTAGCCCCGGTGCCTTGGACTTGAGCATGGTTAGCTTACGACTCGCCCCGTCAAGGGAGCCCCGTACGTGAGCAGTCGACTCCAGCAGAGGTTCGCTGCCTTCCATTTCCGTGCTACTGTGCAATGATGACATGCTCGCTCGGCCCCGGCTGTTGGTTCAAGAGAGAACGGGACTCCTTTCAGTTAGGCCGGGACATAGCTATAATTTTATTCCTTTGCGCTTTAACACACCTACTAAATAATGACGGGCGAAGACTGTTTCGTTCTGAACGGCCATTTTCCGATGGGGTGCGGTCTCCTCCGACCGAAGACCTCAGTAAGTTATCTGTTCGTGCTAGAAGCTCCTCGACCGCGTTGTTCAACTGCACATATAACGAACATTTTAATCAAAATTAATTGAGCAAACTGTATACAAAGTATCAAAAATATGCTCATGTTTCAGACTTACTGCGTCGGTGCTAGCTGACATTGACCAGGGTTGACTGTCGCTAGGTCCCTAAATTGTGTAACCATAGCACAGTGTAGGTATGTACGTATGCAATAATCGATGGTGGGTAAGGAACATACGGAAATTCGAAAAAGAAACGCAAGCAATCGTACGAAAAGCCGCCTTTTTCTGGCCAAGTCGGCCCTTGGCTATAATAACTTGCGGACGCTATTGACGTATGAGTTTGTATGTCATAGTATTCGCGTCAGACAACAAAATAACAGATGAATGGTACTAGGTGTGCCTTTAGCGCCGTCCCGGGAGGAACGTTGCATCTACGCGAAGCCAAGAGCTACAAAATAGAAAACATACGCGTGTGGAGCCCACAAAACTGTTCCAGGGGGACCCGGCTCGCCACGGATAACGTGTAGTCTTGTTGGACAGGTAGTCGACTTTCTGCCGAATACGTGGACGACCGTGTCGCTCCTGGCGCTAAAAAATGTATTTGTCCCGTTTAACCTATCGTACTGCCAACCTGGCCTCCAATTGTTGCCCCCATTCAGTAGTTCTCATTACTCCTTGCAATTTTTAACCTGTGTCGCGTAGTTAGGCAGGCACTCGCGTATTTGGTGCTGCCGGAATAGGACCATTCCTCCTGTCACACGCGTTGTTGCGTAACCTACGTCCGCATGGCATCCGCAAAATGCCGACCCAGCTTTCTCGTCCAAGAACATGCTGCCACTATTCACAACATTGCATGCGACGTCGCAGCGCCGGACCAGCTCCACAGGGAGGTCCCGGCCAAAATGGCCCCAAACGGCAATGATTTCCTGCCTGTTGATACGATACTCGGCAAAAAACAGCAACTGAGGAACCACCAATCCTTACGAAACGCAAACAAGTAGTCCAATGTGAGGCCCCAATGGGAAGAAAAGGAACCGCTAACCCACAATTGCACAAGTGCCATCCGCGCCCCTGCGACTCGCTGCACACAAGCTGCTCCGTTTAACGTCGTCATTTCGAGTCCTTTGCGACGGGGCCCTTTCCGTATTTCTGCAAGGCGACAAAGGGAGGCAGGAAACCACCAGGTAGCCCGACTGAGTGGTAGCGGTGTGCTCAAGATGTGACGCTCAGTGATGATGTGACTTTGCGACGTCGATCAGTGTTCAAGCACGGTGCAGCCTAGGCAACGCCGGTGACGCAGGAATTCAAATGTGTAGCTATGGAGCCCAGTAGGATCTCCTACCGGCGCCAAACACGGCAGCGGCATACGAGGCAGTCCCTTTGATGTCGGTGTCAAGCACCATTTCAAGTCTAACTACAGCTCGATTATGGAAATTACACGCAGGCCACTCATATACAACTACACTCAAGCCATTTGCGTATCGAAGCCGCGAGCCAACCGTCGTACGCCACACCCAACCGTGAATTCTTCAGGCCAAATCTCCACACCTTCTTCCCAAATGTAAATGGGAGGTACCGGTGCTTGATCATGTGCCTGATCTGACGTTTCATGGTCACGAAGAAGAGCACGAACCAGTATAACAAGAGAATCGGCCAAAAAACCGGGACATCGAATACGCTGAAGAACGTCATTCCCATGCCCAAAAGGATTGATTTTATTGATGCATACCTGCATTGCAAGCAAGCCGGAGCAGGATGAGCACAAAGAGCACAAATGACAAATACACAATGTAGCGAAACTGACTTACCAAAACTTAAATTCCGGCAATCTGCGAACGAATGGCCGGAATTCTTCATCAGCTTTCGTCGGCAGCTCGGGCCCATCAAGCTCCGGGTCAAATTGAGGTGTTATAAAGCCCAGTAGCAAATTTAGATTGTATATCCCCAAACCATATGAAACGATATAGAAACCTGAGTAGATGTTAAGAATCATGCGATGCTACAGTTACAGCCTGCAGCGTCGAGGCGCGATTCAATGATCAAGGTCGCCCGCAGCAACCGCACCTCGGAGATACCAAACACGCGCCACATAGCAAATTAACGCCAGGAGAAGGCACGTCCAACGACTAATAACATGAGGAGAACTTTTGTCAAGGAAGTATTGAATGCGCTGGTTCAGCCGTCGGCCTAATCGGCTCAGCGCATTATCCGAAGGCGCAGCCTCCATTTATATAATGTGAGAATAAGTAAAATCGAAGCAAGGCTGCAAGCAACTGTCGCTAACAAGGGGCCGCTACTCAATAAGTTTACCACGCCCTAAAATTTACTTATTATGAGGTAAGATTTGTCCTACATCATCATATTGCATGATCAGCACTGCATCACTGGAAACAGTTGAAGACGCGAGCTTCAGCAGGAAACGACGTACGGCGCGAACACTTTCGCTTAAATATCGTTCCCCGCAAACATAATTGGGTTGTGCGGACAGACACGACAAGCGCAACGTTAGTGTCGGAAGTTCATACGATGAAGACGACTGCGTGCAAAGGATTACAGCACACCCGTGTGTCAGGCCATGCCTTTCGACCACAGTGCCGCTTACGAAGCCATACATTAGGCATTCGTCCATTAGCGATGTCGTCTAGGGATAACTGCATAATGTCAAGATGCGACTCACCAATTGTGCAAGGGTGCATGCTAGCGGGTGCCGCGCTGGTGGTTGTGGCTTGTGACAATCTGCTGGCGCCTGGAGCCGCTCAAGCTATGGAACTGCATGCGGAGCCGGGGAATGCACTATCCTTGCCCACCTGGGCTATACAGTAAGACGGGGTAAGGTTAATTGCTGGGAACTGGGAGCGTGGCTTCACTTGTAGGTCTATCCTGGATATGGTCAGAATCAGGGAAATCAACCATTCGAGTACACGTTGTAGTTGAGGGGCTTGGAAGCGGTAACAATAGGCAGAGTTACCAGTTCGTGGTTCTCGGCATTGGGGCCCCGGGGTCCCGTTATTTACCGAAAACTTTCACTGCAGACTTTCACTGCAGTGCACATGCAAACCCACGATGCGGCCGAGAAGTCTCCCCTTATCCTGGCGTGGGCACTATGGCGCACTATGCTCCATCTGTCCTGACGCGCGTATTTGCGGCAGACAGCTTTGGGATGTCGGGAATAGCACAACCCGCGATGTTATCTTGAATCCACGGGGCTCTCACTTGGCCAATAGTTTGGCTGTCGCCACCTGAGTGCCTGACCTCGTGCCTTTCCTTTTAAGCCGCGCGAATCGACACTGGGCCCGCAGCGTGTCTTCCGTGCTGGAGTGGGTCACAGCTATGGGCCTTATGTGGAAATATGCAGAAGCGAGCGGTAACCCGCGGTGGAAGGGTATGGCATGGGGCATGGTACCGAGCCTGGGATCCGCTATGGCCGCCTGCACCTGGCACTTCTTCTACAACTCCCCAGATCTGGAGTTTCTGGTGGTTGTGCAGGTACGTAGGGTGCAGGTTGAAGGAGCTAAATGGGTTTGGTTTGGTCCGCGGTACACGAATATTCTGTGAAATAAGGTGTTCTTTGGGGTTTGCATGCCACGTCATCATGGAACAGGTAAGGTGAGAGGGGTTTGCGGGTTACGGATTTTGGCTTCTTAGCTTCTTGAGTTGGGATCTGCTCTGGAAGCTGTGTTTAGGGAGAATCTTGGGAGCAGGGGACTGACGAACCAGCGCGTTGGTTAGGATGAAGAAATGCCCGGTAAACAGCCGCCTCACAGCCGCTGGAGGGCCGTGAATGCGGTTCGTGAATGCATTAAGGATAGAACCCAATAGGTGGTACGTGCATTCGGGGTCGAACTGCGTAGCAATCGCAATCAGGGTGGGGACGTTCACTAACCGTTCCAAGATCCGGGTGTCGCTCTTGTCTCATTTGATCAGGCCGGTGAAATTTGTGAGCTGCGTGCCTGCTGAGGATGCGCCGTCCAGTGATGCCAACTGTTATCGTGCCCCGTCATCATGTGCTGCATCTCGTGTTGTGAAGTTGGGTTTATCGTGTTGTGCTCGTGCGGGGCCAACACCGTCACACGTTAGATGCTAGCTAAACTGTCGCCAACAGGGAAATTGTCGGGAATCACGAATCACTCCTAGCATCACTACAAACGGAATGATACGGATGACACGTAACCCTCGACCAATAATTTTGCCCGTCGCTCCCCTGCCAGTCCGCCCTCACGGTTATTGGCAACTGCACCTGCTGGTTGGCGGCATATCGGATCTACGAGGGTGCTATTGCGGAGAACTCCTCAGCTTAGGGGCTAGCGTATGGCTCTGGCGGGGTTAAACTAGGACACCGCTGGAATTGGACAAGTGTGCCTGCGTTCGTTGGCGGCATTGCCGACAAATTCTTGGGCACCAACTGGCTGTGGTCAGCAGGCATGTTTATGCCCTCCTTGGTTTGTTCGTTGAGCGAATACCAATGATCTGCTAGAGCTCGCCTGCAAACTGCTGTTTTCATGGGGCGTATTCTTGCGACTGATAGCTGTTTTGGGGGAGTCATGTGCAGAGATGGAGCAACTTTTGTGTCCATTGCAATGCGTGCTACACGTGCGTTGGACAATACATGTCCTGCAACCCGTATAAATTTGTTCGGGATAGCCTGCGCGCAGCTGGTTTACCTAGCAGTACCCAAGGCTCTCCAGAGCTATCTGGTGCATTTCGACAAGCACCGTCGAAGGAAGTTATATCACGTACTTGTTGGGGCATCCAGTAGGGGCATCCAATGGGGCATCCAATGGGGCATCCAGTAGGCATCCAACTGGAACAGGCGAGCCAACGAGCAAAGCCGTTGAGCCATACTGAAATCTTACGTCTTTAACAAATGGTAGTTGCGGTGCGGATCCAGCCGTTGGCGCGGATCTGGCCTTAAGTTGCACCCGTGGAGGAGGATCTCACCATACAGCTGTAACGGCACGTACGAACAAATTCTTAGATGCTTTGCGATTTCCTGAAGAGACAGTCGCAGGTTCCCAGATTACTCATTCATCATTGAGTGCAATACCCCTGCCATCCCTCTAGCCTTTGTTTCACCTGTTCCTTCCCCACGACAATTTGAGCTATGGCCTCCTAATTTGACACACAGCGAAAAATAATGACATCAATGGCATTATCCTATCAACGTTACATCTGTCGCATGGAACGCCACGCTCGTCTCACGTAACGAGTAGGTTTGGCTTGGCACCTGCCTCCTTGGAGAACTTGGCCATCAATTCCCCTGTCAAGGTATCCATGCGCTTGTCACGACGCTTGCGGCCGCCACCCTTTGAGCCGATGCGTTCCATAATGCGAATGAGAACAGGTGCCTCCTCCCAATCCGGGTGAATGCGGGCCAGGGGGTTGGTATGGTGCCAAGGAGGGGACTGGCTACGCTCCGCAAAGGGTGGCGGAGCCTCCCGGGCCTTTTCCAGCCCAAGTGGCGCAAGGCGGGGCTTGCCATCAGGGCCCTGAAGACAACGGGACCGAAGGGAAAGCAAGACGACGTTCAGCTCAACAAGGTTGGATATGCTGTTGCGACTCCAGTTAGTCGACAAAAGACAATTTTAGTAGTCCTATCCACTCCCATGCACGCAAGCCCGGATATGCTTGCTTCACGACGTGCTGAGATATGAGCATAATTCACGAAGCTGCAAGCTGCTCCAGCGGGTCAGCCTCAAAATCGTTCTGCAGGAAACGGGCTGCGCCCCCATCTCAAATCCTGGGGCATCATAATGCAAAGCAGCAACCCTTTCATATCGGTAAAACCTCTGGCGCCGTCCAATCCTTACCAGATCTAGTCCGCCAAACAAACACGAAATGGGCACCATCTGCCATGCGCAGGGCTACACCCCATCGTAATGCACATTGTTTCGTATTCCGCTCGCGCAGGCATACATCTGTGTGAATGGCGGCGCCTTAGCATGTGTACAATTATGTCTAGCCGATGCCCAGTATCCTGCTCCTCTGCTCACCCGTCGGTCCTTGTTAGCCAGCACGGGGTCCTCGGGACCCGTCTTGAGGCCTTTTTTGGTCTCCTTGGGGAACACCTTGGCCTCCTTCGGCACCTTGCGGGCATCATCAAAAAGCTCTTCTTGTGCGGAACCAAAGGTGATGTGCCGGTTCGCTGAGCGACCAGCGGGTCGGGAGGCCCCCGACTCAAAGGGGTCGGGCTTGCGCATGGAAGACGGCAATTTGGGCGTGTCAGGATCCTCCACATCCAGAGTCACGCGCTTCCCTAATCGGAGCAGAGGAGACGACAACGAACGAGTGAACAAAAACCGCAGGGTAATTTTGGGACGCACGAGCTATTGGGATGAGCGAAAGCTGCAAGCCGCATGACGGGCTTGAGGTATAATATGACTTAGTCCGTAGTGCGTTGGGGTTGATAGCCAACTAAGCGCCAACGGTGTTGGGCCAGGTGCATGCTACTAGCCTTCGCCTACAGCAAACGAGCGGGTCCATGTCCAACCCAAAGTCGGCTCTCAGTAAAATCGACAGATTGACTGCGCTGATGGAGTTATCGATAAATGACTAACATAGCCGCCCGCACCAGCATGTTAAGTGGCGCAACCGAGATTCGTCTTGTTTTGACATGGGAAGAAACTCCTCCCGGCACTCACCCTTGCGCTTGTTGGCCTTAGGCGCCTCCAAGTCGGCCAATAGGCGGTCCAGGACCACACGACCCAGCCTGAGATAAACAGGGACGGGAGGATAGGACGGTGCTGGAGCAGGATGTGCGACGTAGCCCAGCAAGCTTACGCACGGCGGCAGAGTAACGACCGCCAAAAGCCCGACAGGTGACGCTGACGACGATGAATACTTGCCATCAAGACTCCCCTCCCCTATCGCGCCTCTTTCCTCCTTGCCTGGAATGGGTCTCGTCTTCTGGCAGCAGATGTCTCAGCAGCGCGTCCACTTTGTACACGTACAGCAGGAGCACCCGCTGGGGCACCGCGTCCGCGTCGGCGAAGTTGGAATGAACCACCTTGTCGACCAGGTCACCCCCCACCACCAGGTAGGTGTCTGTGACCGCTAGTGCCGGATACGATACCACATGTCCTGCTGGAATTGGCAATGGCACAGGGACAAGTCGTGGACCTAACTGTACATTGGCCCCCATAGCCGTCACAGCCGCCAGCACCGCCTGGCGCGCGCCAGGCGAGCTGCCGCTGCCGAACAAGGCTGGTGCAGCACCGGGCTCCGGCGTGCCTGACTTGCTGGCCGATCCCGAGCCAGCAGCAGGGCTTGTTGGCACTATCGCGGCTTCCGGCGGTGGGGTCGGAGGTGACGGCGGCGGCGGCGGCGGCACACAGCATGCCAAGCCGAAGCTTTGGCCCGCCTGTGGCCCCATCAGCTCCGCCACAGGCTTCTCCTCAAGTACATTGAACCAGATGATCCGGGGCCGGAGAGCCTTAGTCCCCAGTACATCGACGCCGCCGCAACCGCCGCTGCTGCTGAGGCCTTCTACGCCGCCGCTGCCCTCCCCGCTGCCAGTCATGCCTGCTGCCAAATCCCCTTCGGAGGAGGTGTGCCCTCGACAAATGCACAACGCGAAGGGCTCATTTGCTAGGAAGTGGATGGCATGGATAGCCTGCGGGAACTCATGTGGCTTCTGGCTACTGTCCTCAGGCTTGATGATGTCTGCTATGAAGATATCACCTTCAGCCGAGGCGCACATGAGCTTGTGCGTCACACCATTAACCCAGGCCAATGCCGTTATGGCGCCTCGCAGCCGCGGCAGCACCTTGGTTGCACAGCAGGCCCGGTCGTCCCACAGGACTACTGACCCGTCTGCCAGGCCCCAGGCTAGCGTCTTCCGATCCGCTGTCGCCGCTGCTGCCGTGATGTTATAAGGCAGCAACCAATCCCGCATCAGCGGTGCAACTTGCGGTGTCCGCGGCGGCCCGGCAGGTTCACCCGGTGGAGGTGCGGACGCCGTGACAGGGCTCGCTGCCGCAACCAACAAGTCAGTTTGAGACGGCGTCGCCGTCGAGATGCCGCCACCGCCGCGAGTGTTGACGGCTTTGCCGGTGCCAGATTTCACGGCAGAGGCACCGGATGCGGCTTCCGCGTCCGAGGTGCCGTTAGTGGCGTTGACAGGGGACGGCCTGATGGTGGAAGCCGTGGCCGTAGATGTGGCTGCAGCGATATCAATCAGCAGCAGTCGGCTGGCGCCCTCCCACCAAACATACGCGCCACGGGCGCTCTGCGTTGGCGACGGGTGAAGGATGGACATTGTGACATTGAGTCTCCGGGAAGAAAGAGCCCATCGTTCACGTTTTTAATTGGCAATTGTTAAGAAACGTGATCGTAAAGACCGATGAAGGGAATCGGAGTAAATCGGCGCAACCCTCTACCTTCCTTCTCCTGTCCTGGTTTGCTTCTCCTTTGCATTCTGTCAGTTCCCCTTTTTCCATAGCCATGACGAAACGGGACCTCGACAGCTGCTGAGCCAACTACAGCTAACAGGTTGCCATTCCTCTTTCCTTCCTTAGGTTGAAGCCCACACAACACACGTACCAAAGGATTTAACAGCCATCGGCGAGACCTTGACCCATAAGCACCCCGCGCTAACTCTTTCTCGCTTCAGCGGCGGTACATACACATGCCCAAACCGCAACCGGGTTTGTTTCCCCATTCATTGCCCTCTGCATCACCTTGTGGTAGCGGTCTGCATGCGCCCCCTTATCTGGGCGGTGCTGCTGCTGCCACACCAACTGACTACAGCCCACAGAAGCACTACCCAGGCAAAGTGCTGTGGAAGGGAGGGAACCCCATGTGGTGGATCCAAGGGTCCAAGGGTGAAGCCAGGAGTAGATGGGCCGGAAGATGGCATCGAACGACGGCAGCGACTGGATGGATTTTATGATAAGCATCCTTTTGTGTAAGGGCGCCTCGGAGGGTATATGAAAATCAGTGACAGGAAGCAGCCGCAGAGTGGCGGCACCAAATGTGGATCAAGGCTATGCGCGACATGGAGGAGTCATTGAGGGCGCAGGATGATGTAACAAAACAAAGATGTTTGCGCGTGATAGTCTCCCCCTAGCCCCCCATAGTCAATAGCCTGCTTCTGCCCACCGTTTCCCTGCCCGTCGGTTCAAATCATCCCAGGAAGATTACCCCATCAACCCCTCCTGCATCGGGCCCTTTCAACCGCACCCTTGACGGCCCCCAGCGGTACTCTCATGAGCTCCTGTAGCCGGGTCGTCCCGAAGGCGTGCAGGTGCATCGCCATCAGCACCTCCAGCCCATCCCGTGATACATTGGGCTCTGGCAGCGATACACCGTACAGCGCCACAGCCCCGGAACCGTAGCACACCGCCAGGTGGCCCAGCGTATCGGACCAATACAGCCGCACGGCTGCGGATGGGTCATCCGGGTCCGTGGGCAGCGCTATCTGCGCATGAAGCGCGGGAAAACGGCACCGTGGCACGACAGGAACAATAGCAAAAACACAGCACACCAACGGAGGTAACAAAGTAGCTGAAGAGCAGAATTCAGGGTAGGTTGTGTACCCCGTCGGTTTCCTGCAGACGTTCACGACGCAACGGGGTATGAACCCCTGCAGCCGTCAGTCACCACTGGTATTATATTTTACGAGGTCAAGCCCCCAGCTTTCTGGGCATCACCCAGCAAGTGACATAATCACAATTAGCACGCTAAGCCGCGCGTTGCGGAGGGATGACCACGCCCACTATCTTGCCCAGGGCTTTCAGGTCTTCAACCCGCAAAACAACCACGGACCGACCAGCCCACTGCCTTCGTGTTGCCCGCGTGCCCAAGCTGGCACGACGAGCAACTGTCCAATCCTGTCCTGCATTCTCCCCTCCCACCCCTCCCGCCTGCGCGCCACTCACCGATGCCAGCAGCGTGAGCTCACAAGTCTTGATGTCCACCTCGTGCAGCGAGAGGGTGGTGCGTGAGGCAGCAGCCAGGAGGCGACCACTGGTTGACACAACCAGGCCAGCTTCCTGTGGTGAGCCGATGGGGCGTGGTTATGCAGTGAGGAAACATTCTCCGAGAAGCTGCTGCGTTCGGCTGCTGCTGTTGGTGGATGGAGACTACCAAGGAAAGCTTGCTCGTCACCGCTCTATGTTGTGGCGGCCACGATTCTTGTTAAGTTATGTTATGCTAAGTGCTCGACCGACAATCCTGTTGACAATCAACTTATTTAACTTGCAAGGCCAAATGCCCGAACAATATCATTTAATCTGACATTATTGCATGGACAGAGACCCAACCCCCGATCCGGATTAAGCGATACGGACTAGTATCGCCCTCTTCGACAAGTCCACCCTGCGCAGCCCCATAATCCACATCCACTACACCCACTACCCTCCCGACCACACCGGATCAGTGACAACCACTTCCCGGTAATAAACAGGAAAAATAACAGCCTTGGCCCTCCCTGCTTGCACCCACTATCGCCGTGATGGTTGATGTGTGCGTGCGGTCCGAGAAGGTGGTGGTGGCGTCCCGTGCGCTGAAAACCCGCAACTCCCCGTCTGGGAGTGCGACAGCGATTATACCGGCTGCATGGGTAGACACAGACCATTTAAGGCCCAGACCAGGCAGATCAAGAGCAGAACCGGGTAGCACAGGCTCAATCAACGCGGAAGGATAACGTCGCTGAAAGAGCATGCCATAATGATGAAGGCCATTGGAGGGGAAAAGGCACTCTGCTGAACTTGTTGTCACCAGAAAAAGTGGGTTGCCACGAAGCCTCATCCCACTTTCCCTAAGGGGCAGGGCCGATTGAGCTTTATTCTTACCCTACCACGGACCAACCCCCACCACGGACCAACCCCCACCACGGCGGCGGACAGGTGTGTGCTCTCACCTATCCCCAAGGGTTTGAAGATGGAAGCCTCCGGTGGCACCTCCATCACAGCATGAGGCGCAAAGGTCTGCGGGGCCGCATGGGAAAATAAATTATAACAATATAGGTAAATTTGAAACATCCGATGGGGTGAAAGAGAATATTTTGTAGGATCCATTCGACGCTTCCTCCAGTTTTACCAGCCAATCAACCCGTCTGTTCGGCTGAAAAAAAAAACCCGTCCGTACCTCTTTGTCTTCAAAACCTCAAGTACACCGCATATACGTTTAAAAAAACCAGCTAGCAAGATTTCGTTACAACACTCGTGGAGAGGTGGGGAAACGGAATCTTGGTCAGGACACTACAAATCTATGTATCACGGGTGGGTAGGGTAATGTTACAATCCTAAATGCCCTCAATCTTCTCCATGCAACCTCTTGGTCCTTAATGGGTCCTTAATGGGTCTATCTCAACTTACATATTACACCTTCCACACAGACATCCTCTTCTCCAAACACACGCCCTCCGCCATACATTGGCTAGTAGCCAGATCCTTGGCACATTGTGTGCACTAACCGTGTCATTTTTAGGTACATGAACCAAGCCAAAGTCCTCAACTAATGCGTTACTGGTTTGATTAACGCACATAGAACTTTTGCACCCTAGCCCGGACGCTATGCATTCAAGGCGTCCACGTCACGGCTAGGACAAGGATATGAGAAACTTATACTTGCATCCTGGGATTCCGTAATCCCTAAGGTTCTCACAGAGGCGTGCCCTACTCGGTACCTAACTCCATTTTCCTGGTACACCTATACGTTCCCCCAAGCACCCAAGCTACCCTAGGTCACTTCCTTCATACCAGATTCACTTTAGCAGCTTCTTCGAGTTTACGCTGCTGCTCCCGCTTGCCGATGAGGTCCACAACCCGTTCGACAATATCCGCCAAGATTTTATCTATCATGCGGAAAGGCTGTGGCAACTTGTCCACAGCTCCCGCTGGGTCCCATAATGTTGGTAACGACGGCATGACCAAAGTTTGTAGGTATCACTACCACTCAAATGGCGCAGGGCAACGGTGATTTCTCGTTGTAGCCAAGTTATATGATGAGTACGAGCAATTCCTGGCCACATTAAAGACAAAAGTAAAAGGTATATAATAGAAGTGTCCTCGGAAATGGCATTTCATTATGTAACAGCA
Organism: Volvox africanus; assembly: GCA_030268105.1. NCBI lineage: Eukaryota > Viridiplantae > Chlorophyta > Chlorophyceae > Chlamydomonadales > Volvocaceae > Volvox > Volvox africanus. The sequence goes on along the minus strand of BSDZ01000089.1, from coordinate 1,708,727 downwards.
TAGAAATTAATCAATAATTGAAATAATTTCACTAACAACACAAGGTTGGAGCGTGGGAATCCAGCGATATGGTGAAGACAGACTCTGATTTTCGAAGGACGTAGTGGTTCGTACGACTTCATTTCCCCGGCGTGAGGATGAACCTCCAGATGTCTATTAGCAGGGCCCATAACGTGGGATTTCGTCATGTACTATTCATTGATGTGATTATGTGTTGGGGGTCATCTCAGTGTAGTTATAGCCGGACCGTTGATGTCATTGAAAGGATCTTCGTTGTGTCTTGTTACTATTGTTTGTGACATAACAATATCAACTAAGCAATTGTGAAAATTATGGTAGCCGTGCCTTTGCGCCGAGAGTCAGAGGTAGGCAAAATGTTTGTCAGTTCTACGGATGCAGTTATCAACAGGCGAAGCGCCTTGTGAAGATCCTCACTAGTAAAGTTTTATATGAGAGGTCGTTACCCGGGTGGAACCTTAATCGTAGCTGGGTGCTATGCAGTTCAGCAGTCCTGTGCGCGAAGTCCCTTCTCTTGATGACGACCTCCACCGCTTGCGGCCGAATGGCTATCAAAGCGCTGATGTAAGCGGTGAGGATGGCGGAAACTCGGCCGTTGGGTCCCTGGAGCCGCTACCTGCCCTGAGCCATGCCCAGGTCCCAGCGTTGTCACTGGTGAAGGCCGGCGATACTCTCAGCAGGCCAACGAGCGCCTTGAGCTATATTCCGATAATGTCAGAACCTAGGGCAGCAAAAGCCCGCCGCCGGGTGCAGATTGACGTGGGAAGCGATGACGAGGATGGCGGCAAGGACCGGGACACTAAGGTGACTAATCCTATGAGCCTGTCCCTCCCTGGCCGTTCTATGAGCTACACAGCCCAACATCGTGCTGGTGGCGGCCATGTGGTTGGAATGAGTATGAATCAGAGCGTCAGCTACCGTAATAGCCCGCTACAACCCGCCGCTGGCGGCGGTGCGGGCACGCAGCAATGGCTCTCCCTAAATCGCAACAACATCCCGCCGCTGCTATTGATGCCCCCGGAGGACATGCCCCAGCTGCACCAGGCTGCCTGGTTCAATGACCTGGATACCTTAGTTGAGCTTCTGAAAAGCTCTGCTGAACCTTTGGACGGGCTCATATGGTACAACAAAAAGCTCTACTCATCAGCCACGCAATCGGAGGCAAGCACAGGAAATGGCGGTGCCGAAGAGGCTGTAGCCGTTGTCACCCCCGGCTCTGGGAGCGGCGGCCGCTACAGCTCTAGGATGCCGTCGACGGCTATGCCAAAGGTGCAGTTGCCACGAGTCGCGAGCATGGAAACTGCGACCTCGGCGCTTAAGGCACTGCTGCAGCGCGATTACCTGATGCACGCTTGCCACCCTTTAACAATTGCTGCGGCCAACGGTAACGAGCGCATTGTGGACGAGCTGCTGAAGGCGATGCTGGAGGATACGCAGACCAGGCAAGTGGCGCATGCCATGACATGGCATGCCTCCCCGGAAGAATTGCCGCCAGGTTGTCCATGGATCACACCGCTGGCGGCGGCGGCGCTGGCTGGCAGTGGCGAGTGCATACGGCTCATTGCGCAAGCAGTAGCGCGGCGGAAGTCGCTGACAGAAGATCGGAGCACGTACGGCTGCTTTAGGTACGGGGTATGAGGCCTGTCCTTGAGCCACAGGCGGCATGTCACATGCGACGGTGTTTGCTGAAGTATCTAAAGCGCCCAAAAGAGTGTTTTGTGCAAGGTCGGGTAGTTAAATACGGCTGCATGGTGAGGTCTGAGATGTTCGAGCTTGTCCTTAACCTCTCTGAGGCGCCTTGGAATCGTTGCCCTTATATAACGGGGAAGCAACAGGGTGTATGACGTTTGGGAATCGAGCCCTCAACCTAAACTGGTATTAATACCAATTGTACCGACAATGCCAGCATGGTACAGACAAATGTTTTTTGTATTTTATATGAGTTTTCCATTGCAATCCGCGCTCCAGGTTCCGGCCTGTCACTGTGGCGCAGACCGCCGATGCTGTACAGAGTTTGTTTAAGTACGGTTGTTCTCATGGGGACACGCTAAGGTACAGCCTATGTGACGCCGCGCGGCGTCTCGCCAATCGTGACGGCACCTTCACCTCCATATCCGCTCAGTTACAAAGACACAAGGCGCAGACGGAGCAGCAGTGCCACTGCAGCAGCGCCACCACTGGCGTTGGCACCTCCATATCCGCTCAGTTACAAAGACACGAGGCGCAGACGGAGCAGCGGTCGCCGCAGCGACTGACAAAACAGCACAAGTTAGCACATGGCGACTGCAGCAGCGCCACCACTGGCGTTGGCACCTCCATATCCGCTCAGTTACAAAGACACGAGGCGCAGACGGAGCAGCGGTCGCCGCAGCGACTGACAAAACAGCACAAGTTAGCACATGGCGACTGCAGCAGCGCCACCACTGGCGTTGGCACCTCCGTCGACGGCGACGACATCAACTCGCATGGAAGCCCGCTGGAGACCTCTCGTGAAGCCAGCTATACAACTATCGCCAGTGGCGTTGTCGAGGCCGCCGTTAGCTTAAAACAACCTGTCGAGTCGCAACCTGTGGCGGGCGCGCCTGCAATCCTGCAGTCTGCTGCATTACGCCCCAACTGCGGAAGCGCCAGTAATTCCACTGCCGCTGGAGGAGGCGTTATTTCATTAAAGGCCCCAGAGCTGCTGCTTTTTCGCGCCCGTCTCTTCCATGATAGCCTAGGCCGGTCGCTGGCGTGTGCTCTCTGCGAGTTCTTGCCCGAGACACTAACAGCTTTGGGGGCACTGACAGCCATGGTGGATCAGGGCCTTCACCCCGACCGCTTCTTGTCTCACTCTGAACATGCCAATATCACAAGCACCTCCCTGCTCATGATCATTGTCCGGACGTATCAAACTGCACTGCGGCCTGCTGCCGGAGGTAGCGGCGGCAGCGGTTCCGGGCCAAGTAGCAGCGTCGCTATTACGCACGCCAGCATGTCACTGACAGCGTCCTCGGCAGCTGCGGCTGCGGCTGCGGCTTCCAGCTTGGCGGCTGCGTCATTCACCGTCCCCAGTGCCCTGTCCTCTGCCGTACGGGAGGCATTGCACACCCTGGTGGCAGGGCTGCTGGCGCATGGTGCAGTGGTGGACAACCCGCCACGCTACGGCTGCTACCAGGTTGGCGGCTTTCATATCGCACCGCCGCATGGCCCCGAGGCGCCGCTGGACCACGCCTTCATCCATGGGCCCCAGGAGCTCGTGGTGGTACTGCTGCAGTACAGCACTCTGCAACCAGAGACTCTGGAGGACCTGCTTGGGCCGAGCACACCGGCCACAGCGGAGGAACGTGGCGGTGGCAGTGGCAACACAGCTGCCACCTACCACCCAGACGTGCAGGCTTCGACGGCAAGGGCTTTTTATGAACGAAGGCCCGGATGGATGAATTCCCAGCATCAGCACCGTCAACACAAGCAGCAGCAGTCCCAGAAGATGCAGGAGCAAGCTCAGAAGGGGCCGTTAGGGCGACGCAAGCAAGATTCTGTGCCTTGGGAGGGCGATCGCAGCTCCCCTTTGCTGGCGTTTGGCGCAAAAATGCAGGCGGCGCTGCTTGAAGGCAACGTGCCATTGTGGCTGCACAGCGGAAGGTGAGCACATTTTGTGGCAAAAGGCCGGAAATACAGGTGGCGGCTTGGGGTTTGGTCTTAACAACCCTGTATGTGGCCAGCATATGCCCAGTGTATGGGAAACTGCCCCGCGTGCCCCAATGTGCCCTTCTGCATCTCCGTCTGAATGCCCTCAGGTCTGCAGAGTTGATGGAGGATCTGATCAAGGCCAGCGTTGCGGTAGATGCGCGAATGGTCACTTGCGACCTCACATGGCTGGTGATAGAGCTGCTCGAACGCTGTATGGCGCATGAGTTTGACAACCTCGGGCAGGTGAGCGCTGCGATCAAGCCAGCAGCAACTGGAGAGCAGTTAGGTACATGTTTTTGTTCATGGACGTTCGTCCCCGTCAGTTCTTACGTTGCCCAACCTAATGCACTGACCTGAGGTTCATTGCACTACACCTGCAGCTACGCATGCTTAATCGGTCCAAGACGCTCAGCGAAGACAAGGCCAAAGGCGGCGATGGGAGCGCCGGTGGCGATGTCAATAGGTTTCCAGGTTGCAACCGGCACTCCAGCGATGGTGCCAAACTGCGCGGCTGCGGCCCATCTGCGAGCCCCTCAGCGGGCCCTGGCCTTCCGGCGCTTCTGCCAGGGTCGCTACAGGATACAGTCATCACAGTGGATCCTGTCTTACCGGCATCACCGTTAAGCAAGGCAGAGTCGGAGGGCAAGGCGAGCGAAGCTGCCACCGCTGCCGCTACCGCTGCCGGAGTTGTCAAGGATGGAGAGCCGGGGGGCTGGGTTGTACAGGGACTTCCTAGACACCGCGGGATGGACTCGACTGCGGCAACACTGTTGTGTTCTCAATCTAGCACCAGTGAAGATGACATGGGCAGCGACGACCTCGGCGGCAGTGAGCTGTCTTCGCCTTCCTCATCTTCCCTTTCTTCGGGATCCTCCATCGGTGACTTTAATGCTACCGCCAACGACACGGCACCCTTTCGCCGCAATGGCAACATGCCGTATTCATTGCTGACCACGCCTGAGGACAACATCACTTTATCCATCGTCCACAGTCTGTATCGCAACACTGCGGATGCCATCACGTCGTTGCACCAGGAGCTGGTGGACGACCAAATAGATTCCTCTCTGGCATCAGTAGCCGGCGTCGGCGGCACTACCGGAAGCGTGCTCGGTGTTGGCGGTACCGCGTCGGCGGCACTCGTAGACTGGACCGCACTGCTCCGCCTCGTGGCTCGCATTGCCGCCACCACGCTTAACCCTCCCAAAAGCCATGGTGCAGCCGTTGGCCAGATCTCCGTCTTCACCACAGCTAAGGCCGTTAACCAGCTGCTATATGCACGCGACTGGGCGCGCAGCGGCAGCACGGCCAGTGGCGAAGGCGATGACGGTACGGATGAGGGCAACAGCTCTCAGATCGGTCCCTCGGTGGTCGACATCGACTTGCTACGTGCTATCGCCCGCCGCCACCCTCATGAGGCAGCGCGGCTTATTCATGGCATTGATTTGATGCGGGTAGAGCTTAAGGGCTACCGCTGGGATAGCATCCCCATGAGCCTGGACCAGCAATTCTACGCGGTCGTCACCACCGGGGAGCAGGTTAAGCTAAGTAATCGACCACCCACGGTTGCGCCTGCCAGCGTTGCGGCGGCATTCGCCGCTGAGGAAGAGAAGCGCCGTGCCGCCGTCATCGCCGCTGCAGCCGCGGCCAAAGCCCTTCGGAAGGGCAGGGGTAAGGCTAAAGGGGCCACGGTGGCACCTGAGGAAAGAGATGCGCTTGCAAAAATTCCCTCACCGCCGCCGCGGCCTCTGCCATCGCTACCGGCGCCAGTGGGACAATGTCTCAGCGTTGACGAGGACCACCTCACTCGGGAAGACATCTTACAGGCATGCATTTTCTCCAACATGTGGACAGTGCTGACCCACTTTATGCTGTCCTCCATGCGGCTGCCTTTATACATGCGCTCGCTGCAGCAGTTGCGCAACAAGACTTACAGATATGCGGTGCTCGGACAGGTGAGGCGGTGGTGAGAGGGAGCTGCAATAGGTTAGTCCTAGGGTCTTATGGGCAGGAACAACTCAGGAATGCCCAAACTGGGCATACGCCGAAGATGATACAGATATTGCTGGCTGCAGATCTGTGTCTCTTTCTTGCGCCGTTTGCCTGTTGTCCCACCCCAGATGACCCAATACGGCAGCATCCCCGTGGTGCTGGGCGCCGGTCTGCTGCTGGTGTTGCTGGGGTTGCTTACACGCGGCGTGCAGCGCACCGTCCGCCTGGCCGGTAACCTGGTGCTTGCGGGTTACGGGCGGCTCGAGGAGCGTCTGCAGCCCGCCATGAACACGGTGGGCCGGCGGCTCCAGCTGGACAAGGTACAACGCAGGGTGGGGCGCATGGTTCGGCGCGTCGATCAGCTGGCAACTCGCGCCACTGGCGGAGGTGTAGGCATCGGTGGCTCCAAAGCGCTGATGACGGTTCGCATCATCCCGCACTACCTTTCCTTCCTCGGAGTGCTGCTGGATCCGGATGCCTTGGCCGAGCTGTGGCTTGGCGTTACGCAGCACTACAGTCGCGGCCGGGCCGCAAAAATGGGTGCCGAAGGCGAGGACGGTGGGGGCGGCGCAGGGCGGCGAGGAGATGAAGGAGCGGGAAGAGGAGGGGGAGGGAGCGGGGAAGGGGACGAGCCTGCGCCTGCGTACATGAGCTGGCGGACAACACGAGTGGTGTGCAGCAGAGTGCCATTGCCGTGCGCTGCGGCGATGCCATCGTCACTTCTATACAAGCTGGCAGCGTCGCCGCAGGTTAACGGCGAGGTGTTTTCATCACCGGTTATGCGTGCGGTCATCGTGTGGCGGTGGCAGCACTTTACACGTTACTTCTTATTGCTACAATTCGTGGAGCACCTCATATATCTTGCCTTCTTCATTTTGTACGCTTTCTCGCTATCATACAGCCCTCAGATGTTCAGAACGGTACTGGGCGAATCGCGGACGACTGTATTGCAGCATGGCGACTGCAAGTTGGCTCCTTCAGGGCTTCAGAAGTTCCTTCTTATTACGTTGGGCATCATGACCATGACGTGCGTCGTACAGGAAGTACGACAGATGATGTTTTTTAAGCTGGGCTGGTAAGAAGAGGCACTTGGGAACCGGCGGACAGGTTTTTACTTCTGCATGCCTGTACAAGCCGGATGCTTAATCGTACTGGTATTTGACAGGGTTGGCAGCTCGTACCCATATGATGGAGCTGGTTATGAAATGTCACCAAATCCCCTCTGGCATTTCCCGAAGAGAAGCCAATGGGGAAAGCTGATGTGCAGATCAGATGCGGTCGCAGCACTTCGGGAAACCTTTGTGTGGATGCTGTACAATCCCCCTCGCACGACATTGGTTGCCGTGCACTAGATTCCCGTGTTCGTGCGCCTTCCCGCTCCCGCATAGGTTCCGCCAGCCCTGGAACCTGATGGACTTCGCGTCCAGCACCATTATGGGCACCATCATCACATTGCATCTGACGTGCAAGACGGATGCGGAGTGGCTGAGGGGCCTCGCGGCAATGGAGGTGGGAAAGCGGGAAGTCACCTTGGGAGTCCACGAGCTTGACGCCGCTGAAGTCCTTTGCATGGAGGGGGCCCACAGATCTTGTTGATGCACTTGTAGCGCATGGCAAGAGATTGAAATGCGAAGGATGAAGAACCCACAAATGAAAACGCAAAGATTTTGCAAGGCATGAAAAGCAGCACAATGCCTTGCAAAATCTTTGGGTCCCGAGAGCGGTTACATATCTACTTCTAATTGCGAAATCGTTAAGGCCCATGCCGTGCATGCCGCACAATTTGATTTTGAAGGAGCCGTCCTTTTATCCTGCCGGTCGCGCTACAAGTCTGCTCCCAATCATTCCTCGAGGCGGAACATTGGCTGTCGCTCGTCCCGGCCCCAGACAATTCCACTAATCCTATTCTAATTTATGATCCCAGGTGGCCCTGTTATTCATGAGGCTACTATATTTTGCAATGGCGGATGACCGCTTGGGCAGCTTCTTCAGGTGCGCAAGGGGCATGAATGCAGTGAGGATGATACGGACCTTGGATCTGGGAGTACATGCACCAGACCATAATCTGCCGTCGACGCAAGGTATATGAATCGACAAATTCGTTTTTGCGCCTTATCTGAGATCGTGGAGCTGTACCGGACTGTTTTTCTCATTCTTTCGCATTCACCGGGTTTTTGAAATGTGTGTGGGCCAAAGCTGCACGCCCTTGTCGCCTCCAGGATGGTGATTGAGGTGCTCCGGGACTGCTGGCTTTTCTTCGTGTTCCTCGGTGAGCAGCAGCCCCGCAGGGCTGGTTGTGGAAGGACGTGTGATGCGCATGATGGGGAGTGGCCGATCCGGCCAGATTGGTTTGAAGCAATGACGCCAGGATGCCAGACTATCACTAACACAGTCGCACTAGGTTGTACGATTTCCGCATCGATCGGGCATCCGCTAAATCACATCTGGCTATTGTAAACATAATGAATTACCTCCTAACAACTTTGGAAGGTAGTCTATGATGTTTTGCAATAGCCAGATGTGATTTAGCAGATGCCCGATCTGTTCAAATCGTACATGACGCAGTGCGCCCACATGATGCCGCCTTTAGGGTGCCACTCCGCAGCCATGTCCCCGCTGCAAAATGGACCCATGCCCGCCTGCTCATCTCCGGCCACCAAGCTGCACGCTTTTCTGTTACAGCAAGCTCCTTACCAACCGTTCGGTTCTGCCCGTCATGCCAATATATTCTGTAATGCCGTTGTGTGCCATGTTGCGAGCAGGAATCCTGTTCATCGGTTGGGGACTGGCGCTCACCGTAATGCAGGTGGGTACCGGGTGGTCAGGAAGGTGTTATGAGCCGGTCTGCTAGATGTGAGAATGCATGGACGGCTGCGCGGTCCTGTGCCCCTGCACGTCACGGTGCAGTTGGGCTTTCTCCCCTAAGGGCTTCCATGCTAATAAAATGCTTCGAAAAGGTTACGGTTACCGGTGACCGGTTACCGGGAAGCGAATAAGCAACTTCCATTCTGGAAACTTGGATTATCGTCTGAATTCACGACTTCACGGGGCGTGTAGAGGCGGAAGCAAGGTGACGAACTGGATGTGGCGCCTCAGCTTTCCATGCTACACGTTCATTCAGCACGGTGTTGGCCAATTCTTACCATGCGGCTTCGCCCGCCAGCTCACCTCAGCTCCATCACTCAGCCCTCACCTCTCTGCTCCGCAGGGCCATAACGCCACCATTCAGGACACCTATCTGCAACTCTTCACAATGATCTTCGGCGATTTCCAGCTGTCGCTGCTACAGTCCGCGGACGCTGGTAGCAAAGGACTGGACCACCTATGGCGTATGTTCGCGTCCCTTTATCAGATCCTGGTGAGAAGGGGCCACCCTGCCTGTTTTATCCCATGGTTGTGTTGGGCCTAACTGAGAACCAGGAGCTGAACTGCACTAGTCCAGCGCCAAACGAAATGGCTTGTTAGATAGGACGTGTGTTGCCTCTCTTCCCCATCCCCGAACCGTCCCATAACGTGTGATGCAGGTGACCATCATCCTGCTCAATCTGGTGGGTGGGCTTAACGAGGCGCTGGGCACTCTTGCGGGCTGTGAACTTCGTAGCGACTGAGGACTTAGACACACACCTTCGACCGGACAGATATCCCGGACCTGACCTTTATTGTTCGGCCTAACCAATAATGCATTTGCTCAAACTCTTGCCCGCTGCAAACACACTTGCGCAATACGGCGTAGGGCATGTTGACCTGTCACTGTTCCTCAGGTAAGAAGCAACCCTGCTCATCGTGCTGAAAGATGAACACAGGGTGCCTACTTGTACCATGCACGGTGTTTATGCACCCACGCTGTAAGCCGTCATGACATGATGCCGTTTAGAGTGCACCAGGCAACTGCCACAACGATACACAATACGAAAAGGAAAAGGACCACCCAAAGCTATCATCTTTCATAACACTAACGGTCTATTGTTATTGAAGCAGTCGCATTTAGCGGGAAACGCCCTGTAAGAGGTCGCTCCACGAATCTGTTCTATCGTTTCGCTGCTGCATGATCGCTACCTGACCGGACCCGACCTGGCATCCGCTACGTGACGGCTTGCAGCTCATTGGTGAGTGGGGCGTTTGTGTGCGGCGTTCGGTCGGCGCCTCTTGGGCGGAGGACTGCAGGCGAAATTCGCAAAGGGGGTGAAATGCGTGCAGTGTTTACGCATGGTGGCGGCCTCGTGGGAGGAAGCCTCGTTTACAACGGCACAGGACACGACACGTTATGGTGCCCTCCTAATATCGTCAGCCGTTTATTTCATTATATGCAGTGGTAAAGGCGCCACCCGCATTGAAGCCAGCCTAACTATCCAAATCGGACTAGGGCGGTAGGACTTTGGATGTCAAGAGAAATGTCGTATCAGATGTTAGGGCTGTGATGCTAATACCCACGTCAACGCCATGGAACACGCCCATGTCGAGTTTTTGTACTGTAACGAGTTTTTGCACTGCAACGTAGCCATCATCAACGACTCATACGAACGCATTAATGACAACGAGGCGTGCGAATCGCTCCGAAACAAGCTCACGCTCATTGTGGAGGCGGAGTCGGTGCTACCGTCCAGCATGGCGCGAAGGATGCTGGAGTCTCTGGCTCAGACAAACCTTTATGTGATCACGGTGCGCACGTTGGGAGGTTAAGATGTGATCTGGGATTTGCTCCAAGGTGACGGTCCAAAAGCGGGCCCTCGTCGGGTGGGGCGCCTGGGGTCGCAACACACGATATGTTCTGATGGCCTAGGGCCTCATGAGGGGGCGGATTCAGAGCTGAACAAAGTTGACAGACAATGGATCCGCACATAGAGGCCCACGGGTTGCATGTGAGGCCCAAACGCCTAAAAGAGGCAGGACAGCCAATTGGTGTACGCCGCGCAATAACAGAAGGGCACCAATTCCGCCAATAAAAGCAAATAGCACCGAATGCAGGTGGACGGGTCAAATCGACCTGGCTGTCTGCTGTGGTTATGGATGTTGGTGAAATGGTGGTTGTAAGCAGCTGAGTTATTTTATATTGGACGGCGGCGCGTGCCCAGCCACGCCCAGGCACACGCGGTTTGTGTATGGCGCATAGGGCTCCCTGGGTGCTAGGGGACACTGATGACTGGCACAGGTAGATCTCGTAGACGAAAGTGGCGTCCGCCCAGCCACAAAATTCGCATTCCGAGAGGGGAATTTCCCGTCGTTGACAGCGGGCGCACACACTGCGCGGCTTGTCCTTTCCAGCATCTCGTCTTGTCAGACCGCACCAGCCAGGCCCGCAGGGACGCTTGACTCGTCTTGTCTCTGGATGTACATTTCAGGAGGAATCTCCAGACAGGTGACTCCACTTGGGGCAGTCATTCTTTATTTGCCCGCTGCTGGTGAACTCACTTCACACACACAGGCTGAAGCGGCGACTGTGGCGACCGATTACGAAGAGGGAGGCACTGGAACAAAGTCTGGCTCTAGGAACAGCGGCACCATACGCCGTCCATTACCTCCTCCAGCGAGGTGGGCGCGTTAGTTGTGGAAGTCGCCCAAGGGATACAGACCTGGGCGCTGACCCCTGTGACCCCTGTAGGAGACGGAGGATGTAACCCACCTCGACGACATGTATATAGCTGGTCCAGGATTTAGTTTTGTAGAATTCCGCCGCCAGGCGCCTGCTGCATCGTTCTTCCGTATATGCACCTTGGTGGCTAGGCTAGGTTTTCGTATTTGGCTTCGGCTACGTCCAAGTACCTCTTATCTGTTTGCCGTGGATCCTGCCTCACCCTGCCTCAGGTGGAGTGGACGCATGGGCGAGACCAAGCGCTTTGTGGGCAACGTCGTGGATCATTTAATGGTGCACCAGGCAGCCTTTCAGGCGCGTGTACTGTCCATGTTGTCTGCCATGTCCGCCAGGCAGAGCGGCGCCACGGACACACTGCCTGCTGGAAGCATGAGCCTGCCCGGCGCCGGGCGCGAGGGTGGCGGGATGCGTGGGGGGCACCTCGCGGCGAGGACCTCCAAGAGGCTCAGCGGCCTGCATGTTGGTGGCCTGGGGGCTGCAGGTGTGGGGCTGCGTGTAGGCGGCGGTTCCGCTGCGGCGCAAGCAGCCCAGGGTTCCCTGGTTGACATGGCGGACTCGGAGGCTGTCGCGGACATCTTAGCAATGGGTGGGTTGCTGCGCGACAAGCTGATGGAGCTGAAGCAGGAGCAGGAGGATATGCTGCGGCGTCAGGATGACGCGACGGCAGCGCTGGCTGAGTTACATGCAGCCGTGGAGCGGATCGGACAAGAGGTCGTGAGAGCAGCGGCGGACTCAGCAGCAGCGACAGCGCAGGCCACGGGTGCCAGGCGGCTGGGCATGGAGGGACAAGGGCTGGCACAACTGAAGAGCGGCGCTAGCAGTGGTTCAGCAGGGGACCATAAGCATGGGGACAACAATGCGGCGCGTGAGGGGGGCGCAGTATATGGGATTGGCAACACCGAGCTGGTGATGATTGAGCGCGCGGAGCTGGAGGCGATTGCATTTAAGGCCGCCGAGCAGGCGGCACAGATGGCAGTGCAGGTTATGCTGCGAGATATGAGGAAAGGCCGTGAAGAGATTGCGTGAAATGGAATAATTATAAATTTATATTGAAAACTGACGAAACCATTCCACTTTGCAGGTCAACAGCTGTCAGGCTGACACAGCATAATTGAAATTCCAACGCACGACATGCGTCGCGAAAAAATGGCCTTGAGCTAAACATTATGTGTAAGCTTGCGCAAGGAATATTGTGCGCGATGTAACGGGGGCAAGCTTTAGTGTGTGGAGTTGGACGGTCGGGCATTCCCTTATTCTGTATAGCCTGATGGCAGGCGAGCGCCGACGAAACGTACAGAATTGACTGCGCGCCCGAATTTGTTTATACTGTCTAAATACGTGGCGTAGAGCGAGGCATTTATCCTGAATAACTTCGAAGCGGCATATGGACGGAGGAATGGCAGTGGGTGTGCTTAAATTGGCAGTGGGTGTGCTTGAATTCGCTCGGGTTAGATATGTCACCAGGATTCCTTGTTTCTGTAGGAAATTGTGTGATTTTGAGTAGCACAAACCAATACCTATGCTGTGCTTTGCTATGTCGTGATTTGCCAGGAAGACAACGTTAGGTTTTAGGTATACTGCTTTCATCTGATAAGACCCCCAGGGTGCCATTTATCGAGTGTGTACGTCCTACGCGATGGGGACTATGTATCCGTGTTTTCGTGCATCAGTCATAAGACCCCAGGGTTCCCGGGGGCATTAGCCGTGACCGGCGCCAAAGTCAGAACCTTCCCTAACCAACATCGTGGCATATCCCCCTGGGAACGAGGGGGCATTTCCATTTTATAATCTTCTGCCCCGTCGGCCCTACGGGCTGTCATCGTCATTCGTCCAAAAGGCTGTGATGGTGAGGTGTAATGGTGGGTGTCAGTTCTAAGTATAACCTTATGGACTTTGATATTGAGAGCGGCGGCACAGGAACAAGCCACAGTAGCAGCAAGCCTCATCCCGTGATCAGGCCCCCTCCTTGGCCCCCGCCATCCATGTTATGGCCATGGTCATGATTGCCCAGCGTGGAAGTTTTAGGGGTAAGCTGGACTATTACCTTGCAATGCATTTGACTACATCCAGATTTTACTATAACCCAGATTCACCCATGTGCAAATACTATTGGTGCTGTACCATCTACCATGCTAGGGATGCGCACCTCCAGGAGCCCCGGCTAGGCGGCATCGTGTCCATATCTTACAGGTCCGTCAAGTTGGGAGATTGTTGGTCCGGATACATTCCAATCAGAATCGGATCACAGAAAGTGGGGTATCGGGAAATTTCACATACCAATAGCTGAAGTCAATAATGAACGGTGTGAACAAGGCCATGACCACTATGACCAAATAAATTGTACCTGGCCACCTGGCAGTGGTTATCCTACGATTGTGATAAGTCTCCTGTCGCGTGAATATACTGCAATTGCCAATGTGTGCAGGTTATGACTGCTTAACATATACCCGGGCAAGCAGGAGGACCGTATGATGTGCTCGTGTCCATGGCAGTTTTGCAAGTAACAGCATATACATGGCATGGCGCAAGACCACGATTAGCCTATATAGGCGGCATGACGAGATTAAGTGTGTGTTGAATTCGTCCATGTTTAGGAGGCCCAAGCCTCCGAGGCTGGACGGTAATAGCACATATGCGGCAGCCAGATGTGGGAGACTTCCTCTTTCCCCCAAAAGGGCCAGATGCCGGTCCACTAGCAAGGTCCACTTCTGTCAACTACTGCTGCAGCACCAGGTAAACGCAGGCTTGACATGAACGTATTGTGCACTGGGCTCTGGAAAACAAACGCTACATTCTAGCACTTATCCTCAATTGTCAACGAAGTCACAGGTTACCTAGGTCTCCGTACTGCTTCTGGTTTCCTGAGACTGCGTGAACTAGTGACCCAAAGGTCAGTGCCGCAATGAGTCCCATCGTCATTCCCCGGAATATAAGTGACACTAAATATCCATAACTTCATTGATGCGTCCCCCTAATCACCCTATGCCATACAAGTTCCAGGCTGCCGTTAGCACATGGCCAGGCTAGGAACTTAGCTTTCCAAACAGTAATTATAGATAGAATTATCAGTAGATTAATAAATCGATCCAATGATAGCTGACCTCTCTTGCAATTCTGGCTTTCAAGCGCAGCAAACGTCACGTTGCCGAGCGTCCTTAACCATTCACCTTTCTTTACCAGTGATCCTAAAGAAAGAACAATTAAAAGGTGGGCTGGCTAAGCAAAATTACTGATCCCGTTAATGAGCAAAACCGACTGATGAGACTCTCTTATCCGTGAAATATGGCACCATAGAAGGGAAATCCGGCATCAATGGTTCAGTTTACAGCTGTTTATTGATAACGCACCTAGCATACTCCAAAGCCGTTTGCCAAGCCTTACGGTCACAATGGCAACCAGCAACGTCAGGAAGGAATCTAAATTACAAATGTCTCGGTCATAAAGATTGTGAAGTCATTAATGCATAAAAGGATGTATAAGGTCTCGAGACCTCTCGGCTCGTGACTGGATCAGGTCGACGGATGGTCGATGCAAAAAGTGCACTTTTCCAGCACCGGTCACTCATCCGCACGATTTCCACTGATCATCCACTCAAGCGTTTACATTTCAGTGACTTATACATCACTTAATTTCGCTGCATATTTTCGGTGCAGTGATGCTTTCGTCACGTAGCTTGCGCACAGCGGACTGCCGCGCTCCCGCGGTGGCCCGGCCTCGCTCGGCCATCGGCCGTGGCCGCTTCCAGGTTCTGTGTGCCAGCAATGCGAAATTCTTTGTGGGAGGCAACTGGAAATGCAATGGCAGCGTAGCCAGCGTACGCAAATTGGTGGATGAGCTAAATAGCGGCAGTGTTCCACGTGGCGTCGATATTGTCTGCGCTCCACCTTTTATTTACATTGACTACGTCATGCAGCATCTGGATAAGGACAAATATCAGCTTTCTGCCCAGAACTGTTGGATCAGCGGAAATGGGGCCTACACCGGAGAGGTCAGCGCAGAACAGCTGCAGGATTTCGGTGTTCCGTGGGTAATTTTGGGTCATTCGGAACGGAGGTCCCTGTGCGGCGAGAACAATGAGGTGGTGGCGAAGAAGACAGCGCACGCATTGGCTGCGGGTCTTAGCGTCATCGCGTGTGTCGGCGAGACCTTGGATCAGCGGAACAGCGGCTCAATGTTTAAAATTTTGGACGCTCAGATGCAAGCTCTGGTTGACGAGGTCAAGGACTGGTCGAAGGTGGTTATTGCATACGAGCCCGTGTGGGCAATTGGGACGGGTGTTGTGGCGACGCCGGAACAGGCACAGGAAGTGCACGCCTACCTCCGCAAGTTCTGTCTGAGCAAGCTCGGCTCAAGCACAGCGGATAAATTGCGCATTATCTACGGCGGCTCCGTTAACGACGCGAACTGCAAGGAACTCTCGTTCCAGGAGGACATCGATGGTTTCCTCGTGGGTGGCGCTTCTCTAAAGGGCTCATCTTTCGTGACCATTTGCAATGCAGCTGGCCCCAAGGCGAAGTATTGAATTTCGGGAAACGCAGAACACCGGGGTTTGATAAGTGCGCCACCTAGACAAGTTAACGATGGCGCAAGTGGAGCTACCTACCGACCGTGCGTGCTCCTATGACTGTACATTAAGGGCTGCTTAAGGCAGCGCTTGACACTTGATCCTTGACACATTTACCTTAACCTTTTCGGGCTGGCACATGGAAGCGAGCGCACCAAAGCTGAGGTGCGCTACAGGGAGCTCAGAAATAAGGGTAAAGATAGGGCCCAGGATAGAATCCATAACCGTTGCGTACCTGGTATCATCGTTCAGTAGGTGTTCATGATGTCCTATGGTTTCGGAGTTTGTTTTTACGGTAGCTGTGGCGGTGTAGCGGTCGTGGCCTTGTTGCAGCAGCCTAGCCAGGCGTCCTACGGCGATGGCTTGGTGCGTGCTTATTATCGTAGCTAGACCCAAAGCACGTGTCCTGATTGCATCCCAATTTTGTAATTTCTGGGAGGGTTTGGAAAACACGCTGCTTGGTTAACTGTGCGTTGGATTTGGGCACCCACGAGGCACGGGGGTTCTGCCCCCTTGGCTTTGGCGTTCCTCTTCTTCTTCTCTTTGCAGAGTTTGTTGGTTTACAGGTCGAAGTACTCCGTTGGGCTCTTTGGAGGCAGTATGTAAGCAAGCCGCATCTCTGGTGTTCCGATTGAGACGTGTTGCTGATCATCTCTCTTTGACTCGTGCGTTATTGTGCATTTTGTTTGAATGTCCCTCCCCCCAAGGCTCCGTGATATCACAAGATAACCTGACACCGTGCCTGTACGGCAGCCAGCTTGGAATCCAGGCAATTGTTAATACATGATGTGTTTAGTTTAGTGAAAATATTCCATAAATTACAACCCGGCAGACGGTGAGCAGCAATGATTCATGGCAAAAAGATGATGTCGTGAATGGTGCTGTACGGAACCGTATGTACGGAACCTAGGGAGAGCTTCCGTAACTGACACAACGGTCTCTCAACAGCAAGACAGCTGTTCTTGTTGTTGTTCCTCCAGCCCCGCAATACACATTGATAGATGTCGGCCTTGGCAACAGCCCTGCAATTCATACGTCCTTAGTCCAGCACCATACGTATTAACAACCCCATCCAGCCAGGATCCGGCACGCGGATGAGGTCCACAAACCCAAACCCCAATCCGTTGTCACATACTGTATCAGCGACGCTTATTTATGTGGCACTCACGCGTTCTTAGCCTTGTACTTCGCATCTGCCCACTCGTAGATTGTCGTGAGGCCCATCTGAACGAGCAGCAAGTGGACACAGCAGCAAGGGCAGTGAAACAGATTTAGGCAGTGGGCGCACGGAGGCAGTGTGCACAGCGCAAGTGCAGCTCAGCCCCATTCCCAGCGCCCTCAGTCGCATCCTGACACAGTAGGAGCCCTGCACCCTTGCATGACCTGAACTTCCTACGAGCACAGCTAGGCTGTGGCAGAGGCGTGGAAGGCCCCCGTTCCCCAGACAGATAGCGAGCAGAGCATGCAGTCCCGCAAATGACTACTTTGTTTGTCAGTTGGCGGCCATATCGCCGTACCCGTGTTCAGGTGGCGACGCGTGACGGCCGGTTGCTTTCTTTAGGGTAGGGTCTGATATCGCGCTTGTTGGCCTACTTGCCGATGTGTCCCTAAACGACGCGATAGGCCAGTACCCCAGTTAGTGAAAGCAACTTCTTGGAGATCACGAACTAGCACGAGCCTTGTATACATCAACGCATTAACCCGTCAGTAGGACGTGTGTCTGCCCTGCACATAGCTGCACAAAGCCGTCCCGCAGCGAAGGTGGTCACGAATCCACCTCACCGTCCAGCATGCACGAGCATGCAGGGCTTTTGTAAGGTTTGCACGTGTTTTTGCTCCACGGCCCATTTGGCGATAAATGCTCTTTTTCCGACCCACAAATGTCAGTGCTAATGCAGCAGGCAGTGTTAGGGAGGGTAGCGAACTGCTGCTCATCGGTATTAATAAGCGCACTTGCCAGTTCTGCCAACGCATCGGGATCTGAGGCTGGGAGTGGTAGACCCCGCAGGTAGTAGTAGGTATGTGGTAAATCACAAAATGTAGGACTTGTAATGAAGCCTGAACGACTCGATTGCAGCGCCCAACCAACTGCAGCGTCTGTTGGTTGGAATCCATCCAGGACGCAAAACAGTCGAATGTTCACGGTTGTGGACATATATGTAAGATCTTACATATCAGATGTTGAAATCATAAATCTTGCTCGAACCCTTTGAGACTGCAGCTTTTTTGTTTCGTAGGTTCCGCGGACGCACAACGTTGCAGCACGCAAGGAGGCCCTCATCGGCTAAGAATCCTGAAGGCTAATCAAAAACTGTCCTTTGATTAACATGGCATTGTCGATTGGAAATGCTGAGGCCTCGCAAGACGTGGACTTGAAACCTTGCGGCCACCAAGTTGGGGGGCACTTTTCTTCGGGTACGTCAATTTTGTGAGTATCTTGTTCATCGATACGTGGCGATTACAACGGCATATTACGTGGGTTTCAGGCAAGCACGCTGCAACTTTTGTGGACAGCTCAGGCAAGTTTTACAAGGCTTTCCAGGTAGGAAGATCCCTAGTTTTTATTGAAATATGTGCCGGCTTTTAGGTCGTCCGATGGTTGCTTGCGCCTCAATTAGTCCCGCCACCCTGGCATGCTGACAGGATGATATCCGCAGTGCACGGGAGGCTGGTATCTATGAGGCAATATTCAACGACAGTGAAGAAGCAGACGTTTGCAAAGAAGACATGATGGCATTCCGTCCATTCGTACCGAAGTACTGTAAGATTGCCTGGCTTCGTCGTGGGACTAGCGGCATTGGGAAACGATTCTTCATCAGCGAGTATACTGAATCCTTCTTCTGTTATCATGTTCTCTGAATAAAAATATCTAAGGGGGGACGACGGTTGCATGAACGTGGCAAATGCACCGTCTGTAAGGCTTGGGCATGGCGTGCTCGTCGAGTCCAGTCACTTTACGACTGGGTTCTCCAGCCGTGGAGCTTTTGATATACGTGCTATTGGTGATTTAATTTATTTGAAATGGGTTTTCCGGGGCTTGTCCCCCCCACTGTTGGCTCTCGTACGCTATCTTGTGCATTGCTTTGGCATGCATCCTTCGCTGCAGTTGGCATTCTTGTGAACGGAGACTTAAAAATGCTTGCCCTGGAAGACACATGCAAAGATTACAAAAAGCCCTGCGTTTTGGATGCGAAGGTGCGTTCGTAACCACCAAGGCTGCGGTGTAGATGGCTGGGTCCAGGGCAGACACGGCGTCCTGCTGATTGGATGTTGCGTTGGCTGCCTTTTGGGACTGACAAACAAAGTAGTCATTTGCGGGACTGCATGCTCTGCTCGCTATCTGTCTGGGGAACGGGGGCCTTCCACGCCTCTGCCACAGCCTAGCTGTGCTCGTAGGAAGTTCAGGTCATGCAAGGGTGCAGGGCTCCTACTGTGTCAGGATGCGACTGAGGGCGCTGGGAATGGGGCTGAGCTGCATCTGCACTGTCCACACAGCCTCCGTGCGCCCACTGCCTAAATCTGTTTCTCTGCCCTTGCTGCTGTGTCCACTTGCTGCTCGTTCAGATGGGCCTCACGACAATCTACGAGTGGGCAGATGCGAAGTACAAGGCTAAGAACGCGTGAGTGCCACATAAATAAGCGTCGCTGATACAGTATGTGACAACGGATTGGGGTTTGGGTTTGTGGACCTCATCCGCGTGCCGGATCCTGGCTGGATGGGGTTGTTAATACGTATGGTGCTGGACTAAGGACGTATGAATTGCAGGGCTGTTGCCAAGGCCGACATCTATCAATGTGTATTGCGGGGCTGGAGGAACAACAACAAGAACAGCTGTCTTGCTGTTGAGAGACCGTTGTGTCAGTTACGGAAGCTCTCCCTAGGTTCCGTACATACGGTTCCGTACAGCACCATTCACGACATCATCTTTTTGCCATGAATCATTGCTGCTCACCGTCTGCCGGGTTGTAATTTGTGCGCGGCACTTAAAGAGATCCCTCGGCCTTCAGCCTTTCGCCTCCACCGGCATGGTCCCTGTCATTCTTGCCACTCCTGTAATTGTCCACAGCGACAAGGACCTGGTCACCACGCAGTCGAAGTTGGGCTTCAGGGTTACGGGCTTCAAGGTTTGGCAGGCAGACAAGGGCGAGTACTTCGTGGCGGATCGTCATTACGGCAAGGAGTTGACGCCACAGACAATGCCGGCGGCGCTTGCCAAATTTGGCACCAATGGTACGGCGTGCGTGACAGGGAAAGCGGTAGGGTCGCCCGGGATTCCTACGCGCCTGGGCGCACGACGTGTTCATTTTTGTGTGCTTGTGCGTTCCATAGCAGCCGTACAATGATGTCGAGTGAACCTTATTGACTGTCTGGCTTGCGCTGCCTACCGGGTCACCCTCCACCAGGTCTGGTGTCGCCGTTTGACGTGTACTGTGGATCCAAAGGGGCGGTGGCGCAGATCCACGCATTGAAAAAATGGTTTGAGACGCAGCAAAGTCTGCTGTTTTTCGCAGCGAGCGTCCTCATTGTGTACGAGGGCGCAGCCACCCGGGCGGAGGATGTTAATGTGGCAATCCGCTTCATTGACTTCGCGCACACGTTTCCGAGCAAGGGCAATCGGGACGACAACGTGCTCGCGGGGATTACGAGATTGGCGGAATTGCTTCAGCGTGTTGGCGAGGGCGATACACAATAGGCTTGAACACGCAGATCTCCGAGATCCTGCGAATTATTATTGTTTGTAAGCGGGTCTCGGTCTTGCTCCCGCATTCGTGAATGCTGCCTGTTACCTGAATGGACTTGTTAAGGCTCAGGAAGCTTGAGCTAGAGCTAAGCAGGATAGGATACTTGCAGTTCCCGGTGCGATTTCAATCCCGAACATGGGGCTTGAGCAATCGTGCCTGGCTTGCACCATAGGTGGCCTTGGAAGAAAACCTGTGAATGCAGAAGGCAAGCCTGATCCTGTGATGCAACGGTGCGGTGTGTTCAACGCCGTTCTGCTATTTGCCAGCTTTTACATCAGCGTTTACATGGCACCGTGACAGGTGTATGCCGTAGCCGCACGTGCAGGTACAACGCAATTTCTAAGTTTCGTAATTTGGTTGTTTCAAGGCGCTGATTGAGGTGCAGTCATCGCTTCCATTGTGCCCTGTGAATTCACGCAATAATGAGCGGCTGACCTCCGCTGCAGAGACGCTTTCAGGTTTCGTTTGAGAAAGGCACATGGACACACCGCTCACATGATGAAGATGATGGAGCGGCGCACAAACTGAGCAGCGTTGTATTCTGCACACCCCCACACATCTGTACACACCTTGCGCCTTTCTCCCATGCGTAGCCAGGGGAGGTGCGTAGCTGTCTTGTCAATGGCAGCAACTCACCGCTACGTACCCTCCCTAAGGTGAAACAGTAACAACGCTAACAACTGAACAAAACCGTATAACATAATGGCTTCTTGGCTTGTGCTCTTTGATAGCTGTTGGTCTATGAACGGACTCTTGTATCATTACCATTCTAACTCTGAAACCCTTCCATCTTGACGTCCAACCAAAGTATGAATGCGTGAAATATTATGAACTGGCTTCCGTAGCATCGCTGAGCTTAACAATACTACCCCTTAGCATTCCCCAGCGGCATACAACTCGCCGATTGACCAACGAAACTAATTCGCCAATAGACCTGGAAGTTACCGCACAAGCTAATCGGCCGCAACGTGTGAAACTCTGTCATCACCAACGAAAACACGGTATGTAAAAAACCCTCCAGGCAACTGGGCTGTACTCCGTGTCCCTTTGCCGTCACATTAATCCGGACCGGAAACGTAAGACTTGCTGTCTTGAAAAGTGGAGGAGGGGACATCAAGTTGGTGTTGGCTTGTGGGATCGTGTATGATTAGCTTCAGGGCAGGGGTCAGGCAGGCTAGGGCCCGAGGCAAATGCAATTGTGACATGGTTTTAGGAGCTGGGTCGGTTTGCTTGTTGAAAACTCCAGGGTCAAAACGTCCAAAGTCTATGCGTTTCTGCAGGGCGGGTTTCGTAATATTTCTCATTGTCGGTAGGGTTTAGCAGCTTGTGAGCAACTGGTCAGCTAAGTGGCCGTACAAGAGGGATGGTGGGTAGCTAGGGCCCTGTTGTAGGTGTGGAACTTTGGATAGGTATCCATGAAGACTTCTGACCGCAGTCGAATATTTGCTGTCATGCTACATCGTATGTGCACGTGGGCAGATGCCTCACGTTGGTTCCCGCTGTGTTCTAGAGGTGACTAAGTCAACTTGCAAGACATGTACAGCATAAGCAGCTGCTTCCCATCATCGTAAAAGTCCAGAAGGCTGGTTCAAAGTCAACAATGCTGGAACACACTTGGTTTTGTAGGCTTGCGCGTGCTAGCATAATGGAGCGCGTCCTTGATTGTCTAGTCATTAGCAAAGCAGGTTCTTGTCTCAAACGAAATCCAGAAATTGTGGTGAAACAGCCTGACCCATAAACTTTCTCTTGATTGCTCGAGTTAGTGTGGTACGTCGGCGTGCAGCCTACTCGTATCTACCACTTCTCGATCGTATTGTCGATATTCCATTTATTTTCGAGGGTCATGCAAGTGGCCAATACAACGACATGGACTCGCACCTGTGCCTGGTGGGGTAGTCATCGGGCTAATGGACTGCGATGTGCCAATGCGCTGTCGCGAAGTGGCCGGGCCACACGGTTATACATTACACTTAAATCTCATTCCATGAGCCGGGTTGCCATCATCGGCTCCGCGACAAGTCGCTGCGCAGCGGGGTCTTCAATATTGGCTACCGGTACAGCTTCTACGACACCGTCGAACGAGGGGCTCGCAGCATCTGGGCTGTACGGCGTCCCCGGATTACGCGCCCCAGAAGACATCATTGATCTTGCTGCTGAAATCGTGATGCACTGTCAGGAGCTGCAGCTGTGCCTAGACCTGCTTGAAGGTAAAGGACTGGGGGCACGTGGAGGAAGAATGGTCCAGTGACGCCATCCCTTCGAAAAGCCATTAAGCCACCGGCGCAGCAAGATAGCAGTGGAGACGAATACCCGCAACAGAATTGACTTTGTCATTTTATCATTTTATCATTTTGCCCCAGAATATATTAACAGGCATTCCGAGCCAGGTGTGTGTTTAGCTGTTGATTCCGTCCTCTTTGAGGCTTCGCACGATGAAAACCTCATCGCGTCCTTACCCTGTCACACTGAGCAGATGGACCTGGCGGCGATCTTGGCTTGTTGCATGGTGGCAGCCGATACCGTTCCTTGAAACTAAATTGTCCAGCCTCAAAGGCGCGGAGAGGAGCGGAAACTGAAGCGGTCAGAGACGCAGAAGCAGCCGGTGCAGGGGAGTCAGCATCGGCGCTGATTCGGCGGCATCATGAGGCGGTCAGTTGGCTCAGGCCTCTAGCCGAGCATTGCGCCAGGCACCACGTGGATCGGGGCTGGCGAGGAGCGGCCGACAGGGCAGTACAGGCGCTGCAGGTGTGGCCAGGGGAGTTGGGGTATTTGGATAAGGCCCCCGCCGCCACTTCATCTCTTCCTTATGACAATCACAAGGGTTTTACCCAAACAGTGCAGGGGACGTTCAGTCCAACCAGCAGGGATGAGGGAAGAGATGAGGGGGGGAGATGATTTCGGAGCACAGGAGTGACCCCCGAGCCAGATTGAATCCACTGCAGCTGTGTTTAGGACTCCAGGCTGTCTGTCTACACGCAGGCGGTGGAGGAGCTGCTGGCGTGCAGGTTAGCGGCCCACCCAAAATGGAGTCAGCAGTTGGCAACGGGGGACCCTTCACCACCATCTGCGCTCGGCGTCACGGCTTGTGGAGGTGCGGAGCATACCGGCACCCGCGCACACGGGGACGACATGAAGGGAAATACGGAAATACGTGCAGTCGGCAATGATACCGTTGCGAGCTGGACACAGGCCGTGGAAGAGCAGCTGCGCAGCGATGTAGGGGCAATTCAAGAGGAGTCCAACAGACCGCCACTAGTTTCGGAGGCGGTATCGCGTGCGGCGGCGTTGTCAGAGGAGGACCGGCAAGAGTATCGTGATCTGGAGCAGCTGGAGCAGCAGTTATTGGCAGCGTTTCGGGCTGCACTGGCCGACCCACAGATCAACCCCGTGCCGCTGATTGTTCTGCACCACAGTGAGGTGCAGGGCGACTCGTTGTTGGAGCGCCACGTCACGCCTGCGACGAAGGCGGAAGTGGAGGAGGCGCGGGTCCGCAGAAGCATAAAAGTGCCGTTGGTGCTCTCGCCGAGTGCTGAGCAGGGGGACGGCAGCAGCGGTGGGCTCGCCGCCGGGAGCGAGGGAAGGGAGGCGGTACAGGGGAACGGAGCAGCAGTGGCTGAGGTGGAGCTGGGTCCCGTGGCAGCGGCCACACGCCGAGCTGCTCGTACCCGAGGTGAAGCGCAAGGGTGGGCCGGTCGACGGCGCTATTACACAAACGCCCCGGGGAGTGATTTGCTGAAAGCAGGGTCAGGGGGGCGGAGGAGCGATGAGTACACCATTACGAAGTGGATGTTGGGGAGACTACTGGCTCAAGTCGGCTCAAGCTACTCGCCGGAACAAACCGTTTTGGATCTTGTGCCCGTGATACTTTTTACGAGTTGCTGTTCCGGCCTCGTCACATTTTTCCTTCCTTTCTCTCTCTTCGGGATTCTCCACTAGGGTGTGAGATTGGTTTCCTGTTTGCACCCTTGACACCTTGCCGCCTTGCCGCCTTGCCGCCTTGCCGCCTGCCAATGGCCCTACTCGGCGGAACGGCGACCGTGGTGGCAGACGGCCGGCTTTGGTCCCTCCGTCTGACGGGCCCACTCACCTCACTGCTACTGACGGACCACCCCAGCAGTGAAGTGCGCCGCGCGGTGCATGCGGTGACCCATGGGTCACAGGCCGCCGCTACATTGAACCTCATGGACGTGTTGCGGACGCTGCGCGATCACCTGGCGGCCTGCCTCCATCAGCCTTCATACGCCCACCTCAAACTGGCAGGCTCTGTCGCAGGTAGGGCCGGGGTCCTTTGGCTCTTGGCAGGATGCGGTTGAGTCTTCCAGGCTAGCTTCCAGGTGCCCGAGATTGGCTCAAAGATTGACTCGAAGAAGCGGGTTTGTTGGAGGGGGGGATGCCGGAGTAAATGACAAACATGGAAGGATGAAGGAGGGGCAAGTCTCAGCATGCGGGTCTTTCCCATGCGCTCATCAGGGTGGCTCGGTGCTTGTCGGGATTAGAGTCACCCGGGTCTGCTGGATGCCGACAGGGAGCGCCCTCCCCCTCTCTCCCCGGACGCGATGCATCGGGGATGAAACACATTGGCCGTCACATGATCTGCCTTCCTTTCAGCTCAAATCCAATGCTTCTGCGTTCCTCCCTGTCTACTTGCGTATATCCCTAGCCGATCCGCGGGTTGCTCTATCGCTGCTGGCCGACATCCTGTCCGCGGTGCGGCCGCTGGCTGACGAGGAGGTGGCGGGCATGCAGCGGTTGCTGATGGAGCAACAACTTCCAGGCGAGGAACAGGAGGAGGAGGATGAAGAGGAGAAGGTGGAGGAGGAGGAGGACGAAGGAGGACGCCCGGCGGGTGTGTACGATCCCCTTGACCTGCGGGGCAGTATCGACTTTCTCAAGTACGTGTTCATGTTCTTGTTCGTCTAAGCATGTTGCTAGTGTTGAGATGAGCGATACATGTATAAGAGGATCAGAGGGAGGAAAGAAGTAATACCGCCGAGGGCGAGGGCGGGGCGTTTTCCGTGCTAACGGCTAGCGTCGAGAGATTTACACCACTCTCTTCGTGGCGTCTGTACGTCGTTTTAGGAACTCTTTGCCCAATAACGATCGCGCCAGCGACCTGCAGTGTTGAATGGATGTGCACTGTTCGGGTGTTCGGGTGAGGAGGTAGGTGAGCTTCCACGTCTAGGCAACGGCTGTAACCAGCCGTGTAGCCAGCCCCAAACTGGCCGAACCGGAGGAAACGATGCCCATATCGACATACATACACACACATACACACACAATACACACATACACAACCCCGCCTCATGATTACCAACCCAGATGTCCGCACCTGCGTATTGCCCTGACAGGGCAGCACATGGGGAATCACCGCTGAGTGTGGGGAAGTGGCGCGAGTTGGCGCTGTACTTCACAATTGATGGGTTGGTTGCAGGTAGGCTTGCACCTGCTCCCTGGACTGTGGGGATGTGAAGGATGTGAGGGTAGAACCCGATCTCGAGGTACCTGGCCGCCCTCATGGACGGCGAGATCTGGGGGGGCATGGGGAGCCAAGTAGCACATGAGGCAGAGGTTATGGCGGGGGGCTTGACAGCGGCGAGGGAGCGAAGAATGATACGGAAGGTGGGGGAGGAAACTCGGGCGCCAAAGACTAAGGAGGTGGCTGAGGCGAGACAATTTTGGGGGTTTTGTACCACCCCCGCACACACACATCCAACTGTCCCAGCACATCCAGCCGTATACGCAGAAGGCTTTTTCTGTTAAGGTGTCAGTAGCGGTAATCCCCATCTTGGCAGCGAAATAAGTCCAGGTGGGAACGAACACACGCCCTGCCTCGTCACATCGCCCCCGTCTCCCCTCGGCTGATCTCGGCTGATCGTTATCGCCTTCCCTCCATCCCTCTCTCCCACCCTCCCAATCCCTCCCTCCCGCCAGGTCTCAGCCGCCAGTTATCGTACATGTTGGGTGTCGAGCTGCGTGCGTCTAACCCCCATCCCAGCGAGCTGTGGAATCCGGAGAACATTCTACGCCTGGAGCTACGGGAGACTGGCGGCAGTGGCAGCAGCTATAACGCCAGCAGTAGCAGAAGTTATAGCCGCGGCAACAGCGAGAGCAGTACGAGTGGTGGTACGGATCGCCCAGGGGAGCTCGTGGGCGTGGTGTACGTGTATTTCGATTCGGGCTGCGATATGCCGTATACTGTCCTTGTCAGGTGCGGGGACGACCTGCCATTCCCAGACGGGGATTGCGATAGCCAGATTTGTGACCCAGGGGTTACAAGTAGAGGGGGGCATTGGGTAGGAAGCTGCCGTAAGGGTTTTGTTGATAGACTCAATGGATACGAGTGCAGGGGTAACGAAGACTTAAACCGAGGGGGGTCGTGACAGTGATGTCAACCTAGGCTACATGCAGAGTGGGATGAAGGAGGAGAGTCGAAACATTTATGCTGCACGGCGTCACAACCACCTAGGTGCCTTGCCAACGTTCCCACATCCGGCGTGCTTGTGTCTCCCGATTTCTGTTAAGGTACATAACATTGGGGTGTTCTTTTACTAGGGGCTGCCGCATTACGTTATTCTCTTACGGACGCTCTGGCGTATGATGATGTGGGCAGGAGGCCAGGGCCCGCGGACGGGACCACAAATTCGCGGGGTCGTAACCCCCAAACCGCCTCCCACCTACCCGTCTCCTTAGCCATGCACCTCACCAAGTAATGCCGAATGCAACCCTGGCCGACCGACTGACCGCCCGCCGACTTGCCGCGAGT
The DNA here is from genome assembly GCA_030268105.1 of Volvox africanus. Taxonomy (NCBI): domain Eukaryota; kingdom Viridiplantae; phylum Chlorophyta; class Chlorophyceae; order Chlamydomonadales; family Volvocaceae; genus Volvox; species Volvox africanus. Next base: position 1,681,388 of record BSDZ01000089.1, on the reverse strand, counting down.
TCAGGCATGGGTGTGAGGGGTACGACGGAGGCAGCTCAGCGCCCTGGCTCCCCGGCGCCCCGGCTGATGACGAACCCACCACATCCAATAAGGATATGACGTTGGTCACACAGCATCAGGAACAGCAACAGCACGTGGAAGAGCGACACGAAGAGGGCCGGGATCTGGGGGCCCTATCTACACCGCATTCAGTTGCCTGCGCCCCGCACGTAGCAATACATCTGCCGGTTGGCCAGGTCACCCAGGGGGCAGGCGGCTACCTGGTTCCGGAGCATCCGGGCTTTATCCGTACGCTGGCACACGAGCTGGGCCATGCGCTGCATTACATCATGTCATATAGGTACGTCCGTCGCCGCCCGCTCTTCCCCGTCCGCTCCGGACCCCGATCGGCTAACCCCTGGGTCGGCACTGCCTGATAACAGCGGTACGTTGCCCCTCATCTGCGCTCTCGGATCTCCTTCCTCCGGACACCTTCTCGGGAGCCCTAGGGCTTTGTGGTGCCGGGACCCACAGGTTTCATTTGGTATTCCTTTGGGTTTTAGGATCATACGGTTCCATTTCCCATTCGATGTTGTGATGGGGGGAAGGACATAGACATATAACACCTGCTAGATCTTTGTTACACACGTACTGGTGTTGCGCAACGGCCAGGTTGCGGTAATCTCCCCCCCTCTCTCCCGTAATTCGTAGACTCTTCCATTCTGGGATGGTGTTTCACGTCGATTTGCTCATTCACATTCATATTCGTATTTCACCTCGTGTGACCGCATAATGGCGCTCGTGGGACTCCCCAGCCGAATCCGCTGCCTCCTTATGTGCCGTACAGGCTTCCATGCACGGTACCGCAGCCCGATGTCTCATCTTTGCCCCGTAATGGGCTATGGGGCTTACGGGGTGCTCCGGAAAGCCCATAGCTCCAACCCCAGCGCTCAGATGACCTGATCATGTGAGGCAATATTGTATCACTCTCTGGTCAATGCCTGGTCAATGTCTTTGATGCGTTGTAAGGCGGTATGCTTCCCTCTCCGCTGGGCCCCCCCTTGCCTCGCTACCGCTCCTCTCCCCCCGCCCGCCAGCCCCGGATTCTTACCGGAAAGTAACGCCTGCTACAGCTCCACTGACTTCCTCGAGTTAGTGTCGCACATTGTGGAGCGGTGGGTTGCCGACCCGTGGGTCCTCTCAAGGCTCTCCTGCCATGCGCTCAGGTAGGGCGTCACCTTCGGAAACTGGTCTGCGGTCAGGCCCCGCCGCGAATGAGTTGTACACGTATGATTGAAGGGCGGCCACCTGGCTGCGGGTGATCACATTTGGTGAGCCTCTTGATGACTGTATTTGCCAAATGTGTATTTGAATTAATAGAGATGGATCCTATGGACAAAATCAACAAATTCAGAATGGGCTTCTTTCAATTTTCTTTTGGATTTAGGGGCTTGTGTGTTGTCCTAAGAGACATAAAAACCTTGGAGTGGCAAAACTATATCCTGTTTATATAATTACATAAGCCGTATTAAAATTTACATTTTAAAAATATCATCCTTTTCCTAATTATTTTTGTGGTTTTTCTCATGTGAATAAGAGGCGCAAGGCGCACCTTCAAACCTGAGCAGGGTCCTCAGAGCTATCGATCTGTGACTTCATGTGCATGATCCACATTGAACCCTGAAGTCCTCCCTTCCCCTTCCTTCCCCTTCCTTCCCCTTCCTTCCCCTTCCTTCCCCTTCCTTCCCCTTCCTTCCCCGCACAGCGGCACAAGTTTGCCGCCTCGGCGTTGCGCCGCTGTGGCTGCTGCAGCCGCCCGTCAAACCATGTGGCTGGAGGTGCAGCAGCACACCTTGGCAGCTGCCGCCGACCTGCTCATGCATTTGAATGGCAACGTCGACGTACAACGGTTGCAGTTGTTGGGGGAGCCGCAACCCCCGCCGACACCGCCGACACCTCTACCCGAGCCATCGTCTCCGCCACCAGTATCATCGGCTGCGGCGGCGATAGCAGTACCGACGTCAGCCGCAGCGTCACCGGCGCCGCTACACGAGCTGCAGTCCATCCGCACCTCAGAACTGGTTTCGGCACTGTGGGCGATGCACTCCTCGCTTCCCGGCGGCGCCTTCCAGCCCACCCGGGGGTTTATGGCACTGCTGCCGGGCTTTTTGTATAACGGCGCCGCTATGTACGCCTACCCCGCCGCACAGCTGGTGGCGGCGGCCGTATGGGAGCGCCATTTTGCCCGGACAGCGGCGCCGGCTGGTAGTCCCCTGGAGTCATCGGCGGCGGTGAGGTTTGGGCGCCTGTTGCGTCAGGAGTTGCTGCAAGCGGGTGATCCCAGCAGCGCGGCAGCTGTACTGGAGGCGTTTCTGGGCCCGGGGTGCGTACGGCGTGTGCGGTTGGGGAGGAAGGAGGCAGAGGAGGAGCAGCTCGAGGAGCGGATGTCAACGCGCGGCGGTGGCGACCAGTTGACGGGTGCTGGTGCGAGTGTCGGAAGGTGGTGTGGTGTGATCCCGGATTTGGCACATAACGCCTTTCAAGGAGTGGACCTGCTGATGTTCTGATAAATTCAGGAACCAGTACTTTATCCGTCTGGAGTTTGTGGCGGATGTTGGAATGGTCCTTTGTATGCGGGGCAGGAGGATACGGGGCACGGCTTTGCTTCGTTGGCTACCCACGAAATTCGGCAACGGAGCCCTCCACATTCCGCTATTAGGACCGGCCTCTCATATGCTATAAGTCAGGTCTGTATCCATGTATAAGGCGCCGGCCTTTCGCCAGGCCGAAATGCGCCAGGCCGAATATGCTTCTGGGAAAGCACCGTCTCCCGTCCTTCGAGGAGTCAACCTCCAGGAAGATATGGATGCAGCCGGTTGCGCTCGAGCATGGTGGTGCAGATGGCATCGAAGCGGCATTAGCGTAGGCTTTATGATACAGGTGCTCACGAGACGCGGACTGGCAGAGAACTCGATACGGCACTGATTCATGGTCATGTGATTCGTTTCCAATCAACGAAGTGCTTAAAGGCGCACCAGAAATTATAATCAGCTACTTCCGCGGCGTCGCCACTAACGGCACCCCGATTACTTCCTGCATGTACCCAACCCACACGGCGCGCTGCCGAAATGCCCATCTTAACCGCTTTTGATGCATGGAAGGACACGTACCAGACACAAATCAGCAAGTTAGCTCCCGATTTGCTTTAACGGCCAACCGCCCCTGCCCCACTCCCTCCCGGTATCATCATGCGATGTTGGTTTTGTCACCAGATTACATTTAGGTACCTAGGCAGGTAGGTTTCATTTACGACCTCGATGCCACATGTTCGCTCCCTCGCACGTCGATAGATTGTACAGTTGAACAGACCGACGAGCACTGCCCGCAGGAGCACTCCCTGGAGTCTCCTTCGCCCAATCAATTCCCCTGCCACCAACTAGCGCAAACTTGGATTTGAGTTTTGCCTATGATACATAAAATCGCGTGCCTCCAGCTTCTCTCCCCTCCAACCTTACATCCTGGACAACGGCCTCGATCTGAACACCGTCTCCTCGTTCCCCCGCCCCTGCGTCACCTCCCCCTCCTCCAACGCTCCAACTTCCGGCGCTGGCCGCGCCCCATGCTCCCGCATCCACGCCAGCAGCGCTTGCACACTGTCCTCCCACTCGGGCCCGTGCAGCAACTCATGGTACCCGCCCTCCACGCTGCGAAACACCCGGTCAACACTGGACACCCCGCCCGGGCCCTCTACGAACCGCCGCGACGCGGCTGCGTTGGTGACGGCGTCACTGGTGCCGTGGCATACGTAGACCGGCAGCCGAAGCTCAAAGGCCCGTCGGCGGATCTCCGCAAAGCCACGGAGGAGCTCGTTGGCGGTGCGGGCGCGCACGGGACCCACCGTGTTGAGTGGGTCTGACACGTACTCGGCCACCAACGCCGGGTCGCTGCTCAGGTTCTCGGGGCGCACAGCGGGCACCACACGCGCGTGGGGGATGAGGAATGACAGCAGGGTGCCCACGGCTGCTTGCGCCCTGATATGTGCGGGGAATGCAGGGAAGAAGCAGATCAGGAGGGCGGCGGGATGGGCTGGTGCGGTATTGAACCAGCGGAATCATGGGCTGTGGGGACCGCGTGCGATGTGCTTTCGGGAATATCGTTGCGCTGTGCGTCATCGTGGGGTGAGCGGTTATAAGAAGACGGATCTGAAATGGGAATGGAGGCGACAGAGAGGCGGCAACGGAAAGTGTCACCAGATGTCAACCTGCACTAGGTGGCTTGCGAACACAGCTCCCCTAAGCGAGGGCTCTCGCACGGAGATATGCCCCCCGCATCTTCCCGGAAGACCCAGCGTAAACCCTTGCCTTCAAGACAAGATCACGCCGGGCACCACCCAGATCCCATGGATCACATCTTTGGTGGGACTGCCATCACATCTGAAGCAGCAGCCCTATAAATAGCTATTTTAATCAACATTGCTTGCCGCCTCAGCTCCGCTTCCACAAACGCTTGTTCCCATTTCCATTTTTTAGTGCAGCGTGAGCTGAAACGATCAACGCTGTCTTAAGACGCTTCGCCTTCCTTTTACCCTGACCTAATTAGGTTTATCGCGATCCACGCACGGTTCTGGTTTCAACCATCATCCGTGAATTGCACTTCAACCCCCAATCTCCCTTCATCCTTTGCAGTATTCTGCCAACCACATCATGTTTTTGGCGGCCACGTCTATGTTCGTGATTTCCTCTTAATCCAGTCCTACAACTCCAGTCTGTTGCCTAAACCGCCCGACCCCAGCCACCTGAGGACCGGGGTCCACTCCACGTCCAGAGCCGGCGAGTGCAGCATAAGCCCCGCTAGCTGGTCCTGCCGCTGTAGACACACTAAAGATGCCACTAATCCTCCCATGCTGTGGCCCAGGAGGAACACGGGCGGCCGGCACGCGCGGGGCTGCGGGGCTGCTTGATGCCCGCCACCGATTAGCTCTGCGGGGCTCCTAGGTGGCAGCTCAGGTGGGAGCAGCACACGGTCCATGAAGTCGCTGAGGTCCTGCACCTGGAGGGATGCTTCAGGGTGGGCGAGAGGACTACGTTTTTTACCCGGCAGGGTCCAAACACGGTGGCAATCGGGATGATACCGCATGTTACCGAGCATGAAGCCGAACGTGGTGGGTTAGGCATCGAGGCCCGGGCGTTCCCGGCCCCCGGGGCCCTGGGCGCGGCCTCGGTCCCCAGGAAGCTCCGGGCCCCCAGGGTGCCCGGCCCCACCCCGCCCCGGGGACCCTGGCACCCGGGCCCGCAGGCCGCCCGTCGGTGATCTTATGGAGGAATGAGTTGAGGCCCACAAAAGAGTTGAGAGCAGATGGGAAGGCCTTAGCGATCCTCTTAAAATCAACTACATTACACCGAACGGTTGTCAAGGTGATGCCCGAAGGCATATGGAAGTACCATTCCTAGCATTGGCGTAAGTCCCATGCGATAACATGTCCCCGAAGGTGCACAAACACGGTTTCCATCGCAAATCCCCGAGTAATTAAGATTTCCACAATTGGTGGGTAGCGAGAAGCGTTACTACGCACCAGATGCGCGTACGAATCAACTAGGGCCCGGCTGTCCGCCGCCAGCGGCTCCGACTTGCCGTGCCCATGTGCATCGAACGTATGGACCGCTATGCCTTGCTCAGCCAGGTACCTACACACTGTTGAAGGGAGGGCGTAGATCATATGGTAACCTCGTCGAATAAGGAGAGCCATGACGTCCCCTAGGCCCCAGCGAGAGCACCAGCTTGCTTCAGTTCGCTTCACCTTTATCATACCGTCCACAGTGCTCTGCAAGGCCATGGTGTAAGAAGAGGATTGCTTGTGGCGGCTGTCTTGTCGGAGAGTACGTCAGTGTGTGGAGTCTCTGGTTTCTTCGGTTTAAGAAGTTACCAGGTATACCACACCCTGAACGACCTTTTAAATCCACCATGGAAAAGCTGGTTAAACAAAGAAAAACTAAATATCGAAGTTCTCGTGAAGTCGCGGTGAGTGGGAAGCCGGTCTACAAAGCCTTTACGGTGCAACCGACAGTTAATTCATGTTCCAAAACGTACAAGTCTCAAAAAACTCCCATGTAAAGACCACCTACGTAAAGAAAGGGCGAATCCTGCGTAAGAATATAACGCCTCCTACTGCAGAGTTTTCAAGTAAACTTTTAAGAGCTGACTCGGACTCTTGTCGTATGGCTCTTTCCGTCTGCCATGAGCTGCGCTGTCTCATGAATGTATATTTGTTCCAATTGAGTTAACTTCCATAAATCCTTACATTGCGAAAATCAACATCGTCGAAAACGCCTGCATTTTTGCCACCTCGCAAGTTCGTTTCTTCATGGCTGGCAACGATTTCATCGCGTCTGACGCTTTCGGAGACTTCTTCTTTTTTGGTGAGCTATTAAGCTTTGTGACGGATTGGGAGTCATCCTGGGCGTCCAGTTGGGAGTCCGGGACGTTATGGCGCGGGCATTTCGTAGGCACCCTGACGGTGCAATTGGATTTATATAGCCATGTAATTTGTTGTCCTTTGTATTTCCAATCTTATGTGGGCGCCAGGGTGGATGCGCTGTTGGAAGCACCTCCGAAGGGTGCAGCTCCCTGCTGCATCGTGTCTTGCATGGTTGAATAACACCTCTCAAACTGACCTCAGGATCGTCCACTCCGTCATCCGAGCCTGATGTTTCGCGAAGCTCGGCTGAGAGTCCAAGCCGTACAAACGCCGCTGTCTTCATGTTTCCAGTACGCAGCAGGGTCGCCCCAACTAATAAGCAGCTTATATGTACATCTTCTGTGGATTCTAGTCACTCTGTGCGTCTGGACTCAGCCGCGGACGCAACCGCTACCCTCGTTCTCCGCGCGCCCAAGCAGGAAACTGACCGCACCTGCAAGGAAGGACCAAACAGCGACGACGTGGCCATCAATATAAGCCGTACTCTGGCCAAATCTGAAATGCAGCCGGGTGGTGAATACGGACGCTTAAGGTCTGCGTCTTTGGACACTGGAAACACTCTAAACAACCGCGACCAGTGCCGCCCGCCAGACAGCCCGGTGCCTAGAGCCGGGGATGGAAAGAAGAGAACATCGCTTCCATTATCACCTCACCAAGAGAATCCTTGGCCTCACATGGCGCCTCACCGCAGTGGCAGCAATGGGGGCAGCAGCGGGGGTGGGGGCACAGCAGGTGCCAATCATTGCCATAACCATCACTACCATTACCATCACCATAACGGCTGGCACAGCACCGAGTGGTGGCGGAGCTTTAGCAGCTCCCGTCTGAACGAGATGACAACGGAGGAGCCCGACAAGCGCTCTGCCGAAATGCGCAAAGTCCCTTACACTGGCGGTGCCGAACCCATGTATGTGTTGGTGCATGGTAGCGATCCGGAAAAGTCGGACTGAGGTAACGGCTGTACAGATATGGCAAAACTGTTAGAAGGCAGCAGGGGGCTTTTGAGCGGCTTAAATGTACCTCGGGTGCATCTGGTTTGGAAGGGGTATTGTACGGCATGGTCAGCACCTCTGTAGTACCTCTCTACGTAGTAGTTGGCATGTGGGAAGAAAATCTGTTTACCCTGAAATGAAAGTGCTTTCCTTTAGAGAGAACGATGCGTCTGCTTAATGCATGCTTCTGATGCTAACATGTCGCTGTGGCGTATACTTAGCCAATTTACCTGAAACCATCAGGCACTGTCCATCGTGAAACCCGATACTATTGGCCATAGTCCTTGATTGGAGAGGCATTATGGGGTTTTTTAGCGGTGGGGTTCTCTGCATTGTTGTGCGCAAACCAATTTAATTCTTGGTGTGGATAGTCGCGTGGCATGTGCATAGCTTTTTCTAGCGGTGTGGTGTGTGTAGGTGTGCTGATAATGGCCGCTGGCTCAATAGGGGTTCACATAGAGTATTGGTGGAATGCGGACAGACGATATTTACCTAGCCCAGCCCTCACCCAGCTTAGGGACTGGGCATAGGAGCTGCCTCCGCATAACCTGTGCTGGCTCGTGCATAACAGGCAATTACCTGCACACAATTTTAAAACTTCAAGCTATAATGTAATTGCCAGGCAAAGGCCTATATGCCTCGTCCGGCCCTCCTGTGTCAGCTTGGTTCGTACACGCTTGGTCCGTCATTATTAGTAGGCTGTCAGAAATTTCTCTCCGAAGGATGATATTAGCTATTGCCAAAAGTTATTTCAATAGCGCACTTGTTATGGTGCACATGCAATATGCTGCATCGTCGCTGCAGCCCCATTCAGCGAAGCCGTTATGCTTGTAATAAATTCCTGAATATTTGTGCTCAGGCTTTCAGGGATGACAGCGTTGGGACAACGGTGCGATACTTGTAGACCTGCTTGTTAGCTACTGGAAAGCGCGGAAATCGTCATGCTATTTTAGCAACATATCGTAGGATCATGTGACGCGGCGAAATATTCTCCTGGGCTGGGCGGCGCTTGGAGCTACCGCCCCAGCGAAGTCGGTGACCTTGGAGGAAGTGACACCGGAGACGGTCGCTGGTGGCCTCAGCCTCCTGCCTCCCAGGCAAGCGTGACGTTCAATTCCGTTTCTCCCCGCGTAACAGCATCATACCGGGATAAGGGATCCATGTTTTTGCGTCCGCAGGGAAGCAGCTGTAGTATCGTTGTTCGCACGCAACACATACTCCATCGCCAATATCGTAGATGTAGCGCTCCAGGTGGGAATTCCCTGAGCTTATTCAACCCTGCAATATCTGGGACGGGCCAACCATAGTAACAATACCGCGTCGTCCTAATTATCGATTCCCAGGGTTTGCTAATTCGCAGGGACGCACAGCAGCTAGTCCAGAAGTGGACGTACCGGAGGGCAATGGGACGGGTGAGTACGAGTGGACCAGAGGGTAAAGGGTAGTATATGCGACCTGCCTAGTACTGCTGTAGTGCCATGTCATAATGTACGGGAGTTATAACCCTTAAACTGGAGCTATCTCCACATTATTGATCCACATTTTCATTGCCAGTGCACGCGATGAAAGCAAATTCATATGGAACCGCAACGGATCCTCCTCACCCGCATGCCTTAACTGGTCCAGACCAGCAGCCGGGTATCCTGGGACTCCGACACAGAGCCGATGGGCTCCAGGCCCGCACACGAGGCCCCACAATGGAAGCCTTTTGGCCTGGTTCCTCATGATTGGTTGACCACCAGTGTCGCCGTCTTGAAGATATCTCTGCGTGATCGATTTTTAAGCGACATGTACTCGCTATTCGAGCCCTATGTCACTAAGGTGCTGGTCGGGAGACAACGGCCCTCTTCCCCCCGCACCAGGCCCTGTGCGTGTCCCTCTGCACGGTCATTCTCCTTATGCGGTGTGATGCGACACCCTGCGCCTCCTTCCAGGGTTCGTCTGGGATGATGAGGGCCACGTCGTGACCAACTACCACGTAGTGCTGAACTCCCTGAAGGGGCTGGGGTCCGACCCCGCAGGCCGAGGCGGTGGAGGCGCAGCCGCTCGGCCCAAGGTGGCAAAGGTGCGTGTCCCTCCGTGACCACATGACGACTTATGACTTCCTAATTGTTGCGAAGAACCAAAAAACCTAGTGGTATCTGAGGAGGGATCTGAGGAAGGTGAGGCTCCCGCTCACTGATCTTGCTGCATTTGATGTCTGCTTTTATCACCTACCCAGGACCCTGACTCTCCACCCCGACCCTCACACCACTCATTAATTGTTGTTCTGCCTCTTCCATGGACTAATGGACTGCAGGTGACGTTGCTGAACCCCACCAACGACACCGAACAAACCTTTGACGCGGTGCTGGTAGGCGCAGATCGAACCAGGGACCTCGTGGTGTTGCAGCTAGTGGGTGCCCCGCCTTCGGCACTGCAGCCTGTCCAGTTGGGCAGTAGCGCATCCCTGAGGGTGGGACAACAGTGCCTCGCCATCGGGTGGGTTGTGGCTAAGCTAGCTGCAGCCTAGTAATCTGCCTTAGCGGGGCTAAATGAGCAAACCTAGGAGTTGGCGAAAGAGGGTTCTAGAGGAGAAATGGGTAGATAACCGAAGAGAGCTTATATAGGACCGACAGGACGTACGGCCAGCTGAGGCCCCAGCAAACCGATGCTAGGCTTTGAGTACGTGAGGCGACTTCTTTGAGCTGTTCGTGTGCTTGTTAGCTATATGATGCTTGTTAGCTACAGCCGTCCGGAATCGGTGGAGCCCAGAATGGGCTGCTTAAGGCGAAGACTCAAGGCAAAGACGTCATGGGAGTGCGTGGCTGAGTCGTGGTTATAGCTTCCATCGGGGCTAGGTCTCGAGTACGGCCTCAACGCTGGTATTAAGGCCCGCCTGGGGGCGCTACTTCGGTACCCAGTGCCATCTAGGCCGGAAGTGTCGGGAGTATGCAGGGCTAGCTGACTTCTATGGTCGCTTGCGGGGCCTGTGTGACGAGGGCCTGCACGCAAGGTACCTACGGACATGCCGCCATGATGAGGATGCGCCTCGAGCAGCGATGAAGGGGCAAACAATCAAATCGCCCTCTACATTTGCACTCCGCGTTTCGCTGCATGGACCTCCCCCGTCTTTCTTGTGATGTTGTTTACGACACGCATCAACCCCCCCCCGTGATTTTGTTCCTCCCTTCTGACGTTTGCAGCTTTCGTCCACTCCCTTCACGCCGCTTACCCTAGCATACACACACATGTTGTCGGGCGCGTTCCTTAACAGTTTCCCCGACCTAGTTACCCCTTGCCCTCAGACCCTTCGTGCTTACATAAACGCCGCATGCGCCGTCCCCCGTCCCCCGTCCCCCATCCCCCGTCCCCCATCCCCCGTTCCCGATTCAGAAATCCTTTTGGCTTTGGCCACACCCTGACGAGCGGTGGGTGGACAAGGGGTTCTGGACGGGACGGGACGGGGCGGGATGCACCTCACACGCTGTGTGCAGGGGCGGGGCGGGCGAGAAGAGTGAATGAGGTGGATATAGCAAGCTGTACGGCAAGGAGGGGTGGGGTGCTGCAAAGCCGTGGAGCAAAATGGTTTTGGTGATATGGAATCGAGATGGGGATGATCGCGCCTTTGTGTTCACAAAGGATTCGCCTGTGTTCCCCCTCCTCCCGGAGCCAGCCGTCGCCATCCACCTTTGCACTAGTCAGATCACACTTTATCGCAGCGCTTCTACAGCGGCAGTATCAGGTCTCGGGTATTCGTCTTCTCCTCCCGACCCATCCCGCCTCACCATCCGAAAACCGAAGACTGAGTTGCTAATCTCAACTTCCTGACGCTTCTACCAGCTACCAGCTGTCTGGTTTCCACATTCCCCGCCCTGCTGGATCCGCCACCAGGTGTCATTAGCGCGCTGAATCGAGACATCCGCAGCCAGCTGGGCACCACCATACCCGGCGGCATTCAGACGGGTACGTGGCGCACGTCGCGCCAGGGTGTACGACAGGTATATATATGACATGTACAGCTATATCTTGCGGCAAGGTGGAGGTGCATTCAGATACACGCATATGCGGCACGTGTGTATTATATAAGTACGACATCTATATATATACCACGCGTTCATCATCGTCACCCATGAGAGTTGAGTTTGATCAATGTGACTGTTCAGGCGCTACTGTGACACTTTTAACATGGACGCGTGTACCGCACAGGCTGTCGTTGCGGCTTGATTTTCTGCTAACATCTGCGATTAGTCTAATTGCAAGCATGCCATGATTCACTCGCCGCAGACGCGAGCATCAACCCGGGCAACAGTGGGGGCCCGCTGCTGGACTCGGGGGGTCGGCTAATCGGGGTGAACACAGCCATCTTCACGCCCACCGGCAGCTCAGCGGGTATCGGATTCGCCATTCCGGTCGATATGGTAGGTGCGCCGAGTACACGGAATCCACGGCATTGCGGGCCCCAGCCGCAAAGGGCGCTTCATTTCGCATGCTCTCAGCTAAGGTACTGTGGACAGCGGAGATGGAGCTATGTTTGGGCATCTCTGGGGTAACTGGGGTTTTGTTCCGCATCTGGTGGCCCAGGTGTTTTGGGCACCACGTACACCTAGCTGGTCAATGTTGGTATCCCCATATGCCTGTGTCCGATGTCCAAAGCACTATCATGTCCTGGCCGTGCAAAGCCCTTGGCAGTTCGCCAGCACAAGAGGCGCAGGCGCCTTCCTACGTTACATCCCCGTATTGCCCCCTGTACCTCTCCAGTGCCTTGCTGACTGGCTGGCTGGTTTGTGAATGCTGTGCAGGTGAAGCTCGTGGTTCCGCAGCTCATCCAGAACGGCAAGGTGGTGCGTCCCAGTCTTGATGCACAGGTGTGCACCTTTGTGCGTGTATGTGTATGTGTATGTGTATGTGTATGCGTGTATATATGTCCTGGCAGGGGAGTGGGCCGTTAATTGACATTTCGAGTACGCGCCAAGGAAGGGCGTGCATCAGGTCGTAGCACATTACGGATCTCCCTAGGAATAGTACGTGAGAGGAGCGAACCGGGAAGAGGGAGGGGAGCCACACCTCTATTGTCTTTCCGTGAACTTGTGCATTCGGGCGCCACTTGGGTGCTTAAAACGCGGCATAAAGTAAATGCAGCGGTGGCGGCAAGGGGGCAGCAGTGGTAGGAGTGGGGCAGTAGGGTCACAGGGATTTGGTTGGTGGCATGTCGGTGGCTTGCGGCGATCCAGCAGAAGGGAGGGTCAAGAAATTTGGAATTTAGAGGCGCCCGGAATTTTTTCGCCGCCTGTAGCTCCGCCTGTATTGGTAACACTTCGAAGTCCATACCGCCGTGGTGAGGGGTCCCTCTGCAGCACGCCTTGTCCACCCTCCAGTCCCCCCGTAGAAGGTTCTGAGTGCGGACATTGTTGGCATTTACACCGATTAGCATCACCCATCTGGTTGGGATTCGATTATGCTTTTATGTTTGCCAACATCAGCCTGTCACGCCTGACGCAGATTGCGTCTGACAGTGTCGCCCAGCGGCTCAAGGTGAGCCGGGGGGCCCTCATCCAGACGGTCGCCCCAGGGGGCACGGCGGACAAGGCGGGTCTGCTGCCCACACGCCGCGGACTCTCAGGGATCGTTTTAGGTGGGTGAGCATCACTGAGCGGTGAAATCACCGGCGCAGTCGGAGTCACCCTCTTTTTGTCGAGGGCTGGAAAGAGCCGGGCATCACCGGGTTCAGCTGGATATAGGCCTGAGGGTGCTATTTCTTATCATTTCCCGCCTCTCAGGGTTGCAGGGCCGTCTTAATGTATCAAGGCTACGCCCGTGCATAAGTCTGTTTTACATGCTATGCTTTCGTGATGTCACCGTTCTCCGCTCTATACCCTCCCCGTTGCTTCCACAAAACGTATGGATGTCGATTGCCATATTGGATGCTCCTCGTTGCTGCACGTCACTCCCCTGGCTGGCCTTCCGCAGGTGACGTCATCCAGGTGGTTAATGGTCGCCCGGTGAACAGCGGCGGCGACCTGCTAGCGGCGCTCGACAGCCTGGCTGCGGGGGACACCGTGAAACTGCAGCTCATCCGCAGCACAGATCAGGTGGGGGTGCCTACGCGTGTGCATAGAGCGCCGGCCTACCGAGGATGTTGAAAGCCTGACACAATTTAAGTTAGGGGGCAACATGCACGCGTGTGTTTTGTGTGTGTTTCTGCGTGTTGGAGTGTGTACATGCCGCGCAGACAGGAAAGTTTGCGTGGTGGATGTGAAAGAACCGGACGGATGGATGTTGGGGCAATCTTTGTAGTGCAGGATCACGTCTGCACGGCTTTCAGGTTTCCGTGTCAGGAGGGAGTAATCGATGTTTCAAATTTAAGTCTGTAGGTGGGGCGAGGGGTATGTCCGGGGCATGTTGCCATATCACTAGATTCCGACATCACAGTCGAGCAGAACGCTCAATCTGTGGTCTTTGTCATAGTCATCCATACTCTATACGAGTCATTAGCACGATGGCTATTTGCACAAGCCCTCACATCCGGATGGGTACCCTGGGACTCATAACGGACATCCCAAGACCACGACCCATGCAGTTCAGGAGAAATCGCATACTCGTTCTGTACACAGGCTTGGATGCCCAAACACTTAGTAATAATGTCTGCAAGTCATCCCTTTGCTGGCTACTGAAATTGCTGCACGGGCCAGGAGCACACCCCTCCATTAATTCGCGTAGGCTCATGGTTGATGACCCTCCCTGGCCCCTGGTTTCGGAGATTGCAGGGGCTGCAGGAGGTGGTGCTGTCCGTCGTTCTGGGCGAGGAGAAGTAGGAGTGCGAGGAGACGGACGCATGCATACGTTTCCTTTGCGGAAGATGTGTGAAGAACAGCGGAGAGCATCAATCACGAGCGCGCATATCCGATGGATTTCAGATAAGCCCGCCGTGAGGAAACGTTTTCCTGCTTGCGGGCGCGATCAGGGCGTGATATTTGTTAGCGTTGACAAAGAGAGGTGTGCAGCTATATAGAAATAAATGAGAAAGTCCAATATTGAGGTGAATGTGCCGTAAGGGCGACACTCGGGTGAAGCGGTGGATTGGGCGGTGTATGGAGATAGACGCTGTGATTCAACATCTAACGATAGTTGTATGATTGCTATTGGTTGTTCGGTGTTTATGTAAAATTACATTACATTGTAGTCACTGTAAGATGACCATTACAGGGTAGGGCTCGCCTAAAACAATTTAAAAAGTTTGAAAGCTAAAAGGGTAAAAGCTGATGCAACTGCACAAGCAGTTATACATTTCACAGTTATACATGTCTTGACCCAGAGCCGAATTCCCCAAGGCACTGTCGTCCTGTCATACTCATGAGCCGTATTGTTGCACGTATTTAACTGACGATATTGTTCCTTAAGCATGCGGTCTTGTTCCTCACGCTCAGGGGGCATTGGCTTGACCAGAGGTTACCTGCACCGTCACGCAAGCACTAAACGACCTGAAGGTAACTAACACTTATTGAGTTGTCCGCTTTATAAGTTGACAGTTTCTGGCAGTCCTTGCTGAGCCGGAAACACGAGCCACTGTATCGCTTTGGGTTGGAGAATATTGGGTTTGGATGTCATCACACAGACGGGTGAGGCGTCCCCCCCCTCTGTGTTGGAAGCTTGTACACTGTATGAGTCGGGTACCCGTCGAGGGATGCCGAGCCACCCAATCCTTCGCCACGCAAGGTATTGCTAAATTTAAAGCGGCGGCAAGATATTAACGTAAACCACATCAGCAGTTGGTTCTGAAGTAAGGTGGGAGTCCATGCACGGCGGGCCACACCTTCACGAAACAGTGTACAAACAACTTGTGGCGTCCACACCAGGAAACCTTACGGTTCTTCCAGGTCCACATAGCTGAACTGCAGCTGGTGTAGCATTATGGTGCCGCTACTAGGGTAGTTCTTGGCGGCTGTGATGAGGCTGCTATGGAGCCCACCTATGGCGCTGTAGAGGGAGGGGTAAACAGGGGGGGGAATGGAATCAGTAAACGTCAGTGGTAAATAGAACATAGGGAATAATGACGTGTTTCTCAGAGCGCGGAAACAAGTCAGCCTTGACAGGCCATGCCACCAGGGCTACCAGTAATGGCAAGTAGTAATTTACACGTGTTCATTCAGGCATGCGAAAATGAGGTCCTGACCCTGCACCGTATGTGCTTTCAACGCAGGCCCCGCATAAGCTTTTTCCGTATTCAGCTGATCGATGAAGACCACCACCACCACTTGTTCAAGCCAGATGTTTGTAACCCTTGGTGAAGCTGTAAATGTGACCATGTCGTGTTTTTTCCATGAACTGGCTGGGCAGCTTAAATGCGTCCCGCTCAATACTCCGGATACCATAAGCCATCAAATTGGGCATGCCACCTGCTGACGGATATGCAGGGAAGGGTGCGATATTATGGGTGAGCTAACCTTTGCCCGCACCCCTCCAGCGCAACCACGCGGCTACACAGGCTACCAACCACAAAAGGCTCCCAACATTTAGAAATAAGGTTCGTACTTGTCGTCAGGAATGAAAAACACAGTCCTTCCGGGCTCTCGTGCTCACATAGGGCCGTGCACCACGTCAGTCACCCCATTTCTTCCCAAACGAAGTCCCTGTAAGGGCAAAGGTTTCCCAGCTCTACTCCTAAGCAGCTCGTGCACGTGCCAGTGCATCCCCGGAAGCACCCGAGAGCACCTCCGAAACCGATGTATATGGTAAATCCTGTCATCGCATCCAAGTGGGGCCCCTGGATGCTCCACTAGGTCCGCTATGATAAAATGTTGGGGTAGAACCGGTGCTACCTATGGGTTCTGGCCTTCCTCCCACCCAGTCGCTTGAGGATGCCCAGCAAATAAGGCCATATCATCGTCCTGCCGCAACTTACACAGCCTAATTTGGATGAAGGCGAAAACATGGAGGGGTACTTCGTCGTCTATAGCTTCTGTTCGTTGTCGGTCGTATTTTTTTGTAGGAGCCTAATTGGGAATCGGCGGGCGCGCCCCAACCAGTACGCTGCAAGTAAGAGCATTAGCTTGCGGCCGCAGCTACACGGTTTCTCACCCTGGTGGATCCAGAAGTAAAACCTTGACAAGTATTGCCGTACGTCTGAAGACGAGCAGTCGGAGTGAGCAGACAATAGTGAAGGTATTTTTAAATACATAATTCGTTTTTACACAAAAAAATCGGATAAACGCGAATCGCAGCCCAAGCAGAAGCCGCAATCCGTTAACTTAAAACATTGCTCCTGATGGTCCGCTTTAAAAATAGGTAGGTATATATGTACTTAGGAAATAAATTATATTACGCCAGAATTCACAAATGGGAACGGCGTGATGCAATTGTCCTGCTTGCTCGCAGATACCTTTTGGCAGAGGTGGCATGGAATGGCGGCACAATTGACGCCTCCTACAGTAAGACGACTACTACTCGACCTTTCACGCACACTCCCGTACACAACCGACCCGACCGCTTGCATCTTTCCCTTCTCCCTGATGCGTTCTCAGATGAGCAAATGCTTTTGCAAGCCTTGCGTGAAAATTTATCACAGAACTTTGGTGATTACGGCCTTGGCACCAACCTTGCCGGACTATTAGGTACGTCATGAGGGAACCAGGTCGCTGCTTCCTCCCGCATCCCCACCAATCACAAGAGGGTCTATGAGGCGTGGGGTTACGAAAGGGTGGGTTGAAAAGCAGCATGTCACACCATTAGTCTTTTCCCTCAGGCCAATCAGGTGTATGCTGATTATCCCGCGGTGCCCTCAGCCTTTGGGCGGACCCATTTTACACCACCCATTTGCCAGGCGATTGACATTGCTGTGCTGACAGACAGCTGCCATATTCCTTCCCTTCATACACGTTCTGCGACGGGCTGAGGGCGAGCCGATTGCGGGAGTACCCCTCCTCCTCTTTGTATCACTTATCACGTGATGCAAACCGCCAGCCGGCGGTGGTATTGTGATGAGCGTACGAAGTCCTACAGCCATCCCGTCCTGGATTCTGGCTCGCGGTGTCTTTCCCCCAAAACAGCACTTTGCATCTTGATCACAACGGATTGTCTTTTCTCTTTTGGTTGAGAAGCTGAGATTTCGTGTTGTGACTTGCATCCGCCGGGTCCGTTGCCAGCTTGATGAAACACTATCCATGGTCCCTACCGTCCCTGTCCAGTTGGAGACATTCCCACCCGGATTTGCCGCCTCCCCTCACTGCTTGCAGCTTTGCCCTGTCCTGAGAACCATCGCCATCCTCTTTGCGGCCGCATTAACGTTTCGATATTGCCCAGCCGGCTGACCCTGAGTGCAACCAACCAGCTGTGACTCGGTCCCCTCACGCCGCCCAACGGCACTTCGCTGTGTGCATGGAGGCACTGATGCCCTCATCCTCCCCTCGCTACCCTACGGACCCATCTCAGTCAAGTACTTCAATCCCTACACGGGGCTGGCCATTGTGCGCTGTGGGACCTCCGAGGTTCAAAGGGTGCGTGGCGGCCAGTAGAGGCGGACTATGGCGCGCGGCATAAAGGAAGTAGTAGGAGTGGGGCAGCAGTGGCAGTAGTGGGCCAACAGGGGCACACAGGGATTTGTTTGGTGGCATGTCGGTGGCTTGCGGCGATACAGCAGAAGGGAGGGGCAACAAAATTGAAATTTAGAGGCGCCCGGAGCTCTGCTCTTGAGTTTTGAGTTTTTTTTGGTTGCATGGCCATTCGCTGGTCTGGCCCCAGCGCCAATCTGGGCCCCGGACGGCAACACGAAGGCACGTGAAACACACGCTTCCTGAACAGTGCGTGTAGTCGTGAAGTGTCGTCCACTTCTGTGCCATTTTGCACTGGGCCTTCCCTTCACCTCCACCTCCATCTCCATCTCCAACCCCACCTCCACCACTTCCTCCATCGGCTTCAATCGTTCATGCTTGCTAACAGATCCATAAACCCACAATAGTGTCGTGTTGATATCCGTACTGTTTTTAAGACGCGCCGTCCTGCCGTACACATGCCACATTCCCGTCTCCCACCGTGTAAGGGCCCCTCCTCAGGTGGTAACGGCACTGGCCTTCACGACCAAAATCAAGCAACGCTCCGCGTGCGTGAGGGTGTTGCGAGTGACAGGTGGGGAAGAGGGCTAAGCGGGTTGCAAACTTGCAGCCCGGGGCGAGGGTGAGCGGCTGGGTGACTGGTCCAGTGCTTGGACTTACGTAGGAGTTGCGTAACTGAATGCAGCTAGAAGTGATTTATTACTGATGGTTGGTTGGGTTGTATCGAGAGCTTCATTTCCCTCGGGGCCAGATACCCTGGTAAAGGCGAGGGAAGGAGGAGGGGAGCGGGGAAAGGGGAAGGGGGGGAGGAGGGGGAAGCTTTGTAGGCGTACTGACAGGGATGCCCTCGCAGGCAGATGGGGCTCCCCTCACCCTCATCCTTCGCCTCTTCAAGCCACCTTCCCACTTGTCCTATTCGCTGTCCCGCTGGTTCACGTCCTCCACCCAAGGCGCCTTGTCTGCCTGCAAGGACGCCGCCATGAGGCTGAGTGAGACAAGGCTAGCGCTGAATGCACTGCCGCAGGAGGGCCCCGTCAGGGCGCAGCTCACCAAGCAGGTTAGATGTGCATGCTTTGGAAATGGCAGCATCAGCAGCGATGGCAATAGTCCTAGTAGAGTTGTTGTGGCATAGTAGTAGTAGAGGCGGCACTGGTGGCTATGTTTCCTCCTACCAAATTGCCCGGTAACACTCATCTATATGGGCCTTATCCAGCCCCCAGTCCTCGTTTCGCAACTCTCTGATCTGGAAGGGAGCCTGGCCGCCCGCTTAGAGCCCCACATGGGCTCCATCACCAAGGTTGGGTTGGGGGGGTTGTGACGGGGGACTGCCGTGCCCCCACGTGCTGCCCCTGACCGCATCAAAATCCGCTCCAATTGCACCACCCAAATGCAACCGCATAGATTCATTGGCAGCGCTCTGCAGGGAGACGTGAATCCCCTCTTTGCATGTTGACAGCCCAAATCAATTGACGTCCTTCTACCCGCCCCATGCCTCCTCCCCGACAGCAACTTGCAGTCGCAGAACAGCTCCACAATCAGCTGCTTGCCGTTGAGTTGTAGGAGTTAAAAAAGATGTGATGGGACACCACGTACGACTAAAAAAACACACGAGCTGTTGTCCACCCAGTTTGCAATACCGACACAGAGCAGTCAATGCGGTGTCCATCTATCCGTCACGTACAATACGTCTAAAATGGCAGGTGGCCATGTAAATAATTGCTTTGGTATGAGCATGTGGTAGGATGTGCGGCTGCTTGGCACAGCTTAGCTTGTAACTGATGACTATTAGGGTTGAAACAATAGTAGACAGACCGGGCTTTAGGTATTTGGCTTGGGCTGTTGCTGGTGCGGAAGCCACGTGAATGACTGAGTGTCAGCCTGACACACGGTAATGTCTTAAGGGGTAACGAAATTGGAGTAGACGTGGTGAAGATGGTGGCGATAAAGGAACTCCTATGTAACCCCGGCATCGAAAAGGGCACCACTGCCCAAAGCTTTGCAAGCAAAGGAGGCCGTTGCATGATGATGAGGGAATCGGCACGCGCACAGCAAACAGTTTGTACGGTGCTCGTAGCTATTGCGATTTCCTCTTCTGACCTCAGCCACGTGCGTGATCGGGTCCATCAGCTTCCATGGGCTGCGAGAGGCTCCCCGCAGCCAGGTGCAGGCATAAACTGAACTGCATGGTTCCTATGTCAATAACAAGGAGGGACGAATGTCCGTTGACTGGAGTCGTGTGAAGCTGTTGGATGTTCTCGCCGCGGTCACAACTGGTAGACGCTTTGCGTGGGATACGACGGCGATGGGCAGCCCATTGCCGTAGACAGTTTCTGGCAGTCCTTGCTGAGCCGGAAACACGAGCCGCTGTATCACGGTTTGGGTTGGAGGACATTGGGTTTGGTTATCACACAGACGGGTGAGGCGTCTCCCCGTCTGTGTTGGAAGCTTGTGCACTGTATGAGTCGGGTACCCGTCGAGGGATGCCGAGCCACCCCATGCTTCGCCGCGCAAGGTATTGCTAAATTTAAAGCGGCGGCAAGATATTAATGTAAACCACATCAGGAATTGGTCCTGAATTAAGATGGGAGTTCATGCACGGCGAGATACACCTCCACGAAACAGTGTACAAAAAACTTGTGGCGTGGAAACCTTTCAGTCCTTCCCAAAACGCAGGTTGTACCTGGCACTGACCCATTTGATAACATTTCGGATGGTGTTCCACGTCTCGAGACCTGCTAATGGCTATTCCAACGTTGCAACAAACCCGTGGTAAGTCGGTACGGCGTTCGCGCGTCTCAATCCTTCGTTCGCGGTAGCTGAGGTTTACTCAGCGAATGGCCTATTATGCGCTTTATTTTAAAAGTAGTGGTCCATTTCTTTTATCTCGTTTCACAAATTTTGTCGGTTCTTGTTTAGTGCCGTGTCTCCACGCAAGCTGCAGGGCGTTTGGCAGCGTCTGGCCAGGACTTGAGCAATCCCACTCGAGGAGTCCAATTTGAACTCAACGAATACTTTCTTCAAACCGTTCACAGAGCGCGTTCTTCGTCAGTGTAGACTGCCGCGAACTTGGAACAAAACGATGCGCACATAGGCGGCGCGACCCCAATTCAAAGCAGCCATGCTGGAATTTATAACGATTCAAGCGCCGGCGGCACGGCGCGTTTTCGGTCGGTCCCTGCTGCGACATACGTTTGGCCATCTGCCAGGTCTGTTGTTTACTGTTTGCGCTAACGGCGCTTAGCTGCTCAGCTGGTAAATTAACAACGAGCGTTAAATGCAATTTACTGCAGGTGACCTACCCACCTCAGAAGAGGTTTGTACAGGGCTGGGCAGGTAAGGAACTTGGTTCTTGCTGAGCGCGCGGACTGCGGCGGAATGTACTTGGCATCATTGTTGCGCTTGCTATGCATACAGCAATTGGCTGAGCACAGCGCGCCTAGAACCGCAAGCTCTTGGACCACAGCGTTTCGCGACGGAGGCCATCACGGCAGGACCCGTGCATGTGTTCAGAGTTAATCCACGGGAATATCAATAATTAGCGTTATGAAGCTTTGAAACGACGCACCTGGCAGTTCTGAATCACGATAACATGTCAAACCGTCATGCCTCCTGATTGCACGTGCACGCTCCGATGCGTTATACAGGACGGGCGACGACTATCTCATATGCTGTCCGATTAAGAAGAGCAGGAGCCACAGTTCCATGGCCCAGACCACGGAGAGCGTGCTGGAGCCTGAGGACGGCTGCTACGTCGTCACCTCTGCCCCTGACAATGCCTATTGTCTGATTGATACGGACGGCGAGGCGGAAGACGACGACGCGGAATCGGCTTGCTGTGCGAAGGGAGGCAGCTCGGTGGAGACGGGCTGCTGTCTTGATAAGGCCGCTGCCCCACTGCAGCTCCATCACTCCGCCAGCAGCAGCACCGCCCTGTCCTCTGCTCCCAGCGGCATCTCCTCCCCCTCGCCTCCCGCCCTTCTGGCCTCCCGGCTACCCTGTGACTGCGATACAGGTCGCTGCCAGCGTACCTCCGCGCAGGAAACGGCGGGGCTTGGTAGTGCCGCCACGATACAAGCTGCAAACGGACAGCGGGAAAAACAGCAGCAACAGCAGCATGGCCGAACAGCGCCGGTGGCAATGGCAGCAGCAGTATCAGCCTCGGGCCCAAAAGCTGCCAGGGAAGTGGTAATGGACGCACTAGGGGAGGACGGCATCGGTTCAGACCTTATTGGTGCGTTTTGCGCCTTGACCTCTGACCAGTGGGCGGCATTCAAGGCCGCCGTCAGCATTAGCCGAGATGCCGCCGAACCGTCCACTACCGTCATCTCCTCTGCGGAGCTCGGTGCCGTCGTTACCACGGGCACTGCTACCACTGCTGCTGCCGCTGAGGTGGCGACATCCCGTCCACGTGTAACTCACCCGCCTTCGGGGGGGGAGCAGCAGCGTCAGGAGCAGTATAGCGCAATGGCCGACGCCCGGCACGATATGGCCTCGCAGCCTCAGCCTCAGCCTCAGCCTCAGCCTCAGCAACCTCAAGGCCGGGGACTCTCTGCGACCCGGGCTCCCGCAGCTCCGGGTTCTCGCGGCAGTGCCGTTTGGGACGGCGATGGACTCGTGGAGGCAGCAGAGCACGCCTCCAGGGGTGGCTTCACCAGTTCTGTCGCGTCTTTTTGGGCAGCCGTGACCAACATGGCCGGTGGCGCAGTGTACGACAGTACAGACGACAACGCGCAGGCGGGTGAGATGCTGGGGCATGACCGGGGTTGGTCAAGGACCTCCACTAACATTGCAGCGCTGTCGGTGCCTGCCGCGGGACAGTCCGCGTTCATGGCTGTCGGCAGTGCCACAGAGGGCCCTCGTGCCCACGAGCCAGCTCGAGCGCAGGTCGGGGCCCCAACAAGACCTCACAGCCATACGCGTGCGCATTCCCAGAACCATCGGGATCACAGACTGGAGGCGCACATGGCCGCCCGCTACACCCATCATGCGGGAGTACTAGTGCAGCATCCCGCCCTGGCGCCGCCACAGGAGGACGAGGATGGCGGCCGCGACGGCGCCCTGAGCCTGCCTGGCAGCCCGGCAACCCGCGTGATGTCGTGCACCGCAGAGGTGGGAAGTGGCAGTGTGATCATGTCGGCACGCAACCAGCTCCTTCGGGAGTACAACGGCCAGGGGTCACAGCCGCCACGCGCCAGTGCGGTTGGGGACATTAGCAGCGCCAACACGACCATCAATGGGAGCTACAGCTACGGTGATGGCGGCTGTGGCACCGGCTACAGTGGCAGCTACAGCCGGGCCGCAGCTCAGGCTCGATCCAACGCACACTCGAGGTTCTCTGTTGACCTGCACCACTGCCCGCGCCAGCCGTACAGTCAATCGCAGCAACAGTCGCAGCAACACTATACGCAACAGCATGGGTCAATGGCTACGGCTGTCCGGTCATACAACCCCGGATCTCCCTCACGCCGCCGCGGGGCCGGCTCACTAGGACTACAGCCGCAGTCGACTTCGTACACGACGTACGGCTATCGCCGGGCTTGCTCCTCGCTCGCCGCTGTGGAGCAGATGGCTGGGGCCGTCGTCGGCAGTCGGGTTAGCGGCAGCAGTAGTGACGATGAGGACGATGCTGAGCTTGAGGGCCACCGGCTGATTACGGCATTCCGAAGTCACACCGGAATGATGGCACGCAGTAGCGGCTGGGGCCTTCTCGGCGCAGACTCGTCGCCCACGACTGCTCCCGGGGGCGAGGGGGGTCGGCGGGACCAGTGGGCGTCGGTGACGGCGGCGGCGGTCAATGCTGCGACCACCAATGCCGTCGGCGGGAGCGGTTTGGGGCCCATTGGCAATCTTCATAGCGGCGGCTGTGGCAGGTCCGGTACGACGAGTGGGGAGGGCGGCAGCGGTGAAACAACCGCGGTTGATAAGGTGCGTGCGTCTCTCTTTCTCTCCCTCTCGCGGATCCCCCTGGTTCGTCAAAGGACTGAGGGAATGAGGTCGGGCCAGGGGCGGTGGGGGTGACGGGATGGGGGCGGATCAGTTTAGAAGTGGAATGACGCGGCAGCATATTGGAACACGCTATGAGAAAAGAGCCTACATTCTTAAGAAAGGTTTGTCGCGTGTTACCAAACGGGTAGCTAATTGGAAGGATAGACGGACGGCGCTGCATGGGGCCGAAGGGGGGAGAGTTCGGGTTTTCAACCCCTAAGCCCCGAACAAGCGAAATTCGGGGATGCACGTCCAACCGCAAAGGCATTACCAGCAGTGCAGAATCCGCAAACGGGTTATTCCCGTGATACGTAAGGAATGAACTCTTTCGCGGCGGCTGGGGGCCCCTCAAGCTATCTACCCGAGAGGTTGGAGGAGCGCGAAAGGCGTTCGGGCATATGGGGCGTGCACGTATGGATGATGCGAAAGTCCGGGACTGGCAAACTGCCCCGTGAGCCACCACCCCTCTTTGTCCGCCTCGGTGCCATCTTGCATATATCCCCACGTCTCGTCGTCCGTCTTCCCCAGCCTAGCCCCACAATTACTTTGTAGAACCTTAAGTTTTAAGGTCTCTTCAGCTTCAGCTAACTTAGATATATAGTTTTCCAAAGGATTAATTATTGCTTTTAGTACGTTCTTTTGGCCATCTAGATTTATTAAACCTGTTAGATATGCCAGAATGATAGCCTGTGTACTGCGATGCATACAGAATGTAATGAAGTGGTCATTATTATCTGTATCAGCCAGCACGTTAGTAGTAATAAAAGAATGCTTTTTAAGTTCAGCTTTAAAACTATTAACTATTACTTCTCCCTTACAAATCAGCAGTAATTCTTGAGGAATTTGCTGGGAATTAAGTAATGATACAAAAAATAGCAATTCTTTAAATTCGGGGTTAGCAATTAATAAACCCCACTGCAGGATGGGGGCTCTGGGGATAATGATGATGGACTGCTGACGCGCAAGCGCAGCAGCTACCACCTAACGAACTCCCACGCCGCCGTGGAGCTCTTTCTGCGCCTCAATCACGCCCGCCAGACTATGGACTTTGTGAAGCGGCAGGTACGTATACGTGCGTGGATGTTGCCCTGGGGTGACGTGTCCGGAGTCACCCCGGGCGAGGACCAGGCGGGGGGAGCACCCGGGTGCCAACGTGCTGGTGGTGCCGGTGCTGTTATCGGGGGCTCCCCAGATGTGGCCGCAAAGGCAGTAAAGGAACTGCCCTCCCCTGTTGTTGCCACTCCCCATTGCCCGCTGTCGTTCCGGGGAGCTGCCGCTGCTCTGAGCACCTGTGGACATAACGTATTGCCCCGGGCCGCAGATGGGCCCCCCCTTTGCACTTCGTCCGCCTCCTGAAGAAGTCATGCCACCTGACAAGCTTTACTCGCCTTACCCCCTTCTTCCCTGCTACCCCTTCCCCCCTTCCGTCCTTCTCATTGGGCGGTTAGACCCAGCTGTTCGCGAACTTGGACAAGGCCAAGATGACGATGTGGGAGGCCCTCCAGACCTTTAACGAGCTCAGGGAGTACGAAGCAGTACTCTTGGCGGAAGGAGGGGAGGCGCTGGTGGGTCTCGCAGAACGGGGATTTAGCCTTGGAGGGCAGATGACGATGCAAGCTGGGCGCGGAGGAGTGGGGTATGCCGTGTGATTGCAGCTGGTAGGGTGACCCATATCGTGCGATCTGTTCATGTTTTGGTCGGCCCTCGCCCTCGCCCTCGCTGTGGCCCCCCATTCACCTCCACTTTTCCTCTCCTCCACCAATCGCAGGAGATTGCGGAGCTGCCCCTCCTGGAGCACGCCTTCCAGACCGCGGAGCTGTGTCGCCTGCACCACCCCGACCTGGACTGGCTACATCTGGTGGGGCTGATGCACGGCCTCGGAAAGCTGTTGGCACACAGAAGGTGATGCAGGGAGGGACACGGAGGGAATGGGCAGGACGGAGGGCAACCGACCGGCGTCGCTCGCTAGCCGATACCCCCCGTCCCAAATTTCAAGGCGTTAATTCCGCTGAACAGACCTAAGCACAGTTAAGGCATGATGGAGGAAAGATTCACACGTTCCATTCTTCGGCCCATTCAATCCCAAGGGCGGGTGGGGGGAAGGGGCTTCCCCCCTGATGGTAGTGGTAACACGCGCCGCGGTGTTTTGCTTCCTCGAATAGGGGCCGGAATGACCCCGAGATTACGTAACACAAGTTCCGACCCAAGTGCAGTTCCCATGAGTTCTTCACTGCTGTTGTCCTTTTCTCGACAACGCACCGCCGCTGGTTCTGACACTCAGGTTTGGCGCCCAGCCGCAGTGGGCCATTTGCGGAGAGACCTACCCCCTGGGATGCCGCTTCTCGCCGCACATCCTGGGCAGCCAGTACTTCACCGCCAATCCGGACCGCCGCCGCCGGCTGTACAATACACCCACGGGTCTGTACGACTCCGGTTGCGGCCTGCTGAACGTGGTGATGTCGTGGTCCTCCCAGGAGTACCTTTACCTGGTGCTGATGCTCAACAGAGTGCCGCTCCCGCAGGTACGGGAGGAGATGCGGGGGGAGAGGCCGCGTGGAGTGGGAGCATAGGGAATTGTGGTCCCCGGGTGCACGCGCTTCTCAGGACCTCTTATGTACACATTGGCACGGATTCCTGGTGGCGCATCCTTTTGAAGGGCGGGCGGCACCTCTTGGGTGTCCTGGGGCTGCACGGAGGGCGCAGAGCTCCCCCCCTTCCACCTCCACAATCCAAAAGAAGGCTCAAGAGCCGTGGTGCCCTCTCATCCCCATACCTGTCCGCTCACCCCCCGCTGTGTACTTCTCTCAACGAAGTCCTGATGCAACGCCCGCTGCTGCGCGCCTCCCGCGTCTCATGTCTCCCTCAATCGCGTATCTGTAACTTCTTGTTCCGTAGCATTTCACACGCTTTCTAAACTACACCAACAACTGGCCCGCATAAAACATTAAGATATACCGGGGCGGGGCGGGGCGGGGCGGGGCTAGCCTAGGATAGGCCAGACCACGTCCCAGGCCTTTCCCTATTCCCTCCGTCCTCACTTCCTTCCCGCTCCCCACCCTTACATATGCGACAGGACGCCTTGTGGATTCTGCGCCACGCCAAGTTCCTGTCCCTCACGCGGCCCCACAGCTGCTACCTGCCTCTGTGTTCGGGAGACGACCTGCGCCTTCTGCCGCTGCTCCGCTCCTTCCAGTCTATGGTCGCCTACCGCCGGATGGAGTTGCCGGAGGGCTTTGCGCTCACGGGGGAGGCCCGCACCGCGTACTACACGGGGCTCATCGCCCGATACATCGGCGACGGGCCGCTGCAGTGGTAGGAAATGGTTTTGGCCAGGCAAGCCGGGGGCGAGGTCGGTTCCCGACAGTGGGTGCGCTTCCTCCGAACTACTATCATGATAAGCAGCTGTCAATGCTAATAAGGGGGAGCCGGGTTGCGGATCGGTGCCCGTAGCGTTCAACCTGGAATGGAGCTCGCGTTCGAAAGTGTACTGAGCGGAGCGGTGCGGAGAGAATGGAACCAACCTTAGTGCTAGGGTGGATGGGACAACAGTTAAGAGATTTTTCGGTTGGGTCTGTACTTCTTATATTTAGATGTGGTTGGGACGTTGCAAGCGGGTCCACCAGGGAAGCGCCATGATGGGGAATGTGGATGGAGGCGAGAAGTGTCATGAGCTGCGACCCGGGTCTGAGCGTCCAGAGGTTTAGTCCTCCACCGGATGGGGGCGGCGGCCCCCCCTCCCAGGAACTGCCCGTGCCTCAGCTGCGGTTGCGTAGCGAGCTTTTTCGCTGCAGGCATTGTTTGCACAGTGCTGCGTTGCGCCAGGTTGCCCGCAAGGCCAGTGCTCCCCGGTGAACGAAAAGGGCGACGCTGGGGGGGATGATTGGAGGAGGGGGGTAATGGAGGAGTGGTCGAAGGGTAGATGAGACCAGAGGGCCTCTTTTGAAGAAGGGAGCCACTGGTAGCGGCGATACAATGCCGCAAATAGCGAAGGATGGGAGCGAGGAGGAGTCCAGGAAGGCCAAAGGTGGGGGCAGCGGCGTGGTGTTTGTGTTATAGCGTGATGTGGCAGGTGCGACACGGCCCCAGGTGTCTATTCCCTGAGTGTGTGAGAGAGAGAATGATAGGGATGAGCCACAGGCGCCGCCCGAGAAGACGTTGCTATGTGGGCTGCTCGCATATTCGATTACGAAATCGGGATAGAGAAAGCGCTTTATTGGCAGACCCCGGCCGCGTGCGAGCAAGATGTCGTTCTGCCGTAACACGAGGTGGAGCCCATACCATTTCGTGAGGTTCGCGAGAGCCTCAGCGACTCCCCGTGTTTGTCCGCACATCGCTTATTAATTACTTTTAAGCCCTGTCTTTTGCGCACTGAACTGTTGTGGTTTGGGCGTGCGCCCGCCTTTGCTGACAGTGTGAGTGCAGACAGTTTGTGTGTGTTGACGTGCTCAGGCTGTGAGCTGCTGCTGCTGCACTTCCGATACAGTCCGGCTAAGTGCGGCGCGAGCATCTGCACCCGTCGTCGGGAAATAGGGGCCGAAACCCCTGTTCTGGCGAACCCTACAGTACCGTACCTGGAATATATCTAGGAATTTGATCATAAGAGAAGCTCTCACGAGCCCAAGATCGGAGATCGGGGGGCTGGAAGGCCTGATAGGCAATGAGGCCAAACCGGAATGAGGAATAGGTATCGAGGGCGCTCTTCAGTTCGCCACCTTGACCACTCACTCGCACAGCTCGCCATCGTCCGCCCCAACCCCGAGCTTCCCGTCTGATAGCCACATTTTGAGGTGAAGGTGGCGCGAGATTTTGGCATATGCTGGTATACGGCAAGGATAATTAGACGCGAGAGAAAGGGAACTTTAGTTCGTGCCGCGCTGTCGTGCCGTGTAGTGGTCATCAAACCTGCAACGAACATCGTTTTATAGGTGGAGGGTGGTGGTCTAAGCCGCAGCACGGAGGTAAGGCGATTTGCGGTGCTAGAGCATGTGAGGAACCATATCTGTGCGTGTGCTTGGTTTTATGTTGAGCGATTCATGTATTAGGTTGTGGATGTCTGTTTGACTTGAAGAAGAGAGGGCGTTTCACTTTCAGTACACGTGAAGCACGGCGTCCGGGTAGGTGTGCGTGCGCGCTTAGGGTTTTGTCCTCGAGAGCTCCCCTGTGATGGCACTTGTCTCGAGTGCTGTCCGCTGTTCCAGAACCGATTTGACATTCCAATACGTCCTCATTGTGTGTATGGGATATGGCGCCTTTGCGCAGATCTGCCTACGCTTGTACAAAGTCTCGATTTGTTCGCCTTTCTGCTAGGGGCATCTGCATGCCCGCTGCATATGCAGAGAAAGCAGCTGTAGGGTGGCTCCAGGTGAGGTCTGCAAGCAGCCAGACAGGTGGATGCAGTGGGACAGCCGAATCAGCGCCCTGACAATGCATCAGCGACTCGACTCCCGGGCGTAAGACGGTGTAGGAGGGGGAGCGTGGAAACAGGCAACATGCACGTTGCCGCTTCGAATCGCCATCCCTCAGCTATCCGACGTGTGCTGCAATCTGCGCAGACCTTGATACTATCTACGGCTGCGCGACATGATGCAACGTTCTTCCATTGTTGCTGGAGAGGGAAAGTGGAGCTCACTGGCGGGGTGCGGACAATCTGGGTACTTTGGGTTGGGAAGGTGAACTGAGACTGCACTGCGGGATAACCGTTGCGTTCCCCGTCCCATTTGTGCACCTTGTGAATGTCCTCAGAAGGTATGTGTTTGCCGCACGACTATAACTTGGCGTGCTGCGCCTGCTTCATTAGGCATGGGTAGATAGTGAGTACCTGGGAAGTCGGGTAGATCGTGATGTCCGTTTTTACTGGTGCTCTGCGGATTAGTCAGGGAGATCTGACGAAGTATCTTCTAAGGGGAAGATGCGGCGTATATGAGCGTGTGTTGTGTTGTGTGTGTGTGTGTCTCGGGAAGTGGCGTGATGGTCTTCTTGAGTGACGGGCTATACCAAGAAGTGCAGGGTCGCACGCCGAGGTTCCCTTCTAGTGTGCGTTCATTCGCTTGTGCATATCTTGAATTCCGCACTCAAGCCACGGCGGCGGTGTTACGTGTGTGTATGTGTCGCAAACCTATCGCCTGGTGTGAGGAAGGGTGGGTAGCGCTAGCTTTACAGGGCAAATACTATGGGAGGCGATGAAACAAGTTATCGCAGCTTTTCCATCAGCTCTTACTACGAACTTGCGTGAGATGTATGCACTCGTCCTTCATTCTCAAAGGAATAGAGGTGGTGTAGAAATAGCCAGATATGAGCGGAACTATTGTTGATAGTTCCAATGCTGCATACACAAATTCCTGGATCCCAGGCTTCGGATGCAGGTTGGGATTGAGTGGAGCAATCAATTATATCGCCACATATGCGATGCCGATGTAGGGTTCGGTCAGACGGAAATGGTGCCACATTCTGGCGCGATGAATATGCAAAAAGGGTTCCCTTCACCTTCTGTACGTGCAACACTGGTGGTGTCTCCATTCGGAAGGAACGCTTCGAATGTGGGAGATATAACAGCCTACCCACCTATATTTTCATCTGTAGTGCCGCCGATTCGCCAACTAGAGGTATACAAATATTACATTGTCGTGGCGCACCAGGATGTAATGAATTTTTTGTTCCATGTAAACCAGATAGAACCTCTCGCGTCCACATGGGTTTGTCAATCATACCTCTTCCAATGTTCACCATGCATCACCACATCGGTTCTAGGGGAGCAAACGCCTAGGATCGACGAGCGCGTTCCAGCACGTCGGGCACCAGCCCCGACAGTAGCCAGCACACCAGCCGCTGCCTGAAGGTGTACAACACACGAGTCACCTACTGCGTGCAAGGCCTCCCAGTTGTGGCTTGGCAATCTCAGCAGCACCAATGGGAAATGCACCCCGCGAACTGAATACACTTCCAATCTTGATTCCAGAAAAGTGAGAAAGCCTTCACCGGGATGTCAAGATGGAAACATCCTGACATCCCAGCCAGACGTGTCCTCCACTTCAAAATCCTCGCAGATAATGAAAATATCCAACAAATGGCAGGCAAATTAACATATCGAAGGAAACAGGCAGACAGAGGACGCATTCTGCCCCGGTCCACCTGAGAGCATCGAAAGTTAAGCGCATCCATCAGACCGTCAATCACCACCATGACCGTTACACCACCCTGGTCACGAGATTATCTATATGACCTTTGCGTGTAGAACATGTTTTTGGATGTATATACCCACAGAGTGACATGCATACACCTCACCATATGGCTCGAGATGACATCGTATGGGTTGAAACACACCGCCATCCCTCATTTATCCTCTCCTCCGACGAACTGTGCACCCCAGGAAACAACCCTAGCCTAACTCCCGTTATTTCAATGTCAGACGACCAACATGTCATGACCCAAAGGTAATATAGTTCTTGCGACCAACCTACGAACGCACAAGCCTTGGGTGCAGCGTTTGCCATGCAATCCCTATAAGGGCGCTGCACCGTAAGCCTTTCCCCCCTAACCATTGAAAATGAGTCCTGCTATTCATGGAACGCAACCAGGATGTCAAGCATACACACCCACATGCTACCCGCTGTTACATTCCCCAAATAAACCCTTATCACACCAGCAGTGATCAACGGCCCGATTGCCATACATGTCACCACCTAGGCTCGCCGTATCATTACCCGTCCCAACCCCCCGAACGCTTCATATCGTTCTTTTATTTTGATTGGCACGCCCAGAAACCCTGAAAGTATTTATTTCCCGCCGGTGCCTCTTACCGTTATTACCTCTCCGCATCTCTCCACCAGCCATGTCGCCAATCCCCCTGCCTATCCAACGCCCAAACCGAAGCTTAGGAGCGGCCGCCAGGTTAACGTGAAACCTTGGGTGATACTGACATGAAAACATGGACACACAGCTTCATCGCTGTGAGCCTGAACCAAAATGAAGAGAAATACGTACGAGGCAGTGAAGAGAAAACACGGCCCGCACTCCTCAAAGCCATGATCCACGGAAATTGCCCATACCTTATTTCCAATAACCCCCAGTCAGCGAAGGCATTTGAACCATTCGCACCCGGGTTTTGCCTTAGGAGGGTTGAGATCCATTAGTAGGCAGAAGCCGTCGCATTCCCGCACCCATCGCGAATCTATACCTTACGTGCATTGAACCATGAGCGCGTTCACCTCCCCATCACCAGCAAAATTCAAGCCCGACCCCAAGAACTTGAATTCGGCCACCTGCTCTGGACAAGTGTATGATAACACACAGCCTATTCGCCCACACCTTGCTGACCTTGCCGACTCACCTCTCGCACCTGCAGTGGACACGATTTTGTAAGGGACCCTCACAAGCCACTCCATCTTGCCCCGCCAAGCTCCTGAGTCCCAGCCAGAGTGATTCTTGCACCACACCGCACCGAACTACCACTCCCTAAGCCCCCCCGGATTTCTAGTATATGCAGAACGTATGCATCGAGCTCTGGGAAGAGGGCAACGGCAAAGGAACGCGTGCACGGGATATTCTCTCCTCCACCGGCCCTCTCACCTCCACCTTACCATATGAGCACTCGATATGCCTTCCACAGTGCATCACCACCTGCCATCATCCCCTTCTTGCCCCCTCCGCACGTGAGCATATGCGATTGCGCAGCGCATTCAGGATTGGCGGGGCTCTCAACGCGTCGGAACCCTCGGCCCCATGCGGCCAAGTTGACGCCAAGTCAGCAACTTCGTGCTTCGCAATCCTGCCTCCACTTTCCCAGCGCTGGCCGCCTTCCCCACACACATGTACAGCCCACGCTGCCTCTCAACGAAGGCACTGCTAATGTGGGGGAAAGTCCCGGTACCCTGATACCGCTCTCAGTGGGGTTGCGCCGGGAGGCCAGAGGGATAAGTCGCCCACAACAAGCAGCTGACAAATTGGTTCAGCTCTACTCCAGTGGTGCCGACAAAGCCCAGCAAAGCGGGGGCGCAGCTCGTTCCAATCCCACACCCACCCCACGTACATGGAAACGTATATGACAGAATGTCTTGAATGCAGGGACTTCATTCGTCATAATTTGGTCCTTAGTGGGTCACAGACTGACATGCATCATGGCGCAGAAAGGTACGCTAAGCCCAAGCACATACCCAAAAACAATCAAGCCAAGCCCCGCACATACATTGTCCTCCTAACCAAATCAACGCCTTTTGCGCCCGCTCCTGTTCCTCCCGTCGTCACAAACCTGCCGATGCAGCGATGGGCGGATATACATTTGAACCACGTGCCACGATCATCGCCCGCAACAAGGTGCTAATGGGCTACGAAGTAAGAAATCTTGCCAAGACCCACAGCCACCGTGGGTGCGTGCGAGATCGCCAGAAAGCCCTGACAATCCTGAAACGGCAACACTAGATTGCATTTTAACGTTACTTCAAGGATCCCACTTCACTTTTGCCGTCGTATGACAACTCCTTGCTTTCTAGAGGCATTACGTCTACAGACTCCCAAATCATGTTCTCACTTACTGGGGAAACCAATTCGCGGTGCATAGCCCCTTACAGTCCCCGCTTTCAGCCACATCTCATCCAAGCTTCCCACGCGCGTCACCATAGAACACTCAGGAACTAAGCCTGTGAAGGGCATAGCCGGCAGGGTAGGCGGCATAATTGCAGTCGCGCTACTAGAAACAGAAGTAAAACCCGGCGAAGCAGCACCAGCAGCGTTTCAGTGCCCCATCGCAACTCGCACAGCCAAGCCGGGGCCAGAAGAATACACGGGGAGCACACACATGCAAGCGCTCATACCCCGGGCAGAGTTATGTAATTATTATTCATGCACAACCAACATTGACAACCCTTTTTCGCAAGTACCCTACAGGCGTGCAACGCGGCCCGATACATTCGGCCAGACGAGTTGACCAACGGTAAGTTGTATGGCACTGCATGAATAGGAACGGCACGGACGTGAACCCGAAGGAAGCTGGCCGGATAACCAGCACGACGGACACGGCAACAGCAACAGCAGCTGCAACTGCCGCATTAGTGGCATGTGCTTAATGCTCCTCCAGCGCGCCCCGTACCATATAACTGGCATCCATCCCTTGCTTCGCATCACAACTCGGGACCTGTTCCCGTCAATCATAAGCAGCGGCCACCGCCACGACCCTCCGCCCTGCGACCCTGATGATTGGATGTGGCCACCCGTACCGCATAACACGCGGGACATAACAAAATGCGCACACGCCTACGTGAATATATTCGCGACACACTGAACGACCAAACATTAGCAGCATTTCGAAGTTTTGGCAGTTGATTGTTGTATTACCTAAGATTCTACGTCCGCTTTCGAGGGAGAAAAGAAGCTCAGCATCACGAATCTCTCGCCGAAAAGGTGCGAGGATAAGGAACGGGTGTGAAGAGAATTGCCTAGACACGCCTGTATCCAGTGTCCGTGACGGGCCCTATCGATGTGCATGACCATACGTGGTCCCGTGCTCTTCTTGTGGCGACCAAAGCAAGTGGAGGACACCACAAGGATGCGCGCGCACACACGCAGACGTCAACGAATTCCCTTAGAACACACCGCACCCCCGAATAGTCGAGGCTACGCACAAGCTGCTAACTCCCTACCGGCATAAACTCCTCCAGCAAGTATTGCCCGATGCCCCGACCACCTCAAAGTTGGGCACGCGCCTCACACCATTGCGAGGTTACACACCCAAACATACCCCATCCTCCAAGCAACTTAACTACCTTCCTATCGTTTACTTGCATACACAACGGAGCAAACCTGGATGAACGACATCCCGGTAAACAAATGACGACGTGACGAGTGTGGACCACAAGTCCGACCCCCGCAAACTGAAGCCATTCGACCCAACACGATTGAAATGTTGGCAGCGCTTTCCCTATGCGCCACAAGTATCACCATCACGAACCAAAAGCTTACCACCAGCTGCACCTCTCATTCGCAATTCCTTCTGAGTCCCCCAACCAAAAAAGAGCAGAGGCAGTACGAGTAGCTGCACACGCCAATAGCTGAGCCAACGTTGAAGTGGCCTCGTAGCAAGGTCTTACAGGGCTTCCAGCTGACCTGCGGCATATCGGCAAGCGAAGCCAGCCATGCTGAGCTCATCATAACCCACCCAGAGGGTCCACCTCCATTCCATCTGCCATGCAACCCCCGACGTGAAAATGCTCGTCGCCCTAGGACACAACTTGTGCGCCGCACTGCCCTCATTCCCGGACTACAGCACGAACGTGCAATTTCGCGTCCTGTCCGTCCTGTCCGTTGCGAGCATCCCAACTTGCGCAGTCTATATGTTGCAGCTAAGCAGCAATAGTATCACCTGTCCTCGCCTCCCACAAAATACGATTAGACGTGTGATAATAATGCGATGACATCGCGCACCTCACAGAAAACCAGACGCAAGTGTACACGTAAATGCACCAAAATATGCACGCCAACCATCTGCTCACACACCACGTGCGAGATTTATAGCTTTCACCGACGCGCCATGCTAGGAATGGGCTTCAAAGTTAGGATTTTGTTACTCACTGCCATCGCCACCGCACTACACGTCGCTCGGCAAACATCGTAATCGCCAACTACATCTCCCCCCAAACAGGTGATTAAGTGTGATGCAGGATTTCATAACGCGCAAACAAGCACAAACTCACATACATATACGTATACGTACATGATGTGCCTACACACATTACATTGGCCAACGCGATGAGATAGGAGAATTGTCTCGTGTATTCTTAAGACGCACCGGCATGCAAGTACACTCGCACCTACTTGCATTCGCATTTCGCGCCCAGGCCAGCCCCAGATGAGGATGGCGTGCCATGGCCGTGCCCACCAGACATTTACATCCCCATAGCCAGTCCAAACACAACAGGAAGCGCGTGGGTGCTCGTGCGCGCCCTTCAGCAGCGGCAGCGTGCAGTGGCAGCAGCAATAGGAAGCAAGGAACGCGAGTACCTCTGGCACAGTGAAGGGGCAAATATGCCTCTTTTAAATCCCACAAGAACACCTAAAAACACCAAAGCACACCAATCGACAGATACACATATGGACAAACAGCATTACGCCATTACCAGTATACAAGACAAGCTCGGGCCCTGCAAAAAGACTATGGGCACGCGAGCTCAGCAGTTCGGCTTTAGGTTTAACCCCTCATCCCTGCCCGAGCACGAGAATGCAGCCCCTGCCGCAGAGCACCATCGAGAAATACGAGTGGCGGCGTGTTCCTCGTGTCACTTCATTGCCTGAGCTGTCTGTGCCGCGTGCCGCACCACGCCTCAGCAATACGCCGCACGACGACCTCGGCGGCAGTAACCACAACCCAACATTTACACTAGCAAGCTGATTACAGACTGCGGCCGGTTGTACACATCCACACCCCGCGGGCCTTGGTGATATGATGGCAACCACATAATGCCAAGGCCTGGCGGCCAGGCCGAGGCGTTAGCTGCCTCAGCAGCGCCAGATTTTCGGTCCAGGTGCACGAACTCTCCAATGCCAAATACAAACCGTCAGTATTATGACTTCCGCTACCTCAAAGAGAAACTAGGACGCACTCTCTCTAAATGAAAAGATAGGCGCAGCCGCAACGGCTTATCCATCCGCTTCACCCTAGCAGAGAGCACCATGACATGGAAGCAGGAAAAGAAGCATCAAACGAACAGAGGACGTGCGCGGAGGCGCCTTCAATCCATACCCCAACACGACCCCTCTCAATTTCGATGTTCAGCACATTGGACAACACGTGCCATTCCCGATGCAGGTGAACCCCTCCCCGCTATCGGCCTCAGCTTGTATCCCAGCTTGTATTATAATCCACCTTGCTTCGCCGCGATGTCGGTCATTCGTGGCCTCCTTAACGCATATAACATTGGCGCCAGCAAGGAGATATGACCCTTGGGAAGTGGCAGAACGACAGTGCGCGCTCGAACGCCCCTGAAATCCCCTTCTTCCCATGATCGCTATGCTTGCTTGGCCTGCATCCGCTGCCATACGGCGGTGCATCTCGCCTTTCTAACGCTCAGCGCATCAGGTTAGGGTGTACACGCATATTAGTTTGGGCCGCGCGCAAATGCCGTGGCAGTCGCGGTTACTTTAGGCCTTGCATAGTCTCCTTCCTTTCATTTTCCTGCACCTTCCACCCCACCAGACACCAAATGCCGACCAGTTGGCTGGCCATCCTCCGCCGTTAACCCCATCCCTTTGGCAAGGGGTGCTTCATTGCTACCTCTTCCACATGCACACAATCTCCCATCCACATGCGATAAAACCCACGCAGCACTTTCGTACTTTAGATTGATCTCCAAATAAACGGCCACCGTACAACAACATTATCACCAATGTCGTCATAGGGCATCGCCACTGTAATCACAACTATCATCATGACTTCTGTCACCAATAACCCATTTGGTCGCTTGACAGGCAGGAGGTCGCAAAAGAGCGGAAGCTGTGTGAGCAATGGCCCCTGGCACCGGACAATACTGCAGGCAGAACCAACATAAAGCGGGTTGGGGCATTGCCGCCGGCCGGCTGCCTCCTGCCAGGGAATCATCCTCACCCCCATTTAACATCTTCCCCCTCTAGTGGCCCCGCACTGACTAAAAATACCCGTATTGATATAGCAGTTTACTTAACACACGCGCTGCAGCCTTACCGGCTTCAGCTCTCATGCCATCGTCGGAAGTTTACCCACCACCAAGACAGGTAGCCCCAGTTGGCCACCAGTTCAGGTACTCCACACCCCAAGCCACAAGGTTGAGGCATATTATAGGACCCAGACATCCGAGATGAAATGGCCCCAATGCCAGCCCACCCAGTCATGTGCGGCAGCGCTTCTACCCGCACTTGTAGCTCAGGGCCCGGGAGTAGTTCAGAAAGGTCCCAGGAATGTCCCATCGAGGGGACCACACCGGCAAAATGAGCACGGTTGCATAATGTGCGAGATATCGCTCGGTTGCACCCATTCTGCTCCCAATCGTTGCAAATGTGCCGCTGTTGCAAGCTGCTATTTTCGCGAGTCCTTTGTGTGAGGGTCAAATGACAAAGCAGTGCTTAACCACCTCAGTCCTCCAAGTAACCAAAGCAGGAAGCTACGGCGAGCCCACTATCTACATCGCCGAATAGTATCAATAAAAACTGCTTTCTCTCAAGAGTCCGCAAGTCCAACCTCCTGGTGGCAGCTTGGCCAGCCTAACATTGGCCCACTCCTCCTGGCTCCTTAATAAAAACCGCAACCCAGATCCAAATTTGCAAAACGGTTCTCAATCTCCTTGTCTAGGTCTACCGCAGTACCTGGACCACTTGCCCCCGCCGTGGAAACCATGTCGCCAGGGGCTGACGAGTAGCCCTTGCTCATGCCGCCCGCGCCGCCGTTGCCGACCATGACCGTTGGCGCTGATGTACCCGAGGTTTTACCAGCTCCACCACCACCGCTGATGCCACGAAAGTGAAGCGGATGCAGCTCGGGCGTAGATAAGCGGCCCCCCCCGCCGGCACAGACACCAGGCTGGTGCTGGCGCTGCTGGTGCTGCTGGTGCTGCTGGGACTGCAGTACCGGCACGCGCGCCTCGTACTCGGAGGCAGAGTCGATGATCTTCGCAGCCGCGTTGCTACTGCCCCCCCTGCCGTCTCCACGGAAATCCAACAATGCAGACGCGTGAGCCGGAGGGAAGGCGTGAAGGACACCGTGAAGGTGCGGCTGCGCGCTGAGCCCAATCTCCTCCGCCATGACAGGCATGCTGAAAGGAGGCCAGGTCTTCTCGCCGAAGACTTCGGCCATAGCACCTACGATGCCGAGAGTGAGGGGCAAACAAGCAAAAGCCCAATCGCTCAGAGCCAGAACCACAAACCAAAGGTGGTTAGAGCAAATAAATAAAAAAGCATAGTTGCTGATAAGAACAGAAGGGGTACGAGATTATCCATCCGTCATATCGCCATGTCTAGGCAGAGAAACCCTCAACTGCGCGCAAGGCTACGGTTTCCACTTCAGAAGCCTCCACTATAGAAAATGTCGGCAAAAAAGCAATTGCAACTGCCACACAGGTCTCATGTAAGCTGAAGTTATCCGCGTTCCTTACCCGTGTCCGTGTCCTTGTCAATATCCAGCCCACCAGCCGGCAACTTCTCCAGCTCCGAGCTCAGGTCGCCTCCCACGGACATCATGCCGCCGCTCAGGAAGCCATACTGGAAGGGGTTAAACTTGCTAAGATCGTGTAACCCGCCTGCCGCACCGGGCACATGAGAGCCGCCCGCGCTAAGTTCTGTTCCGCTGCAGACTCCCCCACTGGCAGTGCTCGCCCCATCCTCCGACGGCGCCACCGACATTGACGTTCGAGCAGAGGACGACGTGAGATTTAGGATGCCAGCGGTCGCTGTGGAGCCACGTTCCCCGCTGCTACCGCTGCTACCGCCACTGCCTCCAGGGCCCAAATCGTTCGCGGCAGCTTGCCCCTGACTTAGAGCTCCGTCACCGACGCTTCGTACGCCAAGCTGCGCCGCGGCTGAATGCTGCTGAGGCGGCTGCGATGCGGGCTGTGACTGGGCTTTCTGCTGCATCACCAGGTGCCGCTCCTCATCCGTATATGCGTCCGCGAGCACTGCCACGTCCATGGCTGTAAGCAAACCCAGCCAGCCAGATGTAACAGCGGTTTCCACGCTGATGCCGTGCCGGGCCAGCTCCTGGCCGATGGACACTAGAATGGCCTTCAGGTCCTCCCGACAACTGCCACTCCCGCTGTTGGCACTGCTAAATGGCGATGCTGTGACTGCGGCGCCTTCACCACCGCCACCGGGGGCCATGTTCACAGCCGCCATGGCCACAGATGCCGCCGCGCCTTCTGGGGATGAAAAGAGGCCGCTAGCGGGTTCCAGCCTCCCCGAGTTAACACCGCTGCCGTGCAAAAGGCTGACGTTGCTGCCAGAGATGGGGCCCCCGCCGGATTGAATCGGTGAAGGCATTGCGTCAGGCTGCAAGTGTTGTCCTGGCATTGCGCCGAGCACAGGCTGTGGGTGCCGCAAATTCTGTTGTTGGTCCAAGGAAGCCCCAAGATCAACCACACTCAGACCCTCTACCACAGAATGCAGCTGCTGCTGCTGTAAGCGCTGGCCTCCCAGCGCCTGCAACTGCCCAAAGGTTAAGGACGAAGGTTCCAGCAATGTCGCCGATGAGGAAGGAGCTTCAACATCTCCTGCCAAACCCCTCCCAGAGGGACGGCGGCCTAGGGAGGCTTGTTGCTGCAGTTGCAGCAGCTGCACATGGGATTGCAGCTGCTGGTCCGGGGGCTGCTGCAGCTGCAGTAGCGGCTGCTGGGCCCCAAGCATGGTATCGGCTTGGTGCAGGCTACTCACGCCTGCAGAGGGACCCAACATCTGCACAGTGCGGAGGCGCGCTACCTGTGAAAGGCCTGACGGGGGCAGTAGCCCACGCGTTGTGCCCCCGGCGACACTGCTGCTAGCCTGTGCTGCACCCATAATCAGGACCTGTGCAGGGCCACTTACCGCAGCTGGGGCAGAGCTGGCAAGGTGTACCGTCTGCAATCCGCCGTTCAGGTGCTCGAGTCCACCGTTACCGTTACTGCCGCCGCGGCCTTTGCCACCGCTACCGCCAGCACTCAAGACGGTTAGCAACCCTGGAACAGTGAGCTGCGGCGCCGTTTGCAGCAGAACCTGCTGCTGTGGCTGCTGCTGTTGCAGCGTCTGGGCTTGCACCTGTACCTGAATTGAACCTGCGCTAACTCCGGTCGATTGCCCCGGCTGCAACAGCTGGCGCTGCTGCTGCAGCTTGGCAGCCTGGCCACGGGAGGACTCGGACAGCATCCGTGTCAGAGTCGCTTGGTCCATGACAGTGGTCGCAGTAGTGCCGTCCGCCAGGGTAATGTTGACCACCTGCTGCTGAGACTGCGATTGAGCTAGCTGTTGCTGCTGTTGGGTTGAAGGATGCACCTGGGGTCCTCCCGCCGCGGTAACCATTTGAATGTGCTGGCTCGTGTGGATTACCTGCTGCTGAGCCTGCTGTAAGGAACCGCCCACAACGGCGGTGCCCAGGTGGGTCGGCGGTGCCGGCAGGGTAGCTGCCAAACCAGAACCGCTCCCAGTCACCCCAGCTACTACTAGCGTGGTGTGGCGTTGCTGCTGCTGATATTGCTGCTGAGAACCTCCGCTAACAAGCGGCGCGGTGGTATTGCCCATCGCCGTGCTTACCGGACCAGCGGGCTGCATGGACGGTCCATGCAGCTGCGGCTGCATGGTCAACACAGTCTTCAATCCTCCTGCGCCACCGGCTGCTGAGACTGCAGTGCCAGATGACTGCTGCTGCAGCAAATTGACCTTTTGCACCTGCTGCACGAGCGCCGTAGGCAGGCTGGCGGGCATCATGGGCACGGCCGCACCACCGGAAACATTTGTGGTGGTCGCCGAGCGCACTCCCGTCATTGGGTTGTAAGTGGCGACAGTACCCAGCTTCGGGATGCGCACAGCTGGGCGTAAAACCGTCGTGACAGCTGGCGGCGGCGCGTACACAGTTTGCAGCGTAATTGGGCCGTTTCCTACAGGCCGGATAGTCGTACCCCCCGGTCCAGTAGGGCCCGGGGACCGTAAGGCAACGGTTTGGAAAGCCACAGGCGCGGGCGCCGGGCGCTGTTGCTGTAGCTTGCCCTGCAGCTGTTGCGGCTGCTGATGTGTGTGCTGCTGTTGGATGATAAGCTGCTTTTGGGGCTGTGCCACAAGGACGTGTGGCTGGGTGGGCGCAGGTTGCTGTAGGAGCACCACTTTCGCAGGTTGACCCTGTGGCTGTTGTTGCTGCTGTTGTGCAGGGCCCGAAGCAGCAATCTGGATAGAACTACCCATTGTGCCCTGCACCTGTTGCTGTAGCGCCTGCTGTTGCGGTGGCGGTACGTTCTGCTGTCGCATGGTGATAACGCCCAACTGCTGCTGCGGCTGCTGCTGGGGATTAGTTGGGACAGCAACTGCAGTCTGCACGATCGTCGTGTTGGGGTAAGGCTGCCCCGCCTTTACCACGCGCGTGCCATTCGTAATATTGTAAGTCTGCGGGCCGGCCGGAGCTGAGTGTAGCTGCAGGACCTGCTGGGCCTGCAATTGCTGTCCATTCTGTTGGAAGCTGTGGACCTGCATGACGGTGGGGGCTTGGGTCTGCGGAACGGGAGCCTGCTGACCCGAGGGCTGCTGCGCTGAGTGGCGGGAGAAGGCCTGTGACCCAGACGACGTCATAAGATTTCCGGTTGTGGCGTCGATGTAGGCAACTTCACAACCGAGAGGTGTCAGGGAGTGTGCGGAAACCGACTTCCCTTTGCCGGCCGACCCTCCACGGGAACCTTTGCTGCTTCTCCCCGAAGAGCTTGATGTATTTCGCTGCCTCCAGTTGCCAACGCTTGAAGATACCGTGACGTAGCTACCGCCTATGCAGAAGTGCAAGTCCCCCTTAGTTACAATCAAAAAGGCAGTCCCTTTCCTAGCCTTCGCACAAGAAACTAATGTGGGATGCCACACTTAGACAACAACAAGCCAAGTAACATGCCTAGATGAAGTGCGAGCTGGAAGGCTATGCTGTGTGCAATAGCGGTCTTGCCTGGAAGGAGTTGCACGGCTTGGAGATCATTGCCTGCATACATTTCCGCCTCGTTCGTTCGGAGAACGTATGTTAAGTTCCACGCAAATCCTGGTACGCGCGGGGACAGCGGCCAACGGGCAAAAAGAGAGGCCTCAGAAATGCAACACTTTAGTGCTTAACAATATAAGGTTTCATGACCGTGGGGATAAAGAATGAACCACCGACAAGGGGGCCCGCGCCAGTTAGGATGTGCAAGGCCTGCAACCGCTTCATCGCCGAGTCGCACCTTATCAGGAGCCTTTCCAAGAACAATAGTAGCTGGCCATGCTGTCCTAATCTGAACGTGGTTTTCACTGCTCACGCGCCTTGTGTTTGGGCCTCCCGAGAAGATGCCTTAAAAGCTGAGTATCCGTAGCATCTATCCTTATATAACTTCAACCATATGACTGTTATCTCCTGAGTTTCTCCGAAATGTAAAAGTTATGACTGCAAGTACATACTTCACGCTCTCACTTCGCACTTGGACGAGCGGGGTCGTAACCCGCTCGGACTCCCTGGAATGGCAATATGTAGCCTACTCGCAACTACGTTCTATTTTTATTATCAGTATTCTGTCCTGAGACGATGCTCAGGCTGGCTTCATAGGCTGGATTTTCGACGCAGAGGCATTTTCGTGACACGTTACATCTTGTTGAGTACATGTGACTTTTGATTCCTGTCTTTATTACAAAACGTGAAAAGTATACAATCCTCCGGACAATACCAAAGAATGCCAACGGCTTAGAGGCCAAAGTTCACCCAAAGTTAATCAGGAAGCCAGGGTTTAGGAAAGCCATGTCAAAAGGCTAATGTACACAACCTCATGCATTTCCATTGTATGGGCTTGCAGGCTCTGACGCGGGATATCGTGTATGCGTACGCGCGCGCAGCTTATTCGTCGAGGTCCAAACTGCTTCCTTGCTTTTGTTTTGATGGTGTTTGAGGCCCAAGTATTTGTATCTGACTTTCTTTGTTTGAACGCGTGTTCATTCATCCATGCATAATTCTCGTCCTGCAACCTTGCTCTTCGTCATGTTAAGCCATGTGTTTGATATCACGGGCTCATAATCACGACTTATGAATCATCCAAGCAAACGATAAAAAAAATTAATGATCAAGTCATACCTCTTTGTTAACACCCTCATGTCTATGTAAACCAGTACTAAGATACCTTTTTGCAAGGCCACGACATTTGGGAGATAAGCAAGTTTGTCGCTGCACTTCCCTGCAGTTTGTCTGATTGATTCCTCCATCGAGTGAAGAGTGATTCCTCCAGCGAGTGCACTTCCGTGCAAGCGTAAAATCCCTCAGTTGTGAAGCTGCAACGGCCGAACGATATTTCACTGTGTCCAAAAGCATCATGCCATCACCGTTACAAAATGCGGCCGCCCTGCAACCTGGAAAATAGGACAAACGCTCGGTACTTTAACGTTGGACACGTTGCTGGCTGTCCTGACCAACAACCGGTAAACTGGACAGAGACTTCCTGGCCTATCCCAACACAAACACCGCCAAGACCAAAACTTCGGCTGGCCTCCGCGGAACCAGGGCAGCTAGTGACCGTGCTGTACTGTACCCACCGACCTCGGCCGGACGAGCGGTAATTCTGGTCTCCTGCCATGGCACACGAGCCAGAACGCTAGGATGAAATAAGAACGCGAGATAGCCCTACGGTGGTGGCTGCCCTACCAGCCCGGAACGCGCAAGTACAATTGCGCCTCGTGCCACGCACGGCGCACTTC
This sequence comes from Volvox africanus, assembly GCA_030268105.1. NCBI lineage: Eukaryota > Viridiplantae > Chlorophyta > Chlorophyceae > Chlamydomonadales > Volvocaceae > Volvox > Volvox africanus. Next base: position 1,637,055 of record BSDZ01000089.1, on the reverse strand, counting down.
CACCCTTCTACCGCAATCGACAGCCTGCTGCCCATGCTCCACTACATTGGACTTTGCATTTCCAGGAGTCCCTCTCCGCTTCCACTCCTACTCATTCTGCAAGGTCCCTCACATCTAGCTCCGTCTCTATGATTGCAGCTGTGTGGTTGCGTCCCGCCGCAAGCCCCAAAACCCGCCAAGGCCGTATGTAGCTGGCCCGTAGGTCATAATATCGATGGCGGTTGGTATGCAGCCGCAGCACCTGCTCGGGATGCCAGCGGTCTTCATCATCCCCTAGGCCCAGCTGGCCTGAAGAGGGCGAAGGGGATTATTCGGGAACGGGGGCCACAAAGGGACATTTTGCAGGACTTCAATACGCAGGGTGCTATGGGCGTCAAGGGTGTTAACCAGGTGGATGCTCACGTCAACAATTGCTGTGCGAGGACCAGCAAGTTACTTCACCCGAGTGGCGGAAGACACCAAAAACACGTCTGCATTGAGTGTGCAGCTCTAGGCCTCAGTTCTGATTGAAACCCTAGAGGACAAGGTCCCAGGTCGATGACGAGCCCAGTGAGCGCAGCCAAAGCTCTAGCATGTTCTTCAACGCAAAAAACAGAACGCTGCCGTACGTATTCACATAGGGAAAGGGGATGTTGTCCCACCGAGACCGGCGCATCCATAGAAACGGCATCCATGCACACACAACCGTCACACGGTCGCACGCAAAATGGTATCGTAGGGTATCACTACGTGATCGGTGCAGGCGATCCCAACATGCCGTATCGGTGATTTGTTTGGCAGTCAGTAATTGGGGCCAACCCAACACAGCACTATGGCAGGGTGCAAAGACATATTGCGTATACTTCAGCCAAGTACATCATTTTTCATGAAACGATTTTAGCTAACCTTACTGCCCCAAAGGCCACACGCGCCAATGTGGAGTGGCTGGCTAGCAGGAACCCCCTTTGTATAGCCGTACAAAGTTGGGTCGTACCGCCAATCATTCAGTTCAAGTCGATGCGAGGCTTAGAGTTTTAAACCACCGTATTAAACGACCAGTTCCCCATCATAGCTCACACATGGCTTCGCTCGTTCGGTCCAAACTGATCGGTTCCCTACATCAGTGACTTGACTGTCTGCCCTTCGGGTGTTTACATAGTTCTGCTGCTACCGCACGTTTCTCGCCATCTTGCGGTATGCGCACAACTTTCAAATCCTGTGCACACATGCTTGGCTGCGGTAGGGGGGTGCCTACCGTGCCTAGGCGGTGAGGAAAGGGGGCGGGACAGGCTGGGCTTGCCTTTCGCATTTCGTATTGGCGCACGCTTGCATGATGCCGTGTATGAGGCCTCCGCAACTCTGCACTGAACACGGGCGTATAGACCGGTTGTTGGAGGTGGCCACTACGGCTAAGATCAGGGCACCATCTCGGGTCAAGTCCAAGGCCAGCGTCGCATGACTTCGGTGATCCGTAAGATGGCGTTCGAGGTCGAAGCTGTTTCATGAACCCGTGCTACCTCGCATTGCGCATTGCACATTGAAGATCCAAGCAGCTTACCTTTGGAACAAACAAAGAGGTACATGAACGAATAACCCCTAGTGAAGGTCCCGACATCAATCCCGGACTTCAAGCAATAAGCTCAACACCCTCCAAACTGCCGCCTTCGAAACCCAAAGGCTGACCCACAAATCTTGAGCAAATACTTTCGCTGTCAGATTGGCAGCTTTCCTGTCGCAAGCTTGCACTCGGCAGTCTTTCCCTCTCCCTCCGTCGCGTCCGCAGCCCTACCTCCTCCGTAGTCCTGGAAGACGCCTGCGCCCGCCGCGCCCGACCAGCCCCATGCGAATAGTCGGCCATCGTGCCCCACTGCCGCCGAGTGCTTCCAGCCCGCCACTGCGAGCCATGCCGGCGGCAGTCCAGGTACTGCCAGCGGGCGCTGCACGACCCGCCGCTGCAACGCCTCTGCGCCGCCACCGAGGGAGCCGTGCTCATCCATCCCCATCGCCATCACCCGACCATCCCCCAGTACTGCCAGGGAATGAAGCTGTCCGAGGGACAGATGCCGGACGAGACCAGGAAGCGCGTCCAGCTGCAGCAGGGTGTGCGAGGGTAGCCGGGCAGGGTCTTGAATGGGAGTGGGATGTTGGGATATTACCCAGGGCTTGGGCTTACGAGTAGGATCGCCCAAGATGCCTGGCCTCGCGCAAGAAGCTGAGTTCAAAGCTCGGTTCTGGATTTCGCAAATTAATATAACTGGGCATGCTTTCGGAAATTTGAAAATTTAGCATTTTCTGACTGATTGTGTAGGTTTCCACTCCTTGGGCTTGATGTCGATGACTGTGCCGTCAAGACAGTAACAAGCCCTAATAGCTCGAATCACACGTCGTAGCCGCCTTATAATAAAGGGTATATATATTCCCCACACATCTGTGCATGGCATGATGCCTGGTGGTCTACTCCCCATCAGGAACAATATCACTATGAAAGATGTATATGGTTACGCTTTTATCATCATCCCAGCTTCAGAAGATGCGGTGCGTATGAACCACCAGCCGACCCAACCTTGACGGGCTGCATCTCGTTATGTGCGCGTCCAGTGCCCAGTTGGTAGCTGTTGCCGTAGCCCCACACATAAGCATTGCCCCGGGAGTCTATGGCTCCGGAGCTGAACGGGCCCGCGCAGATGGATGTCATGCGGGGCGAGCCCGGCGAGGGAGATAAAGAACGGACTTGGCGGGGCGTCAACTCCACACCCGCGTACCCGTGGACTGATCGAAGTGGGAGGGAAGGAGAGGAGAGGAGAGCAGAAGGAAGAGGGGCTGGATTGGGACCTCCCGGGAAGATGCACATACGAAAGAGGGCATGGAAGGGAAAGCTGTAGTATGGAGGGCTTTCCGTGTGGCAGATGCCAGGGAAGGAACTGCCCGTGACCTCGGTTCACACACGACATCGAATACTGGCTCCTTACCGCCACGTATTGCTTATCGCTATTCGTATACGTGGGAGGTGGAGCTGGGTTTATTGAGACGTGGAGGGGTCGATACAAGGTCACCCTCAGCTGGGCTTACCGCACTGATACGGGCCCCGCACAGCACTTAATACTACATACAACCACTCTGGCCCGGCACGAAGCTTCACTTCCGACTCCAGCCGCTTTGATGATCGGTCTCGGCCCAAATTCCAGACCCACGAGTATCGACAAGATAGGGTGATAGCGCCTGACCGGAAGGAAGGTGGAGCGCTGATGGGCTTGAGCGAGCGCTGGTGATTACCTCCGCGGCTCAAAAGCAAAAGTTCGCCTTTCGCCCTGCTGGTGTTGGGTCTGCGTCTCGGTCTGGTGTATTTCGACACCCCGTCTCGTTGAGGTGATCCTTGAGGCCCCCGAGCCCACCCCACCCCACCCTGCGGCTTCAGACCCATCCACCTGTTCCGTGACCTAGCGCCCCCTGGTCCCCTCGTCCCCAGGTGAACAGCTCCCCCGCTGAGGTGAGCGCCATGGAGTGGTGGTCACCAGCCGCCAGAGCCACCACCCCGGCACCTGGAAAGGAAGGAAAGAGGAAGAGAGTGAATGCATGCAACAAGATCATATATACATATATATACATATATATAATATGATCTCTTATAAATAGTAAGATATATTATATGTATGAGAGACAGAGATACAGAGAGATAGAGATAGAGAGACAGAGAAAGGGGCACCTCCCCTGAGCAAAGGTAACCGCGTCACGGCATATGGATAGCAAACCAGGGTGAACCAACAACGTCTGCAGGAGACCGGCGCAACGACTAGCCGGCACAAGAGAAGGCGCAGCCTACCTTGCGCCAGGCCAGGCCGTCACGACAAATCCTGGACGTACGCTGCCAACCCATTCCTACACACGTCTGCCTGAATCCACATACACCGTGAGGCCTCATTTGTTAAACACTCGCAACGGCTGCGGGTCCCGGCCGACACCGCCCTTCCTCAGAGGGTCCTCGAGGACCTACACTACGGCCTCTCCATTCTCTTATACACTCCACCTCTATGATGCCCCAACGCATTCTTCCCCGCACAAGGCTCCTTCATGAAACCACTCACCTGACAGCGCCCTCACCAACCGAGGCTCTATTTGCCTCCCCTCCCCTGAGGAGGAGTCACCGCTTCCCAGCTGCCCCTCTCCCGCCATCCCCCACGCCCACACCTCCCCAGCAGCTGCGGCTCAAGGCGTGGCAAATTTGGAGGGCAGGCAGGCGTAGACGCCGAAATGGGTGTGCATGATGGAAGGGGCGAATATAAACACATACCACCCAGCAAATAGTAAGAAGTTACCTTCCGGAGACGGAGGGGGGCTTAAGCTGGGCGTATCTGGATCATCAAGAGAGTAGGCAAATGGATGAGCCATTTACACATGTGTCCGGACACAACCAGGTAGTGGCCACGGGTGAAGCGAAGCCCCCCGATCCCACAAACATATATGTGGTAGTGAACTGATGAATGAGCAGGCAGGCAATTAGAGGCAGGTTGCCACGAACGGAAAAGAATGAGTACACGGAGTTGTGGATAGACTTCCAGGCATTGAACGGGATGACACGATCATCGATGATCATCTCTCTGTTGGGTTATAAAATTATGAAAAATGTGGCCCCTCCCCCCTTTATATGGGGCAATACAGCCACCTATAATACGTCAGGCCATGCTGGGACCCTGCAAAGCGCAGCCTGAATCCAATACAGGCAATCCCCCTGAGTCAGGAAGCAGCTCATGGCAGCAGTATTTCCTCTCCCCCCTCCTGCATGGGCAACATGAGTCTCTCAGCTCTCACTTGTCAGGGCCAGGGTGTGATGGCCCCCGGCTGCCACCGCGGACACTGGGTCGGGCAAGCCCACCTCTATAGGGGCCTGCACGGGGAGCGGAGGGAGGAGGCGGTAAGGAGCTTGGGGAGAGGAGCAGAGCATCAGGGATGCAGATGCAGATGGGGAGCGATGCAGATGCTGATGGAGGAGAGAAGAGATGGTTTGGAATCCGCAAATTACATAGGACGGAGTGCATAAGGCTGCAGGGAGGTCGCGACAAGGCCGCCCCAGTACCGAGCAGGAAGGCAAGGACCCACAAAGGGGTGGGAAGAAGACGCAGTTCGCGCGGTCCCTGTCAGCTTATGGTGGCTTATAGCTCAAGCGCACAAGATGGGTAAAATCATGAATGCGAGAGGAGGAAGGGGTCCCGTTGTTGAAGACAAAACAGCAAAGGATAAAACATCGGACAAAGGATATACCATACATACCAAATATATATATATATATATATATATATATATATATATAAACCATACCATATCATATTTATACCATATATATAAACCATACCCATACCAAATATATATATATATATGCATATATATATGCATATATGCGAGAGGAGGAAGGGGTCCCGTTGTTGAAGACAAAACAGCAAAGGATAAAACATCGGACAAAGGATATACCATACATACCAAATATATATATATATATATATATAAACCATACCATATCATATTTATACCATATATATAAACCATACCCATACCAAATATATATATATATATGCATATATATATGCATATATATAACCTACTCTGGAAACCTTTGTACTTAACACTTGAATATATTGGAATGGATTCGGATGCCCGGCACTGGAACCGGAATCGGAACTGGAAGCAAGTAACCCCTTTATAACGGAGGCCGAAGGATCCGTTACTACCTGACATGGTGGAAGGGGGCTGTTGGCGTGTGGGCATTGACCACTCCCAGCTACCCCAGCTATCCGTTCACATTCCTGCCTATTTTGTGAAGCTAGCTCACCGCCACAAACTTGTCTGCCTTGCTGTGTCCCAGTTGACCCCATGTATTGAGACCGAAGGTGAGCAGGGCCCCATCATCTGGCAGCAGCCGAAGGGGTCGGGTGACAGAGGTTAGGAAGGCAAGATGAAACACACACCAGATGCTAAAATGATCTCCCAAGGATTCAGGATTTCCCCTCTACCGGTCTGAGGAGGACCTTGTTCGCTAATGACACACATAAAAGCAAACGTATGCTCGTAGATCTCCCTCATTGACGGACAGATCTCAATATGTGTCAGTGACGTAATCATGTGCTTGGGACTATGGCCGTGGCGCCGCACACACTTGGGAGAGGGAATCCGCCGGCAGAACTTGGAAATCCCCAGGAAGTCTTCCAGAGTTGTTTTACCAAGCCGGGATGCGTTGCCTTGTCGCGCAGAAAACACCCAGGGGTGGTGCGTGCTCGCGATACCTGTAACGACCGCCGTATGCGCCCCTCCGCAGGCGACTTGCTTTATGGCATAGCCCGCCAAGCTCGCAACGATGCGAGGGTAAAACTGGCTCTGCAGAGGGAAGCCGAGTCCCAGCCTGCCATCGGCTGCGGTCCCGAAGGTGGCCAGCACACGCTGCAGAGCTTTACCCATATCGCGTCTCTGCACAGGTTAAGCAATCGATGATTATAATTTTAGGCTCAGTCGAAGGGGGATGAAGACCCTCGTTAGCTAAGTTGACACCTAGGCGCTCGGCATGGCTGACCCCAACAATTACATTGCGGAGTTTCACGTTGCATTTCCCGAAACACTACCATAGATTAAGCACTTATATTTGATCGGTCACTTGCTATTGAACAAGTTAAGAATGCAAGTCGGTAGGTAAACGGTAGTAATATAGCTCCGAAAAGTGTCTCCGCTTGATGACCGACAGACTACGCCTGGTAAACCTTCCAGAGTTACATTTACATTACATACTAATTTTAGGATGCAACATTTAACTCTTCCATTTACTCCACTAATGCTTTGCAGGCTTGTACTGGTATAAGTGCACAAGATGTGCCATGCCACCTGCACTGCTGGATGCGATCTCCGGGCGCTCGAGCTTCACAGATCGCAAATGCCATAACTTCTAGGTCAGTAATGTTACTTGCAGCAACTGTTGCTATACATGCTGTCAAGCAAGCAGGTCAGCCACCTGTCTATCTGCCGTAAGCCTCCTCGTGTATTCACTTGCATGCTCATCTGTGGCCATTGAATGACAGTCATATCCGTTGCAAGGATACAGCAGAACCAACCTAAAATTAGATCGGATTCTTTTGTCCCCGTCACCCGCAGCAGCCCTTTTGCAGCAAGTAATAATAGTACGGCCAGACGTGGGAAGTACTACGCAGGCCGTTGCAAGCATATCTGACCCCCCCCTCAAAATAGTCTTGTTGACAAAAAATGCAAATATGAAGTGTAATACGAAGGACGAACGATGTAGCCCCCGACGTCCTTAGTAAGATTCGTACGTGAGTGCCTGGATTATAGGGAATAAGCGAAGGAGCTGAGGGCGTCTAAGGGGTGTTGAGCGTTAGAGACGCACGACCGCAACATCCTTGTTTTACTATCGCTTCGGTCTTTCGTGTATGAGGATGTTGGGTCTTACTTCATACCAGGGCGACCCCAAATAACCTCGTGACGGTCGGCCCTTTGGATGGTGTCGACGAATAATATGTGGTGGCTGTTAACCACGCATACATGAAAAAGTGCAGCGACAGCAAAAGGAATGGAGTCCTAGCTGAAGCCTTAAACCGTAATTGTCTGTTACAACTATGATCAGGACCCGAGAGTGTTCGTGACCGAGGTCATCTGCGGCAAGAGAGCTCTCAGGCATCCCATCCATGGCAGTGCGGCAATGTTCTTCCTCTTCAGCGTTAGCTAGCGGGTGTTTAAGTTGTGCCCAATTCGCCGGTTTTCTGATGTTACCAGCTGAGTTAATGAAAGCGAAGACATTGCATCAATAACGGAACAGAGCCACACCCCTGCCTGGCCACTCGTAAAGCAGGTCCTTTTCACCAGCTAGGCCAAAGCAAGGCCAGGGGATGGTCAAGAGCATGGTTGTCCGGCGGTGGTGCCCACCTGCTGGATGCAAGAGATTTGTGGGAAACGGTGACTGAAGATCTAAACCCAAGAGGCAATGGATCAGGCGCAAATCTTGCGAAGTCCAGCGATGAGGTGCGTGGTTGTCGATCCATGAGCAGACAAGCAGTTCACAACGTCCGATGGTTGAAAGAGAGGAATACTGTTGCTTTTTTTTATAAGATATTTTTATAAGTTCATTCAGTCACCAAACTAAAGGTGTGTGTGTGTGTAAAAATTGTACAGTGCACGGCACAATCAACATTAAATGTAAGGTGCTATAATCATACACCCAGGGTCTCGAGAGGCTTGCTCGGCAATAACTACAACAGGAGGCCTTAATAATTTTTGGCGGCTCCTGCAACCCATCCATCTCCCATAGGAACGGGGCTCGTTAATAACCTGCCAGTTCCACTGCTGCGCCGTCATCGTCCTGAGGAAGATCCCTCTCTCCACACCTCGCTCCCATGGGACCTTCCACCAGATAGCTGAGAGCTACAACCAGCACAGAACTCCTCGCTCTAACTTTCTCTTTCATTACCATTTCGGGAATGCTTCCGTGTGGCCAGTCCAGCTACATCCTAAAACTCGCTTTACAGACATATTTGTAAAAGAAAAGGCTGTTAAAGATGAAATAAACAGCGGTTATCAAAGTGCCAGCCTTACCTTCTCCCGAATACACGTAGATCAGACCACTACACAACTGCCTACATGACGGCCCTCACTGCTTTCCACCTTTCCACTCATTGCAGCGCCATCCACCGTATCTTTCCACCAGCAGGCTTCTGGAGTAATGGTGCAGAGCTGCGCACCACCAAACATCCAGTCTGCTGCATCCAACAAGAACGCTCCCCGGCACCTCACGCGAACAAGCCAAACAAATCATCCTGAATACTTATGTACCACTTGCATGCTTATCTCTTGATAGTCTAACGATTCTGCTGGGGCCATTACCTAACCCAGACATTAAAACATTGGCCTGAAGCCGTACAAACCATCCAAACTATGAGAGGGGGAAGAAGAGTAGACAGCAGCACCCAGCTTAGGTTCATAGTAAGCTAATCGGCATGGGATGGAGCGAAGCCGTGGGTGAAAGCCCACCTCTGTATGCTACCCGAGCCATGTCATCCTGCCTAAAAGGGCCCCGATAGGTATGAGTACGCGCCCTGGCCGCTGCCTTGGTCCCTTCACAATACACCTTAGGATCCCTTACCTGAGCAACTGGTGTTATTAGGGGGTTGCAGCTAGGACTGTTTGTGTTACCCCTGCTGCTAGTGGACTGGCGGAAACACCCCATAGCCTGTATGACCCAATATGAATACACGTATGAGTACGCTCGGCGACCCAGCAAAGCCTTAGGCCAGCCGAAGCTACCGATCGCGTGCTCGGCACTAGCTACCAGCACTGTTGGCACCTGCGCTGCTGCCCCCGCCTGCGCCAATAGGCACTGCCGCAGGTGCCACCTCCGCGGCATCGCCTGTACTGCTTTTCCGTCTCCTCTGGAAATGCTTCCTGATTTCTGCAGTCACAAAGTCGCCAATCTGGTACTTCCTATGAGCCCGGCGCACGCCTTCAGACACCTGCTGGAAGACATGCAAAACACACGCACCATACGGCAGAGAGGAAAGAGGAAAGGGCAGAGACGTCCGCTCGGAGCAGTGACAGAAGCGGGAACAAACCGAGACCTGCCTGATGAGCCAACAATAGCAGGGGCATCTGATGACGTGGTCTTTTAGGCATGCGCGCATAACAACTTAACAAGCTGACCGTTTTTGCCATGTGGATGAATTCCCTACAATCCCTTTTACGCAACTATCCCCGTGCGCTTTGTGCTACTTGTTCACCACAAATACACACAAGAATGTTTGGAGCAATGCCCCAGGCTTTTGGGTTTGGATTTGATCGAGGCATGGCTACTGCTGCTTTAAAATTTGGTCCTCCAGGACGCCGCTACTCCGATTCGACTAGCGAAACCTTGCGCTTGATTACTTAGTACGTTACGCGGAGATATCTACGCACCGTGTGGATTGCCGCTTGGGACAGCTGGCTGCCTGGGCCCACTTTGGCATCCAGCAGGCGCCGGACCACCTCCGCGTCATGAAAATCCTCACAACCCTGAGGTACAAACACGCAGGGGCGACGAGAACAACCAGATTCGACGACGACGGAGAACAAGTGAAACGATGTGAGGATTAAAAAGTGCGTGTCGTCGGAACCTGGGGGGTCCCCAGAAAGGGAGGGACCTGCTGTATCACATAATCAACCCTGTCATTACTTCCCAACACTACCCTAGCTATTCCGTGCTACCCCGTTTTTGTGATGCTGGGGCAACGTCCCTTTCCCTCATGCGTTTTGAGTTCCGCTTCGCTGTATTCATACTCCACAGCTGCGCTATTTGTAATCGACCGGCTCGGAAATGCCACAAGCGTCCTCTGGCTATGCTTACTTGCGTTTTATGCAGAGGAACAATTTACACTTTCGATGGCTGTGCAGAACCCCATGCAAGTAAACGTTTTGACAGCATGGCCAACCGTAAAAAACACACACCCAGACCCACCATCTGCAGCCGCACGTCGCGGTCCTTCTCAGCGAGGTCCAACAGCGTCCAGCCAACCCCCTCCGACAGGTTGCATCGGCGGAGCGATTTGATCTTCAGCTTTCTCAAATGCACCCGCAGCCGCACCTCCAGCCCCCTGCTTCGGGCACCTGAACCTCGGGCACCTGACCGCTGCCTCGGTGTCAAGGGGCTGCGCTTGCCATTCGCGCGCCTCACCACACCCGAGCCTGACTGTTCCTGCAATAGACTAGCGGCGGCAGCGGCGCCTGATGTGATGACTGCATCAGGAACAGCGGTGGCGTAGTTCTCAGGACTGCCGGCACCACTGCTGCCAGAGCCGCCACTGCGGCTATGTTGCTGCAGATAAGAACTGGGAGCGGCAGTGGTGCTAGCAGCCGCCATCACCGCTCCTGTGCCTACGGTCTTGCAGGGTGATTGGTTGGCATGAGACAGCAGTGCGTTCAGCTGCGGGACATTCAGCCAGGCCCCTGCTGCTGGTGCCACCTGCACCGCTCTGGCCGGCAACACTGCAGCGTTGGCGAGAGGAGCATCCACAACAGGAATAGCATCACCCGGTGCAGCAGGTTCAAGCCTGCAAGCTTCGACAGTTGGTTGTGCTGCTGCCCTTGGCTCTTGCTGCTGCTGCGATGGTGGCGGCCGCGGCGGCGGCTTGTTCCTGTGCTGCCGCTCAATGAAGTCCATCAGGCTATACTTAGAAATAGCACCTGTCATTACGGTTGCTACCTTTTGGACCAATGACGATGGCAGCTCGTAGGACCGACGGGGTTCGGCTGCTTCGATGGTGGCGATATCCATGCCGTCGTTTGCCGGTCTCCAACCCTTCACGCGGGCTAGAAACTCAATGGCGGATTCCACTCCAAGCGGTTGAGAGACCTTGGGCAGGGGGCAATGGCGGATGCCGGATGGAGGGCCAGGGGCAGACAGACTACAGTGTTAAACTGGGGGAGGTCACAGCACCGGCTATTCGGAGAGGGGGGCCAGAGACTAACCGCCGGACAGCCAAGGCTCAGGCCCTGCACAAATCAGATGCCAGCTGGGAGTACCATCCCAATACGCGTCCTACAGCATACCCCATTGCATTGAAGATGACCGACGCAGATCTGGATCGACAGTTCAGTTGCGAACCGCGACTCCGCCTACCCACCAGCTTTTGCAGCGCCACTCCATAGCAAGCCACCTCCAGAAGGGTCCACGGCATCCCCTCCTTGATACAGTACTGCCGGATAGTGCTGTTGCCCTGCGACCGGGAAAAAAGGATGGGCTAGGTTCAGAAGTCACTTCTTGCACTCCGAAGATATCCTGCAGCGTATTACAGCGGAGAGCCGAGAGCCGTGAGAATGCCTTAGCTCGGATGAGTCCGGATGAATGCAGCATCCTGAGGCGGTCATCTTTGACCCGGAAAAAAAGCTCGCTCCACCCAAGGTGCAGATGGAATGACGAGGGTCGGGCGTTAGCTTCTACGAGAGATTCAAGGGTGCGCTCCAGCATGTTCGCTCAAGGAAGGGAGTGTAACAGAGGAATCACATCCCCTGTGATCCCTCAGGGTCCTTTGTCTAAGGAGCACTACCTTATCACCATTGCCCTCATGGTGTCAAGTACTGCGGTGTCAAGTACCAGTGTGCCGAGCCGTACTGCGGCTCAGCACCCTGGTTTTAGACCTCAAGTTCCTACATAACATAACTCAAACCAGAAATATTTCTCCAAAAAACATGTCCGCGTGATAAGCATCACAGCCAGAGCAAGGTAGGGGTGCTCAGTACCATCGGTCCAGCACATGAACGCTTCTATGCCTTAAACTCGAGGGGTTTGTCTTCATGGCTGCATGCCAGCGCTCACCTAGACAAGACACTTTGGGTTTTCAGAGCTGAACCTTTGTTCCTAATGTCACTGCTGAAAGTAGTTGTCGAGGGGTTTACAAGCCTTAAAATCCTCTATGTTGGTTATAAACCGCAGGGGTCTAGGCAACGAGTGAATCGGCTTCAACCCAGACCTTATATGCATGAGGCGATGAGGAAGGTCATTGTTTGGGTGGAGCCCCAGGTAACATAATGGCACGAAATCGAACTACTTTCGCGCCAAAATACTCCACTCCATATCTTTGCATGTTACCTTCTTGCATAAGTGCTTGCGCAGCCGGTTTCCTAATGCAGCGTTGGCCAGGCGTTTGTGGTACTCACGGCGCAACCGACTGAGCAGAGGCTCCCTCAGAGTGTCAGCCGCCGTCGCCGTCGCCGCTGCTCCCGAAACTGCGGCATGCATACACTGGTGGCCTGTGGCAGCAGCAGCTGCCATCGTCAGCCCACCAGTTGCCGCCACGGCGGCAGGAGCAGCAGCAGCACCGCCGGCAATTCCCGCACCAGCAAAAGATGTTTGCACTACTCGGTGTTCACCAGCGCTCGAGCGTGCAGAACCCGCTACCAAGGCCGCAGCGGCAGCCGCAGCTGCAGACGCCACCCGTTCTTCCTCGCACTGCCCCGCTAGCCGCAGCTGGTCTAGAACATCAGGCCGTCCGCATGCCTGCCTTTGTGGCGACAGTGTTTGCATCTGCTGCTGCTGCTGTGCCTCCTGCGCCCTTATCCCCGCTGCCTCACACTGCTTAGCCTGTTGCTCCTGGGGAGGCTGCAAGTGACTCTGTTGCTGCCCCAGCCACGGGTGATATCCCTGCCTATGTTGGTGATGCTCTTGTCCTTGTTCCTGATAGTGATCTTGCCCCTGATCCTGCTGCTGCTGTCGCTGCCAGTGCTGCTCGGACTCTCCAAGGTGATGTTCATGGTTGGCCGCAGGACGGGCGGCAGCTTCTTCCACTGCAGCTACCGGTGTATTGCTGTTGCTTTCCTGGCCGCCTACGTTGGGCTGCGGCAGCAGCTTATCCGCCACCATTGGCGGGCCCAGGCAGCGCGGCTCACCACTGGATGGACCTGATGGCAAATATTTAGGTGCACGGTTGCGTGATGATTGCTGCTGCCAGTGCCGACGATGCGATGTTAGAGGCTGATGTTGCCACTGCTCCTGCTGGCGCTGCCACTGTTGCGGCCGCTGGCAGAGTATCACCGGTGGATGCTGCGTGTGCTGCTGTGATGAGGGGACCCGCGGCGATGCCAGTGGCGGTGGCAGGGAACCCTGTCGTTGCTGGAGTGGTGACCGACGGAGCCCAGTCTGTTTTGGCAGGCACAGTGACTGTTGCAGGGCAGCTTGCTGGTCACACTTAACTGAAGCTGTAAAATTAATGACCACTTCACCCTCATTCGGAACCGTGTCCGTATCGAAATTGGTACTCTCATACGTCATGTTGGGTACACGACGCATCCTGCAAGCGTCCTCCCAATCCCTTGCCCTACCAGTATCAGCATTGCTGGCTCCAGCATTGTTAACGCAAGTGTTCTTGATGCCTGTGTCCCTGATGCCACTGTCATTGTCGCCAACCCGCGCTGTATCTGCGGCAGCGGTGGGCTGCTGGGTTGACGGGTCAGGAGCCTGATGGGCTGGCGAAGCTTGAGATGGCGTTGCTGGTAGAGCCATCGGGTTGGTCGCCGCCTGGGGTGCAATTTCTTGGGGCTCCTCTGCCTGGATACCCGGCTTAGGCTCCTGCAATGGAGAAGGCCTCGCCACATGTGCTGCGAGGTAGGCCCATGTTTGTGTGCCACAGCTCCGGCGAAAAGCTCCGGCTTGCAGTTCGTCAGATCGGGATGGGGATGGGGCTCCGACTCCCTGCTCTTCGGCCTCCATCTGGGGCTCTTGCGGGAGCCTCCAACTTGGCGTTAGTAGGGAGTCCCAGGTTTGTGTGCCATAGTTCCTGAATAAGGGCTGGCAGCCACCATGAGGCACCCGATCTGTAGCATGTCTGCCACACCGGACAGGTTGGGGTTCCATGGGACCTGCAGAAGTGCGAGCGCTGCCGGAGGCTGGGTTAATGTGAGATGGACGGGACCCGGTGCCGTGCGAAGCAGCAGCTGCCGATGCAATATCCTGGCGCACTGCAACTGGGGTTGCAAGCTGCGACCGCGCATTCTCTGCCTGAAATGATCGTGCACTTAGCTTGCAGGGTGCCGGGCCGTGTTCAGCGATGAACGACTCAAGAGCCTCAGGCAGGCGGGACTTAACGAAGCGCGCGGCCATACTGACGGATACGCGCTTCAGGACATCGTCGGAAGTCTGGCCCAGGATACCACGTTCAGAAGCAATGAATTGCGCAGCTTCAAAAAAATTCATATGGTGCACGGCCTGCATCGCGGGCACGCCTCGGCTGTCTTGCGCTTCAACTGCGGACGCGTAGCAGAAGAACGCGAGGTCTCCAAGAGTCCATGCCATCAAGCTTTTGTCCTGTGTCCTTAACGCCGTCATGTTCAAGTGATCACGAATGTGCGCATCAAGGGCTGACCGTAGGTCAATACCTGCAACGCCAAGAAGCGAGGATTATGACCAATGCTTGGATATATTTTTAAATATCAAACCCGTACCCTGATTATGCTTCCTCTTCCTCCCACCATAAACGTAGCATCCAGGAAAATCCATTTGGTAAGCTGGGTTGCCTAGACACACCTCAGATGGCAATCATGATCACGAACATGAGTACTTATAAACGAGGTAAATCAGGCTGCTCTCGGATATCTTGATCAGCCGAAAACCGAAAACATCGGACATCTGCAAGCCACTTGGTCTAAACCAGCTAATAGCATTAACGTATTCAGAAGGCCGTGGGCATTTCCTATTAAAACATATCGAATGTTTAATCGATGATGCCTTTCTGTCGGTTTTATGCCGTACTATATATCAAGAGACGGGAATACCGGTATCAGACCGGGTCACCGGTGTCAACTTACTGGATCTAATTCATATAAGTGCCTTTGAAGATTCATGTTATAAATATGACGTAACGTTGCCCATCCCCGCTTAATAGACTACTTCATACAGAGTTGCTTTCATATCTGCAGGCCGATGTCTGCGAATGTATGTTGACGTTTTTTCTGCTACATAAATATTTTTTTCTGTGCTGCGAAACCAACCTATTTTCGGTGCAGGCCGGTGCTTGAAGAGTAGCCGAGACTCAATGCTGCCTGGCCCCTCCTGGCCATGCATTCATCGCACGGCGACTATGGTTGCTCTCTGCACGCTATGCCTGAACAGAGCTTGATACAATCAAATATTTTGAAAGATACGTTATAAGTACTGCCCTGGAGCCTCCTGAAACTTCGGTAAAATAGGACACACATTGGCGCACGCGGACATCGATTTGGGTTGCTGCCAGGCAGTTGGTGGCTCACAGAACCGACTCGGATGGATTGAATTCATCCAGAAGAGTCTGCTTTGCATCCATTTTTTCACGCCATCCCTTAGCGGAGAGTGACATTTACGATACCCGACCAATTATATTTGCAATGTTTGCAGTCCTTTGAGTTCAGAAGTTGAATCAATTGATTGATTACGAACTCGTTATGTAAAGAGATGGTTGCTCACTAGAGCAGTCTGCTCACGTCTCCTCAACCGTACGAATGCTCGTAATCAACCGGAAAACCGTACTCGCTCTGAGATGCCACCATAGAGCATACGCAAATGCCAGTAGGTTAAGACCCCTCATGATTCCCATTCCGATCACCGCATTGAAAACCGTTTGCAATGGGTTTAATGAAATAAGCAGTCTGCGTGTGTCTGCACTAGACCGCACCCCTGCTAGCACCCTTGAACATAGTTTAAACGCTTCAACATGTTCCGCAAAGTAACCTTAAGATTATCTTAAACGTTGTGGCTGTGTTATAACATCGTCTCAAGCAGGGAATGAGCAAGGATGAAGGCAGGGTGGAGGATCGGTGCGATTCGGCCGTTCGTCGTTGCAAGGTTGTCGTATGACAGCATCAGGAAATGTCGCAAGTCGCTCCGTCAGATAATAACGCGCTATACAATTATCATATATTATATAATGTTTTGTTTTTCAGTGTCTCCCTATTCAAATGGGAAGTCCTTTCGTCCAGTCGATAGTCCCCCCAACGGCCGAAGCCATGAGACCGCGTTAATTCGCAGGGATTAATACATTTGATTTTAAAAGGAGTGCGTATTAAGGAATATCACTTGTAACATTTGGGCTCTTGCGGTGTGGGCCTCGCCGACGGCAATCTCATATCGCACATACCGCAAGTTTAAAAATGACCGTCGCTTCAACTCATGGGTTGCGATGGTGCGGCACTCTATCGAATGCCAGCTGGCTTGGGCCTTTTTTGTCGCCCTGCTCGTTCGAAACCTTTTCGTCCACGGTCCTTCTTGCTACGACTCTCATCATACTGCTGGTTCAGGGCACCCGATTGGCGGTTGCTCAGCAGCTAAATGCACATGGCAGACAGCGGAAGGGCATTTCCGGCCTCAACGGCTCCTATATCGCCGCCGCGCTCTTCCTCTGCGGCACACACGTGCTACACTTCACCGTGGGACTGGCCGTGCTGCGGCCGTGGCCGTTCCACATTTTCAACCATGCATGTATGATGGTGGTTTGGGGCACCATCGCCTCCTTTGCTATTTACACGGGGAGGCTGCCAATCAGCATCGACTTCCGAATCGCCTCCATTTCAGCAACCCTTGTGTACTTTATCAGGTGCGATGAGCTCCACAGTACTGGATCAGGCCCGAATGTGTGATTGTACATGCGTCGATCCCAGACCCCAGACCCCAACCCGCTCAGGCAAAATATCCACATAAGACGGGAGGGGGGGGTCATGGGGTACATGGCCCATGGCGGAATCTGCAGCCGGATCTCTACCGCATCCCGTATCATGTTTTAATGCTCCTCTCGATATGCGTACTACCCTCCTGGCGGCCGGCGGGATTTGTCGACCCCTGGGAATACACCCCTGCACTCTTGACTGTTGAGTTGATGAAGGCGTTTCACCCAGCCATCTCACCCAGCTTAAGGCAAAGGGACGTCCTCCTCCTCCTCCCTCTGTCTCTGCTTCTCTTCCCCTCTCTCTCACGTTTCGCCATCCCTTCTACAACCCATACACGCCATTTAGCGCGACATCCACCCTCATCCTAGGTTCCTATCATGGTGTTACGTTCGTCTAACCTTTCCCCATGGTCCGGCGTCTTATTGTGTATTCCCTGTCCTCCTCTAACTTCGGATCCCGCAGTCTCTATTCCTTCTTCCGGCTGTACTTCGACACCCACGCCATCCCGTTTCAGTACATCAAGGCCTCTATTTGGACCGACATGTTGCAGCTCGTCGTGGCTGCCATTATCAGCTGGCTTGGCTTCCGCAGGGCTCGCAGGGTACCCACACTTGCTGCCCTGCAGGCGCAGCTGGGCCTCAGCCCCGCAGCGCCCGGCCTTGATGGAAGGGGGGCCTATCAGCAACTGCCAGCAGCTGCTGCCGAAGACGGGAATGGTAGCATAGCCGCTACCGGTAAGGAGCCAGCTGGGGGGCCTGAAGGAGCTGGCGGTGCTGCAAGGGGCGAAGACACGGACGCTGACGCTGACAAGAGCACCTGGATCAGCTTGTTCGTGGACGCGTGCGCGTACGTTTGGCCTGAATCCTTCTGGCTGCAGCTGCGGGCAGTGTTGTGCTTGCTGCTGCTGGTTGCCATGCGTTTTTTCAACCTGGCCGTGCCCATCCTTTACAAGAAGGTCGTGGACAAACTGGCGGCAGGAAACAGCGGAGGTTCCCCGCGGCCGGATGCGGCGGCACGAGAGGGTCGGGGCTTGGGGCTGGACTTGGGCCTGGGTCGGCTTCTGGGCTTCTCGGTGTGGGGTTCGGACCAGGGGCAAGGACCCAGCCCTGAGCGCGTGGACTTTGCCGCGCTTGTCTGGCCCTGGGTAGTGCTTTACCTGACAGCGGTGTTCTTCCAGGGCGGTGCCGGGGGAGGCGTAGTGGGCTTCATCAACAACATCAGGTGTGCAGGGAGTGGGGATGAGAGACGGGGGTTGCTCTAAACGGTGCGGATATTGATACAGGTTCCATTCTGAAGTTAATGGGATAACCCCGAGAGGAGTGTGTGCACAGGGGTTTGTTGAGAGGTCTTGATGAGTGAAGGGGGATATGTGGGGTAGGATTGAGAGCTTTCAGGCGGGGTTTTAGCAACTACCTTGGCTTCTACCATCCATATCGACCTCCCCACTCCCCGAATGCGCCCTCCTTGAGCTCGTGATCCGCCTTTACTTGCTGCCCACACCTGCACTCCTCGTGGTGCGCCTCCGTGCGTCGACTATCCGGTATGGCAGGTCGTATCTATGGATTCCCGTGTCGCAGGATTCCTACAGGTGGGTGGGATAAGGGTTGGAACGGGGAGAGGGAGCCGCAAATACGCGGAAAACACACGCCCACTGAGCGGCGGCATTAGGACAGATCTGTATACCATATGTTGTTTGAGGTCGAATCGCTCAGTGCTGAAGCACCGTGCAGTAACTGGTATGTGCACACGGGGACACGGAAACCTCCTGCCTGTAAGAATGCTAAGCTGAACCACCTACCAAGCAGATGAACAATAGCCGCCTGCCTCCCGATCCTGTTCCGTGCTCCCTCACATTCGTGTCTAACCTCCTGTTCCACCCGCTCCAGGCGCATTAGCCTGCGTACCTTCGACCACGTCATGAGCTTGGACTTGACCTTCCATCTGCGGAAGAAGACCGGCGAGGTGACCAAGGTGGTAGACAGGGGAACCAACGCGATGCAGAGCCTGCTGTCCACCGTGCTCTTCAATATATTACCGCAGGTACGAGGGGTGACTGGTGAAGAGGGGAAGGAAAAGACGAAATCTGTTGCGACGGCTGTTGGAGGCCAAAGTTACTTGTCACCGTGTGACCACGAGGTGCATATCTGGTACTGGATGTTGTCAACGCAAGGGGATGTGAGACGGGAACAGAGGTAGGAGGTTCCGAAGCGGTGATGCAGAAATGCATTTCGCTCCTCGTGGGGAAGGTCTCATGGAGATACGGAGAAGGCAATGCTGTCCTCTATTACCACAATCGTAATCGCCTCCTGCCACCTCCCACGGTTTGATTGGTCTCCACCCGAGGTGACCGTCCTCATCGCTCCGAAGGTCGCGGTCGGGGACTGCTAGTATTGACAGGCGTGTGTAGGCGAGCTGTTTCCTGTTGGAAGGCGCAGCCCCTGGACCCTCTCTCGGGCCGCATTGTTTCCTCTTCACTGAAGCTGTATGCAAAATGTTCCTCACTTCCAACAGTTTCCGGCTATCCCGGAGTTGCCCCATGTGGAGCCTTTTCCCGCCTCGACCCACGTGTCCGAGGCCCTGCTTTCTCCACCCTAGCCTTGCATGTTATAAACTCACAAAAAGCCCGCCAATCTCCATTATCTTAGATGCTCGTCACTACTGCATGCTCCTGTTCCATAGGACTCGTTGAAGCACGCCCTGCTTCTTCGCTGTCCACCCTGCCCTGTCCTACCCTGTCCTGCCGTGCCGTGGTTATCCCTTCCTTTCCATGTACACTTATTCTGCGTCCTGTCGCGCCTTTCAGATGTTCGACGTCCTGGCAGCTGCCACATACCTGGCCCAGGCCCTTGAACCCACCATTGCCATGATCGTCTTCATCACCGTCGGCTCCTACATCCCCCTCACCATTTTCATCACGGAGTGGAGGAGCAAACTGCGAAGGGAGATGAACCAGACGGACCAGGTGGGCCGCTTAGGGGTGGGGGGGGGGGATTGAGCGCAGTGATCCTGCTGGAACGCAGATTGTTAAGTACTGTATACGGCCGGCTTGCAAACATGGTGATATGCGATATCTATCACGCATCATCTCCCCTTTCTGTTGGACAGGTCAAGAGTGGCCGGGCCACTGATGCGCTGCTCAACTACGAGACTGTCAAGTACTTCTGTAACGAGAAGTGCGTGGGAGGGCGACCTGGGTAGAACGGGGAAGTGCGCCAGGGGCGGTGGTGCAGGAGGGGCAGGGAGGCTGTGGAGCCCTGCTCTGGCTGGGGTTTAGGCCTATCGAGCAGATAACAATGGGGGGCGCGGCAAGAGGAATTCCTTTTTAAACGAAGTGGCAATAGGGTACCTGTTGAGCTTGGGACTGTGGTGTAATCCGAGTGCTGGTGAATGGAGGGCGGCAGGACGCCCATTTCGGAGGGGCAGGAAGCGATGGAGGGCTGCAGCGGTGGGGCATGGGGAATCTGGAAAGGAAATTTTGAAGGGGCCAACAATTCTAACCTAGCTGCACTATAGCTTCTCGGTGGCATGGGCATAGGCTGTTGAGCCGGTGCCCCAGCAGCGCTGAGAGCCAGTGGCGGTTCATGCTGACTCGTGAACGGCACCGCACACAATGACACCTTTCACGGGGTCCCCCTCCTCCTCCCTTCGGCCCACATGCGAGTCCTCTTCACCGCTGCTCACAGCTCCCTTCCTCTGTTGCGAACGCAGGCACGAGTCACAGCAGTACGCAGCAGCCATTGACGCTTACCAGGGGGCCGAGTTCAAGTCCATATACTCTATCAACCTGCTCAACGTGGTGCAAAGCGCAATTATGTTTTGCGGGATTGCCTCGGGGCTGCTGGTGTGCGCAGGTGAGTGGTTGGGTATGGTTGGTTAAGGGCAAGGAATGTTAGGTGGTAGAGGTTTGCCTGAGCTGTGTGTCTTGCCCGGTTTCCTTTCGTCACCGCTGCTTCAAAGCACCTTTCCCTCTGCCAACTCAGCTTCGCTGCAATCAGCCGCCGCCCACTCGGTCCGAAGCCGCACCTAGATTCCTCCCCTTTTTCTCAACGGTACCCGACTCACACCCAATGATGTCACGCTGGTTAACAACTTGTGTCGCTCATTATCATCTAGCTTAGTTTGTTTAACTACTCCTTTCCGTGCCCACGTATTCAAAAATAAGTTTCCATTCGGGTTCAGTATTTAATTTCAGGGTTCCAGGTTTGATTCCTGAGGGTTGGGTTCATTTGTTGAAATTCCCCCGACTTGGTTATTCGTCTTCCCCCTACGTCCACCAGGCGGTGTCTCCGCCGGTGTGTTGACTGTGGGAGACACGGTTCTGTTTCTCAGCCTGATGGCGCAGCTGTACGGACCACTCAACTTTTTCGGATCGTATTACCGTACCATCCAGCAATACATGGTATGTTCCGTACCATGGGCCACGCGGCGCAATCTCCTCGCGGACTTCCCTTATTGATAGGGGATACGGTCTCGGGGAATAAGAGGGAAGAGTTCGTGGTGATCGGATTCACTGTCCACTCCTATCAGTCCTGCTTTGTCGCACCATGATCTGATCCGCGCGGTGGGGCTCTTTATCTCGATGTGTCTCCCTTCTTCCTGTGTCCCGTCGCCCCTTACTGGCAGATTGACATGGAGAACTTGCTGGAGCTGTTGGGCCGGCGGTCCGTGGTGGAGGACAGCCCTGCGGCCAAGGACCTGACTGTCACTGCGGGTGTGGCGCTCACTGAGGGACCGGGTTGAGCGACTGGTTATTGGACTGCCGTGGGGGTGGGGGACTGGCGGAACGTTTGAAGGGTTGCGTATTCGCGTCCGAAGAGCTGCACCTGGTGGAAGCAACCGGTCCGCGCTACTTGCCTCGGAATAGCATCAGGGCAGGGGGTTGGATGGCTTATCCTCCATTATGTTCAGTTACTCCCCCAACGATTTGGTAGGCAATGAAATCGTTGCTGTTGTCGTAGTTACGGGATGCGTTTCCGTTTTTCTCGTCCCTTCTCCGTCCCTTGCATTCTCTC
Organism: Volvox africanus; assembly: GCA_030268105.1. Taxonomy (NCBI): domain Eukaryota; kingdom Viridiplantae; phylum Chlorophyta; class Chlorophyceae; order Chlamydomonadales; family Volvocaceae; genus Volvox; species Volvox africanus. Next base: position 1,614,922 of record BSDZ01000089.1, on the reverse strand, counting down.
GTCAGCCGAGCTGGTGTTTGACAACGTGTCATTCCAGTACGAGCCCGGTCATCTGGTTCTGCGAGATGTTAGTTTCCGCGTACCGGGGGGAAGAACCATCGCCTTCGTGGGGGCAACTGGCAGCGGCAAGTCCACTATCACGAGGCTCATTTTCCGGTAAGGCGCTGGGGGTGGAGCGCGAATGGTTCCATTGAGAGCGTAATGGTTACATGGCAGAAGATCACGTAATAACACGGGTTCTAGTGTGTTCTTGCACCCAGATGGTGCGGCCGTACCAATCACCGCGATCGCGCGACGATGATCAATATTTAACCCCTGCCCAACCCGCCACATGTGACGTCCTGTGGCTCTTTCCACCCTCTTTCCTTACGTGGATAGGTTTTACGATGTGACTTCGGGGGCCGTGCGCATCGACGGGCAGGACATGCGCGAGGTGACCCAGACGTCATTGAGGAAGGCAGTGGGCATGGTGCCGCAGGTAGGTGTGTATGTGTGTGTGGGAGGGGGGTGGGAATGGAAGACGGGGAATGGGAGGGCACGCAGCTGCATTTGCAGTACAGTGGGTTGGGGGCAGTTAGCCCGTTGGCTCTTGTCGTGAGGATGGTGCTTGTATTAGAGTGCACGTATGCAAACACTGCTCGTTGCCAGGAGGTGAGTAACTTAATCTCAACTGCGCGAAGGATCAGATGGACTGGAAAGCAGAAGAGGGTGGATTAATTTTCCGCATGTTTACATCTCGCTGGTTGATATGCACGTTTGCGCTCCGCCCGGGACAGCTGAACATTTCGGTGTTAAGGTCATACATAGTCGAGCACGTCAAGGGCAATGAACATTACAACCGTAACAGCTGTTCCACACACACACACCGGCGTCCATTACACGTCCGTATTTGCGTATCTGCTCTTTCCGTACTTCATATCGCGTCGTATCATATTATAAATAAACGTGCCCAAATGGCGGCGCTGTGTACAGGATACGGTCCTGTTCAATGATACAATACTGCACAATATTCGGTACGGCAACCTATCCGCGACAGACGAGCAGGTACGGCTTTGAGAGCCCCCGCACGCCTTTGAGAGGACTCCGTCTGGGGGTGGGGACTATCATTACGTAGTTTTGGCGTTGGCTTGCTTGTTATGCAGCATAGAATACACACGTATTTATTTATACTACATATATGTGTATACACATGAACATGAACTCATGCGACGGACCGCAGGCCGTGACCTGATGCACGGTTCGGGGGCCTGGATAATGGATAGCCTGCTGGGAGAGAATGGCGAGAGGAAGTCTTGCAGTTGAGACAGGTTCAGGGTCGGTGTAGCGCGTTTTAAAAAGGCTAATTAAAACGTGCGTTAGTTAGCTTCTTTGACAATGTGGAGGCATTGGGTCGCGTGTAGAACGATTGCTCACCGAAACTGGAAGGCCGGTTAGCCCTGCTCACTGGCGACATGCGAAATGGCCCGAGATGAGCGGTGGGCTGCCCATTGCAAATCAGCACCACAGCAAGGTGGTGCGTATTGTCCCCTTCTGGCTCAGGTGCACGAGGCAGCCAAGCTGGCATGCATCCACGATACCATCGTCAACCGGTTCCCGAAGGTGGGATGCGTGGGTTTGGGATAGCCGGAAGTGGTTCCGGAATATGGAGTGTTTCGGGGCTTCTGCGTATCTGACCCATGCTGAAAGCGAAGGTTCCCCAATCGCAGTGGGCGGTGGGACCAGTGGGCAGTACGCAGTGGGAATACGAGGCGCGTCAAACCCATTCCTTCCAACAAAACCTTTGTCTTTCAGGCCGCTGTTTTTTTCCAGGAAATTTATGTGTAGTTGAGTGCAGCTGATTCGCCCGCTGTTGTTGACTTCAGGGCTACAACACTGTCGTGGGCGAGCGGGGACTCCGGCTTAGTGGCGGGGAAAAGCAGCGAGTGGCGTTCGCCCGAGCGCTGCTGAAGAACCCCGCCATACTGGTGCTAGGTGGGCACAATCGCGTCACATCTGAAGCCCCGGGGATTTGAATAAATGGGGGACGACGAATAAACGAGAGCTGATACTGAAGAAATGAGACAATTTTATGAAGAAATGTTACGGAGGGAGGGGGGTTCGAGCTCACCTCCATGATGTTGTCATGAATTCTGAGGGACAGTTACGACAATTTGAACGTCTTGCATTCTCCACCAGGTAACGCCCCCGCAGGGCATGCTCGGCTAGCGGGCATGGTCTTTCTGTCACCTTGTCTTGACGGGTCCGAGCTCCGACACCCCCCACCCCTCAACCCGGTTCATGCGGATATTCCGTCTGACGGTGTCACCTCTCACCCCAACTCCAACAGATGAAGCCACTTCAGCTCTGGACACCATCACAGAGAAAAAGATCCAGGTGGGTCCGGACAGGGGCTATGTGGCACATCGGAGGACAAGGGGGACGAGGGGGACGAGGGGGACAGGCAGCAGGCAACTTCCCCACCAAGCTGAGAGCTCTTGTACGGCATGGTGGATGTACATGACTCCGCCACGCTGGGTGTATAAACTGCAATGCTTCCTCGCAGCGGCGTCCCTCATCAGCGGCCCTGTTAACGATTCTGCTCCATCGGGACTTACGGTCGTCCTGCATGCGTGAGGTCGAAGGCCCGGGAGCACTACGTTACTGCATCGGGCTCCTCCTTTCTGAACGGCTTTTGGACGTTTTGCTGTTATGGGGAGGAATCTCTTACAACCGACGTGTAAATCATCGGAAGATGAAACACAAATTCATGCGGCCGATTTAGAATAAAAGCTGTTTTTGTGATGGGCTGTAACCACACCGGTAACCTTGTTGCTGCGCACCGTTGGAACCCGATCCGTCTGTCGCATTTGTTTGGCCCCAACGCATCGGAAACACGTCGCCTCGTCCCTTTGCCGGCCGACCGGCACAACAGTGCGCGCTGTCTGAGCTGCGTTCTGAGCGCACTACCTGCATCGTGGCACACCGGCTGTCAACCATAGCTGATGCGGACATCATTGTGGTGATGGCCACGGGAAGCGTGGTAGAGATTGGCTCGCATATCGAGCTTCTGGGCAAGGCAGGGCTGTACGCGGAGATGTGGACGAAGCAGGCTGCCACGGCGCAGGTGCGGGCGAGCGCGGGGTGGGGTGTGAAGGATGTGGATCAGCGAGCATGTTCACATATGCAGACATGGCTCCAGTTCAGTTGAGTTCAGTTGGGTTCAGGAAAGGACCCCTCACGTTTGCCTGGGAAGAGTCACGGAAGCAACGGACCCTGTCACAAAGCTGAGGCGTTGTTGTCCTAACGTTGGGGGCATGTCAGATGGCGCGTGTCACCCGCCGAAACAAACCCGCGCATGAAGTCAACGAGTTTGGAGCGGCTGCGCGACGGTTGGTCCCGTCCCATCAATTGCGCTGTGGAATCTGACACACCCACGAGCCAGGGCCCAACGGAATCATCCTTCCCCTGAGCATCCAATTGTCACCTCCTCCCGCTCGCACCTTGTACTATTTTCACCTTCCCTTCGCACAGGCTAGCGATAGCAGCGCGGGTCCCTCTTCCTTAAGGGGAAGCACCTTGGACCTTACACGTCTCAATAATGGGGGTAGGGCCGCCAATGCCGCCTCTGTCGGCGGTGCTGCGGCCACTGTTACTGGTAGCGTCGTGGGCGGCAACGGCGCAGACGGGACTAGCGAGAGCGCCGAAACCGGGGTCATTGCCCTGGGCCTCGTTCCAGACCCATCGCCAGCAGCAATGCAGGTCGACGAAGGGAAGGGGGCGACGTTAGCCGGGGAGCCTGGCGATAGCAATAACGATACTGCATTGGCCACTGGGTTTGTGCCGGTGGCAGTTGGAACTGTTTCTACAGCGCAGGGGGCTACGGCCGAGGAGGCCGAGATGGTGATGGGCGCAGCTGTTCCGCGGGATGCCGAGAGCTCTGGTCCGGCGGGGACCTCCCAGGCGAGCCGTGCCCCAGGTCCAGGTGCGAGTGCGGCCGTAGCTTCAGGCGGCAGCGGGGCCGTTGCGGGTGGAGCCCGTGGGAAGTCTCGCAAGGGACGCAGGTAGTGATGTTGCTGCAAAGCAACCGGATGTACCTATTGCCGCCAGAAAGCAATTTTGTGAGGGGGACGCTGTCGTTCGTCTCGTCTCGTTACAGCACTTAAAAAGGAATTGGAGTTTTGCAAGACCAGAGCTTGTTACGCAACGCATTGCGTAGCCTTTGTTAAGGGGCAGATATTATGTAGGGCCGAAGTTCGGCCAATGTCATAATCTCTAGGAATAATAAACACGTGCCTACCATTTTCTCTCCTGTGGGAGACCAAAAACTTCGTCCAAATGCGATAGCAAGAATCGCGCTAATCCACCACGCGAATGAGTCACTGTTGTGTAAACGCATGACGCAAGGGTCCGTCTGACTACCGATCACCAGACCATCAGACAATGAAAACATCCCAAGGATGAACACGAGGCGCATACGTGTATACCACAAACTAAGGTGTCCTTGTTGACGGCTGGGCCTTGATGGACGGCTGGAATAAAACTGCACTGTTCACATCACGAGAGCAGGCATCCAGCAAAAGATATTGTGGCATACTTAACAACCCCACCATATGTATTTAGCAGGCTACATATTTCATTTACAGGGACCCGCTAAAAGATAGTGGCAAAAAGCACCAAAAAGCCGCCGCCAGAAGCTTTTGACGAACGTGCATTAAGACGACGTAACATGCGCTGGGCTCCTGGGCCCATTGGGATACGCACGATGAAGAAGTATCCATCACAAAAGCACATAAATACCACAGCATGTGTTGTGTACTAGCGCAATACAGTTACAAGCCCACTATTCATATCAGCAAGTAGATCGCAATCGATCCTTGTATTATAATACTACATAAAAGTTCAAAAATGCACTACTTTGTTTTCCTCGGCGCAAACCCTTGGGTTTTTAGGCCTTGGGTGCCGTCGCGAAGCCTGACCACTCCTCCTCTGCAATGGCACCGATATTCGTCGGACCACCCTGCTGGCCACCGAATGGGCCCCATTCGGCAACCTGCTGCTGTAGGGCCTTCGTGTCACCTGGAGGGTTGCAAGAGCATCACACGCATGGCATTGAGTGAGATGCAGGTGGGGCGTGGTGAGGCCCAAGAATGGCGTGACATGCGAATGAATGAGGCAGAGTTGCAAGCAAAGAGTTGAAGCATGCATACGGAGCCTTGCAGGAACGTGGACAAGATCGGCAATCATTCTCCGTGCGGTCGACATTGAATACACTATAGATATCTGTGAAGTTTAAGGGTGCGGCACAATTGAGGGCCGCCTTAGGATTTTGTACAACAGGATTAGGCATTAAGGGATATCACCACTATGGCCCATATGCAACACCACTCCACTACCAGAAGCCATCATCCCACCAATTCATCTGTCTGGCACCTCATCTGCGTAATCCATTTTGATCGACCGTAAACAATGTCCTTAGGACCTGAAGGAGCTGAAGACCTTAACATGCCCTTCAGAGAACTGGAACGTACCTTGCTCTGCCGCCTGTTGCTGCTGGCGCTGAACTGACTCATCGGCAAAAATTGATGTGTAACGGCTGCCGCCGGCGACATTGAACTGCGGCGTGAAGCCGCCGCCCATCACACGCTCGCCCTTGAGAACGGCCCCGGCCTCCAGATGTGCCGTGTCAGCTGGTTTGTTGAGTATGGAGTTGTCCATGTGGGCCCACCTGGGGTGGGTTAAGGGCGGCGAAAATACGGGGGTTGCGGCTGAACACCAGAGATGTAATGTACCAAATCATGTTAGTACACGATTTTTGCAAAAGGGCCAAACAGCGCCGGCGAGGTTCAGCTGAGCGACCTAAGCTCCTCTAACAGATGACAGGCAGGAAGTCTCCATCCGGCGAAGAGGGTCGCTGTGAAGAAACGAACAAAGGGCTTGTAGGCAAGTATGTATCTGAAGAAACGGTCGAACTGACCGACAAAGATGGACGGTCGGTCTCAATGTAAAACCGTCAGGTACTACAAAGAACATCATACGTGACAGCTTACATGATAACATGTTTGGAAACCAGTTACTCACCAGCCGGTCGTTCCCGCGTTCTGAATGGTAGCCCCGGCCTCGCTGTTTACAGCTGAGACAGGTGCTTGGGCAGCCGCTGTGGCAGCTGAAACGGCTTCGGATGCATTTGCAAATGTCTCAGATGCTTTGGGAGAACGCTCTCCAAGAAGAGGGCAGGCTGAGCATGGCGGCGACGCAGCAGCAGCTGGCACTTCGTCTGCGGGAAGAACAGCAGTGGCGCGGCGGCGGCGGCACTGATGATGAGCACGCACATCTGAGATTAATTTGTCAGGGCCCCTTCGCTATAACCGAAATAAGTAGCCCAAGGCTTGTCAAGTACGTCAAGCAACCCAGATGCACGAGTCGGCTTGGAAAGTGCGCGAGGACAGCACAGCCCCGCTTGCATGCACGCACGCCGCGCACCTGCCCACAGTGATTTCCTCTCTCCGGTAATACTATACTGTGGTACGAAGGCTGTCGTTTTGACCTGGCCGGCAGATTTCTTAATTTCCGTGGGCGGCTCGTTCATCTGGCTATTATCCATGTGGTGCCACCTGAGAGCAGAAACGCGCAAGAGAGGCGCATTGAGCAGAGACATTGACAGAGCAGAGAAACAGGGAACAGGACTGGAACTCATAGAAAGATGATCCAAGTGGTATCAAAGGCACTTCACCGAAATATGCTAGCTGGAAAACTGTGCTGGCAGTTTTCCGCTATGTTTTGGTCGCAGATGCACTTCGTCCCCCCATGCTGGGTGGTTCTCCGTGCCGGAGCCGATTAAGTCTAAATTAGTTGTTCAGTTTCCAGCCTGTCCCAGCAATACAAAGAACACAGGGCTCTCGCCTGAGCTAGCACCAAAACTACACTTCCATAAACAGGGGACCCTTCAAAAAATAGCATCGCTTTTAAAACGCAGTTTTGTGCCCCCAGTCAAGCGTAATGACCGTACCATCCTTCCGAACCGATGGTGCCTTTTGCAGCATTGCCGGAGCCTCGCAACAAACTGTTGGCTTTCGTTAAGCTGCCGGTTGGCGAGGAATTTTCCTCGCTGGACTTGCGGCTCATCGGTGGGGCAGGCACCTCCACAGACTTTCGAGATGAAGCCGTGCGCTGCGCCTCAAAGGAGTTGCTAGGTCTGCGGTGCTTGGGTACAGGTGTCAGGTACATCACGCAAAAAAGAAACCCACGGCGCTACTTTAGCCCATACCAGTCTTCCTCGATACGACAAAGAGTCATTTTGCAAACACAGCATGACAATTTGGAAAAGCATACACGGAATTGTGAAACCTTGCGCCATCTTCTATTCTTCCGACAGGATTTCCCACCTCGTTAAAGAGTAGGCTTTCGTTATTTGATAACCTGCAGGTGAGGAGGAATGAAAGGCAACGAAATGTACACGTTGGGGGTCCGTTTGCGCTGTCGCTGTGCTGACGCGGCGTTTTGCGAAGCAAGTCACCGACAAATCGCGATATATTCCAACGATACTTACGCTTAGTGAAACTATCATCTTCATCTTTCCAGGACAGCATTTATCACTGTCTGCTCGGCTCCACCGGCTGGGAAAGAAGAAATATTGAACAAGATCACGATTGGGTTCTTGAAGACACTGACTTATTCCTTGGATCGTTATGGAGAGAATTTCAACTATGTCAAAAGTTCCAGAGGTTTTATGAAGAGACTGATGTTAAACTGTAATGGTTTACGGACGTACGATGTCGTTGGGGTTGCAAAAGTATGAAGCATATCGCCTGATCGTAACTGTCCGACGTACCTCACGCATTTGCAAGTATGGCCGAGGTACAAAGCCTGTGTCGCTGCACTGTGTCAGGGTGGCCCTGGAAAGCCGCACTGCTCACGCGACCGCAGAGGTCAGTTGACTTGGTTTAAGGAATAGTATTTCATATTTTATGTATACCAAGACCATAAATCGGCTTCAGCCTACAGCAAAGCCTGCCTTCGTACTCTACCACAATGTTCGCAGTGCAAGGGTCCCAACCCGTCGCCTTGGGCGAGCACCATTGCCTCATGGGCAACTTCTCATGACCGCTATATACGCCACCGGTGGGGTCCGGACCTCGGCAGCGGGTGAGTCTATTACAGCAGAGGAGAGCCGTACGTCGCTGGTGCCAGAGACGCTGCGCGACATGGAACAGGACATGGAGCTTCAGCGGCACCTGGAGACCTTAGCGGCTGCGGGCCAACAGGCTCTTACACGCGAGGAGCGGCTCAAGCGGCAGCGCTCCCTGGACGCGCTAGGGGCGCCCTCCTTTTACGCAACATGTCAGGTTGGCCGTAGGGGCTCAGGGGAAAGGATTGGGGTGTGATGTTACGGGACCGGCAAGAGGCAGTCCGGTAGTATGATTTGTCAATTTTTGCGCTCGATACCCAGCTAATCTCTGGATATGGTGCGAGAAACCGAGGCCTTTCCAATTCTTTTCTATTTTCCAGGATCATGCATGCCGGCGTCCTCGCAACCTCCTTGAGGCCCACTCATAAAGTATAAACCAGCTATTGGGAAAGTGGTCACACCGGTGACTGATTCCGTACGTGGATTCACACCGCATGGCTTTCATTATTGCCGGGCTACCACACACGCTACCTGGCGCCCCAGCTGCACCCCATCGAGCTCCCCATACCCCACTTCATCGGCCCCCTTCCGCAGTCCCGTGGAGTGACAGCTCTGAAGCGCTCCCCAGCGCGCATCCTGCAGCTGAACATCGGGCTGTACTGCAATCAGGCCTGCAGCCATTGCCACGTGGAGTCTTCACCGCGCCGTACGGCTGAGCAGGCCAGCAAGGAGACTGTGGATCGCTGCTTGGTGCTGCTGCGGAATGCCAAGAACCATGGGTTGGCCATCACCACCCTGGACATCACAGGAGGTGCTCCGGAGCTGAATGAAAATTTTAGGTGGGGGGCAATGTCTCTCAGTCCCTCGGCAGAAGCAATTTAATAATTAAATAATAAAACCATTAATACTCTGACACGTGTCAAACTGTCTATCCGAATGGCACCAGGACCGATGGGTCGAACCTGTTGAGAATGATCAATCGATACATGTATAAAGAGAATGAGAAGGAGGAAAGAAGGAATACCGCCGAGGGCGGGGCGCTTTTCTTTCTAACATAACTCAAGTCATTGCGACCAGTGGGGTAGCTGGAACACTGTCAAGCTAAATGTGGGGCCGGAGGGAGAGCACGGCGTCGGAGTGCGTTGGGAGGCCGCAGACAGGAGTCCAGCAGGTCACATCAATGTCATATTGCGCTGCTGTGCGACTCTTCAGCCACTCCGTCTACTCTACCGGTACCGGCCAAAGTCCGGGTACCGTTATAAGTCAGTCAGGGCCGGGGCACCGGTACACCGCCGCTGACCTTCCTTGCCCTCACCTGAATCGACCTCACACCGCCACACGCGTTCCGTTTGTGCGTGTGCCCTTCGTTCGGTTCAATATAAGTGGGTTATATTCTAATGCAACTTCGGCGAGATGATCACCGTAGGGGCACCCCTGTAGCCCTTCCCACCCTATAGCCCTTCCGTCCCGTTGTTGATGCCCCGCAGGTATCTGGTGGAGCAGGCTGCCCCACTGGGAGTTGAGATCATCGACCGATGCAACCTAACAGTGCTCTTGGAACCGGGTCAGGAGGACCTCGTGGACTTTCTGGCGCGGCACAAGGCAAGCGGATGGAGAGGGTGGATCGGAGTTCCCTGGAAGGCGGAGTGAGAATCGATGGGTTTCGTGTCCGTGATGTTTGACTTGATGTATGCTTAGTATGAAAGGATACACACGTACACATACATTTACATTTACATTTACATTTACATTTACATTTACATTTACATTTACATTTACATTTACATTTACATTTACATTTACATTTACATTTACATTTACATTTACATTTACATTTACATTTACATTTACAAGGAGGAGACCACACCATACCGGCAACCTCACCGGATGACGTGAGCCAGCTGGGCTTCATTTGCGGACGCCGTGAGACAGCCATACATAGGTCTGACCATCCCGTTCCAAGTGTAGCCATACTGGTTACATGTGGCGGTGTTGCGTCCCCCCTGCCTAATCAGCATCAGACTGCATATGCCCTTCCGGCATGGTGTCTCATTGTAAGGCCTCCGTTGAGGAAGGCCCGTCACTACGCCTGTCTATGTCACTGTCCGCGTGTGTACGTACGTACCGGCTGGGGTGCGCGCGTGTCGCGCCCTGCCTTCCTCACAGACCCCGTGTCCGCATCATGCTCCGAGAAGGTGCTGTCAGCCATGTCACTGCTGCGTCCACACCCCCGTAGGTGCGCGTGGTGGCGTCTCTGCCCTGCTACTCTGAGTCCAATGTGGACAAGCAGCGGGGCCATGGAGTGTTCGATCGCTCAATTGCGGGGTTGAAGCTGCTAAACGCGGCAGGCTATGGCGTGGACGGCAGCGGCTTGGTGCTGGACCTGGTCTACAATCCGGGTAGGGTAAGGGATTGGAGGGCAGCGGGACATCTAGGGAGATGTGGTCGCCGGCAGCGGTGACGCCCGCGTTGTGGGCTTGTGTGTGTTTGCCGGTAATGGTTGATAAGCCAGCAAATGGTTGGTGTATAAGCCAGCAAATCCGGCCGGGGTTCTTAGGGACCTGAAGCACACATCCCAAACATGCGATGCGCCTGCTCTGGCAGGGGGTGCCTTTTTGGCGCCTGGACAGGCCAAGTTGGAGGCTGCGTACAAGTCGGAGCTCGAATTTGCGTACGGCATCGTGTTCAATCGGTTATTGGCGCTTAACAACATGCCTATTAAGCGATTTGCGGACTGGCTGGTGCGGCGAGGCCAGCTGCAGAGCTACATGGGTCTGCTGCTCGACAACTTCAACCCAGAGGCTGGGGAGTCGCTGATGTGCAGGTGTGCTGCGCGTGCGCGTGCGTGTGTATGTGTATGTGTATGTGTGTGTACTGTAAGGGCGAGTAATGAGTGAGTTGAGCGGTGAAAAATTAGCGCCGCATGGTTCATTGGGGATTATGCTTTTGGCTGGGATGTCAGAAATGCAGCCGTTGGTCGACGAGGCGAAATGAGTAAGCACCAGTTAGACAATCCAGTCGACAAAAAGTGCACGCAGTTTGTGCCAAAGTGCACATACCCGCAGCAGCTCCTTGCTGTTCCCATCTACCTACTTTACCAGGTTGACTAAAGGGGAGTGCCACGCGCGCCGTGTGTGCGCGCGTGCGCTTGTGTGTATGTGTGGCTGTGCGATTTTCTCCTTTTTCTTCAGGGACACGGTGAGCGTACGCTGGGACGGCGCCGTCTTCGACTGCGACTTCAATCAGCAGCTGGATATGGCCATCACGCAGCCCGGAGAGGGCGGCTCCTCACGCCCACTTAGCATCTGGGATATTGAATCATTGGAACAGCTGACGGGGAGACCCATTCGCTGCGACAATCACTGCTACGGCTGCACGGCCGGATCAGGCTCCAGCTGCCAGGGATCAGTTGCGTGAGCAGGTGGAAATGGGCGGCCGGTGGGGCAAGCGGGGGGGGGCGGTCGGGCAGGTATAGGATAGGGTGGAACCAACCAGTCCACACCCGCGCTTTGATTAGTGGGGAGCAGCAGTATCACATGCATCACGATATCCCATGTAGCACATTGGGATACATCAACCTTTGGTCAACCCTAGTTGCCCGCATGGCCTTGGTGAGTATTATGAACGACGGGACGGAGGGGCGGAGGACCAAAACCAAAACCTGCTAAAGTCTAAATTTGTTCTGGGGGCTGGGTGAGTGGGTGGGTACTGGTTCAGTATACCACGGGGTGAAGACGCAGTGGCGGCAACACTCGTGGAGCACACGGGGGTTGGCGGTCTAGCCTGGCAGTCCGGAGCCACTGATCCTCGTGGAGCCTGGATAGGGAGGGGCATGTGTTGGAGTCCTGTCGCCATAGGCAAAGGCAGTGGCGAGGAGACTGACCATTTACGGAGTAGTAAGTATGAAGGTTCATCTGGTCCGCGAATGAGCTTTGGGGGCTTTTGAAATGTGAGCCACGATTCCGAAGATTGGATGGATTCTTGATACGAGATGTCATTTAGCTCAGGTTGTGGCGTTAAGAGCCCCTCGGCCCCTCGGACTCGCCAGTCGGCAGGACAACCCTCGGCTGGGAATCTGGTCCCAGAGCGAGTGCAGTAATGTGAGCATTGTGCTGTTTGTGGAACCACGGGCGCTGTGGGGCCGGGCTGGTGCAGCTGCTCGGCAGATTCTCGATGCAGTGGGGGTTGGATCAGCCCAATGGACAAGCTGCCGCTTCGGACATTCCATCAGATGACGATTTGCGTGTTAATAATCACGGCTCGGCTTCTCGGTGTCTGCGGTGCTGAAGGTTTAGTATGAAAACGCAAGAGTTGAGATTCAGGAGAGAAGTTTTCAGTCAAGAAGGGACGTTATCCGGCTTCAGTTTTGCTACCGGTTGCGGGTTACGGGCAGCGGCGAGCATTGGTGAAAGTCTGCAGGAAGTCTGCCATACGTTGACTTTGCTGCTCAGGAAGGAATCCAATACTTCAGCTCTGTAGGCAGGCTATTTAAAAGACGTCGGCTGTGCGGTACTAGTCGTAGCGGTGTATTCCCGTACAATTTCTTGCGCCTAAAGGCGTGAAGACTTGATCACCTGTACGGCAGGTGAGGGGGGTGGTTGTTGACCCCTTTCGTCATATCGCATTCTAAGCTGGTGTGAGCATTCATGTAGGAAGAAAGGAGTAACTAGGAGGTTACTCTCATAAGTATATTGCATGTGTCAGGATATTGATGAATTTACGAACTCGTTACAGGTCGTAAGGCCCGGATGAGCCAGGAGGCTCAAGGGATCACAAGCTTAATCAGGAAGTTGATAAACTATTAACACAAAGCTAAGGTGTAAAAGCATCCAACCATCCAATGACGAAGGAATATCAGGAAGTTACTTCAAAAGAACCGTAAGAGCGATTTCCAACCAGAGCCTTCTTAAACGGTGATATTTGAGCGACGCAATTGGTTTGTGTATATTTTAAAAATTTGTTGATAGATATGCACACCATATTTAAAGAATAAGACTGCGGAAGTGAACGACAGAATGAAAACTGCCCCCAAAGTTGTTCGTGCGGCCAAACCGAGCTCCCAGGAGGATGAACTTATGAAGGCAATCTTGGCTAACGATGAGACCAGCGTTATAGCGCTGTTGGGTTTGGGTGTACAACTCAATGTTCCCTCTTCGGAGACAGGCATAACCCCAGCTGTTGCAGCTGCGGAGAACGGATTTGCATCTATCCTTAAGCACCTGCTGAAGAATGGAGCTGATCCCAACTTGGAACTAAGTAACGGCAACTATCCGCTGCGAGCAGCCATACTTTCTGGGGACGGGGATAGCTGCCGCGTCTTGCTTGAGCATGGGGCTGACGTGAACCACTGCAGGTAGGTTGCCGTAAAGACTCAATACTGTGACGCTGAAAATTGATGCGTTTGTGTGTGCGTGGCGCGGGGAAAGGGGTGCTCGTGAGTGCATTACAGGTACGTTCAGCCTCATCTCGCAAGCATATCTGTGAGACGGAGTTGCGGTAAGCTGATTCCAAAATCACCAACTGGCCCCCCTGTCCCTGTCTGCAAGTGCGCGGGGCACGTCATTAATGGCCGCCGCCACTACTGGGGACTGCGAGTCCCTCACACTGCTGCTGGACTCGGGGGCATCCATAGCCACAGAGGCTAAGGATGGCCTGACGGCGATAGCAGCAGCGGTCCGTGAAAACCAAAAAGAAGCCGTGCGGTTGCTCCTGCGCCGCGGTGCCAGCCCCACCAAGCCCAACAAGGACGGTATCAGCCCTGTGGACATTGCCCAGGAGCGTACACTACCGGAGGTGTATTCATTGTTGATGCAAGCATCTATCACGCATGCTGCCGAGGAGGCTCTCCGTGCCAGTGACCAGCGCCAGGCAGAAGCGCGGGAGGAAATCGCGGCTGCAGCGGAGAAGGCTGCAGCCGAGGTTCAGCAGGAGCTAGCACAGAGTCGCGCTGAGACAGCAGACCGGGTGGCAGCTATTCGAGAAGAAACGGATGAGCTTCTGAAGCGGCTGGGTATCAACCGAGATCTCAAGGGTGCCGCGTAGGGAGCATGCAAGGTTGTGAGATATACCTACGAAGCCTGCATATTGTATATGGAGACGGGATGGCGGGAGGAAAAGGTGGCGATGGTAGGGGCCACCATGTTCATGCAGCATAACGCAACTGACCAAAAGCACGTTTCGGCCATGACAAGGACAAGTCCCGTCTCGTGTGGCTTCTGCTAAATCGCGCGTCATCCGCCTCATGACATTGCATGGGTTGATCGGACCAGAAGCGCCCTAAATCCTTGACATTCTTGCATGCACATAACAGCGGACATAACATGCATTCCAAGGAATACTGCATTATGTGACACTTTTCGACTATCGGAACATACGTTTGTAAAGGTGGTTATGTACATGCTAATTACCGTACCATGCTATCCCATGGCTCATTGCGGGTATTGGCTTAACATGACTCACTATTTGTACGGTATGTCAGTAGGACAATCCCCGCCCGCGTTGCCCTTTAGGGCGCCCAATCAAATTAGCGCCGTTATACTGGTGGGCAACATTTTCCTGGACAAGGAAATAAGATTGGCACAAGTTAGATTTCTTCTGGGGTTGTGTGGACCGTCTACAATAGCCATGAATTAATATTGTATTTACCTTTGAAAGTTTTTGGCAATTTTTCTTGCTGCCTTGGCCGCGTGGGACATGAGAGCGCGCCGCCAACGGTATCGTGGTGCCCATTGCCGAGCTGGGAACCGGCATGAGGCTCCGGGGTAGCAAGTCGCCGAGGAAGGAAGGGCTGATTGCGGCCCTCTGGCGGGCAACCGGACCGGCACCATGCCGATTTGCTGCAATCTGTTTTCGCTGTAACGGCTGGCGCTGCGGCACTTGCTGGTTGTCCAGAGGCGCAGCGTGGTACTCCTCGTTGGGTGTGCTGGGCTCAGCTGCCTGTAATTTGAGACGTGTCTCGCTAATCTTCTGTTTGAGGCAGTTGATCTCTCGCTCGATGAATGCCATGTCACTCCGTGTCACGGGATCCACGTCTACGGTTTTGGTGTGATGGGGCATGGGTGATGCGTAACGGCAACAATTTAGAAAGACCATAACAAGCCTTTTCCATCGGGTTGCGACTAACACTTCATATCTCGCTATCTCACTGCAATTCGCCCGGCAGTTGCTAATAGCAGCATCGTGTACCTGCTTTCCTAGAGTCGAAAGGGCTCCCTCCCCGTCCATAGAAGACTAGCTATCGCCCCCGCCAGTTTCACATGCACGGGTGTCAGTGTGTCTCACCTGCGGAAACCACAGGTGCAGCCTCCCAGATGTCTGGCGCACCAGACGATGAACCTGAAGCCGCCTGCACCTCCCGAACATGCTGCAGCTGCTCCTGCAAGCTAGGTATTGTACGGCACAACTTAACTGAACCATTCGACAAGGGGCAAGGTTATGCCTTCACCTGGACGCAACCTACTTGCGGTTCTCGTCACGGAGTTGACTGACTTGTAGGCGAAGTTCCGCCAGTTCGCCCTGGGTATAACCGTGCTTATTACATCTTCATGAGGGGGGGTTATCAAGTACAGTACAAGCCTCACCATCACAACCTCAAACTGTTGCTTCGATACATACGCTTCCTCTGGTACACTGCTGTTGCCGTCCCTGCAGGCATGAATTGTGATGATGTATCAGACGGCGGGATGGCGCACAGTACAGGCCTAATACCCCTGGATAATCGTGCAGACAGCACCTAGCAATCTTGCCCATGAAGCTAGCCTGATGAAAAATCTTACTTGTGCCGATTAAGGACATTCTTTAGAGCCACCTGCGTGCCGAGGCCAAAGCGAGGCGCTAACTTATATATTCGCTTCGCCTGTCCGCGGAAATAAAGCTCAGCCAACCCTAGCACCTGAAGTTTCGTCACTTGCGTCCTGAGGACGAAGTTCTCCTCTTCCAGCTGCAGCTGTGATGAGCTGTCGTCACCGTTTGAGGACATTCACGTCGACGCAGCTCCGTGGTCCTCTCCCCTCTATAAGGCGCCTCACATGTCACATCTGAAATCCATGTTAACATCAAACCGTTGCAATGGTTTTGATAAGAGCCAAAAGTGCGTAGCTGTCCTTCCTTCACAACGAGCACACTACCTATTGCTTCGAATGCATGTTGACTCTCCCATTTATAACTTTGCAGCAAGATGACTACACATTCGTGCGCCAGAGGTATAGAATTCGCTATTTGCCTGCCATGCGCGGACCCATGTCATGCGGGAGCCCCGTACACGATCCATGATCCTTGTTGATGACTGCCACTGCTTGGGCCAGATCTTTTGAGGATTTTACCTTGTGCTATTCAAGTTCTCACTGGCTTTCCATTCATTGTTGTATCATTGAAAAAACGGCATTCGTGCGAAAGCTTTCCTTGTTTAAGCCAATTCGGTCGATAACCGTTGGCAATTAAATCTTTAAGTGATTTGACGAATAGACGAAGTCAAACACTGTTTAGGAGCCTCGAGGAAGTAGCGAGGCAGCGCCTGGAGGATTGCACGCAATCGTCCAGAGGGAGCTGAGAACCAACGCGGCCGAGGATTGTTATATATATTGCTAACTTTGGAAAGCAAAGATGGATTACGAAAGCGTAGAGAAGCACACCAAGCTGTCCTTCTGGATAATGTCAATTGTTGTGTGGGTTTTGTTTGGTGTCCTGGCGGTATTTAAGCTGCCCTTATTGCAACTATGGATGTTCGTGGGTATTGCAGCAGTTGTTGCCGGTTTCTGGCTTATCTTGTACACCTAAGGGCCATCAAGTTTCGCACCTTTGGCGCAGACTTGGCGGGTTGTAATATTATGACGTTAGCCTCATCACTATTATTGTTGTATCTCTCCCACGCATTGCGGCATGTGCGGTTACTCGGGAGCTAAAATTAAGATGTTCGCGATTGCGGTTACTTTGTTTGGCGATGGGTAGGAGCCGAAACCCAGCCGGGCAATCTGGAATCGCCAATCCCTGTTGATTCCAGAGACCTATCTTTAGCCAGGAATGGAGGATCGGGTTTTCACCCTTGCATTCATGGATATTGATCCAGTGCGCGAGTATGGGAACGTCAGCAGGAGGTGTCGCATGGGTCATAGTTGACAATCAGTGTATCGTCCAATCGTGTAATTCTAACGCACCCAGAGCTGTCTCTTCGACTATCTCTTTATCACACAACCTTCTATATATTGCCTCTATCTCTGGCACACTTAAAGGAGGTTTATACTATGCTGCTTTAATAGGCCTCCAAAGAAAATGAAGTAATTCATTGTTTTATCATAACCAAATAGTGATACTTAAAACACCGTCCTCCCTATGGCTTGATCTAATCTTGTAAGATAGCAGAGCAGCAATGGACGTCGGGCGCATACACTGTAAGCTGATGCGCGACATCTTCAGGTTGGTATTCGCAATTGTATACAGCATGGGCCGATCATTTCCGGCTCCAGTGCAGGCTTCTTGGTTGCCACGAGGGGTGGCGATGTCCTTTACGAAAGGTTTTTCGATCGCTTCACGGAGCTTGAAAAGGCCGAGATACGCGCAGCGTTCAGTGCGGCGTCTTGCAATGTTAGAATGCATCCGGATCAGGAACAGGATTTCATCGCTTCCTACAAGTGCGTAGCCCACACTGCCAAATCCTTGAGCGGCACCTTCAGTGCCTTATGGCCATGTCTGCCTGAATCCATGTGCGCTGCATCGGTATGCAGGTCTACCAGATTTGCCTTCATACCTGTGGCTGATACTGTGCTTTACCTCCTGGGTTCTGGGGAGTACGATGAAGTGGGATGTAGGTCTTAATGCAACGTGTATCTGTCTAGATGCGGCGACGATCTTACTACCTGTATCCCCACCATTGAGCAGTGGTCGAGGTCCTGCGAGTTATTATCCAGGTGCTGAAGGATGTCCTTGGTAAGGTACCATCGTCAGGACTCATCCTCGAGAAGTACGCAAAATTAGCACTGGTGGTAGACGAAGTTATCAACGAGGTAAGCTCCAAATGTACTCTGGTTAATCCAGCTCCAGTCCATCATTCCTGTCCACCTTGTGGAGCTGGTTTAAGGCTGCTGCATCTCCCTGATATCTGGAGCTGTTAAGCAGTCTGCCCCTTGTGCCAGCAGGGGTTGCTCGAAGCTGTCGACAAGGAGGCAATCAAGAAGGGAATCAAGGGGAAGGTGCGTCCCCGGAGGTTGCTTGCAGAGCGCTGTACTTGTCGAGTCTGAAAGGAAACATGCGAGTTGTGGTATGGTATGGTGTGATATGGTACCCTAACGATTTGTTAGGAACGCCGGGACAGCTGTATTACAACCGTTTTCACAGGTCTCGCTTCCTGCTCCCACGTCGCATTCTACAGGCTGCATGGGAGTGAAGACCACGCGCAGCTTCCTTCCTTCCTTCCTTCCTTCCTGACGCCATCGTCGCAGAAGCTGAATTTGCGTGACCATCAGTCGGACGGAATCGCGGCCAATATGGCTGTGGTGGCGCCCATGGAGAGACTGGACGTGATTTCAGAGATCTGGACCTGAGGGGAAGGGCCATAGGAAATCCAGCGGGTATTCCAACGTGCGATGAGAGCTGTGAATAGGCCTGTTTAGTTCTGTCTCACTATTGATAGTTCCTCCTGAATCACTACAGGAGGAACTATCAATACATTATGATATGCAAGCGTGCAAGGTTTCCTCATGCTTGGCTGGTTGATTGTCTGTTGCTTGAAGGAAACAAAACAAGGCTCTAGAGCAGCCGGGGATGAAAGATTTGATGTAAACCGTGCAACACCCTGTATTCTTAATTGTTCGATACTACAATGTCGAGGATTGCTTTCATAACTCCACGAACACCTAAGGGAAGTTTTATGCGGGCAAAGATGTAATGCTACAATTACAGTCTTATCGACCACTTGGGAAGGTAACGGCTGCTGCTGGTCTTCTCCCCTTTACCCCGCTTTACACCCGTTTTCTTCACGTAAGACACTCCAGTACCTTCAAAGTGGCAGGCCTTTAAAAACCTTTCTCCAGAACATTTTTTACCGCTGCTGGGGAGTATTTTTCCGCAGGCCCTGCCAGGTTAGTAGATGTGGGCTGTCTCACAGGGACATGGACTATTACCGGGATGTAAGGCTCTTAGGCGATTCACCGCACGTTTTCCTACCTTCCTAAGGCGATTCACCGCACGTTTTCCTACCTTCCTATACTCTTGTTGCGCCTCAGACGCCGTCCTCACCTTGAGAGCTGCTCAGCCCAACAAGGTATGATTGTACGGCATCTAGCGAAAAGCACCTCTTGACGGATGAACTCATCGAAGGCGGCGAGATTGTCCTGCAAAGTGGGAGGGCAGATAACTAGCCAGGGAAGCGACTTTAAGCAGCACTGAGCTCACCCGTGCATGGAAGACGCCAGACCTGGCGTTCGCTGAAGCATTGTCGACGCCACAGTGCCCATGGAAGAAATTGGAAGCTGGCAAAGAGCCGGCGCCGCCCTCAGAATTAAGGATCTCGTGCAACTTAGGGTTGCCATGGGAATCGGCTCGCGCGTCAGACGTTACTTTGCTGAGAAAGTGTCTTTATGCTGTCCCGCAACCTTCGTATGCCAATATATACGTATAGCTACTTGCACATGCCCAATGTTTATTTACATTTACGAAGGGATGTGATTTTTGTTTCCGACTCACTGTAGTTCCAGAACTTGTGCAATTTTATTAATGTTACTGGAACAGCTGTCCAGGTAATTCCACCGCCTTAGGTTTGCTGAGGAAAATACCCTTCTTAAGTGTAACAATGCATTTACGAGCCTATGGTCCATTGTTATAGTCGACTTAGGCAAAACGGCATCGAACGCAGATGGGAACGGAAGGGTGCCTGAATCTGACAGGCCGCGTGCAAAAGCCCTTTCATGAAGCACCGTTAATATTGCATAAACAATTCAAGCCAGTCAGAGAACGACAGGGTAGACTGACGCAACTCTTCGACATAGGAAGTTGGCGGGTGTGAAGCTGACACTCCAGCCCAAGTAATGGAGCCGACGACCATTCATAGCGCGTTGGCGGGAGCTCTTGCAGCAGAATACCCGTCCATGCTGAGCTTGGACCTCCGTAGCAATAATATCGTGTCCATACAAGACCTCCGGCCCCTTAGTCGACTTCACGACCTTGCGCTTGACGATAACCGGCTGACGGCGCTGGACGGCCTCGGCGAGCTTCACCACCTGACATCCCTTTCGGCGAGGAGCAACCTGATGTAAGACTTCTCTTCCGTATGTCGAAGTTGTGTAACCACTGTGAATGCATCCTCAACGGAAGGGACATCACAAATTATTCGGTCAGCTGCTGAGCTCGAGTCCAACAATTGTGCGAATGTCAAAACAACATGTAGCAGGGGAAATGGCCTCGCATCACGGTCAACCCGAACTTGCATGCCTGCAGAGCACACTTGGGGGACAGTGTAACGACCCTGTCAAGTCTCCGTGTTTTGGACCTGGCATGGAATGACCTCACTGCTGGACCCTGGGTGAGCAGAAAACAACCTGGTTGGGAGAGGCAGAGTTATATACCTGCGTTGTTCGTAGAGATCTACGGACAATTGGGCATAAGTCGTCTGAGTTGTATGTGCACGTGCTCAGGGAGGACACATGTCGTCCAGACCACACTTTTGAGCTCCCTTGCGCGGAATTTGCGTGGATCGCCCAAGTGTGGGAAGCCAAAGCAGGGAAGCAACGTCAACACTATCAATGAGGACTATGGCGTGGCTCTGCTTGCCTCCGTTGGTACCTTCGGCATCCTTTAATGTTGCGCCCAGTGAGTCAATTGCCACACCGACAGGCGTGACTCCCGTGAACGCATGCAGGTACACGTCCTTGCCAAGTTGCCCCATCTGGTAGAGCTGGACCTTCGGGGCAACCCCGTGTGTGATTTGGAGGGCAGCCAGCAGCTGCTGGCGGCAGCACTTCCAAGATTGCAACAGCTCAACGGTCAGCGGGTACATGCCAATGGTGCACCCCAACTAAAGGGACCTAACATTGCATCCGCTGGCCCGCACCCGTATGCGGACACCACCACCCGTCAACTGATAGAGCAGGAGCTGCAGCAGCATTCACAGGAGGCTGGCGGGCGGGCTACCGGCGTACGTCCTCTAGGACAGGAGCCTGGAAGTCCTCCTGATGTATGGGTAGGGCAGACCAGAGTACAGGGGGCCTCTGTGACTGCCGCCGACGTTGTCCTTGGCGTCGCAGCTGCGAGGCCCTCGTTCTATCAGCCAACAGAGATCGCTCGTCAGCTGGATTCTCAGGCCAACAAGCTGCATGTAGAGCTGCAGCAATCCCTCCTTTCAGCATCATTTCCGCCACATCCACAACACGAAAATTTCCAGCAAAACTCGCCATGGTCGAAGGCCTCTCCGCGCGGGACAAGGTTTCTGCAGGATGCAGGGATGGAAGGGGAGACTGCGGTTCTGCGTTCGCAGCTGGAGGCGGTGACCCAAGCCCACGGGGGGCTGCTTAGGGAACAAGCGCGGCTTGTGCAACGGTCCGCGTCTTTGGAAGGCGCACTGCTTCAGGCTGAGGTGCGTGTGTATGGGCATGGAGCTACCTGCTTACAATTAGGCAATGAGAATGTGCATCCACCGGAAAGTGGGTGCGGCCGGATGGCGGCTGACTCGTGTGGAAGCAGATGCCAGCCAGGCCTACGCCGCATGGGGGATGGGCTTCCGATGGGAAGCCACTTAAGCATCTATGCATACTCGTGATCTGATACTTGTAAGGCGTTTTGGAAAGAAAGCCCTGTAGGAAAAATAATAACAGCGTGGTGCGACAGCGTCGAAACCGAACTCGGGCTCAACCCTCTCCCGCCTCTGCCCAGGAGGAGAACAAGCATTTGCGGCAGCACCTGCAGCAGGACTCAGCGACCTCGGCACAGCTGGTGGCTGGTCTAGCCAGTCAGGTGGCGGCATCGCAAGCAGAGCGCGATGCCGCGCTTCGCCAGGCGGAAGTACTTGCATCACAGCTGTCGGACGTGGAGAGGCGCACGGCGGAGACGGCACAGGCTGCCAACCAGATGACACAGCAGGTGGCAGAGCTGCAGGCCGTCAAGCGGCATTTGCAACAGGAGCTGGCCGCCACGCAGGACCTACTGCTGCAACGCTACTCAGCTCAGGGCACCGCGGTGAAGGATCAGAGCCTTTTAGGTTCCGGTCCTACAGCAGGGGAAATGGGCGGTGAAAACGCAGCGAGAGGCCTTCAGTTGCACAGTCCGGTGGCACCCTCGCATGAAAAGCACGGAGGGCATGGACTCGCGGCGGCTTGGCATCATCGGATGGATGCCCTGCAGCAAATAGTGAGGATGCAGGAGCGGGAGCTGCTGAGGTTAGGTAAGTGACCGTCAGCGCTTATGGCAGACGCATTTGGCGGCAGTAGCCGCTCGAGGGAACGAAATCAACCCGGGACGATGCAGTATTTAGTTAGGAGGTTAGGTCAGGTCAGGTCAGGTCCGAAATGTGCTAATAGAGTAAATATGGGTTCGCAGCTGTGCACCGCGAATTTCACACGACTCAATGCTGCTGGCTGTTGAAATAGACAGGCATTGCGCATGGGGTGCTGCGTTAAGTCGACGGATTGGTATAGCCTGCTGACGTACATTGTAATTTATAGTAGTGAATTTAGGCTGCGCGGCTGTCGTCTGTATTGGGGTATCTGGATGTGGGTCTGGAGACGACTTCAGGTCATGGACATGAATAGTCCATTATTATTTATTTTTGCGCCGTGTTCCTCTGAGCTAAGTTTCTACATCGTGAACAAGTCGCATTCCGTCCGGCAGGGGCCCTCGCCATAGACCAGTCCGCCGAGGGCCAGTCCACCCGCTGTGATCCCGGGCCCGGTGCGTCTGTGGCGACTTCGACAGCTGGATGGGAGAATGTGCTTCAGACCTGGCGGGAGCAAGTGCAGGCTCTTCAGGAGCAGCTGGGGCGGCTGATGGCAGAAGGCGCGGCGCAGCGCGGCGAGTGGAGCCAGCAGCTGGGTGATATGCGCGCGCAGTTCACGCACGCCAGGACGCTGCTGGAGGTACGGCAGCCCTTCGGGCCTTATGAACCCACCCTGGGAATGCGTCAAGGATAGACAGATAGTGGAAGCTGACCGTTGATGTTAACGTACGACCACAACTGCCCTACATCTTAACCTTATTGGCGAAACAACGCGCGTTGCGCCGCTGCCTATTTGTCGTCACTTTGTAGTTTCAGGCCGTTCCCATACCGCCTCATATCGACTCCGCTTGCAGCAGCCCTCAGGGTTCACAGCGGCACAAGGTGCTTAGGAGTGTTACTAATTGCTGAGTTGCAGTGTCGCAAGGTCCTTCCCTTGTCCGCAGCTGACATTCCCAACACACGTGGAGCTAGGACGTTCCTGCACTTTAACGAACTATGAACATGTGATGACTACGAGGGTTCCAAGGGAAGGTTGTTTTTCCACAAAGGCCCCAATTTTTGACAACTTCGTCGCCGTTACGCTGGACCAGTATCCTTGCTGCACTTGTCCTCGGGGAGGGTTACCATCATTTGGTGCCCCTCCTTTCGCCTCTTCTAACCAGTCATAGGCCATAACCCATTACCCAGAATCTCGCCCCATGCCTCACACCTCTCCACCTTTCCCCCTTCCCTTGACTGAAAACAGGTTCTGGAGCAGCGCTCACGGGCGCAGCGCGCCGAGAACTCGCAGCTGCAGGCAAGGATATCTCAGCTGAGTACGGAGGTGCAACAGGAGCGGCAGCGGGCGACAGGTCTGGAGCAGCAGGTGGCGGCACGGGATGCCGCAGCCCAGGTGAGCGGAAGCCCCGGTCTGACCTCGGGCGGATGCGGGGCGGCCGATTATCTGTTAGCTTTTAACAGGGTCACAATTGATGGTCAATGCGGGCCGGGGCCTTGTGATGGACGGAAGTCCTCACGTTCTCAGAAGCACTGGCCCGATATAAATCCTTTATGTGGCGTGCTCGACATCATATGTTTCTCTATGATGCAGACGAACGCACAATAGAGATTTTGCTGTTTCTCGAAGGGAAAGCCTTCTCACTTGCTGGTTGGCTACAGCAGACTATGCGATGGGTGCTTCGTGTTTGCATCTCACGCCATCCACCAACCCCATACGGCATCTTGTATATCCCTTGCGGACTTCCCATTGTTACTGTGCGCTCTGGGATGTGTTTATATTACTCGAGGCGCCCTAACCGCGTCCTCACAAACCAACTCAAGGCTGTGAAACGGCAACTGCTGGCCTTCAATGAGCATATGGGGGAGCGGGAGGCAGCGATGGAGGCCCGGGCCGAACAGCTGAGTGGCCATGCGGAGCGACTCGGGCACGCCTGTAAGAGGCTCACCTTTGCAAGCAGTTTGGCGGCCCTGCGGCCCAGATGGAATACGAATGTCCCAAGCGGCTCCTGGTTCAACGGACGTGTTGCGCCGCTTGGACCTCTATTGGGTCTGCAGGCGGTTCATCCCGCCGGTGGGCCCTCCCACGTGGGTCTGCAGGGCCTACTGGCCGCCTCACCAGCCGCAAAGCTGGCCGCTGCATCCGCAGGTGTGTAATGGAGGGGATAGGTGGGGGACAGAGGGGACGTGCTGGGGGTAATGTTCGTTACCGCTCTTCATGCTTGGTGTCTTCAATAATCACGAACCTCCCTTCACCACCCCGTGACGGACTACCGCCACACACAATTGAGCCAACTGCGAGCACTGGAGGACATCCCGCGTAATGGACTCCGCACCTACACATATTACCCCTCCCTCCCTCTGATCCTGACCCCCAACATTTGAAGGCCAAGCCGACGTGGGCTACACGCCCTGGACACCTGACCGGGGGACCGGCTTGCTGCAGGCGGGTGAAGGTGAGGGTGAGGGTCCAAGTGCAATCCGTGTGGGACGCGCAGGTGGCGGCGGCGTGCGGCCCTGTGGAGAGCTGGCTCGCGAGGAAGCTCCGCTCGTGGTGGTGCTGCGGCAGGAGTTGGCACATATGGACCGGGACCGGCAGATGTTGCTGCAGCAGTTGGCACAGGTGCGTTCCTGCGATAACCAGGGTGCGAGTCCGCACACCCGGCTTGGAGCCATCAAATATCCGTTACAGTGCTGCAGTGCAGTGCGCTGACTCCGATGAGCCGAAACTGTAGGGTGAGAATGTTGGGGTAAGGTTGTGGGGTCGCCCTTTTTGCCAGTCCCTCGGCCCAGCCGCCCCTGGTAGCCCATATTGGATAAGCTCATCCAGGCAGGATGCCAAGGGTAGTCGGTGGTGATGCTGGTGCCGTGGCGTATGATGCCCAACCTTCCCCACCCAACCCAACCACCAGCGAACTACCCGTCATTCCGCCGCGTCCCTCATTGCCATGCCTTCTAGGTGAGCACCGCCGCGGAAGAGCGCATCCGGCTGGCGCAGGTAGCCATTCAGGAGCGTGAAACGCGGCAGCGAGAGGCGTTGCTCACGGCCAGGCTGCAGGCCGCGCAGCAGGCAGTGGAGGCGGTTGCAGAGCGCAAGGTAGTGTGAAGCAAGGCGCATGTGTACCAGTTTGAGCATGAGTGGCACATTCAGAAATTCGGCCGTATTGTTGACTGGTCCATTGTCGGCTGCAGCAGTCGCAGCGGATGGTGAGCCAGTCTACATTGGTGACCGTGTGGCTTTGAAGGAAAGTCACCTGACATGCGATAGCACCTCGTGGGTCTCCTTGAACCCCGTTCCTGATCGCCTCGCCCGCTGTGGTACTTGTGGCATGCTACCCGCAACCGTGCAGATACAAGCTGCCGAGGCGGCAGCAACGGCTCAGGTGGCTGAAATTCGGCACCAGGTGAAAGCTGCACTGACGGCGGCGGATGACCTTTGTTGCCGTCTGGAAGCGGCTGCGAGTGTGCGAATGTCAAGAATGGCGGTGCGGCTTCAGGACTTAGTGCAGCAGGTGGGACCGGTGGTTCGGACGCTGGGTTAAGCACTCTGGGTAACGATACGCATTGGGATACGGCTGGGTTTCAGGCTGTAGCTGGGGAACAAGAGACCCGAGGCATGTGTGTGTAACTTAGTTTTATGGCCGGGGTTGAAGTCTTGACTGTAACATGCGGGATGTCGCAATCCTGTGGGCATCCAGCTCGGGGCTGTGGGCTATACAGCCACGTATGAAGGTGTTGCATCCATGCCTTTGCGGAAATCGTCCACGGGAGAGAAAGGAACCTAGTGAACCTAGGGGAGGAGGGAGGAGGGAGGAGGGAGGAGGGAGGAGGGAGGAGGGAGGAGGGAGGAGGGAGGAGGGAGGAGGGAGGAGGGAGGAGGGAGGAGGGAGGAGGGAGGAGGGAGGAGGGAGGAGGGAGGAGGGAGGAGGGAGGAGGGAGGAGGGAGGAGGGAGGAGGGAGGAGGGAGGAGGGAGGAGGGAGGAGGGAGGAGGGAGGAGGGAGGAGGGAGTATCCTCCTCTCTTAGGCCAGGTTGCCAAGGCGAATACCGGTAATCAGGGGTGTTTCTATGCCAAGGACGGGCGATAAAAACGTTACCTTGGGTGATGCGTTTCGCGGCATCAACAATATCCCCGCAGTCACACGCCCGACACGCCAACTGCCCTCAGGCACAAACGCAGTAAACCATCGGGACAAATGAGGGCTTTTCTTTTCTTTCCCCAGCGAGTGGAGATGGGGTATGGGTTCGGCGAATCCTCATGTCTGCAGGTCGAGGTGCTTCTGCGTTCTGTCCCCAGAGGCGCATTGCGTCCTTGCATCGGGGCACTGTGGGACGGTGTCCCCGACCCCTGTGACAGTTCCAAGCTCCATCATATGAGGATTTAACTTACGGGTGCATCCTCATGCGCTGGGTGCGGCGTTGCACGGCACTTAGCCACCATAGCTCCGCGACCGGCCACATGGGTGCCGCTGGGTACAAAGTAATCCGGAACCAACCGACTGGCCGGTGCGGCGGCTTGTGACTTAGCGGGCCAGCCGGCTGACTGACCGACCCACAGGTTGGGCGACTTCGGAGCGAGCGGCAGCGGGTCGCTGAGGAGCTGAGGTGCTCCCATCTGGATCTGGAGCGCCTGCACCAGGAGGTGGCCAAGCGGCAGGCCTCTGAGGTGGAACTGCGTCAACAGTTAGCTAGCAGTGAACGAGAGGCACAAGCGCGGGTAGGTGGGGGCTACAGTCCTTGCCGTTGTTCCAACACACCGATAAACTTTCACCTGCTCCCCTTGCAGCCATCGGCAGCAATAACCGTGATCCTAGGGTCCGCCGTCAGGGGCGTGCTGGCTTCTCTCCTGGGGCCTCACGAGCCTCATAAAGCTGTGATTAGACAGAGAAAAGCTCTGTGCAACGTATCGGGTTGCTGTGACAAGAAACGCCTAGGACTGCTTTTCCTTACGCGTGCCGTACGCGATATGACACTCCATGTGACAGCATCTGCCACTTGGATTAGGCATCTGCCGGATTGCCGCTTGTCCCGCCTTTCAACGGGTCCTCCATTGCATCCAACCCTGCACATCACGTTTTGTCGTACGGAGATAGTGATTCAGTGAGCCTGTGGCGGCCGGCGTCAGTTGCCGCCCACCTTGCGGCCGCTTGCCTGATTAGGTTAACCAACCCTTCCATGGTGTGGGCACGGAGAACGTTTGGTTGTCTTGCATGTCAGAGAATGAGATTCATAACCTAGAAGACTTTACAAAATGTGCCAACGGAACTGCCGACCGTAAATGGTAAAATCGTACTTGCCTGTACCTGCTGCCTTCGCTTACCCTGCCCTTTGGGACCTACTACAGCTTGCCATGCTGAAGGCGGATCATGAGGAGGCGTTGGCGGCAGAACGGCGCCGGACTGGGGAGGCGGAGCGTGTAGCTGCCAAGGCGGTCATGGAATGCGGGCAATTGGAGCGGCAGCTGGCGCGGATCAGGGAGGTCCGGGCGCAACAGGATAACGCAAGGTAGGCAATAAGGACGGGATAATAAAAAACGGTAGAGACCGGGCACTCTCGGACTAGATGGGAAGCAGTGCGTGGACGGGCTGGTCTACAACATGCCGTATGCAGGACGGATTCTCAGTCGCCTCCTCAAGTTTTCTAACTATTTCGCGGGCTTCGCTTAAATTAAGACGTAAGCAGTGCGCCAGAACAATGTCCGTCCTGCATGTGTCCTGTGAATCAAGGGATGCGTACGGGCCGTTTACCTACGACAGGCCCTAATCTAGGCCCCTTGCTTTCCGACCCACTGCACATTTATACAGTGTCCGTGTGCACTGACTGCCCCTGGTTTGTGTCCGCTCGAGTCCGTTTTGTCCAGTCCCGTTCACTCTCCAATCCCAACCCCTATCGCCTCGGCAGGCTTTGCCGCCTGCAATCCCAAGTTCATGAACAGGAAAGACAATTGCGGAGCCTGCGCCGAGAGCGCAACACCCTGCTGGCTGAATTGCGGAAGCAGCTGGGGCCCGCACGAACCGTGTGGGTCCGCGACATAATTGACAGTCTGGATACGGCCGCGGCGGACAACGCGGTAGAAGGGCACGCGGCAAGCGAGCGCCAGCCCTTAGGTGCCGGGGAAGAGGGCGCTGAGCAATCAATGTGCATGGTGTCGACGGATGCCGACACTGAGTCAAATCATGGCGGCCCATCGAGGGCGTCCACGAGGCACCCGCCGCAGCAGCAACAGCAGGTGGCCCCGATGCCTAGTGGCGTCCCCGTCGCAAAGACAACAGCAAAGGGGTCTAAAGGGTTAAAAAGTTCTATCAGCCGCCTCCTGCGAAGTAATCCGCAGCCCACAAAAGTGAATGCAGGGTCGGATGGCAAGGGAGAGCGAGATGTTGCTGATATGCAAGACAGATTATCGTTGCCGTCTGGGGCAGAGACGAGTCGGATTGCGGTGGCTGGAGGCAGCTGCGCCGTCACACAACTAAAGACGGTGGGGCCAGCATGGGCGGGGCCGGAAGATCGGTCGCCGCGCACATCAACCTGGGGGATACCTTAACTGCGTTGACGGACCTTGGGGCTCAAACGACGGAGTTGCTATCACTGCCGTAACTGCTGAGCAATGTGTCAGGTCTACTAAGGTGTAAAGTTCGATCTTATTCCAGCGTCGGTGGAGGCGCAGGGCTCAACTGTCTCACGTACCGTGTGCTTATTTACAAGATATGGCGAGCACCGATTTTGACTTCTTACAGATTGCTCAGATGTGCAATCGTATCGCTTTACGGTAATGTGAACTGATCACTTGTTCAATTGATTCAGCCGCTGTCCACACGTCCGCACGACATCCGGTGTTGCACATTGTGACATTACAGCACCACAATGGAACCCAACCGCACCAAGCGGCAGTCCCCGGATTCTCTGGGTGCGCACGAGCGGGGCCTAGATACCGTCATCATCCCCTGTGTCAGCGGCACGTCAAAGGAGGTGGAATTAGTTGTACGGAGGAAACACGCCTGGCCTAAAAGCGCCAAACGGGGCAGACCTGTGACTTGGACAGAAGGCGTACCTTCGCTGCTATGTATAAGGCACCCCGAAAACGCAAAGCTGCGTAGGAGGCTGGCAGGTAGGGCCCCCGGCAATTTGTCCACCGAAACCCTGACGCATGATAGACCGCGCCGTCACAGGGTTGAAAGGATCTATCAACTTTCTAAAAGGTCAAAGCTGACATGTTTGCCTCAGACTACCTGGGAAACGAGGGCTGCGTTTCGCCCAAAGTCATCCTTTCCTGACCATGCGACGCAAAACCTGTGGCGGCCGGGACAAGCGCGCAGTGCTGTACGCAGCGGTAGAGCTTTACCGCTCGGGAGGACCTTTGGAACACGAGCATCCAGCGCCTGATTGTAACAAGTTTCGCGCTTCTGTGTGCACTGAAATATTACGAAGCAATCGCTCTCCAGATATTGAGCACAATTATTATATTCCAAAGTAAACGCGATTAAAATGCATAGAGGGCGGGTCCAATTATTTATTTACCGTCCGCCGGAGCAAGTCGCCGTCCGCATTCAGATGTCCGAATAGCAATTTCACTCTAGACATTCGTCTTAACGCACTATACACGTACGCAGTCTTTATATTGTAAACAAATAGCCTGTAGCTTGTAAGGGGCCATCCCCGCCTTTTTGTGCAAGACACGAGACTGTTGATACTTTGAGTCAGCGTTACGTGTTACAGTGAATTGCATGAAGTTTAGATGGTACCTGTACAAGGGTTGGGCGCAAACGGGACGAAGCCGGGAAATATGCGAGCTCTGACTTTTTCTTATCGAACCGCGTAGACTTGCTTCCCATAACCATGCGAGTAAATTGCACAGAATGCAATCAGCTTTGTAGGCGCAAGGTTGTCAACCGCGGTGTAGAGAACGTCAACAGGTGAGGAGGGTCTGAGGTCAAGTTTCTACAGCGGGTGTCTTAGGTGGTCTAGATTATTAATACCTGATACCACAGAAGGATAGCATGAAGGGTCCCAGGTTTATAATTTGTTTCTTAGGGGCACGCCACAAGTTGCGACTCATCGGGTTTTAGCCTTGGCCATACCTAATGTGCATGACCGATGGTAGTTACAATCCTTGCGGCTTGTTAAAATCGATTGGATTCGGATCACATCCTGTTTGTCGACAAAGTGACTCGTCTTGATGGCTGCTAGGGGAAACAGGACTTCGTTATATCAGGGGCGACAGAGGCACCTCAGTTTTGTACGAAACCTTTACTCTATTGAGTTACGATTTGGTGACCGCAATCCTGTATATTCAACGTGTTGGAGTGGTTTTACTCCCGGGTTTTACTCTCTACTCGTGTCCCCAGGATATACTACAAATGCGAAGCATGCAACCACAAGGTCGGATGGGAGGATGAGCTCATAGCTGGTCGAGAACGGTGGACTAAACAGCACCTACTGCAGCAGCAAAAAGAGCAGCAGCAGCAACAAGAAGGACAGCAGCAGCAGCAGCAGCAGCAACAAGGAGGACAACAGCAGCAGCAACAACAACAACAAGAAGAGCAGCAGCAGCAGCAACAGCAGCAGCCAGCCTCGACATCACCTTCTGCCCCGCAGCCGCCATCTCAACATCATGCTCAAGGCCCAGCAACGCGGGCCGCTACCACACAGCCATTACACCCAAAACCCGCTCCCGGGGAGGAGTCGGATGTGGAATTCGTGTTCGAGCGACCGGCACCACAAGTGCAGGAAGAAGCCGCGAGTGCCAAGGCCGCAGGCGCCAAAACCGGGCCGGAAGCCACGGCCGCGCCATCGGCTGCACCAGTTGCTCAGAGCTCTGGCAACGTTAAATCCACTCAGGGCCGCGAAGCAAAGAAGCAAGCCCGGGTTGACACAGGTGTGCAGGGCCATCCCGCATCAAACACGCGATCACAGAGGCGGCAAGTGAGTGCAGCTCGGCCGTCAGGAGTGTCGCAACAACCTGCCCAATTACTTGGCACTGCGCAGCAGACTAAGCAAATTGGAGCTGGTGCTGAAACACAGGCCCAGATGGCGCCGGGGACTGAAGCCTCGCAAGCCACCGGGCCAAAAAGGAAATTTGATCAGGCATTTGCCGACTCAGCCGGCCGGCCGGGGAAGCGTGTCGTGCAAGACGGCAGACCCGATGCCGCGCCCGCTGTTGGCGTACCCACTGGTGCAGCATCGACGGCTGCATCGCCAATTGCTGCCTTCTCCACAAAAGAGGCAGCTGGGAGTCTGCCCAAGTTACGTACTGTGCCTCTGGCAGGCGCCATGCGCACTAATGGCGTGTGCGGCACAACCACAGTTCCCGTGTGTGGTCCAGCCGGTGGTGTCGGCGTTTCCTCCACCGGTGGAGGCGGCCCGGGTGGTGTCGACAACGTATTTCGTACCCGAGGAATTAGGGTTACACCCTTGGTCCCACCGCCCACCGGGTCCCCGGCTGCTGTGTTCACGGCTGCTAGACCCGCCACAGCACCTCACCCGGCTGCTGTTGCGGCGTCGGCAGTGCCTTCGCCGTTTGCAGTGCCACCCGTCAGCTCCGACAGAAACAAGTTGAATCCAGAACTTGAGGACCCGCAACTAATCATCAGGAACTTGCGACGCGAGCTCGCAGTGGCCAATGCCAGAGTTCGTGACGAACACACGCTAGCACAGGCTGAGGCGGCCAAGGCAGAGGCGCTAAGATTGCGGCTGGAGCCTTTGGACCGGGAGCTGCGGGAATTGCGGCAGAAGTACTCGGAGGCTCTGCAGCGGGAGAAGCAGTTGACGGATCAGCTCGGTATATACAAGGTCCGCGAACGCACGCAGCAGATGGCGGCGCAACAGGCAGCTGCAGCAGCGGCGGCAGTGGCGGCCGCGGCGCAACAAGCAGCAGCACAGCAAGCAGCAGCAGCCGCACAGCGAGCCCAGCGCGCTCAGCAGGCAGCAGCACAGCAAGCAGCAGCACAACAAGCAGCAGCACAACAAGCAGCAGCACAACAAGCAGCAGCACAACAAGCAGCAGCACAACAAACGGCGGCGCAACAAGCGGCGCGCACCGAGTACGCCAAGCAGTACGGCGGCTTCTGGAACTACCAGCATTTCTCAGGCCATGGGGTTCCCCAACAGGAGTTCGAAGGCGCCTGGTTTGGAGGCGCGGCACCAGGAAATGCTCAGTCTGGCCGGTGCGCTACTGGTACCGGTTGGGCAAATGGGACGGGCGGTGGAAGTGCGAGTGGCCCAGACTCGTCTTCAGTACCGAATGGTGCGGGGGCGGCAGCTGGAGGCCGCGGGGGCCCGAGTAGAAATGCCGGCTGCGCAAACGGGGGAGGCAGTGGAGCCGGCGCCGCGCCACCTCCTCCTGATCCTGGCCCGGATCCTGGGGCGCCACGTGACGACCCAGCCTTGCTGGCCTTTGCGTGTTCTCCGCTCCCGGTGCTGGACGAGAACACATCGGTGCGTGCACTGAAGCAGTTCCTCGCAGAGGCGGGCGCTGAGACGCTTGCGAAGTTGTGCGCTGAGAAAACTGAGCTGCTTGAGTTGGCTCGCAATCGGATCAACGGATGGGAGATTCGGCGGGCGCTGGCATGCAGCCGCCTGGCCAACCAGGCGCTAGGCGACCGAGCGCTGTTTCGGCTTGGGGCCGACCTTGGGGCTGCGAACCTCCAAAAGATGCACAAGGAGCTACGGTTGCGATTCCATCCGGATAAGAACATGGGCGACGACCTTGCCAAAGAGGCTTTTCAGTACCTGCAGCTTGCGTATACCCGGCTTACCAAGTCCCCGACTTAAGGGCCTGAGGCTCACTCCCCTTACGCGAACGCGGATAGGAGCTTTGGATTGTCCGGCGGCGGCCGGTAAGGGAGAATGTGGGAGGCCTGTAAACGAAACCTGCAAGCCAGGTTAACCCCGTCTGTCTTACCTGGCCGACCAGCTGCCTTTGCGGGATAATTACTCGGGTGTCTTTGGGAGCCGGATAGTAACCGCGTGCCGGATTTGAGGGCGTGGTTGCGGGATAGCAGAGAACATGAGACAGGCCGGGAGTGGGAATCGCTACAAGTCAAGTGCCGGCCCAGATTCGGGTTGCGCTTCCGGTTTGACAGTAGGGGAGGCAGCATTGCGAGTATGAGTGGTTGCTTGCTTCCCCAAGTTATAAGGAGTTGGGGGAAGCACTCAGAGGGGGCCCTGCAAGCGAGCACTAAGAGTGATAGGAGAAGGTGTATGAGTCAAAGTTGCAGGCAAAGACCGGAGGTTATGCTGGCTGCACGGCGGGTTTGGGGAAGGTAGGCATTGCATGCTCGCGTTTCCGGTTTCCCCTGGTGACACACACACACACACACACCTGCGTGCGCGTTTTAGTTTTTATCTTGCTTACGGATCCGGGAATGGGATTCGCCGGGCGTTGCCACTGCTCGCAATCTTAGCGTGGATGAGCCTGGTAGACTGTTTGGACAAGGCATGAACGAGGGCCTTCTGGCAGTGCCCCAAGGCTAGCCTGGAAGAACTTGTCTGATTGCGGCATCGTGCTCCCTTTCAGGCAGGGCGAAGCCATTTGCAGCTGTGACTTGTATGGTTATTATCCACTGGCTCGTTTGGTAGATAGCTGTCACGACAGTTTTCAGCTCATCAGTCGGCAATTGGGTTGAGTGCAATGCGGTGATTAGGCGTGGCGTCATGTACTCCCATAGAATGGGTATGTACCTGCGACTACTGCCATGGGACAGCTATAAGCTTGAGACAGCATTGCCAGAACAGGTTTGGCTAGGGATATGCTTTTGCTGTGCGGCCAGGTGCCTTGGAAGACGTCCGCGCACCCAAGGAGCGCCATGCAAAGCTTGGGGCTGAAATGTTGTAGACCCATGCATGCAAGACATGTGTGCTGCAGCGCCTTCTGCCCTAGGCCCTTCTTAAGCGCAAGGTGCTTAAACAGCAGGTCAAAACTCCGCAGGGATGTCTTCGTGTCGTTTCACTGAGTGGACAGCCTAGTCGGCCAGCTGTTACCCCCGTACGATGATTGGGGCGATGTGTAGATGAGGTGACTTCGGACCTGCAGCACCCGCGCAGTGCCTGAGGAGTTGGGACCTGAAAGGTCATCGGGTCATTGAGCCAATGTGGGCTGTGGTGGCAGTTGACATGCTCGGGTTTGGGTTGCGTATTTCAAGAGCTTATCATGAAGTTGAGGCAGAGATTTTCAGTCGTCCAAACGGGCAGCATGATGACGGATGCGCTGGCTCCGGAAGAGCTTAGATGTTGACTTGTGCGTTTAGGAAGTTGTGCACTTGCAACAGACCCGAATTGCCGTGGCAATTGATTCAGATGAGACAAGTCACATCGTGCAATGTTTGGGTCTGGATATGCAGGTAAGGGGGGCCCCGGTAGGCTCTGGTGTGTTCGAGGGCTGTGCATGGACCCTTCCCAACTCTGTATGAGTGTCGGACCATCATGCAGTTGCCAATCGATACTCGACACCGAGCCTCGGTTGTATGTTAGCAGTTGTTGCGTTAAATCTTGGGTGTACTCACTGTCTTACTAAAGGACCAGCTGAAGGCTAACGGTGGTGTAGCGGCTGAACTTATGCAGGGTCGGCTGGGTGTCTATGTTGTTAGGATATTACGCATGGAGTGTGCGCCGAACACGATAGCAAGCTTCGTGCAGTTGCGGTGGGACTATGCTATGAAGGGGTTAATTACGATTCCATTATCAATTACAGTCCGTTAAGCAATAATGTGAACGCATTTCAGTCAAAGGTGACTTGTCATGGGCTTCCTGCTATGAATCAGGACCTGACCTCCTTGATATACTTATGGGTATGAACGTATATAAATGAACGCAGTGCTGTGTGCCTTTTCCGGTGAGCTTCTCGCGTTCTCGGGCTTGCCTACCGTACCGGGTCGATCAAAAAATCTTGGGGGAAGAACGAGTTGCTTCCATTTTTTCCCAACCGCTTGCATCTCACTATGGCATACTGACCTCAAGGATGTAACTATGCTACCGTTGCATGCATCTACCGTTGCAGTCGCCATTTTATTTTTAACAGCCATAGTGGGAATTGTGAGACAATCTTGAATACTACATATCTCCCTTCTCTATTTTGACGATTAAATTGTATCTTGCAGGATGCCACCTTGACTCCAGTAACGGTAACATCCAACTCCAGCTGCGCCGAAGGTTGCGCTACTTATGGAACTTGCAATGAGGATATTGGGAGGCGAGTATATATGCAAATTGGCAGCCTTAATTCAGAACTTGTGCCCAAAGCCGGTCACCTTGATTCCCCGTAGGTGCGACTGCCCCAAAAACCGGACAGGCCCCAGCTGCATGGACGCAGCAGATCGCACTCTGCTCCGAGGCAGATGTTCGAAGGCGTTTTACCCGTCAATTATGGAGTGCACAAAATCCGAACTATCGTGCCTGAACAATTGCAACCGGCGAGGAGCTTGTATCGGTGGCTGGTGTCACTGCCAACCAGGTGGGGACTCCGGGACCATTGTTTGCTGGAGTGGCCCGGACCGGGCGGCACAAGGAGACTTCAACAAAGCTTGGCAATTGCAGCTGCAGAAAGCTGCCGGGCATGCCGGGGGCAAAGCCTGTTCCATTCCTACTCATTCGACATTACCGCCCTCCGTTTGCCTGAGCGCATGGAATTGTAACGGCACTGCTCGGTCGGGCAGTGCATATATTAAAGTTGCGAAATAGGCAGGGGAGCGCAGGATGCTATGGAATGAATAGCGCGGCTCTCCACGGCTACGGGCCATGGCTGCCAAAAGCTGTGTGATTTGATTACTATTGACGGGTTGGCCACAGGGGAGTTACGACAGAAGCGGTGAGCGAGATGCTCCTTCCGCCTTTGGATAGGGTCCAAGTTCTTAGAATGACGGGCCATTCATTACCACGGCGGCTTTAGGGCCGGAGGTGACCAATACGTATACTGTAACTGGAGGTTAGCGAAATCACCCGCACACAGTGCACCTCAAGCTATTGTATTTGAGAGCCGAACCGCAACATCTCATCCCAATGCAGGTCGCTTCGGTGCAGATTGTTCGCTGTCTTTGGGTCCGGACGGTAAGCCCGTCCTTCTGGAGGGGACCGGGTATCAGACCCGGGCCAAGCGCCCGTGGGTGTACGTATACGAGCTGCCGCCGCACCTCTTCACATGGTGGGTGGGTTCGAGACTAAGCCACAAGGGATAGGAGCCTCGGATTGGATGTTCACTCCAACAACCCCCCGCCCCGGTCTTCAGCCGTCCCACTTATCCCCGGGTGTCCTTTTGCACTTAGAGGTGGAGGATAATAACTCTGACCAGCCTTAGCCACGCAGCACAGCGTACGCCTGTGTAGCGCTCACTATCCTCCCAACCTTTCTGTTTCACCCCTACCTCCTTCCCTCTCTCCTGCTTCTGGTTAGGCTCAATACCAAGCGCCTGGACCGCTCAACGCAATTGATGTTTTACCAGCGCATGCTGGGGAGCGGCGCCCGGGTAGCAGATGGAGACAAAGCGGACTGGTAAGAGGGAGAGAGGAAAGGGAAAAACCGAGCGTCCGAACTGAATAGAAGGGGCTACATGAGGTGTGGCTGGTTCCCAAAGAGGAGCGCAGGGAATGCGAAAAGAGGAATATGTGGGTGATGACGGAGATTCTCACCTTTCTATGCGAGAACTTCTCAATTAGGTGTCAGATTAATTGTCAGGCAAAGAGTTGCCTTTTCTTGACTTTCCCAGCATAAATGCCAGTTCAGGTATCTGGGTTCGAATCTTACGGATCGGGTTTTATTTCATCCGCATCCCATATCATAGGGTTGAAATGCCCCTGCCTGCACGGTTGACGGGAGCCATTCTTCGCCCCAGGCCGTGCTCCCTGCCACCGCTGCATTCCTCCCTGCGATCCTTCATCGTTTGCCCCTGTTGACCCCCCTGGAGTGCAGGTACTACATACCGGTGCGATTGCGCACCACAACAGATTCCAGTTTCCTACTTCACGCGATTGAGTACATTCGGGACACATACCCATGGTGGAACCGGACGGGGGGAAGTCGGCATTTTATTATTCATACGGGTGAGGGGATGGCCATTTAGGGCTGAGGTGGAGGGTGTGGGGCTGTGTTCGGTGAAAGCGGGGTTGGGGCGGACGGAGCTCGCGTAGCAAATTCACTGTTACTATGCTGGCATATTTCTTATATGGGTTTTCAAGCCACCTTAAGTCGATATTCGTACTATTCTGACGTGTCAATTAGCTCTGGCCGATTTCACGCATCTCTGAAGTGCTGCCTGCTTTCCTGGGCACGAGGACTGGTGATTGGGCTGGGGCCAGGACCCAGAATGCGAACCAAACTGCGGATGGCGCCGCCAGTGCTCCTTACAGTGTTTCCCATAACCTCCAAAGTCAGGCCCCACCCCACGTCGCTCACGCTCTCCGCCGCAGGTGATCTGGGTGCGGACGAGGTGACAGACGAGGTGTATGCGATGGCTGAAAACGTAACCTGGCTGACACGTGAGCTGGTAGCGGGAAGAGGGGAGAGGGGAGGGGAGGGGGTTGGTGCCTATGTGTGTGTGTGTGTGGACTTCATGTTGGTGGTAGGATGTTGCAGGGTGCGGATCGGCGGGGTGGAAATACACACCTGTCGACTGGGCGGCAGGGTTTCAGCGGTTAAGGGACGGTGTCCCGTCCGTCCCGTGTCCTAGCCAATCTACCGCCCTTCCTTTCTGCCTCCACGCACCAAAACTCCCGGCTCCGCTCTCCTCCATCCCAACCTCGAATTGTTAATCCTTGCCGCCGCCGTCTGACTCCCTCTTTGCTTTCCCATCATCATTATTATCGTATCCACCACCATCATCACCACCGCCGCCGCAGCCATCAGCACTACCATCACCACCACCACCACCACCACCACCACCACCACCCGTCCACGCTTCCCCCCATTCTGCAGACTGGGGCCTCGTTTCCGACAAGCCCTCCTCGGGGTGGGGCAAGGCGCACCGAACTGACAAGGTAGGCGCGGGACAAACCCGCCTTCTTGTTGCGGCCTCTGGTTATAGTTACAATGTATTTCACGCTCACGTCCTCTTTCCTTACATTGCTTCCGTTTCCGCCTCTCGCCGCATCCATCTGATGTGTATCTGATCCCCCACCTTCCTGCCACCAGGACGTGGTGATCCCAGTGTACCTGTCCCCCGGCTTGCTAAAGCAGTTTGGAGTGGAGATGAGTCCGCTGCACCCCCTCATGGAGAAGGACAACCGCACGGTGACGTTGTTCTTCGCAGGCAGGTGCCGGTGCAGGCAGGCAGCCGCACGGGATCCCATTTGGGGTGGATGGCGCTGACATGACGAAGGCTGGGGTCGGCAGCTTCGGGACGAAGTGCTGGTTGTTCGGAAAGGGCCCTGCTGCCCATCGGAGCACCTTACATCGTGCCTCCTTCCCTTGACCGGATTCGTCGAAATCCCAGACGGGCTTCCGTCCTATTTAATCCTGCCATCCCAGCAGACGCAAACCCAGCCCGTGCCAGGCAACGGCCACCTGCGTTCCGCTGTCTGGTTGCTCATGCCGCGGCTTGTGTACTTGTTCAATGCTGGGGTAGGAGATTTGAGGATGGGGTTTAATTGACGGAACGGGTGGCAACATGTGCATCGTCATGTGAAGTCTGCTGTTGGTGTGTCTTGACGGGGATTAAGGTAACGTGCTCAGGAGGGGCGGGAGGTAGGGGTACGAGGCGACAGCCAACAGCGACATTCACGTCCACGCCACCCCCCCTGGGGCTCACTGCCATCCGCCATCCACCATCCTCCCCTCCATGCCCTCCCCTCCAGGCCGCATCTGTGGCGATCGTCAGCCCCCCGTGAAGGGCGTGTGGCCCAACTGCGGACCCAACAGCCCCGGATACAGCGCCGGAGTACGACAGCGTGTGCACTATCACCATTGGAACCGCACCGGTTACCACGTGGTGATCTTTGAAAAGAACTACGGTCGGGCGCTGACAACCTCCAAGTTCTGCCTTGCGCCACTGGGAGGTGGACACGGGCAGCGCCAGATTATTGTATCTTACATGGGGTGCATCCCCGTATGTATTGCCGACGGCGTGTATGAGCCGTTTGAGCCGCAGACGGACTGGACGGAGTTTGCCGTGCGGCCCCAGGAAGCCGACATTCCCCGGCTCCATGAGGTCCTGGAGGCCATCACCCCGGAGCGGCTGGCGGTGATGCAGGTGGCGCTGCGTTGTGCGGCACAACACATGTTGTACAGCAGCATGGTGGGTGGATTGTTTGGAGAGGATGGCCGGTACGACGCCTTCGAGACGACTTTGGAAGTGTTGCGGGTCAAAGCGGCGCACCCGGATGCACCGCCGGAAATGTACCGCAAGTTGGATCTGGATTTTGACACATTCATGAGGTGCAGAGATCCGCCTGGATGGAATGTGTCGGGGCCGGTGCCGGACTTGTGGGGCCTCGTGGGCTCAGGCACGGGTGCGGTGACGACGTCAGGGGTTGTGTCGGGTGAGGGTGTGTCGGGCGCGGCGGGACAGGTGCAGGCGGCGGGCATTGGGAGGAATGTAGCGGCACTGCGCAACCCGCTGTGCAGTCACTCGGTGAAGGACCGGGGTAGGCTGCCATGTGAGCGGTTCGTGCATGGGTCGTCCAAAACCCACGGCATTCCAGGAGGCATCATTTGCGCGCGCTCGAGACACAACTTGGCTAAGTGCCCGCGGATATGGCTGTGAGGACTGGAA
The DNA here is from genome assembly GCA_030268105.1 of Volvox africanus. Lineage (NCBI taxonomy): Eukaryota > Viridiplantae > Chlorophyta > Chlorophyceae > Chlamydomonadales > Volvocaceae > Volvox > Volvox africanus. The sequence goes on along the minus strand of BSDZ01000089.1, from coordinate 1,574,714 downwards.
AGACTTCAGTGGTTCGGCCATTATGCACTCCGTTGAGAAACCGAGGTCGGATGCGGAAGCCTTGGCATACAAAGCTACCTAAAGCAAGGCTCACCATGACACTCAGAGCCGGACTGGAAAGTCACATCGAGCTCAGTGACCCGTTCCAGTGACGATGTTCCGTGCCGTTTTGAAACCGATTGTGGAAGGCACTGGTTATGTGGATTTCGGACGCGAACCTAGGCTCCCTCAGGACGAGGTTAGCCGTACGATTTCGGTTGGTCTGTGCGATCGGCTTGAAAAGTACGCGTGTCTCACCGGGAGTATCAAGCCAGGGTAATATTGTTGCATTCTTTATTGATTTACATATGCAAAAATGTCTTCTTCTGTGGATTTTAGGGGTTCTGCAAGTTATTACCAATATGCCACTTCCGGACGATGGTAGTTGTCCTTGGCCTTAAATTTCATATATCGACGAATTACGATGTACATTTTTTGGGTTATCCGCACAACGGACGGCTTCCCTTCGTATGCATATCTGGACGAATAAATGCGATTATTCTTGATGTTGGTCATACGATACAATCGCCCAAATCGGCTGGAAGCAACATTTATGTGTGGTCATTGCATATTTACCGGCATTGCCCGCCAGCTTGGATCTGACAACGGGTTTTACTTGGTTAAGCTGCAATGTCCAGTGCAAGTTCCTAAACTTATTTAGTCAACGCACACCCCACTCTAGCCTATTTTGCCGTGGGTTGATCAATGGCCCGATATGCTGACGACTGACAGCAACGGGTTCATGGAGCCCACGCACCAGGCATGAATAAGGGAGACGATTTGCTGTTTGTCTTGCTGTTCAATGCTTGGGTATAGCAGTAAGGCAAAAGCAAAGCGCTTGATAAGGCGTTGCTGGTGCTGGCTGCTGTTAACGTGCATCGCCATCGCGCCTCCTCCTCCTGGGCACAAGGTGCGCACACCCAACTGCTTGCATGCTGTTTGTGAGCAGTAGTATATGGTCGGGGATGTCAGTTGACAGTGTCAAATCGCGGCCCTGTTTTTTTGGTCACGGGCCTCTTCCCCAGTTCTTCTACGTTCCCATCGCCAATTCATTGTCTTGCCCTCTCACTTCTACCTTGGACCCCAGCCCAGCAATGCCATCATTTCGTGGCCTGTAACCCTAGCAGCAGCCAACCACGAACGCACGCAGTTCACTTTCAGAACCAGGCAGTCCGCCTCCGCCGCCACTTCCGGGACTTTCCGCGCAACCGACCACTTTGCTGCTCGTGCGCCGGCTCCGGAGATCGGCCCCGCGCAGCAGCCTCGTGCGCGAATCTCCCGTCAGGGGTGGTGGCGGCGGCAGAAAGCGATTAACAACAGCAAGTGCCCGAAGAATTGTACACTGCATGGCACATGCAATGAGGAGCTGGGCAGGTAGGAGGGTGTTCATTATCATGTAAAGCTTGCATAGAGGTTGTATAGCTTTCAAATAGAACAAGACGTTGACGGGAATATCCTGTGCGCAAGCTAAACATCCGCATTAGGATGGGGGTTTCCCATTGGCGTGGAAATGGGAGGAGGGATGCGGGTTTGCCATTGCCGTCAACTTTGCCAGTCGGAGAGCGGACTGCAAATGAGCTTTATGAACCGCTGCGGGAGTAGTGGGCTGTAAGTTTCGGAGCTGTACCCCGTTCTTCCGGCAAGCAACCATTCTGTCGCGACATGTTAAAATGCATTTTGATTATGAATGCTTCCCTCGGCGAACCCAAATGCAAAATGCCCCCAGCTGCCGATATCAGGATGCAGCGGCAGCTCACCGCAGGCGATCTCTGAGGGGAAGGGAATATCGAAATCCAAACCTGGTTGTGGTGTCGACCTTGAGCGTGCAGAGATGTGGGGGGCCGGGGTTGAGCGCGCGGTGTGGAGAGGGAGGGGCGGACGCCCTGACGGCCAGATCCTCCATGCCTGTTCCCCTTTCTACTCCCGATCCCTCCTGAACTCCTCAACCCATCCTCCGTCCCCGCCAGGTGCGACTGTCCTCGCGACCGCGACGGCTTTAACTGCGGCCATCAGCTGTCGGGCACATCCATGCAGACGAGGTGCAAAAAACAAGGGTACGAGACCCTGAAGGAATGCCTGAACAAGGACCAGGTCAGCTGATGGGAGTATGCGTCCGGGTTTGTGTGTGTGTGTATGTCTATGTGTGCGTGCGTGTGTCTGTGTGTGAGAGGGAGAGATTTGACGACAAAGAACAGAACGAATTGAACGGTGCGGAGCGGCAGATCGGGGAATGAGCAAGGACTCAGCGCTATCATCCCCATCATGCGTTGATGTGATTTCACATGCGAGGAAGGGGGAGCCGGATTAGAGGATCCGGCTGAGCGGTGGAGGATGCAGGGTTGCAGACTGACCCTTTTGGGTGCTGTTCTGTTAACGGTCCGACTGATATAGCTGCGTTGCCGAATGTGTATGTGAGGGGTTAGCGGGCGCCGTTACACAGCGGCTTGCGGCTTCATCGGACGTAGTGACACCGCGACAAACCCACCTTGTCATGACACATCCCGTGCCTCCCGTGCAGAGCTGCATTAATGCTTGCAATCAGCGAGGTGCCTGTGTGGCGGGATTCTGCCGCTGTGCACCCGGTAGGACCGAACTTTACTGGACTTTGGTTTGGGATCATCAGGTTTTGATGCGTGGATGGGTTGAGGGGCAGGTGGAGAGGGGAGAGGGGAGGGGGGGACGCTGTTGTGATTTGCAACCATTATACTTGTTGTATATAGCCGTACATACACGATATACACCTATCAAATCACAGATCTCTGCGAGCCAATTAGGATATCCCTTTCCTCCTCAATGGTGTCGACCAGCCGGCATTCAAAAGCCGGCAATGTTCTTGCTGCCAACGGCACACAATCCTCAGCCTTTTAGCTCCGCCTTTTTACATTTTGCGCGTTGTGTTATGTTGTGTTGTTTGTTGACGTATTCGTTCGCAAGCACGTAATCAAGTATCCACTGGTGTTGTGGATCTGTTGTTGTCGCTCCAGCAATTGATCTCCCCCTTCCCTAATCTGCCCAACCACACCACACCACACCACACCACACCACACCACAGGCACTCACATATTGGAACCTTCGCGCTCCCCTCCCCTCCGCCCTGCAGGATTCTACGCATCCGATTGTTCGCTGTCTTTGGGTCCGGACGGTAAGCCCGTCCTTCTGGAGGGGACCGGGTATCAGACCCGGGCCAAGCGCCCGTGGGTGTACGTATACGAGCTGCCGCCGCACCTGGTGGCCTGGTGAGGCCCGGGGGCCTCCGGATACAGGGAAACCTAAATGGGGGCCGTGACGACGTTTCTGTGTGGGTGGGGTTGTCGGGGTGAGAATAGTAGGGCTGATGGCGGGGTATGGGGTGGGGTGGTATGGGGTGGGGTGGGGCAGTGTAGGCGGTTGATTGCCTCAGCCAGGCATTGTGAGTTTGATGGCGGATGGTTATGGTGCAGCACAGTACGGCATCTCAAACTCCTCCAAAGCTGCCCTTGCATGGCCCCAGGCGTGGCGACGCCCTTATCACGTCCAGCGAGGTCCCTCCTGCCGAGGTTCCTACCCTTCCCCCTGCGGCCCGCCAGGTGCAATTTCCGGCGTCTGGACAGACCGCTGCACGTTTACATATGGCAGCGGCTGCTGGGCAGCGGAGCCAGGGTGGCGGATGGGGATGTCGCCGACTATTACTTCATTCCAGTGCGGCAGAGAAGGTGAGGCCGGGTGGCAGGGGAGGAAATGTGGCCTACGGCTCCACATCCCTTACACCCAAATACACACACAAACACACACGCGCGTCCTCCTCTCCTTTTCCTGGTCCCGACTTTGTCCTTGTTCTCGGCCCCGCCCTGGCCCTGCCCCCCGACCCCTGATCCCTGTGCTACTCCCCCGCCGTTCCAGCTTCGGTGACTCTTGGGTGCTTCGAGAGGCCGTACAGTACATCCAGCAGCAGCACCCTTGGTGGAACCGCACTGGGGGGGGCCACCGTCACGTCGTGGTTCATACGGGTATGGGATTGGCGGTGGGGCGGTGGAAGGATGAGTTGGTCGCAGTCATAAGTGGTGGGTTGAGTGGCTGAGGCGCACGCTGACTCCGCGTCAGGGATATGGAGCCAGGGGGTGAGGGGTTGCCCTCCAGGAAGAGGCACGGCACGGCAAGCACTTCACTGCACCTGGATGAGGCTAAATATGGATAGGGCTTAGCCTCTGGGCGTGGCTGGACGTGGCTGAGTCTGGGTATGGCTATGGGTGGAGTCCCTCTGCCTCACCTCGGTGCTCACGATGTGTGTAGTGCTTCATCTCCGCACACTAAAAGGTGCACAAACACACGCGCATGCTCCCCCGGCCCCCTCCCCCCTCCATCCTTTCCCAGGTGACTGGGGCCTGGGTGAAGTGGCGGAGGACGTACAACAGATAACCTGGAACGTGACTTGGCTAACACGTAAGGGGGATTCGATGAATCGCCGTCCGTCCTGGGACCTCCGCCGGGTGGGAGGGCTGGCGGGTGGCTATGAGGGATCTGAGAAGGGCTGGGGCAGTAGGGCATGCGGCCTGGATAGTGTACGTTGTCAGTACTGCAGGGCAGGGGAGGGCAGGGCAGGGCAGGGCAGGGCAGGGGGATTCTAACCCGGGACCATCCTCCAGGGATGCCGCTACCGCGCATACGGTCGTGGTAAAACCTGGCTACCTGGCTAGGGTTGTCCACTGCCGTCCGCAGCTCAGGCATATCGTCCGGAAGATTCCGCCATGAGACATCCGCCACTGTCCCTCAACCGCCCACTGGTTTCTGCCCCCCACTGACCGGCCCAGACTGGGGACTGTCGATCCACCGTCCCGAGGTTCAGAGGTGGAACCTGGCGTTCAGGCCTGAGAGGGTGAGCACCCCGTGAGCACCCCGTGAGCACCCAGCTGCATGGGGGCGAATCGTGGGGAACCTACACCGCATGCATGGGCGTTTCCTTACGTGGGCTCACTACGCATATGTGGCCCTGATGGATCATTTTGCATGTGAAGCTGCTGCTTGCGGGCCTTTCCGCAGCAGGACCGAGTTGCTGGGTTGCCGCATCTCCCCGCATCAGCACCCAAATAGGCCGGCCGAATGGGACTGCACCCACCGGGGTCGTCGACATCTCGTGGGATATGGATGTAGTGGGCAACTGCCCCGGGTCGGCGTGAGTGATGGTGGGCGTGATGTCGTCTCCCTCGTATGGGGAATACTGCCCGACACACACCTCTCCCACCTACCCTAAACCCCCCTACCCACCCCCTGTCCGTGCATGCACACTGTCTTGTTCCCCCTCCCCCCCTTCCCCCCTCCCACAACCAAAGTTTTGCGCGGTCCCTTTTCGCCGCCACCAGCAGCAAGGCCGATAGCAAACTTTATTACGGATTCTATTGCTTTACTTCCGGCCTCTATTTGCGGCCTTGCGGCGACCTAGTTCACTTTCAACGTTTTCACCTTCCCTACCTTGGACGGAGCTTGAAGTCGTCCTCCAGCATTGCGGTTAGTCATGCTTTATAGCAGCGTCTACAGCGGTATCATGCCTCGTTTAATCATTTTCCCCCTCTCTCCCCCTCCAACCCTCCCCCTTCCCCCCTCCCCCGTTGCTACCCCAGGATGTCGTGATCCCGGTCTACATTTCTCCTGGGCATTACGTCCGCTTCGGAGTCATCCGCTCCCCGCTGCACCCGTCCACAGCCGCACGCGCGAAACCCAGGAACGTATCCACGCTGTTCTTCGCCGGCCGCATCTGCCACGACCCGAGGTGGGTGGTGAGAAGCGGCTGAAGTGTGTGGGTCTTGGGGTCGTCATACGGCTAGCTTTGAGGTGAAGCACGTGCCACATGGACCCATCATAGCCCAAGGTATGCTTTCAGGTTTTTAGATGTTCGCGGGATCAGCGGCGCCCCACCGTGGCTCGGATACTGTGTATTGAGGCCTTGTGAGGCCTTATGAAGTACAAGGCATCTTGTAAGGAAAGTGGCCCTCTTTCCTGCCCCTGTCCCTTTCAACGCCGTTGCCCATCCCGGCTACGGCGTTTTACATGCTCCGTCTGCACCCTCACAACCGTCTTTGACCTCTCCGGCTTCCCCTCTCCATCGTCCGGCGGCGGCGGCTTCAGGTTGCCGAGCCCAGAAACTTTCCCCGCGTGCGGGGACGACACGGCCGAGTGGTACGGCGGTGGAGTACGGGAAAAGGTGCGTGATGTATGGTTGTAAGGGAATGCTACTGTGGATGCACCGTACCGTGGTGATGGTGGGTGGTCGGTCTGACCAGTGCACGATACCTCAGTGTTTATCATTGGGCATTTCAGGTCTTCAATCCAACATTCCACATCGCACCTTCACACACCGCCATCCAGCCGGAACAGAGCTTGTTGGCGCAGTCCAGACCAGCTGAACCCACCCTGCCCTGCCCTCTTTCCCCTTACTCCGGACCCTGGTGCTGTCGGGGGGCAGTTCTTCGTGGCCCACTGGAACCGGAGTGGGTTTCACGTGGTGCGCTCAGAGCCCCGGTACGGCTTCTACATGAGCAGGTCGGCCTTCTGTCTGGCACCCCCAGGGGCTGGACACGGGCAGAGGCAGATACAGGTGGGGAGTGGGGTTTCCGGGGGGGGGGGTATGGACGGGGCGGGCTGTCGAGTGAGCTGGATGTGAGGGGGCAGTTTCGCGAGGGAGATCGTCCCCTCTTGACTGACCCCTCCAGGGACATGGCAAATGTGCCCGCGCATGAAACATCAAGTCAGCGGGGGGACGGGCGGACGTTCAGTGTTGTTGAGGAGGAGTGTTGCGGCTGACTGTGTGCTGTGTTTCATGCTGTGGTGCCTCTGGTCGCTGCTCCTCCCCAATGAGGCGAGAGTAACGCGCAGTAAACAACAAGTCCCCTAGTGTGCGGGGTCCTTCCATTACCTCTGACCCGCTACCCCCGCCATTGGTGGCGCGGGCCTCCTTGAACGATTCCAATCGGCACTGAGGTCGCAAATTGTTGAGTCCTTGCGGTCGTGCTCTTTTATCACCTGAGCGATGGCCACGGTGAGACGCTACTGAGGCGCCACAACGTTGGCTTGCCCATGTGGAGGGCCAAATGCCTCCTTTGGGTCATCCCGCGATGAGCTAAACCTCGAACTCCGGCGCTTCATTTTCCTGCCCTGGATCCCAATGGCATGCTGCCTCTCACCGCCCCGCCCAGGCTCTGTTCATGGGTTGCGCCCCAGTGATAGTGGCGGACGGAGTGGCCGAGCCGTTTGAACCTGCTCTGAGTTGGGGCGACTGGGGAGTGCGGCTCGCGGAGGAGGCCATCCCACGGGCGCATGAGCTGCTGGCGGCGGGTCTTTCAGAGCTGCCGAAGAAACAGGTGTGTCTGTGCAGTATGTGGGAGGCAAGTGGGTGGGTGAGGAAACTTGTGTGTGACTGGGCGAGAGGATATGGAAGGAGACGAAGGTGGAGATATCCGCCATTATGGATGTCTTCCGGGAAACAGAAGTCGCAATGAAATGCCACTTTCCGGCCGGTATTATAGTTGCATGTTGGCTGATGGTTGGGGATCGTGGCGAGATGGAGATAACGGGTGGTGGTGAGGGGGATTTTCCTCCTCAAGACCATGAGTCTGAGGAGAACAAGCCTTTCTGGTGCTATGCTCGGCAGCGACGCCGCCTCTGCGATGGCAGAGCTGACGTCCTCCTGCGAGTTGCTGACGCTGGGACTGTTGGCCCCGCCAGCAATAGAAAGCAATAATTGGTAAGCATGATTTTCTATGTTGCCCTTTTATTCTGTACCTCTATCTGTCAATACAGGTGTACCTTCTTCAGGGATTTACCTTCTTCCTCATACCAAGGCAATATCCTATCATTAAGCATATCAGCTAGTGGTGAGGGGGAATACGTATGCAGTGGGTGGGTGTGCGAGGTGGGTTTCTGCGCTGCCATCCTATGTTGAACCTCACCACTGTGAGACGCAGACAGTTTTTTGGCCTCCCACATCCCACATCTATCTTATCCGGGTGCTTGTTATGTCACCCTGCCCGCCTGGCCCCTTCGTTCCTGCTGGCGTCTGCAGGCCCGCATGCACTGCGCCGCACAGCACATGCTATACAGTACCATTACTGGAGCCGTCCTGGGAGAGGATGGCCGCTATGATGCATTTGAGACGACCCTGGAGGTACTGAGAGTGCGGGCGGCGCACCCGGATGCGCCTCAGGAGGATTTCCGCCGCCTGGACCCTGACTTTGCGGCTTTCATGGACTGCCGGCGGCCCCCCGGCTTCAAGTGGCTCAATGGCACCGTGACAAAGCGTATCAGGAACTCACATAGCCTCGGGGGCGATGGGCCGGACGAAGGTGCGGGAGCTGAAGGTATTGGTGGCAGTGGTGGTGCAGGGACATCATGGGTGCAGACGGAGTCAGCAAACACGGCCACGGGTGGCGATGGCCAAGGACTGGAAGGGATGTATGAGTCTGACTTTAAAAGCGAAGCGGCGGCTCTGTGGACGGAGGAGTCTCATGAGGATCTACATGCTGCCAGTAATGACGGAGGCGCAGGGCAGGGGCCTAGTGATCAGGGCCGTAAGGAGGCGGCAGCATCCCAGCAGCACGACAGTGAGGCATCCGCTTCTGGCTCCAGCTCTGCTGGTCCGTCCTCTCTCTCCTTTCCCTCCCAGGATACCCTTCAGTTTGCCGGATTGTGCAGTCACGCCGCGAGGGATATGCGGCATCGGGAGAGGGGCTGCTACTACTTCCTGCGGGGAGGGGGCTACATGGGGGTGCCTGGAGGGGCCATGTGCGCTAAGGGATTTAAGACACGGCTAGCTGCATGCCCCAGGCTGTGGGGCTGAGCTGCGATCTTGTTCTGGTGCATCATAATAGCTTAAGAGACCGGGGGACTAAACTTTTAATGGCCATTTTTGACCATCGTACTCATATAATCAGACTCTTAGCTCAGGCTTCAGATGACGATTTCATTATACGCAAAGAATTGAATGAATTTGCTCGTTTACGTTCCCACAAATGCGCAGCAGTAACTAACGGTCAGCTCCAGGGACCGCATCCAGAGATCTCTAGGGGCCTGTACCTGGGTGGGAGAGATGCTATACGTTAATTTACCAGCTGTCGTCAATATGATTGGCGTTGATTTCAGAGCAAAGTAAATAAGAACATTCTATGGAGTGAAGGGTTAAGAGTAACGCGTCGGTAATCCAGCTTGTTGAGACTCGCGTTTCTGAAGGCCCGATCTCGGTAAACGTACGCCTAGGAGAAGAGTCATAAAAAGTAAACGCGTGATGTGCGCCCTTCAGAGCGGGGTAGCCAACAAGATGGGGCTGCCGCTGAAGTCGTGATGAAGGCATGCCATATGTCAGGAAGAGTAATTCCGGCGAGGCTATGGAGCAAGAACAGTGAGAAGACGAGACAGTTGAGAGCTTCAGACCGCTGAAATGCGTCATTATTATCTTTGAGTTAAATTCTGTGTCGAGTTGTGCAGCACATACGGAGACACGGTTAACTGTGATTGAGCGCGAGCTGGGCAAAGGTTGTCAGGAAGATCCAGCAGCTGGAGGGCGGGGATGGGAGGTCCAGCCGGTTGAGAGAGAGCTGGACCTGTCCTGGCAATTGCAAAGTTGTCCAACCTGCACTGCACATAACACACAGGATACAAGTCATAGACCATGGTGCTCTGAAGCTCTTGACTGTCTGAACTTGACCACTGCCTGATTTTTCCCACTGCTCTAGCTCCACAGCTTCACGGGGATTACTTACTTGTCCTTGCATAAAGGCATGCCTATTTCATGCATGACTCTCAGTGACAGCTCCATCTCGGTGGCTACCCGGCTCTGGATGGCGCGCTTGTGTGTTTTCTTAGCTGGTACACTAGTACACTAGTACACTAGCTGGCGTCTTCTCCTACGTTGACTGAGATTAGGCCTTCGCAACGTTAACCTTCCGCTCCAAAACTTACTTTTACTTACCTGAGCTGAAATTATTGCTGAAAAATATTGATGTTAGCAGGTAAAATAGCATAAAGCACCTCTCCCACGCACCCAGGAATAAGGCCCTGCTGGAGATTCTGGATGCCACCCCTGGAGCTACTGTTCGTACTGCTGCGCATTTATAAAAACATGAACGATCGTTTTCTTCATTCCAAAATCGTCAACTGAAACCTGAGTTAAGTGTCAGATTGTATGAGTATGATTGATGAAGCAGTGGCTTTGCAGGGCTGAGCATGGTGAATGAGCTGTGACAATGTAGTGAAGACCCAGTCCTTACCCTTAGGGGCGTCAACTCTCTACCACAGAGCACTTGCCTGGATCTGGCAGTATTAAAGCAAGAAGTTCACCAAGGGTAACGCCTGGCTGGAGCAAGCCACAATTATGTAAATATGAGTAATAGGAAAAGGAAGGCAATTGAAGCCATATGAACGCTCACCTTTCTGTTGGCAGCGAGGAGACAGGGGAGAAGAGGGGTGACGGGTGGTGGTGTTTGCGGGAATGGTTGCCACAACGGATGGCGTTACCAGACATGAACGGTGCCAGTGCTCGTGCTATCGTGCGAGTCCGTAATAATAAGTTAATTTTAAAAACAATAGTTAATGTAATTATTAAATCATACTTGTGAGCTGTAGGCCGGAGCGGGGACTCAATCCGCTGGGCAGCTTATGGGTAGCAATGATGCCCGAAAGAGTCGTTTTATGTCAACGAGCCGGTACGGCACTGATTCGCCGGAGGAAGGGAGGCGAAGCGGAAGACCACGCCGGTTGGCCAGTAATTCTCTTGATAAGATTTAGGTCTTTATCTTTTATCTTTGGAGTAATTTATATTTGCGTAATAATATTACGCAAATATAAATTAGGAATGTTCTTTGGTGCTGGAAAAACTACATGTTCAATGCATTTGATTATAGGTTTGCTTGTAGTCAAAAGACATTGCAAGGGCGAAATAAAGATGTTTCGTTACTGTGATGCTATAACCTATTTGTTTACTGCTGCACAGCTATCTTTCTAATGCGAAACTCGTGTTAAGTATAGATAGAGCGTCCCGCTTTATACCCAGACATAAATCGATTTGATTTGTATCGGTTGAGACTAATAGCGTTTGCCGCCCATTGACAGGTTGAGTACGGCGCTAGAGTCCATATTTCTAGCGACGATGAGACAATTGACTTTTGTCACTTGGCTCTAGAAGCGTCAAGGACTTCTTGAGCGTAAACGACCACCTTGTTATACCCTTTGTAACAGCGTGAGGGTCATCCAAGCCACTCTGCCGGGCCGATCGTAGGGCTTAGGTCCCGACACCAAGCCACAGCCAGGAGGAGCTACTTTCTGCAGCCAATGAACGTACAGCAAGCTGGAGGCCGCTCAACGCCAGCTTTTTCAAGACCCTTTCAAGGCCTTAGCCCAACCCCCATAGCCAAGTGACGACACTGCCGCGTAGCAGTAAGTTCATCTCTGAGCGCTTGTGATAGCTAGAGTTAGGTTTCCGGAACCTAGCCTGGCCGGACACTTGCTGCTCTGTTCGTCACTGCCTACGCCCACCGTCTCATGCAGTAGACACCCAGCTTCATGACCCACCGGAGGGTCACCTAGACAATCAATTCGACAAAACCTGCGTTGGCCTTTCCAAGTAATTTGTCGCGAGCCACTGCTTGATTTTCCAGCGCTTAGAGATCGTCCCTTTGTTGCCTCTCGCACCTCAGTGTCTGCCAGACACCAGCAGGGCTACACTCGTCAACAGCACACATCACGTTCGAGGAGCCTGCACCGGAGCCCTCAAAGGGATTGACTGCACAGCGACTCTCCTTGTTAGGGCGTCTAGCTCTTGAACCGGTAGGAAAAGTTGACTTCTACGATACAAAGTTTCAGGATGGTTGCGACCCGTCAAGCAAAGGCTTCAATCTAAAAGTTCTCTATCTTCCTTGCTTCCCCCCAAGGGCATTGAAAGCTCTTGTTGCCTAGGAGGCCGACACGACTTCTGTACGGGTTCAGTGAGGTTCAGTGTCTCCTCGCTTCGGAGGTTACCCTCAAAAGCTAAGAGTCTCTCTAATATCCAAGCGCTTCACCACTACACCTGGTCGCTTCATGTTATAGTTCTTATTTAGACCATCTTTGTGTAACATCTCTAACACGACATAAACTTCCGTTTATTTCTATTTATATCTTCTTAGATGCTGCAACATTTCTAGGTGTCATGACAGAAACCCTGCCTCCGACCTGGATGCTTGCATGCGTGCTGTGTTGTATTACGGTACTAACCTTAACTCCTTGCTAAGTAGTCAGTTGACTACACTCTGTATGCGTAAGCGAAGTGGCTTTGGGTTGCATGCCCTAATGTAACCGTGGCCCTGTCACTAGTAGACTCGCTTTCGTTGGACCTCACCGGTTGATGATATGTATTTCCTTAAAACATATTCATGTATTCGTTCCCTTCAAGACTGCAGCTCTTTATGGTGGCTTGCCGTACTGAACATAGGGTATTTATGCCCTGATTTTCCTATCAGCCGGTAGTTATCAATATCACCAGTTTTGGAGTGATACAACATACTGGAGCATGGATCATTAAGAATTGGGGAGGAACGTACATACCCCCTCGTCACTCCGTCAGGCCACTGCACCATGGGACTGATCTAGGTCAACAATGGAATTGGAGCTCTTCATCATAGAGTGGTTGGAGGAGAGGCTTGACAGAGGGACAGTAAAATGTGACACAATCCTAAACCCCTTAAAACCTCTAAACCCCACGACCAATAACCAAAACCCAGAATGCATGTTGAGGGCCAGAACAGAGATACTAAATTTCGCAGTAAAAAAGAGATCAAGCATGACCAGGGAGTCACCAGTGTATCTTCTGGATTGGCCCATCCAAAGGTGCTTGCTGGTGTGCGTGTAGCCAGCAGTGCCGCAGACAGATGGGATGTGTTGGGATGGGATGTGAAAATTGGGATGGGCAGTTTTCACCATACAATGAACAATCCAAATGTCTCACACCAGCCATGCTTATACCTGCCCCATCTTAATTTTGAGCTCCATTCAGCTCCATAGGGACCCCCACACAGCCCACATGGGGACAACCGTATCTACGTACAGCATGCTTTATTACGGGGTCATCAGAGACTGCTTGGCACCCTATATTGCTTACTTGTACTACACAGGTCGGAGGGCGGGTGTTTAGATGTATGGAAATCATGATCTGTTGGTGTTCATATAGAGTACACATACACGCCCAGCAGCATTATGCCCCATCCCTCTTCCCTTGCTTTGCCTGTGTGCCCTGGCTGCTGGTTGGGCAGTTGATCTGAGTGCAGAGGTGTGCCCGGTGGGCCTGTGGAGATTTAAAATCCTGACTCGATCCAGGAATGTACTAAATCAAGTATCTCACCCTTAATGGCAAATTCGCCACTTTCCAGGACGCTTGGACTCAGTATAATGCTTGGATGCAGTAAAGTGCTTGCATTTCTTTGCTCAGTGGAAAATATGTGCAGAATGTAGATGATGAGCGTAAACTCGCAAGCCTTAATTATGATTCATTTGATCTTATGATAAACAGGAAATTTAGGCTTTGAGTATATATTTGTTGATGATGCTTCATATGATGATTCGATTCAAGCTGAATAAGCTAAAATAAAACCTTCTTTTGTCGGAAGTAAATCTGCTGTAACTGAAATTACATTAAAATCTGCAAAACCTACTGAAACCTTGCTGCGTTCTCGTTAATTGCCAAAAATTGAGTTTGATGTAAGCATAGCTAAAGTATTTGCCGGTGCCGGTATCGGTATGTCAATGATTAATACTACTATCAATACAATTATGGGTAAGTACATGGGTATATTCTTATTAATCTGTTCATAATTATGACTTTTACTTCTCCAGGACTGGCAAATATTTTTTTGGTAGCATATGAAATCTACCCGGATTATTACAACATTCTAAAGAGAGATAAAAAAAGTGATACCTGTTGTATCCTTCCTTCTTCGATCATGCACTGAATCTGCACGTCTGAATGTTAGCTACATGTGCACCGTGCTTACGAACAATGAGGTGATTCAATGCGAGTAAAGTGACAGCAGAAGACTCAGCAACAAGGAAAGATCCAACTTACAGTAGTCTTCGATTACAGATTGGTAGTTGGCCGTCAGACCCCACGGGCAATGTTCATCATCAGGCTGGAGATGGTATGCTAGAATAGCTCAGGCCGAATATATATGAGTAAAACGTATGTATGAGAATTACATCGAGTTAAGTACACGGGTACTTAATCCAAAGTAGCGTCGAGCAGACTTCGGTCTCTAGGCGGCTGTCCTCACACCTATCACGTCGCAATACCGATGTGCAGTACAGGCCTCACTGGATTTCGATCTCAAGTGTGATTACTACCTTAGCACCGTTCTGAATATCGTGCGATCCGTGATATTAATGGATTCAACGCATGCAATATGCAAAGGTCTGAATATCGATATTCGGTTGCCAACCTAACCATCACGATTGTCGCGTTCCCGCATACGCGTATGGTTTATGATACGAATGAGGTAATAATATTTGAAATATTATTACGTGATATATTATGCCAATAGATAGATCGCGTATTGATATCAGCTTCGAGTCAAACATGTTGGCCGACAGCACGATGTTGTAAATGATAATGCGACGTGCCTGATCAGCTAGATATACCCAAATTTATCATGCTAATATGATTATATCATGCTCAGCAGTGCTCGGATGGATTGCAGCCTACTTCGGTATAGATGGTGATCAAACCGGCGTACAACAATACCCCTCCTTGGAACGAACATTCTCCACCTGAAATTACTCCGTCTGCTCTGATTGTGGGGTTGGAATATAGCTATTACCACCACCAACACCCCTCTCCGTAATTATCCCTAAAATCCACCAGATTTTCGGCAAAATATTCTGCTGCTAACGGACTCATCCAGTACACATAACGATTCTCTAAGTTTAGAGCTATAGTACTTTTGCTATCCCTTTAGGCTATGATTAGTAGACCATACGGCCGCCGATATCATGATACTTACAAGGGTTCGAATTGGGGACCTTCTGAGTGTGAGACAGATGTGATAACCATCTACACCATCGTTTCTTTTCCAGTGGATAGGTTGTGTACGCAACCTATCCATTGGTGTATTGAGGTATCCTATACCACATCAGGCCCGATACTGTGTGTGACACATGCAGGTGTCACACACATTATTTATGTATACATATAATAATATCATGTATGTATTCTTATATATGTACTATAATAGTACATATCATATCATATCATATCATATCATATATACATATATATACATATCTATAACTATCCCTAAACTGTGTTCAGGCACGACTGTTATGGAACGACTAATATGCCCCTAAAGTTCCAGGTTCTAACCTGATTTTTATCCAAAGACCCAAAGTTAAGGGCAGGGTGCCCCCATGTCGATGGACGGTGACGACCCAAGTTGTAGTGACCTGCGAGCTGATCAGGAGCAGAGATGACGCCTTAGTTGATTCGGCAGATTCCGCTGGATGCCGGTGGTGGGTGCTGAACCTGGGAAAAGCACTGATTTCGGAGAAGTCGGCATGGGAGACCGGATGAGGGTGCCCCGAAATACCGGGGAAGGTAGGGACTGCCAGGTTAGTGGCCACGGGTGATGTAACCCCCTATCCCCCCCCCACAATATATATAACAGTACTATACATTTTTTATTGTTATATTTTATATGTATATATGTATATATATATGTATATGCTACATAACATATAATATAACAATATATACATATAATTAAAATTAACATATATTATAGTTAAATTATTAATAATATGTATAATACTATAGTATATATAATATGCCAGGAGAGAGAGAGAGAGGGTAATGCTTCTGGACACGGCGATGAATACGGTTGCTGAAGAAGAGGAAGAGCCAGTTACTAGTGGTAATGTTCGAAGCCTCCACCCCTGGATCCGGACCCTGGCCACCTACCTGGAGATCACCCATCCGGCCTTTAAACCTTGGGCCCTTACCACTGCCCAGGCAACTGGGCCCTGGCTGGGTGGAGAGACCTTGCCTGAGGAGATCAGCCGAATTGTAGGGGCTTTAGGGCACCTCCCACCACTAGAAGATGTCAGCAACCCACCTTTAGCCCCTGGAGACTGGTGCTGGGCGGCTGCTCTCTGGGGAAATCCTTTGCTGCCCAACAATTCGGACAATGGGGGAAGCATCAATGGTAACAACCACCGCCCAGGCCTGGAAACCCGTCACCCACTGATGGCTTCATGCAGAAAACTGCTCACAGTTGGGGACCTGGTAAGGGTGTACGACATGCTGGAGCATGACCAAATACCCCTCCCTCAGTACATGACCTGGCTAGACTGGACCCAACAGTTTCTAGACCCCTCAGCTAGCCCCACCCAACTGCGAGACAAGGAGTCTACCCGTATGGCTCTCTCGGCTCTATGCAACGATATCAGCCCGGCATGGATAGCAGCAGCACGGAAGGTAGTCAACCGCTTACAACCCCAACAGCCGGACAGGGTGGAGGACAGAATGCAGCAGCAGATGCCAGCACCACCAGACCGCACCACAGTCATGGCCATGATCGTCAGGCGTTTGGGCTGGAGATTGCCAGGGGACTCGGGTATAGTGCCTCTCTACAACCTCACGGTAAGCCAAGCTACTCAGCTGCAAGGGGTTTCAACAGCGGAGGAGCGATTGGAGCTCTTGTCAGCTTTTGTGCAGGAGGCGCAAGGGATGCCAACAGACGGTCCAGCTCCTCCCTGTCCTGTCACTAACCTCCAGCGCTTTCAGGCAACCCTAGACAGGCTGTGGACAGCAGTTCGGTGGGAAAATAAAAACAAAGAGACGCTGTGGCGTTTGGTGGTCGATGGGATACCCATACCTGGCAACACACATCTTTCCAGGGTGCCCATCAAACCATGTGGGTGTGGCAGCTATGGAGCTGATACTGATCAACCTTGCTCCCCACGCCTGCACCACTTCTGGGAGTGCCCTATAGCCAAGGCGGTGCGAGAACAGATTGACAGACATCTGCCATTGCCGACATCAGCCACCATTGAAGGGGGCTTGACCAGGCAACAGCTATGGCTTGTCCAAGCACCTCCCGGTTGCGAGCAGGCCCCATGGGACGTGATAGCTTAGGCAGCCTTATCTTCTATGGAATATGGCAGGCACTGTCTCCGGGCGGCAACAAGAGAACACAGGCCACAGTGGCCTTCTACCCACAGACGGCGGCAGCAACAACAGACCCACACAGCAGAGCAGGGACCCCGTCAACGGGCTATTACTGACTTCTTCAACCGTTCAGGGGGGTTCCCTCAAGAGGAAGAGGAAGATGCCAACACCCATCCAATCATCTCTACGACACAGCCAGCAATGGACACTCCAACACAAACAGCAACCTCACCCCTGGACCGTGCACAGGCCCGTACAGTTGCCGACTTTTGGGCACGCTTGCATTCTTTTGCAGCGTTGGGAATACCTCACTATGGCTGGGATCAAGTGGGACCACAACATCCCATCCTAGCCATAGTTGGCACGCAAATGCGGTGTGCAGATCCGGTTGACATCACCAACCATGGAGCAGCAAGAACAGAGCAGGGGCTTTAGGGCAGGAGTTTTGAGGAGGAGGTTCTGTGGGAGGAAAGGGGGAGAGTGAGGGAGGTAGAGACAAGGAGAGGACGGTCTAGATCTTGAGGAGGGGAAGGGAGAGGGTGGAGGGTTTCGTGGCTAGAGGTTCCTGTGTCCAGGCTTCGGGGCCTTAGGGTTTTAGGGGGGTTCAGCGAGAGAGGTCTTTCCTTGTTGTGCAGTTCAGGTGTCTGCGGGGCCAGCTTTGGGTGGGGCCGGAAGGCTTTCTAGGGGGGCGCCAGTTCGGCTTGTCATCCCCCCCTCCGCCTCTTGTTGGGTTCTTCTGGCTTGGCTGTGGAAGGGTGTGCTTTCCTGCTGGTGCTTCTCCTCTGAGGGGAACTGTGTGTGTCTGCCAGGCTCCTGTCTAGTCAGTGTCGGGTTAGAGGAGAGGTTTCCCCGTCCTTTGAGCAGCTAGGTGTCCCCCGTTTTCTGTTGGGCCTTCCTGTGGTTTCTTGGTAGCCCTGAGTGCTCTGTGAGTGGCCAGGCGAGAGCCTATGAGGGCTCGCTGGCCCTAGTGAGAGGGGGAGCACGTGGCAGGACAGACAGACAAAGCCACGTGTTCCTCCCCTGCGCTGTGGCTCGGTCCGGTCAGGACCCCCGGTGCTCGTCTTTGAAGGGCGAGTCGCCCACAGTGTAACACCCAATACATACAATATGCATATTGAATATATATTGTACTATATTATATATATTGTAGTATATTATTGATTATTTATTTTATATAAAATTATAATATATAGCAATATTAATATAAAAGAATATTTATTATAATTGTTATACATAATGTACCTAACTCACACAAAATCAGGATCAGCAGAAGACTGGGAAGCAAGAATATCTCGTCCGATAAGTGTAGATGCTATTAGGATCCACAGCAGAATCATCATATAAAGGACTTTACAGCATCCATGCAATGCCTCTTATTGCGTGCAGAGGTATGCTGTATGCGCAGGCATAGGTTCATGCATATTCCTTCACATCGCTGATGCTTTTGTGATGACAGGTTGGTTTTGATGCCTAAAAATGAGTGCAGTATTATGCAAATATTGCTTATGCATATTGATCTATCCATGATGATAATAATCATGGTAATTATCATCATCATCATTATAATAATAACTGGTCCGGTGCAGGAGCACATGGCGTCCAAAGTACCCACGTTGCTCCATGGCAAATGGATTACCACAGAAATGCCATTATGCGCGTCATCATGCATTAAGCAAAGATCGTGATTGCAATCATCTGAATGTATTAAGTGCTGCAAAATCGTGCTTTAGACTGCATGCAAATTGATATGGTGATAGATATGGTGATGAATTTGATGCTGGGGCTTTCTCAGAGTTCCAAGCCCCAGGTGATTTTTCATGCAAGAGGCGCTTAGGATAGCTGCACGCACATTGGCATCTGCTGTGCAAGTAGAGCGGGACAGCTGGAAGTGTATGTTGCACATATACAATCTAGCGATATGTAGTGTACGTTGCGTCCTCGTATACCTTGGGGCTTTAGCTCAGTGGTAGAGCGCGCGCTTCGCATGCGTGAGGTCACCGGATCGATCCCGGTAAGCTCCATGTTGTTAGTCGGACATGTTGGACTGTTAGTATTGAGATTGTCTTCTAGAAAAGTTGTACGGTCACTGATGTATTAATGGGAGATACAAGCTTTGATGACAGCCACTTTTGAAGCCAGAAACAGGAAGAGGCTGCAAATGATGTTATGTAACATGTCACGGCTTAGACAGCACATAACTGGGAAATTGCGAGAGCTTACAGGCATGCACGAACAACACACACACACACACAGTTGGGAGTGCCAACGTTTTGGGTGGGGCCCCAGCACAAAGCGCCTCAGGGGGCCCTGCCCTATAGGATTGCCCATATATATATATGTGTGTGTGTGTGTGTGTGTGTGTGTGTGTGTGTGTGTGTGTGTGTGTGTGTGAATGTAATGACCAAACAAATTGATTCACCCACTTAGTGTTGTCCAGAGGCGTCACTAAAGCATAAACTCGATGTAGAGTGTATGGGTACTTAGGACGCCATGTGCTCCTGCACAGGACCAGTTATTATTATAATGATTATTATCCTAAATATTATTATTCTTATGATAATGATGATGATAATCTGATTATCATGATTATTACAATTATTATTATGATTATTATCATCATGGATAGATAAATATGCATAAGCAATATTTGCATAATACTGCGCTCATTTTTAGGCATCAAAACCTACCTGTCATCACAATAGCATCAGCGATGTGAAGGAATATGCACGAACCTATGCCTGTGCATATAGCATACCTCGCAATAAGAGGCATTGCATGGATGCTGTAAAGTCCTATATGATGATTCCGCTGTGGATCCTAGTAGCATCTACACTTAATGGACGAGATCAGGAATCTCTGTGGACGTGTACTGTGAACCCAAGTGTGAGTATAAGACGCACGTCATTGGCCTGTCTGAACATCAAGTGTTTTCCTGACTATTATCTTAAGCCTACCTGCGCATTGAGTTGTTGGTTAGAGGATAAAGCTTCGGCTCAGATAGCCTTTGCAACTTGATTCTGAATAGTGCTGAAACCTTCTTGCTTCCCAGTCTTCTGCTGATCCTGATTTTTATGTACCTGAGTTAGGTACATGCCCCTCACACATGATACACTCTACATCAACTTTATGTGCTTTAGTGAGAGGTATACAACATTAGGTGGGTGAATCAATTTGTTTGGTCATAACCTTAAAATCGTATTATATGTACCATATACAATAATATAATAATTTATACTATTATATATTAAAATATATTTTTATTATATTATAATGTACAACATTATACTTGGTGGTGTTAATAATAAATATATATATGTGTGAGGTAGGGGGTACAGCTTCACCCGTGGCCACTAACCTGGCAGTCCCTACCTTCCCCGGTATTTTGGGGCACCCTCATCCGATCTCCCATGCCGACTTCTCCGAATTCAGTGCTCTTCCCGGGTTCAGCACCCACCACATATATTTATTATAATACATATACAGACATTAGGTTAATATTTATAAATATATGTAGTATAACATGTTGTACGCGGGTTCAATCACCGTTTACATTTATGAAGGCCGCAATGCATTCAGATATCATGAAGCATAATACAATCATATTAGCATGATATACTCGAGTATATCTAGCTAATCAGGCATGTCGCATCATCATTCACGACATCGCGCTGTCGGTCAACATGTTTGACTCGAGGCTGATAATTAATGCGCGATCTATCCATTGGCATATTATATCACGTAATAATACTTTGAATAGTATTACCTCATCTGTGTCATAAACCATACGCGTATGCAAGAATGCGACGATCGCGATGGTTGGGTCGGCAACCGAATATCAATATTCGGACCTTTGCATATTGCATGCGTTGCATCCAATAATATCACGAATGACACGATATTTAGAGCAGTATTACCAAGGTACTCACACTTGAGATCGTAATCCAGTGAGACCTGTACTGCACATCGGTATCGCGACATGATAGGTGCGAGGACGGCCGCCTAGAGACCGAAGTCGGCGCGACGCTAACTTTGGACCAAGTATTCGAGTACTTAACTCTATCCGATACGCATACATACGATATAATCATTTATATTCGGCCTGAGCTATTCTAGCATTCCATCTGCAGCCGAGTGATGAACATTGCCCACGGGGTCTGACGGCAGACTGTAATTCTGTAACTGAAGAACATTGTAAGTTGAATCTTTCCTTGCTATTGAGTCTTCCACTGTCTACTATTCACATTGGCTTGCCTTGCTGTTCATAAGCTTGGTACGCACGCAGCTAACACCTAGACGTGCAGAGCTAATACATGATTGAAGAAGGAAGGATACAACAAATTTGGTATCGAGACCTGGTTGAATCATGATGGTTGCATTGTCCCTCATCGAAGTAGGTTCTCGAGATGGCAAGCGACGATGACACTCACCGCAGCCCTTTAGACACCTTCGCAGAGGATCTCGGCCACACTGTTCTGGACGCCGCCGCTTCCGGTTTGTGAATTTAGACACCTGCTGATAAATAGTTGCTGCATTCTCGTTGCGAATCTGGCACTGTGAGTTGCAGGTGAACGTACGCCAACACTGAATGCGGTATTGGCTGAACGAGGAACAAATCAAGGCTTTGATCCAGAAAACTACTGAAATAAAGGACAACCTAACGGACTATATCGTTTATCTCTACTCGGGAGCTCTGTCGGTACGCGAATAGTCACAAATTCCTCTTACGTTACGTTGCTCTCAGGTTTATAGTAAATTCCTGTCTGCCCGAATAAGCTCGTGCTTCATGTCAGGACGCGAAGATAGTTCCTATCTGGGCACCGCCAGCCAGCCCGATGGCGGCCTTGCTACTAGAACTGCTTTTGCTGATCCCGATACCGTTGGGATTCGTCTTATGTCTGATCCTACCGTCCTTCAGACCCCTTCGCATTTGATTGTACCACTGTCGGCAGCGGCTACAACAAGTGAGGGAGTCAGAGTACAACAGGCCCCGGTAACACCCGCGGTTCAAGAACCCGTCGGAATACCGGAGGTAATGAAGTTGACTATCCCCGTGCCTAAACTCAATATTTCCGCTGACGAAAAGGCAAAGAATTCAGGACATAGCGTCGCGGATAGGACACGGGCTTACGTTCGTGATGCTAGGCAGTATTTGCAAGCGGTGCACGGCGGGGGATGCGACTCCATTAAATGCCTGTTTGTCGGGAATACCCTTGAGGGTGTTGCCAAGGACTGGTATGATGAATGGACAACCGCTAGGGGCAAGTATACGTTTGATAACTTGATCGATGCTCTTCCGTAGCTCGCTTTGCTACGGAAGTTCGCTCGCGTGGCAACGAGGCTCGTAAGACGCTGGCACAAGGCACGTACCACATGCGTCCACACGAAACTGTTCCTGCTTATCAGTCCCGCTTCGAGGCGCTGATAACACCTATCGTTAACTTTCCTGAAGAGGATCGTATCTTTTGGTTCCATCACGGTCTTACTGAATCCCTTGCATGATGGTGCGCCACTGACCTTAGCGGAATTCCTTTCCAATCTTATGATGCCTTGGTAGCTTTTGCTAGAGGTGCAGAAGTTAGACATTTGGCGGGCAAGGACGTTAAACAATTTAACCCTCGCGTTCACGCGATGTGAGCGCAGGAACTGCCTTCGGAGTTGACGCCGAAGGACCAGGGTCCTGACCGCCAACGCCCCGCGGCAACCGTGCATACCGTTCGTAAGGAAAGGCGGTATGACAATCGCGGACGCCACAACCCAAGTAATCGTGGGTCTGCGGGAGCTGGGCCGAGCTCTGGCCATGCTAAAGGCAAACGAAGAGGGAGCACGCCATCTGTAGCTGCAATGCAGAACGCGGCTCCTAGTGTTAAGAAACCCCGGACAGATGATCCGTACATGCAAAAGTGGGAGTGCCGACGCTCGGAGTTTGACCGTCGGAAGTTTGCTAATCTTTGTTTGCAGTGTGCGGGAGAACACCCTACCCGTGAGTGCCCCCTTTTGCCACCTTTCGTACCGAAGACGACCTAGGAAGTTGCCCGGGATGTGGAGGAAGGGACTTCTCCCGGGATAGAAGGAGGTGAATGTGGCCGCTGGCCGTTGTTACGCCCTACAGTGAGGGCCCTTTTACCTGCTGTTTTCCGACAAATCGAGCAGGCTATCGAGCGACGTTTTTCGCTCGACGGACGCATGGGACTAAACCACTTCGACCCGTTGTGTAATTTATTTGCGCCGCGTTGCCCCCTTTCTTCCCTCGATTTATCGGGCCACACTTCTCTACTAATCCCTTCATCTTTCCATGAGCTGTGCGAACAGCTCGCCAGGTACAAGAAGTACCGCCGTCGAAATCCGGACACTGCAGCTTGCATATTAATTCCCTCTTTTTGCCAACGTAAAGTGGCGTCTTTGTTGGAAGGTATGCAATGTGTCCTCCGATTTGAGTCGGGCACCGCTCTGTTTAACGGTGTGGATGTGACGGGCAAACCGACGATGTTGCCTAAACTACCTTACGCTGCTGAAGTGTGGTTTGAGGCTCCTCTTTTGAGTCCTATCAGGTTTGAGCCTGCTATAGGATCCCTTTTATTGTCTGCGGAGTTGACTCCGACAGGGAATCGCGTCCCTATTATCGAGATTGGCCTCGGAGGTCGACTGGTGAAGGCGCTTGTGGATACTGGCGCCAGTGACGACTTCATCTCGGCAAAGGAGGTGAATGATTTGGGGTTGACCCCTCAGTCGTCTGATTGTGCACAGGTTACCCTCGCTAATGGAGGAAAGCATCCCATCGTGGGCAGGATCACCCTGAGCCTATCGATAGGCCCTCTGCGTGTTAGGGCCAACCGTATGTGCTACAAGGTCTCTCGGAGACAGCACAGTACATTCTGGGTGCCACGACATTACGACAGTACCGCGCGCGCATCGATATGGAGTCCACCACACTTAGTTTGTGCAAAGGGAACCTATCGACTAAGGTACCTTTCCTGTCGTACCAAGATGTCACACCAGAGGAGGGCGGAATTGTTGCGGAGCCTGAGGTTAACTTCGCTTTGACGGCGATCGTCAGCGGAAAACAAGAACCCAAGCTAATTGGGCGCAAGGAAACCGATCGGATGATACGGAAAGGCGCCCATGTGTTGCTTGTGAGGCCACGGGTGCAATCAAATGCTACCACTGCGCAGTCCACCGTGAAGGATCTTGAGGTCGAAGCCCTCCTGCATAAATATGCTGATGTTTTTCATGACATCCCAGGGCTCCCACCTATGCGGCCTGTTGACCATACAATCCCTCTTGTGCCCGGAGCACAACCCGTTTCACGCCCTATGTACAGGTTAAGCCCGTTGGAGCTGGATGAAGTGAAACGGCAAGTGAGGGATCTGCTCGCAAAGGGTATGATTCGGCCCAGCA
This sequence comes from Volvox africanus, assembly GCA_030268105.1. Classification (NCBI taxonomy): domain Eukaryota; kingdom Viridiplantae; phylum Chlorophyta; class Chlorophyceae; order Chlamydomonadales; family Volvocaceae; genus Volvox; species Volvox africanus. Next base: position 1,550,131 of record BSDZ01000089.1, on the reverse strand, counting down.
CATCGCCATATTCTGCACTGATACTGTTTGTCAGTAAGAAGGATGGGACGTTGCGTATGTGCATTGATTATAGGGGCTTGAATGCGACTACGATTAAAAATTGCTACCCTTTGCCGCGCGTCGATGACCTGCTCGATAAGCTGAAAGGCTCAGCTTATTTTTCCTCGATTGACCTTCAACAAGGGTATAATCAGATATGCATCGCTGCCTCTGATATTCCGAAAACCGCTTTCCGGACTCCCTTTGGTCACTTCGAGTACACGGTCTTGTCGTTTGGACTTACTAATGCGCCCGCCACATTTCAAGCAGTGATGGATCGCATGTTCAGACCGTATATCGACAGGTTCGTCGTTTGCTATTTGGATGATATTTTAATATATTCCAAAACAGGCGAGGAGCACCTGAAGCATCTCGAGCTCGTGCTTGAGGTGATGAAGCGGGAGCAATTGTTTGCTAAACGCGCCAAGTGTTTTTGGGCGCAGCCGCAAGTGGAGTATTTGGGCCACATCGTGTCGGCCACTGGGGTCAGGATGGACCCACGGAGAGTAGCTGTGGTTCGCGAATGGCCCGCGCCTCAGAACCTCACCGAACTACGCCAGTTCTTGGGTTTGACTATCTACTTCCGTAAGTTTATTAAAAATTACTCCATTATTGCGGTCCCACTTACGAATTTGACGAAGAAAGGAGGTTTCGTTTCTCTCGAAGCCTGGACATCCACGTGTCAGCGGGCATTCGAAGAGCTCAAATGAATCGTCACCGACGACGTTACCCTCTCTTTTCCTGATTACTCGTTGCTGTTCCGTGTTGAAGTTGTATCGGATGCTTCCTTGCATGGAAGCGGCGCTGTATTGTTGCAGGAAGGACGACCGATCGCCTTCACGAGTAAGAAGTTTTCGGGTGCGGAGACCCGATATACAACCGGAGAGCAGGAGCTGTTGGCAGCTCTACATGCTTTGAAGGAATGGCGTTGTTACCTTGAGGGCCGCCCTTTTACGCTGAAGACCGATCATAAGCCGCTGACATTCTTGCAGAGTGTCCTTACGCTTAACCGACGACAAGCCCGGTGGATGGAGTATCTGTCTCATTTCGACTGTACATGGGAGTATATCGCCGGCAGGATTAATATTGCTGACGCTCTCAGTCGACATCCATCATTACATGCTGCAATTTTGGCAGCACCGGTTACTCGTTCACGCAGTCAGGAGGTGCCGATAGCAGCGGACCTTGCGCAGCGACTCAAGGTGGCGTATGAAGTGGATCCATGGTTCGCTTTGCCCAACAATGTGGAACATTTGCACAAGCGCAACGATTTGTGGATACGGCAGGATGGCTCGACCACACAAATCGTCGTGCCAAACGACGACGCTTTGCGCTACGATATTCTTGTGTGGTTCCACGAGGACCCGTTGGCAGGACATCCTGGAAGCACGCGATTGGCAGAGCTGGTACGATGCTCGTTCTGGTGGCAGCGCGTGGTGAAGGATGCGGAAAACTTTGTGCAAAGGTGCAGTTTATGCCAGCGCAATAAAACACTATCCGGTAAGGGCCAGGGTTTATTACAACCTTTACCTATACCAGATGTCCCTTGGGAAAGTGTTTCTATGGACTTCGTAGTCGCGCTGCCCAAAACTGAGGGGGGATACGACTCGGTGTTCGTAATGGTCGATCGTTTGACCAAGATGGTTCATTTAGCCCCCTGCACCTTGTCTTGCACCGCTGAGCAAACAGCACGATTATTTTTTGATAACGTGGTCCGATTACATGGCGTTCCTAAAAATGTGATATCCGATCGCGGCGGTCAATTCACGTCTAAGTTTTGGGAAGCGCTATGTCAACTCGTCGGTATGCACGTTCATTTGAGCACAGCATATCATCCACAATCCGATGGGCAAACTGAACGCATAAATCGCACACTGGGCGACATGTTGAGGAATTTTGCGGGACGCACACCCTCTGTTTGGGATACGTTTCTGACTTCGGCAGAATTCGCGCTTAACAACGCTGTTAACCGCTCTACAGGTCAAAGCCCTTTCTTTCTCTCCGTAGGATAGGGGGGTACATCACCCGTGGCCACTAACCTGGCAGTCCCTACCTTCCCCGGTGTTTCGGGGCACCCTCATCCAGTCTCCCATGCCAACTTCTCCGAAATCAGTGGTTTTCCCAGGTTCAGCACCCACCACCAGCATCCAGCAGAATCTGCCGAAAACTAAGGTGTCAACTCCGCTACTGGTCAGCTCGCAGGTCACTTTAATTGGGGTCATCACCGTCCCATATGGGGGCACCCTGCCCTTAACTTTGGGACTTTGGTCCGCTCTCGATCAGGGTAGAACCTGGAACTCCAGGGGCATATTAGTCGTGCCGTAACAGTCGTGCCTGAACACGGGAATCCTGAACATTCTTTCTTTCTGAATTATGGATTTCATCCTGCACTACCCGTGTGGTGAGAATTGGAGATAGATATCCCTGCGGCTAAAACCTTTGCCAAGTCGTTCCTATCCCGCATGACAGACGCGAAGGCATGCCTGGACGCGGCACAACAACGGACGACGATCTATTATAATAAATCTAAACAGGACGTAACATTTTTGGTGGGACAAATGGTATTACTGAGCACTAAGAACTTGCGTTCGCTCGCCGACGGTTCCCGTAAATTGTTACCTCGTTGGATCGGTCCATATCCCGTTGTTCGCATGGTAGGGAATGTAGCCGTGGAGCTATCCCTACCTTCTGACATGAATATCCATCCCACATTTCATATTTCTTTAATTCGCCCTTATCGCGGCACAGCACCCGTTACGAACGACACCGATGCCCCTGCAGTAATGGACCCCGGTCCCGAGACCTGGATCGCAGGCAAGCAAAAGGTGTATGATGTGGAACGCATACTGGATTATCGGGTTCGTCGCATTGGTCGACAACGACGAAAGCGGAAGGTGCATGAATATCTGGTCAAGTGGACTGGCTATTCTAGCGAGCATAATTCGTGGGAGCCGATGCGTAACTTCTCGCCGGAAATGAAGCCCCTGTTGGAGGAAGCTCGTCTACGCGCCACGCAAACCCAATGATCCTTGCAGTCAATGCTGTTCGATGCAGCGAGGACGCTGCATACGGGAGGGGGGATAGTTGTTGTACGCGGGTTCAATCACCGTTTACATTTATGAAGGCCGCAATGCATTCAGATATCATGAAGCATAATACAATCATATTAGCATGATATACTCAAGTATATCTAGCTAATCAGGCATGTCGCATCATCATTCACGACATCACGCTGTCGGTCAACATGTTTGACTCAAGGCTGATAATTAATGCGTGATCTATCCATTGGCATATTATATCACGTAATAATACTTTGAATAGTATTACCTCATCTGTGTCATAAACCATACGCGTATGCAAGAATGCGACGATCGCGATGGTTGGGTCAGCAACCGAATATCGATATTCGGACCTTTGCATATTGCATGCGTTGCATCCAATAATATCACGGATTACGGGATATTTAGAGCAGTATTACCAAGGTACTCACACTTGAGATCGTAATCCAGTGAGACCTGTACTGCACATCGGTATCACGACGTGATAGGTGCGAGGACGGCCGCCTAGAGACCGAAGTCGGCGCGACGCTAACTTTGGACCAAGTATTCGAGTACTTAACTCTATCCGATACGCATACATACGATATAATCATTTATATTCGGCCTGAGCTATTCTAGCATTCCATCTGCAGCCGAGTGATGAACATTGCCCACGGGGTCTGACGGCAGACTGTAATTCTGTAACTGAAGAACATTGTAAGTTGAATCTTTCCTTGCTATTGAGTCTTCCACTGTCTACTATTCGCATTGGCTTGCCTTGCTGTTCATAAGCTTGGTACGCACGCAGCTAACACCTAGACGTGCAGAGCTAATACATGATTGAAGAAGGAAGGATACAACATAACATAATATATATACCTATATTATACTACATATATAATAATATACATACATATATATAACATATATAATGTAGCAGTATATTAATTATTTAATATGTATAATATAAAATATATTATATACAATATGATATATAATATGTATATGTATATATATTACCTGTTAATAATTATAATTATTATAATATATTAAAAATATGGATACATATAACATAATAATACTATTATATAATCATATACTATAATGTGTGTAGGATAGGGGGGTACATCACCCCTGGCCACTAACCTGGCAGTCCCTACCTTCCCCGGTGTTTCAGGGCACCCTCATCCAGTCTCCCATGCCGACTTCTCCGAAATCAGTGGTTTTCCCAGGTTCAGCACCCACCACCAGCATCCAGCGGAATCTGCCGAATCAACTAAGGCGTCAACTCCGCTACTGGTCAGCTCGCAGGTCACTTTACTTGGGATCGTCACCATCCATCGACATGGGGGCACCCTGCCCTTAACGTTAAGGTCGTTGTCGGTCGGGGTAGAACCTGGAACTCCAGGGGCTATAATGTATAGTAGACACAGCATGAAACCGTTCTGGCTAGAATCATAGTGAGACAACATACGGACAGGCCATGCATGGGCCATGCCAATGTGACGGTTACATCCGATGGTGTTTTAGGGTTTTAGGTTTTTAGGGTTTTAAACCTAATTTGGAAAAGAACTGTGGCATGCCAAATGGAAGCAGTAGTGATAGATATGGTGGGAGTTGATCTTATTTCTGACGATAAAAATTTTATGGTAAGTTAAAGGTAAAATCAGGCACCTATATATATACAATAAGCTAGCACCGGATTATGATTCACATGTGGAAACCACGAATCAGGTAGTGCACATATTAATAATTAAATGTAATTTAAATCCCATGAACCATCCATAACTGCTCATGCCAACACTTTTTATTGTCATAACTATTTTTGTTACGCTATAAGTTGGTACGGATTGTACTAAAAAATGTACATCAGAAATCACCCTAAGTCCTCGTACAATTATGCTTGCCCCAATTTTACTTGCAAAAAGAACTGTATTTTGGTAATAATTGGTGTTGATGAATACGGAAAAAAGGAATTGGTCGCTATAGATGATGGTTTTAGAGAAAGCAAGGAAAGCTGGCAAGGATTATTACCAAACGCTTTCTCCAAAGGCAATTTCCGAATTCATTTTAACTTCAGAAATTCCATTTACTCATCGCCAAAGATTAATGATAGCCCTTATATTATCATATTCTTCAAATTTTAAGCCAGATGTAGAACTTATAAAAATTTCATAGAAATTTTACAATTGCCAGTAATGCTAGTAATCCAAACATTTTTGGTGAACTTAGATCGATAAGAGGGTGGAAAATTGAGGAATTTCATCGTGAAATCAAACAAGTTACGGGTATCCAAACACGCTCACCTTTTTCAAGTTTCTGTACTTCTAAACTCTACCCCCTGTTCTCCACAATCATTTTTTTTGAGAGCTACTACTCGCATTTCTTCATGCATTGTTAGCAGAAATTTATTCATGACAATATCAGCCGGCACGTTCATAGTAATAAAAGAATGTTTTTTCCCTTTCTGTACCATATAACCATCGTCCACCATCAGCCTTGCCCCATACGGCACCTTGTTGATCTATTTTCGTTAATTTTTTACTCATTTTTCTGAATATTTGACGAGCCGTTACACTTTTTATTGTCATAACTATTTTTGTTACACTATAAGTTGGTACGAATTGTACTAAAAAATGTACATGATCCTCGTCAGTCCCTGTTTTCTAAGCGTTCCAATTCTCTGTTTTTGGCTAAATACATTGCTTGTATAACTCTTTCTTTATGAAGGATCATCTATTGGAACTGGAAGATAAAAAGCTGTTATGTAAACGCTCGGATCTCTTCTAAATGCCCTTGAATCTCGCTCATGCTCATACCTCTAGCATAAAGGGATATTATTTTATCATCGAAACCGTTGAAAAAAAGAAAATAAAAGTTGTAATGTAAGTTTAAATAAATTGTTTTAATAATTCAAATATAGCACATAAGTTCTAAACTGCCTCCACCGAGATCAGCCGCTACACCATTTACATCCGATATACCGGATATTAAATCGACTGCAGTTAAATAAGCTTCCCTTTCACCTGAAATAACTTCAATAATTTGGTAGAATCAATAAAATATATACCAGAGCTATTCCCTTTTAATAATTGTAATATTATTACTAATGGTAGTATCAGTCTAGGCCACAGCTGGATTATTCGGCTAAAAATCTAAAACCCTACATCCAAAGCCAAAGTGGCCACTGTGACGGAGGTACAATATGTGGGTACAAAATAAAGCACAACACATCCCCTGCACTCCCACCTCCAACCAACCCGTGACCGTGTATGTGTGTTTCTTGGTCGTTACAACTGAATTCGGCAATGTTCCACGGCTGCGTGAATGTCTCCTTACCTGCCTATACCCCTCCGCCATCCTCTACACCCCATGTAGTATCCTGGGGTATTAACGGGTAATGTCAAAGATCGAGCTGTTGTCGGTCATCTTCTGATCGGGCCTTTGTAGGCCGACACATCAAGGAAACAACACCCCACACAGGTTGCAGGAGAAGAGGTGCGTGTTTTCCCTGTGGATGTGGACACGTGGGTTTTGTCGCCTAAGGAAGAGGACACGACCATGGCCCCGGTCCCGGCCCCGGCCCTGGCCCTGGCCTCTGCCTCTGCCATGCTTGGCCATGGTTCTGCCGCTGGCACTGATCCACTCGGTCAGATACCGTCTACGTCTCATCCGAACCTTAACGCGGTGTGTGAGAAGGGCCTTATTATGTAGGGGGGTGGGTGTTGTGCCACGGTTCGTTTCCCGCCGATGTGTAGGTCGATGCGACCCTACGAGGCGAAGTGCTGTTTTGATGAACGCATGAACGATCAATGCATATGGATGAACTTGCATGATATAAATGTATTCGTATACATTTATATATGCATTTGGCATGTCACCATTATCCATCGTGACATCACATCATGGCAAATCCGCCTAGCATGTATGAAATCCCGAATCATTGAAGTGCGCATTATGCTCGTGCTACGAATCGATAAGTAATATTATTACATATAATATTACTTCATTACAGCACACGTTGAGAGCGCCGCACCCGTCACGATACATGCCTTGCAACCGAATATCGTTATTCGGACCCTTGCATCATGCGAATGCTGGAAAGGCTTATACGTTGTTATACGTAGACATCGCCTATACGCAGTAGGGTTGTCACACTTAGGATCGGCCTCCTAGTGTGAATCGTACGGCATTGCGATGCTGCGAGTATAACAGATGCGAGGATGGCTAAGTATGATATGAAGACATTCAAAACCGGAGAACACTCGTGTGTTCTACACTATTATTGCTATACGCTCTTCTACTTAGCCCGAGCTAAGCCTGAACTTCGCTTATCACCGCCGCGTGATGACTGCTTGCTTCCGGCGCTGACGGCGATTTCGGTCACTTCGGTCTGTAAGATTGTAAGTTATATCTCTTCTTGTCTTGAAGTCTTCCGCTGTCTCTGTTTGCTCTCGCTTGCCTTGCTGTACTTGCAAGTGTTCGCGCATCGGTGTCGAAAGTCTTCAGACGCGCAGATACTTATGAGCAAACACGAAGGAGAGGTACAACAGTGGGGTGGGGTGGGGTAACCCCGGTTGCAGGAGAAGGTGCGGTTTCTTACCGCATCCCACTTTGGCTCCGCCCCCCGCCCTCACCCCTCTTAGCACTCCTCTCGCTCTTAGATCCCCCTCCCCCCTCCGGGTGACACAGTTATTTCCCCCAGCCCCTGCTCCATCCCACCCCCCTACATGGTAAGGCCCTTCTGAAGCTCACGCAACACGTTAAGGTTTGGATGAGAGGTAGACGGTATCTGACTGAGTGGATCAGCACTAGCGGCAGAGCCATGGCCAAGCATGGCCGGGGCCGGGGCCATGGTCGTGTCCTCTTCCTTAGGCGACAAAACCCACGTGTCCACATCCACGGGGAAAACACACACCTCTTCTCCTGCAACCTGTGTGGGGTGCAGAGGATGGCGGAGGGGTATAGGCAGGTAAGGAGACATTCACGCAGCCGTGGAACATTACCAAATTCAGTTATAACGACCAAGAGACACACATACAGGGTCACGGGTTGGTCGGAGGTGGGAGGGCAGGGGACGTGTTGTGCTTTGTTTTGTACCCGCATATCGTAGCTCCGTCACAGTGGCCACTTTGGCCACACCATCGGACGTCACCGTCACATAGGCATGGCCCTCGAATTGCCCGTCTGTTTGTTGTCTCACTATGGTTGCAGCCAGAACGGTGTTGTATCCTTCCTTCTTCGATCATGCACTGAATCTGCACGTCTGGATGTTAGCTACGTGCGCACCGTGCTTACGAACAGCAAGGCAATTCAATGCGAGCAAAGTGACAGCGGAAGACTCAAGGATAAGGAAAGATCCAACTTACAATAGTCTTCGTTTACAAATCGGTAGATGGCCGTCAGACCCTGCGGGCAATGTTCATCACTCGGCTGCAGATGATATGCTAGAATAGCTCAGGCCGAATATATATGAGTATATCGTATGTATGCGAATAAGATAGAGTTAAGTACACAAGTACTTAGTCCAAAGTAGCGTGAGCCGACTTCGGTCTCTAGGCGGCCGTCCTCGCACCTATCACGTCGTGATACCAATGCGCAGTACAGGTCTCACTGGATTTCGATCTCAAGTGTGAGTACCTTTGTAGTACTGTCCTAAATACTGCATAATCCGTGATATTATTGAATGCAACGCATGCAATATGCGAAGGTCCGAATATCAATATTCAGTTGCCGACCCAACCATTGCGATCGTCGCCTTCTCGCATACGCTTATGGTTTATGACGTAAATGAGGTAATACTATTCAAAGTCTTATTACGTGATATAAAATGCCAATGGATAGATCGCGCATTAATTATCAGCCTCGAGTCAAACATGTTGACCGACAGCGCAATGTCGTAGATGATAATGTGACATGCCTGATTAGCTAGATATACTCGAGTATATCATGCTAATATGATTGTATTATGCTTCATAATGTTCAGATGCATTGCGGCCTATTTCGGTGCAAACGGTGATCGAACCGGCGTACAACAACTATCCCCCCTCCCGTATGCAGTGTCCTCACTGCATCGAACAGCATCGACTGCAGAGATAATTGGGTCTCCGTGGCACGTAGGCGAGCTTCCTCCAATAAGGGTTTCATCTCTGGCGAGAAATTACGCATCGGCTCCCATGAATTATGCTCGCTAGAATAGCCAGTCCACTTGACCAGATATTCGTGTACTTTCCGCTTTCATCGTTGTCGACCTATACGACGAACCAGATAATCCAATATTCGCTCCACATCATACACTTTTTGCTTGCCTGCGATCCAGGTCTCAGGACCAGGATCCATTACTGCAGGGGCATCGGTGTTGTTTGTAACGGGCTCCGTGCCGTGATAAGGAACGATGAGGGATATATGAAATGTGGGGTGGATATTCATGTCAGAGGGTAGGGATAGTTCCACGGCTACGTTCCCTACCATGCAAACAACGGGATATGGTCCAATCCAGCGAGGTAACAATTTACGGGAACCGTCGGCGAGCGAACGCAAGTTCTTAGTGCTCAATAATACCATTTGTCCCACTGAAAATGTTACGTCTTGTTTGGATTTATTATAATAGATCGTCGTCCGTTGTTGTGCCGCATCCAAGCATGCCTTCACGTCTGTCATGCGGGATGGGAACGACTTGGCAAAGGTTTTAGCCGCTGGAATATTTATCTCCAATTCTTGCCACACGGGCAGTGCAGGATGGAATCCATAATTCAGAAAGAAAGGGCTTTGACCTGTAGAGCGGTTAACAGCGTTGTTAAGCACGAATTCTGCAGAAGTCAGGAATGTATCCCAAACAGAGGGTGTGTGTCCCGCGAAATTCCTCAACATGTCGCCCAGCGTGCGATTTGTGCGTTCAGTTTGCCCATTGGATTGCGGATGATATGCTGTGCTCAAATGAACGTGCATACCAACGAGTTGACATAGCACTTCCCAAAACTTAGACGTGAATTGACCGCCGTGATCGGATATCACATTTTTAGGAATGCCGTGTAATCGGACCACGTTATCAAAAAATAATCGTGCTGTTTGCTCAGCGGTGCAAGACGAGGTGCAGGGGGCTAAATGAACCATCTTGGTCAAACGATCGACCATTACGAACACCGAGTCGTATCCCCCCTCAGTTTTGGGCAGCGCGACTACGAAGTCCATAGAAACACTTTCCCAAGGGACATCTGGTATAGGTAAAGGTTGTAATAAACCCTGGCCCTTACCGGATAGTGTTTTATTGCGTTGGCATAAACTGCACCTTTGCACAAAGTTTTCCGCATCCTTCACCACGCGCGGCCACCAGAACGAGCGTCGTACCAGCTCTGCCAATCGCGTGCTTCCAGGATGTCCTGCCAACGGGTCCTCGTGGAACCACGCAAGAATATCGTAGCGCAAAGCGTCGTCGTTCGGCACGACGATTTGTGTGGTTGAACCATCTTTCCGTAGCCACAAATCGTTGTGCTTGTGCAAATGTTCCACATTACTCAGTGAAGCAAACCATGGATCGGTCTGATATGCCATCTTGAGTCGTTGCACGAGATCCGCTGCTATCGGCACCTCCTGACTGCGTGAACGAGTAACCGGTGCTGCCAGAATCGCAGCATGCAATGATGGATGTCGACTGAGAGCATCAGCAATATTAATTCTGCCGGCGATATACTCCCACGTACAGTCGAAACGAGATAGATATTCCATCCACCGGGCTTGTCGTCGATTAAGCGTGGGGACACTCTGCAAGAATGTCAGCGGTTTGTGGTCAGTCTTCAGCGTAAAAGGGCGGCCTTCAAGGTAACAGCGCCACTCCTTCAAAGCATGTAGAGCTGCCAACAGCTCCTGCTCTCCGGTTGTATATCGGGTCTCCGCACCCGAGAACTTCTTACTCATGAAAGCGATCGGTCGTCCTTCCTGCAACAATACAGCGCCACTTCCATGCAAAGAAGCATCCAATACAACTTCAACACGGAATGGTAATGAGTAATCAGGGAAAGAGAGGGTAACGTCGTCGGTGACGATTCATTTGAGCTCTTCGAATGCCCGCTGACACGCGGATGTCCAGGCTTCGAGGGAAGCGAAACCTCCTTTCTTCGTCAAATTCATAAGCGGGGCCACAATAATGGAGTATTTATTGATAAACTTACGGAAGTAGTTGGTCAAACCCAAGAACTGATGTAGTTCGGTGAGGTTCTGCGGCGCGGGCCACTCACGAACCACAGCTACTCTCCGTGGGTCCATCCTTATCCCAGTGGCCGACACGATGTGGCCCAAATACTCCACCTGAGGCTGCGCCCAAAAACACTTGGCGCGTTTAGCAAACAATTGCTCCCGCTTCATCACCTCGAGCACGAGCTTGAGATGCTTCAGGTGCTCCTCGCGCGTCTTGGAATATATTAAAATATCATCCAAATAACAAACGACGAACCTGTCGATATACGGTCTGAACATGCGGTCCATCACTGCTTGAAATGTGGTGGGTGCATTAGTAAGTCCAAACGACAAGACCGTGTACTCGAAGTGACCAAAGGGGGTCCAAAAAGCGGTTTTCGGAATATCAGAGGCAGCAATGCGTATCTGATTATACCCTTGTTGAAGGTCAATCGAGGAAAAATAAGCTGAGCCCTTCAGCTTATCCAGCAGGTCATCGACGTGCGGCAAAGGGTAGCGATTTTTAATCGTGGTCACATTCAAGCCCCTATAATCAATGCACATCCGCAACGTCCCATCCTTCTTACCGACAAACAATATCGGCACAGAATATGGCGATGTGCTGGGCCGAATCATACCCTTTGCGAGCTGATCCCCCACTTGCCGCTTCATCCGCTCAATTTTGGCAGCCTAACCTGTATATAGGTTGTGAAACGGATTGTGCTCGAACACAAAGGGGATCATATAATCAGCAGGTAACATAGGTGGGAGCCTCAGGATGACATATGCATCAGTATAATTTGGCAATAAGGGGGTTGCGACCTCAGGATCTTTCACAAGAGACTGCGCGGTGGTAACAATCAATTGCACCCAAGGCCTCGCAAGCAATTCATGGATGCCTTCCCTTATCACTTGATAACCTACTCTTACATCCTTCAAGCTTGGGTTCTTTATTTCGGCGGACGAACACCGCTAATGAAATTAACCACAGGCTCCGCACAGTTCCGCCCTCCTCTGGTGTGACATCTTAGTACGACAGACAAGGTACCTTAGGCGATAGGTTCCCTTTTGCACAATGGCCAATTGTGCTGGATTCCATATCGATGCGCACGCGGTACTGTCGTTATGTCGCGGCACCCAATGTCCATGTAGTGCTGTCTCGGAGAGACCTTGTTGCACTCATTGGGCCCTAACACACAGAGGGTCCTTCGTCGACTAAGGGTGATCCTGCCCACGATGGGATGCTTATCCTCATCAACGAGGATAACCTGAACACTTAGACGACTATGGGATCAACCCCATCATGCTTATCACTTATTTGAGATAAGGTCGTCAGTAACACCTGTAATACATAGGTGTTCCAAAATTTCAGTCAACAAAATCGATTTCGTTGCCATCCAAAAGAGTCAAACATGGAGTACTTCCGCATCATACCTTCGATCCATGCTAGTCAGCAGAAAAGGATTCGTTAGAGGCACATAAGTATTAATCATCAAGTATATGTAGTCAAAGTAGCAAATAGTCCCCTCATATCAACATTGCCGGATTCAATCAAGATTTATCCAAGCCAGAACGTAATTCAGCACTCCATGTCAACTAACATTTCTGTGTTAACGTGGGTTGGGTGCTCCGACGATATCAACGGAAATCGTGTCAGGTGCCTCGTCCGTTGAAGGTAGTCCTACAGCTAATGGGGGTAAAAGCGGGCAGTTCAAAAGGTGATTTGATGCGCACCGAAGGCAGACTCCCAATTGTCGTCTCTGCGCAAACTCCGTTTGCGTACATCCCCACTTGGTAAGCCATCGATTTTGTGTTCTTGACCGCTTCGATTCTGATGCAGCTCCGTGTGACTCGGCGGTATTTTGTAGCACACCCTTCCTCTTCCGCGTACTCCAAGTTATCTGTGAATCCCTTGGAATTAGTTCTTGGTTACCAGGAGTATGAACGTGGTTAGTCGGAGGAGTGCCACCACGACGCATCAGAGCTGGAGGTAGCGGAATGCCAGTAGTCTCAGGTGCTGGATCAGTCTCGTTAGAGATATCTTGCGTCATGTCAACTGATAACGGTGCTAAAGATGTCGGGCGTTCCTGTCCCGTTCCAAGGCGAGCTTCGACGGCACGAACGATCTGAACCCATCACGTATACGATCTTGTCCCTTCCCGTGTCAGGTCCGTAATACTCGCTCGGGCTAACTGAAGCGAGAGACCGCGTTGGAACCAATAAATGTAGTCTCCTTCTGAGAAACCAATCATGGGTGCTGTTACTGCTTCGAAACGCATCCGGTAGTCCTCCACGGACTCGTTAGGTCGCATTCGATAAGTACCTGCGTGTAACTCTTGGTACATGGCAGCCACTTGCGACTGATTTCCGGGAGCGAAATGAGTAAGGAGTGCATTAATTTTTCGAACGTAAAGTGCTCCTGTACAGTGGTCCAATGATCATACCATTCTCTCGCGACGCCGCTTAGTGTAGCTCCGATGAAAAGACACTTCACTTCGTCGTGATCACCACCCTTTACCAACTTCAGATACTTTTTAGCATCACGGACATAGGAACGGGTGGCACTTGCGGTATTCTTAGGTTCAGCATCATGATGAATATGAAGTTGAGGTGTTGGGACTACGAAACCGGGAACCCCACCTTCATCCATAAGTTGCTGTAGCGATACCATCGCTGGGTTCTGCTCCGCCTCGGTGGGCTTCACAGAATCTGGCGTCCCAGAAGGGTTCTGGGCTGGATAAGGGGAGTTCGACTGGGGAATATCTGATTGGGGATTATATAAGTTATCAGTGTTGGTGTGATCTCCGGTTCTTCATAACAGACACTAGTATTAGTCTGATCACCCTCCTCCATAGTTGGTGGGTACTGATCACATGACATGTATTCCAATTAGTACCTTAAAAGGATAAAGAGATAAAGGTAGGACTCTACCTTTGGAATTGTCGCTCGTGTACTGTCCGCGTTCGAATAAACTCCGACGCGAGTAAAAATGTAGTCCACCAATACGTAGTCACCTTCAAATGAGTATATCCTTAGTAGCTGGACCTGTCAGGTATCCAACTTAATGGGGAAGCGATTCCGAGTATGATGGCAAAGAAATCCCTTCTGTGGACTTAAGAACTTTCCGGGTAGCAAAAATACAATTAGTATCAACAGACGAATGTTATATCAAAAGTTCAGAGAGAGGATAATACAATACCGACTTTCCGACGAAGTTATCCCGTGATGCCCCTCGCCGTTCGCTTGTGCACGAATCTACTCCCCAATAGCTACAACGAGACAGCCGTGAGTCGAACCGTCTCCCTACCAAATTTGTTGTATCCTTCCTTCTTCGATCATGCACTGAATCTGCACGTCTGGATGTTAGCTACGTGCGCACCGTGCTTACGAACAGCAAGGCAATTCAATGCGAGCAAAGTGACAGCGGAAGACTCAAGGATAAGGAAAGATCCAACTTACAATAGTCTTCGTTTACAAATCGGTAGATGGCCGTCAGACCCCGCGGGCAATGTTCATCACTCGGCTGCAGATGATATGCTAGAATAGCTCAGGCCGAATATATATGAGTATATCGTATGTATGAGAATAAGATAGAGTTAAGTACACAAGTAAAATATTAAGCAACGGAAGTAACATGATACAGAGCACCAGATAAAAATTGATACAGTATTAATGGTGTATCCTCTGGATAAGGAGGTAATGAATAATGTTAATACTGGAGCAAATAATGGAGATAAAAGTTTTGTATAAACAGGGTAAAAGCTTAAGAACAATAACAGGAGAAGTTGGCGTATCAGTAAATACGGTACGTAAATATTTAAAACATGACGGTACGCCTAAATACAAGGTAAGGCCACCTTTGGTAACAAAGCTTGCCCCATATAAGGAATATCTGAGTAACAGGATGAAATCAGCCCATCCTTTGCCTCTACCCGGAACCGTACTGTTTCAGGAGATAAAGGATCGGGGTTATAAAGGCGGAATAACACAGCTCAGGGATTACCTGAGAAGCATAAAGCCGGTAGCTGAGCCTGAGAAGCTCATAAGGTTTGAGACGCCTCGTGGCAAACCGATGCAGGTTGACTGGGTTGAATTCCGTAAAGGGAAGAACCCTTTATCAGCTTTTGTAGCCATTCTAGGATTTAGCCAGGCAAGCTATGTAGAATTTGTGAGTAATGAGAAGCTGCCAACCCTGATAGAATGTCATAAAAGGGCAATTGATTATTTTGGGGGAGTACCAGAAGAAGTGCTTTACGATAACATGAAGACGGTCATACTGGACAGGGATAGCTACGGTGTCGGTATGCAACGCTTTAATAAAGGCATGCTGGATTTTGCAGGACATTACTGTTTTCGTCTAAAAGTATGTAGACCTTACAGAGCAAAAACCAAAGGCAAGGTTGAGAGGTTTAACAGGTACTTAAGGTGTATAGTTTTTATAACCCGTTAGTTACAAGATTAAAGACTTCAGGTCTGGTACTGGATTCTGATACTGCAAATGCAGAGGTGCTAAAATGGTTGCGTGATACTGCCAACCTGCGCATTCATGGAACCACAGAAGAAGTACCTGCACAAAGCTTAAAGCTTGAGAGGAATCACTTCCAACCGCTGCCAATGGATTATACCGGTATTCAACCTGCTGTTGTTACTGCGCCTAAAACCAGGAAAGAGAAGATAGCAAGATTCTCTAACATTCCCCTACAGCATTGTCTGTCGGTATATCAACGTGTAATGGAGGCGTTATGAGCCTGCAGCATCAACGTATTGAAGAACTATGCCGTAACTAGTCCAAAGTAGTGCGAGCCGACTTCAGTCTCTAGGCGGCCGTCCTCGCACCTATCATGTCGCGATACTGATGCGTAGTACAGGTCTCACTGGATTTCGATCTCAAGTGTGAGTACCTTGGTAATACTGCTCTAAATATCCCGTAATCCGTGATATTATTGAATGCAACGCATGCAATATGCGAAGGTCCGAATATCGATATTCGGTTGCCGACCCAACCATCGCGATCGTCGCCTTCTCGCATACACGTATGGTTTATGACGTAAGTGAGGTAATAATATTTAAAGTATTATTACGTGATATAAAATGCCAATGGATAGATCGCGCATTAATTATCAGCCTCGAGTCAAACATGTTGACCGACAGCGCGATGTCATAGATGATAATGCGACATGCCTGATTAGCTAGATATACTCGAGTATCTCATGCTAATATGATTGTATTATGCTTCATAATGTTTAGATGCATTGCGGCCTATTTCGGTGCAAACGGTGATCGAACCGGCGTACAACAAACGGTTCCATGCTGCAGAGGTTGCGGCAGGATCGGGTGCGATCCAGGGGTTTGGCATTACACGGCCAGGTTCCCGCTTCATCGGCTCCAACGGCATCATGTTCATCATTGTTGCTACACCCCTTGGGAACAAGCATCTCTGTTCTCTGATATCTGTTGGCAATCAATCTTGATACCACACACCTCACATCATCGTGGCTTCAGACTAACTACTATATTGGTGGATACTTATCCGGCATTATTACAATCATAAAAGCAGCACACCTGCGTCTCAGTGGCTTGATACCAACAACATTTTTTCTTCCACTTATAGACCTCACGACTCAGAACACCCACATCCCTTTGCTCAGAAACAGTTGAAGTTCATGGCCCGGTCTTTCCTAGCATCGCAAACACTTTCATCCTAGGTAATATCCATTCCCATTCCTTGACGGCACCAAACAAACTTCATCTCCACCAGTGCCTTTGTCAACGTGTCTGCTAGCATCTCCACTGTACGACAGTATTCCAATGTTACCTCCCCACTGGCAACCCTCTCTTGTACCACGTGATGTCAACCGCCAGGACTTCAGGTCTCCAGCTCGGTCTAAGTCACAGTACCCATCGGCCACTTCTACTTCATTAGGTTGAAAGCACAGACCTAAATTTCTACTTCCGGCCACTCATTCCAATATTCCCCTTTTTAGGCAAACATCATTGACATATAATGGTGTTTTGTCCCGCACAGTCCCAACACACACGCACTCTTGGGACAAACACCATTGTCCTGTATCATCATAATACAACTCGATGTCACAGTCTCTGGGACTAGCATTATTGTCTCCTGTAACCAGCATAATGACGTTGACCACAGGCGTATACCCATATAAAGTATATATCATATATATAACAGGTAACATATAATACATATACATTAATAATAGTAATATATTTAGCACTTCTTATAATATATATTACAACACATATATATGTTATTATAATAGTATTATACATATAATAATATATGTTCATATAGTTACTGTTCTATCCTTAATGCATTTTGGTAATTCATTAAGTATAATAATTATCTGTTTATTATTTTATGATATAATATATTTAATTATCAGATTAACTGTTTCATGTTCCCATCTGGCATTCGATTTGTGGATTTGGTCTTGGCTGTCGACGACCAATTTCCTAACCGATTTCCTGAAACATCCGAACCTGTCAGTTACTCCATAACCTGTATGGAATGGGCCATTTACCGCCTGAATGGTAAATGGTGGAACATCTGGTTCCTGGTTCACTGAATCTCCGGTTGTAGTGGTGACTTCTGAAGGTCACGCCCGGTTCGAGGCCTTATGGTCTCTCAAGTACGACCTAGTCAGCGGCTCTACTTAATCGGGCTCTGGCACA
Organism: Volvox africanus; assembly: GCA_030268105.1. NCBI lineage: Eukaryota > Viridiplantae > Chlorophyta > Chlorophyceae > Chlamydomonadales > Volvocaceae > Volvox > Volvox africanus. The sequence goes on along the minus strand of BSDZ01000089.1, from coordinate 1,532,189 downwards.
ACAACCGGTATGTTTTGATACCACCCTTCGTGGGTACCATATACAACAAGCTGGTATCGAGACTGTTCCTCCCTGGGACGTCTCGTCAAGTCTTCCGCTGAAATCGTTCAAGCCTTCTCAAGTCTTTCTGTGGTAACTGCTCAAGCCACTCTAACCGTGCAACGTGCTCAAGCCACTCAAGCTGCCCTTTTATAAATGGACATCGACCACGATCTTCCTCCTGCCGACATACCTCTGGACATGGAGACATTGCCTGAGGAGCTGAGCGCTGCCATTTTCGCTGCGGCTACCACCGGTCTGTAATATTTACGAAATTAGTCTAGTGACACTTAGAACCTGCTCTCTGTGAGTTTGGCTGTGCTTTCTGTTAAAGTCAATCTCCAAGTTAGTCGCGGTCAACGTGGCTCGCGACCTAGACAATTCTGCCTTCTCTGTTAGGTAATATCTTCCTGCAACACTGCTTTCTATCTAGAACTTGTATTGCAGTTTTGCTGAGGAATCCCTGTAGTTGCGGGTTCGATAGTACCTTCGCATCGAATCCGACGAGGAGTCGACTTCGTGAATTTACTTCGGCTTCCACTAATACATATATATCTCTATTACTTGAAAGGTATTGTGTTTGTTCCAACCGCCGTGAGTGCTTCTGCAGTGTCAACACCTCAGACCCGTCGGAGCGGCACTTCTGCCCAGTCACTCCGATCCATCGCAAATCAACTTCACGCGCGGACTTCAAAATTTTTGAAGTTCATCGAAGGCATCCAAGCGTTGGGTAGGCCCTGGTCCTTGCCTTTGCTTTGCCTTTCGCCAGAACAGTCACTCGCAGTTCGATCTGTTAGGCTTTCAGGCATACAATATGCAAGCCTCGAACTTAGCGAATGCTGTCTCAGCTCTTGCTGCCAACACCTTTCAGTTTGTTGGCCGGATTGCTGCTAATGCTAGCCAAGCGAATAGGTGGGAATGGCTCTCTAGGTTGACACAGCCACCAAATGCTGCTGTGGCAGGTGGTATCGACCTTCCGAACCAGCCTTCACCTATTCCCAGGCAAGGCGGCACAGCATCCCCTGAGGCACCTACATCACCTATTTATGCCCCATCCCCTTTTTATGTTCATGGCCCTGCTGTAGTGTCAAACCATTTGACACCTGCACTATAACAAGAGATTCGTGCGTTAGGCTCACGTTAGGCTGCGTTAGGTCGCGTATGTGTGCGTAAGGCTGCGTTTTGTGCGTTAGAGATTGCGTTAGCCTAACGTGAGCCTAACGCAAAGAAATAGAAAACTTGACAGAACGTCTGTTATAGTGCGTCGTTTTCAAGTTTGTTTAAATGAAAACAATATTTATAATGAGTATAAAAGTTCCCTGCAATTTTCATTACGTTTCGTGGTGCTCGAAAATCGGGGGCTTGCGTATGTTCTAACGCGAGCCTAACGCAAACCTAACGCACGCCATCGCAAACCTAACGCACGCGTTAACTTTACGCAAACAGCTTGCGTATATCTTGCGTACAGTGCGTTACCATACGCACGTAACGCACTGTAACGCAGTTTACACAAAGTTTATGTAGATAGCGCATAATAATGTTTGGAGCACGGGTTCGCCGGATTTATTTAGTTTGCTTACTTGCTCTTATTGTGCAGTAGCATTGGAGACTTTGTGCATAAAATATCTTCAAAGTTAATTTAGGATAGCGCTATGAATACTAGTCGTTGTACAAGAGATTGCTCTGGTGAACGCTTGTTAACATCGCTAAATCGCTACCATTATATGGATTTAGAACCTGTACATGTGGCTTACTTTGTAACATAAAAGTGCCACACATGTCTGTTCATGGCTACCTTTCTAGTTATGGAAGGGTTTCTAATTATTGAGCAGCAAGCTGCCGGAGTTAGCAAGCGTGGGTAAGGATCGCGGAAAGTTGGCAACAGCAAACCTTACACAGTAGCCAGGCAACAATGTTGCCAGATGGAGACCCAAACAAAGTCACCAAGAGCCACAGTTACACATCGAGCAGGCCCCCAAAATTATATAGCCTTTTCCGGCAAGCACCATAGCAGCTTTGCGTAGGTGTGAAAATTGACCATGAAAATTGACCATGTGTGAGATGTACTCTATGACCCCAATGCTTCCCAAATCCAGACATATTGCAAGGCAGATTAGTTCAATCCCTGCACGGGAATGAATACTTCAACGGATTCACGCCACAATTTTCAGCACGGTTATTATTTTGTCATCGCATAAAAAAACGTCATGCACATTTTAAGGGGAAGGCTTGGAACCAGGCTCAGAAGAAACTAACTATCCATATATCCCTAAAACAGCCATCTGTTCAATTGGTATCCCCTGAAGTAAGCAGAATCAGTATACGAAAGGATCATGATCGTGGTGAGCCATCAAAGCGGAACAGGTCATATGAGCAGGCCGCCATCAACAAAGCCGTCCGCGACAATGTGCCGTACAACCTCGACAGCAGCCTGAAGAATCCACGGGTCCTCATTGTGAAGGATATTCAACGTGTGCCGCATCTGCAGCCCGTTTGGGATAAGTGCTTTGCTGCTGGCTTTGCACAAGTGGCTGACTTACAGCCAAGAGTTACGGTCGACTGCTTCAATGGCAAAAGTACGTACATGTTTATTTTCCTACTGTTATGCTTCTAGTGATTATCTTGTTTGTGGTCATCATACATGCCATCCATATCATTAGCTTACTTTCAGTGGGGACAGACAACAATAGAATGAAGCATGCACAGTATAAAAAGTAAGCACTTTTATTCGGTGCATCCCATGTACTTTGTAGATACGCAACGGATTACAATGCCCAACATGCAAGGTACGAAAAGGTGAAGGCCACCCAAAAGGAGGAACTTGCCTGCAAGCCAGGTTTGTGAGCTCGTACTGCTACTTGTCATCCATATACTTTTTTACAACATATTTTGATCAGGTTGTTTGATAAAAAAATCCATTGTATGTATTTTGAAAAATGGAATATGGGGTTGTTATAAAATGGTATATCAGTTCGATATAGCGATCCATACTAGCAACAATCCCGCTGTTGTAGCTGTACTCGGCGGTAAGCTATCGACCCACGTTCGTACTGCTTGTAGTGCTATACGCACAAGTATATGTGCCGACTCTAGAACGAACTATTTGGACTCCTTACTATCAGATAATATGTAACTCTACTTTCTCGTAATTACGTCAGGCTTCCTTATGTCTGATAGTCTACGTCTCAATAGGTTATGAGCCCCGGTCATCGTTGACCGCGGAGCCTGACATCTTTTGCCCATTCTAGTGTTGATCTTCGCGTTTATAGGTCTTCACAATGGGAAAGGATAGGCTGGACGAGCCGCTGGACCTACACAACTACTCAACTTGGAAACTACGATTCCAATTGTTGTGCGCGGAGCTTGGATACAGTCGCGCCCTGCTACAAGCACCAATTGCAGAGGCGGATGTCATCATCTCCGACAAGGTCAAGAGTGTGATGGCCAAGAACGTAAAGAACCATCACCTCCAAACAATTGTTCGGGCGGCAAATGCGAAGGCCGCCTGGGACGCTTTGGCGGCTACGTTCGCATCAACCTGCAACACGAGAAAGGTAGCACTACGACAGGAGCTAAGTGATTTTAAAATGGCTAATGGAGAGGAGCTGCCAATTTATATCAGCCGCGCGCGACAGCTACAGTCGGACTTGCTGGATGTGGGACACGCAGTCGCAGACACGGAGCTCTCTACAATTGTCATCAAAGGACTTCCGAGCAAGTATCATGTGGTAACAACAGCCCTGACAATGCGTGAAGGAGAGCTGGACTTCTCGCAAGTGGTCGCGCGACTAATGGCGTATGTGATACCGGACGAGGACAACAACGAGTCTTCATCGGCATTCATCACGCATCGAAGTGGTGGCAAATTCAACCCTACAAGCCGTCATCAGACAAGTAAACAGAGGAGTAAATCAAACGCCATCTGCCACTACTGCGGTAAGCCAGGTCACTTCATCGGAGTGTGCAAGAAGCGTCTGGCGGATCAACAGCAACAAAACAATGGTCGCGGCGGGGGCAACCTTCAGCGCAGGGAGCCCACCAAAATGGCGTATGCTGTTGGAAGCGAGTCACGGTCGGACGCATGGCACCTGGACTCAGCGTCAGAATGGCACATTACCTACGACGCGTCAGAGCTGAAGGATCTGCGAGCTGTACGGCCTGAAGAAAAATTCACGTTGGTGGGCTACGATGGCTCTAGGCATCAGCCGACCCACGTGGGGCGGTATACCATGTGGAGTAACACCGTTAAAGGGCTACAAATTGAGCTCAAGAACGTCTATGTGGTGCCCAAGGCGACAGTAAAGCTGATCTCAGCAGGCATCTTCGATGAGCGTGGCGCTACAATTCTGCTGGGTAACGACAAAGCCCTCGTTCAGGCAAAGGGGAGGACGATCCTACGTGCAGACAAGGTGGGACGCCTCTATGCCATTCGACACCACGCAGCAGGGCGATCAGTTGGCAAAGGCCGCTCATGTGCGGCGGTCGGGTCAGAAGGCTCGAAGGCAGCACTGTGGCATCGGCGCTTGGGACATCTGGGCTACAAGAGCCTGGAACGTATGTGCCGGGAACACATGGTAACCGGCATGGATTTGGATCGCGCGAGTCTGGAGGCAGCCAGGTCGCGGATCTGCGAGCCCTGCATTTATGCAAAGCAGACACGTGGACCATTCCCGTCCACTGGGCACAAGGCGGCGAAACCTCTGGGCCTGATACACCTGGACGTCTGTGGACCTATGCCTGAGACTTCGATAGGTGGATCCCGGTACGTTACTACACTGCTGGACGACTGCACGGGATTTTCTACTGTTGCATTCACTGACACCAAGGACGCAGTTCGCAAGAAGGTAAAGATAATGATTGAGGCGCTGGAGAACATGACTGGCCGTCGTGTGAAGGAGGCACGCACGGATCGTGGGACTGAGTTCCTCAATACAGTCTTGGGCGCCTACTTCGGCGAAAAAGGGATTATCCACGGGACGACCGTTGGGTATTCGCCGGAGCAGAATGGGGCGGCGGAGCGCCTCAACAGGACGCTTTTGGAGAAGACCCGGGCAATGCTGGCGGAGTCAGGACTACCGCAGAAGCTCTGGGCAGAAGCCATGGCTACGGCGAATCTTTTGCGCAACGTTTCACCGGTCGTGGGGGCATCAGTAACGCCCCATGAGGCGTTCATGGGGGTGAAGCCGGACATAAGCCATCTGAGAGTTTTCGGCAGTACCGCATATGCACACGTGCCGAAGGAGAAGCGGAACAAACTGCAACCCATGAGTAAAAAAGGAGTGCTGGTTGGATACGAGCAAGGGAGGCAGTACCGCATCTTGATCAACAATCTCATCAGCACCCACTCGACAGTCAAGTTCGACGAGTCAACAGTTGGAGATCGCTATGAGGATTCCGACGAGGAGGATGTCGAGGAGTCTGGCGGCGTTCCGTCGCCAGGGGGCGGCGGAGATACGCCGGTCAACACCGACATGGACCAGGGAGCTGCTGAAGTGAACCATGGTGCATCCACCAGCAGCGGCCAGACAGCGGCGCCACAGAGGCACGCAGGCATACCAGCAGCACAGTTTCCCAGGACGCAAAATACAGCGCAGTCCCGCGGAGGCAATGGTGGAGACGCTATGACAGGCGAAGGGCCAGTGCAGCAGCAAAACCACAACAACGACGGTGCAGACGTTAATATGCAGGAACGTCGCTATCCACTACGTGAGCGAAAGCGACTGATTGAATGGAGGCATGAGCCCAACGGAAGGGTTACGTTCGGGCGGATCAATGCTGCAATCGAGGAAGAAGTACCAGAGCCAGCTTCATACCAGGAGGCCACTGACGGCCCATATGCTGAGGAATGGAGAAGTGCCATGGATGAGGAAATCTCAGCACAGCTCACAAATGGGACCTGGGAGCTAGCAAAACCACCGCCAGGTGCGCGGATTCTGCCTTGTCGGTGGGTGTATAAGGTCAAACGTGCAGAGGATGGCGAGATCGAGCGCTACAAGGCACGTTTGGTGGCGAAGGGCTACGAGCAGCGGGCGGGGATTGATTATGGGGAGCTCTTTGCTCCAACCTCGTGTTTTGCTTCGCTTCGTATGCTCCTGGCGGTGGCTGCGGCTAAAGCAATGCCGATCCATCAGCTAGACGTTTCAACAGCTTTCCTGAACGGGGAGCTAGAGGAGGAGCTCTGGATGCAGCAGCCGCCTGGTTACGAGTCAGCAGATCCAGAGCAGGCATGCAGGCTCCTCAATCTACGGGCTGAAACAGGCCCCACGCTGCTGGTATATGAAGCTAGCGGCGGAGCTGGACAAGCTGGGGTTCAAACCGTCAGTAGCAGACCCAGCACTGTTCATCAAAAAGGACGAGAAGGAGATCGTCTACCTGCTGGTGCACGTGGACGACATCATCATCACCTCAGAAGACGAGGCAATGATCAGGAGAGTAAAAACAGAAATCGGACAAGCCTTCAAGATTCGAGATCTTGGAGAGGCAAAAGTTTTCCTGGGCATGGAGATCAGCCGGGGAGCGCACGGGGAGGTAAAACTATCGCAGCGACGCTACATTGAGGAGCTGCTGCAGCGACATCAACTCGTCAATGCAAAGCCTCGAAAGACCCCACTACCTCCTGGTACTAGAGCCCTGCCTGCAGAAGACAACAACAAGGAGCTCGTAGACAACACCAAGTACAGGGCGCTTGTCGGCGAATTGAACTACCTGGCGACGAGCACAAGACCGGATATCTCGCAGGCAATGAGCGTTCTGGCGCGCTTCATGGGCAACCCATCTAAGGTTCACATGGGCTTGGCTTTGGGGGTGCTGCGATACCTGGCGGGTACCAAGGAGCTCGGATTATGCTATGACGGAGATGGCGATCTCACCATGGTGGGCTACAGTGATTCCGACTGGGCTGGAGATCCAGCCACTCGGAGGTCCACAACTGGCTACGTATTCTTGCTAAACGGCGCAGCTATCAGCTGGAACAGCCAATTGCAGCGCACGGCGGCAGCTTCAACAGTGGAGGCAGAGTACCAGGCCACGGCAGCTGCAGTGCGGGAGGCACTTTGGCTTCGCAAGCTGACCAGAGACTTGGGTCTGAGGACACAGGCTATTCAGATTCGAACGGATTCTGAGGGATCGATGAGCCTTGGGAATAACCCGATAATGTCGGTTCGTTCTAAGCACATCGACGTGCAACATCATCTAGTGCGAGAACGAGTCCTGCGGAAGGAAGTTGCCTTATCGCACTGTTCGACGGAGGATATGGTAGCAGATGTGTTAACCAAGGCACTTGGAGAGATAAAGTTTAAGAAGTGCATTACGGCGATGGGGTTGGCCAAGTAAGCTTTCTAAGTTTGTTTGGGGCGAACTCGTTTGGCTTTAGCTTTTCGGTTTCAAGAAGAATCCCTGGTTGGAATTATCTTCTTTCACTTGTTGCTAGGCATGTCTCGAGGGGGCGTGTTATAAAATGGTATATCAGTTCGATATAGCGATCCATACTAGCAACAATCCCGCTGTTGTAGCTGTACTCGGCGGTAAGCTATCGACCCACGTTCGTACTGCTTGTAGTGCTATACGCACAAGTATATGTGCCGACTCTAGAACGAACTATTTGGACTCCTTACTATCAGATAATATGTAACTCTACTTTCTCGTAATTACGTCAGGCTTCCTTATGTCTGATAGTCTACGTCTCAATAGGGGTAAACGCGGGCCAAAGATTTGTTTTACGACAAAGGACATGCCATGCCTCTTACGCTATGTACGGGATTACGAAAACTTTCGACAATGATGTGTATCATGGCATCTGGCGTTGATGTTCGTCTTCACATTATTTTTATGTAGATGAGTTTGAGAAGAAGCCATGGAAGAAGCTGTGGAACAAGGAGTCTTGGGCAGCCTGGAGGAGCTTCAAGTACGCTCAGCCAGATAACCCAGATGCGGGTCCCAGTGAGTGCCGCATTGTGATGGAGGATTTGAATGTGACAGATCGGCAACAGGAGCTTATTAATGCACTTGTGCAGCAGAAGCAGATTGAAAGCAGTAAGACATCCTTTGCCGTACCAGCCACTCCAGTGCCGGTTGGAGCTGGTGGAACAGCTCAGCATACACCAGGCCTTGGTGGACTGGAGTTGCCAAAAGGCACTACGGTAAGATGCGATTATGCATGTGTTCACTTTAATTATTGCTGCTGCTTCGCTACCATAATAGTACGTACTTCTTAGTATGTTTGCAGAAAGTACATCACAGTTCATGCATAACCTTTGTTTTTTATTTTAGCTAGTGCAACAATAACAATGTTTTCATGCCTTTATTTCCTTGTTTACAAAATGCTTAATTGCTACCAAACCGCAGAAAAGCGGCCGAAATGACGAGCCGCCAGGAACTCAGGATGGGCGCACTAGCAAACGCCAAAAGTAGCCCGCACATGGTGAAGATGCATTGATGATGGTGCTGGCTACCAATGCAGCTCGCATACATCAGAAGGAGGAGATCCAGGCCGCTCGACGCCGACAGGTTAGTCCAAATAATAGTGGTAAAGAGAGTGGTTGATGGGGTGTGCAAATTTCCAGGCGCGCTTAGCAAGGTTATTGCAGGATGGGTGATGTACATTATGGATTGCATGTACAGGGATGTACAGGTCATTAATGTCCTTTAACCTGTTTTCTCCTTTTTGTCTTTTATGTAATTGTTCCTATTTTCCTCAAACATACTTCCTTTTCATGTAGGCAAAGAGTCCACAGCCCTCTAAGGCAAGGAACTCCAGCAGGAATGCTACGAACTCAAGCAAGGCGGCAGCGAAAAAGGTACAGCTCATTAATGAATATTCATCCTGTCTTCCCGTTTTAGTGAGTTGTAATTTTATGTTTCGTTCTATTCTTTTAATTTGCTGCGTGCTTTGTGGTTTGATGTGGTATACGTCGATTTGTTTTTCTCTTTTTAAATAGAAAATATAAGCTTATAATTTCTAAAATCCTATATGTATGTTAACGGTGGCCCTTGAAGGTAACAAACGACGGCGATGTGCGGCCATCCACGAAAGTGAGACGGACAAGCACGGGCATCAAAAGAAAGGTACAATATATTGAGGCCCGACATTAATTACTTTTTAATTATATTTGCTATCACTACCTAGTCCCATCACGTATTTTGGACCAGCAGGTGCCGGTGGAAGACAAGTCTACGGATGGTGACGACAATAATGACAGTTACGACCACCGGCGAAAGAAGGTAAATTTCCTGAGTTCAGCTTGTTGTCTTAATTTCCTGCTTGTATGAATGTAATATTCTAATATGTGTTGTTTCGACTGATAAAGGTCAAGAGTGCTTGGGAAGATGTGCGATGTACACGGGCACGACGTCAACGTGGGAGCTCAGGGAGTAAGAAGAAACAGGTAACAAAGTGTCCACATACATAGTACCTAGAAGCACTGCCCATCCTAGACATGATTAAAAATCTCGTAACCGAAAATGATTGCTGGGTCGTGTCAGCTTAATTTACGTATATATATATGCATGTAAATAAGTATAATTTTCCTTTTCTGAACTTTTCAGGAGTTGTTTGAGGAGGAGGTGAGCAAGGACGAGAGGAGTGAGGACGAGCAGGATGATGCCACCAGTGCGCGAGAGGACGACGACAACGACGATAGTGAAATAGAAGACTATTAGATAGAACTAACATCTATCATGTTTGTTTCTAAGCTTATGTTAGAGCGGGCTGCTAAATGTGCGGTGGCAGATGAAGTTAGGATGTATGTACCTAATGATGATTGAAATGATTGGTGCATGGTACAAATGATTATTTAACTCATAAACGAAATTTGATTGGCAGGATTGGATGTGTAGAAATTTGATTGTTTCGTTGAATTAATGGGTAGTCACTCACCAATGGCTGCTTACCTGGATGCTTTCCGAATAATGAGCTGTAAATTATTGCCTGAAATATCTTCATCTATCAAAACTGAAATCCTATTGATATTCTTCATAACAGCTACGTACATTATGACAGGATGGTTTCCGTACACACAAAAAAAATTCTGCAGCGGGTGAGCAAAACAGCAAACAATAACAAGAACGATAACTGAAACAGTAAAGAAATAACCAGAACGACCAAAAGTAGTTGCAGTGAGCAGGAATGCGAGGCTGCCTCGTACGCAAAGCAAAAGTGGCGCGAATGTTGCTATCGCACGTGTAAGACCTTGCGAAAGCGTGCGAATATGTTAGTTACATGCGTATAAAACTTTTACGCAACTCACAACTGCTAGCTGTGTACGCATTATTCGCAGCATACGTAAGCATGCATTAATGCGCGTTAATGCGCGTTAGGCGTGCGTATATTGTGCGTTAGAGAACTTTAAGTGCGTTAACTTCCATGCACGCTATGTATTTTTGCTTGCATATGGGTCTCTAACGCTTGCGTTGCGTTAGGCCTAACGCACACCTTAGAATCTATGTGGGTGCGTTTGACATTGCGTAAGTTCGCGTTAGGTTGCGTTAGCTAATGCAAAGTAAACGCAAACATTTTCGTTCCCTCCCAAAAAAGTTTATTTGCGATTGCGTTAGGTGCGTTAGGATTGCGTTAGCGATACACAAACAATAACGCAATGGCAAAATAATAATGCTTGGTGCTACAGTGGTAGAACTGAAAGATAATTTTTGCGAAAGTAAAATATTGTTGTTTGATGATGATTTAGTTCAGGCAAAGAATAAATGTTTTTCGAATATTTCACCGGCATGACTAGCTAATTCCTTAATGATTTCAACGGTGTAAACTTCGCGGCAAATCCTGCTTAATATGGCTGCCTGATAACCTGAGCCGGTGCCGATTTCCAAAACCCTATGTTCCGGTTGCAGGCCAAGAGCCTGGGTCATAAATACATGCCGCTACAATGGTTACGGCAGGAGTGTTTTTAATAGCACGTTGTTCATTGGCTATTATTTGCCCGCTACCCTTATTCCCGCCCTTTGACGTCCTACCAAATGCCTGTTCTTCTACCCTTGAGTTGGTAGGTAAAAAACTGACTATCACATGCAAACCGTTTTTTGCCTTTCCTGCGGAAATTAGAAAGGTCATATATACTACTAATGTGATTGAATCGGTAAATCGTCAAATCAGAAAAATCATCAAAAATAAAGGCGTTTTCCCTGATGATAAATCAATTCAAAAAATAATAAGACGAGCATCTCATAATTAGTATTAAAATTATTTACCTCGGATTCTACGAGCCAGAATGAGTGTTGTCAAACTAATTTAGCCAATTATAGGTAATAACCCTTTTATATTCCAAATTCGCCAACTAGGGTTAAAGAAATTAATCTTGCTAGAAAATTAGTTCTCCATAGAACAGAAGCTGGGGCTAAAGGAATTTTAAATGCTGTTGATGCCGATAGGCGATGACATCAGAGCAAAAGAAATTCTGGAATCTAATTTGCACAATTTAAATGTTTACGATCGCAAAGGAAGTACTAAGTCGGCATGGGCATTATTGCACCTAGGGGCAGCTTACAATTAAGTCTGTAACTAGATCTGATATAGATCTAGATAAAACCGATTCAGCTGAAAATAAGGATGATAAGAAAGAAAGCTCAAAGGAAAATAATGATATCCGCCGTGCTTTGATATTAGGGTAAAAATGTTAAGAGTGTTAGTTATAACGGATACGTTAACGGTACTTAAATTCTCTACAAGCAGTTCCATTGACTGCTCGCAAATAGTCTGATTATGTTTCAGCTCTTAGAAGTTAAAGAAACACCTGAGTTAATAGGAAATATTGAGGCGTGGTATGAGGTCCCATATCTATAATTTATTTATTAGAAGCCTATTTTCTTTTAAAGGAAGAGCTAGTAGAAAAGAATATCCGAGTTGCTTCTTTAATAGCGCAATTTTATCTATTACCTGACGCATTAAAGGAGTCTCGCCCTGATGCTCCGATAACATCTGTATTACCGATAGATTAGGCATTATTACTTGAACATCCAGTGCTTTTAAACAGAGCTCCAACTGAATCAAAATACTCTTCTTATTTAAAAAGGCAATTAGCTGATATAAAGTTGTTTACACAAGAAAACAAAAAACTAAAATCATAATTGGGCCGATATATTCTAAGGATACTAAGGTTCTCTCTGCGGCAATCAAAGATAAAGACGTAATTGCTCTTTCTCTTTCAAATGACCCAACATTGGGAGCAAATGTTAAATATATAGGTTTGGTTGCCACTCCTACTTTGTATTTTGCTGATAAAAGCTTTTCTTCTCCCGGTAGCATTATGGTTACTGGCTCGAGCACTTTCCAGGCGAGAACAGTCAGTAACCCCGCTGCCATTCCCAATAACACGGATTTTTCTGAACTCCTGAATCCTAGAAGTGACATTAAAAATGGAACACTTACAATTGGCATAGAATGTAATATCTTTCCAGTTTTACCATCTACTATCAAACTTGTTTGAATTGGTCCACTAGTTCTTGTTTGTGATTTTTTTCTAGCCGCTTCTGAGGTATTCAGTTGCATGCTAAAAACAACTAGATCATCTTGCATTTTTCTGGCCCATTGTCCATCACCGGCATTAATAAAGCTTTTACCAAAACCGGTAGAACCACGATAATTAACGCTAAGTACTGCATAACCCCTAACTTATTAGACGACTCGGTACAGAATAAGGTATGGATAAAATAGTAACAACACTGCTGGGATTAACTCGTACAGGTAAAATTGTTGGTGCGTTCCATTTTCTGTGGGGTAATTCTTGTAAATAGGACAATTCTTCCGCTAACCTTTCTTTCCTTAAACTATTACGTTTCTCCTTAATATTGTTCTAAACTGACTTTTTTATCCTGGGATATTTCTACTAGAAATTCAGGTGCTTTATCTCCTATTTTTAATTTACTCATTTTTAATCCTCCTATTTACCTAGTTAATTTTTAACTTCTAACCCCTTTTTCACCGATTTCAGTGTCAAGGCCAGCTGGTAAATTATTAGCAAACTTATCGATACCGCATAAATGTACTACTTGCTGGAAATCCTCTTCTTTGGCATCAGGATTAGAAAACATAATATTAAGTTTGGTAATAAATTTCAGATTAGCCGATTTTCCTAGTAGTTTCAGATCAAGGAGTATTATCTTTTAGGGGAAGGTTAGCACTTACGTAGAAAAAATAACAAAATTATCCAGGCTATAAATAGCAGTATATCAAACTGCATTTCAAGACCTAACTTAGAAAATACCCCATACCTGGGCATACACTTTTCCGACGCCTTTAAAATAACCAACATAATACGTGTCTTGAGAACCTAAATAACCTGGATGTTGAGTATCAATTTCGCCGTTAGCCTCTTTCATAAAACTTTTGGCTAAATCCCTGATTAAAAATACTCGGCTAGCGAGGTTGAATCTCAGTAATAACAATCTGGGAAACAAAGGTATAACTCCGATACTGAACTTGCTGAAGAAAAATGAGAAACAGAGTCTGAATAATCTGGATCTCTCCGGTAATGGCCTTGATAGGTACTTTGCTGTTTTTCTTGCCAGAATCATCAAGTCTTTCAGGGGCATGGTCCATTTTTTTGCGGCATTTCTAAGGGCTAAAAACATTATTTTTTGAATTGATTTATCATCAGGGAAAACGCCTTCTTACGCATTGCTACTTCAAAAAACTCTTGTTTCATAGTTTTATTAAATCTTTCACATATACCGTTAGTCTGAGGAGAATAGGCCTTTGTAGTGCTATGCTCAATGCCGGCAACTTGCGTCCAGACTCTTTAGATTCTAGTAATTTTTGACTAAAAATAGGAATAAAAACTATTGATAAAGCACCTTCCCCGAAAATCCTTCTAAATAAATTAGGAAACTTAAAGGTATTTATTTTGCTAAAGAATATCATGCAGGTCAGCTTAGAAAAAGTGGTGAACCATTTTATAGTCATCCTTTAGAAGGAGCTTACCTTTTAAACTCATTACACCCGCTGCAGAGTATAAATGTTTATCTTTTGGCAGTTGTGGGATGGATATGACTTACAAGCTTGAAGCTTACCATTTTCGTCTATTATTGTTTTTTCATAACTTCCATTACGGCGGTTATTATCCATTTTAGGGGCTTTACTATGTTTTGAATAACCAAGATCATGTTCAAGCTCGCTGGCTAATACCCTCTCAACTATTTGCTTCTTCAACTGTTGAAACAAACCGTCTTTGCCAAACAATTCATCTGGATTTGCTTTTGATAAATCAGCACTTTGAATACATGGCATTAACATTTCGATAAATCCGGAGGCATCCATGTTAAACCTCACAATCTTTTCTACATTTTTAAGTGCTTTGATACCAAGAGGTAACCAGAATGATGTATTCTAAGGGATTTATGGTAATAACTATCAATGGTAAGTTTTACTTCGTCATTTTCGGTAAAGACTTTAAAAACCATATGTGGGCGACAGGAGCCGCAAGCTCAATGTGTCCCATTCTTTCTCTTCTGACTCTAGAAGTAGCTATATCGTGCTTATTTGGGCTATTTATTTTTAAAGAATTCGGTCCAGAGAGCGCCAGTGAATATTATACAGGATTTCTTCTAGAGAAAACCATGTCACTTGACAATATTTTCATGATATCAATGATTTTCAGCAAAAGCAGGGGCATTCTCAAGTTTAACTACCCTTACCTGCTTGTGAAATATTTCGGCTACTAAATTTTTCATTCCTTGTAACCCAGAGCCTCCCCCAGTGAGAACAATACCCCATGAAATTCGACAGTGCTTGCATAAATCAACATAATAACAATACCTATAATAAAGGCAAAATCACCTACCCGGTTAACTATAAAAGCCTTAACAGCAGCATTATCCCATTCTTCCTGGTTTTCAGGCATTGGCATGATATTAGTAATAACTTCTCCTTCTTTTAAAGGAAGAAGATTAACAATAGGGCGCCAACAGTTTGAGTTGGGCTATCTTGTGTTAAATATTCAGGAAATTTGTCTTCTAAATTTTTAAGAGTAAAAAATAGCTGATCATATTCTGCATCTGAAATTTTAGGAGCATTTTCTTGATAGTAAGCAATGTTATACTCTTTTATTTCTTGTGACAGCTTCTTAATAAGTTCCCTAGCTTGTTCTTTGGTTAAGTTCTAACTGCTTCTTCTGCCTGTTGTTTTGTTGGCTTTTCCCAATTTTCCCAATAAAAATTATCAATTTTTTCTTAGGAAAAAGATTATTGATAAAATTATTCGCTATTATTTTTCCTCTTAATCGATCAAGAGATGGTAACTTAGCTAATTGTTGCACTTCACCTACATTTAGAATTTTATCATTCACTATCCCACTGGGAAAGAGAGCAGGGTAGAATTTTAAGAGACAAAAAAGGTTTAAGGTAATGAATATTAGTCCTGATTATTAAAAAATCGGGTGAACAAAATATACTGAAATAAAAGCAACGAATATTTGTACAACTCCTCTTGTTTTTGATTTTTTAAAATCTCCAGTGATTTATTCAATTCAGGTATGCAAGGTTATTAGACTCCAAAAAGCACATTGTTAGTAAAAGCTATACTCAGCGGTGATTAACGAACATTAGAAACACCCTCAACGAACATTAGAAATACCTACAAAAAAGGCTATTTTTTATTTTGAAGCTAAACCTATTTTAGCCTGTTCAACAATATGGGCAAAACTATCAGCATTATACTCAAAGCTTGAACTCTATGGAATAGCTACTACCATTAAAGCTGCTAAAAAAATTGTAGAAGCTGAAAAAGTAGAAGTCTGGGATATATACACAAAGGCCTTGTTTCCTACATTTCCTCTCTCCATATTACAACGAATATTCAGGATTTGCCTTTGCTAATTTCTGGGGTTGAGAAAAAACAGGCTCTCGAAAGATCTGAGGATTTATTAAGGAAATCCAGCTTCGTTATCACTGAAAGTGAGTTTTTGGATCTTTATGCTTAAAGGCAAAGAAAAATCTACATCTTCAGAACTTGATCCTGAATATCTTAAAAAGAATTTTGAGGCTATATCTGGAGAAATCCCTTTACACAAGTCTCTATGGTTTATGGCAAAATAATAATGAATGGTGCTACAGTGTTGGTAATGGTTTATGGCAAAATAATAATGAATTTAGTAAATTATTAAAAAGCATTACTATGGTTCTACCTTTACAGAAACCTTCATCATTATTAGATCCAGAGGTACGTTCAATAATTTTATCCAGAAGCGAGGGTATAATTAGTGAAATTATGACATTAATAACTAGAGCAGCATGCGAGGCTATTATTTCCGGACAAGAATTTATTGACCGATCAGCTTTAGAAAAAACTAAATATAATTCTCCGAGTGAGCGTCGTAGACTTTACGAGAGTATGATCAATTAATGAATAAGAGATGGCCATTGCATCCAAAACCACATACTAACCAGTTATTATCTGAATGGGTTAAGGATTTAGCAAATATTTATGGCACTGATTATAAAAACTTTTGCCAGAAAGTGCTTAAATTGACAAGCGAAGAAATCTCAAATTTCAGGAGTTTTATCCCTAAAAAAACCTTTAACAATTTTATCAGATGGGACTGGTATACCAATTGATGATCTGGAAGGAAGAGACATCACTACT
Source organism: Volvox africanus (assembly GCA_030268105.1). Taxonomy (NCBI): domain Eukaryota; kingdom Viridiplantae; phylum Chlorophyta; class Chlorophyceae; order Chlamydomonadales; family Volvocaceae; genus Volvox; species Volvox africanus. Next base: position 1,515,565 of record BSDZ01000089.1, on the reverse strand, counting down.
AGATATAAAAAATGGGCAGAAGAATATAAGGCAATGTTAGAAGCAGAAAATTCACAAAGAAGTTGTTTATAAAAGTATATAAAAGATAAAAAGCTATTTCTGGACGCGCGTAATTTATGGACGTATTTTAGAGACAGGTTTTGTGGTGTAATTTTACAAGGCTGCACCTAGTCCAAGAAACGACCATTTTAGAGATTAATCTTTGTTGCTTTATTTGGTTAAATGATATATCATTATAAATGATAGACAATCTCAAACTAATATTTGATATAAAATATGGAAAAATTAGTAACAAATATGGATCAACATGGTAGAGTATTGATTCCATCGGAAATAAGAGAAATGCTTAATATACGTCCTGGCGATAAAGTTAATTTAGAAGTTTATGAAAACGAGGTAAAAATAATTAATGCTAATAAAATAATAGATGAGATGTATGCAATCTTTACCAAAAATCAAAGTTCAAGAAAAGATTCAGTGGTGGATGATTTTATAAACAGAAAACATGAAGAATATAAAATAGAGGAAATAACAAATAACAAAAATGGCTAATAAAATAGTATTTGATTCCTCTGCTCTTATAATGCTATTTGCAAAAGAACCAGGGTATGAATCTGTAAGGCAAAATTTAAAACATGCCATAATTTCAAGTGTAAATATGCAATTTGTGTAAAGGGATTGCGTGCACCTTCCGATTTCGTCGTTGTCGACCTATACGATGAACCCGATAATCCAATATTCCCTCCACATCATACACTTTTTGCTTGCCTGCGATCCAGGTCTCGGGTCCGGGATCCATTACTGCAGGGGCATCGGTGTTCTTTGTAATGGACTCCGTGCCGCGATAAGGACGAATGAGGAATATATGAAATGTGGGGTGGATATTCATGTCAGAGGGTAGGGATAGCTTCACAGCTACATTTCCTACCATGCGAACAATGGGATATGGACCAATCCAGCGAGGTAGCAATTTACGGGAACCGTCAGCGAGCGAACATTTTCGTTCCCTCCCAAAAAAGTTTATTTGCGATTGCGTTAGGTGCGTTAGGATTGCGTTAGCGATACACAAACAATAACGCAATGCATTTGATTTGCGTTAGGCTTTGCGTTAGCTCGCGTTAGTTCGCGTTAAGCTTGCGTTAGGCTTGCGTTAGGCTTGCGTTAGGGGTCCCTAACGCGAGCCTAACGCGAGCTAACGCACGAATTCCTTGTTATAGTGGCTCGGTTTCAGTGAGATCAGCAATGGGGGTCACAAGTGCTTCAAAGCGTGACTGGTACGCAGGTACATTTTCACCCCGACGCATGTGGTAGCTACCGGCTGCCAAAACCTTACGAGCCTCCACATCACGTGCTTGAACCTCAGTAGCGAACCGTGCGAGCAAAGCGGCGATCATCTCGTCAAAAGTATAGTCGCCCCGGGCGGTGGTCCATTCGCGATACCAGTCCTTCGCTGAGCCCTCGAGGGTGTTACCAACGAAGAGACACCTGATACCATCATTATCGCCACCATGAACAGCCTGGAGATACTTTTTAGCGTCACGCACGTACGCACGAGTTGCATCGGCTATGCTATGTCCTGCTGTCTTTTCAGTTAGCAAGATATTGAGCCTAGGAACGGGAATTGACAATCTCATCACCTCAGGGATGTCATCATGCCCTCGAGCTTGAGGTAATGGCAGAACCCTTGGTCCAGCAGTGTTGTCCATATTGGTGTTAACTGCTGAATGCGGCACAATTAAGTGAGCAGGGGTCTGAAGGACAAGGGGCTCTTGAGTGGCTCGCGTGCCAACAGTCTCAAGACCTCTATCCGGCGCTCTAGCAGCCACAACAAAATCAGGTTGGCTAGCTAGGCTAGTGTGCGGCGTATCGTCGTGTTCCACGGACATGGAGCACGAAGCGATACCCTAGGTTTGCGTAATAGAAGCCGACTTCTATCGCAAAGGCAAGAGTACAAAGCGATTCGGTGAGCCTACCGACAGTACTCTTGAGAAAATTCAGTAAACTCAGCAAGTACTTGCCCAGCTGAGTCCTGATCTCCGTAGTTTGGGTGATGAGAGTCGCCAAATGGTCCGGATGAAAGCCGGTCTCAGTCGCCGCGGCAAGTAATGCCGGTGCACTGAGATTACCTGCGACTCAGAGCGTACACTTACACAACAAGTGCAGCAATCTAAGCAAAAGCAATTCAACAATTACAAACCAGAAGTGGCGGCGTCCAAAACGGCACGGCCTAGGTCCTCGTGGTTCGTCGCTGGAACTCGCCATAGAAAGAACCTACTTCCGATTAGACAAAGAGAGACAGTTAGGCAACGAACCTGTCTCGATACCAATTTGTTGTACCTCTCCTTCGTGTTTGCTCATCAGTATCTGCGCGTCTGAAGGCTTGCGACACCAATGCGCGAGCACTTGCAAGTACAGCAAGGCAAGCGAGAGCAAACAGAGACAGCGGAAGACTTCAAACAAGAAGAGATATAACTTACAGTCTTACAGATCGAAGCGGTGCAATGGATGTAATCGCCGTCAGCACCGGAAGTGAGCAATCATCACGCGGCGGTGAATAGCGAAGTTTAGGCTTAGCTCGGGCTAAGTAGAATAGCGTATAGCAATAATAATGTAGAACACACGAGTGTTCTCCGGTATCGAATGTCTTATCTTGCTTAGCCGTCCTCGCATCTGTTATACTGGTAGCATCGCAATGCCGTACGATTCACACTAGGAGGCCGATCCTAAGTGTGACAACCCTACTGCGTATAGGCGATGTCCATGTATAACAACGAATAAGCCTTTCTGGCATTCGCATGATGCAAGGGTCCGAATAACGATATTCGGTTGCAAGGCATGCATTGTGACGAGTGCGGCGCTCTCAACGTGTGCTGTAATGAAGTAATATTATATCAAATAATATTACTTATCGTTTCATAGCACGAGCATAATGCGCACTTCAATGATTCGGTAATTCATGCATGCTAGGCGGATTTGCCATGATGCGATGTCGCGATGGATAATGATAACATGCCAAATGCATATATAAATGTATGTGAATACATCTATATCATGCAGGTTCATTCATATGCAATAGTCATTCATGCATTCATCAAGATAACACTTCGCCTCGTAGGGTCGCATCGACCTACGCATCGGCAGGAAACGAACCGTAGCACAACACTGAGCACAATAGCTGGGAACCGGCACATAACTTCACCCCTGACATGAAACCCCTGCTTGATGAAGCTAGGCTGCGGGCACAGTCTAAGGACGGACCTCTCTGACGCTGTCCTACCTCAACCTGTCTGCTCTCGTTTCATGCATCGGGACGCTGCATCTAGAGGGGGAAAAATTGTTGTATCCTTAATGGATTTTGGTAATTCATTAAGTATAATAATTATCTGTTTATTATTTTATGATATAATATATTTAATTATCAGATTAACTGTTTCATGTTCCCATCTGGCATTCGATTTGTGGATTTGGTCTCGACCAATACTAACCGATTTCCTGAAACATCCGAACCTGTCAGTTATTCCATAACCTGTATGGAATGGGCCATTTACCGCCTGAATGGTAAATGGTGGAACATCTGGTTCCCGGTTCACTGAATCTCCGGTTGTAGTGGTGACTTCTGAAGGTCACGCCCGGTTCGAGGCCTTATGGTCTCTCAAGTACGACCTAGTCGGCGGCTCTACTTAATCGGGCTCTGGCACAACAACCGGTATCTTTTGATACCACCCTTCGTGGGTACCATATACAACAGTTACACAAGCACACAAACACACAAACACACAAACACGCACACCATGTCTATGAGGTAGGGCCGGGCGCCCAACCATGGCTACTTCCTGAACCTGTGCATCCTTCTTGGACACCCATGCCGAACTGCTTGTGCAGTTGCATTTGCTTTTATTCTTTTAGCTTTGACACATTTTGAACTCAATTTCATGCATTACGCCATTTGTTTATGTGCTTTACTGATTGAATTGCATTGCAGTTCCTAATACTAAATGTGGGCACTTTCTTGTGGTAAAACGAAATTGAACCACCCAACATTGTTGCTATACAGCTTAATATTTGAATTTCCGTCGGAACAGCAATAATCTGGTATTATACAATATTTACATACCAATGTACATACCAATATTATAATATATATTAAATATTATGAACACCACCAAGTATAACAATGTACATTATAGTATAATTGATCAATGTATAATTATATATTGTATATTATTATATACAATTAGTACACAGTTATATATATAATAGTATGTACTAAACATATAGTTTCTATAGTACAACCTAAGTTGGGCAGTCAATGGATGATGACGATGTATGGTGATGCCTGTGTACGTCTGTATTTTGGGGGGCTGTCTATAGCTCGACTATTGTCAGAAATAGCCGGTACAGATATATCCGACCAATAGTCCATTCTTTCAGACGATTTTGGCATCGACTATTGTACGGGACTATAGTCAAGCTATCGTCGTCCAAGCTATAGTCAATGCCAGCTATAGCTGATCAAACTATAGTTGGCAGCGGTTGGCGGAGGCCATGCAATTGCTGTACGGGATTCAATCATTATCCCGATGTATACATTACAGGGGTACATATCATACAGTCATAGCCCGACAGCGCCAGCTGCCTTCAAGGACCAAGTTGGTCCTCTCTTTATCCTGGCCTCTCTGTCACCAAGACGGTCCTCCTCCTCCTTGTTCACATCATTCTCACAAATCGCTGACATCCCAACTTGGCCTTGTTGAACAAGGCCATCCTACTTCACCTCCAGAATCGTCGGTATTCCCAATAAGGCCACCCTACTTCACCAATCCGTCTCCCTTCAGCTCTGCTGGTCGTGGCTCCCAGCCCCACGCCTTTACTTCCATAGCAGCCATGGCGGCACCCAGTCGCACGATGACCTGGCAGGGACGTAGCTGCATTCCCATCCCCTCCTCCCTCACTGCTTCTCACGGGCAGCAGCTCCTCAGGGGGCGGCCCAACGAGGTTATTCAACACAAACTGTGACGTTTTTGGGCGGGGCCCCGGCGTGAAGCGCTCAGGGGGGCCCCGCCCTGTGGGATTGCCCATGTCCGTCGGTCTCTCTGTCTCTCTGTCTCTCCGTAAGAAGAATGTGACGGACCAAACATAATATCTCGCCCGGCGGAAACGCGATATTGGTCACATATTACATTCTTTATTGCAAGGTATCTTTATTTTGGCCAATAACAATCATATGAGTAAAAACAAGTTTGTCAGTCTCCTTTGACCCCGGTCAAGGTCACATCAACGCCTCTCGGCCTAAATTTCATTCCAAAAGGTGTCGTGTCTCTCATAATGGAATTCTGGCATGACGGCGTGAAATGAATCGAACAACCACTTTGGATGACTAAGCTGCTCTCGCAGGCATGGCGATTTGCCACCAGAAGGTCGACGAATTTGCTTACAATTATCTACAAAGAATGTAACGTTGTGTACATTTAATTTAAGCCAATTCTCGGGGCAGAAGAGTTCCATAGTGCCGACATGGAGCTCGATGCTGTGGGGTGAATTGCTGAAGCCCCAGACATTCGGAGATACAGCTTCAAGCTTTCCATCAGTACCACTGGCAACACTCTAACACTTGACGTCCTCACCGTTCACTTTGGAAAGGCCTCCACCAACACACGCACGCGGATTGGCCTCCGCACGCGCGCGCGTCTGTTGGGATGTGAGGTCCCTGTTGTACGCGGGTTCGATCACCGTCCATGCCAAAGTAGACGAGTTTACCAAAGCATAGATGAACATGATATGAGCATACTGGCATGATATATTCGGGTATATCTAGCTAATTTAGCATTCTGCATCACCATTCGTGACATCACGCTGTCAGTCAACATGTTTGACTCGAGGCCGGCATCGATGCACGAGACCATTATGGCATAATGCATCAAGTAATAATATTTCAAATATTATTACATCATCCGTATCATAAACCAGGCGTGTATGTGGAAATGCGACGATCGCGATGGTTGGTCGGCAACCGAATACCGATATTCAGATCTTTGCACCTTGCATACGTTGCATCCATTAATATCATGAATAACGCGATATTCAGGAGAGTGCTCTGATAGTACTCACACTTGGGATCGGGATCCAGTGTGATTTGTACTGCACATCGGTATCGTGAACGTGATAGGTGTGAGGACGGCCGCCTAGAGACCGAAGTCGGCTCGACGCTACTTTGGATAAGTACTTGCGTACTTAACTCAACCCAATTGCCATACATACGATATACTAATTTATTATCGGCCTGAGCTATTTCAGCATACCATCTTCAGCCGTGTGATGAACGCTGCCCGCAGGGTCTGACGGCAAACTACAATCTATAATCGAGGATCATTGTAAGTTGAATCTTTCCTTAAAGTCTTCCGCTGTCACGTTACTCGCACTGGAGTGCCTTGCTGTTCGTAAGCACGAAGCACTTGTAGCTAACACTCAGACGTGCAGATTCAGTGCATGATTGAAGAAGGAAGGATACAACAGTCCCTGCCCTTGCATTTGCAGTCGTTTGCCTGCTGAACGTCATCAGCTGGTATCGTTGCAAACTCGCAAACTTCAAACCGTTTAATTGTGAAGTACCGGCCTGTATGGATTGTGGGGGGCCCCACCCTTTTTCTCCGGCTTCAAGGAAGCCGACACCCTTCTTGTCTCATCAACCTTAGTATCTACCGGCTTCGTATCAGAGGCCCCACGTTTCCCCACAATTGGCCGTGGGGTCTGAACAATGCAAACACGCTCGATGATGGACTCCAAGGGGATGCACCCAAAGGAGGCATGTGGTGCAAGTAAGTCACAACTCCCCGCAAGCCAGGCCCCATGGGTGGGCTGTCATAGGTGGGGAATCAAAACAAAAGAACTGCGTGCCTCTGTCAGAGAGGAGAGATATATACATTGTAGGCACTACACCTAAGCAGTGTGGCATGAAAAAACGCTGTGAGAATCTCAAATTCGTTAGCTGTTGCCTGTACTAGATATAGTAAGCACTACAGTCGGACGACTATAGACCATGTCGGCTATAGTACATGACTATAGTTGAGGTCGGCTATAGTTCAACTATGCCCCCCGGCCGACTATTAGCTGATGCTGTGTGCTATAGTCGACCAGGAAAAACACTATGATAGTATGGCGAGGACCACTGTATGAGGGTGCGGAATGAGTTCCCAGCATGATGGAGCCTGGCTGGAAGAGGGACCTGATGAGTGGTGGCCTGATGCATGTCCTATTTTTTGAGGAAGGTTAAGTCCTCCGAAGGTTGTGGCAGTACGGCGGTTCCTGTTGTTCACTAGAGCACCGTAGAGTGTTGTGCTAGTGCAGGCCACGGCAGTGCAACTTATGGTTATGATTAAGGTTATGATGAGAGGTTGCCTGAGTGCTTCCCAGCAGTACAAAGCCTGGCTGGGACTTGGGAGACCTGGAAGGATATGAACGTGGACGAGGGAATTGCTGGATGGCATCCCAGGTGCAAGCTTAATGGGGGATGACCATGAAAGGATAGATTGATAAAAAAAGGTTTGAAGCATGCTTGGCTGCTAAGTGATTCGCACAGCGTGAGGGGGTGGATTGCCCCAACTTCCCAGAAATTCTGTTTTCGGACCTTGTAGACTGCCCCTGCTGCTAGGAATCTGAATATCCATCAGTTGAACATTTGCATATTGATGCAGAGAGTTTTGAGGTATGAAGCTGGAACTGGTTTTACATTTCAGACTATAATACTAGATTATATATAATATTTAGTACTAAAGTATATATAACACATGTTATATATATGTTATATAATATATATACATATAAACATATATATACATGTACATATGTATATGCACATACATATATACATACATGTACGCTTTCAGGCAACCCTAGACAGGCTGTGGACAGCAGTTCGGTGGGAAAATAAAAACAAAGAGACGCTGTGGCGTTTGGTGGTCGATGGGATACCCATGCCTGGCAACACACATCTTTCCAGGGTGCCCATCAAACCATGTGGGTGTGGCAGCTATGGAGCTGATACTGATCAACCTTGCTCCCCACGCCTGCACCACTTCTGGGAGTGCCCTATAGCCAAGGTGGTGCGTGAACAAATAGACAGGCATCTGCCATTGCCGTCATCAGCCACCATTGAAGGGGGCATGACCAGGCAACAGCTATGGCTTATCCAAGCACCTCCCGGTTGCAAGCAGGCCCCTTGGGACGTGATAGCCATGGCTGCTTTATCTTCTATGGAATATGGAAGGTACTGTCTCCGGGCGGCAACCCGGGAACAAAGGCAACAGGAGCCTTCTACCTACGGATGGCAGCAACAACAACAGACCCACACAGCAGAGCAGGGACCCCGTCAACGGGCTATTACCGACTTCTTCAACTGTTCAGGGGGTTTCACTCAAGAGGAAGAGGAAGCTGCCAACACCCATCCAATCATCTCTACGACACAGCCAACAATGGACAATCCAACATAAACAGCAGCCTCACCCCTGGACCGTGCGTGAGGCCGTACAGTTGCCGACTTTTGGGCACGCTTGCATTCTTTTGCAGCGTTGGGTATCCCTCACTATGGCTGGGATTGGGTGGGACCACAACATCCCATCCTAGCCATAGTTGGCACGCAAATGCGGTGTGCAGTTCCGGTTGACATCACCGGCCATGGAGCAGCAAGAACAGAGCAGGGCCTTTAGGACAGGAGTCTTGAGGAAGAGGTACTGTGGGAGGAAAGGGGGAGAGAGTCAGGGAGGTGGAGACAAGGGGAAGACAGTTTAGGTCTTGAGGAGGGTAAGGGAGAGGGTGGAGGGTTTCGTGGCTAGAGGTACCGGTGTCCAGGCTTCGGGTCCTTAAGGTTTTGGGGGGGGGGTGCCAGCGAGAGACTTCTTTCCTTCTTGTGCAGTGCCGGAGTTTGCGGGGCCAGCTTTGGGTGGGGCCGGAAGGCTTTCTAGGGGCGCGCCAGTTTGGCTTGTCATCCCCCCCTCCACCTCTTGTTGGGTTCTTCCGGCTCGGCTGTGTAAGAGTGTGCTTTCCTGCTGGTGTTTCTCCTCTGAGGGGATCTGTGTGTGTTTGTCAGTCTCTTGCCAGGTCAGGGTCGGTTTAGAGGAGAGGGTTCCCCTTCCTTTGAGCAGCTAGATGTCCCCCGTTTTCCGTTGGGCCCTTCTGCGAAAGCCTCAGAGGCTCTCGCCTGGCCACTAACAGAGCACTCGGGGTCACCAAGACACCACAGAAGGGCCCAACGGAAAATGGAGGACGACTAGCTGTATATATATGTATATATACATATTAATATACCTATATATATACTATTAATATATAATCCTATATGTATAATAATATAATATAATATATACCTGAGAAAGTAATTATTACAGGTAATGATGAGTTTTAAAAAACCACTATTTCTGCTTTTTTAGGGTTTGCTGTTATGAATCTGTTTCCAACTTTCATCCAAAGAGCATTGATTGATAAGGACCCTAACCAAATAGCTCAGGTCAGTAATATATGCCGTTTTCCTGGTATTCATAACCAAAAACGGGTTATTTGCTTTTATCATTTATCCGAATATTAGACCTAGCTTTGCGTTGCCATATCTTATAGATCATATCATTCCGGTTGGTATACAAGGAGTAGTAATAGCAGGTTTACTTGCGGCTGTTATGTCTACTGCAGATCCTGATTTAAATAACACTTCAATCACTTTGGTTAAGGATTTTTAAGCCTATATTTAATTTAGCTGGTCAGAATAAAATGCTGTTAGTAGCCAGGATTACTAATATTACTATAGGTAGTCTGGCAATATGTATTGCGCTCTGTTTTAATATTGTAGTAGATTAAGTAATCTTTATTGCAGGGTTTTGGACCCCTATAATATTAGTTCCCCTCGTTTTTGATCTTTGTAATATTGTCATACCTAAATTTGCTATGGTATTTACTATTATTGCCGGCGGGATTAGCTTCCTTTCTTGGGAATATTTTATGGCGGGGCCAAATAATTTAAAAAGTGTGCTTGTAGGTACTTTGGTAAACATCAGCTTGTTTTTGTTTTTGTGGTTACCAAAAACTTATCTTATCGGATTTCCTGAATCCTCTATAGCACATACATGAAATACTAGCTGTTAGTTATAGCCAAGTACTTATGGTAATAATTGTAACAATATATATATATTGCCATAAGTACCATAAGTACCATAAATTGCAATTATTACCAATTATTACCATAGATATATTACCATATTGTAATTATTGACTTATGGTAAAACCGAATAGTGATATTCAGTCATTAGCATTGCATAAATGCCGGGAAGGCTTGATAATGATAAACATACTGCATGCGAATATCGGTGATACGTCTGCTAGGGCTTATCACACTTGTGGATCAAGAATAAGGTGTGATGTGTACCGCATATGTACCACAATATCACGAATATAATACGTGCCAGGACAGCCGAATAGCACAAGCTTTTACCATGCTCTAATCGGACAATCTTCAATTGTAACAGAGGCTTCGCCTAGCTGATAGGGGTAGCTATAAAGGCGAGCTCCGAGTAACTGTGCCGTAGGGCACGTGGTGCAAGGGTGACTCCTCGTAGTTTACATTATAGTAGGTTACTAACAATGGAAGAGGAAGTGTCTGTCTCAATTATTCAGGCGCCTGAAATAGCGCTGTCTGGATCGTAAGGGGGCCTTACGTCTATTCAAAACTGGCACGCATTCTACAACTGACACCGTTGTACGAATGCTCGCATGCAAGTAGTTCCATGCGACTTGTTCAGGTTCTATGCGTCAGATCTATTGTAACTAATCTATTATTACGCAATTATGTCATTTGTCATAAAAGACCAAATTACGACAAGTCAGTTTCGCTCTTTCTGGCGCTTCTGCGCCATTCGCCCTGTTACATCAATATTGTCATATTGAACTATATTATGGTATGTCTGGCCCGAGCCAATCCTGAGCATTAATAGCCAGTTAGATGATGATTGCCTGGCATCGGAATGCATCGCATCGCATCTATTGAACTGTAAGTTGTAACCTTTTCACTCTGAAGTCTTCCGCTGCCCCTGAAAGCTCGTCCGAATGCTTTAGTCTGTCTTGTGAGCATTCGGCACTTGGCACTTAATGTTTAGAGGTGCAGATCAAGACGTGCATGAGCAGTGAAGAGGGATACAACAAGTTAGGTAGTGAGGCAGGTTCGTTCACGAACTGTCTTACCTTGATCTTTCTGTAATAGGTCCCTGCTATGGCTAACATCGGCAACAATTGGCCTAGTCCGTTGGATACATTTGCAGAACTTTTCCTGCTGGGAACTCATCAGGCAACTTCCCACATTAGGTCCCTCTTCCAGCCAGGCTCTACCCTGCTGGGACTCATCAGGCAACCTCTCATATTAGATCCCTCTTCCAGCTGAGCTGGGTATCTCTATCAGGTACTCTTCCACTTAAGCTGGTCATACCTGTACAGGAAACACTTCACGCACACCCACATATGGTGTTGCCTCACAAATACGGACATCAGCCGCTAACAGCCCAACCCAGGGCCTCTCAAACTGCAGCACTCAGCTGCTTCGTCTGCCCTACACAAGGGTGCTCAGACAGCAGACCTCTGCCACACTCAGCCTCAAAAAAAAGTCAGTAGCGCCAGCATCTAGCCACACACATCCAGGTGAACAAGGCCAAGCAGCTGATCTGCCTCATGCCCGATTGAGGGAATTAGCTACGTTCCCTTAATATGACATATGACTCACAAATGCCTGCACCCTAGATGCCTTCACATGTCCCTGAAATTGTTTCCTGAAGTGTCACATCAGGACTCACTCATGGTCCTGACACAAAAAAACAAAGCAGAACTACCCAAGCTGTCAATGAAGTTGACCAGTGTAACAATGGTGCTACTGGCACTACACTAACATACTGGGTACCCAAAGGATAGACAAAGTTGCAACGCGCATATGCAACAAGGAGCAAAGATCTCACATAGACCTTTCAGATGCCGCAAGCATGCGGACATCTCCTTCACTTAATCAAACAAGTCAGGGTCCTCAAGTCAAGTCTTGACCACACAATCCATGTTCCTTAGGGTGCCTTAAAAAGTACGCCCTTCTGGCTTCCTCATACCAACATTGTGTTGTCTCTGTTGGCTAATGGAACCTGGCGTTGCTGCATCATTATTGTACACGGACCTGTCCTCTCCCAGATGCAATAATGAACCATCATCCCTTCACTTGTGCTTCATACATTTATGTCCTATAGCCGTAAGACACCTTGCTAAGTTGGCGAGGTGTTAACATGCAAAGGCAAGGTGTCGTGCTGGCAAGAGGCCTTATATAACTGCAGAGCTGAGCTGCTCTTAGTGCAAGGGGGTCCACAAAAAGAAATGCCCAAAGGTGTAGTCGAGCGCGGCCACATTGGCACGGCTGAAACTACACACGCACACGCAGCACAAAACAACTAAACGCAGTTTCGGTAACTCCGTTCTGCCGAACACCTGCCCAAAGGGCAAACCTAGATGCATCAGCGACACACCATCCGTCACCTGTATGTCCATAAAAGCCGTGAAAAGGGAGCACACCTTACCTAAGGGCTGATGAGACTGCAAGACCGTGCCAGCCCACTGGCTAATAGCCATGAGCAACTGTGTTGTCAATGGTCCAGTCCAGCGGGCCGAGTGGCACACGAGTGTTTTCTTGACCCTTTTTGGAGTCTGCTGGGCCAAAACTGTACCTTGTAGCGAAAGGCTAGGGTAGGTGGGAAGAGGTCAGTAACAAGTTCCAATAGTGGGAGGCAGAATACTAAATCTATGGAGCTGTAAGCAAAATCAAAATCAAGCCGTACGGCTACCGTACATAACGCAGAGGCTCACAAGCTTAGATACAGCTTAGATACTCACAAGCTCATGCCACATCTAAGCTGTAAACATATACATTTCCATGCAAATGCAAAGGCACCGTATTTTGACTTGGACGTGGGAATCAACCAAACGCAAAGAAATGCTGTGTGAAGACATTGCTAACAAGGGAGAGGTAAAGGACTCCCTTGTTGCCTAAGGACGAACAGGTAGTAAGAGGGAGGGGTGACTCGCATCATCATCACCATTTTCCTCGTTTGGGCAAAGACAAGCTGATTAGGGGCTCCGCAGGCAGTGCACAGAACCCGAAGGGGGAGAGAACCAGCACCATGAGGAAAATGACCGTTCAGGAGCCGTACTTCAGCTGCTGTTGTGTAGGTGGGGACTAGCCGCCAGAATGTCTTGGTCGGGACAATGTCTAGTCCCCGCGGCGCAATGAGTGTCCGGGTGGATGGAAGTCAAACCCCCACCGCGTTGCGTAATGGTTGAGATGAATGATATCTCTGTTAAGTCCAATGCACGTACAATCACTAGATGTGTCGTACATCAAAAAGCAACTCGTGCCCTATCGTCTGGCAGCCAACTGTTGCAAGTTTAAGAAGACAACACCAGCATTGCCTGAGCATGCATGCGCCATGCAAAATAGAAGAATATTTGCCTTTATAGACACTCCGTACAGCACAAGCTTTCTCATATTTATACCGTGTCCCACACCTGCTTTAAACCTGCGCCACAGTGCGCTGAACGCACGAATCAAACAAGTGCTTAAGCTCCTCCACCTCTTGCTCTGTCCTGTCACGTTACTGACTCCCTCTCCACCCTCTTCTGTCTTTGCACATCGGTTATATGGGTGGCCGCCTCCACCAGCAGGCGCCGGGCCGCTGCTGATGCAAACACCATGGCCACTCCTGACCCCGTGCTTCCCTCCTCCTCCTCGTCCTCCACGGTAGTAGCCTCCGCACTAGTTGGCGCCGCCTCTGTACCCGAGGACATGTGTAAAACCACTTCACCCGCTCTAACCCCTCGCCAGCTGCCGCTCTGAGGCCGGTCAGAAGTGTTGGCGCCTTCCATTTCGCCAGATGTGCCGATCCCGGATAAGGGTCTCTCTCCGCACGCATCAGCCGCTGCAGTAGCGGTCGCACCCTGGTTTCGGAGCCTCATGCGGTTGAGCTCCGCCCGCAGCAGCAGACACAATCTAGCCGTGATCATTGATCCACGACAACGCTTATGCCTTCCTCCAGCTGCTGCACCTGGAGAGCGACAACCTGATAAGTAATGTGGGGAGGAGGTGGAGGAAATGTGAAAAACGCAGCACCTGAAGGCCTCAGCCGTACGAATTTGCAATCTGTACGAACATGACCCGTCAAATTGTGAATCTCAGAACGGAGAAGGAAGTTAGTGGATTATAAAGTTTGTTTTACTTATTCCCGGGATCTAATTCCAATTTTTAAAAAATCTACATTCATGGGGACTCTAAGCCACCGACACCGGGCGCTGCGTATTAAATCCGCCCAGATAGGGCAGCGGGTGCTTTGAATATGGCTGTGGGTGGGTCAGATGCCGTCCTCTCCTCCCTCGCTCGCACCCATCGGGGGCTCCCTCACAAATCATCCCAAAGGGCCGTAAGCCGTCGTGGGCCTTATGGCTCCCACCGGGCCTTATGAGCTCACAGAACATTGAAATCATCAGTATCTTCATCAGTAATTGTGGGACTAGGCTTGCCCAGCCTAGTTATTAACTTTTTTGCGCCTTAAAAGTTTACCTAAACGATCGGGATCCAACACCTATATTGTTGGGGTATTCTTACCGTTTGCCTGGACATCAAAACTACTAAATGCCTGGAATGCTGCGACGATTGATTCTTCAGACGACGAAACCCTTTTAGCTATTTCTTGTCCACAAGGCGTTGTCCACTCGGCCTTCATAGACAGTCTTGCCAGTTATCTTGGGAGTTTTCAAGCGGGTTTTAGTGTTGTTGCTGTATAATTGATTATAACGGATGATGAAGACTACATGTCTAATTCGTCCGTTAGCCTACTGTCAATCAGATGTGCGGACAGCTGATCAGCATCTTACCTGAAGCTTACAATAAAATGTCAGGACGCCAAAAATAGCTCGCAATCCTCTATGTCATTTCACGAGTTGGCAATAAAATGTTACTGCAGCAGCTCATAAGCGGGCAGCCAGATTGTGCACGTATTGTCTTAAGCTACTTAACGCGACGCCAAGCTTTGCTTGCATCTGCAACATGCAAAGATGCACGAATACTGCTTTTGGATATGCTGGGGCAAATCGAGAGCCCATTCATAGAGGCAATTGTGATTGCTTGCTCACAGCCCGGAAGGCTAATCGAGGTTGACGTGCTACATGTAAGCATAGACGTATTGTGACGACAACGAAACCTCAAATCTCATACATAGGGCCCACAGTTCATTTTATGGAATACCAGATAGCATACCAGAGTCTCAACCCAGATGACTCGGCTATGCTTGCCGCATACATTTCCCGTTTGACGTCAACATTTCGCCGGCACCGGTGGCGGACCTGGACCGTGTCCTTTGGCACCCTCCGCAGGGCCCGGACCCCAGCCGCGCCGTCATGTGGAATTCATGGACCTCGGATCAGCCGCGAGCACCCCGCAAGCGCAAGTGCCTGCGCCCCCGTAAACCGGCCGCACACCCTTGGATGACGGGCATTACTGTCGGTCCACCAGCCTGGGAACCTTTTAGGTTGGCGGCAGCGGCTGTAGCAGTTACCGATTATGCTGCCACAGTAGCAGGAATAGGAAGATCTGAAAAAATGTCGGAACCAGGCGACTCTAGGGGGCATAGTGGCGCTGCTGCAGCCCGAGTGATTGCAGGCACAGCCCAAGCACTTCATCGCCGCCGCGTGGGTCAAACACTATACGTTTGCTGCTACAGCGTTCCGGGCCTGGCAGCTTTTGATGCCACCACGCTACTGCCGCTGGGCATCTTTATCACCTTCAACGCACAACATACGGATCTGGCAGAGCCCGAAGGAGTGTGTGCGTCGCACGACCATCTTTACGTTGTAAGCTGCCAAGATTGCACAGTGGCGCGTATTGGGCTCCAGCCCAATACATCAGTAGCCGCCTCCCCCAGCCGGCGGCACCAGTGGTACGGCGGCCAAGTTTCTTACGGCTGTGGCATCGTGCTGGCGAAAATCGTAGCGGGCGTCGGCTGGATCAGCTGGGGCTTGACGCTGGCACCGGACGGCAGCGCACTCTACTGTGCAGTAGACCGTCCGTACGAGGTACGGAAGCGGATTTATACGCACGTGCCTCCACCGCAGACCTCCGGCAACGTGATGTGCGTGCCCCTGGAGTGTCTGGGCGTCGGCTTGGGCCAGAGCGGAGCCGCGGCGGCCACTAAGATGCATGCCGACGGTCAGCTGCAAGACGTTGGTGCCGCTGCACAAGGTCAACAGCAGCAATACCACACAGCAGATGCTCAATTGGCGCTGAACGGTTCATCGGGCCCTGTAGGTGTCACACCCTACGTCTTCGTACCCGGCCCAGCGGTGCTGCGGCGGCCATCGGGGCTGCGCTTCTCACCAGACGGCAGCAGCCTTTGGGTGACATCGTACGACGGGGGTGTCATTGAGCTGGCGGGCCCGATGTACGGGGCGCTGGCTGGCACCGTACTGCGGTTGGTGCCGTTGCCGCTGCCCCCTATGTCGTTATCTCCGCTGCCCGTGAAGGCTCCGAACCAACAACAGACCGAAGCTGCCATGGATAGCTTAGGGCCATCCACGTCATCGCCACCGCTTCATTCTGCTAGCCCGGGCAGTTCCGCGTCAAGGTCCGCAAAGGGCAACCGGGGCAGTGTTCGCCGCAGGTACACCTCCGCTACTGGCGACTTGGACGGCTCAATCAGCACTGGTGGCTGCGTTGCTGCGGTGGGAGCCTCAGGCCCAGGGGCTGGGCGGGTCATGCTGGCATGGGACCTTTGCTGGGTGCCACAGCTTCCCCCTGTCCAGCGACATTCCTTATCCTGTCGCGCTGACCGCAGCGATTTGCAGGCGGCAGGCGGCAGTTATGCGGTACCACACCCAGCTGCCGGCAGCTTGGGTGCGGATACGTCACCGCGGCAGCCGCTGCTGTGTATGACACTCCACGAGGATCCCTCTCAGCATGATAGGAACCCGTCGGGGTGGGAGTGCCGGGTGGGGGTGCTGGTGGAGGGGTTCGGGCGGTCGGAAGCAGCTAAAGAGGATGAGGAACTGGGGAGTCAGCAGTTGAGTTGTTCCGAGTCTTTGGGGCGGGAGGTTGGGTGCGAGGTAGCTGTGCGGGTACGATGGCGGGTGACGCGCGAGCATTTGCATCCCAGCATGGCCTGTGTGGTGTGAAGTAGGATTGCCTTGGAATGTGCAGGCGGCGCAGGCGGAGAGTAGCATTGGTGCAGGAGGCACAGGAAGGGAAGAGCATAAGCACCCTGCTAAAAGGCTGGGTGTTGACTTGGGGTTGGGGACTTGCCGTCCCGCTATACAACGCTCATCGATGCCAGGATATGGCCCCTATGCACACACTTAACATGGTGTGGTGTATTGGAGGTGCTTTTGGTCCACCCTGGCACGTCGGGTGGTTGTTAATGTCCTCCGTGTGCTTGAAAATCAAGTACTGACAGTCGCAGCTCCGGTGTACCAGTGAGCCTTGTAGCACCAGCTGATTGGTCTGGAAGTAGGGTGCGGTTTGATGTATTGTGCCGAATGCTAAGGGCTTGGAGTAGTCGTCTGCGGTTCATGGGCGGATGGCCCACAACTGCTGTCAGAACTTTCCGCTTGACGCACAATAATGACGAGGGCCGCAGGACCCCACGCCTTTGAAGCGCGAAGGAATACGGCTTGCACATGTGCACATGCGACAGCGGTGCTGAGAAGAAGCGGTGGGTATTGCGCGCTGGAAACGTCTGGAAACTGGCGCAGAGAACGTTAATGGACGCTCTAGAGGTCGCAGTTAATGGCCTTTCATTGAAGGATAGCAGTAGCAGTTGGTGTTTGCATGTGCGCGTGCGGTGGGGTTTTCGTCGCGACGCACCGAGATGGTGCAACATTGTGCAACTTGTTCATGTACCAATGAGCTTGGGCTGCCGTGGTGGATTACGACGTACCACATGTTAGCGGGCCCAGGGGGAGTATATCTTCCTGTTCGCTGATGAGTCATGCGGAGCGGCAGCAAGAACTGCGGATATGTTGCCAGGTGTTTGGGATAAACCGTGTTTTGTTATTTGCCTCGTCCCCGTCCTGAATGCTGTAAGGACTCACGGTTCCATGCTGTCATAGCCGCGGCAGTGCTACCCATCTCCCATCTCCCCCAGGCGAGAGTGAGCGGGAGAGGGCGACAGCTGACAGGTGACCTAGCTAAATCAAAACATGACTACACCAGTGATGTGGCCCGATGGGCTCTTCGCCCCTGATGTTGTCCGATCCAGGGTACTGCAGCGGACTCTGGGACAAGCCAGCCGGTATCGCCCTAGGATCCAGCGCCCCAACAGTGTTGCTCTGGTCGTGCCTGTGTGGCAGCGCACAGCTTATTCACCTGGGGCTTTTGCACCTGACGTGTTAGCGGCGAATCACCAATCAAAATACGCAGCCGTCTCTTGACAATCCTTTCCCTCACCCTTCTGACCCTTGTCCTCCAAGAAGGTGCATTTAGCCAAAGATATGGATTCCCCTTCTTGACCAACCCTCCGCGCCTCCACACCAGGGGACAGCGCTGCTCCGTCACCGCCTCCCTCCGCCCATTTCAACGTGCATCCGCTGCTACCTCAGATGCCGCTAGAGATCGGACTGAAGCCAGGCATCGATTGCATCTACGACGCCTACGCCTACTCCTGCCCCGCTCTCCCTGTCACCTCCCCCTCTTCCGTTAGCACCTCTGATCCCAATATGACCACTGCCTTAAGGGGCTTTCCGTACTTTCTTCGTACAGTTGCAGCGCGGTCGTCCCCAATAGCTGACGCCAGGCTGTTGAACGCCAGGCTGTTGCCGACGGGTGAGGGTCCGAAGACTGGTACCTGCGCCACCTGCCCCACCACCGACATGCCCTCCAGCACCCGACCGAACACAATGTTTTGGCCGTTGAGTCGGGGAACAGGGCCGGGGCCTGGAAGGCCACACGGGCAGCCGGGGCCAGCGAAACATCAAGAAAGCATGCATCTGGGGAAACCCACTAAGGCCTCCAGGGCACGGGACGGGACGCGGATGCTAACCCCCTGCAGCACTATCCTTCCCTTACCCGGTCTATGCGCCTGCCTTAGGCTCACCTGTCGGTATGACCCTACCAGACCCTACTGCCCCTTTTCCCTCCCTCTCCCCCTCACCTGTTGTAATGAGGAACTCGACGGGCCGGTACTCGGGCCTCTGCCGCAGTGAGGGCTCCTCGTCGTTCTCACCGAGAGCTAGGGACACGGTGCCGGGCCGGTAGTGAGGCAACCGGAAGGCAGAAGCTTCCGACACCTCCGGGTTGGGCTGCGCGGGAAAACGAGGTTTCGGAGCGTAGGAGCGAATTGACGTCGGGGTGATGCCGTATAGCGTGGATCGGGTCGGGTCAGAGTGATCATGTTTTTGTAGTGCCCGCGAATTCACCGGGCGAACACACAATTAGTACGTCTGTTGACGTTTTACCTCCACCAAATTGCGTTCCCCATTCATACAATGAGCCAAGCCGGGTCAAACGAGGTCACGGCTGCTACGAATACGGCCTAATCCCCCTCTCTCCCCTTCCTCCGGTGCACTTCTTACGACGCGCAGTACCGCCAAGGAGGCCCACCTGGACTGTGGCCGGCACCTCCACCGCCCCCAGCCGCTTGGACCCCTGCTTGCCCGCCTGGATGTACTCCCCCGCCAGCACCCGACTGAAGGTGGTACCGACCAAGTTGCCACTCTCGATCAGCGCGAGGAAATTGGACACGGTACGTGGGACGGCATTGCCATACAAGCCTGCGGAAGATTGAAGCACATTTGGGGCGCCAACATTTGAGCACTTCGGCCACTGCTGAAATGCCTCCCAGCGTGTGCCCGACCCCTAATGTGGAATACGCGCGCCTCAGTTCCCATCTTTTCCTCAACTCTCCTCCGCTTTTGCGCGCCCCCTGGCGTCCACGGCAACAAGTGGGTATGCTCTGTCCAGATCCACCCGTGTTGCGGCGGGTTTGTAAATTTCCGTCAGTCAGGTAGGCGGCTCCGAAACCATATCTGGTCGGAATCCTAATGCACTGTGGTTCGGCGCAGGGCTATGCCAGGTGTAGAAGTTTGCGAGGCTGAGTTGAGCCGGGTTGTGGAGGGAGGGAGATGCCAGGTTAAATTCAACCTGATACACAGCCACGAGGGCCGCCAATGGTAATCCCATACATACCACTCACCTGACCGTTGTGCTCTTGCGCATACCCCTCCCCTCCTTGGCATCACCGGCCCCCTCGCCCCCTTCAATTACATGTAGAGGTCCTTTCCGAAACAGTTCTGCACTCCTGTCTTTACACAGTCGTGTGATGACCTTCCCGCTATTTGTCGCCCCCTGGCGGAGTGCCGCGCCTCTTCAACTACGATACTTGCTTGACACGAGCAGCTATCTGTGCCGACCGGATGACACACACCATGCCTGTCGTGCCCCTGCCCTTGTCCCTGTCCCTTCATCCCGGGACTTCGTACCGATAATCACTCTCCCAATGGGCGCCGCCTCCGGAATTATGGACTTATCGCCGATGGTCCTCTCCTCCGCCCGCTTGAGGGCTGTTGCGGCGATGCCGATAGTGAGTGCGACCTGCGGCGAACGGTAAGGGAGGCAGACAGGGCATCAGCGCATCCTAAGGCTTACAGATATCCTCTCGGGCGGTGGGCCCTATCCGCCCGAGATTCGGTCGGCTATTGGGGTGGTCTGATAGGAGTTGGGGAGAAAGCGAAATCGAATCTCTTCCCCGCTTAGTCCCCAGATCCCCGAACCAGTAGCCCTAAGGCAGCGAGACCATTTCAGGTACGGGTATATTCAGTCAGCCGTAAGGTCAACGGTCCCTTCATCCCGAGTTATGATCCTGGGGTTCGGTTTGAGCCTGGGACGGGATATGTCACGAGGTAAATGCGGACTGCGTGTTCTTCCTCCCGTCCCGTTGCTGTACCGCCCGAGACGGCTCCTTCCGCCTGGTGGACTGCAGGCCCGCGTGCTGCTGGTGCAGCCAAGGATGGTGCTACGGGGTCACCTGAAGCTCCCGTTTTCTATGCTTGATCCGAAAGGATTGAAAACCTTTGCCTTTGCCATCACCCCCACAGATGCCGGCCCTGACCCTGGCCGGTGGCCCCACCCTGTGTGTGATGGTGGTGTCCAGCCCCCCCTGGCCACTGGTGGAGGGCTGCAAGTCGATAGCCGCGAGGGTGTCCGCGGCCGCGCCTGCGGGTCGCGCGACCGCCAGCATGGGGCCCAGGAGAGCTGCACTCAGAACCGCTGCCGGCAGCGACACAAGAGCTTTCCGGCGTGTTGCAGGCGGAGGGCGGGGACCAGGTGGGTCCTCGGTCTGTATGCGAGTATGCGTGTCCTCGAAGCTGGTGCTAATACAGCTGGTGGGCTCGACGCCAACTCCGGAAGCGTGTGCCGGAACAGGACGTGGGCCAGTCCCATTTCCCTTTGGTGACGCGCGTACCGGGGTTATTTTTTTGCATGCACAATTATGTGTCTTTAAGCTTAAGGGTTCCGTCTTGAAAACCAACATTATGCGTTTCCCACAGGAAATGGACGTACTTTTTACTAAGTTATAATTAGTGGAATTCGGATAATACAGAATAGTACTACTTGATAAGTAGTGTTGGAAACTGTTCACGATGGTGAGCCCGCCTTTGCGTGCTCTGCGTGCTCCAGGCGCATGGCACCGAGACCACATCTCTCGCCGTACGTTGGATCAGTCTCTTAGTATCGGAGAGGTAAGGCTGAATCCAGTCCAGGACGTGTGTCTAAGACTCCTTCCGTGAAAATGGCCCTCGCCCTCGCCAACCGCCCTGCCCTGCGTGCCTCAGCCGTGGCTCGCCGCCCGGCGCGTCGCACCGTTGTGACGAAGGCAAGCGATTTGTTCAGACTTGTACTCTCTAGTAATAATCTACATATACTTGATTTATAATTGCGTTCCTTGCGTCGCTCTAGAGTTGACGGGGCCCAAGTAGTGATAATGCAAGCCCGTTATAGCTTATCAGTCCGCAGCATAAATGCATAGACCAACCAGGATCTCACTTTAAATACTTTTGCTCTGCACCTCATTTAACTGTAAATTGACCGCGCCTGGGTTTCCACCCCCTTGTCATTCTCAGGCGGCCCTTGACCCGGCCCTGGTGATCAGCGGCAGCACTGCTGCTTTCCTGGCTGTTGGGCGCTTCGTCTTCCTGCCCTACCAGGTGCGGGCAAGACGATACTTCCTCGCACTTATGTGAAAAACGTTAAACTCCGCTGTTAAACTCTGGTGTCCTCGTCGACTTCGCGCTGCGATGTGGATATCCTAGAGGTGTTGTTATCGCTAAATCCGACATTCTATGTCCCTTCAGCGCCGTGAGGCCAACTTCGACGCGTCTGTTGGCCCCAAGACGACCGGCAGCACTTACTTTGATGACCTGCAGAAGACCAGCACTGTCTTCGGCACAAACGACCCGGCTGGGTAAGTGCTGATCCATGCTTTGGTGTTTTTCTTGGCCTGCACTACCATGTGACTATCTCTCCAGACTCGTAAGGCCCGTAAGAACATATCAGCGATCTCCCTGCAACACCGTTTGACGTCTTGAAGGCTGGATACGAAGATAGAGCCTAGACGTCTTCAATAACGTCCCTTCCCTTACCTTATCGTGCAGCTTCAACATCATTGATGTCTTCGGCTGGGGTGCTCTGGGCCACGCGGTTGGCTTCGCGGTGCTGGCCATCAACTCGCTGCAGGCGTAAGCAGTGCGCACAAATGGATGGCGCGTGTCTGGGCCCGTAACACGAAAGTGTTTTTTCAGCGTGTTGGCGCTCACCAACGGCCCTTTAGACCGGAGGTGCTTGAACCTGTGTGGAAGACGGACGGCAGGCAGGACTGCAACGTTACTTCCGTGGCTCATTGCTGGGATGCGATTGCTCACGCCTCATTGGTGGCGGTGCGTAGCTGCGCAGATGGTTGTTCCATTGGCGGAGGTGTCGGGGGCTTGTAATCCATTTCTGCCATGCCTATACCCTTTCCGTTATCAACGCCGCTATCTAATAAATGGTGTGCCGACTTCCATCAGCTTTATTTATCGATGTCTCTAGCCGCACCGCACGCTATGTATATACATGTATCTCGTGCTGTGCCTATTTTAGGCTGGCAGCAGCACAGGATGCGGCATGCGGTGCAGCTAGACCCCTACTTGGGCTAACAGTCTGAAAGGAGAAGAGTCTGGCCGTGTGCGTTGTGCTTCTCTCCGTGTGGCGTATGACCATGTGGGAGGAGAGAAATCTAAGATTTGAGAACAAGCTGGAAAAGCTAGCTGATATGGCTAGATATATTGATGTACAGTATACGTGTTGTCATGGCACAGATAATCAAAGCTGGGATGGAGGAAGACACCCAGTCCTAAAATGCCCAGTAATGTATGTGTGCATCTCACAAATCCTGTCTTAACGGCAAGAAATAATTAAATAACACCAAGTGCTTGTGATATATTTCCAGAATATGGATGTCAGGTGCGCTCTCTAGTACAAACCCTTTGCCATTCGTCCGAACTGGAGGGCGAAGCAAACTGTCTCTCCCCACTGCAAAAAACATGAATTATGATGACATAAAAACCCTCTTCACAATGTCGAGTCATCATCTAGATCCTCTTGTTGACAAATCGTCCAGGGACTTGTCTGTACATAAAATTGAATCTTCATACCCCGTGACGTGCCGACACAACCGCATACAAAATCTGCCGTCATCACGGTACGAAGGAAAAAACCCTGTCAGGATGACTCCAACCAGGCCAATCACATCGCCAGGGGGAACATATCGTACCGCATCAAGACAACGAAGCACCATGCGTGCACGTTTAAACATGCTGTGCGCGAGCTGCAAGCCCCATTGGATGCCGTCACAGCCAAAACATACAATACATTCCCGCCCCTTCGTCAGAACCTGTCCGTTGAGTAGCCCTGTTACGCACCAAGCAACACCACGGCTTGTATAGACCCCGCGTCGAGCTGTCCTCGGAGACAACCCCCGGGTTATTCATCAGTGCCTCACCCTTTCTTCGCCATTCAGCAAACTGCCTTCCATCCATTACCCATTACCTACCGACGCCCAGGCCCTGATTCCGTCCACCACTCATCTTTCATCTTTTCGTTTCACTGCCTGAGGCGCTCTTGCTGCTGCTGGTACGGGTGCTAGATCTACTGCTGCAGCAGCGCCTCCGCGGCCCTCCTCCCGGACTTGATGGCTCCATCCAGTGTGGCGCTGTCTCTGTGGTCGCCGCACACAAATACGCCGCCGCCCAGGGCCACTGGCCGGCTGAAGTTGGTGGGCGGGGCCTGGAAGGGGAAGAGTTGGGGGAACGTGTGGAGGTTATGGCATCCGGTAACAAGGGCTATATGACATGACGGGCAGTTAGCAAAGTAGGCATCCATACCAGCGGTGGTCCAAAGTCTAAGCGGTGGCGCAACACATCCAAAGCTGCCAATAATTCTTTTCAAGAAGGTAGCAAGTACTCATTCACACCTGCGGCCGGCCGGGATCGAACCTGAATTCCCAAGGCCGGGTCTACTCTGGGCGCACCCCTGAGGAGTGAGGTTCCACACCTGATTGGGTTGCGCGAAGGGGATGCGATACGTTCTTAGGTGGGTCCAGGAAGCCACCTGCCCCGACCCAAACCAGGTGGACAGCTGCTTCCGAACCTCCCCTTCCAGGACCTCGTCGCTCAGCTCGGGAAATATGCCAACCGTAGATGCGGACACAAGGGCCTAATGGTTGGGAGAGGGAAGAAGGGAGACATGAAGCGCAGTAGTTACATTCACTGTAGAGGATGAGTTCGTGTGAGGATATGGGGATACGATACGCCAAGTTGCAATTCGTCCTCGGTGGGAATGTACGGCAGCTGATATGTTTACGGCAGGCAAACAATATAACCCCACCTGGCCTGGGGGCGCATACGAGGGCGCTACGGTTGAGGGAAAGCAGCAATTGTTGACGATGCCACCGTCCTCGCCATTGAGATAGAGAATGTTCTCCGGTGAGGGGGGTTTCGGAGCCCGGAAGTATAGGCAGCAGGTGCCCACACCGGGATCAGGTTTGCTAGGAGAGGACTGCGAGGGGAGATTTGCCTTGAGCCACTTAAGGGAATACAATGGCGTAGCCGAGATATAAGCATACGATAAATTCACTGCTGTGGTCTGGGCGCAGTGATTCCACAGCACGAAGGCATGGACCAAGACTGTGGACTTCCAATCGCACACACCTGACATTCCCCGTGAAGGCATGATCGGTAAATGTCGTTTTCCTCATCTCCTCACGCGCCTTGCCGTGTGCATGCAATGCGAACCATGCTTCACCCACGTCCACAGCATACCCACCGCACCGCACCGCGTCGCGCCGCACCTGGAGTGCATTCCCCAGAATGCGACTGGCTTCAGGTCCCTCTACCGCCACCACCACCCCTCGCCGCGCGGTCAGCTTTTTGCCATCCGCCAAAATGACCTCCTTGCCACGTACGGCATCCACCTTGGTATCTGTGTCCAGCGAATCAACGGAAGGGGCAGAAGCCCAAGAGAATGTTAAACAGAACAGGCAAGGAGGCACAGGTACCGCGTGTCCACACCACCTCAGGCTGCCACGTATGGCGCCAGCCCGCCCAATCCCCCATCCAGTCCCTAACCATTAGACTTCTCCCTTCATTACGATTCCTCCCTTGCAACCTTGCAGTTATCAACTTTCCATCAAACGCCCTCTCAGGCCCGTTTCGTACCCGCTCCGGAACCTCAACTTTCCCATACGCCCCTCCTGATGCTCAAGTTGGATGTCAGCCACGAAGCTCGCCCCAACATCGAAGGCATAGCAACCTAGCCCTATTTCGGCAACAGGCATCCAGTCCTTTGTCGGCCTTACTCAGGGTGATAGCCCCCTGGGGCAGCTTAGTCGCCAGTTGGTCCGCCACCGCCCCGATGCCCTTCTCGGGGAGGCAGTTGGACCCGGTCGCCAACATCCGCATCACGAACTCGAACAAACGGGAGGAGGTGCGCAGCTGTCGGTCGAAGAAGATGCCGCCCAGGAAGGGCCGGAAGAAGCTGCGGATGATTGAGTCAGTGAAACCCTCAGCCTGCAGGGACGACATGAACATACGGAAACACCAGGCAGGCAGGCAGGCAGGGAAGGAGGGAAGGAGGGAGCAGGGTAAGACTATTGCGATTGGGCGCTGTTTGGCAGGCGTGCAATTACATGAAGAGGATCATCGGAGCCGTTTTGATCCACCGCGGCTCATACTGTCTGCCTAAAGAACCACTGCACTGCACCAGGGTTACGACGGCGGGGGCCCCAGGGCAACAAGTCCTCAGGTGCAAGCCAGCTATTGCCCGCTCCCTCCCGTTGCGATCCCTGCCTGGGACGCCCCCGCTAAACCTCAGCCTCACCTTCAGTCGTTCCGAAATGGTGGTTTCGGGGCGCGCCAACAACTCATCCACACTACCCAGCAAACTCTTGAGCCTGGAGTTGTGGAGTGTGCAGCGAATGAGGTGTGCTGAGGTAAAAAGGGGAAGAGGTAAGCGGCAGCGAGCTGAGCCAGCCGAGGGATCGGTTCACAGCGTAGAAAAAATGGAGCACAAGTAAAGCAGGCCGCGAGTGAGGATGCAAGGTGATTGTCCGGAACGGCATTATGCGCAGTGGACATGGGGTAGGGGATCAAAGTGAAGTTCGCGAGAATTGACCACTTGCCCCTGAAGTTGTCCCCTAAAGCGCTACCACGGACGGACGACACATACACACACATACACACAAACACATACAAAAAAAACACTCTGGCGATTCAGGTCCGCGTCTCCATCCCCCGATACCCCAACAAACTCAACTTCCCACCAGCCTGTCCTCATCCGCCTACCTCCCCATCCAGCCGCACCAGCCCACCTGAATACTCCCACCATCACTTTGTCCAGAGGTGTACCCACAGAGTTGGAGAGCGAGGCGAGACCGTCCGCAAAGTGCCTGAGGGGATCAGCCACCCGATGAAAGGAACCCCCTTGCCACACCAGGGCCCCGGCGTAAAAGGGCTGCAGCTGCAGGGCCGCGTAGTCCAGTTCGGCCTGAGCCTCGGGGTAGCCTTCGGGGGGAGGGGGCATCGGGGGAGGGTGGTTACAAGGTTGGAAGAAGGACGCAAAGAGGTATTGGGATGACAGGAGCTGCTAAAGCACACACATACGCACACGCACACGCACACACACACACAAACATACTGAAAACTTACTCTCCCTCCTTGAAGTTAAATGCGATCATCTTTCCTATGCCGAGAAGCGACGATCTCCTGCATCTCAAGAAACTAAATTACATCACGCTCCAACTTCATCTCTCCGGTGCTCTCCGCCTAGACTCGATAGGCAAAAGTTAATCTATCTCTATGGACCGAAATGGCACAGCCGATTTTAATCACAGATCCTTCTATTACATTACTGGAATAGATAAGAGTTGGGGGAAAGGACAAGATAGCCCTGGCACTGCAGGTGCAGATACCATAGCTCCAGAACAGGGTGATCTGGTCGACCGGCTAGCACCGGACATTACTCGACATTCAAGGATGCAGCCCTTGTCGTGAGATGCTTGCTGCAATATCCTCTAGCCTCCAAGTCCACCAATCCAGGGGTGATTGTGCTGATGGGGATCACACACACAAGTACCGGCGTGAAGCAGCTACGCCGGACGTGTGTGTCGCACGGAGCGCCAACCGGGTTCTGAGCCGGAGCTGCTGCAGCGGGAGCCCTACCAATCAAACATCTCTCAGCCCCTTCTCATCGCCGCAAAACGTCCTTTCCGCTGCACTGCACGGCAGTCGAAAAACTGCACCGACCCTGGCGCTTTTCCCCTCAGTGCTTTTCCCTAAAAATGTGGAGACGCAGCTGACATGCACCTTCGACTACAGCGCACAAAGAGTCCCATCATGGCCATTCTCACCACCACCGTCCCTATTGCCAGCTCCTGAAACCCTCTCCCCGAGAGGCCAACGGACTACCTGTAAGGAAGATCTGAAAGCCCCGGTCCAGCAGGAAACCATCCACCGTGTCCGTCCGCACGCGGCCGCCAACCCCATCGCTGGCCTCCAGCACTGCTGGCCTTACACCCCGCTGAGATAGAGTCGCAGCGCAGCTGAGCCCCGCCACTCCCGCGCCCACCACGATGACATCAGGTTCATTGTCCGCGGGCAGCGCACCAACACGGTTTTGGGGCCGCCGCGCACCAGCAGCAGCGGGCGCGGAGCGGCAGGGCGCAAAGGGTCGCAGTGGGCGCGCGGCAGCTCCCCACCGGGTGGACTGCGGGTCGTGAAGTAAGGACCTGGAAGAGAGTTGCGTCTTTCTTGTTGAAATCATTCTCCTGCGAGGTGAAAGAGGTGCAAGAACGGATCCCGTGGTCAATAGACTATGGCATTCAAGCCGGTGGACGAGCGACGATATAGCCCGGTCCGCTTTCTCCACGAAAAATGCTTACACCATTCAACATAAATTGCTTACTGTTAGTAGTTTCGGTTGATACTATGGATGGATCTCTGCGCTCCGGGCTTTCGGGCCTGACGCAAGTGCTATGCTTGCACAAAGTCAAAACAGTAGCGATTGATGACGTACCTAGTTGCTAAAAAATATTTACGCCTTCCATATGCACCTGGTAAGTCAGATGGTTTAGCCCTTGGGTAAGGCCCTTGCACCCTTGGGACGGTTGCGAAGCTGTGATTGTCCACGGATTCGGCATTTTACTCTCTCTCACGTCCGTGTTCAATACACAAAATATGATCTTGATGCCCCTTACTCATATCACCCCACCACAATGGAGACACTAATATCCTCCGCGGTGTTGCGACTTTGGGTGTTATGCGCATGCTGCGCGATTACCGCATACTGTCAATCTTATACAACCTATCTAGAAGAAGCTAAAGGGGCTGATCTGGTTGCAAGTCTGCTAAGATGGCGACGGGAGCTGCACAAGATGCCAGAATTGGGTTTCTTGGAGACCAGCACGTCTGAATACATCCGCACGCAGCTGGACCAAATGGGCATCCCGTACGAGTATCCTGTGGGCAAGACAGGGATTCGCGCCGGGCCCCTTGGTGCGTCAGGAACTCAAAAGTATTTCCGGCGCACGGCATGGGTAAAGGGATGTGATCAAACGTAGCACATCGCTAAAGACACAAGGTGAAACTTGTATATTGGTGTATGCGGCTTACGAATTTCCTGAATCATGCTTGGGGTGATGAAACGTAGCACATTACTAAAAACACAAGGTGAAACTTGTATATTTGGTATATGCGGCTTACGAATTTCCTGAATCATGCTTGGGGTGATGAAACGTAGCACATCGCTAAAAACCCAAGGTGAAACTTCTATATTTGGTATATGCGGCTTATGAATTTCCTGAATCATGCTTGGCATGCTTCTAATGTCTGGTACGCTTTGGGGTTGGGGGTCGGGGAATTGACGGCGCACATACGCCCCTCCATTCCAAGCATAGTTATAAAAATATAAGTAGCACCCGAGATTGTGGGACGTCTGGATCTAATGGGTAAAAGGTTGCAACTTTAAATGTGGAGGTGTCCTTACATCACAGACTTTGTAAAGATTAACGGAGAACTGGGCATGTTGCAATTAGCGCTGGACGGGAACGTTACATGGATTTTAAGTATGCTTGAAAATCTAAACCTTCCTACTTCCGTAATGCTCCTGAACCAATGCTGCGAAGCCTTCCCACTTGGATGGCGCAAAACACCTCCTCCCCTTCACCCTCGGCCCCCGAATCCCCTCAGGCAAGACCGATGAGGGCGTCCCCACCATTGCGTTGCGAGCCGACATGGATGGTCTTCCAATTACGGAAGAGGTAGATGTGCCGTACAAAAGTATGACACCTGGTCGTATGCACGCGTGCGGGCACGACGCACATATGGCGATGCTGCTGGGCGCCGCCAGGTGTGTATGTGTGTGTAGTAGGAAGAGGAAATGAAATACAGTAAGCAAGTCAGATGCAAAAGGCAAAACGGAAAGGTTAGGATGCACGTGGGCCTTACAGGTTTGCACCGAACTGCCATCATAGGGTTCCATTTCATCATTTCCTATGGTATAAGAGGTTGTGTTGTCTGATCAGGACCCCTACCCGGCCCCACCAGTTCTCAGTCTCAGTCTCAGTCTCAGTCTGGGTCTCTGTCTCCATACCCGCCTCCGTCCTCACACGCAGGCTGCTCAAGTCCAACGAGGCCTCGCTGCCCGGTGGGGTCGTGTTGCTGTTCCAGCCGGCTGAGGAGGGTTTGGGCGGCGCCAGGATGATGATCGAAGAGGGGGCCCTCCGCGGCGTGGGGGCTATACACGGACTGCACGTGTGGCCCGCTCTGCCGGCGGGTGCGTGGCGGGAGTGGGGTGGCGACATGCAGGGACTGCGGAGGAAGGGAGAGGAACCGACGTGACATGGCAGTGATGTTGAGAGAAACGCAAAGGGCTAACCAGGACTTATGGGCGGGAATTATGGCTGGAGGCGGGTTGGACAGTGGGCGGTAGTTAAACCACATCGTGCGGGGAGGGAGGTGTGATATAGGTGCCGGCTAAGGGAGCTGCGGCGTTCCAAGGTGAGGCTTGGGGTGGATATCCTGCTGACGGGCGGTTTCCGGCAGCAGAGGGGACAGGGGAAGGAGAGGAGGGGATGCTGCAGTACGAGTTACCCGTCTTATGGAGAACAGAGTAACGAAACAGCGGTTTCTTTACTTAATTGATTCGAATTGGGTGTTACAACGGTACAGGGCAACCAAAGCTATTGGCACCTGGGATGCCTCGTACGCCGCCTACGCGCTACCCCTGGTCGCTGGCGCCTCTATCTGCTGATTTCAACCCCGTGTGCTCCCTCCCTCTTCCCGGGCGTCATCCAGGTGTCATCGGCACCCGGCCCGGGGTGCTGTTGGCTGCTTCGGACCGCTTCAGCTTCGTGGTGCGGGGTGTGGGCGGCCACGGCGCAATGCCGCACACCACCCGTGACCCGGTTGTGGCTGCGGCCGCTGTGGTGATGGCCCTGCAGGTGCTGGTGGCGAGAGAGACGTCGCCGATGGACTCGGCGGTGGTCACCGTGTCCACGTGGGTTGGGGGGGAGGGTATGTGGTATGTGTTCAGAGCTGAGCCGTCGGGGGAGTCAGGAAGTCAAAATGAAGTGATGACAGCAATATGGAGGGCTGAACTCCCAGCCAAGGTTTGTGAGTGGGAGAGAGGGAGGGAGGGAGAGAGGGAGGGATACATGGAGCTACACACACAGACACAGAAGAGCAAAGGCACCCGGTCTAGGAGGAGCAAATAGCTGGCAGGTGTGCAATGGGGTTTCGCGCATCGGGACTGCCAGCTGCAGTGACGGCCGCAGGTGCGGCGTGTATCTGTATATATTATCTACATATCTCTATGTATATATATGTGTGTGTGCATATGTGTGTGTATATACTTGTGTGTGTATTCGCCTTCCTATTAGCCCACACGCTTTCCCGTTCCCTCATCCCTGAGATACACCCGGACACACACGTATCTTCCCTACCGCAGCTTCAACACGGGTCCTGGCGCCACAAACGTCATCCCCGAGTCCGTGAAGCTTTCCGGCACTGTGCGGGCGCTGGCGAACGACACATTCCATCGCCTTCGCATCCGCGTGGGGCAAGTGGCGACGGGGATAGCAGCGGGGTACGGCTGCGTCGTGGACAACGTCACATGGAGCGAGGTACCCTACCCACCCACGCGGGTGAGATGCCGTACCAGTAGAGGGACATTTGACAAGCGAAACCTAGCACATGGAAGGGAGGTTTAGGGGGCAGTGTGTGAACGACAAGAGAGAGGGTTAGTTGCACAGAACTTTGGGAAGCGGCTTGCCTCAGCGGCTCACATGCACCGGGGTGCATGAGCTATCATGGCGGACAGTGAAAAAGGGGCTTGCCGACAACTAAATGGTAGCCTGGAGGTGTTGGGGGGGGGGACTCGGCCGCTCTCCGGCACCTATTGATGTTGTGGCTATTGATGTTGTGGCTGTAGCAGCAACCTACCCTCACGTTTCCCCACCCTCCGTCTCCCGATCCCCCGATCTCTTAGCTCTTTACCAGCTTTTACCCGGCGCCCTGCTGAAGAGTAAGAAGTCCTTGACGCTCGTCCCTGGCAGAATGACGAGCGCCTGTCGGCCCTGGTGCGAGAGGTGGCGACCAATCTCCTGGAGTCCCCACCGGAGAGCGGCGATACCGACAAATCACTGACCCGTGGGTCCGCCAAAGTCCAGGAGGTGGGGACCGCCATGACGGCTGAGGACTTCTCCTTTTATGGCGATGTTGTCCCCCAGGTAGGACGACCTTAGGGTTTCACTCAGTTCATGGGGGGAGAGGTCTCGTGGGACGCGGGGTCGGGGACGTTATCGGTGCGGGACCCAGTGGGAGACGGTGATACTGCTCCCCCGTCAGGTTTAGGCACCTGTTGTACGAGGCTAACGTCATCATCATGACGTAACCCTAACCGCGTCTCCTTACACATGCCCGTCCCCGTTCTGCCTTTGATTCCGAACACACCTTTGTGTTTTGTGGGCCCCCCTCCTGATCCGAATTCTCCACTGGTATAAAAGACAGCTCCAGCCTTCAGCTGCAGTTTTCTTAATTTCGCCTAACCTCGCCTCTTCCCCCTTCCGGACCCTGTCCCGCGGCCCCAGACCGCGTTTACCGTCCTCGGTATCGGTGACTCGGCCAAAGGAACCAATGTGGGGCTACACAACCCCCGCTTCCAAATGAATGACGAGCAGCTGCCGCTTGGGGCTGCCCTCCATGCAGCGCTGGCCACAGCGTGGCTTGAACAGCAGGCACAACGGCAACAGGAGCAGGAGTCAGGTGGTACTGCTGCGACAACTGCTGACGTTCATGAGGAAACTGACGATGACCTCAACGACGCGAGTCAGCCCGATGCCGACTCAGATGGGGTCGCGATGTCGGTGGCCACTGCGGCAGATTCGGGGGAGGATCCTAGGATAGAGTCCCTGCGCAAATATGCCCGAGAGAAGGGCGTCAAACGCATGCCCCCCTGGCTGCGCAAGGTGCTGGCTCGGGAATCCGAGTTCGCCCATGCAGTGGCTCAGGCGGACTTTGAGGACGGGCTGAGGGAGCGGCTGGAGCAGGCAAGGCTGCGACGCGAGGAGCAACAACGAAAGCACGCCGCTGCAGCAGCCGATGCAGCTGGTACTGCTGATGCTCCTGCGGTTGAAGGCTCGCCGTCTTCACACGATGAGTTGTGATGATATGACGGAGGATTGGCCCACAGGGAGCGAGGGAGAAGAGAGCCGCAGCGTACAGGGATGACAGGCAGATGGGGATACTGTAAGCAGGCTGCTTTTGGTTTCGGTGCCCGCCCGAATGGACGAGAGGGGGCTCAGCGAGATGGCCAGGGATGAAACATATTCATACCTGCCCAACTTGCTAAAACCCCCTCTAATTGGTGATGTAACTAAAACTGACCCGCTGCTATGTCTAACTCCACTCAAGTCACTAATATACGTAAACAATAATATCCGGGTCCGCCGAAGAACCACCAGGATGAGTGTTCGAATCCGTTTGCAGTACATTCTGCTGCTCTGAAGCTGTTTCTGAAATGCCTGGCGATAAGCCGCCCTCCCAGACAGACATCCAATCCTCCAACGATTCCTAGAGGGACTCCGAAAAGCAATTTGCACCTATGTAAGCCTATCTGGCGACTTGGTAGAGAAGCGACTAAACCCGTAATGGAGTTGTTGATCAACACCGGGGTCTTCCCTTGGGGATAAATAGTCGCTTGCAGTACGACAAGGCGCCGATTGCAGGACTGTTGTACTCTCAGATAAGCTCCAGTATTGGAAGAATCATCTTGAGGATTAATGATACAGACCTGGCCATATACGGGCATCCTTGTACAGGATATTACAGCCGTAGCCATAACCATGTACTGTATGTACGCACTCACGTACGGGATATTTTGTGTATACCACTGTACGGTAAGCGCCAGGCGCTGAAACCCAAAGGAATCAAGGAAGTCCGCCCAGACCCCTAGCGGTGCGATGAGGAGGGATGGGTGGCGCTCCAGTAGGGCGCCCAGTGAGCGGCGAGGCACCCAGTCGGATAGAGCAGACAGGGCAGAGGTCAACTGGAAGGGGGAGAAGGGGGAGGGCAGCGGTGGGGCCGGGGGCAGCGGAGACGCCACATATGCGTGGTGCAGTGAGGGACCGGAACCCATATAAAGGCGCTTGTCATATAGGCCCATCGGCAGGGAGGCTTCTGCCAGCACGCATGCGAGAGCTGCAGCAAGGAAAGACCAATAACAACGTTATTAGTGTTACGTGGATACCCCATTCAACCGGAGGAGATGAGAGCGATGGGATTGAGCGAAAGCATTTGTCAAGCAGGGTCTTGGCGGTTGTTAGGCTAGAGGCCCATCAGAGGCCCAGATGCTATAGAGCCCATATGCAAGAGGCACGGATCGTCTTTTGTCCTCGATGGCCCCTGTACACAAGCCCCTGTCCTTGGCCCCTGCTGTTGTTGTCGCTGTCTTGCCAGGGTAACTGAATGCCTTCAACCTTCCTCCCTTCGCCGGTATGCAGTCGGACATGATTGTGTCAAATGGTGTCGCTCATTCCATCAGCCGCGTCTTGTTCCCTCCGCCGGTCTTCTCCGAAGGTGAGCTTTGAGTGGCATCATGGAGGCAGACCTGCTGAGACTCGATAGGCAAAAGTTAGTCTATCTCTATGGACCGAAATGGCACAGCCGATTTTAATCACATATCCTTCTATTACATTACTGGAATAGATAAGAGTTGGGGGAAAGGACAAGATAGCCCTGGCACTGCAGGTGCAGATACCATAGCTCCAGAACAGGGTGATCTGGTCGGGCGGCTAACACCGGACATTACTCGACATTCAAGGATGCAGCCCTTGTCGTGAGATGCTTGCTGCAATATCCTCTAGCCTCCAAGTCCACCAATCCAGGGGTGATTGTGCTGATGGGGATCACACACACAAGTACCGGCGTGAAGCAGCTACGCCGGACGTGTGTGTCGCACGGAGCGCCAACCGGGTTCTGAGCCGGAGCTGCTGCAGCGGGAGCCCTACCAATCAAACATCTCTCAGCCCCTTCTCATCGCCGCAAAACGTCCTCTCCGCTGCACTGCACTGCACTGCAGTCAAAAAACTGCACCGACCTGGCGCTTTTCCCCTCAGTGCTTTTCCCTAAAAATGTGGAGACGCAGCTGACGTGCACCTACGATTACAGCGCACAAAGAGTCCTATCACGTTATTGGCGCTGGCATCAGCTCCTCTGACACCCCTAAGAGGACTCCCTACATCTTCACCTTCTCTCAGGCACAGACTTATTAGCATACACACCAAAAAATCGTTTTAAAAGCTGTTCACTTGCTACCTAACATCAACAGTTAGCTGCCCCTGGATGCCCCCTTGCCTCTATCAGCCCCCTCAGAGTTCGGGAGCTTGTCAACTCGCATTTGATTCTGTTGGAAAATTTGCCCGAACAGGAGTTATCGCTGCGCAGCAAGGCGCCTCTCGAGGCGCAAACGATTAAGCTGATATGATCACATTGTTGCCTTCTTGGGTATCGTGAGTAGCAGAGCTCGTGCCGTTGATCTTTGCCGAAGTCATGCTGCGAGCAGCAGCAGTCGCGGCGGCTGCCGTGGCAGCAGTAGGTCGTGCTGCTGCAGCTGCAGCTGCATCCGGCGCGGGCTGCATCCGGCGCGGGGCTCCTATGTTGGTTGGATAGGAATGGCTGGCAGGAGCTGCCGTTGCTGTACCTGTAGCAGTGGCGGCAGTGATGCCACCCGCAGCCGCCTAGACATCGACGATACACCTGCAGCTGCCGACGACGCACCTGCAGCTGCAGCACTCGCAGCCCCCAGTGTGGACGCGCGGAAAGTCCGTCTGGGCTCATCAGAAGGCCGGGCTGCGGTCCGAACCAGGTTTTTTACCCGGTCTCCTGGTTCCAAGCGAACATTCTGGCGCGGCTGTGGAATGTGCACCGTTTGAACAAGCGGTATGCAACGCAGTGGCAGCTACCCGCCTGGAATCCTGGGCTACGGAGTTCATTCTATGTAGCCGCCCTTCAGCTACGCGGGAAACCAGTCGGGGCAGCAGAGCGTTGCCGACTCCTTTGCTGTGTCAGGTGCCGATGGATCTGCTGTTCCCTTTCCACCCCTGCAAACCCTGGCCGTCAGTGGCAGCCACCTGGATGTGAACGTCCCCGCGGATGCTTTCCGAGCCAAGCTGCCCGCTTTCAAGAGGTTCCCCGATTCCGAGCGCGTGCACTACCGACCGCGAGTTGGTCCTGATACCCCCACCGTTTACATCCGTTCAGAGACTTGCTGCCAAGTCACCAGCAACCTTGTGTAAAAGTGTATACAGGCCATATCTGCAGTCCTTAGGTGACCATAGTAGGTGCAAGGACTGTACCGCCGGCACCGCCGCCGGCAGCCACCGGGCTTTCGCTACTGCTGCTACTGTTACTCCTGCTACTGCTGCTGCCGCTCTTGCAAGCAGCACCGTCAGACACTGCTGCCGCCGCCGCCGCCACCACGGTCCCCTGCCCGGTGGTTGAGCCACCGTCTGCAGCTGATATCGTTGGGCCTGCGAGCCCCAGGGGCACTGCAATGTCCAGGGCCCTGAGCAGCTCCCCACTGACCTGGTGCGGCACCTGTCTCAGCACCGTCATGACCGGGAACTGCGGAATTCCCACGCACATGAAAGAGGAGTCCACGATGGCCACAAGCACGTCCCCCATCCGCATGCGCTCCCCACGGAGGTCCGCCCCGCTTTTCGCCCGATGTAGCTCCGTCAGCTGTGCGACGTCGCCGACCGACCGGCCGATAGCCCGGGCTCTAAACTTCTGCAGGTACGTAGGTACACGTGGTTGTGGGTTCGGGGGGTTGCCTTTTCGGGTTTGAGCCAACGCAGTTTCCTAATAGGATCTAATGTCTCCCTCCCATCCTGGGATATGACGCCACAGCCCCGCACCTCTATCGCTACCAGCCCCAATCGCCACATGGTGCCTTTCTCCCCCCTTGTCAACTTCGGTCACATATCCGTTCACGGATCAACACCGGGCGGCGGCATAATCTGTAGTGGCATGTGGCTGCATTTGGCGGTCATTAAGGGCCCAACACTCGCTAACCCCTAAACCTCTATAACCCCCATATATATAAACCCAGCACATGAGGAGTGCTGCACCTTGTCCGCCGCCACCATATCCTCCCACGCCGCCGCCAAAGGCGCCGCCAACGACTCCCGCGGCACGAACGCCAGCTGGTGGTGGACAACCAGGTGCGTGTCCGCCGCCTCCGGGACCTGTGCGGGGCCCTCCGACTTGGCATCCGGCTCTTCCCCTTCCGCCACCGAAGCGCCGACCACCGACATAGCTGTCGGCTTCTCCTCAAAGGCTGATGACGGCGCGCCTTTGGAGCCCCTGTGGCTGTCTCCGGGCCTTCCAGGTGCTTCCAGTTGCAGTCCGCAGTACACCCCTCGTTCCGTAATGGCCAGCACATGGGCGTCCACTTGGCGGCCGCGATTTGATGCAATCACCTGCGGAAGGGGCCAACGGAAGGGGGAGCCAATAGGTCCGTTAAATCCTTAGACTAGTAGATTATAAGATCAAAGCAAAATAATTACGTAGTACGTTTTATGTCGTGGGTTCCGAACAAAACAAACCCAAACAAAACAGGAGTCATGCTGACACTATGTTCGGTCCACATCCGACCAGTCCCACCAGCCCCAACCACCCGCCTTAATTACCTGCCGTCGAGCCGTTGCGAAGCCGGACGCCCAGCGCTGCGGCCAGGGAGGTGTCACCTCCTGGACCTGAACCACGAGGTGAGCGGGTGATCCACTCACATCATCCACACCAGGACAAGCGGCCGTACCCACTGCCGCTGCCGCTGCTGCAGCGGCGGCGGCGGCGGGTACCTCCCCTGCCGGAGCGACCGCCGGCAGTTGCCCGTCTTGAGCGTCAGCCGTAGCCATCATCTGGCCTTTACGGGAGGCCTCCTCTACCGTATCTCGTACGTCAACACATACTGACGTCACCGCTACCCAGATCCGCTTCGTCGGCCGGCTCGGTTGGGCTGCTGTTCTTAGACCACGACTACGAACCTGGTTGCCAGGCGCCGGAACCTCTTTATCACCTCTTTTTCCCTGCGCCTCCTCCCGGGCCGGTGCTTCCAGGGGACCTGAAGACGACGACGACGACGCATCGCCGCCCACGTCCGCCGCGCCGTCGGCGCCGACCTTGTTTATCAAATCCTTCCTCCAGTTGAGCAGATGTCCAGCTGGAATCCACACGGGCTGCTTCACACCCAATTTGCTGAGCCCAGGAAATATGGCAGCCACGGCATTCCTGGTTACGTCATAAGGCCCCTGAAGATACCCTTCAACAAGATCTCCACACATCACCATCAGCCGGACCCGCTTTAATCGATCCATGAACTGCATTGTCGGCGAGAAGGAGCGTGCGCCGGACAGTGTGGCACCATCGTCAGCAGCAATGGAGGCGCTGGCGGCAGCGGCAGCGGCAGGCCAAGACGAGCTCGGCGCGTTGAGCTTCAGCGCGGAATCCCAGGACCAGCTTCCTTGGATGGCGCCCGAAGCATGGGCAGCTGCGACAGGTTGGCCAACGTCCGCATCGGCGTAGGTGTCAGCCGCGATGGCATTGCGATTGCCGACTGAAGCTAAGTCCGACGGCGCCTGAGGCGTTTTGAGTTTCAACGGCCGCGGCGATCGCTGCAGCGGGCGCAACGGCGGCCGTTGAAGCTGTAGGGGTGATGGCGGGGTTGTTGATGACCTAGCTGGGTTCTGATGGGGCCTGGAGTCGTGTCTGGGCGGAGGCACGGGACTCGCGGACGCCGAGGAGGAGCCGCCGCGGGTTCCCATTGGACGTAGAGGCTTCACGAGGGCGGGGAGGGCACCAGGTGGAGGGGGATCGGGTTTCTCTCGCTCGCTGCTGCTCTCAGACAGCGTCCCAAGAGGTTCATGTACCAGGGGGCTTCCGCCTCCACGCGGCAATGGGACCCATGATGCTGCGGGCACTTTCTCCACCGTGACGGACTCACAGCCCGGCAGCTGCACCGACGCATCCAGGGGTCCCAGCAGGGCCTCTCGTGGCGTTGAGACCGGGAACTTCAAGCCGGGGAAGTTCGAGCCCGGTGTCGACCGATCAATGGGTCGTACATCTACCGCGTGTTCGTGTACCGAGGATACCTCTAGTACTGTCGTGGAGCCCCTATCAACAGCCCCCCGTTGACTCAACCAATTGATCCCGAGCGCCAGCACCACCGGCCGTGAAGCCGGGTCGCGGGGTCCGGGTTGCGGCGGTGCAGCCGCAGCCGCGTGGTCGGCACCCCCGTCCAGCGGAGGAGCTCCCAGGATTGCGCTGACCCTGGCCGTGGTGTCATCCATCAGAATGCTGCTGGCGGGCGCCGTCCCATCAGCAGCAGGAGCTTCTTTACCAGCAGGGACTGCAGCCGCCGTGCCGTTCCCACTCTTACGGGTTCTCTCTTCATTCTCCATCGCCGACTTCAGCCGCCAGCTTCCTAGGGATAGCTGTTCAACTTTAGCTCCCGCAGCCCCCATTGTGATGCCACTCGCGTAATTTGCGCCTGCGTCGGGAGCTGTGGTTTCGGAGCGAGGCGGTGCAAGGTCCAGGGCCTCTAGCAGCGCCATGCTGGCTTGGTGTGTGTTTTGGGACAGCAGACCTAGCAGCACCGACACGGGCGTCAACACGCTGCCCTCTACGCGGCACTCCACTACGTCCCCCGGCCGCATGATGCGGGTCCACGCTGTACGGGTCGTACGAGCGCGGGCCGACAGGAGTGGACCAAAGTCCCCAGTTGCGCGGGCCAGGGCGCGGACACGTGCATCCTGCGGGCACGATGGAGGAGATGTGGGCGCGGGGGGAGGGGTGCGCAGCAGGACAAGCGCGGGAATGCGGCTCTCATGATATGACATGCCGTATGGTGCCGATGGTGGCGGCAATACCATCATGGAGGAGAGGTCAGAAAGCCGGGGATCAGATTCTGTGGTGTGACGAAGTATGGCGTTCCGGTTAAGCACACTGTGCCACAAGTGCCCACTGCATCCCCATATGAGGCCCAGACGTGGAGAGCAGTGGGTAACCCGCAGCATGGCGATCGAGGAAGTGTGGGCCGTGGGCGGCGAGTCAAGGAAGGACAGCCACTTCTTCTTAGTGCTACTGCCTGGCTTGGCTTAGAGAGAGCACTGCTGGTGGTGCTGGCAGAGTGACGACCCTGGAGGTTGTGCGCTCCCCGCGCCGCCGCCAAACAAGAGAGACGAAATCACACACACTCTGACGCACTCTGGCACATATACACACACACACACACACACACACACACACACACACACACACACACACACACACACACACACACACACACACACACACACACACACACACACACACACACACACACACACACACACACACACACACACACACACACACACACACACACACACACACACACACACACACACACACACACACACACACACACACACACACACACACACACACACACACACACACACACACACACACACACACACACACACACACACACACACACACACACACACACACACACACACACACACACACACACACACACACACACACACACACACACACACACACACACACACACACACACACACACACACACACACACACACACACACACACACACACACACACACACACACACACACACACACACACACACACACACACACACACACACACACACACACACACACACACACACACACACACACACACACACACACACACACACACACACACACACACACACACACACACACACACACACACACACACACACACACACACACACACACACACACACACACACACACACACACACACACACACACACACACACACACACACACACACACACACACACACACACACACACACACACACACACACACACACACACACACACACACACACACACACACACACACACACACACACACACACACACACACACACACACACACACACACACACACACACACACACACACACACACACACACACACACACACACACACACACACACACACACACACACACACACACACACACACACACACACACACACACACACACACACACACACACACACACACACACACACACACACACACACACACACACACACACACACACACACACACACACACACACACACCGCACCTTGTCCGCCTGCACAATCTGCGGCCAGTCTGCTGCCAGAGCCCCCGCCATCGACTCAACCGGCAAAAAACACAGCTGCGAATACGGGGCTACTCGGGGGGCTGCCCGGGGGGCGCGACCCAGCTCTTCCGCAGTTGCCGCAGCCGTAGCCTCGCCCGCGTCTTCGCCATCAGAACTAAGCAGCGCTGCGGTGGACGGCGTAGCTGGAGCTCCGACTGCTGCGCCATCCTTTAGCTTTCCCTCGCGCCCCGCCACCGCAGCTCCAGCGTCCCCTAGGTCTGGTGACAGACGTGGCGCCTCCATGTTGACCTCGCAGTATGCACCCCGCTCAGAGAGGGCCAGCACCCTCGCAGACACCGTCCGACCGCGGTTCAGATCGAGCATCTGACCGGGGTGTGGGGTTCAGCAAGTTGGGAGGGAGTCGCTCTGTGGCTGAGGGCATAAGACGGCGGAGAGATGATTGCAGCAGACTGGACCAGGAGAGCAGCTGCTAGGTAGTACGAGAACCGTCAAGTCCCTTTTCTCTCTCTAGCACCAAGCCAGATGCTCCGATACCATAGTTCAAAATCCACATGCCGCACACAACACGGCACGTGCCACGTCCCCAGTACCCAAATTGCCTAGCCCTAAAGACTGACTCTTGTATCGTTTATCGGTTATCAGTTATCGGTTGCCGGTTATCGGTTGTCAGTTTGCCCACATCAGCTTCCCTCTTTCAGGAGTGTCAAATCACTTCGACCAATTTATCCTTCTCTCTCGCGGCTCAGTCGGTTGAAAAAGCACCTGCCGCACCTGCCGCCGGAAGCTCCGCGATAACGAATTCCAGCGCTGACTTGCCGGGGCCAGCACCTCTACGGCCTGGACTGAAAGGTCCGCCGGGACGTAATCGGCCAAGATGCCGCCGCTTCGCAGGCGTGCCGCGGCTGCTGCCCCGCCCTCGGCGCCTCCAGCGGTTGCCCACGTACCCAGGAACCGAGCCTCATCCTCTGACAGCGCCCGCACGGACGTCACCGCGGCCCAGATTCGCTTGTAGGGCCGAGACATTCCGGGCCTCCCGCGATCCGGGCCACCGCCGCCGCTGCCGCCGTCCACGGGCCCCGCGGCTACGGAGCCCTGCGAGGCGCCGGAGTGGGCGGCCGCCGGGTCCTGAGATCCAGTAGGAGCCTCTTGTGCCTGCGTCTCCCCCGTCCCTGCTCCCATCTCTGCCGACGCCGCTGTGGTCTGGGTCTCTGGGATGCGTTTGCACCGCCAGCCTAACAGCCCATCAGCCCATACCCACACAGGCTGTGCCACGCCCAGATTCGCCAGCTTGGGAAACACAGCTGCCACGCCTTGGTACTTGGAAACGTCGAATTTGGCGTCGACGACACCCTCCACCAGCTCTCCCCGTATCACCATGAGGCGGAGCCGCCGTAGCCGCTTTGGAAAACTCATCGGTGTGGAGGGCGACGAGGCGGTGGGGGTGCCGTCACTGCCGCGAGGTAAGGAGGCAGTCGAGCCGACGCCGGCGCTCAGGTAGAGGGTGCTGACGGGCCGGGATGCCGGTGCCCTATCCAGCTGAAGGGCTGGGTCCCACAGTCTGTCGCGCTGCTTCCGAGATCCGACCACCTGGCTCGTCCCCGGAGATGGTACAGACGGCGCCGCAGGAAGTGCAGCGGGCTTCAGCGGGCCGTCCGCTGCCAGGCCCTTCCTCATATCGGCGTTAATAGAGGGAGGGCGGCTGGCGGCGGTGGCCGGGAATGGGACCGTGGCTGCTGTGGAGGAGGGCTCAGCTGCAGAAGGAACCGGTAGCGATGTACGCCCAGGACGCCAAGGCCGCATTGCAGGAATGCGAGTCCACGCATGCACTTTAGGCGAGGTGGCTGCGGTCCCTTCCGTCGTCGCAGCGACATCACGACCAGTGACGGGGCTGGTGTTATCAGATGATGGTTCGGTCGTGGTGCGGACGGGGTGCGGAGGGATCACAGCGATAGTTGACTTCACGTCAGCCGTGATGGCCGAAGCCGTTGGTGCTGCTGGTGGCGGTGCTGCTGGTGGCGGTGATGGCGATGGCGGTGATGACGGTGGTGGTGATGGCGATGTGACCGCCGGCCGAGGTGGGGGAACTGCGGCAATAGGGACCTTGGTGCCCGTCGCCACGGACCGGAAGCTGCGCAGCTGCCCCGCCTTTCCGGCATCCAGGAGCGTCGCCGCCGCTGCAGCGGCCGCTGCCGCGAGCTCCGCGGGAGACTTTGCCTGGGCACCGCCCACCACCTCCATCGTTGCCTGCGCTGCACCCGGCCCTGATGCGGGAACTGGTTCCGGAGCAGCAGCTGAAGAACCAGCAGAAGTGCGCAAATCCTTGTTCCTTTGGGAACTCTGCTGCTGCTGTTGCTGCCGCGAGGCCAGCGGCTCTTGTGTGCTGC
Source organism: Volvox africanus (assembly GCA_030268105.1). Classification (NCBI taxonomy): domain Eukaryota; kingdom Viridiplantae; phylum Chlorophyta; class Chlorophyceae; order Chlamydomonadales; family Volvocaceae; genus Volvox; species Volvox africanus. The sequence goes on along the minus strand of BSDZ01000089.1, from coordinate 1,471,835 downwards.
TGGTGGGAACTTGCTGTGGCGGGTTAGCTTCAGCAACCGTGCGTGCAGGCACTGACGTCCGTGGAGGACCCGCGATCTGAGACGAGGATGCCAGCTTGCTGCTACTTACGCTGCTGCTGCTGCTTTTGCCAGTGGTACTGCTCTTGGTGCGAGTGTTGTTGGCAGTGGCGGCATTGCTACTGGTGTTGTCGCTGGTGCCCTGCCGCGGAGGTGGTGCCGACAGAAGCGGCTTGCCCTCTAACCGGGCCAACGCAGCAGCCCGCTTAGGATTGGCGAGCACTGCGAGCGCTTCCTCCAAGGATATTGCAGCCGATGCAGAAGAGTTTGGGTTGGGATCTGCCCCTGGAGCCCCCTCCGGAGGGGCTGTTGACGGTCCCGTCAGGTAAGGTTGCGGCATCTGCGCTTCCGCTCCGGAACCACGCGCAGTTGCTTCGGGTGAGTCCCGCGATGCCCAGGACAACGTTTTCTCACGCAGTCTCTTTGAGGGGGTGATATCACTTCTCTTGGTGTTCTTCTTGTTGTTGGTGTTGTTGGTGTTGTTGGTGTTGGTGTTGGTACTGGTGGTACTGGTGTTGTTGGTGGCGGTACTGGTGTTGTTGTTATTGATGGTGATACTGGTGCCAGTGCTGCCGCCACCAGTGCCGCCATTAGCAGGGCTCCTCATCGGCCTCGCTGCCAGCTGGGCCACTGGCGGCGGAGCTGTGGTGCTCCCAGCCCCCGGACCCACCACTTGCCAGTCACCATCGCCAAGCTCTTCCTCTTTTACCATCTCATCATCAAGCTCGGAAAGACCCCGCAGTATTTCCCCCAGATCTTTTTCTCCCAGAGCTGCAGCTCCTGAGGCGCGCGCTTTTACATCCATGTGGGTGGAGGAACTGCGTCCGACCCCGGCCCCGGCCCCAACGCTGCCAACGTTGCTCGCTACTTGTTTTGATGGCTTCGCCAGGAGCTGAGGCGCAGGTTTAGCGGCTGCCGCCCCCAAGCCGCCCGACCGCGCCGACTCAGCCGATGATAACAACCAAGCATCACTCCCGTCCTTAGTGCCGGAACCCAAATCGCCGATTTGCTCGTCCAAGCCGTACAGATCCGCATCCCAGTCATCTCGAAGCAGCTCCTCCTGATCCCTCCGAGCCAGGTTGAAAGATGCGGTACGGGAAGAGCGGATCTTGTCAGTGCCGCCGGGGCCACCAACCTTTCCCGACCTGCTGCTGCCGCCGCGGCTGCTGCTGCTGCTGCTGTTGGCTGAGCTCGCCCCGCCGGTGCGACCGCGCGGCATTGGTTTCGACTCCAGGGACGGTAGCCGAGACCCGCTGGAGGCTGATGGCTGTTCCCGGTCGCCATCCCCGTCACTGTCCAACAGGAGATCATCGAGAGACTGGCTTCGTACCACATCAGCTTGCCCCGCGGCAGGATTGGATGTGAAGGCGTCATCTGGGGATGGCGAAAAGATAGGAAAGCGATATGTCAAATGTGCGCGGGTGGTCAGGGTTGGCTTGAAGGGGGACACAGGCATGAATGCACACGCCCCAGGTCATTCAGGCACATCTTGAATGCGGTGCACAAACATTCAGAATGTGCGCCGCAGTAAGGCCGTCGAGGAAAGAAAGCGGTGAAGAGGTCAGAGCGGTCGCGAGCGGCTCTTTCCGAGGCGTGAGGGTAATCCTTTAAAAGGCCTTCAACACGGCTTCAAAGCCTTGGGGAAGTGCCAGCACGTCCCGATCAGATCCGCCCACAAAACACAGCGTTGCAATTGGAGGATAGTCCGGGAGCTTGGGTATTATCTGACCGTTGCACGGCGGCAATATCGCTATCGCCTAACATATAGGTGAGAGACCGCCCATCGGGCAAAGATCGGGCAAAGATCGGGCAAAGATCGGGCAAAGATCGGGCAAAGATCGGGCAAAGATCGGGCGAAGATCGGGCAAAGATCGGGCAAAGATCGGGCAAAGATCGGGCAAAGATCGGGCAAAGATCGGGCAAAGATCGGGCAAAGATCGGGCAAAGATCGGGCAAAGATCGGGCAAAGATCGGGCAAAGATCGGGCAAAGATCGGGCAAAGATCGGGCAAAGATCGGGCAAAGATCGGGCAAAGATCGGAAAAAAGATTTCTTCTCAGTACGAAGTCGCCAATATGATTCTTAGAGTGCAGCGAAACACACGAGAGAGCGAGGACCGATTGAGGCGCTGTGCACACTGCATGCATGAATGTAGTGCCAAGCTGCAGGGCAAAAGCCAGTCATCAACTGAAAACCGTTTCTGTTGACACACCGGAAAGCAGCTCCTCCAGCAGTTGGGCGTCATCTTCCGCAAAGGCACTTAAGCTCCTGACGGACGGGGGCGGGAAGGGGGAGGAGGAGGAGGGAGAGGGTGGCCGTGTCGCCCTCGGGCTGTCCAGCCCCGAGGGCCCAGTCGCTGTTGGCCTGCCCAACAGCTGCGGCCGAGCTGGTGCCGAGCCAGACGGCCCCCTTTGCAGCGGCACCTGACTCCGCAGCAACTCTGTGGTGGTCAGCGGTCGCTTGCTGCCGGGAGAAGCAGCAACGCCCTCGTCATCATCATCGTCATCCAACATGCCGTCCACAACCTGCTGCTCCAGCTCCCCACCCACTGCCTCTAGCAACTCAGCCAGCGCGTCGTAGTCGTCAGGGGCTGCCGCCAGGAGCTGCTTGGACGCTTTACCCGACCCTGATGCGGTAGTTCGATTCTTGTGACTGCTGCCCGCTGAACCCGGCCGAGTCGGCCGGGCGGCCAGGCCCTCCACCCCATCGCGGCCCAAGTTGGACTTATCCGTCAAGGCCCCGCGTAGCGCCCTCAACATTCGATCTGCATACTCGTCATTTGCTGTTGCCGGATCCGCGGCCCCCGGCCGGCGGTTGCCATACTCGTCGTAACCATCGTCATCATATCGCTGATCGTCAGCTTCATCGATGTCTCTGCCATTCACAACTCGCAGCTGCTGCTGTGCCGCTGTCAGGTCACTGTCCATCATGCGATCGAGGATTGCCTCAACATCATTAGACGGATCGAAAGCATCAGAGGGCCGTCTGGGTAGGGACAGGAACGGGTTGACCTTTGGGGGGAGTGCGGGCTGCGGCGGGCGGGATGGCGCTTCATCGCTGGTGCCACTACTGCTGCGTCCAGTAGACCAGCGTGACACCGCGCGCCTAGCATTCGATGAGGACTGCGGCTTGTAGTCATAGGCCGAGGTGCCGTCGTCGTCACTGCCGCTGCCGCTCAGCGGATCATCATACAGGCTTCCATCTCCGTCGACTGGTTCAAAGAGCCGCCTCTTCCGCCGCATCTGTTGCGACTGAGACCGGAGCCAATCCACCTGCGGGACCTCATACAGAGCCGGCAGGTGCGTGGCGTCAACATCGCACACCAATATCCAATATCCAATATCCTCTACTCGCCGGAGGGATGGGTTCAGACTTCAGAGTGAAACTGCTGGACAAATGTAGCGCGTAGCACGGCAGCTTGCAGATAAGACCAGCGGCTTTCGCTCCACGACAGGGTGAGGGGAGAATTACAGCTGACGTGCGTGGTTGACTCGTGGCCCGCGGGACGTGTGTGTGAAGGGGGAGAGGGAAGCAGTATGAGGGCACCGAGTAAGCAGCACCGTGGGTCCTATCACTATCACCGCGACTGCTCATCCCCGGAACGCCGAAATCTGCAAGACTACCCGGGCAGCAAGTTACGTGGTCAACACCCCTCACCTGCAACATCGCATCCCCGTACCCCCATCCACATACCCGCGGATTGGACGGGGGCGCCAGCAGCGTGTCTTCCGGCAACGGTGCACCTGTGCCGCTCCCCGGGCGTACTCCCCCCGACGACTTCGCCAGCCCTGTCGTGCTGCGAGTGCTCTCCAGCGCGGCCCAGTCCGCCTCCAGGTCGCCGCCCTCAGCTGCAATCTGGACCTCCAGGGCGGCAAGGTTCGCCTCTGCGGGAGTGGGAAGGGAAGGGGGTCTTGCGGTAAACGGCAACGCGGCATGCAGCATGCGGGATGTGTGGGGGGTAGGGGGTAGGGGTAGGGGGTAGGGCCACATGGTAATAGAAGCACATCGCAAAAGCGTGGGAGGAGGAACTAAATGCAATGGAGAGTACGATACAGCACGATTTAGGGGCACGACAGTAAGGAGATTTGCAAAGTCCCTCCAAACACCTCCACCCTTTCCCTGCAAGAGCTTGGAACCGCACGCATGTTGTTCAGCGGGATATCAGCAGTGGCTCAGGTCGTCAGTGCACCCTGCCTCCCTCATACTCTGGTGAGGACAGCCCCTCTGCGCGATTAGTTCTTGGGTATCGATTATACGGTTTATTTTTGGTTCCTTTGCTACACCTGTAAACCCCACCGGCGAGGGAAGGAAATCCATTGTCGTCTGTAACATGATGTGCCATTAGGACTGGTCCATTACGGCTGGAACGCTGGTCACTAATCTGTTACCACCAGTCTCGCCTCTTATTGGGCGCCGAAAGCCCTGATCGCTGCAATTGGCAGAGTCCCACTTGGCTAGAGTACCGCCAGTGCATGGCTCCCCAGGAATTCCTAGCTGTTGTGTAAATCCTGCGTCTTTGCTGCTGTGCTCCGGCAAGGTCTGATGAGCTCATGCCCCCGGCGGTCCCTCACCCTTCAGTTCCTCCATTGTGTGCTGCGCCTCCTGTTCCACGAGCTCCCGGAACTGGGAGATGGAACCCAGCCCCTGGGTGGCGAGGTACTCCTGCAGACCGGCATCCCGCACCCGTGCAGCCGCTGCCGCATCGGCTGCTGCGCTAAGACGCGCACGACGCATGGTGGCCAGCTGCTTAGCTCGAACGAATTCGGCAATGGCGGCAGTATCAGAATCCATTTCGCCCACAATTCCATAATCCGATGTGCCATACAGCAGGTCGCCGTACTTGGCCACCTGACTGTCGCCGTCTTCGTCGTCAATGTCGTCATCGTCATCGCTGTTACCTGACTCGCTACCATCATATGCACTGCCCCGCCGCGGACGCCGGCTACTGGATCCAGTGTCCTAAGGACATTTAGCAAGAATGCGATGTTAACATTATAAAAACTGTTAGATGGGTCATAGTTTTCGGACTGGAACATTGATAACTGGTGCCGGATTGGCGTAGTATACGACTAATATTGCCTGGCGACGGCGAAGCGGCAGTATAAACTCCCAGGCCTCCATCAACAGATCTTTATGCGAAATCTCTCAGTGTTACCATTCTCGACGGCAGCATTAGCCATATTCGTGGAAAAAGGACAACGCAGTAAAACAGTTAAGCTCTGGGCATAAAAGCCTACCTTCCTCCTGCTTGCACTCGCAGTAAGATCACATATGTGCTGCCTGGGCCATCGGATACGTATACAGGGCGACCTTCCTCCCGGTAGGTTTCTAGCCACTGCTAAATTGAGAGATCCTGCGCCCAACAGGTGCATAATTCAACGCTTCAAACCTGGTGTGCTATTATACGTGTGAGATCTATGGTGGATTTGGCTTTGTTATGTCTGTGCCCAACAATGGCCACACTTAATAATGAAATCCTTCAGGCATTGTCCATGTTTCTTGTGTGTTATTTACTACGCACATCTACCTATTGAATGTCCATCTCCAAATCGCCTTGTCGGCCACAGGAAAAACGGTGTATTGTACGATATTTACTGCCATCGCTGATACCATTCGATTACCTCTTTATGAATACTTCTCAATATACCCTCGAAAAATTTAAGTCAGGCAAATAACTCAAACATGATTGTTGTAAGGTCGGATTAGGAAGGCAAATTACTGACTTCATGGGTCACTCGTTTTCGAGGCAACGACCAATTACTATAAAGTTACATTAAAAAGGTTACGAAAGATTTATCACTTTAAAGCGAGGGTTCCACGCCAGGACCCGCGGCCCCTTATAACAACAAGACGGGAGCGTATATTGAAAAGTTCAGCCATGGCCAAAGCAGCTGCTATAAATATGAGTGATGCGTTTTCGCCTCCACCACAGACTCACGTAAGTAGACTGTTAGTGGGACAGTACAAAGCCTGGCATCCCTTCCATTGCCCATCCGGGCAGAAATTTGCTTTCCCATGTAGGTCATTACCCCTCCAAGCACATATGGGGACTTCCTACCCTCTGCTTCCAACCCGGCCGGTCCTGGACCGAGCAGCGCGGCCAGCCAGCGGCTGTCTGGACAAGTCAGAGCCCTATCTGCCTCTAAGGAACGGCTCTCTACGGGCAGCTCTTATGCCTCGAAGCGTCTATCGGGGCCCGTCGCCTCGCACTCACCTTCAACAACGCCCATGACGGCGCCTTCACTACCCAGCGATATCGGCACAGTAATACAGCCGAACGCAAAATTGCCGCCGCTGATGCATGGCTACGGCGCCCCAAGCCCCGGGCGAATGGGAACTGGAACCTCCACCACGGTGTCGCAACATGGGGATAAACAGCACCCTCACGGAGAAAAGCAGCTGATGCCTGGGGAGAAGCTGCTTCTTGGCGAGGTGGTCCAGCCGTTCATCCAGCATCCTTCCATCTTGCCAGGCCCTACACCTGCCTCGTATCCTTACCAGCCCAAACGCAAGCCTCCCAGCGCTTTCATGCGCAACAACCCTATGCTGCAGCAGTTGGATAATCATCACCGACCTCAACAGCAACATGCCCAGCTGCGCAGCGTCAGTGCTGGCAGCGCCCGTACCAATTACGGCCTCCCCGACAATTCGTACGGTGCCAGTGGGGGCGGCGTGGAAGGCGACTATGGTGGGGGCGCGGCAGGCTCAGGTGATCTGCCCAATGATGCACAGGCGCAGCAGTTTGCGGCAGAGGTCATGGCGGCAGCTGAAGCAGCAATTGTACAGGGCAAGCTACACCAGCCGTGGGGAGACCAGAACGGGTTCAGTTCAGCCGCCGATGCCGGTGGCTTCATGTCGACACCACCATGGGGAGTCAGCAGTGTCAGCGACCTGGAGGCGCTGGACTCCATCTTAGATCAATTAGTTGTGGTCGACGCGCGCATGCGTAAAGCGCTGCTCAAAGGGCCGCTCATCTCTTTTGAGACCGTGGTTCCGGAGCATGTTATGAACTCTTTTGCCGCCCCTGCACAGCAACAACAGGACGAGGAGAAGGAACGCACCTTCCTCACTGCCGTCAAGGGCGTTGTGGAGGAGGGCGTGGCGGGGGAGGAGAACAGCGGTGCAGACCATGGCGGAGCCCCAGCTATGCCTCCGCCACCCAGTCCGGCGGAACTGGAAGCCTCATCTCTTGGCGGTGCCTTCACGGCTGCTAGCCCCTCTGTGCGACAGCCGCAGCGCACGATTGAGGAAATCACAGAGCCGCGCGACTCGGCGCTGTTTCCCGCGTCCATCCCGAACCCCGGCATGCACCCCACCTTCACGCGTGCCTACCTAGCGTCCAAAATGGCAAGCAAGCCGCAACACCTGCCGCCGCCGCCACCCGCGACGGCGGAGCACCTTCTGCGCTCACGGCCACCGCCGTTTATCGCAGCACCGTCTTACGATCAGCTCTGTTCTCAAATCCGCGATGTGCAACGGCAATACACGTGCGGCTCGTCGCGGCCGTTGGAAAAGGGCGCGACGTCGGCGGGGGCGGGTCCGAGCGGCGTGGTTACGGCGGGCAGCATCACCGCCGCCATTGCTGCGGGCGTGCCGATAGCTCCCACAGCGCATCAGTACATATCAGGTCTAGATGGGCCCACTCTGGACGAGATGGTGGCGCACCAGGAGCTACCCATCAGCTTGGTGAGGGAGGGCCGGAGCTGGGGCAGATGCGGGGGCTAAAACTGGGCGAGATGGGGTCGGGATTGCCAATATAGAACGAAGCACAGTGGCGGCGATGCCCCTGGGCACTGGCACGGGCGCGGGTTGGTATTTGCATCGATGGCCCTGGGAGGTGTGCCTGGGGGAGGGGCGTCCTGGCGGGTGTTGGGAGTGACGGGCGAATCTTACCACGTACCTTGCTACAGGCCTGGCGAGTCCACACGGAAGTAGATACGCAGGTGGAAAAGAAAAAATGGATTGGCAAGGGGGGCACGTTTGCGGGGTTGTTGGCACCGTGACCTCTGCTTTCCCATCCAGACAGCGCAAGGAGTTTGGGGACCGCCCCTTATGGGGAGGGCGCTCGCTTTCACCGGAGGAACACGGGCAGGGTTCAACCTGATGCCATACACCCGTACCGCTTCCAAATCTAGTGCAGTGTCAATGCAGGCTCTGGCCTTTCCCCCTATTGACAGCAGCTCGGTATTACTTCCTCGCCAACGCCTCCATGGGGACGGGGTACAGGAAAAATGGGTTCCAACAGCAAAGGGGGGCAGTTTCTGAACGACTTTCAGGCGTTCCACGGCCGCGAATGTGAGGCCCAGAGTAGGACACGGCGGGCACGGCAGAGGGTACAATAGAGCAGGACAGGAGGTGGCATTCAGCGCCGGAATCTGGAGCGAAGAGGTGTCGCAAGGGTGCTGCCCATGCACCGAATCTCAGTCTGCATGGACCTGGCTGCATCAGGTCCAGTCCGGGGTCCGTTCGTTGTACCTGCATTAGCCAGCCCCAGTTGGTAAAGACCTGATGGTACACGCATTTTGATGTCCTCCATTCTCCTCTGGCTGTCTGCCTCCACGCAGGAGCGGGTGCGGCCGACGTTTGTGGCTCTCAAGCAAAAGGCCAGGAGGTCTGCATCACCGCGACGCCGTCCAATGAGCCCTGGCAGGAGTGCGGGGCACACTGGAGGAGATGGGGAGGCCGTAGGGCCGCAGTGATCATGAAGCCTGACACCATGAGCACCGGCCAGAGGATTTTACGTGCTTATCAATTGTCAAGCTGCAGCGAGGGAAAGGTTGCGTTGTCGCGGAATAGCTGCTGTATGTGTGTGGGGGAAGATAGGGTGGCTTCGCTTCACCCGTGGCCACTACCTGGCAGTGCCTACCTTCCCCTGTACTTCGGGACACCTTCATACGTCCACCCATACATGTTGACTTGTCCGACATCAGTGATTTTCCTGCGTTCAGCACCCACCGCCAGCATCCATTGGAATCTGCCGGATCAACAGCGGCCGCAACCCCACTCGTGGTCGGCTCGCAAGTCACTGTAACCGGGGTCCTCACCGTCCATCAACTTCGGGGGCGCCACCACCCACAACCGGTGGAGGAAATTTTATCCCGCTCTTAATCGGAATCGAATCTGGATCTTCTACGAGCTACTGTTGTTGGAGCATCGGGCTATGGTGGTGTGGGTCTGGGCAGCCGCGAGTTGGACACTTGCAAACTTGCTGGTATGCTGAGGGAAGGGCCGGCTGGCAGGCCGTTGGGCATTGTGCATGTATGCAGCGAGCTGGCGGCGGCTGGTGTTTTGGTGTGGCGGTGATACGAATGGCTTGAACACGTAGGGGTCGCAGGAGAGCCTTCCGATGCGCGCCAAAGGGGCAATGGTGAGCTATCGCTTGGGGGTATATTTTAGGCATCGAACTTCACTGTGCGTTAATGGTAGATATAGATATATGTGTGTGTATATGGGTGTACTTGGATGGGGCGCTGAGCTGGGTGTCAATTATACATGCATGAATCGTATGTATGTGTTGCAAGTGGATGCGGGTGGCGGTGTTGCGAGAGTGATGTTCCAACTCTACCCCTGGTCACGAGATTTTGTATTGCGGTGCAGCCGCTGGGAGTCTTGTTGTGTTACGCATCACAAATGCATGCCTTGATTGAGAGACTCCCTTTCTTCGGGCCTGGACAGGCGCCACCTGAGGCCAGGCGCATGCGTAGACCTGCTGTGGGCAGCACATCTATAGGACGGTGGCGGCTTATCCATTTCGTTGGGAGTGGTATTGCATCGTGTGCCCATTGCGACTCGCCATGTATTCCCCTGTGCCTCACCGCATAAAATGGCTAAGCACAGGCCAGGATACGCACGTCGTCGTAACACGCATGAACATTGTGCATCGTTGCCGTCCCCAGCAGCAGTCCCCATATGCCCAGAGCACGGTCGCTGCCACATACTAAGTCCAGTATGCCCTGAATTCCCCCCTCTTCCATGTCAACGCCGTGGTACCGTCCTACCGACCTACAACATGCGATCCACGTTCGTGTTGTGACATCCACGTGTCCTATTACGGGATCAAGTAGATCAAGGCCTAAACATCCATAACGAAAGAAATGATCTGTGCTCTGATTAGCTCTCTAGGCCGAATATGTCCCCGGAGAAATATATATCCACGAGTTCTCGGTAGAGCCGCAGATCTTTCTTCTCCGCAAGTGCTTTTGTACGGAAGATTCTCAATGCCACCCAGCGGCGGGCCCCACTCCCATGGAACGAATGCTATGCCCCTAAGCGCTTCACCACTGGAGGCAGGCTTGAATGTGCAGAAACCGGAACCAATATCGCACCACCACTTCTCACACTGTTCTGCTTGTTACGCGGCGAAGCATCGGGGCCTACCAAAGTGCTGAAGCTGATTGAGAAGGAAAGCGAGCGGTCCGAAGCCTCGTGACCGATCCCAGAGCTGCCGGCCTTCAGCGTCTCTTTATCGCCATCAGCATTAGCTGCCAAGGATTTGAGCTGCTGGGATGGTACCGCCGGACCCTCAACGGCTTCGGCATCGGTATTGGCATCAGAAACCAACTGCTCCCCGGTAGTTGCGGCTTCAGCCGTCCAAACGTCAGTACTGTCGCCGTACACCTCATCTTCCATTTGAAATGATCGCTGCTGCAGCGAGTCCTCCTCAGAAATGTCCGCGTCCTTCTCATCCACATATGAGGCAGAAGGACTTGCCAAAATTTGTTCACCTGGGTCAAAAAGACCGGTTGAGACGTGCACCGCATCTTGACTCCCAGACGCTACCCGTAGGCCTGTCAAGTCGTCTTCATCGTTTCCTTCCTCATCCTCTGCACGTTCTCCTTGCACACTATCTTCGCCCGAAAGATATCTCCCCAGCTTGCTGCGAGATCCATCATCATGTGGGGGCCCCATGTAGGGTGCTGGGGGCGGTGCTGTCGATGATGACGGCTCCTTGCCTCTTGCCGTCACTTGTCGTGTGGCCGTATTCTCTTCTAGCTGCTGACTCCCTTTCCCCTCGCCCTCCCTCGCCCGGATGTCCCGCGTGGCATGAGCAGCGCCAGCCCGAATGCTGCCGGTGTTATGGGTGCTGCTACTGCTGCTGCTGCTGCTATCGCTCCCTTTGTTGCTGTCGGCGGGCTGCCGTTTCGCCTCCCGGCGCTCGGCCGCTCCTGACATTGTAGCAGCAGTCTCTGATTTGGTCTCCAGCTGCCGTGGATCCGCACTTGCGCCGCTGATGCCAGCAGCCGCGCGGACTGTCGATAAGGTGGCATCGCTGTCCCTGTCCCTACCACTGCTGTCTGGACGGATCTGCTTGCTGGCTTCACCCGCGACCTCATCAACTGATGGGTGTCCCTCAGCCGGCAGCCGAGGAGAAGCACCGTCATCAGTATATCCAGTCGGGGCATCATCACCATTGCCCCTTGGTTCCGAGCCATCCCTAGCTTCGGAGTAAGTATCATCCGGCAATTCATCCACCTCTTCCATCACCACCTCCACCTCCTGCGTCTGCTGGACTGTACGAGTCTCTTCCGATGCGGCATATTTGCTGGTAGATGTTGCGTGGTAGATGTCTATCGCCGGTCCTTCCGGCCTCAGTGGTGCCTCTGCGTCCCCTGGACGTTGCCTCTTGCAACCAGTCGCATCACGCTGTGAACCGCCTCCGGTCGAAGTCACGCCTGATACTGATGGTGTTGGCGCTGATGGCGACGCAGGTGCGGGATCGGAGGTTCCTACGTCTAACCTCTCTGTTCCATCCACATACATGACCTGGGTGGGGTATAACGTAATGTAGTCCCAGCTGGCAATGCTGCTGCCGCTGTCGCAGCTGCCGCTTCTGCTGTTCTTGTGTGGAATGAAACGAGCGGACACAGCAGCGACACGCTGCAGCGTATGCCGTCGATCCAGCTGCTGTTGCCTGGTCGTGGGGCCCTCCTGGCCACTCAGCTTTTCAGCGCCATGAATGTTGCTGCTGCCATCAATGTCGCGGACGCCACCAAACCCACCGTCATTCCGCGCACTTTCGTGGGCTACTACCACCAACATTGTTTCTGCGCCCTTCATTCCGCATGACTCCAAACCAGGCGCCCTAAGCCTTCCCAACTGCGGCTGCTCCATTGCACCAGGCCCTTTGCCATCCTCCCCATCTTCGCCACCGCTACACACTGCCGACTCGTTAACAAGCCGGATCGCTTTCCGGGTGACGTCTACGCTTGTCCTGTGCAGCTGTGGGGCGGCTCGACGATGAAGGGACAGCGTCGCTTCCAGTTGGTTGTGTGGGTCGTGGTAATTCACGTGACACGGGTTGTTGGATTGATGTGATTGGTGGTCTTGGAGCTGTTGCTGAAGCTGCAGCACGTGCCGGCTGTGGCACAGTTCCAGGGCAGCGGTGGCGGCGGCGGCAGATGCACGCGCGGTCTCTGCCACTAGCTGCTGAAGAGCGGGGCTGCTCAGCACCACAGCCGCAGCTACAGTCTCACTTGTACAAGCTGTCCAATCGGGCCGCTGTGAGGCTCCTGTAGTACCCGGTGGCAGCGGCCCGCCTCCGGCCATCTCCACCACCAAGACAGCACCGTCTGCAGCGGCAGCAGCTGCCACCGTTGCAGCGTCGCGATCGCCTCCATGGCCACCATCTGCATGCAGCGCTGCTGGTAAGACGTTTCCTTGCAGAGGTCCAGTTACTGATATGTGCGATGACCGTGGGGCAGAGCTCCGCGTGTTGCATTTCGGCGGATGCGTCTCGGCGGGTGCTAGAGGTGCAGGGCGCAGCAGTTGCTGGCCTTCCGCCAACACACCCCCACGCCACGTCTTTAGGAGGCGACGGCGAGCCATACTAGGAACACCGCCTCTACCACTGCCACTGTTGCAGCCTCCATTTGCCCCGGTCTCCGCAGCGTTGTGCTGGCGGCTGAGCTGGCGGCAGTGCGCTGGTCCCCTCAAACCTGCCATCGCATCATCATCACTCGGAGGCGTAAGATCCTGGGGCACAGAGCTGTCGGCTCGCCATGGATGTTTTGCTATGGACCCCTGCGCAACAAACGAAGGCTTTCCCATGTCAAGGTCATACTCTTGATTGCTCCAATCTAAAGCTGCTGCTGGGACGACACAGCTGTCAGCTTCGCCATAGGAGCTGATGGTGGCTACTGTCCGTGCAGCTGTCGTCGCTGCTGCCGGGTCTAGTGCGGGCTGCAGACAGGCCAGGGAGGCGAGGCAGGAGAGACTTGACAGTGCTGACAGGGAATGCACGGCGCAGTCCATACGCAGCTCCAAACTGGATAGCCCGGCTGCTAACTGGTTTGGGCTGGGCAGGGTGTGCAGCGGCGGCAGCTGCGTTAGGAGCACAGGGTCGGGCCGAGCACGGGGCTCGGGAGGCATCTCGGCGGGCCGCACGTCTGCGATGGAACCAATGACAGAGCGCAAATGAGGTGGCAGCGGCTGGGGACTTGGTTGCGGGGAGAAGGGACGCTGGAGGTGAGGGGGCACGGTGGCGCCGGAACTGCTACCGGAGGTCCGGCTGTTGGTGGTGCCCGTGTCCAGCTGATGCGGAAAAGCCCGCAGGAGGCCAGTAACGTTGGTATGTGACTCGGGCTGGAGGATTCGGGCGGCGAGCACAGGGGGAGTGGCAATGCCATCAGCAATCATGATGATCCTGTCTCCGGTGGCGAGAAGGGCAGGCTTGGCTTGCGACTTGCAAGGCTCACAGGGTAATGGTAATGGCTGAGATGGCGGTGACTGTGTTGCCTGTGGCACTGGTGGCGGCAGCCGCGTCAGTAACGGCTGTGATAGAGGGGGCTGTGGCAGTGGTGGCTGTGATGGTGGCGGCTTTGTCAAAGTTGGCTGTGCAGGCAACGGCTGTGTAAGCTGCGGCTGTGGTACTGGCGAATGTGGTGGAGGAGGCTGTGATGGAGGAGGCTGTGGTGGGGGCGGCTGTGTCCGAGGCCACTGTGGTGGAGAGGGATGCACAGGTTCCTGGGGAGCTTCCAACCTTCCATTCCAGGACGGGCCCTGCTCATGTGAGGACAGAGCTGAATTATCTAGCCCATGCCTCAGATCTCTTGCCGGCAAGTGCATCCGACGTAGTAGCTGGTGTCGTACAAACATATCGCGGTAGCTGCCGGCGGAAAGGACTGGCGTTGTCCTGGGCTTGCTGGTTGCCTCCAACGTGCTCGTTGACCACCCCGCAATGTTGGCAGGCGGCCAATGTTGGCCAACGGTACCGAACATATGGCTTTCAAGTGAATAACGTGGATGTAAGTTGGGCGTCTCCCCCGCTTTGATGACCCATGGTTGGGCCCAGTTGACTGGCCTAACGGCTGGCCACGTACGGACATGCCATGGTGTATGTGGCGATATCCGGGAGTCAAGTGGGTATGTATTTATGATATGGATATCTCTATAATGTCTTGTTGAACAACTGCTATCGCTAGCAGCAAAAAGACTTGCATAACTGGGTTCTGCTAGAGGCATACTTCCAGCAGCCATTATAACCCAGCTTTTTTCATATTATTGCCGAAATTTATTTCCAATGCAATTATCCGTATAGTTATTGTAGAATGAAGGAAACGTAGTTTTTGGTACTACCGGTAGCGTACGAGCGGTTTTGCGAACCCGGATTTGCGAGCTTCCAGGATTGTCTCTGTTTTACGATAAATTCATTCTATTCTTCTTTTCACACCATTGAACTTAATTGTACAGATCTGCAGGAAAGTGTGGATGTAAGGCTCAGTACCGGAAACTGCCGCCGTAGAAGGATAAGGATGCTTGTTGGAGCATCCAAGTCCATCGCGAGCAGTAATTTGAGTCGGTCACTGCCTTTCGTTGACACTTGGCAGTTGCCTACCCACCATCATGGAGTTAAGGACGTTTGTCATCGCAATGCGTGGTCCCTCACTGGTTGTAGAACTTCAAAAGGTAGCCGGCTCCAAACGCATGCACGTAAAGGGTTCGGAATAGCGTTGCCGCGACTGCCCTCCCTGAGTGGCAGGGATAAGGTTCCGGCCGGTGGGGTGGCGCCCTCGGCGCCTGTTGACCTCGGCATTCCGGAGGAACTGGAGCGCCTGTGGTCTGAAGCTCGAGATAAATGGAAGCGACGCAGCATCGAACATCCTGTGGTGCTGCCCGTTGAGGGCGCCAAGGTGCATTTGGTTCCTGTAGGAGCTGACTTGCCATCCGATGCAGCCCTAATCCGCGACGTTGTCGCAGCAGTGCAGCCCGACGCCATCGCTCTGGAGTCATCTCCTCAGGTAAGGGCGCATGGGGTCTTATGTGTGATAGTTTCGTCTGAGTTTGGGTCCCAAATGACGGTCCTTCGTGCGTGCTTTCCTTCACATGGACGTATGTGCTCACACGGTAAGGCTTGTCAGCGCCAGGGTATCCACTTCCAACCCTGGTATTAACTCCCCATCCTCCTCCGCACGCTTCCCTTGTTCTGCCATGAAGCACTTGAAGTCCTATACGTTCATTGCCAAGGCGCTGGAGCCTCAGTTAACCCATCTGTTGTCTTCCGATTTGCGGAGCCCCACTTCTGCGCGAGTCTGCTTCACGCAGCGTCAGCGCAAGGAGCTTCAGGCCAGCCTCCTTCAGGCCTGTCGCGGCGCCAGCATCAAGCCCGACCCTGACCAATTGATGCACCTCTTCCGCCTGGGTAGCCTGCCCTTCGTAGAGTGGCTGGTGCCCGCACACCTAGTCCGGACCTTCCGTTCTTCCGCAACCTCAGCTTCGGGCGGTGGTGGGGTAATCGGTGCGAGGCAGCAATCGCAGCAGCCCATGCTGCTAGTATCTTGCGGCCTTGACCGGCAGGCTCGTGCTGCACTACCCGCCGCGAGCCTGTTCTTTGGGAGGGAATTCGACCTGTACTTAGAGGAGGTTGAAGCAGCGCTGGGGGAGGAGGGAGCAGGTGAGCTGGCGGCTTGGCGATCGGTGCTGGGTGACCGACTAGAGACGTGCGGGGCTGGACGAGAGCTGGCGATACTGCTGACCGCCTGGGAAGCGCAGTGCTGCTTGGGTCCGGAACAGCAGCGCGCAGTAGTGATGCGTGTGGAGGAGCGGATGCGGGACGAAGGAGGAAAGCAACAAGGGGCCGGGTATGGTTCCGAGGCCACTGGGTCTCCTGGTGCGTCCCTAGAGGCGGCTTTGGAGCTGGAGATTGTGAGGCGGCCCGCGGACCCACTGGTGGCCCGCCAGCTGGCAGAGCTAGCTTCGGGCAAGAATGTGCTCAGAAAGTCTGAGCGTATTGTGGCTGTGGTAGGACGGGTTCATGCGCTGAGCATTGAGGACGAGCTTCTGAAGATGGGGGGGAGACAGCTTTAGAGGGGGTAGTGGCGTCTTGGCGTAAGGGGGCAGTAGGCTGCGATGTCGTCGTGCGACGGCCAAAGCTTCGCACGTGAATTTTTTGACCTCCCGCATTCTCCACATACACCAGGCTTTCCCCGGTTCACTGCGGCCGTCTCTCACAAATTGAGCGTCAGTGCGTAAACAGGCCACAAACATTAGCATAGGATCCCGTTTACTCGCAGAATTCCGCTTGCAATACAATATTTGAGCCGACAGCTGACTTCTCTCTGATCGACTTCACCATGCCTGGGCGATTCCTCCATTAACAGGTGGTGCTCGTGCTCCAAAGAGATTTCCAGCTGATCATGCCTTGTCTTTTCGATAACAGATATAACTAGATTTGCAACAGCGTGGATGGACCGACAGGGACTGCCAAGGTTAAGGAGAGTAATAACCGTCCGCAGGGTTCATACCAGCCGAGCCTTGAATCGGATTCTCACCTCCATGCTTCCCTACACTCCCCTGACATGCAGAATGCAGAAGAGAAGATGCCAAAGACAAAAGCTGAGGCCATTGCCTTCATTGGCAATACAATCTCGCAGATTAGCACAGCCTCCGATAGTCAGAAGAACTTAATCCGAAAACTTAATCCAAGCCGTTGTCCTAGACCGCCTGACACGGCATCAGGCTGCTAATATGATAGAGGGTTACTTGTAGAACGAGCGCAAAAGTGGGGCTTCTTCATGCAAGAGCCCTCATCATCAATCAAGAAGCGAACCGGGCGAGGATGGGGAAGGGGACGGAGGTGGTGGTGAGGGACCTAGTAATGCTAGTGGTGGTCGACGCACTGGAGTTGTGCTCACTACCCCTCTGGAGTTGTGCCCACTACCCCTGCTTCTCGTGGTACTGGTGTGCAGCGCTCTTTTGTGAGTGTTGTTTCATAATTCACCACGGCAAAGGTTGTCAGATGGCACAGGGTTAACTACCCTGGCCATTTGTGACAACTTCTGAATGCAGAATGCTACTTTTAGAATGTGATGGCTGGCCACCTCACATCATCTTGCTGCTTTTTGCCGGGGTCTTATAATTCATATCTTCCGGTTGCTGCTAATGATGATTGATGAGCCATGAGCGGCTCCCCATAAGGCCACGTTCCTGCCTGTCTGGGGACTGGATTTCTGGACACTTTCCCTAGGATGGGGCCCAACGTCTCGGCCCTTGTGCTAAATGTAACGAGCACTCCAATATAATTGAGTCAGAATGTGTTCAAAATGTAAATTGTATGAAAGATTGCGCGATAATCCTGTCCAACCGGATTAGTTGTTCCTCTCGGAACAAAAGCCATTGCCATTTCCGTTACAATTGCACTGTACTAATAAAGACCTAGGTCAAAAACCGAAGGCCTGACGAGCCAAGGAAAGAAACCAGCAACACTTCGGGCGACGCGACAAGGGATGAGCGGGCGGGCGCGTGCTGAACAACAAAAACAAGATAATAAGAACGACTACGCACGCGAATAAATACAGCCCTGAGGACACGGGCTGAGGTAAGGCCCTTAGTTTAAACGCCTTACTTAGGCCTTACGCCTAACTAACCCGCCTTCCTAACGCAAGCGCGCATTAGTTGTTGCTCTCGGAACAAAAACCAAAGAAAAGAAACCAGCGCATTAACGGTTGAAGTACTGAACTCCAAACGGCGCGACCCGGCCAACCGCTAGAGGGCCAAAACAGGCTAAGGCGTTAGGGCAGGCGCGAACACCCAAGTCAAGATAATGCTCCCGCAAAGCCGACGAATTAGCACTCCAACCACCAAAAGCTTCCACAACCTCCATGGGAACACCAGCTGCACGGGCCGCCGAGGCACCAACTCGCCTTAGACTATACAGTGTGCACGCCCCGAAGGCTCTGCAAACCAAACTGACCAAGCACCAGGTCGAACCAACGCTCTGCCCCTTGAGTAGACTGACGGACAGGCCAAAGATGAGACTGGTCCTGAGCTAAACGCTGCAACAAGGCAACTCGGAGAAAAGGAAGACCACAAAGAGGAAACTGCAGCACTGGGGCACGTTCAGCAGACACTACCCTACCTTTCCAGTTAAGGGGCTTGTACTGGAAAACCGGGATACCTCCCAACTCCACCACACCTGCCCAAAAAACCGAAAGGAGGCAATCCGGGCGCAGGAACAAACAAAACCCCAAAACAACAAATAAAAGCGGCAAGAAAACTGGAGAGCTAACCGAAACTAACGGTAACGCCTCATACAGCACCCAAGCACTCTCTGCACTGAAGGCTAAAACTAAAGAGGAGGTGGGGGAAAGGGAGACCTGAAGACGCTCCCAACCCTTTCTGAATGCTACAAGCAAGGTATTGTCTCCCGCACAAGGCTTAGGATAACCCAAAAGGTCGTGAATTGTGTTAACAGCACTGAAGTATGGCTGTGCGGTATGCGCCTGGACAGTGCCTTTTGCCGCAAGAAACTGACCCCACAACAAGCCTGCATAGAAGGATGCCGGAAGGAACTCCAAGCCTTCCATCACACAAAAACGCACAAAGGCCGCAAAATGAGAACCATAAGACCGCCAAGTACTAGCACCAACCCGAGCCATCACGACCTGCACTATCTGCTGGAGACGGGCCGAATGATCTAACCCTGCAGCCCCCGACTGAAGATGAGAAACCAGCAGGTCCGAAACCACGGGAGGGGCAGTAACCAAACCCAGGTTAAGGCCATATCTAGGGGCCACCCTAGCAACGGCATTAGCCTCAAGAGAGCGAGCCCACTCTACCACTGCACCCGTACTGCTACGACCTGCCAACTCGGAGGAGGAAGGAAGGTGTTCGAACCTCCCATCCCAGGAGCAAACAGCACGGTGTTGGATGGGAGGAAAACCAGTCCACTGCTAGCTCCATGAGTTGCTGCCACCAAGGTTGAGCTGTCCAGTAGGGGACCACCAGGGTAACACATGCCTGCTCTTCTCGGACCTTCTGCACCACGGCCATCAAAAAGTCCGGGTCCAGGGGTGGGCGACCGTAAGCGTTGTGCCCAGTCCAGGGTTGTAAAAGTG
Source organism: Volvox africanus (assembly GCA_030268105.1). Taxonomy (NCBI): domain Eukaryota; kingdom Viridiplantae; phylum Chlorophyta; class Chlorophyceae; order Chlamydomonadales; family Volvocaceae; genus Volvox; species Volvox africanus. The sequence goes on along the minus strand of BSDZ01000089.1, from coordinate 1,452,448 downwards.
CGTTCACGCCCGATGAACCCGGGCAATGATGCCGTGAGAAGAAGCAAGGCAGCTGCGTGTTGATATGCGAGGCAAATAAGTCCACGTCATGCGGACCAAAACGGTTCTCAATAAGCTGAAAAAGGTGAGGGTGCAAACGATAATCATCCCGATCTATCCAACGAGAAGCTGCATCTGCTTCATTCTCCGCACTAGCTACCCGTTCTACCTGGAGGATAATGCTATGTTCCTGCAGGAAACTCGATAAACACCTCATCTCCTCATGCAAACACAGGGACCTAGAAGACAGACGTCCCAAAACTGCCTGCGTGCAAGTGTTATCCTCCCTGATAAGCACAACCCGCTGGGTGACATATGGAAGGAACGACTCCAAGGCATGACGAACAGCACGCAGCTCTTTCCAATTAATATGCGCCAGGTAGTCATTAGAGGACCAATAACCTCGAGCTATCCGACCATGTATTGTTGCACCCCAGGAGTGACGAGATGCATCAACGGACAAGTCCACCGCCGCAGGCCCTATGTGAATGGCGGCAGAGCAATGACGCGTTGGGATGTCAGCCCACCAATCAAGATCCCGAAGGGAACCACGTGATAGACGAATACGGTCTGACCAACCTACAGGTTGCATGATATCATCATAGAAGTTGTGAAGAAAAAGCGGGGCTGGGGTAAGAGCCAGCTAAACACTCTGGGCAAAACCACAAAATTTTGCCCATTCACGCTTCTGGACCAACCGACGATTTTTCTTAGCCGTGACCGTCAAGCCAACCGCCAGCCGTCGGAGCTTGGAAAGTTTCTCCTTGGGCACCTCAAACAAGCCAGATGCGGTATTGACAGTGATGTCTAGATGATAAACTGCCTGCGAAGGCTCCCACTGACATTTTGTTGGGTGACAAGATAAACCTAAAAACTCAATAGTCTCCCGCACCCACCGCGCTCCAAGACTAGCCTGCTCCTTGGAAGAAAAAACGAAAAGAAAGTCGTCCAGGTAGGGTAGAACCCGAGCTCCAAGACGGGCTGGTCGTCCACTGCCACATGCTGGGAAAAACTGATGCGGCGGCATGGGAGGTGTAACCCGACATTTCTTGCCACCGACCGCTGCAATAGGATCCCTCCAGAAACGAACTACATTCTGCATAATCTTCGTGAACCAGTAAGGACTATTCAACCAACCCATGGGTAGGGCATTCATCTCATACAGAGTGCCACAGAAGCGGAAGGTAAAGAAACGTCGATCCACTGGACGGATGGGGATATGATAAAAGGCATCAGCTAAATCCACCTTGATCATCCACGAATTCTGAATGCCCATACAACGTAGGGTACGGAGGGATTCATAACGGCACTTACAAGCCTTCTGAGAAATGTTCATCCGCTTTAGGTTGACAACAAGGCGCCAGGAAGCACTACCCTGTTAAGGCACACAAAAGGCATTTACCACATGCTCAACCGACCGTGAGGGGTCCACACGGGGGATGGCCCCAAGAGCAATGAGGCGGGGTTCTTCTACATCCTGCTACCACCGTTGCTGTATCTCCAAGACCGGAAAACTCGGGAGATCAAAGGCAGGGGGTGGACAACCATTACGAAACTCCACTGGAACCCCCTGCTTCAGCACATGCAGCGTCCGAGTGTCTGCCCCAATAGACTTCAACGCCTCTAGGTGTGCTTGAACACGAGCATGCAAAGGGGTGCTCATGATCCAAAACTACTTCAATTCTGCCCCGGGGCACTAGCACCCGAGATGGAGCTCCATACCGCAGCAGAGGCACGATTGGGCGGGAAACCACGCCCCGCAAAACCACCACCACGCCCCCGGCGTTGGCAAGTGCAATTAAAATGGAGAACTCCAGTATTGCCACCAGCACGACTCCTGTGCTCCTTCTCTGCGAGGTACTTCAAGGAAACCTTCTGGCGGGCACGGGCAAACTCATCACCCATCCCGCAAAACATCATCCTGAACTGCACGTTCTGCCGTGGCAAAATAACGTTGGTGTAGAGCCACAAGGCCGTCCCTACCACGCGAAGAAAACTCAAGTATGCAATTTATGCGGGCAGATATCAGCTCCCGGAGCCAATTGACATTATAATGCAAGGTGCGATGGGTATTAGAAACCACTGCCAACCAACTCTGATTCATTTCCATATGCGCAACACTCTTTATCAAAGATTCGAGGCCGGCATCAGTCAGCTCTGCAATTGATAAAGCTGTCATTAAAACTCCGAACTCGTAAAGCAGGGAGCCTGCACGGTCCGATTGTCCTCGCTGCGCATGCTCTAAATCACACAATTCCGGAAAAGCTTTGTAATTAAGCAGAACGAGGTTATTAGCATTAGTTCCTCCAGATGGCAGGCCAGAAATGATACGTCTAGGGAAAGGGAAGCGTCCCGTTTCCGATGATTGCTGCACTCGCGGTCATGATAGTAGCGTGACAGGAATTCAAAGTCCGCCATTCCCGGTTGCCCACCTAGATTTAACTGAGTGGACAATGTCTGGACTTGTTGTTGCAGTTGAAGGATTAGAGCTGTTTGTTGCTCGGCGACACTTGGACCCACATGTTGCGTCATCGCGACCCCCTGATGATTCAGGGGTGTCGGTCCCACCGGCGTCCCCGGGCGGAAAAAACCTCCAAGCGGGTTGATGTAGGTCGATCCGCTGACCGGTAATCCTCCGCCCAGGGCCTCCATGGCAAGGGCGCCATTCACGACGCCCACCAGCACCATGATGGTGAGGATCATAGTAGAAACCTTGTTTTTGTTGTTCAGCACGCGCTGAACAATGAAGCGGATCCCTCGCCCCTTGGCGCGCTTCTGTTTAAAAACCGCTGTGCTTTCAGCTTGTCAGCAGGACCCATCGGGTAGAGCGTCTTCCTACATCGCTCTGTTTGTTTCTACAATGATCCTCACCATCATGGTGCTGGTGGGCGTCGTGAATGGCGCCCTTGCCATGGAGGCCCTGGGCGGAGGATTACCGGTCAGCGGATCGACCTACATCAACCCGCTTGGAGGTTTTTTCCGCCCGGGGACGCCGGTGGGACCGACACTCCTGAATCATCAGGGGGTCGTGATGACGCAACATGTGGGTCCAAGTGTCGCCGAGCAACAAACAGCTCTAATCCTTCAACTGCAACAACAAGTCCAGACATTGTCCAGAATGGTGGACTTTGAATTCCTGTTGCGCGTCTATCAGGACCCGCGAGTGCAGTAATCACCGGAAACAGGACGCTTCCCTTTCCCTAGACGTATCATTTCTGGCCTGCCATCTGAAGGAATCAATGCAAATAATCTAGTCCTGCTGGCGGTTGGCTTGAGGGTCATGGCTAAGAAAAATCTTCGGTTGGTCCAGAAGCGTGAATGGGCAAAATTTTGTGGTTTTGCCCAGAGTGTTTAGCTGGCTCTTACCCCAGCCCCGCTTTTTCTTCGCAACTTCTATGATGATATCATGCAACCTGTAGGTTGGTCAGACCGTATTCGTCTATCACGTGGTTCCCTTCAGGATCTTGATTGGTGGGCTGACATCCCAACGCGTCATTGCTCTGCCGCCATTCACATAGGGCCTGCCGCGGTGGACTTGTCCGTTGATGCATCTCGTCACTCCTGGGGTGCAACAATACATGGTCGGATAGCTCGAGGTTATTGGTCCTCTAATGACTACCTGGCGCATATTAATTGGAAAGAGCTGCGTGCTGTTCGTCATGCCTTGGAGTCGTTCCTTCCATATGTCACCCAGCGGGTTGTGCTTATCAGGGAGGATAACACTTGCACGCAGGCAGTTTTGGGACGTCTGTCTTCTAGGTCCCTGTGTTTGCATGAGGAGATGAGGTGTTTATCGAGTTTCCTGCAGGAACATAGCATTATCCTCCAGGTAGAACGGGTAGCTAGTGCGGAGAATGAAGCAGATGCAGCTTCTCGTTGGATAGATCGGGATGATTATCGTTTGCACCCTCACCTTTTTCAGCTTATTGAGAACCGTTTTGGTCCGCATGACGTGGACTTATTTGCCTCGCATATCAACACGCAGCTGCCTTGCTTCTTCTCACGGCATCATTGCCCGGGTTCATCGGGCGTGAACGCACTTTTACAACCCTGGACTGGGCACAACGCTTACGGTCGCCCACCCCTGGACCCGGACTTTTTGATGGCCGTGGTGCAGAAGGTCCGAGAAGAGCAGGCATGTGTTACCCTGGTGGTCCCCTACTGGACAGCTCAACCTTGGTGGCAGCAACTCATGGAGCTAGCAGTGGACTGGTTTTCCTCCCATCCAACACCGTGCTGTTTGCTCCTGGGATGGGAGGTTCGAACACCTTCCTTCCTCCTCCGAGTTGGCAGGTCGTAGCAGTACGGGTGCAGTGGTAGAGTGGGCTCGCTCTCTTGAGGCTAATGCCGTTGCTAGGGTGGCCCCTAGATATGGCCTTAACCTGGGTTTGGTTACTGCCCCTCCCGTGGTTTCGGACCTGCTGGTTTCTCATCTTCAGTCGGGGGCTGCAGGGTTAGATCATTCGGCCCGTCTCCAGCAGATAGTGCAGGTCGTGATGGCTCGGGTTGGTGCTAGTACTTGGCGGTCTTATGGTTCTCATTTTGCGGCCTTTGTGCGTTTTTGTGTGATGGAAGGCTTGGAGTTCCTTCCGGCATCCTTCTATGCAGGCTTGTTGTGGGGTCAGTTTCTTGCGGCAAAAGGCACTGTCCAGGCGCATACCGCACAGCCATACTTCAGTGCTGTTAACACAATTCACGACCTTTTGGGTTATCCTAAGCCTTGTGCGGGAGACAATACCTTGCTTGTAGCATTCAGAAAGGGTTGGGAGCGTCTTCAGGTCTCCCTTTCCCCCACCTCCTCTTTAGTTTTAGCCTTCAGTGCAGAGAGTGCTTGGGTGCTGTATGAGGCGTTACCGTTAGTTTCGGTTAGCTCTCCAGTTTTCTTGCCGCTTTTATTTGTTGTTTTGGGGTTTTGTTTGTTCCTGCGCCCGGATTGCCTCCTTTCGGTTTTTTGGGCAGGTGTGGTGGAGTTGGGAGGTATCCCGGTTTTCCAGTACAAGCCCCTTAACTGGAAAGGTAGGGTAGTGTCTGCTGAACGTGCCCCAGTGCTGCAGTTTCCTCTTTGTGGTCTTCCTTTTCTCCGAGTTGCCTTGTTGCAGCGTTTAGCTCAGGACCAGTCTCATCTTTGGCCTGTCCGTCAGTCTACTCAAGGGGCAGAGCGTTGGTTCGACCTGGTGCTTGGTCAGTTTGGTTTGCAGAGCCTTCGGGGCGTGCACACTGTATAGTCTAAGGCGAGTTGGTGCCTCGGCGGCCCGTGCAGCTGGTGTTCCCATGGAGGTTGTGGAAGCTTTTGGTGGTTGGAGTGCTAATTCGTCGGCTTTGCGGGAGCATTATCTTGACTTGGGTGTTCGCGCCTGCCCTAACGCCTTAGCCTGTTTTGGCCCTCTAGCGGTTGGCCGGGTCGCGCCGTTTGGAGTTCAGTACTTCAACCGTTAATGCGCTGGTTTCTTTTCTTTGGTTTTTGTTCCGAGAGCAACAACTAATGCGCGCTTGCGTTAGGAAGGCGGGTTAGTTAGGCGTAAGGCCTAAGTAAGGCGTTTAAACTAAGGGCCTTACCTCAGCCCGTGTCCTCAGGGCTGTATTTATTCGCGTGCGTAGTCGTTCTTATTATCTTGTTTTTGTTGTTCAGCACGCGGATTGCAATCCACAACCGTTCCACGGGCAATGCGCGATGATCCTGTCCAATTGGAATAGCAGTACCACGGGAATCCAGTAATAGCTTTCCGCCTGGCCGTAATCCTAAAACTTCAGACTGATGTTATAAAAACGGAAAGCACATTCATGTTTTTGACCATTCAAACGAGACGCAGATGACTTTTTTCCTCGCTTGCAAATGTCGGTGAAGAATGGAAAAGATTACCAACCCTTATGAACCAACAGTGTGAAAGACTCGTGGATAATTAGAGAGATCGGCACAAAAGCGAAACAAATTGAGAAAGCACGATGGCGGCGTGTTACCCGCCAACCCAATTCAAATATCGGCACACGTGATACAAACATAACACCATTATTAACTGAGGATGTAATAGCTGAATTCCTTGATGGATTGCGATATCAGGAGTTCGGCTAGGAAAACCCTGACTCCAGGGTGAGTATACCCCCCGAGAGGATGTGAACAGCGATGACAGCAATCACAGCGACACCGAATGCACCGAGGATCCAGCACATGCTCTTCCCCTGTGTGATAATCCCGTGGTTGCAGACACGTTCTTAGTTCAGATTGCAGCTGGTGCCACGGTCCGCTCAAAGGGGCTGGAGGATCAACAGGACAGCCTACGGCAGTCTGCACTTCAGACGGATGCTGCCTGCCGCTGCCCACATTGTTTCATCTCCGGTACTGTATGCAAAAAAAGCAGCCATGGAAGGTCATCGTCATCACGCTGAACTAACCTGTCCTCATCGATGTCCCAGCTGTGTACTGCAGCACCTGCAGGATCACGTATGGTATGCGGCCAACAGCCATAGACTGCCTAATGGACAGCAACGTCTCCTGAGATTTGAGCAGATGGCATGCTGGTATCACGGTCCTTTGGTGGCAAAGTATGCTGCTGCAGGTGTTTGATTTATTGATCTTTTTGACCAAGCACATCAGTGCAGACCGCTTCTGTGCAACTGGCGAGAAAATGGTGTGGATATCCCAGCCTCGCTTACACTGGATATGCTCAGGCAACGGCTATCACGGATTGTGCAACTTTCACGCAATCTTAAAGCACTGGTTAAGGATTTTCCTGAGTCCATCCCAGGGTGGCCTACTGGTTCCCTCAACTCCTGTCCCTGCTGCGGTGATGCTGCCATCGTTAGCAGTAATGGTCCAGCCAAAGCACCAACTGACGGCGGCTGGGGTGCTGACGCTGCCGGTAACGGACTGTTACCTTGGGGCTTACACCTTGGGGCTTACACCTACAAGGTGGCGTGGAGGACAGTGGCCCTGGGCCATCACAACTGCATTCTGTTCACTTCGACGCAGACATCCAGCAGAACTTATTTAGACGAAAGCCATATACGCAGGCCTGTGAGCAGCTCGATCACCGCAGGTTCATCATCAGCAACCATGTGTTGGCCACACTCGATCACAGGGGTTCAGCTGCAGTGGACATTGGAGTAAGCACCCACTGCTCCATTCTTAACGCGAATAAGGTCTTGGCAGGAGAGTCAGCAAAGGCAAGTCTTATTGGTTGTGGTTTTGGTGGGATATGCACGGAGACTGAAACTCTAATGTTACCGATGGCCTACAGAACCTTGTGACTGCTATGGGGGTGGCGCTGTGCTGGCATGCTTTTCTTCTGCTACTTGTGATCCTCTTCACTGGTGAGCGGCATCTGTACTCGACTGTGGCTATCCAATTGCTGCTTCATGCTGTGACAGCCGTTCAGTTCTGGTGGGATGATATTGCATGCCGCTGGAGCAAGTCGTACGCTAAGTGGCTGGAACAGCAGGACCCGGATGTGGCATTGAAGGGTGGAAGCACGGTTTGCCCATTCCACTTTGGCACCGATTTGCGCATAGGTATGCAATTGTATTTGCAATCTCAAGTCTGTAATCACACTGCTGAACCGTAACGTATTGTAATGTATATGTAGATATGAATGCCAGAAGGCATTTGGTCATGTGCATAAGGTCGGTGCTGGCCGTAGTACTGGGGAGCCTCTGAGATATGAAACAGCGTGGTTGGGCCACATGGTGCGGTCACTCAGTACATGTAACCGAGAGGCGCATCTTGAGCGTGTTGGGCGGCTTTATACCCACCAAGTGGTGCTGGGGCTCCCTTTGTGGATGTGGCGGATAAGGGCACAGGCCGCTCTGAACACTGTCCTGAAGCGTACGGCTGCCATGCGGTCAAGTCTGTCAAACTTTACGGAGGTAAGCATCATTCAAGAAGTACCTGGTCAGCCTTGCTATCATGTAAAAAAATTGCAATCTTTCCTTGTTCAGGTGGAGCGGGCAGCATATGGACTTCTTCAGCAGCGTGCCATCAAGTACTTCACATTGAGGGTCGACCTACTGATTCAGCGGATGCGTCACACTGGGACAGCGTCAACAGACAAGCTTGTATACAAGTATCTTCTGCACAACAGAGCATGTGCTCAGGGCATTCACCTGCCGGAAGAATGGCTCTTTGCCAGACCATCAGAGCCTTGTGGGGTACATGGACGGGTAGTCAAACCATTGGTGTGAAGTGTGACTAAACGATTATGGAGTTGGACACGACGAGACAAAGGGTCCCCTGAATGCCACACATTTGTAATCCTAAGTTGTATTAACTCATCCTCTTATCCTGTCACGATCTTTAAATCCGGTGACACATCAGCCAAAAATTATATATGAAATGCATATACTACTCCAGCAGCCCCAGGATCGCCTGCTTCGGACTGGCCGCACAGCATTTGCTTCTTTTTCATCACTACAAAAATAACTATGAATGTAACTACTAGGTACTAAAATGCTTGGCCGGTGCGAAAGCATCAAGAGACAAGCAAACGGTTTCCTCAAAAATACAGAACCAAGTGGTAACAGATAGCTACGCTTCCACCTCAATTATTTTGTTTCCATATAACAATTAAGAAGTGACAGCGTGTGTTTTACAATGTGTCAGGACTTGGCAAAATGGCAAATTGTCAGTAGATGTGCCGGCCCAGATCACTTCCTATTCAAGAAGCAATTCATTTGATGCACAAAAGCATCAAAGCAACTAAGCAATTCTACACGGGGCTGCGGGCCAGCTGATTGCAGGTGCTCGTACAAGTACTGAAGAGCACCTGCAATCAGCTGGCTGCTAGCTGCTAAACTGCAGGAGCTTGGTAAGCCGTGCGGTCATCCCGATATTTTTATTATATGCTTGAATCATGTGTGTTTCTATGAACCTTCCACTGTCACTAACCCTTCGCGATATTCCTCGTACCCACTAGGCCGCTGCATGTCTTGAGGGCCTAATTAATCCTAATATCTACCTTGCAGACGCAAGATATCGTAAGGGCTTGCTACCTCGCAAATACGGGAGGTCTTTTGAAGGTTACGATTCAAGTTGATTGACAGCCACACACTAAGCGCTCAGCTTCTGTTGCATAACGGCCACGTTAGATATCTACCTTTTTGTAAGCATAATGGATAACAAGTGAGCCTAAGCCTGTTTCATTCCCCTTGACGGCGTGTAACGTCCCTTCTCGCGTACCGGACATGGCGGCTCCTGGGGACAGCAGACCAACATGCGCCGTTGCAACGGACGGAGACCAAAATTCAGGTGGTTTGTGATCGCAAATATGAGTGGCATTTTTCACGTCCATGATACCGCAACCTGAAGCTAATTGCCTGCCCCCCTCACACCAACTCATTACACTTCACCTGCACCGCCTGCCCGCAACATACATGACACAGACAAGTATGCCAGCCTTCTGGAAAGTCTGTCATCCGGCTCAGCGCACCTCAGCTCGCTTCCTCGCCTCCACTGGCAAGATGTGAATGCCGTAAGCCAAGTGATCCTGGCGGACCTGAGCAGCACAACCGCTACCAACGGCAACCAGTATGATGCTCCCAGCTGTCTATTGCACTCCATCGTCGGCATTGACATGGCTTCAAATGACACCAGCCACAGCCCGGCCCAGCCAGTGACGCCATCGCCTCCCGTATCACAACTGCATGTCAGCCGACCCTCTTGGTTACGTCCGGTCATCGCGCTGTGTCTACAAGTACGTCAGGCGTGCCAAAGGCACCAGCGGCAGACGCTTCGGCAGCACGCCACATCCAACACGGAGGTGGTGGCCAGCACGATGGCACAGAAGCACATTGTCCCTGGTCCCGATGTCACCAGTGGAGCTCCCGCGAGAAGCGATTCTTCGCTGCCGCCTCAACACCTGGGGACGGAAGAGGCGAGGGTCGAAGCTGGCCCAAAGACGTTTACCACAAGCTTAAACACCCTAACCGCCATCACGACAATGCCTATGTCGGACGCAGAGGTGAGGGAGACAGGAATGCCATCTGTTTGGACAAATGGAGGACAACGTAAGGATACCAGTCCTATCAGTCTTATGGCGATTTGTGTGTGTGCTAATATGCTGGAAGAACAGTGAAACAACCACCATTCACGGTCTCTGGCCCGTTGGTTGCAAGCGGCTGTCTCCTAAATGTTGAGTGCTGATTCCTCCTGACACGTGTGCCATGCTGCACAGGGTGGCGCGAGACTGGCAGCGGCTGCCACCCACGCTGAGGACCGGATCTTTGCAAAGGCGCCGCTGGACCCGAACCTAGAGATGTGGTTGAGGACCCAGTCACGGTTGCAACCTCCAGTACAGTGCTACAAACCCCAGGTGCAGCCGCAGCTCTCACGCCGTGTTCGAGTTAAAAGGATGTCCCCAATATCACCGACAGTCTCAGTGGCCTGGGATAAGCCGCATCTTCAGCAGCACCTAAGGACAACCAGGATGGGGAATGTTGCGGGACGGCAAACCTTGGAGCCACTGTCACAGCTGTCGACGGCCCAAGTTGCTGGCATTTATGCTGCAGCGAAAGCGGCCGCTAAGGCCGCAGCTACTGCTCGCACTACCGCAACACGTCAGAACATGCAGGTGACCGTGCAGCAGCAGGAGCAACATCTGGGCTACATGCCGACGCAGATTCAGCAGCAACAGAAGCGTTCTGGCGCACGCCGCCGCTTGTTCTTCGAAGATGACGATAGCCAATAAACGCTGCCACGCAAGGGAAAGCGGTGTCGGGTGGGTCATTCATAGCTGAGGTAGGGCAGATGGAATTAAAGCCGACTGACGGCACCGCCGATATTTTCAGCTGTCGCTGGCGCAGGCTAGCCTTTTGCGCACTTGTAAAAAGTCAATGACGCTTCGAATGCCAGGAGCACGTGCAGGTTGGTTTTGCAGCTGGTTGCGTGGCAGAAGGGCGCTTTATACGTCTGATGATTGTGTCTTGCACTTCATTTTTAACGTGAAACCTGAAAGATTTTGCCGTGGCATGTACCCAATAATGATCCGTCTGATAATCGGGGCTCGAAGGGAGTCTGCTCATGTCGAGTTGTGACGATGCTGCGCGCGATGGACCCATATGGTGCTGTGGATCAGAGTTTGGCGCTGAAAGGTGTGTCTTATGTCCTGTGGCGGGATCTGGCCATCAGCAGAATGTTTTGAGCTGGGTAGCTTATTTATTGCCATGGCGCAGGACTTAACCCAATTCTGATGCGCGTCCATAAGGGATTGTGTAGCAGGGTGCTAGGAGTTATATTTATCCTTACGCAGCATGGGGCTTTTCCGATTTGTTCCGTTTTGGATAACTGTTTGCGGAAAAGCTGGCGATCGTCTCCCTTCCTAGCTAGAGAGCGGTCTGAAATGTGGAGTTGGAGAACAGCGCAATCGGAACAGTCTGGTAAGCACAGTTTCCAATTTGATCTGCGGTGGAGGTGTTGTTCCCAACTATAGGTGAGGGGCTAGATAGCGACATAGAATCACCATAGAGGGGGCATTGGATAAGATTATAAGTTTAAAATGTATATAGTCATTCCTCACGATCGTCCCAGCTTCCAAATTGTAAAGCAGCTCTTAATTGTCAGTTACCGATAGTCTAAAATTGATAAGATTTGTGAGTTGAGCTGGCTTTTTAGTGTTTGTGTCCTGTTGCATGAATGTCACGTCCAGTGAAACCCAAGAAAACCCATCTCCTATGGCCTAAGGCCCCTGCCTATCAACCTTGGCCGGGTTCGGCAGAGCAGCACCGACAGTTTGGTTAATGGACATTTCTGCACTGTCTCACTTAGCGAAGGGAAATGCTCTTTTTTATGCATGTACAACTGATTGGCTACCCGCCGCAGCAGTACCGTAATTCACATGCAACTACAACTACTGGCAGTTGCGTTACAGGAAGAAGGCTCCCTGCCGCCGCCCCATGCATAGGCGCTGATGTCTGTGAGTGCAAACGCGCTGCGCCCCATATTCTAGCCCTATACGATTCCAAGCTTTCCCAACACCGACCCGATACACATTAAAGCAATGTGTTGACTGTCAATGCAATTGAAATAGGCTTTGCCACCTAGTTGGGCTTGGGTGCTAGTACATGCTACCATATGCAGCACATCACATCACAGTACCGCGAGATGGAGTCCATCCCTGTGCATCAACGAAACATGCTGGGCGCTTCACTCGATATATTAGACTTGCAACGTAACCCTTTTCAATCGAAGACAATGTCGCAGACGAGGTCGCCCGGGAACACAGATATTGCTGGGTACGCAGCAGAAGAACCACGCCAAGGTGCCGAACCAGCTTGTGAACCATTGACCCAGAACGTTACACGCCGGTTATCAAAGCACAACTCGCACCGTATAGTGTCCCCTTCGGTGTACGTCGCCTTTGACATCGTTTTTGCAGGATAAATGAACCCAGCGCCCCCGTACGAGACATAACCCCCCTTGGGTAGGTAGTCAGGCGTCATGTATTCATTCCGTGGCTGCTCAAGGAAGCCCAGAGCCGTGCGCACGCACTTCTTGGGCAAAGCAATCTCATAGGCGTGCTTTCCTGGACCGCAAACTGGCTCATGTGTGGAAATCGTACAGGGCCCGGGTAAATCCCGGGACACAGTTATCTGGCATGATTTTACCCTGTTGGTGACTTTTATTCCTGGTACAGATGTGCGATTGACAAATTTCTGCATGTTAGTAAGTATTCTCCAGCTTGCGCCTCACCAGCGATCGTTATCAGGTTTAGGTTCATAGGGAATGGACAAACTAAATTTTTGACTTCTTAGCAATAGTCTTGCATAAAATCTCAACCCCGAAGGACGCAGTGAGGGTCTTCTATTGCTCCGAAGTCGCGATGGGATCCGAGCACACTATTGGAAAACCAAGATATCTGTCATATGTTTGAGCTCAATGTGTGAAAGAGGGGAGCAGCTTAGCACTTAGCTTTACCAACTACATGTCTTTCGTGTGGCAGGACTGCAGCAAAACCATCCCAGCCGTCGGTATAGAAGATACAGCCAGTTAGATGCTGCGAAGTTCGATTCTACTGATTTAAAACAAGGATATGATTTTGGCCCATCTTTTGCAAGAGCATTCAACAAAGGATGAGGCCCCAGATACTTGGCCTGTAACGCTCGCAAAAGCTGCACGGCAATTGAAACTGCCGCATATGGTTTAACTATAGATGACGGGTTATCCAACTTATAGCTGGCCTTCGCGGCCCTTGCAGCCACCAACAGTCTCGATGGTTGCTGATGGGACGTTTAAGCAGGTGCGTTTTTATGTCGTCGTTGCTCTAGATTCTGCGGCATTTACCGTGGTACAGTATGGTCCGTTCATCCTATTGAGTTTAGTCCTGATCCCGTGCCGTACGGTAAATGGGGTTTCACGCAGCCTCAACCCAAGGATCGGCCCGCTATGATAGCTAATCACATGGCCGGGATACGAACTGACGACGAGTTTTATGGATACTTACATGAATACAAAGCACATACGGTGGGTGTTGCATCTCTGCGTAAGCGACGTTATGTCAAACCCAAACACATATCACGAGGGATCACGTTACTAGACATGACGAATTGTACTTAATATGTCGTCGGTGCGGTAATACGGCATGACACCCCAACCCAGCAATCTGGGTGCACACGTGCCTCGCCCAAACGAGATGAGGAAGACAATCACATGCTTCTCCAAAGGAATGATCTCCGTTGTTGAGCATGTAGCCAGGGTTGGGCATCCAAGGTAAAAAATTTCTGGCTTGCGACTTCTGATCCGACCCACAGGCTGTTGTTCAATTTGGGGCATCCTGGTAAGTGAAGGCCTACGGAGCGTCCCATGTATTTCAAGGACCATAAGCTGAGTGATTGAGAAGTGCGGTGTCCAGGTGTACTAAATGCGCCGAATTTTTCCCTACATGGTACAAGCTCAGCAAGGAGGTAACAGTATTTGCTTCAGGCTGCACCATCAAGTAGTGCTCCAACCTCGGCGCTGCGGTCGCATGCACCATAGCGTGTTTCCTTTGAGTGTCCTTCCCTGTCGCAGTTCTCCCAGCTGAAATACGCCGTTGCCCAAGTCGACACATTAAAAGATGCCGTCGCGGTAAGCACACAAATATTTTTTGCACCCAAAACTCGGCACTTTGTTGTGAATTTTTGATGCCGTTGAACACGAAACCCGCATGAAGCGGTGTGCATACTGCAACCCTAGGTCCAATACCAGAGCTCTATGCCATATTAACTGTTGCTACAATTACACTAGCACCGATCGTCCGGTGTCCTTCTACGCATTATACAATATTGCGTCATTCAGGGCGTTAAATACAGTCCAAGTTTCCACATCTACCGTAACGGGAAGCTGGTCGACCGTGTCCTGGGCAAGGAGCAACAGCGATTGGAAGATCACCTGTGGCTGCACTCCAACTAAAGCGCTGGAAGTGCCCTCACGCGGCACTGGTCCTCAACTTCCCGGAGGCGGCGAGTATGGACGGCACTGTCGTATCAGTGAATGACTATTGTAATGATGATATGACTTCACATGAGGGGACCTTGCGTTCCCCATGCACATGCTCAGTGTGAATGCATCTTATGAGTCAGGCCCCTCCGACAAACATATACACAACCAAAGTACGGTGCAAGGCGAGCGATTGCTGTCGTGATGGCCAGTTCAAGGACTGCGTCGGTCGAGCCAATATGCCGTCATTTAGAACAATGAAAACTGCCATAGGTTAAGCCAATCCTAGATCGCACGAACATCACTCTATGCGCGCATTCTCCTTACGGAGGAGGGTCCACCAAGCTGGAGAATGTTTTTCACTATTATTCTTGCTGTCATTGCCGGGGGTCTGCCGCGGTCTGCAAGGGAGAACATCAGCTGGCATTGCACCTCTCTATAGCGCGCTAGGATGTCGCACCGCCAGGTTGTCCTGGAGGAGGGGCCTTCATTGTCGGTGCCGTTATTAATTGCTGGCCCCCTGCGTTCTTGTGAGCGCTGCACAGCAGTACACGATGCAGTTAAGTAGAAGGCTTATGTGCAAGTAGGAACTGGTAATAGCTAGGAACAAGCCCAGCGCACAAGGACTCAGCAGTCCCAGAATCAATAAAAAGTCAGAATCGATCATTAATAACACTGTTTAAACAGGCATACTTACAAGACAGGTGTGTGGATGACCTACCCGGATATTCCGATCTTCCATTGCTGGATGGAGGTCAACGGGACAATACGCGCGCGGCCCCTGGCGTGCTCCAGCACCCTGTTAAGGGACAAGATATGCGCACAGCGTAAGGAAGGACAGAGATGTTATTTAAGATCCAACCCTGATCCTCAGAACCGTCCGAACCGTTACCACCATGGTAGGCCTCTATCCTACCATCGAAAGTGTGCCAAGGCCCAACCCCACAAATATTACATGTATTACGCACTTTTGATTTAGCGTCGCCAGTGGGTTCCGCCCTTTGCTCGTGTCAAGGTCTTGGAAGCTGCTAAAGAAGCTGACTTGACTCGCAGTTGGCAGACCCGGCTGTGAAAAGTTGGGCAAAGCCTCAGCACCCCTGCCAGTATTGGAATTCTCATGCGGCTCTGGACGAGGGATCGAGTTCCCAACCACTTGGCGCACAAGCGGCGGATTCAACTCAGCAGCGCACCCTGCTGCTCCCGGCTGCTTGTCGGCCATCCCAGGATCAGGTTCTGTAAGCAGCTGGCCCTGAGGCTTGCTGCCGTTAGCCGCCTTGGTAGCTCTGCTGCGGCCAGCGGCAGGCCGGGCCTGCTTAGGCGCTTCAACGACAGCCTCAACCGGATCTGCTTCGGTTGTGGTCACCGTTCTGACAAGTCGAGCAGCCCTGCGAGTCCTGACTCCTTTAACCTCAACTCCCGGTGTACCTATGATCGCTTCAGATTCCGAGTCATTAGTGAGGACCGCTGCCATGGCCTTCGTGCGAGCCTGTCCGGACTGTGCTGCACGCCGCCGGCTGCCAATACGGGCTGCGGGGCCGCCATCCGCCTATATGCATTTCGCAAGACCAGTTCATCTCACAGGACTGCTGCAATATAGAGTCCCAAGGCTCCAGGAATCAAAGTTTGTTCGCACATGTCCGGCACTGACCTGTCTCGGAACCTCTTTATTGTCCTCGTTCGCAGGAGCTGTCGCGGGTGGCTCCACATCATCAACAGCTTTCATTAGCTTGGCCGCTTTGCAGGCCCGACCTGCAAGAAGTAGCTTACTTTTGTTCTGTGTGCAATCAGCATCATCGTTGTGCAGTGTGTGCTCTATCGAAAGGCATCTCCGTGATCCAGGGCCGCATCAGCATTGCAATGACACAGCACTGGATCTGCTGCATGCTGCATTCATGGAGTCCTAGCTTGGCGACTTGCAAATGAAAACAGGGCCATGAGCACGTCATGAAGCATATGCAAGAACCCTCGCAAAACTTACGTCCACCAGCAGGGCATCCCTCATCGGCGCTAGACTTCAGGGCCCGCTTGCCAGCAATCTTCGCCGTCCCAGCCACACTGCCTGCCAGGGCCTCCTTATCCAGCGCATTCCCGGGGCCATCAGCTGTTGTTGCTGCTTCTGGTAGCGGTGCAACGGGCGCAGTTCGCTTAGGATCTGATGCATCCATTTGTAACTTCCCACGGGTTTGACCGAAGTGCGGCTGCGACCTGAGGTGAGGAGTGCAAAGTTCGCGTCCGCCGGTATTAGGATCGTGCCTTATGTAACCCATGACCTCCATAACAAAGCGGCAACACTCCGTGGTTAAGTTCATCTGTCAACTATGCCGGAATCAGACACCAACCGAATTAATCGCTATTTTGAGCCGGGAAAAGTTGAGTTTTTAACGGGGTTTAACGAGCCAATGAAACGGGACAATAAAAATCTGGCGGAACACGCCAATAACGGCAGAGGCACGTCGTGAACGTGCACGATTGGAAGGATTGCCCGGTAGGGCCCCGTAGGGTATTGCAGTACAGGACTCAGATGACAACTTACATGCCCAGGTCGAAGTTGGCTGGAGGCCCCGGACTATCCTCATCCCCATCTTCGCCAATTCCTCCACCTAGCTTGCCTATCAGCGCATCAATAGTCGCTTTGGTGCGCTGGACCTGCGCAGGGAACTGCTTCCATCAAATGGGCCCATCATGCAATTTGAAAGTCATGGCAATGCAGTATCTCGGACTTTATGATGTAATGCCAACACTACCACCACGACAAAGCCAGCACATCAATATGGCCCTTTAAAAAGTACAGTACAGATGGTCTACATATGGCATTGGCCCCCTTTTAGCAGTACAAGGAGTCCCGAATTTAGGCTTAACATGAAGGAGCAATTAGTGACAGATGTTGTCCAAACAGTTGACGCAAGACAACCCCGCATACACGAAGACTTGCCTTCTCCGGCTGCACCTTGTCTGGGCTGGTAATAATTGTTATTTCACGCTCAAGCTCACGGATTCGCGCCTGAAACGTCTCTAACTCGGTGGCATGCGCGTCCTTAAGCTGCAGGAGGCGCCTTTCATATTGACTGGCCTCCAATTGCTGCGCTTGCTCCCGTGCAGCAGCTTCTCGTTCCGCCAGCCGCGTTTTTCGCTGTTCGTCTTGGGCCTTGAGTTTTTCTGCGCACTGCCGTTCCAAGGATTCCCGGAGCGCCTGTTCCTGCTCCAGTTTCGCACGGAGCACCGACAGCTCCTTCCCCGTGTCCCGCCTGCATGCGCACCGGCCACATAGCAGGCCAGTTGTCTGACGTGGCGGACAACAACATGGCAAGTGTGGCTGTCTTTATCTGTATCAATGTTACATATGCACCTTGCGTTGCCGTGCCATGTGTTCATTGCCGCACCTCTGCTGTTCTAACAGCTCCCTCATCCGTTCGACGCCCTGCTCAAGCTCCTGAATTAACACAGCATCGGCTGTACGCCTCCGCTGAAATTCCTGCATGAGCTCTTCCTGACGCACCCGGTCAGTAGTCGCCCGTTCTACCCGCTGCTCCCCAGCTTTGAGCTCAGCGCTGCATGCCTGAAGCTCGCTACTGAGGATTGAGATGCGCATATCTAGGCCGGCTCGCAACCGCTTTTCCTCTGCCAGTGCAGCTTGCAAGCTGTCGCGGTCCCCCTTCAGGGCCGCGTATGCAGACGCATGTGCTCGCAGCTCCGCCTGCCCCATGGAGAGCTGTTGTTTGAGGTCCTCCGCTTGGGCACGGATTGCCTCCACCATCCTTTGCTCACCCTCCAGTCGTTGCTTGAGCTGCTCCGCAAGATCATTCGACTGCAGCAGCTGAGCATGGAGCTGCTTAACCTCAGCGTCCGTGTTAACCAGATGCCCCTGAGGTATGCATGAAAGTCGACATGGGGGAGTATGTTACTGGGATTTTAATCGTACGTGCGGAGTTCATACGCTTGTGCCGTACCTGCTGCGCAACCTTGGCGCGGTGCTGCGTCTGGCACAATGCTGTGAGGCTTTGTACCTGCTCCTGCGAAGCCTGGTAGCAACACAGAAGCTTCTCCCTTTGCGCCGTCAACCCTTGAAGGGCCAGGTCCAGGTTAGAGACGTTCGCCTGTGCAAGCTGGGCGTCCTCCTCGGCGCTCTCCAGCCTCACTAAGCTCTTTACATGCTTTATGCGCCATGATAAAGCCAGCTCCCTTAGGCGCGCGCTCTCGCCCTTGGCCTCAAGAAGCTGCAGCTCAAAATCCAACAAAGCCTGCGAATCACCCAGACCACCCATGAGATCAACGTTGTTGGCGACAACGGATAAGATCTCGGACCTGATCGTGTTTTTTTTGCAGCCCTGCTAGCTGCTTGCTTGCACTGCGCTGCAGCTCCTGGATTCTCAATTCGTAGGCTGAACGCAGGTTGGTCACATAGTCGCTTTGTAGAACCAGATATTCCGGTTGTGAGTCTGAACAAGACATGCCAAAACCAATCATTATATAAATAATCGACGGCTAGCCAGATGCCGAGTTTACAAACTCGCTGACCACATCCTGCACGGTATATTTAGAATCAAATAAGCAATGATACGTTTCCGTCTGATGCCGAGTTGAGGGCGTTCCCTGGCATTACGCACAGTTCGTCGGTCTCGACAGCTCGAGTTGACCTTAACTGGGCATTGACATATCGCGAAGTATCGCTAAGAAATTGTAAGTATGGGCAATTTTTTGGGGGGTATGTTCTTCCTCGCATCGAAAACGTCTGGCAACGAAGAACGATCCAACAGAATTCCCCATCATGTACTAATATCGAAGTGCGAACCCTGCATGTTCCCAAATGGCTTAGGAACTGGTTACTGTTATAACATTTAGAAACCACGTTCATTGGAATGCCTACATATGTTACTTAACGAGACATATAGCGCCACGCCGCCCTAGACCTCAGAAGGCCGTTTGGTCGCTCATGCAAAGCTCTCCTATATATGCTATGAATTCAGTACTTGCATTGCGTGGTCGCTTAACAGCTCTCTCCGCTTGTGCAGAGAAGCTGGATGTTCGGGGTAGGGCGGCGATGGTTTCAGTCGCGTTTGACATTGCAAGCCCATCACAACAGTTCCTTTCTGACCTGTATGATGTTTGCACCCTGAGCGTTGCATCTTCGGAGTGCAGGGCGGCAAACCCACCAGAAGACAGCCCTTCACCGGTACGGCAAGAACCCGAACGGGCTTGCGGGGTAATAAACGACACATAAGGCAAATGGTCACAAGGCTTACCCAAACCGTCCTGTTTGTTTGCTCTCTACATCTACGCACCTGCTCCTTGCTGGGTGACAATTACTCCACGCGTCCCGAATCCGCTGCAGAGAGGAAGTGTTTCCGAAGAGTGCGTCTCTGGTTGCCCAGCTACCCAGCTTCGCGCAACGTGCACTGCCGCCGCGCTGCATTATCTTTCACAGCAAGGTGCGAATTTGTTGCTGTCGTACTTCCGGAGCCTGCCATATATTCTAGCCTCCAGCGTCGCACATGAAAACCGAATAGTTACCAATCCATACTTCATTGCATGCAAAACAGTTTAAACGGCGTCAATATTTATGATAAAAAAATATTTCCCACGGCAGCTTCTGCATCGTCGGCCCTGTTTATCCCCAGCTCCATCTTCCCGCTTAGTCTTTTCCTCCATCCCCATCCCTTGTCTTCTTCTCTGGACCCTCAGACGGCCGCGTGGTGCAACAGTTCCTCAATTCCTTCTTTTTGCCACTGCTGTCACACAGCACTGCCCTGCCCGACAAGACCTGCCGTCTGCAGACCTGCACTGGCCTTGTCGCATTACTGGTGTCTAACAGGCTCTGGCCTCAGCTGGAGCAACTGGTCAGGCAGTGCTGTCATGCGCTTGAAGCAGCGGCAAACGTCGACCCTAGCGGTGGATGCAAGCTGCCGCTGCCTGTTGCATGCACGCTCTTGACTGTAACGGTGCAGCAGTTGTGCCCCTTGGGGTCGGCAGCTGAGGAGCTCACGGCAGGTGTGCGGGTGTTGAACGCGCGGCGTATGGCACGGTTTTATGGGAAATGACGCTGCACCCAGTGCTCCAGGGCCGGATTGGGGACACGATTTTGCACAACTAACTACATCAGCAAGTACAAGGAGGCACAGTCCGCATGGATCGGCCCCGAGAGGCGCATTTCCGTGATCATCAAGGTGCCACAACAAAGCGTACGGCTCCGGATACAATGTATCGCATCAGAAACCATCCCACTTTATCAAACTAGGAGCATGTCTGCATGAGCTGATATGCTTGCACACGCCGGGGACTTCGGATGGTATTGCTTCCGACTTCATTCCCGTGTTCCGGGAGCTCAATGAACAGGTGCCGCTGACTTCAGAGTGAGAATCGCAGCCCTCGCATCACGGACATGGCGCATGCATAGGACCATGCGTAAAGATATGAGGGTTCCAGACGAAATGTAGTTTTGCCCATGCAGGCGCGACCCCAACCAGCAGTGGCGCCGGTGGGAACACCGTTACAAGCTCTGCACCCGCTATCAAAACGCTGCGTTGGCTGCTGTCTCAGCTACGTTCTGCTCTGCGGTCGTTGCTGCCCAGCCCCTCTGCCTCGGCGCGACAGTCTGCGCTGAGGGTTCTGGTGCCCATCACTTTAACCGTTGCCCAGGCGTGCGGTGAGAGGGAGGGCCGGCATGTCTCGGGAACTGTTCAAGGTCGAGGTGGTATGCCGCTGTCAAACCCGAGCCAAGTAGGGGTATGCGGACTGGGTAGTCGGTGGTGAATCCAGCCAGCGTGGCCAGCTGCATAAGCCTAAGTAGGACTACGCGGTGAGGGCTCGCAACTACACTCGAACAAGTAACTTATGATGGATCATCATAAATGCGGCCGAGATTACCTTAATGAGCATCTGGATCAATGGTAACCATAATCTTCATTCTGTGTCCAGAGCGCTGCCTCGGGAAGGTCGGCTTTGGCGCCATCGATCGGTGTTATAGCGGCTGAAGGAGCCGGTGATTTCCTCGGAGAAAGATATTGACTTGTAAGACATACGTTTTAAACCGAAGTATCGAAGACAGCCAGCAGGGATGCTTCTTGGAAGATGTGCTGTTCTTGCAGCACAGCACCGCCTGCACACCGGCGTGCGCGCCGTACCTGAGCCCAATGCTTGTGCGGCATGCCGGCCTGTTTGTACACTCAAGCCATCACTTCCCAACATCCACACGGCCTCTGTCATTTGCATTGTGCAAGGCGGCGGTACTCAACACTATCCTTGGCAAGTTGGGTTGCGCTTCAGCTCGGCCAGTTGGTCCCGCTGCACCCGTGCGCCCGCACCGGCAACCATCTTTTTCGGCGTTGTGCTCTTCCGCCCCTGCCTCCAGGCGGCAGTGACCTGGCGTCCACTGTGCAGGATGCATGGCATCTGGCCCTGGACTTGCTGGGCGGCGACATTGGCGGCAGCAGCAGGAGTGAAGCCATCGTCATTACGGGGCGTAACGGCGGCGGCCAGGACCTTGCCGCCACTTGCTCCGCGGTCTCCGTGTGCGTCATGGCTCAGCGCATCGGGTTGGCGCTGCTGGTGTCTGTTTCGGGGGTGTTGTTGGACCCAGCTGCCGGCGTCGACGTCCGGGGCTGCGAGCGCTTCTGGGATTTGCTGCGCACATGTCTGGTGAGCCCTTTACCATGCCTTGTTTTCCTATGCTGCACTATGCTAGGAGGGGATGCGATGGGATGGGATGGGATCTGGGAATGGGCCAAGTGGGATATATGTGACCAGCGCTGCGGCGTGGCTGTCAGAGGTTGGCTACCCTCTCAGCTGCTGACGAAGCAAAACGACGTGGGATTGAGCTCTGCAGGACTCACGTTGGCTGGTTTGCTGTAGTCCTGGCGATGACGCTCTGAGCAGTGCGGATGGCTACTGCCGGCTAATTTCCTCGCGGTTCATGCACCCAGGGCTTCCCGGCCGATGTCGACGCCCTGGAGCGCAAGCGAGCCATGCTGCTGCTGCATCGCCTGGCTCCCCCCGGCCAGATGGACAGCCCGGGCTGGGCGATATGGGCTGCTCTGTACGACATCTTGGACGAATTTCCTATACACCTAGTGGCACCCGTGTGGGAAAAGGTGGGCTGATTTGGAACAGGCAGGTAATAAATCGGAAGCGATTTATAATGAAATCTGTACATTTGAGATCTGGATATCCAGGTTCCAGCAAGAACGCACCGTGTGGCTGGGGGCTGGATATCCAGATGTCAAATGGGAGAAGTGATTATATTTCCTCTGTCGTACCTGATACATTCACTCGAGAAAAGACTGCCTTACCACGTTTAACTTCAATGACCTTAGTAGAACATCCAAAGCGCCTAAAAAAGTCCTAGGCAAAATTCTGAGGAGGACCAGGGAGGGGATCATGCGGCCACAGAGCGGTTTGCCTGGTCTAATGCATTGTCTGGTGCACATAGTAATCCGGTATGGCTGTATGTAGAAGCGAAGAGGAGGCCGTGGCGATGCTTACCGCTGGCCCCTGCCTTTCTAGGTTAGGCATTGCGCGACATTCGCACTGCAGCGTCCTCCACTTTCTTCCGTATTGTGTGTGGTGTCACTCTCCATATCCACTTTCGAAGTGGCAATGTTATGGCCAGCACCTGCTCGCATGCACCCGTTCCCCCTCACTTCACTATAATTGGTTGACGGCCAGGACTGCGGGCATGGTTTAATCCTCAAGCTTTCGCGTTGACACTTCAGCACTACCCAAATGCGAACAGATTGACCAGCTCCACACGCCAGCGCCAGAGTTCCGGACCGAAACCGTCGTACCTAAATCGTACATTCCCCGGAAAAAGGAGCTCAAGCAGCGGAAGGCAGCGAGCGCCTCTGCCGCTCACGACTCGACGGCGGGCGCCGTTGATACTGACGCCCGGCCAGTGCCCCAAGCATGGCAGTGCGTGCTTTGGTCAAGGGCGCTACAGCATGGCAACGTGCAGGTGCAAAGGCTGGGGATGCGCACCTTTCTGCAGCGCGATTGGCGATCAGCGGACGTGTTGCGCAGCGTGCCACTGGGCTTTGTGAAGGGGGTGTTATTGCCAGCGATCGCTCGGGACATCCATTACCGGGGTGGCGCAGCTGAGGCTGAGGTATTGGATGTGCAGGTATGAGCAAGCGCCAAGCCATTGGGACGTGGTTCCTCTAGAAGTGAAGCGGGGAGTTGGGGATGCGGGGCTGAAATGGGACGTCGGGAAAGGAAGGAAGGAGGGAAAGGAGGGAAGGGATGGTACAGAGGGTTTGAGAAGAGGATCATGTCCTTGAGCAGACGTCCAGCAGCGAAAGGAGACACGGAAATTTGTAGGGATGTGGGGAGGTGAAAAGCGAGGGGGGTATGGGATCGAATGTTTGTGGGGGGGGCCGCCGGCGGGCTGTTACACGATTACATATGCTGATGCACACCCGGTCCTTGCCTTTGGTACGGAATAGCTGCTCCCTACGTGGTTGCCTGGAAGAAACATGTTGGGCACTTGGGTTCTGCAGGGGCATGGTGATTTAGGAAGTCGGAGTTGTCGTAAAGTTGGGATTTTGGATTGGATTGGAATGGTTTCTGATGCCCGGATGAGTCCCGTTGCCGTTCCAGGCGCTTGCTGCGGCGTGGCTGCGTGGCTGGTTTGCCGCGGCATCCATCGAGCAGCGCATCGAAGGTCTACTCGCAATTCGCGGCATGGTCAGCGGGACCGAGTTGTCCCGACTGGGGATACAGCAGCTCATGCGCTGTGTCACAGAGGCGGCGCGCTGCGCCGCAGCCGACGGCCAGCTGCTACGTGCAGTAGCGGCGGCGGCGACGGCTTCTCCGCCGCCGGACGCGAGCAGCGCCACAGCCTCCTTCCCCGCGGCCATGTTAGGCACGCTGCGCGCAGTGTTGGTTTACCTGACGACATTCACAGGCATTCCGTACAAGCACAGCGTCAGGCAGTCCGTAATTTCAACGGCGGCGGCGGTTGTGCCCGTGGAGATCGCGGGCGTCGGCAGCTGCATGCGGTTGCTCCTGGAACTCCCACCGCCCACCTTGGAGCCTGGGGGCGAGCTGCGGAATCAAGTCAGGTAGGTCGTTGGGACCCATGGTTCGGCGGACGTAACTTGTTATCCACATTGCAGCGCACCTCCCCAAATCCTCATCCAGAGTACCACAATCGTTCACTAATCTAACGGGTGCGGAACTATTCGATATCAACTGCCTGTCACGCGCTTGAGCTTCTTAGTGTGCTGCTTGCATTCGTACAGGCCGTATACCCGCGACCGGGCTACAAGGTGGCCGATTGGATTGAGCTGAGTAGATTAGGGCTCCGTATGCCGCGCAACTTATCTCGCATCCCGGCCAAGCTGACCTTCCGTTTGACCCATGCCACAGGTCCTGGCTTCTGGGCCGTTCAAATGTCATCAGCGCGGACGGCGATGCGGTTGCCGCTGCCACGGCGGCCTTGAGTCGCTCCGAAGTCGCTACCGTCAGCGCGTGGTTTCAGGAGGTGCTGGACGATTATTGGAGTCAGACGCTGCACGGGGGCGCCGGCGCCGGCGGCAGCGCCGCCGCCCCCATCGTGCAAATGCTCCTGCTGCTCGATGACGTCGAGGCAGTCTGCGCCGTCGTCGTGGGCCGGCTTCGTACATTGCTGTACGGAATGTATGGTAGGCCTTACCTTCAGGCGTCCGAGACGCATCATGCGCTGGTGCTGCTCCGCGAGCTGTTGGCGGCCCTTTCGCGACCGACCGTGGGTACTCTTGGACAGCGGCCGGCTGGGTTCAGCGGGTTATGGTTTCTTTTTGACGCCTGGGGTCCCGGACAGCTTCCTTGTTTACTAGGCACTGCTGGATGTGATGGGCATTTGTTCCGTGCACTGGGGGCAGACGGACGTCGTAATCGGTCGTTCCATGGGCATGGGGATGGGAAGGGACCACACCTAGGGTGTTGAGTTGCTCCAATCACACCGTGGCTCCACTCACACAGCATCTTTGGGTCTGCAACTGCACCTATCATCAGGACTCCGGTTCTGTTTCTTCATTTGAGCACTCACGTCCCCAGCACTGCATGCTCTCGTAAGCATCTGTCCGCCCGGTGCTGGCGGTACTTCCCCTTGTGGGATATGGCTATCAGGGGCACCTATGGAGGGGTTCTTCACGGGCAGGAATAGCGGGGACCCGGAACCAGCGCGACACACAGCCCGCCCGCCTGACTTCATCTCTGACTCAACCGATAACCTGGTGCGATCCGTATCCGTATCCATATCCGTATCCGTATCCGTATCCGACCTCGGCTGCAGACGGCAGCGGCAATTTCTCCCGCAGCAGGCCGCCAACGGAGTTGCATTCCGCCACGGCTCATTCCTTTCCGCCGCCGCAGGTCCCAAGCGCCCTGCAGTCCGCTGTGCTAGGTCTGCTGGTCACCTGCTGTGACGATATCTGCTCAGCCGCCAGCCACGCGGCCGACGCCTTCTTGGAGGCAGACCCGCCGACAGCGGCAGGTAAGTTGCGACCCGTAACGCAGAGGATTGTGTGCATTCTAAGGAACGTCGCTTGGTGCGTCTGGTAGTACGAATCTGTGATATGGAACGCGTCACGATTGCATTGGATCAGCGATTCTTTCATCATAAGATGTGCCTTGTGTGTGTGTGTGTATATATATTCGCTTTCGTGTGCTGGGTGGTCAATAGATGTGATGCGTGGTGAGTTGGGCGTTTTCAGATCAAAAACTCGACTAGAGCGCATTTTCCGTGGGCTGTTTGGGCCTATGCATGAGGAGGCGAGTTGATGTGTTGTTTTGGGTCGCGGTGGTGCAGACGACAGAAACGAACCGCGAGCGGCAGCTGTGGGTTGGGTCCCTCAACCGCAGCGTCTCCTCCCCAACTGCCGCTGCCACGTGACCGCAGGAAGCCTTGACCGCGCCGATGCGGCCTGGGCATGTGTTTCGCTGGCGCTGGTCCTCACCTGCCGCTCCTCCGACCCATCAGCCGGCCCCGTTACCCGCCGCCTAGCCACCACTCTACTTGCTCTTCTTGCTCGGCTGGCCAAAACCCCCCTACCCGCGGCTCGGTACTCCGCGGTGGTGACGGGACTGAGGGTGCGTACAGAATCCAGGGCAGGCAAGTGATGCCACAGTCGGAGGTCCTTTTCCTTTTTTGTGCACAATTGACTGCGTGTGCTGTGTGGGTGGCCCGTGCGGAGCGCACTTCTTATTCATGTCATCGCGCATGGCACGCTGACGACACACGCTGGCACTTTCATGTCGCCCAAGCCGGATAACGGTTATTGTGTGTGACACTGCCCCATCCCCGGCAATACATTACAGGTGGCCACTGCCGCCGCGGAGGCGCTTCGCCAAGCGGCCGCCGTCTCGGCCCATATCGGTGCCATCGTTGCGGAGCGTTTGGACCCCAGCGCACTGGCGATTGCGGCTCTACGTGATTCCACTGCCGCCGCAACGGCGGCGGTGGCTGCGTCAATTGCTGCCAGCGGCAGCGGCCGCCCGGACACGCAGGCAGACAAATCTCAACTGCTTTCGGAGGTGGAGGCGGCCAAGTGGCCGCTACTTGACGCCGCGACGGCGCTGGCTGGGGCCGTTGAGGGCACCGCTAACATGGCAGTAGGCGGGTTGCAACCAGTTGTGGTTTTGGATGTTCTGTCCCAGGCTGTAGCAGCATTGGGCGAGTACCCTGAGGGCCAGGTGCTGCCACTGCTGCGTTGCCTGAGGCGCTGCTGGGTGGCAGTGGCACGAGGTGGACCGGAGCTGCAGGTGAGGCCGCCGAGACAATAGGAGCCGCAGCGGTATGAGACTGTGCGCATTGATATTCAGTAGCACCAAGTAGCACCCATACGTACGGGGGCGACTCGGGCTCTGCCTGGTGGAGATTAACGACCGGTTATGGTGGTGGCGCAGGAGAATTATTTATCACTCGTAGGTGCGTATCCTGCATATCGCTTCCCCTGGCACCTCTCCTGGCGCCATTTCGGCCTCTTTGTGCAAGCATATTCCGAAGTGCTGAGTGCTGTATCCGGTACTGCATGTGTAGGCTGCCGCAGTGGAAGCGCTGGGCACCGACATGCCATCACCGTCGCCGCCGCAGGACGCGACGGCCGCCAATGGCAGCAGCAGCGGCAGCAGCACTGATCCCGCATCTACGGCGTTGGAGGCGCTCTGCTGGCCGGTTGTGCGGGCGTTGTGGAATGCGCTATGTGCCACCCCGCGGCGCACCAGCCCCTTATGTGCGGCGTTCGTTAACACGGCGCTACTGCCCTGCCTCTATGTGCAGCAGGTAGGAATGGAGGCGTGAGTTGTGAACGAGTCGAGTGCACATGGAACTTGGACAACCGGGTTGCGTTGTCGTCCGAGTCGTAAGGGGAACTGAACCCATACATACGCTCCTTTTAACCCATACATACGCCACCTTCCCATATCGCTGTGCAGCGTCAATGATATGCAAAATCGTTTGGGTCTTCTCGGTGTCTGTGCGATGAGCAAGTGCCGCGCACTTACACGGCGCCTTGTGTTTTTTCTCTTCGTGGCACTGTAATTTTCGCCGCCCAGGTCTTTTAATCACTCGGTCGCCCAAACCGGCCACGACCGTCGTGGAACCCTCCTGTGGAACCCCACATGCATACCCCATACGTGCACACGCGCGGGCTGGCCGCAGAGCGATTCACAGCTTCGAGCGCTGCACGGCCCTCAAGGTCCCTGTCGATGGCTGTTATCACGTCTACTGGAGTGGGGAGGCACCAGCAGCCGCTTCCTGCTGCTCTTGGCCTGCCAGCTGGGCTCCTTCCTGCCGCTTCAGCCGGTGCTGGTGGAGTGCTACGGCCGGGAAATCCAGCTGCTGCTGCTGTGGGGCAGCCGCAAGGGATGTGAGTATACGTGCACATTGCTGTTTGTGTATGTGCGTGTTTTGGAAATCATGATGATGCTTGGTGGTGGTGGTGGTGGTGGTGGTGGCGAAGGTGGTGAAGTTCTGTCGCCCGGTGGGTGCGTCTGCGCGTGTTGAGCTTGGAAGGGTTACACCAGTTGTGAACGTGACACTGCTCACGTATTTGCTAGGCGTAAATGGGCATTTACGTATGAGCTAGCTGCCGCCCCTCCAAGATTTGGCCAATGACATCTAAAATGTCGCGGAGGAATTCTATTCATTGCAATACGCTGCAGGTTCCTGGCCTCTCCGTCCCAGACGCTGGGGCCCCTTGCTTGCTATAGAACAACTCCCCTGGTTTGCTCCCCTGGTTTGTGCAATCATCTACTCCCACATACCATTTGTAGGTTTCTACACTTAAAAACACTGTATAACAAACAAAACATAAATATAGCTAGTTGCCATTTCCCCCGGTTTGATCCTTCTCCCCCGGTTTTTCAGCTACCTACGACCCAGATGGCACCATGCCCGATGGACCCGAAGTTGAGGAGCTGTCCGCTGTGGCGGGACCCCCGTTGCCCGGTCTGGTGACAAATGCTGCCATCGGTACTGAGGTGGCCCCAAGGGTGGCGCTCTTGTGCTGCATTCATCAAATAGCAGAGAAAGCTGGGTGCATCTGGCCGCCAACAGGGACGGCGAACAACGTTGCTGCTGCCGCTGGAAGCGGCACTGGCGCACCACAAATGGAGTCTCCTGATGTTGCCGTCACTGAGACTCGTGATGAGTCGCCGAAGCGCCGGCCCGTCATTATTTTCGGTGATTCATCGGAGTGGGAGGAGCAGGCATCGGGCTTGCGTGCCGCGTTACAAGATCCAAGCAACATGGTGAGGGGCAGCAAGCCGAGAACTGTCGTGATGGGCGCTATGGCGACTGCGATTGCGACCGCGGCAACGACGGGGACTGATGTCGGCGACAGCGACGGGGACCTGGCGGACTACGGCGCCCCGCCGCCGTCAGATCCCAAGGACCCGTCACTCTTGGCGGGGCAGTTGTTGTGGCGGCAACTGCTGTCAGTTGGGCTTGACGACCCGTTGCTGTCAACTGACAAGGTCCGGAACGGCAGCGAGCTGCACCGCCAGAAGGTGCGGTTGTGGCAGTCGCTGGTGGTACTCAGCAGCTTCGTGCCGCGGGAGGAGTGCGGCGCGGCGGTGACGCGGATGCTGGGCCAGGTGAACGGAAATAACCCGCCGACCGTCAAGCAATACATCGAGGCAGTGGTGGCGGCGCTGGTGCTGCGGGAGGTGCGTTCTCGGGGGTCGGCAGGTCATTGGATGGGGGCTCTAGTGCTGGGTTAAGTGATGTACCGTATTTTAGATTGCCTTGTAGTCCTCAGTGGCTGGTAAAGCAGGGACCGTTGTGTGAGGTCGCGTGTTCCTGCTTACACCTGGATTGAACCAGGATTGGGATCGGGATCGGGATCGGGATCGGGATCGGGATCGGGATCGGGATCGGGATCGGGATCGGGATCGGGATTGGGATTGGGATTGGGATTGGGATCGGGATCGGGATCGGGATCGGGATGGGGCTCGGGATGGGGATGGGGATGGGGATAGGGATGGGGGCCTGGGTGTTTCTTAGACCCATGCATAGCCATCGGACTGTAGCTGCCCCTCTCCAACTCACCCTTCCTTCGTTAACTATGTTTTCTGTCACGTCCGTCCGCCTCCTGCCTGCTTCCCTCTGTCCCTCCCCGAGAAGCCCTCTGTCCTCTTCCACCAGATACTGCCATTCTTGACCAACTACAGCCGCCATATGACGGGTCTGGGCTCCTACATCCTCATCGCGGCGCAAGTGCTGCTGCATTCTCCGCCGCCGGTGCAGCGCCATCACCTACGGCCTCTGCTACTGGCCATCTGCCCGTGGCTGATGTGCCACGGCCACAACGTCCGGACCTACGCGCAACTGGTTATGTGGGCACTGCTGCAGCGCTTTCCGCCGGAATCGGCCTTGTGGGCGCACTCTATCGGTGGGCACTGGGGCTGTCAGGGGTGATGGGGGTGTTACGTGCTAGGGCTAGGGTATCGGAGTGGGTTGGGGGTGGGGAAAATCTAGGCATGTGGCTTCAATCTGTAGCTCAAGGGCTTTCTTGGGTGGAGAGCATGTGCGTGCGGCGCGCGAGGATGGGAATGATTTAGGTGGTTATGCATCGCTCTGAGTGATCGACTTCGAGACCGCTGACTGCATGTTCTTGAGGGGGAGATTTGGCTGCATGCATGGCCACACTGAATATAGGCGGCGCGACAAGGGTTTGATTGACCAGGGTTGATATGGTGCGATTGTTTACAGCTCTGGGATCAACTCGCTCCCATCATTCTGATACACTCGCCCTCACTGCCACAATTAAATACCCGTTATCAACTTTTTGTCAGATCGTATGCACCTCCGCAACCCCTCCGCTGGGGCCCACAGGCGATCTGGGCTATCTTCATCACATGCTGGCATTCATACAATCCAATGCGGACCTCGTGCGGCTACGGAGGTGTGGGCAAGGGCAGACTGGAGCGTGGGAGATGGGCGCGTGGGAAGGATGTAGGGTTTGGGGTTTTAGGGTTTAAGGGTTTAGGGACAAGGGAACCATTCTCAGCTCCAGGGAACCTCCCCCCGCCCGGCTTAAGGATCTCATCATCTTGATGTGGATATGTTGTGCTTAGCCACTTGTATACTTCACCGGTCGGTGTCCTTGCTTGAACAGTCAGGATTCAGTCGTCAGCTTCCGCTGCAATTTGTAACGGTAGCCGGAAATGCTTGGCAGTTGCTATTGTAGGTCTTGCAGTCTATGCCACCGCTGCGCCCGTTGTAACGGTGTAGTCATTTTCTTGCGTGGTATCCCAAACCCTTGAGTCTCCTTTCCGCCGCATTGTCGGCAACAGTGGTTGCTTTGCTTTTCCAGCGAAATCAATTATGCGCTGATGCCCCCCCCCACTTCCCCCTGGTTCTGCAAATCTTCCGAACCGTTCTGCACGATGTTCCAGGAACATCGGAGACCCCATTCTGCATTGGAGCCCAGCCGCCATGTCACATCCCGCCCGCGTGTTCGCGTCCGCGCCCGATGGCGTCTGCCTGGCAGGTAGGGCAACCGGTTACCGGTACCAAGTCACGTACAGCGTCATCAATACTGTCCCGGGAAGTGGGGGAGTGTGGTCGCAGGTGGACTGCTGGTGGGCTGACACGTTGAGTGAGCGTTCGCAGGCCTGATTTAATAGGTTCTAGTACCTAACTTCTGCCAACCCTACTGGTTTTACCCTACGTACGATAAGCGGAGTGGGTTTGATTTTGCATCAGCTTGGCAGGGATGGAAAGGGATGGGCAGGGATGTGCAGGGGCCTTGCTTGCTTGTAGGTGCTCGGTGCTAGGCTTCATCTCGTTTGTTCCAAGCAGCTTGTTGTGCTTTGGTTAAGCTGCATGTGCTCGTCTGCGGTAGGTGGTTGTGTTTATGGGGCTGCGGGCGCGTGCGGAGCATTGTCGGGGTTCCAGAATGAAAAAGGGAGTGGGCCGAGTAAGGGTTTCGGTGGCTCCTAGGAAACTAAGTATTGCTGAGGGAGGCTTGGTTGCGCGGAACGCGGCGAACTGTGAGTAGGGACGCGATCCGGCAGAGGAGGGCGGATCAGTTGTAGATGTGCTAATGCGTTGAACACAGTCGTTGAGCAAAATGAATAGGATAGCCACACGTACTTATATCGTGTGTACACACACACGTGGTAAAGACCTAGTTTAGGTGTGCGGATGTGTGTGTCTTTGCGTGCTGTGCTGCGGTAATGGCCAGCATAAATAGACCTTGCTGAGCCACATGTCCATGCGTTCCGCCCAACTCGTTGCTTACATACCAGTTTCACGAAACACAACCGCTCCTCCCTCCCGCCCACCGGTTCTCCCGCCCACCCCGCAGGCTCCCCGATCGAGCAGGCCACCTTTGAAGGCGCCCCTTCCACACTGGTGGACCGCATCCAGACCTTCCTGGTTTCGGAGCGCCATCGGCTTAGGGACGAGCTGGCAGATCGCACCGCGGAGCGAGAGTTCGCGCCCCAGGACCTTAGCAAGACGATCCCAGCAGCCGCTGCCGCTGACGGCGCCGCGGTGGGTACGGCAGCTGGGCCTGGTGGCGGTATCGGGGACTTTCAGCGGAAGATTACGCCAGAGGCATTCATGGCCACACTCATGTTGCAGGGCCCAGGGCTGGCGGCGCAGGGAGCGGGTGGCGGCCTCGGTGGCAGCAGCAACAACTTGGCGGCCGTTACGGATCAGAGTGTGCTCGTGGATTTGCTTCAGCAAGAGGAGGCGGAGGAGGCGGAGGCGGCCCAGGACTGGAAGTACGTAATCATGAGAGGTCATGCATCCCCCGGGGAGGGGGGGAAGGTTGGCGGTGACTGTGTCCTAGCCGCGAGACTACGCCACCGTCAGTAAATGCTGGGCTTTTCCACCTTCCTTTGGGCTCCATTGTGTCTCGGACTCAGCGCCATTCTTCTCCATCACATCGCCTTCCCTAAGAGGGAAACCACTCCCTTTAGGGGCCGCCTGCACGAACTTGTCGCCGGAATCCTCCATCATTTCGCGCATATTCTGGGCTAGCTACTTTTTGACGTAACCGTTACAGCTCCGTGTCTTCCTGGATGGCGGACCGCCTCTGGATGTGTCCAGGAAATCCGATTTCCTTTGTGGAAGATTTGGTTGTCGGTTCCTTCATTCGCTCAGACTTTCCAATCCGCTCCACAGATCCTCCTCCGGCGGCCGCCAGCTCCGGCACGACGTGCTGCTGGTGGCTTCCCTGATCGACAAGTTGCCCAATCTGGCAGGACTGGCCCGTACCTGCGAGGTGCTGGGGGCTGGGCGGCTGGTGTTGGCGGACCTGGCCGCCACCCGTGACCCCCTGTTTACATCGGTCAGCGTCACCGCAGAACAGTGAGTGCCGGACCAATAATGATATCGCGGAATGAATGCAATCTGGTGCCCCCGCACGCCATGACTTCTTTCTGATTGTTCTGTCTTGGCGCTCTGTTGCGCCGTCATACGCAACGAACCGAGCTACCGGCTGGCCAGCGGGGAATGCCATGAGCTATCGATCCATCGACCACTTACCTATTTCTCGCGCCACAATATGCCGCCGGTTGGTCAGCTGGCCGCCACTCACCCCTCCATTACTCTATCCAGCGGATACGCACCACCATAAGTTGTGAGCATTTTCCTGCGAGTACTTTTTTCTCCTGGTCACCATGTGCCATTAACGCAACACAGGTGTTTTGTCGGGGGTTGATGCGACGTGCAATTCCTCTCAAGACCCAATATTCCTGTTTATTTGTCTGAGCCGTCGCTGGCTGGTTCACTGTTATACACAAGAGTTGCGAATGCGGTTTAGCCATGTATCATGGTAACACGCAGTACGAAGAAGCACAGGCGGTTGCCTCCGCTTACGGAGCTGACTTGGCTCGGAATCTCTCTTTTTCCCCGGCCCCCAGATGGCTGCCCATGGAGGAGGTCAAGCCCGCCGCACTGCTAGCCTGGTTGGAACGGAGGGCCGCGGAAGGGTGGGTGCAGTCTGTCGCGCGTGGGAGGGCTGACAGGAGGGGAAGGGGATGTGGAAACGACGGAAAGGGACACAGCGCCCCACGGGCGCACTTATCACTTCCCGAGCTATGTATAGATGGGATGCCGGGCCTGAGGACCGAGGGAACTGGCTATTGGGATAGCCATACAGCTGACCCATTCGGGGGGTGCATGGGTACCGATTGCATATGGGGCCGTTTTTCGAGGCGGTTCGTTACCTCTGGCCTTTGGTTTGGCGAGTCGGCGCTTTAGTGAGTCGTACGTGTGCTCTGGGGTTGCTTTACTAGTGGTAGGGTGCATCTCTGCTGCAGTGCGATTGCGCTGTAGCGCTTGGCAATCATCATGTTGGGCACTGCCTGAGGTGTTCGGCTACCCGGAACGCGGGTGCTGTGTGCACCCGGTGGCGCAGGTACACGCTTGTGGGTCTGGAGCAGACGGCAGAGAGCGTGCGACTACCCGACTACCGCTGGCCGGCCAAGGTGGTGCTGGTGCTTGGGCGCGAGAAGGAGGGCATCCCGCCAGAGGTGAGGAGGAAGAGGGAAGGGGAGGGGGGCACGTGAAGGTGAGGGCAGGAAGGGCCCCGGAAGGATTTTTCGTGAGGCGACAGGGTTGAGTGACTTGGATGGGCTGTGGGAGGACAGAGTTGACCCGATAGCCCCTCCTGCATGCTTTGGGTTTGTCCTCCGAAGCATATTGAGCTGTTCGGCGTATCCGCCGCCTCTTCCGGCAAGTAGTTTTCTCCCTGGTGGGCGCGTGTAAGCGACAAAGGACACATATGCTTAGCTACGCAAGGACTGGAAGCGGCGTAATAACTCAGTGAGGAGGTTTACGTCCTCGCGTAATTCTCGCTCCTCAGAAAAAGCGCACCCCTACTAAGTCGTATGTCGCTCCTCCAAGCATCTCTCCACCCACAACCCCACTGACTTCCGACCCGCTAGGTGCTGTCGTTGTTGGACGCCACCTTGGAGATCCCGCAGCGCGGCATCATTCGTTCACTTAACGTGCACGTTAGTGGCGCGATCGCTCTGTACGAATATGTACGGCAGATGCAGTTCCAGCAGCTGCCATCGGCCGTAGGGAACTGAACAAAACTTGGATGGATCGCAGCATGGATTGAATGTGCGGTAAATGCTTCATTTGAACAGCTTTCCCAGGGAGTGGTCCGGGGGGCGGAGCACATGAAACGGTTTGGCAAGCTGTTTACTGTTCTACGAAGGTTGTAATATCAATGGGCTTATTCCAGCAAAGCGCCCGGCCCCTCCCTGGGCCGTATTACTTGCTCTGACATTCTTCTTTCGTATACGAGTGTTGCTCACATTCCAACACCCCCCCGTGAGCGACACTCCGTCGAGCTTCACGGTCTCCCGATAGCTGCCTCGTCCCGGCCTCCCTGCCCTGGTCTACAGCCAGCGGGATTCGAACCGGCGACCTCTCGGTCAGCCGCGCATGTGCGCTCGGGGCTCATAACCTGTTAAAGTCAGCAAAGCGCCCGGCCCCTCGTGGGCCGTATTAACCACACGCTATCGGTACCTTGGAAGGTTTCCTTCATTGTAAGCTACAATTTAGCTTAAGCTAAAACTGCCAGACCGAATAGGGGTCAGCATGGAAATCAGTACTCTCCAGGGGGACAGTGGGCGAGCTTGTGGACCTTATCTACAGCGCAATCAACAACTCAATGGGAGGATCAAGCCAGGCCCCCTGATTAGACAGCCTGGTCGATCAGCAGGCCGAAGGCAGGTGGCCCGTCCAAAGCTTGAGGAGAGGACTCACTAATAATCCCTTCAAAAGCATAAAATTGTGAATGCCGAAAAGCTATCCTCCGCCATGATTTAATCCGCTGCCGTGATTAATGGCCCAATCTGAGTTTCATGGGTGTTATCCTTACCAGCAGGTTGGTAAAGCTGGGGAAAGCAAGGGAGCTGGGGCGACCGGTGACAGCCCTGACTGGGACGGGTAGGATATATTTGATATGCATTGAGACAGCCTGGCGAATCTGTACGGAACAACTTGCTTGTGAAGCTTTCACTGGCTGAGGTGGTCGACTGGAAGTGATGCCAGAGATGACCAGAAATGATATCTATTACATCAAACCGCACGACTGAGCGGTGCCAGGTTCGCAGATAGACCTTGCAGACCCGCTCTATCAATCTGCGACCACATAGTGAGAAGACGCGATCTCTGTACATCCTCTCCACGTAGAACGCTAAGAGTCCACACTGTAGCATCCGGCAACACGCAAAACTAGTAATTATAGGAGCCAGACATCATAATGTGCGACAGGTGACTCATAGTTTCCCTGCTTACAAGACCATGGATGGCAGACATCCAATAAAGCCATCTGGGGCTGACCACTTCCCATCTAGCATAGCCACGCATGCGTGCAAACACGTCTTCACTTTCGTGTGCCCTCCCAGGCAAAGGTACAGTCGCATTGTGCACAACGTGCTTGCGATGTTTAAGCAAGTTGATCACCACTGCAAAATCACACGCATTATGAAGCCACGTTTGCACATAGGGGGCGTACAGTGAAGCATACTTATCCAACTCCCTGCTACTTGAAAACCACCAATAACTTAGTGTAATGACATGTGATATGAACAACTTCGAGTGCCACCGTGCCCTACTCATGTGCCTCGTGCAAGAGCAGAATGCGATACACGAATAGTATCATGACATACTCCTGCACTATGTAGCTCATGACCGGAAGGAAGAGCTTAGAGAAGGTACCCAGTGACCATAATAGCCGCAACACACTCCTCGACGTGCAATTGTAAATCTGCACTGGATGCAATCCAGCTGACTCCTGCTTAATGGGGGTTACTGCAATACCGGAAGCCTTCATGCCATGATGCATAGGGCGGTATCCTGCATTCACATCCCTACTACATGCTCTGCCCTCCTACATTTACACTCCATTACGCACTTTGCCCTTAACTCAACGCCCCACGGTTTCAGCACCTGCACCTGCATTCAAACGGAGCATGTCTGCATCTTTTGGCGCTTGCTCGCCCCTGTACTTCTGTTCTCTGGCACATCTTGGAATTGCTTGGGCAGGCCAGCATTCTGTTTGGGTCGGCCGGTTGGAACATGACCTGTGACCTCTAGGCCAGCAGGTGCATCCGATGCCGTTCCACCACCCCTGAGAGTGCAGGTGTGTATAGCTTGGCCCATCGGTTGGTAGGTGCGCAGCTACTCCTGCTGGGTAAAGCTGGAATGTGAGGTCTGGGTGGGCGTAGAGGCAAAGGGGGTTTGGCGTGTGGCTGCCTAACTTGCACTGAAAGATCAGCAGAGCCTTAAGAGCCATTTGCGCCAGACTCAAAATCGCAAGCCTAAGCCTTCAGCAAGCCTTCAGCGGGCCGCACTGCCGACCCGCATGCTTTCCTGAACGAAATGTCGCATGTATCCTGCTAAGCTGGGTGGCAGGTGGGAAGAAGTCGTACATGCCCAATTCAGGGTCACAGCAGGCGCTAGCCTCCTCCATGACAAACTCCGGTGGCATCACAACCCTTAGCACCCTGTCGTACGCCACGTGGGGCTCCTGCGACATGTATATATGGGACAGCGGCAAACTTGGAAAATAGATGGCCGCACGGGTGAGGATTATGTACGGTGATGCCGCACAATGCTTCTAAACCCTATGGGAAAAGTTTATTAGCCTAGACGTTAGTACCTGTGCGTGAAGTATCCCTGCTGCATGCACACCTGGGATGTACGGATGAGATGCAGGAGGTGGAGATGCAGGAGCTGCGGAAGGCTGTGCAAATGCCTGACGGCGTGTGCGGCCGCTGAGCTCCTTCCCTGGCTTGAATTTAATATGATACGTCACCTGGGCCGCGGAACACTTGCGGCCTGTAAGCAGCTGAAACAGTGGTGCAGTACGATTGAAGAACTCTTCCTGTGATAGCTTCTCACCTAATGGGTTCATAGCATCTGAGTCATTATTGGCTGACAACAGGGCATAGTATATGATCTCATTTTCCGTTGCCATGGGGCTAGTAAACTCCGAGTAGTAGGCTGCTGGTTGTTGTACTGCCTGCCCGAGCTGCCGATGCTGAGCCGCTGTAGGCGGCAGGGATGCCGGCAGTTGGTCAGGTAAAGCTCCGTCGAAAGCAGAACCGCCAAGCTGCTGCACGTCGCCTTGGCCCAACTCCCCGCCTGAGGACCTCGCGGCTCACACAGCCAGATCTGACGACTTGCAGCTGACAGAGCTGGAGGATGAAGGATGGATTGTGCCCGTTATTGAGGCTGGCAGACATATTGCCTTGGCAGACCCCATCACCCCCACCATGCTGCGGCCTCCCTGACTGTGCTGCTGCTGCTCCTGACCTGGTTCTGCAGCTGCTTCCTGACTTGGGTGGTTCATAAACTGCTGTGACACATCGGCAAAGGCAATCCGCTTCCTGCTACCCGCTGGGGCAAGTGCGGCCACAGCAGGAAACTGTGGGACTGCTAGGGGACATGGTCTCTGCATCTGGAGTGGGCCACCTTCCTGCTGGAAATGCCTTTCCTGAAGAAGGGCATGTGCAGTGCGGTTCTTCGCCTCACATTTCCCGCAAATTGCATCCCAATTCGCAGCCACTGGGAGGCAGCTTGATTTTCAACTTTATGAGCCTCTGCACACCAGCGAGCCTGTGCAAATGAATTGGCAATAGAGTCCTGCTGCAGACCACATACTTGCAGCGGTTGCCAGTCCTCTGGCAATAGCTGGGCTGGATTGGGCAGGCCATGATGAACAGGAGGGTCCTGGCACTCAGGATGTATGGCAGTACTGACCCCCGTGGGACGAAGGGGACCCGTCCGCCTAGAACTTTACACCCCAAATAGCCACAGCGTGGTCAGTGTTACCGCAGGACACGCATTATTGAGAAGTAATGCTGGCTTCCGGACAATTTCAAAGTGCAGGACGGTGATACGTGAGCTGTCAAGCAGTAGGTTACCGCTGCGACACGTGGTTCTACCGCAACCAAGACAGGAGCACTAACCTTGAAGTCAAGGAGCAGTTTGGATGTCAATGAACGGTGATGGATGGCTAGTCCGGCAGGCCCTAAGTCAACGTCGGAGCCACAGTCAAGCTAAATGAGTGTCGACCGTGTTGTACCTCTCGTTCGCGTTTGCTCATAAGTATCTGCACGTCTGGAGACTATCGACACCGATGCGCGAGCACTTGCAAGTACAGCAAGGCAAGCGAGAGCAAACAGAGACAGCGGAAGACTTCAAGACGAAGAGAGATATAACTTACAGTCTTACGGATCAGAATGATGCAATGGACGAAATC